>OY829914.1:22433090-24833090 GCA_963691935.1 Nephrotoma guestfalica | reverse complement strand
TTACTATGTTACTAAGTTACTATGTTACTATGTTACTATGTTACTATGTTACTATGTTACTATGTTATTATGTTACTATGTTATTATGCTGCTTTATGTCACTATGTTACAATGGCATTTTGTTACTAGGTTACTAAGTAACTATGTTACTATTTTAGTTTGTTACTATTTTATTACGTTATTATATTTTTAGTGACCTGTTAGAAACACCATCGGACATTCTAATGGTCTTGTAAGGTGTAGTGTATTGTTAGATTAATTTGTACAAGCATCGTTTATTTCATAGTCTTACAAAAGTTGGCATTATCGCGTGTGATTACCAACATATCAATTAAGGGTCTAACTGCCGTCTCTATTACTATCAGAGAACGTCTTTATAGATGGTGATGTGATGAAGATGTCTTAAGCAAACTTCCTAGTCGTTTACCGTATAAAAGGGTTGGTTCAATACATTCGTCAAGGTTTGCTATTTTAAAACTAACTAATCCCGAATTTGCAAGAGCGGGTCGAATAGAACTTGGCGACGATAGTTTAATTGCCAAAATTTCAGTGTTGCGATGAATCATATCTGATGATTTAACCTCATATGCTGATACTTCTCTAATACTAAATTTCCACACGAGTTTGAACATCGATGACACCTTTCGAATGTTTTGGAAAATGGAGGAAGTCAAATTTCTTGATCCATGATCAAAAAACATAAATGTGGACAACACTTTTAAACTAAGCTAACGCACAGTAAGGAGGTAGAATATATCGACCAACTACCTTTAAGAGAAACCACCCTGAAGCTAGGTAATTCTTTGAGAACAGAAACTAAAAGATTTTTTAATTTAGAATATGAATTAGATCATGACTCTGTTCTAAAGGGTCAAAACGTTTATGTCATGGGCGAATACATTGAGTTAAATAGCCGAAAAATAGATACCTTTCCCATCATGTAGTTACGAAAACATTCAGTACGACCACAAATTATCGATTGGTATTAGACGAATTCTATAAGACAAATAGGGATGTATCAATCAACGATATATGCTGAAATAGGACCGACTTTACAGTCATCACTTCTCTAACATACCATAGCACTAACTGTCGATATACCAAAAATGTAAAGACAAGTTTTAGGGGTAAACGAATATCGACATTTTAAACGAATTAACTGGCGTGAAAATTTGACGGAACGAATAAAGTATATCATCATCAGCTATACAGATGAGGATATTGTCGATATCTCCGTGCACTGTAATTAAACGCAAAGTGTTTCACGCACCAACGCACGTTAGTCGAAAAACAGCGGGGCAAGCCGTACCTCTAGGACGGAAAACTAAACCGGAGACAGATATAAAATGTTGGGATCACCAAACAATAGAAGCGTAAATGGCGACTGAGCAGGAAAACAGAAATGCTGAACTACGAAGAAGACTTAGCGAAATAGAAAAAATGGAATCACAACCTAGCAATGCAATCACTAAGTTAAAGATAAAAAATGAGGAACTAAAGGAGACCAGACTGTTAGAAATTTTGGAAACTCCTCTCACGAGTTATAATGAAAACAGCACAGTTCCCTGCATTAACACCGAGTTCCATACATATGATTATGAGCTTGCAAAAGAAACTGAGTGTAAACTGAATTTCTGTGTTTCTTAATTCAAACAAAATCCAGACGTACGTCGTATATTGGACACCATGCGTATGTCGTTTTACACAAATTTTTTTTTACATTATTTACAGTGTTTCACACTTGCGGTTATTCCAATAGATATCTTAGTTCGAAAAATTGTACAAATTAAATTAAAGTTAAATTGATGAGCAATTTAGCAACTTTGTTTCAGGTGATATCGGAACTTGACTTCAAGTCTCTGAAAAAGATGGGTTAATAGCCGTTTATAATTCTCACTCAAATTCAAAATAGAATTACAAAATTTCTTAACAAATTTCCAGTCCTTAATTAGGCTGGTTGTATAAGCAAATTAACAAACTTTATTAAGAGCGCTTAGTAAACTTTGTTTTGTTTGTTTGTCTTTACAGTGGCTTTCATAAAACTTCTTAACTCAGACAGCAACATTTTTTCGAATTTTTATGTTTAAATTTTGGGTTTCAGCGAAAATAGTCAACAGCCTTTAACACGACTTCCCAGATATTTGAACTGAGGTTCCGTTAGTATCTGAAATAGGTTGCACATCCAACCAGCCTACTCGGAACTTCCTAACCAGTACAACAAATTTGTTACGATTTTTTTGTATTTCAATTTTCAGTTTGAGTGAAAACGGTGGACGTCATTAATGTGCCGTCCCTGAGATTTGGACTCAGGTTCCGATATCACCCGAAATAGGTTAGTAAATTGATCAACCAGCCAGCCTAATTGAAGTTCCTATCCAGGGCAGTAAATTTGTTACGAATTTTTGTATTTTAATTTTGAATTTGAGTGAAAAAAAATAAACGGTCTTCCCTGAGATTTGGACTCTCTTTATTCAGCATAAAGGATAAAGCATGGCTTTATCCATTCAAATTAGTGATAAAAAGTGTCCAAAATATAAATTAAAATGTATTTTTAACAAAATCAAACAATAATTTTGTAAATTTAGTAAAAGGTTCCACACGTCTAATCTCAATCGGAAACTCATTCCAAATTGTAAAAGAGGTAAACAGAGACGATTTGTTGTAAATATGAAGGAACACAATTATTAATGACTTTATGTAATAGTAATTACGCTCTAAAGTAAAAGAATTGAATCATAGTGCAACCAAAAAATTCTATAAACTTAGCTGATATGTGGTAAAATTTTCTCAGTCCATTAACATATCAAACAGTATTATTCAAAGTAACCTGCAACACGTCATGCTTGAGGTAGAATCAGATCCTAAAACCAACAAAATTCGAACATTTTTAGGGCAGATATTTTTATGAAGCTTCGAACCATATAAAGTAGAATTGATCGTACCACAAACATTAACAACTTGTGAATCCCAGATGAACCTGTCATTTATGCAAATTCCTAGGTTATTAACATGATTCGCAAACTTAATCTTCACACAGTACCACCAAGATAAATTCGACAATCATCAGCATACAGGTGATATTTGGAGTATTTTATTGCTTTTATTGCATTAATAAAAAGGGAAAACGGAGTTGGGCCAAGTATAGTTCCTGGAAATACACCTACAAGTATACACTCAGGAATTGACTCTTTTCCATTTACAATGACTTTTTGAAATCTATCTGTTAAGTAGCTAAATATAAGTTTAAGTGCTCTTTTGTCAAAATTAAAGGAAAACATCAACTTCTGTAGTAGCAAAACATGGTTCAAAGAGTCGAATACTTTGGAGTAATCCAGCAGTATTAGACCAACAAATGAGTTTTTCCGTCAAGATGCCAGACCACACCGTCTACAACATGAAGCAAGGTAGTCGTTGTACTGTGGTTATTAGCCAAATGCTGGTTGATCTGATCACGAAGAATGGTCTCTTTTACTTTAGATAAAATGGAAACTAAACTAAGCGGTCTAAGATTATCCAAAGAATCGATACTCTTCTTTGGAATCACAGTGTTCATTTTCCAGATTTCAGGAAATTCAGAACAAGATGATGATACATCTGTTAATCAGGTATGTCAAAGGTGATACATTATGAATTTGATTTAATAACATACGCGGCTTTGGAAACATCTAATTCGAGAAAGTATGCATGCCTGTACGCTCCATCCGCAATGGAATAACTACCGATGAGTGGGGTACATTGCAAAAATAAGTGTTGATAATTGAAGGGTCAACGTCAGTAGAAACACCAGACCTACTAGTCCCCAATCCAATATGGTTAAAATTACTCCAAATTCGTTTGGAAGGTTTGGTTGTTGTTTGGAAATCTTTATCAAGCTAGTTACACTATTGCCTTCTTTACGATATAATTCTAGATTCCTCATATCGCCCACTCTTTTCTATTTTGCATACGGATGATCCCTCGCAAGCATACTTTTTGCAATATTGCAAATAAACCATGGGGCAGCCGATTGGCAATTAACTATTTTTTAGTTGGCACACAATTGTCATGAATATAATACAGGCAATCATAAAAGGATTTGAAGAGGGGATTGACATTATCAGACGCATGCAGAAAGCTCCAGTTAATGTCAGAAAAGTAATTCGTTAGCTTTTCAGAATCTAACTGACTATTGTCATCGATAAGCTTGTAGTCTAGTTTAACACGCTTTGATCTAACTTTATAGAAATGGTGAGAAAATCATGGTCAGAGATGTCAGGAAAAGTGTGTTGACTAGACGAAATTTATGGAGTGAAATTTATGGGACTCATCAAGCATATTACAGTTTATATCGCAAGCAATTATAAAATGATTATAAATTTAAAATATGCGAGGTTCAAATATCACCCGTTAACACGTTTTTTCAGAGATTTGGACTGAGAATAGGTTTTTAAATTACTGATCCAGGCAACCTTTTGGGAACTTCCAAGCCAATTTACCAGTGATTTAGACCCAGGTTCCGATAACATCTAAAATGTGTAATTGAATGTTAAAATAGCAAGATGATATCTGAATCAGTAGTAATATTGTATAAACAGCATATTTTTACCACGTAAAATATTTTTATCTAGACCAAACGAATTTCCTCCGCTACATGCATCCAAGCATTGTACAAAATTTCACTATAAATCTTATGTTCCCCACCGGCACCGCATCTTTTATAGCCATAACACAGAATTTATATTTTATGATGACTGTCAATCATAACTTTGACCATATAAAACATAAAAACCGCATATTAGCATATATAGAACATAGACCGTAGATAGTTTTTCTCACACAAAACAAACATTAGCATTATAATGTTATGCGCTACTACGAAACAGCGTAAAGTCCTAATTACCATACAAACAAGGTGTACGGTATTATCGGCAGAATGTACATTGAGAAGAAAATTTTCTATTCTAATTTTCTAATATATATCAAATTTATTTTAATTTTCCCTTTGTCTATTTTCTATTTTGTGTTTTAATTACAACCTCATGTATAAAAAAAAACTTCTTCTTCTCGTTTACTTCTTATCAATTACATGCACATATTTTTAAGACGATTTATGTTATGTATATGCAATGAATGACGAAGCGTCATAAGCGTAATGATTAATAATAATAATTCTCACATTAAATAATTAAAGCGGGATATGCCGGAGAATTGCACTTACTGTATTTGCGATCAAAAGATGATTTTATGTAAGGTGAGTCGCGTTTTCTTACGTGTAGTACAAAGAAGATTACTGTATGTTTTGCATATCAAATTGGGTTGATCTGTATAATGTGTCTTTATATGTTTATGTTTTTGATTGAATGGGAATTGGACCTACAGAAATGGTCTTGGCTCGTAACTCGCTGCTACGGTATATCTATAAAGAAGAGGATAAGGAAACCAGTCTGTACCAAAAAAAAAAAAACGTAAACTATTCTACCGCATCACGTTTCTTGAATTTATTTTTTTCGAAATTTATATTTTTAGTTTTGCGCCACTTTTTGTAGTTCTTGCTCGTTTTCTAGTTGTTTTTTTTTTGTACAATTTTTGTGAAAAGATTTTGACTTTTGATAACATTTCCATGAGAACTTTTTTTTGTTGCAATTTTATTTTTGCTTTTCTGCAAATTAAATGCAACAGAACAAAAAGTTAAACTTATAAATGTATGTATATTGGCAGCACTAAACCGTTCCTCAAGTACAACAGTAAAGTGAAAATTATTTATAAAAATAGAATAGACAAGAAAATCTTTTGTTGGCATTGTTGTTGGTGTGCACTTTGGCAAGGTAGTCAGCAGCAGCAGCAGCAGCAGCACAATAAAATAATCAACAGTTGTGGCTTCTTCTTTTCTTTATTGTTTATCGTATATATCGTGATTGTTTGCTTTATATACACACTTCTTATATATGTATATAGAGGCGAGGAAGATACGAACTGATTATTTTATTGTATATGTAAGAATGTGCATAGGGCACGTCAACACCTCTGCGAAATTGTGTAATATAAATGAGTGAAGACGTTAATACCCTCGTCAACGATCATCAAACAGCCAACCATCAGCAATCGATCGTAACTAATATATCGCTAAAAATTTATCTATTGCAAATCTATAAAATATCCAATTAAAAAATAAATAAATAAATTTTATAAATAATAAAAATATTTTTTTGTTAATTCCATCAAACACCAAACACCTACAAACACTAGCAATCACACATATAACATTTAAGTTCTGTAATGTTGGTGTATTTCTTGTACTTCCATATGCCATAGACTGATATTTTAGAATCGTACACAGCTCTATAGCATATACAACACGACAGACATCAAAGAATTAAAAATCCACCTACAATAGTCATCTGCGCGTCGAGTAGTAAAAAAAATATTCGTATGTATAAGAAGCAGAACATAAAATTCTAATCAACAAATCGAGGTGTAAATTTTAATTGAATAAATTTTGCTGACGATATAATTTGCTATTTGGTGTGATTTTATAAGTCATTACTCACTGCAGGACAGATTTTTCCTGATGATCTACGATTTTCTTGCATAGTAATTTTCTTCAGACCATTTGCGTGCGTCAATAAGCATTTGCACTCGACGGGCAATTCGAGATTTATTTTCTACTAGCAGAGCTCGATTGCTGGCGATAAGTAAGCTTTTTGTGTTGTATTGCCTCCCGATTTAAATAGATGTTATTACGGGATGGCACGAAGCCAACTCGCCGATTTATCTACGGTTTTGGGTCGTGGGGAAGTTGAGGCTTGCATATTCATGGCCTACACTGTGGAACAGAAGATACTAAATTGTATTTACACCAGAATTAAATCGGCCGAAATTTGAGAGACAATGAGATAAATATAAGGAACGACCGGATCTCCCCGGATGACAAGTACAATATCTGATGACGAGACCCCCCCCCCCCCCCCCCCGAATGACCCATCGACCTCTAGAGGCCAATGCCCAGCCACAACGAAGCGCAGCATTAGAGGGTAGGGACGTCTTCCCAACAGACAAAGCCTCTCTTCTTCCAGAGAGACCGACAGCTTGAGACAGCCGGAGTGACACGAAGAAGATTGTGTAGATTTTACGGTCGTCCTCGAATGGACGACACATATGCTGGACTTACCACCCTGTGGATGTCCTGCCAAGGGGAGGAAGGGGAGTGACAAGCCCAACCCTGCAACTATGGACCGACACGAAATAAGACCCTCTTTCCCATCATACTGATCTGAAAAATTTAGTAATTCATTTTATCACAAAAAACAAAAATAGGTAACATAACCAGGAAAATAACGGAAAAATTAAGTGAGTCCGATGTGGGAGAAATAAAATAAACCCGAATGCCAGGAAACGCCGTGCTATCTTTATTTCAGTAAAATTTTCAACAAAAACAAAACCTGAGGCGGAAAGGGGAATAAAAACAAAAAAAATCGAACTAAAAAGGTCAAACGTGAAAATTCCCAAGCTGAAGGGAAAAGAAAAAATAAATCGAACAAAAATGGTCGCTAACTTGAATAATACCGACCAAATTGCACAGTGGTTAAAGTTTTGGCATTTGGATCGGGAGGTACCGGGTTCGAATCCCGATAGGGGCAGGGGATCTGTCATGAAATGGAAGACATCTATAACCCCCTGTCGGAGTGCAAAACTCATGGGCCGACCCATCTTCCATGCCAGTATAGGCTGGCATGGAGATATGCAATGTGCAGATGGTGATAAAATCGGACCTATAACCGTACGTCCTCGAATTAGCTAACCTGGCATAAAAGTAAGAACGGAAAAAGCAAACCGCGACAGAGTTAGGAGAGCCTGGGCCCAAGGACAGATTGCAGGGATAATAAAAAATAAAAAAACTTCAATAATTACGTACGAAATAAAACAAAAATAATTTGAGTAAAATAAGCGCTGAACGTGAACATTAATACAGCGAAACCAATGTGCAACCCCTCGCGCATGCCAAGCAACCGCTAAGGCGCTCGAGTACACCAAAATATATTGAATCAAATTTAAATAAACAAAAAATTAAAAAAAAAACAAAAATTGAAATTGAAAAAAATAAAAAAAATTTGGATTCGAGAAAAAAAAACAATAATAAAAGAAATCGGTACCTTTTGGCCTCATTGAGGTTGACCTTGAGGGTTACGGCATTCTGGATTACCGAAATGGGTTGGGCGTCTTTTCGCCGTTAATAATTTTGGCCTCGATATAGGTCGCCGTAAATGTTGGGCGTCTTCCCGCCTTCACTCGGAAATAATGTTGGGCGTCTCTCCGCCGCGAACCGTAAATATCGTTGGGCGTCTTCCAGCCGTAATAAAAAAGCGGCAGGCCACTTTGTTGGCCACCCATAACCCTATATAACCCTAAATATGTTGGGAGCCTTTCCGCCATAAACCGTGAATATTCTTGGGCGTCGTATTTGAAACACTATTTTGCACTAACTGTTCATACAACAACCTTTATTTTGCATTTAGCTTAAACCATGAAATAACAAAGTCCGAAGTTACCAACCAGGTTTTGAGTTCACAAACCACAAAGATTAAGTTCGCCCTAAAAAGCAAGTTAAAAATTTAATGAAATGTTTGACATCTTGCAGATTGCAATGTTCGAAACAAATAAGTGAAGCTGACCAGAAAACAATTTTTGATGATTACTATATTTACTTGACCAAGCCGGGAAATATAGTTTTATATCGAAAAACACCGAACGGATTGAATATCTGTATGCAAGCACTTTTATTTGGGCACTTTGGCAATATCGCAAAAACCTGTATACACGGTTTACAAAAAAATGAATATGACTGGAATTGTGTCGAAAAGTATGAAGGGTTCTAGAAGTGACGAGCAATATCACAAGTGTAGGCTATATTTGGTCTCGAGTTACCTCAATAGCTTCCCTTGCGTAGAATCGCACTATTGCAGAGAAAAAACCTATGTTCCGATGTTTCGAATCGAATGAATTACCTCTCCAAAGCAGTTATTATCGGCATAATCGACAAAACCAAAATTAAAGGAAACGAATATGTTGACGATGTTGCCTTAGCAATGCGGTAGTTAAAGGAAAAGAATAAGGAAAGTGGGTTACCCATTCTCTGCTTCGACATGCAAAACGTCGTAACATTTCCGAAAAGCAACATTGATAAATCATTTACCTCCCCAAACTCAACGTATACAACCTGGCGGCACATTTATCCATCACGAAAGCTGTTAATTCGGTATATGAAATGAAGACTCCATGGGACGTACGGGCAATGATATAGCATCGGCCTTTATTCAAATACTGTAGCGAGTGTTCGCTGAAAATTATATTACAAAATTTGTAACTTGGAGTGACTCATGTGTGGCCCATAGTGACTTTTCTTTGCCTGGCCATTCTTGCATTCAAGAAACCGATAATGCACACAGTCAAATTGAAAACGTGCTTTCCACTAATCAGTCTAATGCAGTTACTTAAAACCATTGACCTGAAGCAGCCGTTCCAAATATTGCAAATGAAGCCATGCGACTTGGAATTTCCGTCGATTTTATAAAAGATACACCTATCAGCTTTAGATCGTGTCATGCCGATCTCTACCAACGCCTTGTCCAACTTTTGGTTCCAGGCACGGCCGGCTTGATTTAATCCACAAAGTGCCTTGTTTAATTTACAAACTTTCCCTGTTCCATCCGCGAATCTTTCTGGTTGCAACATATATACACAGTTTCTTGAAGGAACGCAGACACTGCATTCATCTGCTTATCAGTCATATCGTATTGAACGGCTAGTGCCAACAGGTAGCGAATTGAGCTATACTTTACTACTGGTGCTTAGGTTTCCTCATAATCCAGACCTTCACGCTGGGAACAACCCTTTACAACGAGCCGTGCTTTGTATTGATCTGAACCATCTAATTTTAATTTGGGTTTAAACACCCATTTTGGCTTGATTGTTTTGATGTTACTCGGTAGATTACACAGAGTCCATGTTTTGTTTGCCATAATCGCTTCATATTCATCTTCCAAAGCTTGTCTCCACAAATTACATACTATCACTGCAGCTCAATGCTTCTTCAACACTAAGCCGAGCATTCGTCGATAACTCAATTGAGGAATAAACGAAATAATTTTTTCTGTTTAATTTCGGTGTCCTTTTTGAACGTCGATTTCCACTATCATTAATTTCTGCAATATCTGGACAATAATCGCTATCAGAACCATTGTCTTGTGCGTCAACAGTCGTTTCGTCACTGAAACATTAATCTTCATCGCCTGAGCTGTAATTATTTCCCACTTCATTTGACAACGGGAAAGAAATACGTTCCAAATGTCGTTCCAAATCAGACGCAACAGGAGTGACATCCCTAACCACCGATTGTTCGTTATTTGACATTTGGAAGAATTGGACATCAACGTGAGGGAAAACTTCATCATTTGTTGGATTGTACATACGACACCCTTTTTGATTTTCACAATAGCCAACCATTCTGCATTGTTGTGCTGTTGGATCGAGTTTTTTTTTCACTTTTGTTTTGGCACATGTACCATAGCCTTTGATCCAAACACCCTCAAGTTCAACAAATCTGATTGTCTTCCAGTCCAAACCGTCTCTGGTATCCGTCCTGATAACGCCTTTGTCAGTGATCGGTTGATTAAATACATAGCCGTGTTCACTGCTTCGGCGCATAAACGTTTCGATAACCCAGAATCAATCAGAAGACACCTCGTTTTTTCGACAATTGTTCGATTCATGCGTTCACACAATCCGTTTTGCTGTGGGTTATATGGAATTGTCGTCTTATGCTGAATCCTCCAACTCTGAAGAAAACTCAGGAGTTCTTTGTTACAAAACTCTCCACCGTTGTCTGTCTGTCCGCAACACTTTTAGTTTTTCTCCACACTGATTTTCGACAAATGCTTAAAATTTTTTCACACAACTTCATCTTTGGATTTTAAGAAGTAAACGAACGTCTTGTGCGAATAATCGTCAATTTTTTCGGAGAAAAAATAGCGCGATTAATTAATCGATTTCTCTTCCATGGGTCCGCACAAATCTGCATGAACCAATTCTAATTTATGATTCGATGATGAGGTCGATTTTCCGTACTGTGATTTTGGCTGCTTTCCTTTACAGCAAACGACACAAATGTCATTTTTGTCACTTGGTTCAACATGTCCCAACGATTTTTGCAACTCTTTCGTATATTGGACGCTGATATGTCCAAGCCGGCGATGCCATAATTCAAAATTTTCCTTGACAATTGACCCGAATGAACAACACGCACTTTTATCCAAATCAAGTTTGTACATATCCTTTCCTTGTACATAGCTTACCATTCTTTGCCATCTGACCGACAGAAAGTAAGTTCGTTGATAATTCAAGCACAGTGACAGTTGATTTTTTTACTGTCAACTACGATGTCCAGATTACACGTTTTCTTACAGTCAACTGCACCTTTTCGTTGTTAGCCACTTCTTTAGGCGTTGACAATCGGGAACAATTTGTAATAGTTTGCATATTATTCGTCATGTGCGATGATGCGCCGTAATCGATATACCATTCATCTTGAATTTTTGTTTCATTTTCCGCAAAAATCGAGAGCAAAGCCTGTTTATCCTCCGTCTCCTTTTTTTGGGCGGAAACTTGCATTTGTTTGCGAAATAACCGATCTGATTACAGTTTTAGCATTTTGGATTAAACCGCTTTCTATTTCCTTTTGAAATAAACGCTGTATTCACCAAATTTTTGGTATCACTGTAACCTTCGTTTTAGAGTTTTCCATATGGCCATAATCATTGGTTGAAATTTTTCTGGCAAACCCGCAAGCAAAATGTCGTTTAATTTTTGTAAAGCACAGATAATTGTCCGCTCCATTGACGGACAATTTTCAAGTTTTGTGTTAATCATTTTTCGCATCAAGGCGATTTTATTTGACAGTCCGTCATGCTGAAATACTTTTCTCAAATTTTCCCACACTTCTTTTGAAGTTTATCAACTCCGAATATGAGCATAAATACTGGAATGCACGCACATAATGATTTTTGATTTTGCTTCTATTTCCCGCTTGGCCTTCTTTATTTCATCTGCTGCCTGGTCTTTTTTTTCGATACAACACCATCGATCTTCATGCTCAAGATACGATTTCATGGAAAATTCCCATTCATTATAATTTTCACGTCCCATTAATTTTTCTACTTGAACACTATTCGACGCCATGACTTGTTTCGGATTTTTACTGACAATCTTTTACTTTAATTAATTTATCACTCAATTTACAAGGATTTTTACTTGATTCCACAATGGTGGAATTTTGGTATGTGGAAAATAAAACACGGCGATCTCTTGTTATGAGGTAAAACGGAAGTGGAGGCATATTTTTCATTTTTAATACAGTGTTGCCTATAACGCAATTTATAATAATTCCCAACTAACAAAAACATAAATTCACCCTATAAGCCAACAAGTAGAACCCTTTTATTCTAAGGTCGTGCCATGTTAGAAATGCTAATTTTAGGCACTCAATTTCCGAAGACACAGTGGCGTGTACAATCTCGCCAATATCATCATCAAATAGGTTCAGTTAATTGATGGCCGGGTGATTTTTTTTTTCCCGACAGGTGGAATATTCATTCATTCGTCATAGTCAACATTTCCGGAAAAATTTACGTCAATTCTTATACCTAGGTATAACCTTAAACTAAGAATTATTCAAATTTGTATCGGTTTACTTAGCCAGTTTCATGTAAATCAATTAGCGCAGTCAACCGATACCAGTGTTTGTACATTTCAGCCGTTATAATTCAAAAATTATAACGTTACCGTCCCTAGTCAAGGGGAGACATGTACATTCCGTTTTACCGGTCTACTATTGTACACTGTTCCGTTCTTTTAAGACGTTGATCAGTTCAGCACAATATGGCTGAAACTTCGGGAGTAAGTCGTTGCATAGTAATATAGGCAGTGGTAATTCACGTATGTTTATGTTACCAAGCCACTTATGTTTTAGTGACAAAACCGTCACCTCGTTACATTCGAAAAGTAGGTGCTTAACGTCTTCTACTTCCGATCCGCATAAACATTGACACTTGTTCGTTATCTTAAATCTCTGCAGGTATGCTTTAAACTTACCATGTCCAGAGATAACTTGGCACATCGAGCTCGTTAGTGGTAATTTCATTTTTAGTCTTTCTTTAATATCAGGAATGAAGCCAAAGGTATGCCTTCCATTGGCTGATTCATTCCACCTTCGTTGCCAGAGGTCAATCGCCATCGCTTCTATATCATTTATACTATTATATTGATCCTGCCTACTATCAGCAGCATGTACATAACCACCTATATTATTTTGGCCACGCCTTCTTAGGTGGTACAAGTACGCACGTTTTTTGATTAGAATATCAACCGGGAGTACGCCGGCCAGAACCACTACAGCATCTTTAGATACCGTTCGGTAAGCTTTTGTTACTCCTAGCAGGATATTCCTCTGAGCACTTTCTAGTGACCTGATATGGTGACAGTTTAACCTATCATACCAACCAGCCGCCGCATACGCGAAAAGCGCCTCCGCCACACCTTTGTATATTAACTTCAGTGTTTTGTGATTAAGTCCCCATCCTTCTCTTGACACTCTCGCCAAAGAGTGGAATAGCTTCTTAGCGTTTTCGCAGACTCTAAGAACGTGAGATGCTACTCCCATTCGTTCATCAAGGTCAACACCTAGATATCTAACGCACTTGACCATTTTCATGTTTTTACCGTTTAGTGATATCGTTGGTGGTCGACTAGAGACAAATTTTGCCCTTTAGTTGCAGCATCACTGTTTTTTCTGCTGATAGTGACATCTTATTTACTCCACACCATTGGATCATTTTATTTATTGCGATTTGGCCTCGGCGCTGAAGTTCGAGCCTCGAGTTACCATGTATCAGAATGACTTTGTCATCAGCAAAAGCAATTTCCTCAAAGTCGTCGATCATGCTTGTGTTAAACACGATATTCCAGACTAGAGGACCCAAAATAGAGCCCTGAGGACATCCTTTTGTAATTTGCTTCGAAACAGAACCATACATGTCTCTGATTATTGCGTATCGATTACTGAAGTAGCTCCTAAAAACATTCAACGTGTTTCTAGGGAGATTGTAGACCGATAAACTTGCAATGACACTAGACCACGTAAGATTATCAAATGCTCCGGCAATGTCCAAGAATATACCCATAACATATTTCGAACTTATGGTTTTGACAGTGTTGGTTAGGCGGACTATCGCATCCTCAGTAGACATGCTACGTCGAAATCCGAATTGCTTGTCCGAGAACAGTCCGCTTTGTTCAACTCGCGGAATAGTGCGAGTGGCAATCAGCCTTTCTAAGAGCTTTCCCATAACTGGTAGTAACATTATGGGTCTATAAGATTTGGAACATAGTGGATCTCTATCACCAGGTTTCCTGATTACGATCATTTCACCCTTTTTCCACACCTTGGGGAAGTAACCAAATTTTAAGCAGCTGTTTAATAATTTTACTATGCTAGACCCTATGATGGGCCATGCCAGCTGGATTATTTCAGCGTTCAAGTTGTCCAGTCCAGGGGACTTGTTACGCTTAAAGCAAGTTAAGGCACTGGTGACCTCCTCCCATGTAAATGGGGGGTCTTCCGCATCATTCCAACTATTGTCGGTAGTGATCTCGCGCATTTCTGCTTGAGGCCCAGTTTCGTCTGGCGTTTCGTCCGGAAGAAGTAAGTTGAGTAACTCCAAGCGTGTGTCATGCCACGTATCAGTGACGACTCCATTTGCCTTCCTGATGGTGTTAAGGACTTCTGGGGATCTTGCTTTGCCAGCGGCAAATTTATATACAAGTCCCCATGGGTCTTTATTACCATGTTCCGTGACGTACCGTTGGAAACTATTTTGTTTTGCAATAAATACTTCATGGAAGTATTTATTTCTTGCTACTCTAAAGCGAGACAATTTTAACTCTTTTGCTATTTGGTTCTTTTCCGTCTGGTAGGCTCTTCTAAGCTTGTACATAGAACATCTAAGTTTTCTTAGATTAGAGTTCCACCAACTGTTCTGTTTCTTCGCAACTCTCTTCTTAGGAATTGAGTTGTTGCAGACACTGGCTAACTGTGCTGAGATCAGCTCCACACGAGCATCAATTTCATCTACAGAGTCTATTTCTGGAAGTGCTTCTACACTGCCCCAAGAGCTAACCAAGTGTCTAGCAAATAGACCCCAGTCAGCTATCTTAATAGCGAATCTCGGAGTTTTGCTACTTGCAAGCGGACTGCTCTGAGGCGAGTTTGATAAGTTGAACGTAATGACTCTATGGTCACTAGATGTCCAGCTTTCTCTGACACACCACCCAACTATCGAGCCCAGCAAGGCTCCATTGACTATGGTTAAGTTGATATTAGAGTTCCCATTAGACGAGAACGTCGTTGGGTGCCCCTGCAAGTTCATTATGAAGAGGTCACTCCTAGACACGAAGTCCTCTACTTTTCTTCCGTTTTCATCGGTTAAACGATCATGCCACATTTTACTTCTTGCATTGAAGTCTCCGAGGATCATTACCTTTTTCTGTTGACTTGATAGAGAGCCTAAGATCGTTTCAATTTTGCACAGATGGTACTCGATCGGTTCACTGTATTGGGCATATATTGAAAATAGGTAGAGTGAACCAGCTTCCGATGATATTTCAACACATGTGCAGTGGCTATCGCAGAACTGAGTTAGTTTCATCATGCTCATGCCAGCATTGTGAATACTAATTGCAGTTTTGGGATTCTCAGGGCAGCCTGTAACTACTCTGGCTGTAGAAGGCATGCCACTGATTTGACCATTGACCGAGTGTGGTTCTTGCATACATAGTATATCTATGCCGTGAGTGGAGATGCGTTCACATATCTCTGACCCGACTATTTTAGCGCCCTGCATGTTGAGGTGGGCGATGCGTAGGTTGCTGTTACAATGTCTTTGATTATGACTAATCATCATGTTTAGTTCTTAATTTTAAACGTTGCACAGCACTTTTGTATGCGTTACACGAAACGCGACCTACTTGGTGGTCATGAGGCTTTTGCATTTCCTTGCAGTTTGCGCAACTGACTGGTTTGTCTTTGTTGGGACAGACCTTGTAGCCATGACCAAGGTGTGCACAGTGAGAGCAGGTCTCTGCGCGCGCCCTACAATTCTTTGCAATATGACCATATCGCTGGCACCTAAAGCACCTAGTTGGAGTCACAAACTCTCTCACACGACATCGTACCCAGTCTACGTTAGCAGCATGTTTTTGGTTGCTGGTTCGACTTCTACCACCCAGTGAGCGGTCTCTTTATTTCTCGCACCGGTTCTATATCGAACAGGTGGAATATATGGAACGTAGATGAATAATGTTGTTGATTTGCATTTTGATCGTCGCGTAGGAATTGATTTATCAATCGCTATCAGTACACCTCCGCCTTATATGTTTAATACAAGAACAGGGATGGATATGGCAGAGATTATTGATTATATATAAGAATGTATTGGGTGTCGCATAAAACGCCATTTATGGTAACCAGCAAGCGAATAACATTTTTCCATACATAATCGATAAGCATATATTGTATTAGTCAGATGAATCATCCATGATTTTCTATACAGAGTGTGGAGGTGTTCCATCTAATGAAATCAAAGTCTTACATACTTATTTCATTTAATTATTTGTGGGAACACAAGAAAATTATTACATCAATGCGATAAAGCGTGTGCACATTCATGTACGAGTACACGAATGCAAAATAAGCAGTTGGTGGCAATTTATATGCATATTTATTTTGTATTGATCGAAAAATATAATATCAAGACGTACATAAAGTTAATCATGTTAGACAGTAAGGCGACTAAATTTTACTATATATGGCGAATAATTACTTTCACTGTAATATTCACATGCATCATACGAGAATAATCCCAAAACCTATAAAAACTAATTAAAGTTCGTTTCTAACGTACACGAAAACTTTTGGTTTTTATACCGTGCGGTTTCCAATCGATGTTGCCTCTGCCTCTTGATTGAATTACCAATTCGTGAGAAAATACAGAACTCTATCTCGATATTTCTATATAAAACGGCGACTTTCAAAAACTTGTCTTGGAAAATTGAAAAGTAAAATTTATGGATCATTTTGGGAAATAACTACTTTATAACTGTTGTATATGTTCTTATAACGTCTAGACATAAATTAGAAAAACGAAAAAGTTGAAAAGATCACATTTTCTTGAGGTGTACAGTATAAAAAAATACCGCGACCACGAGGTATGTAAATTTTATAAATGGAAAGAAGTGCACAAAATATTATTTAAAATTTAAATCTAATAAATTTTTTCTATAACTTAAATTTTACAATTATTTCGTGATTTCAATTTTTTACTTTTTTTTGTAAAACAAGCGCACATTACAGAGACGAGACGTTGCAAAGTAAAATTCTTTAAGATGTAAAATGCTGCGCGGAAAAATACTTGTTTCCATGAAAAGTAAAGAAACGAAATATAATTTATTTTTATTGGTCAGTTGAAGCTCTAATATTAGTTGTTAATTGCTCTGGAAATGGTAATGGTTCTCAATAGCTATTAAGACTGTAGGGAGAAGAATATATTTTCAAATTTAATTAAGATAATTTATTACCTTAAAGGCATATATACGTTACGTATACGAGGTGGTATACGTACATTCAAAGAAGAAGGTAAAATATTATGGTAATGCGATTAGTTCGGTTTTGTTTTATCATTGTTTGCCCCTTTAGGAACGCTTATTGTTATGTAAGGTTTGCAACATTAAGCTTAACATTTAAGTAGTAAGCACATGCCATTGCCATCAAAATTTAGGGAAATCGGAGTCTAGATGCCTGTGCTTGTGTTATCGATTCTAAGGATATATGCGCGTTAAATTTTTCTTAAACCTATAAAGATCAACTTCTTCATAAAAGATTGATTCAATACTCACCCTCAGGTTATTCAACAAAACTTGATCAAATGAGAACAATGGCTTTAGATCATGCTTAGTCCATTCAAGGCACACACAGTTGGAAGAAATTCTCTTCACACAAGGAAAACCACCAGGTCATCCTTTCCAGAAAATGGCCATGGATGCACACACACAGTTTGAAGAAAGACGATAACCAACCTAGGCCATACGTTGAACGGCAATATTTTAATATTTCTGTCCCAGAAACTGCTGGGACTTCCAGGCTTAGTCGATTCTCTTAACATTAACAGGGTTAAGTACGAGACTGTTAGATGAGACAAATATTTTTGGATCACGCACGGTTATTAGTCTCAGCTATGGTCAAGAACCAATAGTGGTTTCTGGAATGGAAACAATGAAATTTTGCAATTCAGCATGTGACCTGGGGTGGTTTTCTAATTAAACACTGTTAATGACAAATGAATTTCTTTAACCAAAATAATTTAGTGGTTTATCGGCTATTCGGAATAAAGTTTCAGCTGTACTGAAATCACTTTTTCCTAATATTATTGGTGACAATACTGACACTTGTTGTTGATTAGACCTACGATACAATTTTTATTGATGATGATGGTGCATGCTGGATTTATAGGACTCTTGTTCATCCTTAGTAAATGTTCTAAAATATAGCTTCTGGGTGATAAAAACCATATACCATATATTGACAGATTATATCATGTCAACATGCAATTTTCCGATGCAAGCGCATTCATAACAAAGACCGAATACTTGAATGTGACGTATAGATGCCCAGCTGATGTTACATCTTCATACCGTGTAAATTTCAGCCAAATTTATAAACCTGCTCAACTTTGATGTCTATATACCTCTGTTGGATAACACATTCTATCTAACCTTTACCAAAGCTGATAAACAATTAATCTCGCAGCTTAAGATACCAGAATCTAGTAAAGTCATGACTATCCACGAAGCACAAGGATTAACCTCACCAAATGTGATATGTACAAGAATCAATTCTCAACCACTTGGGCTGTTCGATAGTGTGGCTAATGATAGTCTACACTCACTTTTAAGGAGAGCTCGAGCCTACACTACTACTCTAAAAGTAAATCAACCCATAAAATTCAAGAAAAGTTTGGTTTATGAGAAATGTGCAATTTACTATCAAAACGTCAACAAAATGGCATCAAAAGCTTCTAAGTTTTATAACTTCGTTTTAAAACCAAACTACCTAATCTATGTAATTTGAGAAACTTCATTAAAGCTCGGCATAATGAGCAATGAAATTTTTGGCCATGATTACATTGTTTACAGATGCGATCGGTCTCTAGAAACTAGCTCAAAAAATCGGGTGGTGCTCCAGGAACTTTAGCCCCATCGAGAGTCGAACAAATTGGTGTAAAAATCAAAATTAACCAAACCAATCTATTCATTTACGCAGCATATATAACACCTCAATCAAATAGTGATCATTACGCAACTTGTATCGATGTTCTTGTGCTTGGTGATTTTAACCTTCCAAATATAATATGGAATCTGGACCCGGAACTAAATTGTATTTTTCCAAACAATATAACAACAGATGCTGAATCTTTATTTGTGGACGCTATGCTTGAACCAGATAAACACAATCACTAATAATCGTGATAGATTACTGGATCTTAGCTTCAGCAACGACATTGACACTTTGAAATTAGTATTTGACTCAACTAATGTAATGGCGAGTTCGGAACACCTACAACCAATCAAATACAACTTCAAAAAAGCAATCCGTATGCGAGGCTACAAAATTACCTAGAATCCATCAACTGGCAAACAACTCTCAATTCCATCGATATAAACGAAAATGTTGATAAATTTAATGACATTATGCAGCAAGGCTTCGAACTTTATGTACCTGTGTGCTGTAAACCACAAAATGCTCACCCTCAGTGGTTCGATGATAGACTAGTTAATTTAAAAAATCGGAAGTCGAAATCGTATGCCAAAATGTTGAAAAGCGGGTTAGAAGCCGACAAAACAATGTTTGTACAACATAGTAACTAATTTGAAATTTACTTCAAATCAAAATACAGGTCGTACCTCGATCAAATTCAAGGAAAAATCATTTACTTTCATTTTTCCTTGAATTTGAATACAATTTTGGAAATACTTTAGGAATAAACGCGAAATTGAACCCAGCAATACCAACGTATCAATAACTCCTCCTGTTATATATGAGGATAACATTTTATCGGCTCTAAAGGGATTTGGAGACGGTTGTGGTCTTGACAATCTACCCTCTTCTTTTCTGAAGGAGTACGCTAACATTTTAGCAATTCCATTATGTTACCTATTCAACCACTCCTTAAGCACCGAGGTGTTTCCCGAAAAATGGAAAATTTCAAAAATTACACCAATTTTTAAATTGGGCAAACGAGACGATATTACATGCTACGGAGGAATATCAACTACAACATCAATTCCAAAATTGTTTGAATTAGTTGTATGCAACAATAAACCAGCAATCTGGTTGAATTCACCAGTAAAATAATTATTGAGATAGAAAACCATCATCAAGTTGATGTAGCGTACACGGATTTCAGTAAAGCATTCGATTCCATCTGTCATCAAAAAGCACTCCGGAGTTTATTCGCATTTGGGTTTTCACTCGATTACATAAATTGGTTCAAATCTTATCTATCAAACCGGCGACAATTTGTAATAATGGGAAATGAGAAATCAAACGTTATTCAAGTTACGTCTGGTGGTCCCCAAGGATCTCACGTAGGGCCGTGGATATTTATTGTTTTTATAGATTAAATAACCGAGATAATCAAAAACTCAAGCGTGCTCATATTTGCTGTTGACGTGAAAATTTTTCGAACTGTTAATGGAATGCTAGATACGAAGAAACTCCAAGAAGACATCGATAGTTTAAGTGAGTGGTGTGAACGAAACTCGCTTTACTTAAATATTAAGAAATGCTAGATCATGTCTTTCCATCGTAAGAGAAATCCACTAACTACTTCCTACAAACTCAACAACGAAGAGCAAAGAGTTAATGAGATCATAGATCTAGGTGTTACATTTGTCGCCAGTTTCAACAGGCATATTGAAAATTGTATTGCGAGAGCTAATGCTATGTTTGGATTTGTTAAAAGGTGGACAGGTGAATTTAAAGATATTCAAACCTTATGTTCACTCTATTTCGCTTACGTTCGATCTCAATTGGAATACGCTGTACCGGTCAGAAATCCATACTATGCTGTACACATTAAAATAATTGAAAGCATTCAAAAGAAGTTTCTGATTTTCTTGTTAAAAAAAAGTGACTGGAATTACGACCACAATTTACCTTTCCATGAAAATGTGGCTCCCTTACCTCCATACTCAATAAGATGCACGGGTTACAAAATATGCACACTTGAAAATAGACGACTTCTCTTAGGTACGGCTTCATTGGTAACGTTTTGCTTGGTCACATTGATTCAGCATACATTTTGGAAAACATATCAATTCATGTGCCTTGCAGAACATTACGAAACCATGAATTTTTAGCACTTGAACATCATTCCACATACTATGGAGGAAATAACCCCATTCGCTCGTCTAAATCGTTTGATCCCGGTCGTATAAATCGTTCAACATCGTCGACGACCTATTTGACTTTAATTTATCAAAGGACAAGTTCAAAAATATACTTAAGAATTATTTTTAAAATTTTTAATTGTTAAATCAAGATTTGATTTATATTATTGTGTTTTAATTTTCTTTATTTTTTTTTTTTTAATATTTTTGTTTTAAATTAAATTCTGAAATCATACATGTAAATCACAGAATAGATTTCTTTAAATAAATAAATTCAGTTCAGTTGATTCATTTAATTAACGAATCAAGAGTATTTAAGCCAGAGATTTTGCTACTCGGTTCCCTATTCTGGTGATCCCTCTCATCAAGTCGATAAATTACATAAATAAATCACAACACAGCTTTGTATGTGAATGTTACGGTTATAAAGTCCGAAATCGATGTTAACGAAATACTTGCCTTACATCACCGACATGTCAGTTGTTCCGCAATTAGCTTCTGCTAACCCCTGAGGGTTGGTATAGCCGATGGCCCCTAATATTCCAAATGAATTTGTACTAATATCATACACTCCGCGGCATTTGAGTAAACGTATCTTCTAATGCGGTTTTGAGCCCATTTTGAATTTATTCAAGATGAATTAATCTTAATAATTCATAAAAGATCATGAAACAACATAAAAGTACTCATTTTAATTAAATATACTCGTTGCCGAAAACAATTGCTTCAAATACATTTCTAATTACAGTAAAATGTTTTTAGACAGTACAATGCATTTGCAATGACTGCAAAATGCTTTTAGGGCAGAACATAGTTCGAGTTAAACTCCTCCCCTGCTTTATTAAAACTTGAAAATTTTTCATAAAACCGAAGATAATGCGACTAATTGTTGAATTTTTTTTTAATTACCTTGGTTTCTATCTTAACTAACTTTCCAATTACTAATACACATACCTGCATGCGAAGTGGAAACGCCCCATTTCGATTGTTTTGCTTATTTAAACTGCGGCACTTGATTACCCTCATCATTTTCTTTTTGACGTCGAAGGCGTAAGGTGCGCGTAAATAAATTTAGTTGTGTTCAGTTTAATAGTTTATCATCAATTTATTATATGTTTATTACCAGCTGCAGTAACTAGTGCTGAAAATGGGTCGAGAAAATTTGGAAAATTATTCCAATCGTGCGATTTCCAAAAAAATTGGTCGCAGTTCTTGGACCATCAACAACTATCTCAAAGATCCAAAAAATTATGGAAAAAAATCGAAGAGATCGCACAGCAAGGGCGACAACAGAACGAGGAAATACAGCTATTTTGCGCGAAGCTTCGAATTCGATGCTATCTTAAAAAAAAATAAAGCAGAAAATTGGAGTCGGAGCCAGTGTCCGTACTGTTCAGAGGATAATAAAAAAGTGTTCACATCTCTGGCGACAAAGACTTATGAAAAAACAAGGTTTGCTCCAGCAACATAGAAGTGATCGATCAAAGGGAGCATAAAAGTTTAATTTAGATGGACCAGATGGTTCGAGACATCACTTCCATGATTTGAGGAAATGAAAGTAATTCTTGTCCCGACGCCACACCAATGTTGGTTCCATCATGGTTGTCCTGGAAGGCCGACAAAACTCGCAAAGCTACATCGAGCTCCTAGAAGTGTAAGAAGTCACTCTTGAGAATAACGCAGCACTCTACATAGTTGCTGAAGCAGTGGTTTGAAGAAAATATCGAGGCAGTTTTGAATTGGCCGCCTTTGTCTCTGGATTTAAATATGATTGAAAATCTTTGGGGATGGTGATCGAGACAAATTTATTCGAATGGAAGACAATACGAATGCCGGAACAACCTTATGGCAGCTGTGTGTGATGCTTTCGAGAAAATATCGACACAATTTATACAAAATCTTTATAGGTCTTTGCCTAATAGAATTTATGATGTTGTAAAAAAAGTGGAGGACACTCCACTGGTTTTATTATTTAATTTCACAGATGAGGGCAATCCAGTGTCGCAGTTAAAATAAGCAAAAGAATAGAAGTGGGGAGTTTCCACTTCGCATTGCATGCTAGTATGCGTATTAGTCACATTAGCCGATTTCAGACTTTCACCGTTACATATACACGTTATTTTTACGAAATTTATTATCTATGGAGAAAAAGTAAGTGACTGTCTCAAGAAGAGCTTTAAGAGATAACATTTTGTCAGTTGTTCCCCTCTATCATGATTTTTGTGAAGTATGACTGAAAAGCCTTTAATTCGAGAACGTCTTAGTGGTTCCGCCGGCTCACCTATTAATTGAACTCCACTCTTACACACAACCCCTAATTTGGAATTGCGCTAGTTTCAAAACTAAATGTGTAACTTGCTAATAGATAAAGCTAGAAGCGCATAAAAATCCAAAACTCTAAGACTATTAATTCGTTCTTAGACTTGAGTTCCATGTGCATATCACAGTCATAACCAAATTCATTCGATTTCTCTTCTAATTTAGTCCTATTCCCATCGATGACACCAGATTAGATGAGTACATTCTTAAGTACATTCATGCCAATATTGACTGGTTTGAAATTTTCGATATCATTGAATTTATTTGCCAGATTATGAAATTTCATAGTTTTGGGAAACTTTGACCAATTGTAATTTTGGCCATGAATCCATACATTTTTTATTTCTATGTCTATCTATGTCATCATAATCCGCGAATTTGGTTAGAATTTGATTCTCCTAGAATTTGATTCTCAATCATCTTCTGGAATTATTAAATCTACTAACTTCCGTACATGTTTTTGAAAAAAATCGGTATCATTCTCGGTACGATTTCAGGAGGTCGACTGTGGTTGTGTTCTGAACCAATTTTTTTACGACACCCTTGGTCTGTGTGATGGATAATCGAAATGTCATAATTGCTTATCAAATACAATGCGCAAATCAACGTTCAAGTTAGCACATCATTGAAAGCCGTAAAATTCATTTACAAGTATATTTTTAAGGGATTCGACTGCGCCAGTGTCGCCATCATATCATGCTGTCTAACTGAACTTCACACAATAAGTTTATAAACTCCATCAATACGCGTTATGTCAGTACACTCGAGCAATGTGGAGACTTTTTGAATCATGATTCGAACTCAATACAAACAGTAACTACGCACAGCAGTGCTTCTAAACTAAGGGTCCACACACCTTCCTATATATTAAAAATATATGGAAAGCACGTTAGCGACGAGGAATGAAAAACGTTGTCAGAATATACTTCGCCAGACTAAGTGATGTAGAACGTTTGGATTTGAGACTTTTGCTGCATCGTTTTCGAAGTGCCAACAGTTTTGAAGCCATACGCAAATTCAACAATGTGGTATGCAATGCATTTAAAACATCACCCAGTGCGAACAGACTTCTTGACTCAGGTGAAGAATGGAAACGCTTTGCTTGACAGAAACAGCCATTTTCTAGATGCCAACAGATGTACACATTCGTTTACAACTGCTGTTTCTACAATTTATCGAGTCCATTAAATCTATGGAACAAGTTCTCGTACGATATGGCTCTAGTTTTCGAAGACCAAAATTTTGGCTGTGCCAAAAATTTGTCACTTCACGGCATACAGACGGTCCTCATTCGCTTTCGTGATCTTTATTTGATCTTCCAAGTACAAACGGAGATGTGTCACAAATTGAGTTCCATGATAAATCTCAAGAACGCAACGCAGATTAAGAGCGAATTGCGATGCTGAACAACAAACAATATATGACCCGGTCGTTGCTCTATCTGGTTGCTCTATCAGTCGTTGCTTCTATCTGGTTACCTAAACCTGGCGATTCAGAAAAAACATTTCTCTACACTACATTGCTGGCATTTGTGCGAGATCGAGGACAAACTGCGCTTCCGGTTGCCACAACTGGAATTGGTGGAACGTTGCTTAAAATTGCCGAACTGTTCACAGTGGTTGTAAACTTTCTGTGCTAATCCTTGATACAACAGTGTGACCGATGTGCTTGAAGTCTTTAGAAACGGAAAATCTTCGAAAGCCTTCACTCATCATCATTGATGAAATCACAATATTTACCAAAGGCGGATTATGGTGCATTAAGCGACTTTTACGGAAGGTAATGAATAGTGACAAGTGGAAAGGTGGAAAAGTATTCATTGTCTGACGTGCTCGATAGTTGCATCAAGTAAAGCAGTTTCCGGAGCCACTTCACAGATTTAATACTGACGACAAACATGCGCGACTAAGGCCAAGTGCAAAACATCGAATGGCTTCTTCAAATCGGCACAGATGAGGATTCAACACTCGATGGCGTTTCAGTTCAAATCCCACAAAACATGATAGTGACGGAAAATTTCATCGAATCAGTTTTCGGTAGATAGATTAATATGTTCACTCCCAACGAGCTAATCAAGTGCGACATTTTTGCTCCAACCAATATATAGACGCTTGAGATGAACTGCAAGATCATTGACATAATCTTAGGCCAGGTAAAAGTTTATTTCCAAATGACGCACAAAATTATTCGGTTTAATGCTTGAACAATCTGACACCGGTCGGTATGGTGCCATATGTTTGCTGTTGAAAATAGATAGAGAATAGATTGTGCAATGGAACGGTGAAAAGTCTTCAGAAAAATTACATCTCCGAAAGCAATCTTGGCGACAACGTCTTGAATCCGCGAATAAATTTTCATCCGACGGATACACTTTTGCCATTTGTTTTGAATTTTTTCACTTCATTTCCAATAATGGGGCTGGGGTTTACGCAATCACCATCAACAAAATGCAGAGTTAGAAGTTCGACAGAGTTAGCATCGATTTCTACGTCCCCACTACGACTACGTTCCAACAAACTACGATTGATTTTGTAATCGATATCAACTCCATGCGATCTAAAATATTAAATTTAAGTTACAATAGTTGCTGCAAAGCGCCAGTAAAAAGGTAGCGAAGCAGCCCCGGTGTTGAACCACTTAGGGGCCAGGAGTTCCGAGTTATATGTGTTGGCTTATTTGGCTTATTGGCTGAGCCAATATCAAACTGATTTATTTTGTGTTATGATTGGAAGCTATAAAGATCTATCGTATAATTTTTTTGAATGTTCTCAATTGAAATTATTTTTTAGAACTTTACTTTACTATTATTTTATTTAACACTCATGACCCCAATTATTTAGTGTATAAACTGCGATATTGTCAACAATGGTCTGTTGACGTATAACGTCTTAGCTGACGTTCATATCGAACCAAAAAGCAGAAGCTCAAGAATACCTATACAAGTCAAATTACAATTACTGTTATATAATTATTTTTACAATTTTGTGGCTGAAACATAATTATCGAATTTTGACACACGACGAATACTTTATGGTAAACAACTGCCCTCATAGTACCAGAAACCCACAACCAAAAAATTTCCAACAGTAACAAGCAGCATAACAAACAGTACTAGTTGTAATTATCTTATAATCTTCACCCACATACATTAAATTGTGCAACAACAACAAATTTGTGGAAGTCATATTTCCGTAACAACAAATAGTTTAAAGGTAATCAAACTAAAACAATTTCCATAAGCTCGATGCAATAAAAACAATCAAAACGGCAAAGTAATAGATGAAAGAACACAAGACACAGTGCTCAAACACAAACTAAACGTCATGTAACGACAACTCAACAAAGCATCAAATTTATAATAAATAAACTATATCTTAGATGTACATACATACCTCTTCTAATTAAATTGAGCATAAAATTGAGATCACTGAACTTCTGAGCTGCATCATAATAATATGTATTTAGCTCTATATCATTATAAACTCATGTGGATGCGAACACTGGCAAATGATTAACAATGAACTCAAATAAATTGGACATTTCAATTTCACAAAATCATTAAAACCATTTTTAAACATTTAACATAATCATGCACTCATTCTTCTCTTAATCATTTTCACCTGTTTTTCTAAAAAAAAAAAATTTTAAAAAAAATTTCAAAATCACAACAAATAATAAGAAAACTTTAAGACTATAATTGAAATCACGATTCAATTACCTTTTGAGTCATTTTTTGTTTTGCTGTTTCGTTGCTTTTGGTGCAAGTACATAATGCAAAGTTACTTAAAGCATTATATAAAACTATGAACAAAATGATCATAATGACGATGATGATGATGATTATGATTATTTATGCAAAAAGGGAAATGTATACTCGTACATTGTAGCAAGTACACATTAGTGTAATGGTTCTAAACGCTAGAATATTTAAATCCACTTTGAGTTTTATAATTTTGCGGTTTTTTGTTGTTTATAAGTGGAAAATCAGTGCGGGCTATTTATGGTAGTTTTTATCAAAGTGGGGTATCCCGAACGGAATTATATTATAATATAATTGTAGGTTTTAGAAGGGCCAGATTTCAAATGCATCGACTTCGACATATAACTTTTGCTACCTACATCAAAAATGATAAAAGCAAAACATAACCTACAAATGTGTAGTTTATTTGTTATATCGGAATTTTATTAGCGCTTCACATATGACATTCAATTATATTTTTGACAGAAAAATACTACATACAATCACCTAGCTGATAAATTTATCGTTACTGCTTTCAGCTACTCATAATTGAGGATTGGAATTTAAAAAATTGCGCCTCTGGTGGTAGGTTTTGACAATGAAACGCAAATATAATATTTTGACAGCAATAGCACAGAATATATACAAAAACAACAGGTAGAAACCTTAGTTTGTTTGACAATACCTCTAAAGTAGTTCCTACGTAAGTCAATAGATGGCTTTAATTAAGAAAAAAGTTGTAAACATTATTTTTTTTAGAAGTGTAAAAATAAATTCTCTCTTATCGACTATCTGTGAAATTGTTTGTGTCTTGTGTCATCATTTGTCAAACAGTGAGGGAATCATTTTCAGAGCCATACGGATATAAATTCGTTTAAAAATGTGAATCTGCACGCGAATCTTTATTCGACTACTGAAGATCACGATACATTAATCCGATCCGTTAAAAGCCTTGTATATGCACAATTTGTGGTAAAGAATTTTCCAGATCAAACAAACTTACGAAATATGCGTATTTATACCGGCGTTCGGCTATATAAGTGTACACATTGCGATCGATGTTTTACCCAATCAAATGATTTAACACTTCACATTCGGCGGTGTACTGGAGAAAAAACTATACGCTTGTGGAATATGTGATTATTTATGTCATTATGAAGAAAACCAACCAGCGCCAGTTACGAGTATGTATGGATAATCCTAATCAGCATACAAACGCGAATCGAGTAAATCGCATTGAATACATTCAACTAAATACTACAACGGCATCGACTACAAATTCCGTTATAAAGCCAATCAAAACGTTCTTCACCGAATATAACCGAATATGTATCTGAGTCTGTGCACCATCGCCGTCCATCAATATACCTAGTCGACTTCACCAAACGTAATGAACCAACAGCGCATCAAATGAACCCACTAATGCCAGTAAATCATATGAATGATATAGATTCACCAAGATCCCAACTTTAATCTAGCTCGACAACTCCTACTCCGATCGGGTATCCCCTATCTGTAAATCTAGTGAGGAATAATAATATCCCTATCAGACGCCATCTATCCTACCACCACCTCATCCCACATCACAACGAATTATACCAAATCTTGGATTCCCAGATGCTCCAAATCTAGAAATATTTACAATTTTAGAAATGTAAAGAAATACAGCCAATCGCTGGCATATACAATTCCCAGTTGCGGAATCCCACTCGTTCACGTCAATCACTTCCTTCACATAGATTACGATTTGTTTCCAATGGGTTGGAACACATGCGGGCGATGTGGAAAACTAATCGGATTCGGTAACTCAAAAAATGTATCAAAATATCCAACGATTGCGGTTAATTGTCCAGTTTGTATCCACAAGAACAACTCATGCTTATGGTAAGAATACATTCTGGTTTAGATTATTATGGTCGCCTCCTTTAGAACTTCATTTTTCATGCACGACATATCAAAGGAGTAAACGTTGTGCCAATAATCGTTACATCTATTCAGCAGCAGGATTCCACCGTCGTTTAAAAGCCGCTTTCATGCATAAATTACGCTGTCGAGAATCCTCCCTTCCTTTATATCAACTTTATCTATAAGAAGTTCACAATCCTCACTCCGAGAATCAGAGAATATCAACGCCAGGTTGAACAGTTTGCGCCAGTTTGAACAAAAAGTTTGGGAAATCTCAGACCGTCAGAATATCAATATCAGCAGTTTCATTTTTCTGTTCAGTTTGATGTGCATACCCATGGATCTCGCGTGCAATTTTACTATGCTAGAAGAGTACCTTTATGAATTTTTAGTTAATCTAACTTGGATTTGATGTAAGGTTCTATAATTAGCTTCTCTTATTGCACCACTGCACTTTGGTAGGATTCTAAATAGCGAATAATACTACACAATGGCTTAAATCGTTGTAAATTTAAGCCGTATCAAATTACAGGCATCCCTTGTGTGACGCAGGACTTGAGTGTCATAATATTTAAAAATAAATTCTTAACACATACGCAAATAATATTGACGTACACCATTAGAAAAAAACTCATTCGTTCACAGTAACAGATAGTGTAATAGTGATAGTGATAGACGCCATTTAGTCAATCAAAACGATCGATCTACGTCCATACAATCGTTAGTTTGTATTAGTTGTAAGTTTTAAGTCCTTTGGTTTGTTTGTTACATACAGAATTTTTTAGTTTCATAATTAATATGAAAGACTAATCTTGGATATTTTCCAGGTAAGGTTATTTAGTATTAAATTTTTTCCCAGTCTAATTCCTAAGCTCGCAGGATGTCCGTGGTAGGAGAAAAAGGAACTGGCAAGCGATTACGATATCGTTTGAAGAAAAAAATCAAGTTATTGGGCCGAACAAAGAGAGGAGAAGAAATATCAGCTGTTCATAGCAAAGAATATGAATGAGTCGACTATTAGGACAATAAAAGAGAACGAGGAAAAAATATACTGCAATATTTTTACAGATACTGTTAAAGTTAGCCGAAAGTTTCCAGCCGAAAGATAATGCAGATAGTGTCTTTGCTATCCCAGCCGAAAGATGATAAAGTGGATATTGTTTATGCTATCCAAGCAATGCATCTATTGCTATCCAATATGCATCCATTTAGCATCCATTTTGTTGAGAAATTCTGAAGGGGATGCAGGGGTGTAATTTTACAAAAATTCTCTATTTCAATTTATCGAAAATGCATTGAATGGCCTGTCGTTCAAGATTATCGTGATTTGTCATTGATGCCACTATGGTTATTTGATAGGCCATAATTTTGGCCAACTTCGGGATAATCGTGGAGAAATTCTGAAGGGTATGCGCCGGTGTGTGCATGTTTGTAGATAGGTGTTTAGGTAAGTGGTTTGCATGCATCTTGTGCGTTAGTGTGTATATGTATGAGCGAATTTGAGTTTGTTTGGGGGGGGGGGCTAAAAAACAAGATTCAAACCACCTCGCGGTGCCACCTGGGTAATGCTAATTGAATCAGGCCGTCAAACAGAAGTCAACTTCAATATACTCTTACAGAGTTAATATTGATATATTCAAAATTAGAAAGATAGATGCATAAATTTTTCACAATTGCACTGAAAATTTCTAGCGTATCAAATTAACATATGTTCAATGAATTGAATAGCGAAAATGTGATAAATTATACACTAGTAACACAATCAGAATTTTTTCAAAATAAAACCACAGTTTACAAATATTATGGCCTATCAAATGTCCAAAATGGCATCAATGAAGAAGCAAGTAAATCGTGAAAGCAGGCCATTTAGTGCATTTTCGATATATTGAATTAGGGAATTTTTGCAAAATTACACCCCTGCATCCCCATCAGAATTTCTTCACGATTAGGCCGAAGTTTTTTTTTTAACAACTTTATTGATATGGCTACTACAATCTTAAACATTATTAATTCATTAGTAAGGTTGACATTAGTACTTATGAGATAAGCATAAACTTGTGTGGGTCTGCTGGACCAGTGTCCAGTTCCCTTGGCTTATAATTTTCATACGGTTAGCTCATGTGGTTTGATTCGATTGAGCCGCCTTACATCATTTGTACTGTCCAGTAGTTGTACGGCCTCAAGATTAGTGTGGGTAAGAAGTCTCTTCTCTTTTTTTATGGCACATTCGCGGATAACGTCGTCTATCAATTGTATTTCTAAATCATTGTGGATTTCCTTGTTAGTCACAAATCGGTAGGCGTTGGTGACCATTCGAAGAAATTTATTTTGGCTTCGTTGTATAATGTCTCTATTGGATTTATGTGTACAACCCCATAGCTGCGCACCATACATCCATATTGGTTTGAAGATAGTCTGGTATACCAGTCTTTTGCAATACCGGTTCATTTTGGAATGATGTCCACCTCCTATGAGGTGTATATGAAGAGTGTTATTTTTATGTCGGAGCGTAAATGTCATATATGTTGATTTGAGCTCATTCAGTGCGATTTTCCAGTCAATTGCCATTTAGTAACGTTGTCCATTGCTCGTTGAAGATTTTCCACTGCTCTTGGTTGAGATTCGTCTACTGACATAATTACAGTGTTGTCAGCGAACGTGCCGATGAATGTTTTATTCGTTGTAGGTATGTCCGCAGTATAAAGAAGGTAGAGGAGGAGACCCAATACGCTTCCCTGTGGAACTCCCGCAATCGCTGGATAAAAGCCAGAACATGTTTCTTCATGAATGACTCTGAATTGGCGATCAGAGAGGTATGATTCAAGCAGCTGGCAATAGTTTTGTGGTAGAATTTTGCTCATTTTGAATGTCAATCCCTCATGCCAAACCCTATCGAAGGCCTGGGATACATCCAGAAATACGGCGGGGCAATATTTATTTTCTTCTAACGCTTGCTCTATTACCGCAGTTATTCGATGGACTTGATCTATGGTGGAGTGGTTATTCCTGAATCCAAATTGGAAATCAGGAACGTTTACCATTGGCTTTAGACGTTTTAGTAGCAGTTTCTCGAACAGCTTTGATAAGGTCGGAAGCAGTGAGATTGGTCTGTATGATGTTACTTCTTCATCTGGTTTACCTGGTTTCTTTAGCATAATTATTTAGGCCATTTTGAAGCATTTGGGTGCATACTTCAATCTCATACAGGCATTAAATAAGTATGTGATCAAGATGATTGCTTTACGTGGAAGTTCCTTGAATAGACCCGGTGATATTTCATCAATTCCTGGTGCTTTTTTATGATTAAGACTTTTGTCGATTTCTTTAGCAATTTCCATTGGCGTGACCCTTTTAAAGTCCTGATTTGGTTGATAAACAGGTGTTACATCAATGTTGGATTGAATGTCATGGGGTTGGAACACTGCTGCTAGGTGTTGAGCAAAGAGTTCCTCTTTTTCTTTGTCTTGTCGAACCCAACTGCCTTGAGCATTCCTTAAAGGTGGTACTCGAACTACAGGTCGTTTAAATCTTCTGGTTGCTTTCCATAACGAGTAGTCTTTATCCATTTCTGGACCTAGCCCGCTTAAGTAGTTATCGAGGCAATTCTGTTTGAAATTTTTGATTAGTCTATTGACTTTGTTACTTATTCGATTAAAAGTTGTCTTGTCAGCGGGATTTCTGGTGAGGTGCCATATTCTCCTCGCCCTTCTTCTTGCCTTGATTTGTTCCCTGATTTCAGCCGGGTATTTGACTTCAATCTCCGCTTTGTCCTTTGATTCAGGAGTAGCTAGTCTGGCAGCCATTCGAGTGTATTCAATAAAATTGTTTGTTTGTTGTTCCAATTCTTCATTGCTTTTGATACTAACTTTTAATTCAACCAGCTCTTACTGACTGTAGCGCTTACTGACAACAGTACAGGAATGTGGTCAGATGTTAGGTCGTTAATTCCTTCTACTCTAGTGTAACTTAGAGGAATACCTTTTATGATGAAGAAATCCAGTAGATCTGGCATTTTTCCTGCATCCGTTGGCCAATACGTTGGCCCCCTGGGGACAGATATTCGCATTTGTTTTCATGAATGGCATTGAACAAGGTGTTACCTTTCCCAGGAGAAATAAGCCTGGAACCCCAAGCTGTATGTTTTATATTGTAGTCCCCTCCAATAATAAATCTTGGACCGAGCTTATTGAAGACATTATTAAATTGTAACTTCGTTGGTGTATGCCGTGGAGGACAGTACGCTGCTGCAATATTTAGATCTGCGCCATTATATTGGATTGAGATAACAGTTGCTTGCAAACAGTTTTCTCGAATATCCTCTTGTCGATTGTGTTTGATATTATTTTTGATTAGTACAGCTGAACCACCTCTAGCTCTTTCACTAGGATGGGTTGTCCAGTAGGAATTAAAACCCCTTATTCTGATAAAGCTTTTGTTGGAGAAGTGCGTCTCCGAAATCAGCGCAATATCAATGTTGTTCCAAGCTACAATGCGTAGGAACGAGTTAACCATTTGTGAGTATGCTGACTTTTTCGCTTGGTGGATAGATATAGGTTTCCAGTTTTGCCACCCTCTCTGCTAAATGACCAATTGACTGTTGAATTTGGCTAAGCATTTTAATAATTTCAGTGTTATTTGACTCGTTGGCGATTTGCGCATAGGATAATCCAGCTGTGGATGGTGTGATTGTTGTTTGTGGTTTAGCAAGTTTGGTTTGTAATCGCTGCACTGTGCTTGTTCTGTTATTCTGTTCATTTTTAATTTTGTTCTGTTATACACGGCATCCTTTATAATTTGCAGTATGCCCTTGTTGTTGACAAAGAGCACAAGAAGGCGCGATATCTGGTGTTTTCTTGCATTTTGTTGTGTGGTGATTTTCCGCGCATTTAACGCATTTGGTTTGACGATAGTAAAAGCTTCTGGTATGTCCAAGTTGTTGACAATTCGTACATTGTGGAATTCCCCTTGTCTTGTTAGTTGGCTCAATTTTAACTATACAGTACGCAACTTTCTTGATATTGTATACTTCTTTATTGTTGTCTTTTTGTTTTAAGTCGATGTAAACAATGGAAAGTGTTTCCTGACTTTTACACCATCAATTGTGACCATTTTGTATGTTGGTAATACCTGCAACTTCATGTCCCATTTTTCCTAAGTCTGCTTTAATTTCATCGTGACTAATAGAAGAAGGTAAGCCTCTGATAACCACTCTATATGCCTTTTCACTCTTCAGCTGGTAGGTGTGATATTGAATATTTTCTAGTTGGTTGCTAGATTCATTTTTTAATTCTTCCAGTAATTTTTTGACATTTCTGTAATCATTTTCATTTTGAAAGGTAATTCTAATGTCACTACTTGAGAGCGCCTTAAAATTAGTTGATTCACTAGTGGTTTTTATTACTTTTTGTCGAAAAAGTTCGAAATTGTTGATATTGCTCACATTAATGGGTGGAGGCAGTGGTATTTTTGGGTTTTTCTGTTCAGTGTTACTGTTCACACTTTGTGTATTATTTTTTGAGGGAGTTTTCGTTTTTGTGCGCCTACGTTTCTTTGGATTTCTGTTATTAGCTCTGGAAAGTTCTTCTTCAAGTTCTTCCTCATCTGTGAAATAATCCTCTATACTCAGAGCATTAAATCTATTATTCTGTTGAGAGACTGGAAATTGCTGCAGCAACCAGTTGGAATTATTTGAATGATGTTGACTTGTTGATGGCTGAATCTGGTTGACAGGCAGGTTGTTAGCTCGTGCTGAATTCTCAGCTTTACTATTTTTAACCTTTTCTTTTAGTGTAGAGTTTTCTCTCTTAAGTTCAGCAACTTCATTGCTCAGCTGCGCGATTAGTTTCTCCATTTTCTGAAACTTGGATAACAGATTATCGCTGTTTATAATGTTTGTTGATGCACTCGGCATTTGTAATGAAGTTCCTTTTTCAGTAGAGACCGCGTCTTTTGCAGTTACTGTGGCCGAAGTTGACCAACATTATGGTCTATCAAATAACCATAGTGGCATCAATGACAAAGTACGTTAATCTTGAGCGACAGGTCATTCAATGCATTCTCGATATATTGAATTAGCGAAACTGTGCTAAATTACCCCCCTGCATCTCCATCAGAATTTCTCTACTATTAGGCCGAAGTTGACCAACATTATGGCCTATCAAATAACCATAGTGACATCAATGACAAAGCACGATAATCTTAAACGGTAGGCCTTCAATGCATTTTCGATTTATTGAATTAGCGATTTTTTGCAAAATTACACCCCTGCATCCCCTATAGAATTTCTCAACAAAATGAATGCCAATTGGATGCAAATTGGATAGCAATGGATGCATTGCTTGGATAGCAAAAACAATAACTGCATCTTTCGACTGGGATAGCGAAGACACTGTCTGCATTACCTTTCGGCTGGAAACTTTCGGCTAACTTTAATAAGGTGTCGTAAGCATAGATCCAAGACTCATCGCCAGTTATAATACGTTTCATGACATCCTGGCAGTCGGAAAGCAATGTTTTTCAGACGTCAACGCGACGCTGTTTTCCCAAAAAATTGAGTGATTTTGGAACCAATCGTGAAGAAAAGTGAAAGACTTTTCTTAGGCCCAAATGATCTTTCAAAATGGTTTTCACTGATCCTTCCGATATTTCAACCTGGCATCGTCAGGCAAGGTCTCTGACTGTTAATCGTCGATTCTCGAGCACCAATTCCTTGATTTTATTAACGTGTTGATCATCACTTGATGTTGATGGCCGTCCTAGACGTGGTTCGTCGTCAACACGTTCTCGACCGTCTTTGAACAATTTGTACCAATCAAAAACACTTGCTCGCGACATACAATTATCACCGAAGGCCTTTTGCAACATTCTAAACGTTTCGGCACCATAAAATTGATTCCCCACACAAAATTTAATGGAACTTCTTTGTTGAATAATTTCACTGATTGTAAAAATCGCCGAATGCACTTTTTGTACTTCTGAAAGACAAGTTTAGTATACACTAATGATTATTTTGTTGTGACGTTTGGCACAGATGTCACTGACAGTCATACCAACATAGAAAAAAAAATATTTCGACGAATGGTTTTCCGCGCGAAATTTAAATTAAAAAGTCTTACTACTTTTTGCCCACTGTAATAATTGCCCACAGTATAAAATGAAGAATTTAAATGTGGTTCTCTCTGATAAATTGTGAACAATAAAGTGTGATTCCCCTTTAACAAATAAAAATAATTGTGGGCATGTGTTGAATTTAATATGAAGAATACACTTGATATAAATTTTTCATTAATTCCCAAATATCGATTAAAATTGAAACAAAAACTTGTTGTGCCCCACAATTTTCTGATTATTATTCATAAAGTACAACACCAGTAAGGTATTTAACCACCGGATAAGAATCATTGTCCTAAATAATCGCCCAATTAATCACCTACCAAAAAAATATTCCACGCTTAGCAGATTTGTTAAATTGCCGCACAAAACCGGTGGCAACAAGTTTAACACCAATTTTTCGTCATCAAGACATATTCAAAATCACCTTAAAAATCATAATCCATTCAGTAAAGGTCGAATAAATTTCGTTCAAATTATAAAACGACGTTTTAGAACAAACAAATAACCAATTTGCAGTGGCTCGTGTCACAGTCATTTAATAGTAATTTGAGCACACAAAAATTACAAATTTTTGGACAATAAACTACCTCATTATAAAAAGTCTAAACCCGATTATTTATACATCTTCTTCTTACATAATTTGTTGTGTAATTATTGTCATTTTAGTTTAAGACCATTATGCGATATTATTGTTACTATTACCACTATTCTATTCTACTACATTTCTTTGGATCAGAGCTCAAGTAAATTGTTTTATGATAATCATCGTCATGACGAAAAAAAAATGTAATATTGTACGCGCAAGACGGATCGAGCGAACGTAACGACAACGGCGATGATGATTATGATTACTATTATTTGAATTATGATTTGTGGCTGCCTATTTTATATAAATACTTTAAACTATTTATTTATTTTCTCCGCGCATGTAATGGTTTGTAGCTTAGGAGATTTATAATCTTGATTAAAAACTATATCGAGAGGTAAATGATTTTTATGATTTTCGTATTTGGTACGGTTTGATACCTACTTGTCTTTATTAACCCTTGCAATCGTGCGGCAGTTGCGCATGAGTGCAAATTTCCGGTGATTTGCCTATTAAACTAGCCAAACGTGTATTTGATATCTGTTCACTTTAAATACCTTCGGGTATTCAAATTTAATCATCGACAATATTCGAATCTAAAATACAGACCGCACATGATTACGGTCAGACACAACCTCTACAAAAATTCCGTTGCCAAACAATCTCAATATTAGTTATATCCTCAAGTTCTCGAAGCCGCATCAAATTTTATATAATTAAAATGAGTTTATATAGCTAAAATGATGCACCCTCTCATCTCCCCGCGAATAAGAAAAGAAAAACACAAAAACAACAAAATAATAAGATAATGATAAGGTGAATAGCACTAAGCATAATAATCATAATCATAAAATGAATTGCCTTCAATTGAAAAAATATAAAAAATGAATTGAAATTCGAAAATATACGAAAATGCGCGCATTGAAGAAACCTCGTATATGAAAATAAATTTGAGATAGATCAAAATTTAAAGATGGAATTGGTTTCTTCTTCGAACGATGACTTACATTTTTCTTATGCATGCGCGCTTGCATATACAGCACAAGACGCGAACCGAATCATCATTTAATTGTATTTGACTGTGGGTGAGTAAATCTTTTGAATATGAATAATAAAAATGATTGTTGATCATCATCATCATCATCATCATGCTTTTTATATTGCCTATTTATTTATAGTGTCTAGCTAAGTACATGCGGATGATGACGATCATATAGTGGTTTTCACATAGTTTTATACCGTTTTCTTTAAATTTAATTATTTATTTACTTTGATATTTCAAAATCTTAATAAAAATTGTTAAGATAAAATATTAGATGTAGGTGAATCGCATAATAAATAACAGAAAGTAAATATTTTATTGTAAATGTAAATAACAAATTTATTAATTAAGTAATATTATTGACTCATTGGCTTTTATTGAGTTCTATGCGTAGAGTTCACACGGTCCGTTGTCAAGGCGTTTCAACGCAGTCCAAGGAGCACCTAGGTTTAATATTTTTATCAGGGTTGGGCGAGTTAGATCACGCAATCTCAACGCGGTTTTCGAAACGTAATCAATAAAGTAGATTACACAGAGATTTTGGCATGTTTGTCGTCGATAATGTAGACAACGTCGATATTAAAAATAATCAATAATAATTGTCTTATTATCCTACGAGCCCAATAAGTTTACTTTTAAGCTAATACTCATTGCGCATAAGGAGACTTGGTTAAAGTTAGCCGAAAATGAAAAAAATCGGTAATGCAGATAGTGTCTTGACTACTTCAGCCGAAAGTTAAACAAACTATATATTAAATTGAAATATCCTAGCCGAAAGTGACTAACCTACAAAATCAGCCGAGGACATGTGCATCATAACAAACAACAAATACAATTTGCAATTTAACCGACATTAATTTATTGTTTCATGTGTATATAGCAGCATACGGCCAACTTTCAAAAATTTATTATAACTTAACGTTAAAAGTATTATGTTTGGGAAGTCTCATTTGAAGAGGTTTGTAAGTGGTAATAACTTGAGAAAGTATAGTAATAAAGAGAATACCATATATGTTATACAGACGGTGTAAAATGCCATATCTGTTACATACAGACGAAAAATGTCGATAAAGGAGTTTAAGAATTATCAAGCAAAGTCGACTATCATTCCCGATTTTGCCAGATGGACACCAATCCTACTATGTTAATTCGTTGGCACTTGATCATAGGTAGATTTTGATTATAGATTAGGGGGGGGGGGGGGGTTGACGAGGTTATAGTGGTAAAATTTTTATTTCTCTTCTACTGAGAATAAAATCATCCATCACTCGAGATTTTGCCACATCGACACCAATCTGACTATTACGATTCGATAGCCCAGGACCATAGGTAGATTTTGTTTATAGGTTAGGTGTGAGTCTGATGGGGTTATAGGGGTGAAACTTTTGTGTTTCCCATGAAATTTTGCCATTTGTACACCAATTTGACTAGGCCGATCTTATAACCCATGATCATAGGCAGTGGGTCTGATGAGGTTATAAGTGTGGAATGCCATATCTGTTTCATACAGCCGAAAACTGTCGATAAAGAAGTTTAATAATTATCAAGCAGTCGTTCATCATTCGAGATTTTGCCAGATGGACACCAATCTGACTATTCCGATTCGATAGCCCATGACTATGGGTAGATTTTAATTTCAGGTTAGGGGTGAGTCTGATGAGGTTATAGGGGTGCAATTTTTATGTTTCTCTTCTTCTGACGATAAAAATCGTTCATCATTCGAGATTTTGCAACAATGACACCAGTCTGACTATGCTGATTCGACAGCCCATGACCATAAATAGATTTTGATTATAGGTTAGAGGTAAGTCTGATGGGGTTATAGGATGCAAATTTTTATTTTTTCCTTCTTCTGACGATAAAAACGTCCATCATTCCAGATTTTGGCACATGGACACAATCTTCCTATGCCGATTCGATAGCCCATGACCACAGGTAAATTATTATTATAGGTTAGGGGTGAGTCTGATGAGGTTATAGGGGCGAAATTTTTATTATTCCCTTCTTATCATCATCGTTCGAGATTTTTCCAGATGGACAACAATCTGACTATGTTAATTCGTTGGCACTTGATCAAAGGTAGATTTTGATTATAGGTTAGGGGGTGGGTCTGATTAGGTTATAGTAGTGAAACTTTTATTTTCCCTTCTTCTGAAAATTGTCCATCATTCGAGATTTTTCAACATGGACACCAATCTGACTATTCCGATTCGATAGTTCATGACCATATAGGTAGATTTTGTTTATAGGTTAGGGGTGAATATGATGGGGTTATAGAGATGAAATTTTTATGTTTCGCCCAGAAATTTTGCCATTATGTACACCAATCTGACTAGACCAATCCGATAGCCCATGACCATAGGCAGATTTTGATTACAGGTTACGGGTGGGTCTGATGGGATTATAGGGGTGAAATTTTTATTTTTCCCTTCTTCTGACGATAAAATCGTCTATCATTCGAGATTTTGCCAGATGGACACCAATCTGACTATGTTAATTCGATGACACTTAATCATAGGTAAATTTTGATTATAGATTAGGGGTGGATCTGTTGAGGTTATGGGTAAAATGCCATATCTGTTTCATACAGCCGAAAAATGTCGATAAAGAAGTTCAATAATTATCAAGCAGTCGTTCATCATTCGAGATGTTGCTAGATGGACACCAATCTGACTATTCCGATACGATAGCCCATGACCATAGGTAAATTATTATTTTAGGTAAGGGGTGGGTCTGATAAGGATGTAGGAGTGAAATTTTTTATGTTTCTCTTCTTCTGACGATTAAAGTGTTTATTCTTCGAGATTTTTCCATATGGGCACGAATCTCACTATTCCGATTCGATATAACCCATGGCCATAGGTAGATTTTGATTGTAGTTTAGGGGTGAGTCTGTTGAGGTTATAGGGGTGAAATTTTTATTTTTATATTCTTCTGACGATAAGATCGTCCATCATTCGAGATTTTGCAACATGGACACTAATCTGACGATGCCGATCCAATAGCCCCAGGACCATAGGTAGATTTTGATTATAGGTAAGGGGTGGGGGGGGGGGGGGTTTGTGAAATTTTTATTTTTTCATTCTTCTGACAATAAAATCGTTCATCATTCGAGATTTTAAACATGGAGATTTTAAAACCAATCTGACTACGTTAATTGGATGGCACTTGATCGTAGGTTATAGACTTTGATAATAGGTTGGGGGTGGGTCTGATGCCATATCTGTTTCATACAGCCGAAAAATGTCGATAAAGAAGATTAATAATTACCAAGCAGTAGTTCATCATTTGGGATTTTGCCAGATGAACACCAATCTGACTATATTAATTCGTTCACACTTGATCAAAAGTAGATTTTGACTAGAGGTTAGTTGGGTCTGATTAGGTTATAGTGGTGAAATTTTTATGTTTCCCTTCTTCTGACGATTAAATCGTTCATTATTCGAGATTTTGCCATATGGGCAACAATCTGACTATTCCGATTCGATAGCCCATGACCATCGGTAGATTTTGGTTATAGTTTAGGGGTGAGTCTGCAGACTCCCCGGTTATAGTTATAGGGGTGAAATTTTTATAATTCCTCCTTATCATCATCGTTCGACATTTTGCCAGATGGACACCAATCTGGCTATGTTAATTCGGTGGCACTGAAATGAATTTTTTATTTTTCCCTTCTTCTGATGATAAGGTCGTCTATCATTCACGATTTTGTCAGATGGACACCAATCTGACTATTTCGATTCGATATAAAAATCTTCGGAAATAGAAGTTAAAAATATGTAGATCATTTAATCATTTATGGCTGAATTGTCTGAATTATAAGTGGTTGTCGACGTTGTCTACATGTTTGATGAATTATTTACACAATCACGTACAAATTAGTTGTTGACGCATTTATCTCTGTATTTTTTTAAAACTCGATTTGATCTTAAATTGGGAATATGACTGATACTACTGTTCCAAGGTTGGTGGTGGTGGTGTACGTCTACACGTATTACATGTTTGCAGCGTAAATAGCGTAGACAACTGATTTTTGCGTAGACGACGTCAACAATTAATAGAGTTAATTGTTGTTTTGTTATTTGTAAAAAATAAATTTATCGGGAAGCCGCAATTTGAAATGAAAAACTCTAAGATGGTGTCCTCGTATACTGAGAAAATCAATAGGAAAGATTGATTTTCTCAGTATACGAGGACACCATCTTAGAGTTTTTCATTTTAAATTGCGGCTTCCCGATAAATTTATTTTTGCAAAATGAATGGTTTTTGCAAACATCTGAAACTGGTACGTTTAAATTAATTCAGCATATTCAAACTCATACTCATTTTTTTTTAAGTGATGTAGGTTAGGTTTCAGTGGTTGCTTACTGCACACTTAGGCCAATTTTTAGGCCCATTGTGATACCAATCATTCACTCCACATCATTAACCCACCTACTTCACCTACTCACACAACTACAGTATACCACCTGCACATTGCAAGCTCCATGTCAACCTGTACATTGACATGGAAGGTGGGTCGGCGCGTGACACGGAATTCTGCACTCCATCAGAGGGTCTTAGTTGTATTTATTAGCATCACCGATCGTAATCGATGATGAAAATTCGGTTTGCATCTAGCCTCTGATGGGATTCGAACCCAGCACCTCCCGGTCCAAGTGCCGAAGCTTTAACCACTGCACCACTTGTCCGGTGAAGTGATGTAAGTCATAAATCAAATATTTGACAAGAAACGGCGGCGGATGTTATAAATGATCTTTCTAATAAGAGGCTTGATATTCTTAATTATGAACCGGCTGGGATTTACAGATCTTCAGCTACTTATATCGATAAGGTGCGATGCAAACTGTATCAGTGGTATTTTCGCAATACTTCGAGTAACATTTCTTGGACCATCGGAGCTCTTGAGAATGTTCATCACTGACAAACTGGCAAGACGTTCGCTCTTAACTCGACCAAGGAGAGAATTTGAAGCAGTGATAACGGAGAAAAGGTTTGAATAAACAGTTGCGATAGCAATGGCGCAACACCGAGTTTCTTATCGTCGACTGGTTTTCTATGGTTCCATACCACATGCTCGAACTTGTAAGCTCCCGTTTGCAATAGCCGAAAAACAGCGCGGAACTCTTTGGCAGTATAAACATGATGCTGTTTGGCGACTTCATGAAACAAGAAAGAGCACCATCATCTTTGTCATTCTGCGAACTCGTTGAAAAATGCAACAACGACTCGTGCAAAATATGTCGAAGATACGACTTTTTTCGACATCATAACATGCAAGTTAGTGAACAAAAAGCGGATCACGCCAAGATTCTCCTTGAAAAGGTTGACAAAAACCAAACTGACCGCAGTTCGCGGTTGGAGCAGCAGCGTCGAGCAGCAGACAGTTCAATTTCCTTCAAAATTCTAAGCTGGGATTGCAGAACGTCGAATGCTTCCCCAAGTCCTTGCTGTGTTGTAACTGTGCACCATATGCAGGGTGCTCACGATGAACCATGCAGTCATCAATTTAGGCTCGAAAGCCATACGCCGCATTGACCCGCGTAAGAACGTTCGAGAGAATCTGCCTCAAATTCCTTGAAGCATAAATAAATTTTTAAGGATCGTTTTTTACTTCTCCTTATGTATCTATAATAAAGCCATAAATTTCATCCACTAAGTTACGAGAACTATCGGAGCGCGGGTCACTGCTGGCGTAAAATTCATAAAATTTAACTTTGAACATTTAGATGATTTTAGCTTAGTTTACATAAGAACATCTAAGGATTTTACTCAAAAAGTGACACTGAATTCTCCACTGCTTGGATCGCTTACCAAATTAGTCAAGAAGGTGTCAGTGTTTCATGCTGGCACATTTGGATAAGAGGTAAAGTTTGAGTTAACGTCTTCTCATAAGTTATTTTCAAGTGGGAGTTGATTGCTTTGAATCCTGATTTCGGGAAAATCCATTAAAAACGCTCCCCGAGTTCCGGATTTCTTTTAAAATAATTTCGATTGTCATGCATCGATTGAAGTGAGTCAGGGTACTAGGATACTCGTTTAGTGGATTCTACAGTGTGGGCTTGATAAACTTTTATACAAATTGGTGACGACGGGTTTGTCAGGAACAATTTTCAAGTAGTCCTAATTTCAAGAAAATTCGTTTAAGGGTTTTGTCGTGAGTAAATTTAGTGTTTGATAGTATCAGGCTCGATTCGGTACCACAAAATTTCCAGCAACATGACTAGCCCAATGGATTTTGTTTGTCACTGTCAACTATATTTAAAGGTAATTAACTGGTACGGTTTTAATTGCTTCTCTTTTAGTTATCGTTGTCATCATTAGCAGACGAGGTTGTAAAATGAGTTTTGAACGAATTTCTGGGATACGATCAGTGGGGTCGAACTAAGCCATTTCTCAACCGATTATGATTAAATTTGGTATATATGAGTGAAGAAATTGATCACATTTCCATCTGAAGATGTTGAACAATAAAAAATTCTACGAACAACTACGGAATTTGATTTTAGGTGTCCATCACGCTAGCCGGAACCAAACGACCTAAGGCACAAGCAGAACGATGCATTGTTCGTCATTGTGCACTATATGATTTTTAGTCGGAACCTTAAAAACCCAGCCCATACGGCACAAGTAACATAATGCATTTTGCGTTATTGTGCACTATCCGGGTTTTCAGTTGGAACAAATATTAAGCCTATCGAAACCATTTAAAGAAAACTGGTACCAGAATTTTCAAGCCATACCATTAAGAGTTTGCACAATGAGCACAATACTCTTAAATGTTTGTGATACTTTGAACCGGAACCATAACACGGTCAACTGAAGCCAGTCGAAGCTATTCCAGTCGCGATCAAACCAACTATGGCACAAGTAATACAGTTCAATGTGAATCTTGGTGTATTATCTGATTTTTTAACCGAAACCAATTTAATGTAACCGAAGCCATATAAATTCAGCCGGAACCATGTCAGCCAACCAAACCAACTATGGCACAAGTATAAATCTGTCTTTTAAAACAGGTGTTTAACCAGCTGGAACCATTAAATGTTTGCAAAAGAAATGCAGAGTAATAGGGATTGCATAGTGGAACATAAACGTTTCCATCCATATTCAGCAGAATGATTCGTCCAGCAGGAATCACATAAGTTCAGTGGCAAAAAACTATAGACGACTTCAAATTATGGCTAGCCGCGGATCCATAAAAATCCAGCCGAAACATAATGTTTACAAGAATAACTTTGGCCTTTGCACAATGGTCGTAGTGTAATTTGGAGGCTAGTGCAACATATGAGGTTTCAGCCGGAACGATGTAAACGTTAACTACTAAAATTCCAATCCAACCAGAACTAGCAAGGCAAACCGGAACCATATGAATCCGGTGTGAAATCCACCTGCAATAAAATGCACATTTGGAGTGTCGTACTCAATTACACCGAGAAAATTAAAGAATTTATTAGCTAAATTTAGCGATTTAGTTATGTCACGTAAAGAAACCTTTAGATGTTTTTCCAGACGCTCTAACGACTCGACCTCCAATGTTATTACACGAATATTTATGTTGCGCTTATTGTGCCATAGTTGGTTTGGTTTCGGTTGGCTTAATATAATTCCTGCTGGATTTATAAGGTTCCGGATGAAAAATCAGATAATGTATTATGATGCACAATGATGATTTGGCTGTATAGAGAGTATGATTCCGGCTGGTTTATATGGTTCTGGCTGCTATTGTAGTTGTTTCGGCTGACTCTGTTATGGTTCCTGCTGAACGCTTATATGTTTCACAACTATTTAAGTGCAGCTCATTTGCTGGTTCAGGCTGGCTAAATATGAGTTCCGGCTGACAAATCAGATAGTGTACAATGCATCGTGCTACTTGTGCTATAGTTGGTTTGATTCCGGCTGGCGTGGTGGACACGTTTGTGGAATAATTTCAATAGAAAAATCATAAATTAAAATGCATCGGTTGTAGTTTACATATTTGTGTATTTATACTGCTAGTTAATCGCTTCGAAAACAACCAAATAACCCATTTCCGTTAATTCACCTCCATCATATCACGCATTATCACCAACAGCATTCTAATTAAAAATGTAATTAAAATATTCTGGTCATATAAGATTACAAACGATCTATTTAAAGCACAAAAAGACAAAAAAATACAAAGATACACCTCGCCTTATCAGAGAATATCTTATCACAAATATTTATTTTCTCCTACAATAAAACTGAAAAAAACCTGAACAATGACACAAAAAAATGGTTTCATAGAATTGGTCAACAAAAAAGTTTTGTGTCTTTGCGACAAATATTTACATTTACATTTTTATATTTCTTCATCTGAACAAATCTTACGTCAAGTCTTTATACCTATACACAGTGTATAGTGATAACAATTAGTAATCTCTTAGTATACTTCTTATCTTTAATCATTTATTTACCAACGATAAGCGGCGAGAATTTTTCTTGTACGTGTCACATATACTGAATCTTCTGTAGATATAAATAATTCCCGGGCCTGTTATGACCATCACGAATATTTATTTAAGGACACCCATATCCATCATTATTTGGTGTCAGCATATTTTTTCACAGGAAAAAGGACTTTTGATCATCGTACACGATAATGATCAATCGATCATATAGGTACGAGTACGTAACAATAGCGCGCATATATGTACGCACCTAATATTCTCAAGTGGTCAAATCAATTCATTAATAATGCTCGTCGTAGATCCTTAAGTGTAATGTTTGCATGAACACAAATAATATTTCGGATCCTTTTTTGTAGGATGCCTTGAATAATAAATATTCTAACTAAATTATTGAATCTCTCGAGACGTTGAGGACCCAGGTATAAAAATACAATAAACTTTTTGTAATTGATCCTTATGCATTGATCCTCATTTTTATGTATATAGTATGTTGTATAATGTGCGTGTGTGATTGAAGGATCAAAGATGTAAATAGGCTTTTTATCTAAATTAAATTCATTCAAATTTTTTGTAAGACGCTTTTGTGAATAACAAAAAAAAAACTGTTGAGTGTCGTTTTAATGTCCTTATCCCAATGTTGTTGGTACACAAGGATGTTTTCCGTATTATAAGGATTAAGTATAGTAGAGTACACAAAACATAACATAACCTTGTTTATCGGTACACACCTTCTGATCAATAAACATCTTGTACTTCTAACAAAGTGTCAATTACATTAATTGATTCCCGCTCCTCGATCTCGTCCCACTGTACATCGTGTTGATACATGGCGATAACATATTTTGCAACATTTTATCACTAATTAACTACTGCACGTTTATGTTGATTTCTCTAATTTGGAGTTTTTTTTTTTTGTTTGTTTGCAAATGCAAATTAATAGAAATCAGCAAATGCAAATATAGCATAATGCAAAAAGAACGCCAAACCAATCAATGCGCGCGGCTGTAAAATATCAAATTTGTTGTAATAATCGCTTCAAATGTCATTGATTAACATTTGAGACAAAACAATTTTTATTTATTTTTAAAAGTTTTATTTAACATAAAATTCCAATAAAGTTTCTTCATCGCTGCATTGTATTGGTATGTGATCATCTGCAATTTCCAACCTTTTCAGTGTGATGTTTTGTGTTCATGTCGAAAATTTATTGAGTTGTTTGGAGGTGGAAACGAAAATATTTTGAGCGAGTACGTTGAACTGATCGGCTGATTGCTAATCCACCCTTCAGAACAATCCTTGGAATCGGCATTGCAGCCATAATCATTTGTCCGAATATATTTGATTAGATCTATCATTATCATTGTTGTCGTGGACGTATTCCAGGGTCCAGTTCATTAAAATAAATAAAAAATAATTTTGCGAGAACTAGTTGTATTGTAAAATTTGTTGTATACCATGAGTATAAAGTACTGGGATGATATTAGTTTCCAGATGAAACAGATCTCCGCTGACAATCCATGACCACTTTTACAACTGCTCACATCAGATAAACCGAATCTATTCAAGTAACCTATGAATATTTCATCTGTGTAAACGGGCCACTTAGAAATGACTTATTTTCAATTCTTCCTGCTGTGTCCAGTATTTAAGTATAGCTACTTCTTCCGTCGCCCGGTTAGTTTCATATATCTTGTCATGTTTCAACTGACGGCTGTTTTATGTTAATTTTGACCTTAATCAACATTTTCGCCTTTATTTCATTGCCTAGAATTTAAACGTCTCAATATCATTTAGTAATTTTGTAACTAGCCAATCGTGCTACGGTAGATAATTTCCAACACTCTAGTACTTTTTCCTTTATCTAATAAAATCACAGAGTTTCGATGAAAATGAAGAATTAGGTCCCGATATGGAGACAAATTATTACGCAGTTATAGCTAGTCTTAACCGTACCAGTCCCGTGGCGGGCGCAGTTATCGGGAAGGTGATGGACAGCCTATCGATAGGTAGGTTAGCAGTGAATTAAATAAGCCGCTCCTAACCACAGCTCTGCTGGAAGGAGAGTTTCAGGGGACTGGGGTGTGGTTAACCTCTGTTCACTAAATTCTGAGTGCCTATGATTCCCAGTATGGAAGGGCGAACTGTTGTTGCCATAAAACCATCGACTACAAACCACGGCGAACTGAGCTTCGCGTCTTTCTGCATGTGGGGAACCCTATAAACAGGTCATCTCTTGAATGGAATGGGTCCCATTTGTTTGGGATATCAATATGAATGGCTGAATGGGCGAGAGAATGTTGGAGAAGGGAGGTTCACCGGGGGGTCGCGGTGATCGGTGAGCCAATGGCCCGGATTAAGATGTCATACGACCTGTGCTGATGATCGACTAGGCTGGGGCCCATTTAACAAAGCTCAGTCGTGAACGGAGCCCTCTGGATACCAGGCTACCTCCAGTTGTATTTAGTATTACCTGCGTAAACAGATCTCTGCCCAGGTGGGCCTGTATTTCTCCGACACTCGTGAGAAAATGACCAAGGAAAAAATAAAAATAAAGAGGCGGGACCCTCCAAAAACCGGAAAGTACAAAAAAGAGAGTAACTTTAACCATGAAGACGCAGCTTCCCCATCAGCGGCAAGCGAAAGCCACACCATGGTATCCAAGCCAGGAGGCAGCGGGACCGGCAAACAAAATAGTGGGGGATTGAGAGAGATCCCTCCGGCGAAGTGACGATACAGGTAGAGACGGTCGGCGTATAGAATTTTAGAGAAATTGTCTGCGACCCCTGAGGTGCAGCTTACAGTAGAATAGAAAGAGTCTGGCATGGGGTAAGAAAAGTGTCGGCTGCAATAGCTCTGAAACGGTCTAAAAGACAAAGGCCCCAGGATGAGCTTGAAGCGGGTGGCAGCAAGCGAAGCAAGGTGTAAACAGATATGATGTCGGGTGCTCCTAAGGATCAAAAACCGAAGCTATTCAGTGAGATCTTAAAGGAGCAATTGCTGGTGCTAGCCGTCATTGACAGTAGTCAGGAAGATGGGAGCATCACGCCGGAGAAGTCAAAAGTTATGCATAATGCACTAACGCCATATTTTTGAGGGTCCTGCGAAAAAATCTGGAAATCCCCCTCGTCCTGTAGAGATGCGGGGTGCGTGAAGTTAACTGCGTGCTCGGACCAGAGATCGATCGATCTCTATAAAAGGGCAGTGATTAAAGCAGGCGAGATGTGCCAGGGCGCGAGGCTTGAGACAGTCCGCAAAGGGAAACTCCCGAGCAGGCTGAGGGCACGCGTCTGGTTACCAACCGAGCCGGACAAGCCAGAGGAGATCCTTTAGATTATTCAGGCCAGTAATCCCGATCTTCCAACGGAAGCATGAGGAAGCTATGGGGCTTTAGATGGGCAAACATGCTGAGCAAAAACGAAACCCGTGCTTCCCTTGCAAAATCAAAGGGAGTGATCAACTTCGGGTTCGGGTCGACCACTCTTAAAGTATATAAGAAAGATGAGGTCGATACGGGCGCGACAGACTAGCTTGGGGGCGACGGCGAATGGATCCATCGGGAGGCGGTCGAGCGGGCTGGGACGACCAGGAGAGCGATGCTTCGGATGCGGAGAGTTTGGTGAGGAGAGTTAGCCTCCTCTCTCTTGAGTCTGATGGGGACATCCTATCGAACTCTCGTCGGCACTATCACGATGCAGGGAGTGCAGGAAGAGGTGAGTAAGGCAGATTGCAGTATCTGTGGCCTCAGAACGAAGAGGTATAAATTATTATACTCAAATAACTCTGAGAAGAGAAGATCGTATATTTAAGTGAAAAGTAATTTGAATATTTTTCTTTTTCTTCAATTTAGTAGCGGGTATATTACGCCGAGTTGACGTTGGCTGTGAAAGATTATGGCTAGCCTCAGCCTATATAGATCGCGAGATGGAGGTTCCGCCAGATAACCTGGAGGAACAGATCCGGAAAGCAGGTCAAAGAAGGGTAGGTGTTATACTTGGATGTGATGCAAAACGCACATCACACAATCTGGGGAAGCACAGATATTAACGAGAGGGGTGAGTTATTTTTTGATTACTTATTGAATACTAACCTTTTAGTTTGCAATATCGGGTGAGAACCAACATTTGTTGTTAAAAATCGAAAGAAGGCTTTAGATGTGACCTTTGCTTCAGAAATAATTTTTCATTTGATCAAGGAGTGGAGAGTGGCGAGGGAGTACTCATTCTCTGATCACCGATATGTAGCATTTAACCTCAACGTTAAACCTGTTATCCGGAAAGCTTTTAGGAATCCCAGAAGGACGAACTGGAACAAATATGGGGAGGTGTTGGAGGAATTATTGCAGCTGGAGGTCCCAAAACTTCCGGCGACAGTATAGAAGAATTAGATTGTATGGTTGATATTGTCACAAAAGCATGAGATCTTTCATTTAATGCTGCGTCCCCTGATAAAGCATAAGAGCAGGCAGAAACCGACATGGTGGACCATGGAGTTGAGAACCTATCGGAGGGCGTGTAGGACAGCCAAGATCACAAAGGAGGTTCGGGATTGGAACTCTTATAAGGAGGACCTAAGAAATTACAAAAAAGAGTTGAGGAAGGCACAAAGGGGGTATTGAAGACTCTTCTGTTGTAGAGTGGAGGAGGTCTCAGTTCTCACATTTGAAAAATTCTATCTACTAACCCAGCCGGTTCTAGTTATTTAATTAGACCGGACGGATCATGGACAGCTTCAAGTGTGGAATCATTGGAGTTTCTCTTGGAGATCCATTTTTCGGGAGCCTGGAGCTCATCAAGAACACCTTCAAGAGGCATCGTGGATAGGGAGCGAATTCTGTTAGCACTGAACGGTTTGAGCCTTATAAATTGGCAGGCCCGGATAGGATTATACCAGCAGAGGTCCAAAGGAACTCGGCAGTCATTCTCCCCTGGGTGGAGGTTACCTTCGGGGATATTTAAAACTGGTCTATATTCCTAAGTAATGGAAGGTAGTCAGAGTAATCTTTATCCTGAAATCGGGAAAGAGCACAAATGCTTGTTCAAAGGAACTGAGGTCTTTCTCTCTATCATCCTTTATGTTGAAAACGTTGGAAAAGCTGTTATATGTAGTTATTCGAACAAAAATTGAACCAAGAAATTGGGAAATGTCGCAGCATGCGTACTGCAACGGAAAGTCGGTGGACACAGCTTTACACAATCTAGTACGCACGATTGAGAATTCAATTTACTCGCAAGAGTTTTGTATGGTACCATTTCTGGACATTGAGGGAGTCTTTAATAATGTAAAAACGGAGGCGATCATGAAAGGACTGTCATTTTTGAAGGTGGACTACCCTATAAGTAGGTTGATAAACCAGATGCTGGTAAGCAGGATTATTACTTAGGAACTGGGGGAATCCACCAGTAGAATATGGGTTAGAGGCCCCGCAGAGAGGTCTAATGCCCCCCCTTTCTTTGGAGTGTAGTGATGAATGGATTGCTGTTGGAACTGGAGAGAGAAGTGCAAATATCTCTATACGATTAAGGATGTTATGCAAAATGCACTCCTGATCATTACGAAATGGGAAAAATGTGGTTTAGGGGTCAATCCCTCCAAGACGGAGTTGGTACTATTTACTAAGAAATATAAAATTCCGGCTGTTAGCCCTCCTATCATGAACGGCATTAGACTGGCTTTTGCTGACAGAGCGAGATTTTTGGCCATAATCTTGAACATTAAGTTCGGCTGGAAGCCTAACATTATGGGCAGGGTGAATAAGGCTCGCCTCCCTGACTACTGCAGCATGTGGTAAGCTGAAGTGGTGGCAATCGGGGAAGTCGTGACATGGTTGAAGAATAACGTGATATCCGTGAGGGATATCGCAATTTATGTGGACAGTTACAGGTGGCACTGGATGGCCGATCCTCTCTTAATGAGATGAGCAAGTATTTCAGAATCCAGATATGTTGGGTCCCTGGTCACTCGGACGTCACGGGAAACTGCAGGGCAGACGAACTAGCCAGGTACGAGACGACTCTCCAGATGCAGCCGGAAAGAGCAGGTCTGGGGAGACCTATAGCAGCGCTCAAATTGGTGCTCCGTTAAAAGGCAATCGCCTCGACAAATGAGAGGTGGACCAACACTCTCATGTGAAGGGTTGCAAAACAGGTTTGGCCAAAACCGAACTTGCGGCGTTCCAAGGCACTAGGATTCCTGGGTAAACGAGAGGTAGGATTGGTCGTAGGCATAGACAGCACACTGCACTTTGGGGAACATGCGAGAAGGCTACGGTCTACAGACGAATGACTTTTGTAGATGTTGTATGGACGAAGAGGAGAAAGAGACTTTATATCACTTCCTATGCACGTGTCCGGCACAATCAGACAGAAGGCATAAGTACTTAGGTGGGTACGGTATGGACAGCCTTTTGGAACTCGCGAACTGTGTAGTGCGAGATATTTTACGCTACATACGAGTAAGTAGCTCTGGATGGTTTCAACGGGAGTAAAGGGGAGATAGGATTCTGTGGTATCACAATGGGCCACTATAGGCCTAAGTGTGCGATAGTTCATTCATTATCGAAAGTTGCTTGCAAAGACTATACTTGCCAAGAAGAAATGACAATTTTCCTTTAACAGACATTGGAGCTACAATAGTTGGTTATACAAAAGGATCAGTTGTCTTATCAATCTCATCATGGAATAAAACTAAAACATTTCTCATAGTTGAAGTTTTCATTCTTCCTAATCTTATCGAAAGACAACCTTCAACCAAACAGTTCATCGACATTAATTTTCTTCCAGAAGTTTAACCTAGCTGACCCAAATGTTACCAAAGGAGGGGAGATTGCCATTATTATTGACGAAGATAATTTTTTCGAAATACGGATTAAAAGTAAAAATGGTAGCTGAAAACCAACTGATCACGCAAAATTCATTCTTCGGATGTATAGTCGTAGATAAACCAAAAGCAGTTCGTCAGCAACAATCCCTTGCAGTCACTTTCAATAGTTCGGAAGATAACATCGAATGCCTACTGAAAAGATTTTGGGAGATCGGGACAGTAGAAGCTCCACACTTCCAAAATACCACAATTGTAGACAGGAATACAGAAGTTCAACACATGCATTCACTAGAAAGGAGATTCACCAGAGATCAAGAATTTCCCTCAAGATGCAAAGAGTTTATGTCGGAATACGCATCGTTGGGGCACATAAAGGAATTAAGCAATGACGAAGCCACACTTAACGGATATTATCTTCCTCATCATGGTGTGATAAAATGCTTCAGTAGCACAAACAAACTTAGAGTATTAGAACTTAGAAATTAGGCTTCAAACTTGTGATGATTCAAGCTCTATCAAAGTTTTGAGAGTGCATTGGAAACCAAAAATTTAAGGTAAGTCGACAATAAGAAGTAACCACAACCAAGAGAGGAATCGTATTATGGGATGGCTAGCACCAATAACAGTTCGAGTTGACATATTTTTCCAAACATTGTGGCTCAAAAATGTAAGCTAGGATGACCAGCTACCCACGATTTAGAAAAACCACTAGAAACAGCAATCTAACACTATTAATAGTGCTTATAACTTAATATGATTATTCGGCTGTTGTACACATTCAATCAACGAAACCAAATGGAGATCCAAGTATGAAACTATTAACAACAAAATCAAAGGTGAAACGAACATCAATTCCTCGGCTGGAGCTTTGCTATTAAGTAGATTACTGGCGAATAAGCAAGTAAAACAAGCTTTAAATGCCTTTGTATTATCGAGTTAAATGCGTTGGCAGATTCAAGAATTGTTTTAGATTGGAGCAAATAGAATATCCTTGTTTGGAACTGAACTGGTGAAATAGTGATTCATACAAACCGTTCGGACTGGGATCATGTGAATTCACAAGATAACCCGGTTGATTACGCTTCCAGAGGAATTGATCCAGCAATGCTGGAAGAAATTAACTTATGGTGGAATGGATCAGCTTGGCTAGGTAAGCCAGAAATTCGAACCCCAACACCGAATATAGTAGACGATCTGTTCGAGAGGGAAGTCGTCAAGTTTCAACAAATTAATCAAAACTTTATCTTGAATATTGCGATTCACTAGTTTAAGTGTAAGCCAATCACCAAAAAACCGCTTTACAATTTACAAAAACTCCAACTTCAATTCAAGCATTTTGAACCAGAAATTAAATTTATTCAAGCCAATAAAGAGTTACCAACCTCAAGTAGCCTGAAATCTCTTAAACCATTGCTAGAGGGCTTAAGAATTCTGCGAGTTGGTGGAAGAATAAAAATGCATCGATAACGTACGAAGTCAAGCATCCATTGATACGTATACCAAGGATAAACTAGCAAATATAATTGTAGACCAACATTGATAATGGCTACACTGCGATATAACTGGATCCTAGGGGCCAAAAACCTGATTAGAAAGACCATCCAAAGCTGCGTGAAATCCACAAAGTACAATGCTAAAAATTGGAGTGATTTGCCAAGTGAGAGGATGAAGCTTATTCGATCATTATTTAAAGTACGGGTAGAACATGCAGGTTAGAACTTAGTTAAAGAAAGTGGACAGAGAGTCGACAGAAGTTACGTTTGCATATTCGTACATGACCACCATAGCCGTACACACCAACTTCTGACCTAATCAAAGAAACTTTCATTGACGCACTACGAAGATTCCAAGCCCGTAGAGGAATATCTTCTGAAATTAACAGCGATAACGGAAGAAACTTCTTTGGCGCTCGAAATCACTTAAATAAATTTTACAAATTCTTAAAAGACAATTAATTTTTTTTTCTGGTTCATAGGGAACATATTGACGAGTTGTTACTATTAAATTTGGCTTCCGGAGCTCTTTGTTTCCAGGAGTTCTTAACGGAAATCATTTCCAGACATTATGACAAATGTGGCCACTGCCACGATTGGTTTCCGATACTAGCTAGCGGTTTCTGGGATCCATGAATTAAAACAGTTCAAATATTGGGCCAACAACACATGTGAGTAGGGAGCAAACTAACGAGTAGTTACCATTAGGCTTGGTTTCCGGGACTTTGTGGTTCTAGGAGTTATTAAAGCAAATACCTGTCAAATGTATCCATTCAAATATGAGCTTTCAGCGCCAATCGCAACGGTAGGATTATCTTGAAATTGTTAAGGTCAGTCAGTAACGGACATGTGTGGTTACTATAAGGTTTAATTTCCAAATGTGCTACTTTCGCTAGTCGCGTACGATTGCCACTAAGATTTTATGGTTCGTGGCGACCATAATGACGAGTCGTTACTATCAGGTTACGTTTCCGGAACTCTTTGTTTCGGAGTAGGATGCGAAGAAAGCAAAACTCATTGTTCAACATTAGGCCTGGGTTCGCCATTTTGGAAAGGAAAACTTTAAGTATAATTTTTTTATTTTTTGGAAGATTTTTTGATTATTAAATTTTGATTGACGGCGTGTATAAGTTTCTAATTAATTACCGGCGTCTATTTTGTTGAACACTGTTTATCAATTTTACCAGTTTATTAACAAAATGGTACCAGTCAAATAACAAAAATGGTATCATTTGCCGAATCTATTGATTCATCATCAAAGATGGAAAATGTAAAGGTGAGGCTAGACAATGCCAGGAGATTGTGGTCCGAACTCATAAGTATTGAAGAGAAAATGTTTGAAATTGCGCCTGAAGTGAAACTAAGTTACCTCGTGTGATTATTCCAATATTTTAAGGCGATTTTCAAGAGTGGTGAAGCTTTTTTGATCTTTCAACAGTACAATTCATGAAAAACCAGCATTGTCAGCGGCTCAAAACTACAGTACTTAAAGGTTGTAATAAAGGGTGAGTCACTGAGTCCTATCACGCATTTAAACATTACCGATTTGAATTATATTGAGGCATATCAAATTCTTATCAAAAGATATGATAAAAAGAAATTTACCATTACCAGTTATATCGATTCGTTTTTTAAGCAACCTGCTATTATTCGTGTTAATGTTTCAAACGTTAGAAAATTAGCCGATACCACTGAAGAAAGTATCCGGGGTCTTATAACCTCAACCCAACATATCATCTAGTATATCATCCTCAACAACTTCTCCAATCAACATATTAGCACCGATTCCACATGCAACTTCCCAATCAACATCCATTTGTACAACGATCGTATATATAACCAACTTACATCAGTCAAAGAGGCAACCGCAAAACATTGCCAGTACCAATAAGGAAATATTACTACAGAAAGAAGATGTAAAACACAATAATCATACCGTGCAATCACTTTTATCTACTGCACACAACCATGTTGCGAGCTTCGGGATTCCGGTTCACAAGCATCATTTGTGAACGAAGATTGTATATTGCAAATATAACAATTAAGGGAATTTGTTCATCTACAGCGGGAATTACGAAAGGGGCAACCATTCTTGAGATATCATCAAGACTGCAATCCAAACCAACTATTTGTGAACGAAAAGTTACTGCACCAATGCCATCAACAAATATCAACATCGAGTGATGGAACCACATTAAAAGCTTGGAATTAGCAGATCACACATTCCACTAAACTAATACCGTCGATATTTTAATCGAGGCTGATTATTTTTTTTTGCTATTTTGACTGAGGGTAAATTTTCCTGCGGCCGAGAGAAACCAATTGCCCAAAATACCATATTGGGATGGATTATAACTGGTCAGTACAATTAAACTACTGAACAGAACTAAGTATAGATCAAACTTTTAGACAATTTTGTGAGATACCACCACCTAAACATTTTACCAAAGGAGAAAAGCTATGTGAAACTCATTTTGCAGAAACCTACCGAAGAACCAAATAAGGCAGATTTATAGTTCATTTACCTTTCAAGCAACCTGTACAACAATTATGAAGTACCAGAGACCAGGTTATCAGACGTTTATTTGCAATGAAAACTAAGTTTAGGAAAGATCCGAATCTAAAAACTGAACACACAGCATTTATGACCGAATACATTAAACTGGGCCATATGGAAAGCATACATCCAATCATACCAATCGCCGAACCAAATGCATCGCTTTATATGCGACATTATGCGGTATTCAAAAGATCAAGCCCCACTACCAAATTTAGGATGGTGTTTGAGCCCGCTAAATCATCAACCAAAATATTACTAAACGACAATATCATGGTAGGACCTACCGTCCAAGATAGCTTGTTTGATATACTAGTTCGATTCCAAAAACATGAAGTCGTATTTACAAGTGATATTAGGAAAATCTATCAACAAATACTCATAGCACGAGAAAGACGCTGATTTCCAAATTATCGTTTGGCGAGAGTCACCAGAATCATCAATCGAAGACTAGCAGCTGTTAACAGCCACCATTTACCATTATGGTCAAAATACTATATCAATCTCTGTCAATATTTGGCAAAAATAGCAAGATCTTATACAAGAACTGTGTCATATCAACAAAATATCCATTCCTCGATGGTTATTCACCGAAAGCAAAAATGGCAATTACACGAATTTTCCGACGATCGAAACATTGGTTTCGATGGTTTCAATCATTTGGTTAGTCTGCGCGAAAACTCGAGTAGCACCCATCAAGCACGTTTCTATTCCACGCTTAGAATTGTGTGGAGTTTTTCTCCCTTTGGAGTTATTAAAGCAAATGCCTTTCAAAGCTTAAATTCAAATATGAGCCTGGCTGACGACCATTTCAAAAACAGGATTATTTTGAAACTTTACTGTCGGTAACAGACATTATGGCAAGTAGTTACTTCCAGGTTTGGTTTCCGGTACAAACGATTTCTGGGAATCATTAAGAAAAATAAAATTCTGAGCTGGGGTGAAAATAAAATTTTAGTGTTGCCTGACGGGATTCAATTTTTTTCGGAATGACTTTCTGACTCGAATACTATCATCTAAAACTCCCCCAAACTACGATACATCAATAACTTATTTGAATTATGATAAATCTTAAAAAATCTCAGATTGATAACCCAGTCCCAGTACATTGATCCGCGTTTATCACGGAAGCAGCATCATTTTGTTGTGCAACTCAAATTGCATAAGCCAAATTCGTGATAAGATTAGAAAATTTGTCACAAAATTATTTGAATTTTTTTATTGCACCAACCACAAACTGAAGATGAAGAAGAGGAGCGAGAAAAGTTCTCAAAAAATTGAAAATTAACAGCAACAATTTTTTTCATATAAGAAAGGTGATCATATTTTTGTAAAGTTTCTTAATTCCTTCTTTAGCAAAAAATATTTTTATACCTTAAGATTAAAATTCACGATAACCACAAAATGAAATAAATTTTTTTTTATTTTGACTTAACAAAATTTGTGTTATTTGTATATAAGAAGGTGTGCAGTGAATTCCATCTTATGTAATTTTATTTCATTTTGTTTCGTTATAAGGTGAAAATTAGCAAACACTTAAAATGTCAATAAAGGTGATGATAGTGTTTATATACGATCGATCGCGTATATCTCTATATGAGTAAATGGCGCCATTCTAAAATATATCGGCAAAAATTAAATAAAGATGGTTTCAATTACAAATAAATTTAGAAATAATTGTATTATGTACTTTCACTTTACTAGAATTTGTGTATGATGTCCTTCGGTTCAAAACTATTATTACTATTTGAACATGTGTATATACATACGCGAGTACATATGATAATTGGAGGTTAAGTTTATATCGCGCACCGAGTATGTGTGTTTAGTGTTGTATGCCTATAGTGTACAATGTGTCATATAAACTCATACTGAAAAAAAAAAAATAAATACAAATTAAATTACAATTTGTAACCTCGATTTCACAATTGTAGCTTAGTAATGATACACACAAATCTAACATTGTTCTAAATTACGTTCACCGAAAGAGAATGAGTTTGTATACACAAAATGATTTTAAATAAAACAAACCCGCATTGGATTTTAATATTTAACTTGAACGTGGCTACGCACGCACACATATGTGTACGTATTACTATATTGAGTTGTTAAATAAATACTTAATTATAATTACCCCAAATAATTAATTTATATAATTTCGAGTTTGTATAATTTAAACTAAAATGCATTAATTAATTCGATTTAAGCGCTTTATAGTTCTGTTTGGTTTCAGTTTTGAATGTACCATGTTGATGGTATAGTTAGATTATATTGTGATATAAAATTTGAAAAATTATTAATTCATACAGGCTCATGGGACAGTTAAAATGGTGGTGGACAACCTCTTCATATTACTTTGCATATTCTCAAAACGAACTAACTACGGTAAAACCAAGAATTCTACAACAAGATCGAATAGATAAACCACGATCGAATGTCTAAATAATGAGGACGTTTTATCCTGACAGACAATGGGATAACAAAATTTCTAAATAATTTTTATGTTTATATTGAGGCCAGCAGTGAGTAATTACACCTCAATAAAAAATACCATCAACTTAATTAAAAAAATGTAGGGGTTTGAATATGTAGCGGACAACACTCGACTTTCTTTTACCGCAAATGTTTACTTACTATGGCACATTTCAAAACAGGATGTAACAAAACAGGACATCTCAAAATAGTACATGGTACCCTAAAGTATAGCGTACTGAACAGACAATGTCTTTGCTATCGCAGCCGAAATTATAATAAATAAGCCGAAAATTAAGCCGACATTTCTCAGCTAATATTTTTCAGCCGATAGTATTTTTTGATGCCAAAAATATTTGTTTTCTTAGTCGAGGCAATTAAGCACTAAAAGGGCTAAAAGTTCGGAATTGTTGCCATAAAGACGGATCGGAATGCGGTTTTTTGCATTCGCTTCCAAAAATTATTTGTAAAAAATGTACCTACTTTGTACCTCTGACAAATCGGAAATTACATTGCTGCAGCCAATTCAAAAAATGCATCTTTTGAGGCGCCTTTTGGAAAATGCAAAAACTTCAAAAATAAGAGTCAGAACTGGCTCAAATCGGGTACTCAGGAGTTCTCGAGGTCGCTGATCACTATTATGATGCTCAAATTGACTCTCCGAACACCTGGAGCTCAGGAACGCCGATGAACCTCATCTTCGTGGGACTCTCCAGAAAATCACGCGGGGAACGAGAAAAACTCGGCGCCCGGTTGTTTTTCGGGTCGCTGAATTCAAATATGGCTACGGCGAACACCCCCCGGACACCTGGTGCACCCGAACCTGGACGTCATCCCCGAGAATTTTCTTGACAATATCGACAAAAACAACCCGAAAATTATTGGAGGCGTGTTTTTTGAGGCGCTAAATCAGAATTTCACTCCGAAAACGACCCTCCCATCACCTGGTGCACTGGAACCTACGGCTGAACGGCGAAAAAATTACCACGCAAGGGTACTGGACAATTCGCAGGAGCAAAACAATTTTTAGTGGGATCTATACGGACCAAACTATTGAGCAAACACTTATGAGGTTACTGAAGTTTGAAGGAGGCTTATTTCGTAGAGGAGTAACTGGAAGTGTTGCGTATCAATGGATCAGAACTTTCTTGTTCATCAAAGATCTTATAGCGTACTGAACAGGACCGCTTAAAACAGACCCTGTTGAAATTAGCCGATGCCTCCAGCCGAAAGTAGAGACACCTAGGATAATGCAGATTGTGTCTTTGCTATCTCAGCCGAAAATATAATATGTTATACCAAATATTGATGCTACTGAAGTTAGCCGAAAATTTCAGCCGAAAAAACCCTACATTATCGACATATTTCGTATCAGGTGGTATTACAAAATTCGGTTGATATTAGTCGAAAATTACATGTTATTGAAGTTAACAGTAAAGAGTTTTTTTTGCCGAAAAAAATTTAAATAATCAATATCGATATAGTTCGAATGTTTAAAGGTCATATAAACTGGGTGAAGTTAGACAGACTCGTAATTAGCTGGATGACATATTTTAAATTTGCCATGTTAGGGGCCAATGAATTTGAGTTGTGGCACTAACAGTGAACGCCTGTGCCAAAAAACAGGTCATATTTTATGTAGCATCATAGTGAAATAAATTAAAAGCTGGACGCATGTTTAATGGTAATTTGTACTTAGTGAAGTAAGATCAATTCGTTAATAGCTGGATCCCATATTTATTTAAATTTGAGTTGATATGGCTTTCAACTCAAATTCAATGGCCTCTAACATGACAAATTATAAATGTGTGATCCAGCTAGTTTCGGGTCTGCCTAACTTCACCCAGTTCATATGACCTTTAAACTTTCGAGCTATGTGATATTGATTATGGAAATTTTTTTCGGCGGAAATTTACTGTTAACTTCAATAACATGTAATTTTCGGCTAATATCAACAGAATTTTCTGTTATCACCTGATACGAAATATGTCGATAATGAAGTTTTTTTTCGGCTGAAATTTTCGGCTAACTTCAGTAGCATCAAATATTGATATGCTTCTGCCGAAAATTAAGCCGACGTATCTCAGCCGACATTTCTCAGCCAATATTTTTCCGCCGAAAGTACTTTTTGATGCCAAAAATATTTGTTTTCTTGTTTTCTACAATTTTCAACTGAAACCGTTAAATCTATATACCGGGTGTTTCTTTTAAACTGAGACGATCAAATATCTCGAAAAATAGCCACTCTACGGAAAAAATGTCCAGAATCAAAATTTAATCATACCGCGGGGGAAATACATTAGTGCAAAAAAAATAGTCCCCCGCACCCCGCTTTGTAGGTGGGGCGGGGGTAACTTTTAAACTAAGATAGGAAGCCATATTTTTTATTGCAGATGCGGATTCTACGACTAAAAGTACGTATGATTTGAATGAAATATTTTGTTCGGTTCATGATAGATGGCGTTGTAATCGACGAAATTCAATTTTTTCAATTTCTCCTTCTTAGAACACACGCATTCGATTCTGCAACACGTTTGAAATAAAAAACATCACGTTTTCATTGGAAATACTCGAAATTCGTCATCAAAACAATTTATTCAGTTTTGTAAATCACATTTAACGTTTGTGTTATTTTTTATCTTCATGTTTTTCGTAATTGCAAAATAAACGATAAAATACTTTAGAATGGAACGTTTAACTGTGCCAGAGAAAATTGAAATGGTTCTGGTTTATGGAGAAGCTGGCAGAAATCGTGAAAATGCTGTTGCTATTTACGCTCAAACTGCTATTTACTGATGGAAATGTTCAACCGAAAAAGAGGACCCGTATAGCAACGGTCACTGGAGAAAATAATGAAAATGCATTGGCAGCAGTGGCTCATAATCCTCATGTTAGTACACGAGAAATAGTTCGCGATTCCGGATTGTCCCTCACCAGTCTTTGGAGAATTTTAAAACGGCACAAGTATCATCCATATCATGTGTCTTTACACCAAGATCTTCATGGCGCTGATTTCCGAAATCGGGTAACTTTTTGTCAACGGGCACGCGAACAAATACAACAAAACCCCAATTTTTTTCGTTGCTTAATGTTCTCTGACGAATCGCCTTTTACAAACCATGGAACGGTTAATCGACACAACATGCATTATTGGAGTGTTACAATTCCGCACTGGCTTCGTCAAGTTGAACATCAGCGTCCTTGGACTGTCAACGTGTGGTGTGGAATAATTGGCAACAAACTCATAGGCCCCCACATTATTGAAGGCAACTTGAATGGTCAAATGTACCGAAGCATTTTGGAAAATGAACTGCCAATATTACTTGAAAATTTGAGCTTAGAAGTGAGACGGAACATGTGGTTTCAACATGATGGTTGTCCTGCACACTATTCGGTGGTGGCACGTGAAATACTTGATCGTGATTTCAATGGTCGCTGGATTGGTAGAGCTGGTCCGGTAAATTGGCCTGCCAGATCACCAGATCTTACTTCGCCAGATTTCTTTTTGTAGCGCTATCTCAAAGACAAAGTTTACAAACAAGAACCAACAACACGTGAGAACATGATTGAGCGAATCAGAAATGCGTGTGCTGAAATTTAACCAGACACACTTCTCAGTTGTGTACAATCATTTGAAATGCATATTAATAAGTGCATTGAAGCCGCAGGCCATCATTTTAAACACTTATTTTAAGCTAAAATTATTTTATTCACCTGCCATTTACATACATAAATTGTTTTGATGACGAATGCGTGTGTTCTAAGAATGAGAAATTGAAAAAATTGAATTTCGTCGATTACAGCGCCATCTGTCATGAACCGAACAAAATATTTCATTCAAATCATACGTACTTTTAGTCGTAGAATTCGCATCTGTAATACAAAATATGGCTTCCTATCTTTGTTTAAAAGTTACCCCCGCCCCACCTACAAAGCGGGGGGCGAGGGACTATTTTCTTTCTTTTTTTTCCGTAGAGTGGCTATTTTTTGAGATATTTGATCGTCTCAGTTTAAAAGAAACACCCGGTATAAAACACATCTAAATGTTAGGAAAAATTTATTTTCCATTTGGAAACAGGTTTGAATATTTCATATACCGGGTGATTTTTTTAAGCTGAAACTTTCGAATGTCTCGGAAAATAAGATCTTTGTGAAGATAGCCCACATTTATATCCCCGAAAATCGAAAAATTTGCTTATGGTAATACTGTACAAGTTTATGTAAGTTAACACACCCCACAGTTAACACGCGCCGTATAGAAACAAGGGCATCATATTGTGTCCGTTAAAATGGCACCAATAGCGTTGACAGAATATTAGACATTTACTCAAACTTAAAGGGAACGCCCAAATATTACGGAATTCTAAATATTAGAAGGAATAAAATAGTAGACCTCGCGGACGTCGCGCTCGAATCGTACAATACTCCCCTGAATTGTGAAAAAGTTGCGAAGTGCTTAACCTTACACTACGGCGATAAAAGAGATTTAGGTACCATAGAGTATCAAATGACAACTTTGATACAAGGAAGTCAGCCAATTCCAGAATTCTATCAGAAAGTGTATCAACACTTATCATTGATACTAAATAAACTGTCCTGCATAGAAATGGGGCAAGAGTCTATAAATAACATGACGCAATGCTATCGAGAGAAGGCACTCGACACTTTTATCAGAGGATTGAAAGGAGATTTACCTCGACTTTTGAGTATTAGAGAACCCTCTGGCATACCTCAAGCATTGCATCTCTGCCTAAAGTTACAAAATATGGACTACAGAATGCATTATGCTAATAATAGCCATCAGGGTATTCCAAGAAAGCAACCAGTTCCTCCACCTCTTCCCATAAGGAGAAACTATGTTTAACCCTCACAGCAGTTCTACCCACAACTTTTGCATAATCCACAGAGCTCATTCGATCGCAGACAAATGTATCAAAATAATCGACCTCCGATAAGGAACACATATCCACTCTATCAACGGCAATTTAACAACCACCAAAACCGAACCCTAAGCCAGTTCCAATGGAAGTAAATGGTAGTGTTCATTCTAAAAGAGTCAATTACATGAATCCAGCTTCAACAGTGTTAATTTTATAAAATGATGTTATAAAACGGATGTGAAGTAGTTCTTAACAAAACAACAAAATTGACAAAAATCAAATTTGTTAAATTAACAAAAACAAACAATCGGTAAAATCAATTTTAACAATAGAAACCTGACAACAGACGGATTTCTTTTAATATCAATCAAAACCAGTTGCATAAACGTATATCGAATGATGGCGTAGAGTTAATCTTTGATAAAAAATTGGTATCATCAAAAAACTACGAGATGTTTCAATTAGTTAAACCTGGCACCCACCAGTTAACAACTTACACGATTTTTCTCGAATTTAAGATCCATCACAACCGGTTCCCACCCGTACTAGAAAACCTCATGCAAGCAGTTATCATTTAAATCGTTTGAACTAAGAAAACAATTAAAAATGAACCCAGGCTCACCAGACAAGCCCTTACACGATTTTTTCCGAAATAAGGATCCATCGTAATCGGTTTCAGGTACTAGAAAACCGTCTACAATCAATTTTCTTTTAAATCGTTTGAACTACGAAAATAGTTAAAAATAAGCCAGGGGCCTACCAGACAAGCCCTTATACGAATTTTCGCGAAACCAGGATCCATCGCAATCGGTTCCTGGTACTAGAAAACCATTTTCATTAAGAAAAAATTAAAAATTAACACGGGGCCCACCAGATAAGCCGTTACACGACTTTTTTCCGAAATAAGGATCCATCGTAATCGTTTCTTGGTACTGGAAGACCGTCTTCATGCAATTTCCATTAAAATCGTTTGAGCTAAGAAAACGAATTAAAAATGAATCCGGGGTCGTACTCAAAAAACGCCTTTAAGCAATTTTCATTTAAATCGTTTGGGAGGGGGAAAAAATTAAGAATGAACCCAGGACCAACCAGACAAGGTTTTACATGATTTTTCACAAAATTTGGATCCATCGCAATCGATTCCTGGTACTAGAAAACCTCTTTCAAGAAATTTACATTTAAATCATTTCAGCTAAGAAAAAAATAAAAATTACTCCGGGGTCCACCAGAAATGCACTTACACGATTTTTCCCGAAATCAGAATCCATCATAATCGCTTCCTTCCATGCCATCATTTGATACGAGCCCCTACTCGGTAGAATCTCTGTGATCTGGCCAATAATTAATACAGTAAAACCCAAAAATCGCCAAAATATTCTATGCGATCCAATTTTCCAACGCATTAACGAATGGGAAAATCTCGTAGTTTTTTGATGAGACCAATTTTTTTTATCAAAGTGCACCTCTACGCCATCATTCGATATACGTTTATGCAACTGGTTTTTATTGCTATTAAAAGAAATCCGTCTGTTGTCAGGTTTCCATTGTTAACATTGTTTTTACCGACTGTTTGTTTTTTTTGTAAATTTAACAAATTTGATTTTTGTTAATTTTGTTGTTTTGATAAGAACTTCACATCCGTATTATAAAAGGGAAATCTGGGGTTCAACACAAAGCGAAGTTAACACTTCCACGAAGAATATCAGTCTTTGAGTCACGTAAATATCGCTTCCTACCCATTTTAGGTTACAGGAACTAATGACAATATTCACGCAGTCAATAGCAGTTTAATCGGCACTACCCAAGAATAGCAAAACCATTTAATTTAATATCAATAAAAAAGTCATAAAAATTCATATTTTATTGAGCGTCAGCCAATTCACCTTAAACCTATGTGTATACAAATTGATAAATTAAAAATTTTACCTTTCATAAATTTCATCTCGCGGTTTCTTGAATGCTTCAAGAAACCTTCAATTCATATAGATATTTACGGTATTTGTATGCATCGATACATAAATAATATGCTCGCAATGGACATAAAAAAGAATAAAGAATCGATTGTTTCTGTTTGATCGCGAATGAAAATGACAATCCGGTATCATACGAGTGCATGCGGATAATGCAAAAAGCACACAGCATAATTTTCCAACATCTACTGTGCGGTCAATCCATTATTCATCGCGCCAAACCGCGAACATAAATTAGAAATGCAGCACAAGAAAACAAACCTATTTTCTTTTTGCGCGCGCGGCTCAATCGTGTACCCAAAACGACAAATCGCATGTATCTATAGAATATTGGCGTATATTATGGTGAAGTATCACGACGAAGACGTCGACGACGGATGATGATACTTTGGAGATGAATGCAATAAAGTTTTTTTTTTTAATTTATAATTAATTTTGTGGTAGGCGAATAAAATGTTAATTTAATTTCAATTTCAATTTTTTATGATTATAGATTTCTATACGAGTACACCAAGGTATATACACATCATTACATTTTAGACAATAAATAATTTTATTCGTTTTCGTTACTTTAAAATAATAAAAAAAAAAAAAAAAATTGAGATATAAAGATCGATATTATATCGCGCGATATACATAAGTTGGTTGTTTTTTTTTAAGATGGTAAAAAGAAGGTTTAATTTACTCTGATAGATGGTCATAAAATAACGAAAATTGGTTTCACTAAGAAGTGGAAATAATTATGGAAATTGTTTAATTTTAACTTCTTTCACTTTATAGTTTCTATATGAACTATAAAACAAAAATAATAATAAGATGACGGCGAAGCCGCGATGGAAACCGCGATATTGTTCATGCATATGTAAAGTGTATAGGTAAATCTGTAACGCGACGACCTCAACAATTATCTACCTTATAATATATTTGTTGTATGTACACGAGTACATAAAAGTTCATCTCACGTATTACAATCTAATTCTATAATTTATCTAATGCACATATAATAAACGAAATCGTTACTTATAACTTTTTAAGACAAATATATGTAAAACAATAAATCACTCAAAACTAAAACAACAACAATAAAATGTACAGTACCATAATTGCTTAACAATCCACGATGCTCGCGAATTTGTTTGATACAAAATCTTGAAGCAGGAACAAATAAAGCAAAAAAGCAAATACAACTCTTAAGAGACACGGCGATTACGAAACCGAAATGAAAGAAGATCATAATACTCTCGTACTTGTTGTTTTTTTTTATATTTTGATCATCACTCGATCTTTAAATATGAATTTGTGTATTGTATAGGTTAGGTATGTGGAAATACTTAGATGTGCTTCAAGCGATTAAAATTGTTCTTAAACAAATTTATATTTGTTTATTATTAAATTTGAGGTGTGCAGAATTTTAATTGTTTGCTTCATTCGACAGTGGCACTATTATGGTGCAAATATAGCACTCGGGTATAAATATAATTTGGCAGAAAGCAGAATTAATTTAACAAATTATTTGTAACCGTATAACATTCGATTAATCTGAGATCCGCATCAAAGATTGCAGATCGAAAATATTGCTGCTGTAGCTGAACAAAGAATTAAATATCTGCGATAGAATTTTGCAAAGAATTTTACACGAAACCCGAGGTATGAAGGCCAAAGTCCAATTGGTTCAAGAATTGAAGGCGGTCGACCATCTGTTGCGTTTTCAATTCGCTGAACGGGCCAATTCTCGGATGAAGAAGATTAGCTTTTAAAATTGCGTTACTAGCATCAAAAACAAGAGTAGCTCCATTAAAAAAAAATACGCCATGGCTAGATCAAGATATGCTTATACGGATTTAACCATTACTCTTACATGGATTCAAGGTCCTTCAAACAAAGGGAAGGTATTCGTAGGAAATCGGGTAGCTGAAATATATAAAACAACATCAGTCCAGCCTAATGATTCCACGTCAAATCAGAAGACAATTCCGCTGACGTGGCTTCACGAAAGAAATCCAACACATCGACAGTTGTAGTGGTCTGGGCCCAAGTGGCTTCAAATGATGAATCTGCCATCATCAAAACATCAAATTTTCAGCACTCAGGAAGAAGTGGAGAAAATCATAATCACCACGCAACCAGCAATAGGTCAATGTGACGAAATTGAAAAGAATCATATAAAAAGGTTTATCAACAATGCCAAATGTTAGGATTACTTAAAAATAATATCTGGCCCACTGTCGACCGACGAACTAAGGAGCAGTCGAAACTTAATAATCAACAACATTCAGAAGGCTGAATTTCACGAATAAATAAGATAGTTAGAAAGGGCCTTCAATTTAAGCAACAAAAGTTCTTTGTGGCAATTACATCCATTCGGATGTATGAGAAGAATCAGCAACTCGATAGTATCATTCGATACTAAACCACTAATTATTCTGCCGCAAAATCATCATTTTACTAAATTAATTATTGACGAAACACATGCTAAGACGTTACATGGAGGATGTCAATTAGTTTTAAGCCGAATCAGGTACCAATATTGGATTATAAATGCCAAACAAATAATTCAAAAAATAATCAATAAGTGTATTCGTTGTTACCGGTATAAGACAGAGGAAGCATTTCAGTTAATCGAACAACTGGAAGCATCGCGTGTTAGACCATCTCGCCCTTTTACAAACACGGGAATTGATTATGCCGGTCCAATCAAACTATAATCTTCAATGGGCCGCAGTAAAAAAATGTACAAGGCTTACATCGCGTTATTTATCTGTATGACAACAATGGCAGTACATATAGAAGACGTGGGTAACTACAGCAGGGAAACTTTCCAATTTCAAAATGAAACTTTGCATACCGATTAACCCCAATTTGTGCTAATTAGTGCTCACGGGAAAAAAAATAGTGCTAGTCCAGGAGCCGAAAAAACGGGAAAAAAAAGTTTCAAATTTCGCCTGAAAGACGGAATAAATAAAACCCGATTTCTAGAAAAAACTAGAAGTAATTTAAGCCTAATTTTAAAACTTTCTAAAGGCCGCTAAACTGGTGAAGTTTGTGCTTATCATAGAAATATAATTGTAATAAATTTTCATTCATAAATTGAGGAAAACCAAACCAGCCCCTGAAAGATACTATATTAAAAAAATCAGAGTGACTGAATATGTGGTAATCCAGAATTGGCCCAATTCCATTGAACAACAACGGCCGTTGAATGAACCCAACATTGGGCCAATTCTGGATTAGCACAAATTCAGACACTATATTTTTGGGATGGCAATGAACTTAGCTGACAGGAATATACTATCAGAGTTGCTTATGACTTTGATTTTAGAACATTTTATTTCCATTGTTTAATTTGTTGTTGAACACAAATATTATTGAACGATATATCTCTGTTTTTTTAATATAGTATCTTTCAGGGGCTGGTTTGGTTTTCCTCGATTTATGAATGAAAATTTATGAAAATTTATGAAAATTATATTTCTGTGCTAAGCACAAATTTCACCAGTTTAGTTAGTGGCCTTTAGAAAGTTTTAAAATTAGGCTTAAATTACTTCTAGTTTTTTCTTTAAATCGGGTTTTATTTATTCCGTCTTTCAGGCGAAATTTGAAATTTTCTTTTCCCGTTTTTTCGGCTCCTGGACTTGCACTATTTTTTCCCCGTGAGCACTAATTAGCACAAATTGGGGTTAATCGATATGCAAAGTGTCATTTTGAAATTCGAAAATTTCACTGCTGCAGTTACCCACGTATCTAGAAGTTGTAAGTGATTTAACAACAAATGCCTTCATTGCTGCCTTGAAACGATTTATTTTCCGTCGAGGACTGTGCAGCCACATCTACAGCGATTGCGGTACAACATTTAAAGGCGCAGATATACAATTGAAGACTGCGATAAAGGAGTTCAACAAAACCTATATATACTCGTATATACATCTCATAAATAATTAATATTTTATCAAATGAAGGTATAAATTGGTATTTTAATGTCCCGGCAAGTCCCCACTTCGGTGAATTATGGTAGGCAGCCGTAAAATCAGCTGAATACCACCTCAAAAGAGTTTTATGTGAAACCGTATTGAGATACGAAGAAATGTCAACAGTGTTAAGCCAAATAGAAGCATATGTCTTAATTCTAGACCACTGTGTTCCACGTCTTTCAGGAGTCTGGACCTTAAGCAATCGTTGGAAGTCAACTCAGAAGCAAAGTACAAAATTTCTGGAGAATATGGTCGTGTGAATATTTAACATCATTACAACGTAGATTAAAATGGAACGAAGACTGGGCAAACAAATACGAGTCTAAAATACAAACTGTAACAGAAAATGAAAGGCGCCTATTGACCTTACTAAAGGAAGAAACATCTATAGCTAAATCAACGTTAAACATATACAAAAAGGAAACTTCAAGCATAAATTCTCTAATGGCAACCTTCTCAAACGGACTGCACAACTTAACACACTAATGGTAAGACAATTATTCGCCACGCTCGCGAAAGTATTGAAGGAAACTACTAAACATTATTGTTGACACACATCAAAGAAAGATAAATCCGCTCATTCCAACCTGGGAGCAACTTTACCAACAATTGAACCATACATCTAAATAGTCCAAGATCATTCCTGGAGGTAAGCAGATGATTTTTCACGTCAATAATGCACCAAAATCTAAAAATACTCGATCAATATATTTCTCCATACGAAATGACCATTTTCTATATGTGCCCCAATCGCCGTGACAATTCACGAGATCGAATCGAGCCAACTATATTTCCAGCTGGGGTTATTTGGCAAGACCTAAATATCATAACCGGTACAAGGATCTCTGCACAGGTGTACCGATACTCGTGGAACTATGACTGAAAATAAATACTTTAACTTAATAAAGGCGAAACCATTGGCGCTAACCAAAGGCGACAGCAATGCTGAGAACTGACAGATTGTAAGTAGCTCCTTCGCCTAAACGGCGATAGGGAATACGGCACTCAGCCTTTAGAACCGGATGAATGTTTAGTGTTAGAATGGTGCGACTGCCAGCCCATAAACACAACGAGTCTGTGTACTGAGTCAGGAAACTGTGAGAACGAAAAGAACTCGGACATGGCAATCGTACCGAAAATATATATAGATTATAGGATCAAAACACACACTGGGAAGCAGGTTGGGCCAATCGCTAGCCTCTGTTAAAATACAAATGGGGTTACAATTTGGCGTTGGGCCAATAACTCTTAGAGTACATTAAAGGATGGAGCCGAAAATGAAACAGGAGGTTAAACTGAAGAAATTGGAGACCAAGCAAAATCAGGGAAGGTGGTACCCGCAGACGATAGTAGTGCAATTAATTAGCCTGCGGTAGCCAGTAGTATGCAGAGTTGGGAATTAAAGGCTGACACATGCTACAATTATTTTAGACCACCCCATCACACCAAAGCCGACATGGTAGTTCTACCTTTCAGACTAGCATAATCGATAGAAAACTTAGTTCTTAAGCTAAAACCGCTGCCAAATTTTAACAAAAATTATGAAGTTAGAGCGAACGGGTATTGAATCGTACTCTCAGGTAAACCGGGGAATATTAGATAAAGCATTCTTCTGAATAATATAAAAAATCACTCCTACCTTATACTAGATATACTGACAGCAACATAACCGCGGCTTGGCTAGGCGTAAGCAACATTACTACAAGATCTGGCTGATATAGGCGTATATGACTTGACAAAATTTGAGTGCAGGCCAATACCAATATGGTTGTCCGTCGAACTTCGGACCTACCAGAAAATATGTAGAAGATCCTTCAATAAAACCAAAATTAGTAAGGGTTTGGTTTGGAATTCCTACAAGGAGAACTTTGAAATTATTTAAAAAACTGAGGAAGGTTAAAGCGTTATGTGAATAAATGGGGGATAAAAAAGATTTCCGATCCCTTTCATCTTAGAAAGATTATTTCTACTAATCAAAGTACTTCCAGTTATTAAATTCGACTGCGTGATTCATGGACATTTTCAAATACGAAATCCTTAAAGCTTCGTATCGCAAGTCACTTCCAAGAAAACTATGAAGGTTTGAAAGAGCAAAGTATGTATTAATAATCTCATAAACTTTTACATGGAATACGCCGCTAATTGTGGGCGATAAACGGATGTAAGTCATTTAAGTTCCCTTGACCAAACTGGATTTTTCCAGCAGAAATGCAGAACAAATAGGAAGTTATTCTCCATTTGCTGAAGGCAACCTTCACTGAGTGTTTAAAGCTAATATTTATTCCTTGGAAATGGACAGATGTTAAGTTGGTATCACATATTTATCCAAAGGCCCTAAAACCCATAACTCTAAGGTCTTTTCTTGAAAGTATTTAAAAACTTCTTCCATGCTTTCCCTTCTTTAAAAATTGTTTTTCATATGTTTCAGTACATGGGGCTAAATAATGTTCCCTAAGTTCCCGAAATATTCGAAATATTATAGCAATTAAATTTTTTTTAAATAAATAATAAAAAACTATTCAATATTGGTATAATTTTATTTCGATGAATTGTAAAATTTTCATAGGAAATCTTTACCAATATAAGTACTGATGTTCAACAAAAACTTTTGGATGAAAAATATTGTAGTTTTCATATTTGTTTTTCGATGAATTTTTATTCGATGAATTGTTTGTCGCAAAATTGTTTGTCGTAGGCTTTTAAACTTAGTGTAGCTAGCAGCCCGATGCGCCGTTTTCCTTAAACCACGTCGACTCAGCCAGCCCAATTCCATCAAAACTCAGTTTTCATATTATATACCTTCGTGAAGTAGCCCAAAATTTCAGCCCCGAAAATAAGAAAGGTGTGTATGGCAACACTATTTAATTCTATTTATACTATTACGACATTTCATTGTAACGATTTTTTTAGAATTTTTCTATGCCTAGTAGTTGAGATATGGTCCATAGAAGTTAGGAATTATTCGTAGGCCCAACTAGCGGTGTAAATCGTTTGATTGATGAATGTTTAAGGAACGCGTGCGATTTTTTTAAAAATTTTCTATGTCTAGGAGTTGAGACATAGTCCATAGTAGTTAGGAATTATTCGTTGGTCAAACTAGCGGTGCATATCGTTTGATAGGTGAATGTTTAAGGAGCACGTGCGATTTTTTATTATTTTTCTATGTCTAGTAATTGAGATGTAGTCCATAGAAGTTCTAAAAAAATCACACGTGCTCCTTAAACATTCACCTATCAAACGATATGCACCACTAGTTGGGCCAACGAATAGTTCCTGACTTCTATGGACTATTTCTCAACTCCTAGGCATATAGAAATTCATAAAACATCATAAATATTGTTAAAACATTCATCCATCTAACGATGTGCACCACACAAACAAATTACTAAATTTTTACTCTTAACCCCGAAAATTTCGATTGTTATGACAGTTTTTAAATATCGTGATAGTAAAAATTTTCGGGGCTGGGACTAAAAATGTTTTGGGCTGAGTGTAGAAAATATCATGATAGCAATACTTTTGTTGCCATCGCATTCGTCTGAGACGGAATTTAGCCTGTCTTCATGCACAACTGAAAAATTGGTCTTACTTCACAAACATATTTTAGCCCCGAAAATTTCAGCTATCATGACAGTATTTTACTATCGTGATAGCAAGTATTTTCGGTGTTGAGAGTAAAAATGTGGAGATTTTTTGGGCTGAGAGTAAAAAGTGTCATGATAGCGACAATTAGTATTGGCATCGCATTTTCCGGGGATGGAATTTGGGCTATCTTCACATACATATATTATATGAGCTTATATGAGAGTAAATCATGATGGTAAGCTAGAGTGCATGAAGGAGGATTGAATAAAAAAATTTAATACACGAATTTTATTAATTTTATAACTCTGGCCAAAATCAATTTTAGGTAAGAGCTCTGAGATGAAAATCCTTAGTGCTTGACATTTTCTGAGCTATTTTGAAAAGCTATTTCGATTTTCATAGATCCAGATCCGTACATAGGTATACATGTGGACGCATGGTATATGCCCAGAAACCAAATAATATCTGTGTTTATGCACATGCGGCTGACTTACACAAAATTAGAAACCATTTAATGTTCTGTATACATAAAACATTTTTGTGCTACTTTGCAAACATCTTGCTTAGCGTAATATCAACATTGAAATATACAATCAACCTGACCGAGTCCCAATATATTATCCATTTGCGCATGCAGGATATATGAAAATTAGGATTTTTACCGTTATACTAAAACCATATGTGAAATCGATATGTTTTACTAGCCGCGTCCTATTAATACAATTTGATCCTTTTTTTTACTTTAAGTAAGATTCCTTCATCATCATCATCATCATCATCAATCCACCACCGTTTTATAATATAATTCATTTGATGTGATTGTCTTGTCTTTCACAGTTAAATAAAACAGCAACCTGATCTTATTTCATATATCGTAACACGAAAATTTGTTTCTTTTATATAAAAAGGAAGAATACGCACCGAGAAGTTGAAGAAGAGGCCACGAAATAAGAAAATATAAGGAATTCTTTTGCTTTATTTTTTTGGCTACCTATTATTCGACCATCTGGGGCTATTGTGTATATACCACTATTCCAATTTTTTTTTATAATTTAAAAATTACGGTTAATCCATTGTATATCGGTATTTTTGGTAAGCGCTTACCTTTTTCTCGTGGTTTTTGTTCCTGAAACTCGCGTTTTATTGTATCGAAGGGTAAAATTAGAAATTTTATTGTACTCACATCGTCTTTAAGATGTGGAGATGATCGTATACAAAAAAATAATTAAAATTTACAGTTAGGCTATTGACCAGATTTTGTTTGCGGTTTGTTGTTGGTGAAGTGATTTTTTATGTATTGTCATTGCATGAATAGGCAAGAAAGCGGCCCTACATTGTTTACGACCTGCGTGCTCTATTTTTTATAATTTTGGGAAGGAAGTGGTGTGCATTGTGTGTGAAACATACATAAGATATACATAAGACGATAAATAATAAAATACCTTGTATCGTCAATAAGGTAATGAGCACATGCAGCAATTTTTCATCAACATACATGTGCTTCTTTGTAAATAAAGCGGGATTTCAAAGTCTATTGCAATAACAAATTATTTATTGTTGATTTAGTCTTTGCTATATATTATTGGGCAGAGGCACTTCCAACTCTCTGGAATTTCACGTCCTAACCGACGTAGGCGAGTAAATACGGCTAAAGGTTCGATTTGGCCCACGACTTGGTCCACGAGTTCTGCATTTTGATAGCGAGTCATTGTACTAATCCTAACCCTATTTAATGTTTATCTCAATATCGAGTTTACATATAAACGAGAAATTTGAAACTTTCACCATCTTATTTTTACTAATTAATTTTGTGACTGAGAAGTACAGGGTCTTTCAAAAGTTGCGCCTAGATATTTTTTTTTAAATAAAACATGAAAAAACTTAAATTTTTTCTGGTGTTTTTATTTATTGCAAAAATATGGCTTTTTACAATTACTTGTGAAAAATGGCATCATTTAAACGTCCACCAGGGGCGCGTTTACAGGCTTCTGTACGAAAATCAAAATTTTTAAGAACTCGCTCACACATTACCGCATTAAGTTCATCAATTTCGGCCGAGTGTTATTTTTCAGCTGTGCAATTGTTGTTGGTTTATTCACATAAACTTTACTTTTCAAGAAATCCCAAAGAAAGTAATCTAATGGCGTTAAGTTGCCTGATCTAGGTTTATGATTCCGTGAAATTAATCGACCTGGAAACTTAGACCGCAATAGCTGGATGTTTGCATGTGTTGTGTGACTTGTAGCTTCCATTCTGCTGTTGTAAGGATGCAAATACAAATCCTTATGTGAAATTCACCAAACAGTCGAAGGTTCCTCCGCAACACTTTCGGCCACAGCGGCAATGTTCTCACTAGAACGTCCACTTTTTGGTCTGGCACACCTTTTTCGATTCTCGACAGAACCAGTCTCTTCAAATTCTACAACAGTGTTCGTAGCTCTAATGTATACCACAGCTGAATACATCCTTTCCGAAGCATCGCAGAAACCATGGTACTGAATGCTATTTGTTGGTGAATGCATTAGTAAGACTGGACAACTTGTTGCGGATTGAACACCAAGTCCGATTTACGCTTTCTGGAAGTGGATCCTCCCATTCTATCATGGTCAATCAGAGTGATTGCAGCAAAATTGTTAAGTTGATTACTGGAGCAATCCAGCCTAACGGGGCGAATAATTTATTACATGCGAATAATAAACTTCGTTTAGTGAACTTGCTGTACGATATCTCTGGAAAGTTGAACGTAAATACATCTTCGTTGGTCAACTAGCAAATTCCTAATGTCCTAATATACATCTGGATCTTCAATAGGTATGTTGTCGAGAAACTCCTGGCTATTTGAGCTTCACTGTCTTAAGGGAAATCCGGCATTTGATAAAATGGTTGACATCTCTTTGTATACTGCAGCCGCTTCATCAACTGAGTCACAACCCGAGAGTAAGTCATCAATGTAGAAATCAGATTTAATCGTGTATGCCACTTTCTTCAATGTATGACGATTATCCACAATAATTTCATGAACAGAACGAATAGCAAGATACGCCGAACACGTTAAACCATAAGTAACCGTTTTTAATTTAAAGTGCTGCATTTCCTCCATCGGATATTCACGCCAAACGATTCGCTGAAATAGTGTTTCGGATGAACTTGCACTTGTCGATACATCATGACGGCGAAATCTGGTTAAAATTGAAAATAGATTATCTTGAATTGTTGGACCTGTTTCTAAGACATCGTTTAGTGACACCCCGGAACTTGATTTGAACGACCCATGGTGAGGTAAGAAGAATGAATTGGCAATTGATTCAGCTGGTTCGGGAATTCTCTCTATATGTCCAAGCATTTCTGTATTCTATTCATACAAAAAAGACGTAATAGTTTACAAACGTCGTCAAAATTTGTTGAAATTGTGTAGCACCGAGTAACTGATTTAAAATGGTCGTCAAAGAACCCTGCGATAATTCAACCGAATATGCTGTCTATTAAATGAAGACTGTGGTGTATGGATGTTCTTTTCTCCTCGACAATTTCACAAAAAACGTCCATAGATCATCTCAATAGATTTCAATTCGTTAAATTAAGGATCAGCAAAGCGATACTCGGATGTTCATCCAAAATAACTGATTGTGATGGTAAGCTAGTTGTTAGTTTATTGAGTATAAAAGCATCAACGAAGACAAACTTGGAACAATCGAATCTTGACCATAATTTTAAGTTGGTATACCTCTTGTTTGACCAGCTGAAATTGAAGACAAACCGTTTATAGTTACACATGCATGTGTGCGCTTCAGTCCTAATTTCTTAGAGCTGGTGGTTGTGATTACAACTGTGGGTAGTATGGACTGCCTATTTTTATGCGATGATTTCTTTGTCGTGAACGAGATTGAAATGGAGTTACCAGGCTGAGGCTCTTCAGACTTAGTTGCTCATATACTGGCTATATTATTGTAAGTCTCCTTAGTGTATGAAGGATGTTCGTTTATATCGTGTAAAACGGTATGAGGTTTAGCTTTGCAATTATAACTCGTATTCGTCGATGGACAGCTTTCAAATGGTGATCATCCTTTAAGCGATTTTCACATAGTTTATATTTTTGATCTTTAGTGCTGGATCTTTGAAATCGGAAACATCTATGTAGCTGGTATGGTTTATTGCAATAAGAACATTCACGTCTATTGATGGCAATATCCGTTTGTTTGCTTGTAGATCTTGTTGGCTTGATATTCATTTAGCAGCTTTCTAACGCATCACATCTACGTTGAAGAAAATCCAAGAAATTTTCTATTGCCGGCATATTATTAACTACAGATTGCAGTACCCATTGTTCCTTTCTTTCGTCATTTAATTTGATGAGCATGATATACACTATCCATGGATGACGTGATTCACATTCTGGCCCAAGTGCCTTCAAGCCCCGTAGGAGTTCATCTGAAGTTTCTGTTAATGTTCGCAACGATTTTGAGGAAACGATTTTGTTAGCATCAGTAATGAAGAAATGGTTGATCATTCTGGGAGATGACTATATTTATTATACCTTGTTAAGCAAACTTAAACATTCGGCTATCTCTTGCGTGCAAATTTTCACCTCAATCTTCTCCATTAATTTCTCCGTTCGACGCAACCGCGTGATTAGTTCAGATATATTGACCAGCTCATGGTTTTGATTAGCAAATTTCACCAAATCAGTTAATTTGCATTTATTGGTGCTGCGTTGCTTTTTGAGAGCGTCGATTGTTTGGTTAAACACCTCAAACTATTTCGGACTTGAAAAGCCAGAATGTCGGGGTGCAGCCGAGATTTTCAAATTGCCCCAAACTATATTGGCCGCACTTTGTTTCCAAGTTAGAACGAGTTTTAATTATGCATGAGGTACTATTGCACCAAGCTTCCTCTTGAAGCAGTAATGTGAACGTAGCGAGAGCTATATCGACATCCGCCCTGCTTAGTGAAAAGAAGGCAAATTGTATCTTTTCGAGCGAGTTCATTCGCCTTTTCATTCCCCCTATTATATAAATGCCCTACCCACATATGGTGGAAGTTGAACTAATGTACCACCTTGTTAAGAGATGAGAGACAACTCTGGGCTACTTTTTCCACCAAAGCGCGAATACCCCTCGCAAATGCTACATTATGGTATACTTCAACCAATCAGCGGCTTCCTTTATCGCGATTAGTTCAAATTGAGAAACGCTGCTGTAGCCCGAACAGAAAACCCTATCCAACTTTGAACCACCAGTCAAGAATTTAACACGATCAACCAGTCCTCTCTGGTGTCAAAACCAGTAGTATTTGGGATGTTCTTGTTTCGTAGAATAGATGAGTGAGTGTCCTATATTGTTAAAGTTCCATATGGAGATTGAGTTGATCCCGCTTCCATTTATATAGGTAGGGGTGTGAGATGAAAGAGAATCTTAGGTGGTTGAGTGGATGTGCTTCTAGGAGCCCACTAATACGCAAAGCAGCTGTTCACTGCACTTTCACCAACGATTTTAGATTGGTCAGAAAATTTAAAGCTGGCCACCAAATAGTAACTCTGCATATAATAAAATGAATTAAATAGTAGGAACAAAGAACCAATGTATAAGGGAGTAGGGAGGATGGATTCTGGCCAGAATGAAATCCAGATACTTTTCTTTTTGATGGAGAAAAGGACCAACTCAGTTTTGAGTAAGTAGTAACCCAGTTGGAGGAAATGCATGCGTTCTCTTAAGGTGCAAGGATATTACCTAAGACAATAATCACAACATCATCCGGGTTCCAGCTTTAATAACAGGTCATTTATGACCAAGTTCCAATGTGCATGGGATAATACCAAAAATTTGCTGTTGGAGGACCAAACCTATGCTGGCTCACGCACAGAGGCGAGAGTGCTTATGTGATCGCCTCAAGATGTTAAAAGTCCTCTCTTTGTCCAGAAAAGTTATCATGGAGTATTCCTCCAATAAAGGAGTGGGCAGCAGTTTCCCCAGATGTTCTCTGGTAATATACATGTTGAAATTTTCATAGCCTGTTTGACACAATCGAACTACTAATGTGAGCTTCTAACCTTATGGGTCTAAGATTTTTGGGGCTGCATTGGAAGCATTTTTCCGCCTAAGGTATAAATATTACATTTATTTCAGATGATAGTGAAGTTTGTACTAAAAAAAATTAATAAAATATTACACTGTCAAATTTGTTATTTTTCCTATTGGAATTTATTTTCAAAATAAAATTATAAAATTTGACTAATTCTAAATGTTGTGCCGTTGAACCTAGAAATATCTACAGATTTTACTTGACATTTTAGAAAAGGTAAAGCATATACCTATTACTGGGATGTAAGTAAAGTATATTTTTGAGTTTCGTTCTATTTAAAATTATATTTAGAAATTGAGCCAAAATAATATTCCAGCTAATTTTAGAGATGTCCACGTGGTTTCACTAACATTTTCAAATAGATCATCCAATCTACTGAGCCTATAGTGAATATGATAAAATTATGATAGGTTTTACATGCTGTATAAAATAGCGGAAATTTTGCAGCGGAAAATAAGAGATTTCGCTACTCGCCGCAAGTGACAGCACAATCACAAAAGATAATTTATTACGTTATATAATTATCAGCGGAAATTTTTTATTAATTTTGTATCTCATTTTTCACTAAATAAAACATCCCAGCGGAATAAAATATTAAAAGTGATCCTTAAAATGACAAATTGGTTGATCTCCGAAGTAAAGGAACTCGGTAAATGAAATCTTGAAATTTAACAATATTCCGACTTTCCGCCATTCTAAAAGAATGACGATGAAATTTGGATAAAAGTATTGATCAGGAGTCCAAAACTTAGGACAAAATTCTAGGATCTGTTCATGCTGGACTAAACTAGGCCATTTCATTGCCAATACTTTTGAAAATTTAAATTTTTTTATTAGTTTATTTTCAGTTTTTGGCCAATATCTCAAAAACTGCTACTAGTAACCAATACTTTCGATTGTTTTTCTAATAGCTTAGATCATACCGAGAGTACGAGGCAAATTTGGAAAAAATTGATGGATTAGAATTTTCACTATAATTTTTTGATTTTCTTCGGCCATATAAGTTATTTTCAGTTTTTGGCCGATATCTCAAAAATTTCCACTAGAAACCGATATTTTCGATTGTTTTTCTAATAGCTTAGGTCATACTGAGACTACGAGGAAAATTTGGGGAAAATTGATGAATTAGAATTTTCACTATAATTTTTTGATTTTCTTCGGCCATATAAGATATTTTCAGTTTTTGGCCGATATCTCGAAAACTTCCACTAGTAACTGATACTTTCGATTGTTTTTCTAATAGCTTAAGTCATACTGAGACTACCAGGCAAATTTGGAGAAAATTGATGAATTAGAATTTTCACTATAATTTTTTGATTTTCTTCGACCATATAAGTTATTTTCAGTTTTTGGCCGATATCTCAAAAACTTCCACTAGAAACCGATATTTTCGATTGTTTTTCTAATAGCTTAGGTCATATTGAGACTACGAGGAAAATTTGGAGAAAATTGATGGATTAGAATTTTCACTATAATTTTTTGATTTTCTTCGGCCATATAAGTTATTTTCAGTTTTTGGCCGATATCTCAAAAACTTCCACTAGAAACCGATATTTTCGATTGTTTTTCTAATAGCTTAGGTCATATTGAGACTACCAGGCAAATTTGGAGAAAATTGATGAATTAGTATTTTCACTATAATTTTTTGATTTTCTGCGGCTTTTGTCTTTGGTGTCACGCCAAGGAACATATAAAGTTTACTACGTATGTTTTAAGCCCATGAACCGAATAACTAAATCCAATATCGACATATTTACTTTTTTTTTTGTAATGGGTTGGTTGGTGCTTCACTTGAGAAAATGAAGGTGTTTTAAAATATTTTCACAATTTGTTGCTAGCTCAAGAGGTCCAACATATTTAACAGGTGTTTTGAATGTTAATGTGTTTTGTGTTTTAACGTTAAATTTAAATTGGTTTAAATAAAAAAAAATCAAACTGCAAAAAAATAGATAAGAGAATAATTGACACAATACTGTCTCAGGTAATGTAATATACTCACAAAGGGTTGTGAATATTGGATTCTATAACATATAGGCATTGAGGAGGATACAAGAGAGTTAAACTCAATTTAAAACAATCGCACACTGATGACTCCAATGTGGCAATGGAAATTGATAATTTACCTGCTGAATTTACACTTTTTACGTTAAATGCAATATCATATTATGCGGGATATTGTGCATTTAAAAAAAATGCAATGTGAGAATTGCAAAAAAAAAACTACTAAAGTCGGAGTCTTGTGTGTCAGCAAACGATACGAGTGTACCTTCAGATGAGTGGTTTGAAGTCTCAAAATTTTTGGCTCGTCTATTTGAAACCTGTTTCATTGAAAATATTTCTCACATATGTGATGGAAATGAGCAAACTGTGCATTTTAAAAATAAAATCTGAGTATCCACTATTTTTACCGACAGAAGACGAGGAATGTTACGGCCACATTCATAAATTAATTATGGTTTACTTGTTGATTCTTCTTCGGAAAACCTGCAAGTGGTTTGTGCTGAACAAAACCCAAAATAAAAAGTTACAAAATAATCGAATTCCAAAAAAATTAAAAATTTTAAGCAATTAAATAAAATAAGCCAGATATTTTGTACAGTTCGTTTCTATTTCCCATTCTTGGCGGTCCAATCCAAAGGTCAAGTTGCGCTCTTGGGAAGATCTAAAGGTTACTAGTATTTTGGAGTACCGTTCTCGAAAATGAAGCACACGACAAGATATGATACCAGTTGATTCCGCATCGATACCGTATTGAAATCAGAAGAGATCGGTCTCGATACTCTTGCTTCCTGGGAACCAGTAATTTACATCAATAAATATATATTAGATTTAGAATAGATGGGCCAAACACACATATTACCTTATTGTGACAACCTAAGTAATGCTTTGTATTCATCTTTTTATCATAGAGATATTGAGTAGAACATGTTCTACTCAATGGTAGAGATCTGAAAAAAGTGTCTATTACATCAATTTTTATCATACTCGTGTCATTTTAAAATTTACTGGGGTGCATTTTTAGATCCTAGATTGGAATATAATTAGTTTTGCCTGATGAACATTTATATTTATCTGGGATGAAATACTGGGCTAACTTCTCACACTTATAATGCGTCCAGTTTCAGATGCGTGCGTTATGATTTCATGTTATGTAACCACAATAGTCCGTTTAAAATGCAATAACTCATTTTGAAAATCTACATTTCTGATTAAATCAATTAACAAGTACGAGTATATTTATTTATCACAGAACTTTAAAATTCCAAAAATCATTGTTAGACTCATTTACAATTGACCCATTTTCGCTCCACAGACAGAAAGTATTATAAGATGTAGCAAAATGTAGACGAGATTCCGTGGAAATCTCTGATAACGGCAGTACGAATGAAAACATGAATTCTATTATAGGCATAGCAAAACCCATTAGAATCTGATGCCAATCACTATAACGGTAGAATATTGTGTAATCTATTCGAAAATGTGGGTGAGAACCCGTGGACAACAGGTACGCTTAGACCAGATTTAATTGAATCCGCATCAGATTTGGTTAGTGCAAATGCCGATACAATAAAAACACTCATAATGATACAGAACTGATAAGAAAATTACGGGATGCTGGTCGTGTGGCTGAACCATTAAAAGATTTTCATAAAGATGAAGTAAGAGTATTAGGTTACGATTTAAATTTACCACTGCATCTGGTCGAAAGGCATCCATTTTCTGGTCCTGGTTTAGCTATAAGAGTTTTATGTGCAGATGAGCCCTTTATTGAAAAGGATTTCTCAGAAACCCAGGTTATAGTACGTGTTATAGTAGATTATAATAATAAATTACAGAAAAATCATGCCCTTCTGAATTGGGTTGCGGGTGCTACCAGTAAAGAATAACAAAAATAATTGTGTAGAATTTCAAGTTCCCTTAAAATCACAACGACTGTATTACCTGTACGAAGTGTTGGTGTTCAAGGCGATAAACGAACTTACAGTTACGTGGTAGGCTTATCAACCGATGTTGAACAAAATTGGAATGACCTGATGTTTTTGGCTAAATTAATTCCGCGTATTTTACATAATGTAAATAGAGTATGTTACGTTTTTGGGGGTCCGGTTCAATATCAAGTTACCGATATAACGCATACACATTTATCCAGCTACGCGTTAGCACAATTAAGACATGCGGATGCTATAGCAAATGAAATTCTTCAAGCTTCTGGATGTGTTAAAAATATTGCCCAAACGACTGTAGTATTAATTCCTATACATTTTGACAGAGATCCAGCAAATCGACAGCGACAGAGATCCAGCGAATAGCAAAACCCATTAGAATCTGATGCCAATCACTATAACGGTAGAATATTGTGGAATCTATTCGAAAATGTGGGTGAGAACCTGTGGACATCTCTACGTAAGTTTTTTGACCAGGACTATTAAACATATTTAGCTCTTTCTTTATTACCGAAACTCAAAAATATACTTTACTTAAATCTTAGTGATAGGTATATGCTTTACCTTCTCTAAAATGTCAGCTAAAATATGTAGATATTTCTAGATTCAACGGCACAACATTTAAAATTAGTCCAATTTTATACTTTTATTTTGAAAATATATTCCAATAGGAAAAATAACAAATTTGACAGTGTAATATTTTGTTAATTTCTTTTAGCACAAACTTTACTATCATTATTTCAGTCCATTTACTAGGAATGTGACAGAGTTCTAGGCTGCCGTTGAAGGTAACTTCCAGCCAGGTAAGTTTAAGTCAATCGTTTGTTGGACAACCGCCGGAACTAGGCCTTTGTTACATAGATTCGGAGCTGCCTGAAAATGAGTTTTCAGTAGTAGCTCCAAGGATTCTACGCTAGTTACGATCCAAAAACCATCCGATCATTGGAAAAAACTCGGAGTGGTGGGAGGATCGTATTTTACTACAGTATAGCCTCCAAGCATTTGTTCTAGCCATTCTTAATTTGTATTTATTTGTTTTGAGGACTTTATTGTAGCAGTCCTAGTCAGTCATTAGTAGCTTCAGTTTCCTTGGTTTTCTAAAGAGCTTCCTGCAATTTGTACACTGACAACAATGATCAGACAAGGAAAGATCAATGTCAATTGACGTAATCCATTCAATTTTAATGTCTAGTACTTCCAGTCTACTTCTAGTTTAAACGTTAATTTACAGTCAATATTGCATATACATAAGTCAGCCAAGAATAAAACCAAGGAGGAACTCACCTTGTTCACTCGTATCAGTGATTCTTCAAATTATGTGGCGTGAATTTGCATTACTTACCAGGATGACACCATTTTTTTGGAGTCTGAGTGTTGAACGAACGGGGAAGGAAGCAAGGGTCAGAGTTTGAAAGATTTTCAAAGGGCATGTGTATTTCCACGAGTACTTGTGGCATGGGAAAATTTAAGGTGCACGTGGCTATCCTAGAAAAAAAGAAAAGTTGTTTACCCGAGGGCAAGAATATAGCCCGGAAATGTTAATGGATAATTCCATTACATTGCGAAAATGTTAATGGATAATTCCATTACAATTTCAAGCTGGTGTTTTGAAGTCCGTGCTTAACTTGAATAAGATTTTCCAATAAGAGTGATATGATTTCTTTAAAAAAAATTGTTGCACTTGCTGTGTGGCACGCAACCCCGTCTTGTTGGAACCAAATGTTGTCAAGATCAACTTCTTCCGATTTCGGCCATAAAAAGTTGGTTATCATCGATCTATACCGATGTCCATTGACAGTAACGGTATCACCAGCTTCATTTCGGAAAAATACGGACCGATGATTCCATCACACCAAAAACCACACCAAAGTGCCAATTTAGGTAATGTAATGGTTTTTCATGAATAATTTGTGGCTTTTCTTCGCACCAGAATCGACAGTTTTGTTTATTTACCGCACCACTCAGATGAAAGTGAGCCTCATCGGAGAAGATGATTTTCTTAAAAAAATCGTTATCGCTTTCAAGTTGTTCCAAGGCAAAATCAAAATCAGCAAATTCACGGCGTTTACGGTTGGCTTCAGTTCTTGAGTGAGAACAATTTTATACGGATGCAAACCCAAATCCTTTCTCAAAATCCGCCCGGTTGTGGTTTGAGACAGTTCCAATTCTTGAGAACGTCTTGGAATCGACAAATCGCGGTCTTCAGCAACACTCGCCTGAACGGCAGCAATATTTGCATTACTTCGAGCAAATCTTTGTAGTATTGGCACTTCAATATTATGTAAAGAAAATCCACTTTCAAAATTTTCAACAATTCGACGAATAGCGAGCAAACTTGGACGATTATTAAAAATCATATCATTCCTATTGGAAAACCCTTTACATAAGTTATAGCACTAAGAATAAAGCCAAGGAAAGACTCACCTCGTTCACTCGTATCAGTGATTCTTCAAATTATGTGGTGTGAATTTGCATTACTTACCAGGATGACTCCATTTTTTTGGAGTCTGAGTGTTGAACAATTGAGGAAGGAAGCAAGCATTTCTCCGAGTACTTGCAGAATGGGAAAATTTAACATGGTCACAGTATTTTGTACATTTTGAGGAAATGAGACGGCTTGCTAGGTGCACATGGCTATCCTAGAAAAAAGGAAGGTTGTTTACCCGAGGGCAAGAATATAACCCGGATTGTATCGCTGTGCTCAAAATAATTTAAAGCAAGAAACTGTTAATGGATAATTCCATTACAATTTCGAGCTGGTGTTTTGAAGTGTGTTTTCCATCAAGATGCTCAAGCAAATTTACTTCTTTAGGCATAAAAGGGAGGTGCTTACATTCGCATCTATATATCTCTCTCAGCTACATGGAATAACGGATATCTTCGTAAAACTTTAATTCGATTGCAGTTTATCGAACTGTTTAGATCGCATACAAAACCAGAAAACATTTCATATCGAATAGAAAAGGTTTTGTGAATTTCATTTTCTGATCATTGCTAATCGAAAAAATTAAAAAAAAAAACATTCTTCACACACCATTAAACTAAATTATAATACGCGATCCTCTAATAAATGAAATGTAATTGCATTCGAAATAAAAAAATTTGATCGCATATCACCATTATCAACACTTCCACTAAATATAGTCATAAAATGGTTCTTAAGCAAAAAAAAAAAAAAAACAATAAAAAATGGAATCGCGATCGATTTTCTTCATCATAGTTCATGATACTCTGTGTGCAGATCAACCAGGAGAGGAGTGTTACTTCTATATATTTTCTTTTTAAATTAAGAGATTATAAGTGCAAAAAAAGTTGTTTTTTTTTATTACATTTGATCTTGATCGAGCGTTGCAGCCATGGTATTAAAATAGTAAAAAAACAACAATTATGCTTGGTATTTTAAAAGTCGAGTTTCTTTTATTTTTCTCCTTCTTTTAATTAAACTTCACGAATGTGGTGTTGTCTACTATACTTTATATGTTTATAATATTCATGATCATAATCGATCTTTCATTGAATTTGATCGCGCAGTACGCGCACAAACAACTTAATTTAGTTTTAATATGGTGAACAGTTTTTACGATTGGAATTTTTTTTTTTTTTTTACAATGATAGTAATTAAAATTATTTAAGAGATAGTATATTTTTTATAAGGTATAGATATAAATGATCAGTCGATCGCTAATTATAAGTATAATTAATAACGAGGTGTACAATCATTATAAAGTTATGATCGTAATCATATTTATTTCGAATACACATTTTTTGTGCAAAATTGAAATTATGTTATTTTTAATCGATCGTCACAATCACTTTAGGTATATAGAATCATTTTAAGTAAGCTGCTCGAAAAATAAACAGAGAAAATGAAAAATCATGGATCGTAACATCTATAATTATAATGATCATTAGATAATTGTTATTGTTCGAGAGAAAGGTGAATTAAATCGCGATCGCGAAGATGAATAATTTCAAGTGATCACGAATATTAAAGCGAAATAAAATATAAAAATCAAAAAAAAAATCGTTTATTTGCGAAATGATCGTGATTTGGTGTGAGAATGTCGCAAAATGCACGTGCTTTAAGTTGTTTGCACGATCGTCTAGTTCATCGGAATTTGATGGGAATTTTTTACGCAATTATTAAATAACTGTGTCCTCTTCAGGTACACAAAACGGTGATCATCAAAAATACCCTTGGACTTCATATCTATCCGCAGATCTATTTTTTATATATATTATATCGAATAAGATTCCGGAAGATCGACGATCATTTTATATAATCAAGATTTTTAAGGGGGTAGATTTCAATTCAAATAAATCTTTTTTTATTTATCAAATAGACAAAGGTCTTTTATTTATATATCACAGTAAAATACAAACCAGGGTAAGATTTTTTATAAAAAAATTTACGATCACTGTTTTCTTGATGATCAATACGATGATCATAAGAGAGGGGAAATGCGTACTACAAAAAAATGTCTTAACAGAAAGGTGCATCTGTTTTTTTTTTAAACACATTTTTGGTGTGCACATGAGAGATATTTTTAGATTTTTTTGAGATTCAGGACGAAAATAGACCGAAAAAAATATCAGAAGGGGTCATATAAAAGGTCTTGAGATTTTTTTTTTGGTGCGTATTTTCATTTCATTTGAATGATCGTTTTTTATAAAATAGGTACGCAGCGAAGGGATTTTTCTGTGCGTATATATTTGATGACCGTTATGTGAGTCTGATTTTTTTTTATCATAGGGTCTATAATAGAAGAATTAATAAATAAAAAAAATATGTGTGTACGGTACTTTCGTTGATTAAAAAAATGACAGACAGCGTTTTTGTGACTGTGGGAAAGTTTAAAAAAGTTTGCGAATTTATTCTATGTGCGTCTTATTGTTAGGATTAGATAAGATAATTTTTTTAAGTATTTGGGGAGTTGTAGTTATATAAACAATTAAGGATGGTAATGGACTTTTTAGAATTGAGCATAATGAAATACGATCTTCTTAAATTAATCGTAATAAGATAAAAAATACGTATGGAAGGTGGGAATTTTTTTTAAAAACGGTAAAAACCTATACAGCATACAATCGATAGAACAGGATGTAATATGAGAAATAAAAATCTTGGGTAAGTGAATGGTGAGGTTATCCTTTATTCAAATTAATTAATTTATTTATGTTGGATCTTAAAGAAAAGTGCATTTAGCTCATAGTCACAAACCTAACAAGATGAAGGCGGACACAGTGACAAGTTATTCAAAATAATGCCCCTGCTGAAGGTATATTTTGATTGTTTGTTCAATAATCTGATGCTCTTGATAACGAAATCAGGAAAGATCAGGAAAATCTAGATCGAATACAAAAAAAAAAACTAATTCGCAAATAATTCTGTAACGCACAAAAATTATGGCGAGAGTTACAGCGATCACACATTGGTACACCCGGTGTAATCAACAACAATTTATGCTGTTAAAAATCCTGATCAGAACGTTGTACTAGATATCGAGCGTTGTACTAGATCAGCATGATATTGTCTTAAATTCAAGACCATTAGCTTAAAGGATCGACGTGTACTTGTGAAAACTAATCAGCTATGCTTCAATTGTTTAAGAAGTTGCCGTTACACCAACGAGAGTCCAAGCGCCAGACTTCGCACGAAGTAGCACCTAGGCAGTAGTAGAATCCATCATAGGCATCGATCAACAAACTTGGCTTAAAACGAAAACCAATCCAGGTTCCGGTTATTGGAGTTGGATCAGATAAAGCCGGTGAAACTAATTCCGTGGTGAGACTCAATATAAATCAAGAGTGAGCTCATCGACGAACGCATTTGGTTTTAAAACTATTAGGGCTCAACTCCCCACGAAAAGAGTCAAAGCGTCGTCACATATTGGAAGTCTACACCTCGCCGAACTTTTTTTGTTATAGACCAGGTTTCGTCAAAATATTATTGGAGAATTATTGCTCGATGGTCTTATTAGAAATCATAATGGATCAGTCGCTGCACAAGATTCATTACTGGATTGGATTTTATCAGGGAAGCATTCAGAAAAAACGAAGGCTGGTCTGAGAGCGCAGTGAATTTTCAATTTGGGAAATTGGCGAATTCGACTCTAGCCAATGTAAGCATTCGAAAAATTTTATATGAAAATTTGCCAGAGATCATCAGATGGTAAATATATCGTAAATCTTCCATTTGTCACTTCTAGTCCAAATGAAACCACATTTGGGAATGCCCGAAATGGAGCAATCGTCACTCTGATGTCAACGGAAAAACGTTTTCTAAGAAATGAGCAGTACCGCAAGGAATATGTAAAATTCATGCAGGAGTACCTCGCTTTAAATCCTATTGAGATGATCAAGGAACCGCAGAGTAATATCAACCGCACTTTTTATATGGCACACCACTCAGTCATATAACAGAGTAGTGCGACAACTAAAGTAAGAGTGCGGTATTTGACGGCTCTCAAAAATCATCTAACGGGGTCTCATTAAATGAAAAATTGATGGTGTGACCTACGCTGCAGCCTAAGAGCAGATTAAGGTGAACCGACGTTCCAGTATTGATGAACAAATTACAAATTTTCGCCTTAATATTGTTACTTATGGTACAACAAGTGCTCTGTACTTGACCATAAAAATGTTGCTGCAGTTATCATTGAACGAAGCATTGAGCTTCCCGACGAAATCAAGTGGTGTACAGCATGAGTTTTATGTTGACAATGTGATGTCGGGTAGAGACTCTGTCGAAGCTTCTGAAATTTGGAAGATTTGAACTCCGCAAATGGTCATTAAACCATATTGACCTTCTACAGTTAATTCCAATAGAATATTGAGAAATTAAACCAATCTTGAACCTGTACAATGATGGGTCCGTTAAAATGCTTGGCACATTATAGGATACAATAAACGATGAGTTTGGCTACGATATTTGCATTTCACAAAATTTTGAGAATATTACCAAGAGAAGTATTCTGTCTGATACATCCTCAACTATTCCATTGGGATGGGTCTCACTCACTCATTTGGATGACATAGGTGGGTTGGGACAATGTCTTGCCAAAAACCATTACTAAAATATGGCTCACCTTCTGAGATGAGCTACCACCAATTTCTAATAAAACAATTCCTAGATTGCTGAATTCGCTTCTGCGATGTATCCGGATAGAACTATTTACGTCAATCTAGTCGCAGCGAAAATCAATAAAACAAGTGTCACTGCCACGTCTTGTTATGTGTGGTGCTCTCCTGTTGGCGAAACTTCAAAAAGGCGCGATAACTGTTAAACCATATCAAAAAGGTGTGATGTGTGGCTGGACGGACTCTACAATTGTATTGTGTTGGTTGATTGGGCGCTCGAGTCAATGGAAGACCTTTATTACATATCGGGTTGCTGAAATTCTTGAAGTGTTCAATCAGTCAATGGTACCTAATCCTGCTGATTGTTTGTGAATCCTGTGATTGAAACCATTCTATTTGGTGGACTGGCTCTTCATGGTTACGAGAGCATCCAACATAATCGCTGATACAACAACATTCACTGAGAATCGACAGTCAGCGTGAGGAACGAGACTTGGTGAATTCGACACTGATCATAAATGACTCATGGGATTTGATTCACAGATATTCATTCATAATCATACTAAACCAACAAAAAAGTCTTGTTTTTTATCCACAGATGAAGCAAAATCAGCCCGATTGTTACATATCAAGGGTGCCTTGGCATCACATAATCCCTTCTTGGACGTTGTTACGTCAATCAAACGCCCAATAATTGTACCCCGTGATAAGCCAATTATGTGCTTTTCGATCAAGCACATAACACGACACTAGATGGAGTTATCACTCAAACGTTAGGAGTGATTCGACGTGAATACTGGATTATCCAAATACTACTGGTTACTGGATTAACCAATTTGATTACGAATGTAAAAGGGGAGGGGCAGCAAGGCATATAAAGGATGTATTTGCGTATTCGTCGTTCTTTGCACTAAGGCTTTCTAATGCTTTCATTGCGACTTTCAAGAGGTCCACCGCTCGACGTGGCAAAATCTGCAACAAGTATAGTGAAAATGGAACTACAGTCGTGGAAGCTGTTGCAGAAATAAAATTTCAAATAGATGAAAAAATTGGAATCCGAAATCGCTGAACACCATTGTTATCCACAGTTTTGTGGTTTCTGGATGAGCGAAGAATACTGGATATGAGAAATAAATTCCATGCTCCAAATTTTAAATATTTGTTCTTATTTCGAGTCCGAGATCATTGTTGTCAATCCAAGTTAATTATCAGAGGCTTTTCATAAGATTTGTTTTTTGTCAGATTAAGTTGTTATAGTCCAGCACAAACAACCTATGTAAAAGGACCACAGTTCTCCCACACTTAGGCAGCTACTGGTGGCCGCCGCAAGGAGGACAGAGTCGGCAATGGATGTGAGTTTAGCGCATAAACCCTTCGTCTCAAACCAGACAAGTACTACCAATAATTGCTACGGAATATTTTAGCTGACGGACCAGTTAGTCTGCAGTAGTTTTTTTGCTAACATTCTAATTCTTGAAGTCCAAAATGGCTGTTTTAATTTGTTGATTGGGAGTATGATAACGCTGTTTCCATCTGGCACGATTCTCTAAACGCAATCCGCTGAATTTAGCTTTGATAGGACGAGTTCTTTTAACTGTTCCGATTCATTTGTTGAATGATTTGCGAAGTTTTATTTCCTAATCATCGTTCAAATACATTCCGAGGTGTGAAAACGACCAACCCAATACTATTTTAAAATCAATCCACGCTCATACAGCAAGTAATTTTATTGTTAATGAAATATATCCATTTGTATTGATTGCTATACGGCGTGTTCGGTTAAGGACAGTGCAATGCATTCCTACATTTAGGGTCAAAACCTTCTTTATTTGTGCGATCTGGTGCTGTTGGAGTGCAGACAGAGGAATTACTTCAGGACTCACATCCATTTCCGTCTTTTTCCTCCTTGCGGCGGCCACCGATGACTACTTCGTAACTGGGACAGGCTAATTGTGGGACTGATGTGGTCCTTTTACAGGTTGTTTGTGGTGGACCAACAACTCAACCTGGACAAAACAATTGTTATGAAACTTCAAGAAAAGCGTCTGATAATTAACTAGGATTTTCAACAACGACCTCGGACTCGAATTAAAAGCAAAGATTAAAAATTTGGAACATGGAATGTATTCCGCTTAAACGACCTGTAGAGCCTCCATCAACTCTTCGATCAAGCATTTCAGTACATGCCCTACCTGCACTACAAGAGACTATAGGCTAATCGGCGACAACATCGTCGATCACAGTCACCACAGATTTTCTCAACAAATTCGATAGACACGTGGTAAAGACAGCATTCATTGTGGTCCCATCGGCCCAGATTTCCTACACCTTGCATCAAGCAAAAATGGGACCCGTACCACCGAGATATCTCTTTTATATAATCTGGTTGTAAGCAGTACATACTTCCCACGTAACTAAATCCGCAAAGGCATGTGGAAATCAAACGATGGAGTTACCAAAAGGCGTTCTGCTAGCATCAAAGATATTAAGACCAACTGCGACTCCACCACCGATTATGACCACTTTCTGACTGAAGAAATAATCAATTAAGTTATCGGGGACAAATTCGAAGCTATATACCATATTAGAAACCCAGGACAGCCAACCACTACCCCATTCTGTAGAAGAACAGTGAAACGTAATAAAGTTAGTGATAACAACTGCTTCAGTGGCGAATCTAGGTGAAAATATATCGAAACCTAAAAACACGCGGAGAAAACATTCCATCCGACAGGAATCACACATAGTAGGACAATTTGCAACGAATCTGGAGAGTTAATAATTGATACAAAGACCGTCTTGACGATGGGGCGAAATTATTTCTCGTCACTCTTAAACAGAAAGACGTTATTCTCCAGCAAACAGTCATCAATCTGGTATCATTGCAGAAATGAGATCTCCATCCACTCCACCTTATGATGAAGGGCAAAGAGTCATATCCGAAATGAAAAATACTAAGGCACCTGATAAGGATCTGTAACAAAATGCTCACGAACGATGGCGATTACCTCTTTTGCTGCATGTTTGTGCTAGTTTCATCGATTTCATTCGCAAAAATAACGACAGATTACTGGAAAATAGCTCTAACTTGTACACTACATAAAAAGAGAGACCGCCTGAATTTTAAAAACTATCGCGGAATAGCTTTGCTCAACACCAGCTACAAGGTTTTGATCACAGAAGTGGCTGACAAATTATCAATTTAAAGCGAGTGCATTTTGGGCGACTACTAATACGGTTTTCGGCCAAGCAGGTCAATAACCTTGATCGGGGTTTCTCTAAGAAATGTGTTTTGGCACTTTTGGGCATTCCTTCAAAATTGATAACCATTTAGCAAAGTGATAGTCGAAGGCAAACTTTCGGAGTCTCTCGAAATAACATCAGGAGTGCGGCCAGGCTGACCCAAAACCCTAAATTCTTTTGAATCTTTGGTTACGTCATTCGCCTGCTAAACAAACAAAACGCAACTGTTTTGTTGGTCGTATCGTGTATCTCAAAAAGTTCTGCTCACGTTGGAAACAACAGCCCAACAAATCGGCCTTTCTAACAGACAGCATGCACTACAAAAAGGTGAATGAGTTTAAATACGGAAGTTCGGGAGTATTCTACGCTAACATTAATAGTTTTAAGTGTCGCAACATATGAACGGATGAACAAGAAGAAGAGCATTGATGAGGCGGCCAAATCCCTTCTTGGGATGTAGCACCAGCGAAAAAGAAGAAGTTGTTGTTAGATAAAATTAACTGCATTATTGGCTGCATCCAAACGATGCAGCCAATAATCCAATTAATTTTTGGCAAAGGCAAGGAGTTCCAACTGACTTCTACTCCGAGAAAGACTTTAATTATGTGGTCGCATATCTTAAACTAAGGGAGGTTTGGAGAATGTTGGATCGAAATTCAAACCTTATACCTAAATCTTTTTTAACACAGATTTATTTTTTGGTTTATATCAAAGGTGGCTTTCAGATGAAAATAATAATTCTGGTACAAGAGTTAATTCGACTGAAAGGCAAATTACGCGCACAAGACACAGGCCACTTCGTAAAAATGTAACCGGTGAAAACGCTCGTATGAACGATCGATAGTATCGATTCATTCACAATGTCAGTATCATTTCGTAACAGTGGTCCATTTCACATATAAAAAAAATATTTGTATTGATTGCAAAACCAACAATGTGAACGAAAAACTTTTATTGCATTATGAATCAATGAATGCAATTACTCGCAGTCTCGGCGAATTTGAAGAAGAAGCTAAATTTGTTGTGCAATAATTATGACGAAATTTCCTCCTCCGCAACGAAAAGCATTTCGCGAAAATAAGTAAATTTATCGTCAATTTCGATTTGATCATAAAAGCGGCGGTCAGCAATAAAACAGAATCAATTGTTCCTGGTATTAAGACCAACTTGAGTAACATCCCACACAACATTCACCTCACAACTAGCAACATTAACAACAATACTTGCATCAATGAACATCTTGCATCGAAAACTGATTTAATTATTTGGCTGTCCAAACATTTGATTTGAATCGAGGAATGAAGATCTACAGGAGATCACATCATTACAGTAAAATAAATAAAAATTGTCATGATTTTGATCCGCAGGTAGTACAGTCTGCACAAAATGAATTAATTATTTTGCACGAAATATTTGCGTAAAAAAGAATTAACCTGAGTAGTAGAATCGATGTTTTTCAATATGTAAAATATGCGGAACGATAAAGATGTCAAAAATTTACCATTTTCACGGCACTGTGGTATGGTTACGATACATCTTCATATGGTAAAATGTACAACAACAAAACATTGGAGAAGATAACATTTGTATTGCTGCCGACTTAGGCAACTCGTAATTTATCGTCCAAAATATATGCACCGCAAATTTAAAATAAGAGCGAATGAAATACATAATCACGAATTGTGAACACATCCAGATCTACATAAATAGAAATAAACTATTTTATTGTGTATGTGAAAGGATTCCCATATGACCATTTATAGTACCAAACCTTAAACCAAACACAAAAATTTGTATGTTCATTTCAGTTACACAAAATAAATCGACTTTCAATATAATGTCACATTAAACGTTTTTATCGCACCATTATGTCGAATAGCGCACATTCACTTCTTCCAAAAAACAATTAAATTGATACCAATTTCGAGATAAACATCTTTATAATTATCTACAGAGCTATGTGCGCTTTTCATATATACGAGTACGTAGCATAAAATCAATTTTTCATAAATACTTTCAAAAATAATTTTTTTTCTACTTCCTTCATCGTCATGATCATCATCATTCATATATGTCAAATCATGCCATCTTCTTACAACAACAAAAACAGTACGCCAAGAAGCAACAAAAATATTATTCCATCATAGATCGTGATCATTAAGTATATTTTCTCTAGCGAAAAATTGTCATCTCCAATTGGGAAAAATTGTTTCAAAAAATAATGAAAAAAAAAAGACTCTTGAACTTTCACTTTGTGTATGTATACTTTGCACAATAACGTAAAAATTTCATACGAAAACGACAAAATTTAAAAAGAAAAGCTTCTAACAAACCTATTTAAATTCTATCGCAGTTTATATATGATGATCGCCGACATATGCGCATAATTCCATTGAATTCAATGCTCATAATTACAAAGCGGTGTCACACAAAACGATCATCGAAAATTGCTTACACGAAATATGTTTATTTGATTTATTCAAATTATTTAGCAACATTTATTTTATGTATGTTGATGCGATCTTACATGATCGTAACAATTACAATTTGTCCTTAAAATATTGATGGTTATGGAATGTATGCGAGAATTGATATAATGTAGACGCGGTGTTTATCCACACACCTCAAAAATGATTTGCATTGAATTTATTAGAAATATCAATTGTCGATTTCTAGGAATTGGTAATTGGTGATGTTCTTCACTCGCCATCTCACGTAAAATGCACACGATCAATTTAGTTCAATACGCCATAACAATCGATTCTATTTTACTGGGTTGGTTCATAGTTTTTGAGGAACAGAGTGTTAAATTTGGCTGGAAAATAATTTTTTAACACTTCAAAAGCTCCCTTCTATTTTACAGGGTTGCCAGGATTTTCCAAGATGAGTAACGTATTGTTGGTGAATCCACAGGTATTCAGGCTGGAAAGGTTATATTAAAACTGTAATTATCATGCGTACTTGAGATTTCTTAGTTTTCTTCTAATGTTTGTATTTCAGAGTACTGTAGTCGCTTCGGATACGGGTTGAGATCCCCAACATATCGCCCCTTTGACGAATCGAGAGAGTCAATCAATGGAAGCAGGCAAATTTTTGTGATGGGTCGCTCATATATGTCCCCTTGATGTTTTGATCGTGACCACACGAACCAGCCCATCTCTATCAGGATGAACGTTTATAATGCGTCCCAAAGCCCATTGTCCTGGTGGGATATTGTAATCTTTCAAATTTACTGAATCGCCGATTTTGATGTTGTTGTACTTTAATCGCCACTTTGATAGGCGATTCAAGGTAGTGAGGTATTCTACTTGCCATCTTCTCGCGAAATGCTGAAACATTTGCTGCGTCATCTGCCAGCGAGATAAACGATTTATAAAGCCCGATGATAAAGTGCGCAGGTGTTAGCGCTTGAATATGTTCCTCTAACGACTCACATAGGGGTCGTGAATTGAGCAGGCCCTCGATCTGGATTAATAGCATATTGAGCTCTTCATAACGCTGTATTGTTTGACCAAGTACACGTCGTAAATGGAATTTAACGGGCTTAACGGCGGCTTCACAAAGCCCGTTGAAATGAGGTGATGCCGGTGGTACAAAATGCCATTTTGTACTGTTGGATATGGCCCAGTTGGTTACTTGATTTTCTTCTTTAGACACCAGTTCACGGAAACGTTTTAGTTCATTTGCGGCGCCTACGAAACTCGTCCCATTATCGGAATAAATATCGGTGCAAACTCGCGTAATCTATGCTTGTCTGCATGAATGCACGGATTAGGTTGACCGTTGGAGGCGGTAATTGTCCCATGAGCTGCTGCTGGGTTTCCCTTTTTTACCGAAAACACTTGACACAGTTGTGTATCACGCGCCGAACCAAATCCTTCCCACGTAGTATGGTGTACTGTTGCTTGAGAATCGACGTCAACAGTGTTGGACCTGCATTTAGATTTTTTTCATGTGCTTCTCGAACCAATCTTTGTGTTTTAGCGTGACTTCCTTTAGGTCGTATTGTTTGTTTGCGTATTCCAGTCGGCCACCAACTCGTAAAATCCCAGCCTTATCCAAATATGGGGATAGAAAAGAAATATTAGATTGCTTTAGCGGATAGTTGTTGCGTAAGCTGCTTATTTCCTCTACGAAACTTGATAGTTGCCCTTCCTTCATCATTTCTTTGTATGACCTGTGCAAATCGGCTACCGTGAGAGAACTGATTACTCGGGCCTTGAAATTTCGAAAGTTGTACCATGCCCGTCTTACCCAAGCAAAAACGCGAATTCCCTTAGTGAAGCTTGAAAACTTAACGACGATTTCAGACATGATCGCTGACCTTTTGTCTGCTTTCTCTGATTCCTTTCTAGCAATGTTGGTTACCGCGAAAGTCTCTTCTCTTTTTAGAGCTTTGGTTCGAGACCCGCCCACTCCGGTCCTTGCTACCACATTAAATTTCCGATAAGTTCGCTAGGGGGGATACCACGGGAGGCTATGTCTGCCGGGTTCTGCTTCGATGGTACATATGACCATTGCTGAATATTTATTGAACTTAATATTTCGGTGACTCTGTTAAGCACGAATATATTCCCCTTTCTAGGTGGCTTTGCAAGCCAGGTGAGTACCGTAGTGGAATCAGACCATAATGAGACTTGTGGCAATGTTGTGAGGTCCAACGACTTTATCACCAGTACGAGCAAACGGGTTAATAAAAGAGCTGTACATAACTCTAGCCTGGCTGTTGTGGTATACTTGGTTGATGCGACTTTGGTTTTTGCAGAAATAATGTTTGTCAGCACTTCTCCACTGGAGCTTACGATGCGGGCGTATATGACGGCGGCGTACGCAGTGTTCGATGCATCCGCAAATCCACACAGATGCAATGCTGTATCTGAATTCAGCCATCTTGGTATTTTGAGCTCTTCTAATAAATTTAAACTGCTTCGGATGGTTAACCATTATTTCTGAACATCTGCAGGGTCATCCCAGCCAAGTTTCAGCAGCCACAGGCTCTGGAATATAATTTATATTCCTATTGTCACTGGCGATAGCCACTCCATAGGATCGAATACGCGTGACGCCTCAGAGGGCATATTTCTTTTGGTAAATTTGGTTGTGCCCGGCAGAGTTACTTTAAATAAAAAACAATCGGCTTCTGGATGGAATTTAATTCCCAGGACTGAGATTAACTTTGTTTCTTCGGTGACTTCTCGAATTGAAATTTCTCGGTCATCCACTGGCATGTTCTCCAGAGGTTTTACGTCATTTGCCGCCCATTTGCGAAGGAGATACCCACCGCGCCTTAAAAGGGGTATCAATTCAGCTTATAAGTTTAAGGTTTCGTCGATAGTACTCGCTCCGGACATCAGATCATCTATGTAAAAATCGCTCAGCAACGTCTTTGCGGCGACCGGGTAACTTTCGCTATTTTGGTGTGCTAATCTCCTGAGAGCTTCAGTTGCCAGAAAGGAAGCTGACGCCGTATCGTAGGTATTTGTGAGAAGGCGGTAATGCTTTACTGATGATGCTGGTGAATCACGCCAAATGGTTCGTTGATATTCTGTGTCTGGTTTCTCAATCCACAGCTGACGGAACATCTTCTCGATGCCCGCCGTTATGATACAACGATGTTTCCGAAATCTTGTTAGTATCTCTTGGAAGGTTTGTTGGACAGTCGGCCGGACCATCATCACATCATTTAGCGATACTCCCGTGGTAGTCTTCGCTGACGCGTCAAATACCACGCGAAGCTTGGTTGTTGAACTTGTTTCCTTGGTTACCGGATGGTGCGGCAAGTAATATAGGTTCTCGTGTGGTAGATCGATTTGATCAGTTGGTATTAGCTCCATGTGACCGAGCGCTTCATATTCTGCCATAATGCGTGTGTAGTTTTGGTACAGTTCTCGGTGTTTCGACAGCTTTTGGTTCTGTGAGCTGAATCGCCTGAGCGCTTGATTTAAGGAATTTCCCAATATGGGTTTGTTGGGCTTGAATGGTAGCGGTATGCTGAATTTACCCGAATCCTTAGTTTTTAAGTACTTGTCGAAATATTTAATACACAGATTTTCTTCTTCAGTGTACTGCTCGACAGCTGGTAATTCCTCTGTCTCCTAGAATTTCCTCAACGATTGGTCGATACTAATTTCCTCTTGTACAGAGAGAAACGTGATGGTTTGATGTGGTACGCCATTCGCTTCATATATTCCTCATACGATCCACTCTAATTTGGTGTTCTGTACAACGGGCTGGTATGCGTCTTCCATCAGATAAGAGCGCTAGGAATTTGTTGCATCCGATTAATAAATCTATGGGACCTGGCACCTCGAATTCTGCAACATGTCGCAATATAGCCATGTATAACTCCAGACATATTATTAACTCAAAATAGAAGACCCAACGCACAGCATCGTGCATTATCACGCAACATGGTACAAATGACCAGAAAAAGATGGAACCTCTAGTAAGATCGCATAATATGATGCAACATTGTGCAACATGGCGCAACAAAATAACTTATATGAACAAGGCCAATCTTAATCGATTCCTCGAACTCGATAAACCATCTTCATCAATTTTTAGAAAATCCGGCGGACGACTAACTCAACGGATTTATCCAAAACTAGAACTAATTCAAACCATTCTTAGCAGTTTCTTTGAAATCATCCAAAAAAAAATTATAAAACTCGTGCGAGCCGGACTACTTTCTTAACCGATTTTCCCGGAAATTACCACTAATTACAATCGACTGTTGGGTACATAAAAACCCCTTCTCACCAATTTTATCAAAATCGTAAAAGCCGAAATCATGAAAAATGGCAAGTGATTCACGGCATTCAGCATATGGCAAAGGGACTAGTGGCAGAAATAGATAAGACAACAACAACTTCATCACCGACGTCAAGCAATCATTGCCTTAGCACAAACTTCATAGTAGAAAAAAATTAAAAAAATAGGATGGAACGAAAGCTTCTCCCGGCATGCCAGTATGCCATACTCTGCAGAGCCTTATTAATCCGAAGTCACGCACCGATTACAGAAACGAATACTAGAAGAAATAACCACATGTACTCGCAAAATTATATGTCGACCCTTGGTTATCGTACACGGACACGAATCGGGAACTGCAACACCAGAACTCGAGCGGAAACATCAAGGCTAGCTAGCACGTTATCACGTCGGGATTCTATGACTCACAAAATGAACAAATGAAGCGAAGAAATTCAAGATTCCATTCAAAAATAAGAAGGTTGTGTTTCTTCAGTGCTATGTATGATACCCCAACCGAAGATGCAAATGAAACAACAAAAGATGAATTCTACAACACAATAGCAGGAACGCACAAAAAATTTCAATGCCAAAATTGGCATAAACAACACCGACCTGACAACTGTCAAGGGTAAAAAAATGCCTTGGATTATGTGCGGAAAGACAACGATGGAGAAAGACTCGTAAACTCAAAATCAGTTAGAGAAGAAGTTGTTGCTGCAGGCTGCAGTAGGTTCTACACAAAATATACATAAATACCTTGGATGTAAATGTAAAATGATCAACAAGAAATTGCTCACTCACATGTACAAGATGTTAGAACGTAGCGGGTGCAGACGTACACAGTGATCACCACCAACAAATGGGCAATAGTAAAATTTTGAATAAAGCCAGCCGCTGTAAAAACACTCAAAGACGACAAACAACGAACAGGAAGAAATTTAACACAAACAGATTAAAATCAAACAACAGATTTTTGTTAACTGAAACAAAAGAAACAGCATCTGCAGTGAAACGCTCCAACTCAACCTCCATAGAAATGAAGCCAACCAGTATTAGAACAAAAATGGATCCAAACAGAAGAAGTACTCGGCTACCAAGAATACAATCGGAAACCTTGGATGAGAGAGAGGTGAACTGCGTCAACTTATGCTACAAAAAGTACCAACAAAAAAACGGCATTCAAGGATACGCGGAGGAATGATCGAAGTACATATACAGAAAGCATCCATCCTCAAGTATGAAGCTGAAGAGGCAGCAGCAATCCAAAATATACACTAACTACCACCAACACCACCAGTGTGTACGTAAAGTCCCCGCAGCAAAATTACAAACATACCACCCACCTTCCTATATAAGGGATGATACTGGCATTAACAACGGGATGAAGCATAAATTAAAGAGATGGAAATAATATTTTGACGAGGATGTTATCAACAGCATCGAACATCCTCTGGTCACCAATTCGATGACACCAATAACGAAAACTGGCAACACCCACCCACCTACCAACGGAGCGGGAAGTTAAAGGTGCCATTGAAAAGCTGAAGAACAAATATAAGACTGCTGGAACAGACAGTATAGCCGAAATATTCAAAGGGATCTACACATATGCAAGCACTCTAACACCAATAATCCAAGAAGTGTGGAATTCTGGCAGAATACAACAAAAATGAAAAATGAATCTCTCTCTCTCTCTCGCTCTCTCTTCAGATGAGATTTTGTCAAGGTATCAACTAATTCATCCCTTGACAGAATCTCACCTTAAGATCCAATGCAAAATTAAGAAATCAGCTCAATTCGTATCATCGAATGGAATTCATCACTCTACCTTGCTCTTCGTCGATTTCAAACGTGCATTTAATACGATAAATAGGAAAGCAATATGGGTAGACACTTTGTAAAATGGGCATACCAACGAAATTGATTGAAGAACTCATGCATCGGGATGCTGGAAACCGAGTTCAATATAAAAAGGCAAACAAAGTGAAAAATACTAACTACTCGATCGAGGAATAGTAAGGCAAGGAAGGATGTTCCTGATTGTATTGGATAATGAATGTAATGCGGAAATTGGATATCCCGTCTCCTAATTAATAATGGCATACAACATGCAAACTCAAAGATCTGGAGTATGCATATGGCATTTACCTGTTTGGCTATTCACACACAAACACTCAGATATGCAGCAGAAAGTACAATAACTATGAGATGTAGCTAACGAAGTTGGTCTCAAGATAAAAACATCAATAAAACCAAGACGATGTGACTCAACGCCTTCGACAAATACTGAAATGCTTTTGGCCTTAACAACCAGATAACTAAAACATTGAAACTACATAGAAGAACAAATCAGTCACAGAAATAGAGACCGAAATAAAGAGACGAAAGTGGAGATGGATTGACCCATACTCTGAGGAAATCACCAATGAACGAGGATGTTATTGGACTGGAAACCCGCAAGGGAAAAGGAAAATAGGAAGACCAGCGATGGATGCTAGCTATGAAGCGAAACAACTTGGTAAATAAATTAATCATGGAAAGAGAGAGATAAAAGCTGTAGCCCTCAACAGAATAAGATGGATCGACAAGCATAGTAGATACTCTATGCGCCTGAAATGGGGAGATACAGAAATAAAATTCATCATGGCAGCCCCTTCGGAATACATCTAACTGAATTTTTCGGAAATCAGAGAGAGAACTCTCTGTAACCGAATAGGAGGTCTAAAACAGACCCATCGCAATCGATTCCTTGTGCTTGAAAACGCCCGTTGTTAAACAGACATTGAATTTTTAAAACTGTTTAAGTTTTTAAATTCCTTTTGGATTTTGTAAATGCTTGTAAGTTTACGACATCATTCCAAAAGTTGAGAAAGCTAATATGAAAGCTTTCACTTCCGGTATACAAATTTCCACCAAACAGAGTCCAAATCACAAATCGGCCCAAAACTGCAATTAGAACGCAAAATAAGATCAATTGACATATAAATAATTCTAGGCGCATTATGTCCTAATCCTAATGACCACAAAACGCTCTATTCGTTCTGAACCAAGTTTAAGTCATTTTATTTGAAAGTAGCATAGCCCAAATCAAAAATTCGACTAAAATCATAATTAGAATGAGAAACAAGACCTATTGAAATATAAATAATTTTAGGCTCATTATGGCCTTATCAAATGTCTATTAAAAAATGTTGGGCTCCACTTGTTCATGATCAAACTTTAAGTAAATAAATTTAAAGCTAGCAGAAAATCAACACATTGACATACAAATAGTTTTAGGTTCATCATGGTCTAAACTCATGCCCACTAAAAAATGTTGGCTCCACTCGTTCTTGACCGGGCATTAGGTCTTTTAATATGAACCTAGCTGAACCCAAATCGAAAACCGAAATTAGATCGCATGACAAGATCAATTTACATACAAATATATTTAGCCTCATTATGGCCTAATCAAATAGTCCAATAAAACAATTTAGGCTCCACTCATTCTCGTTCACGTGACATTTAATTTAAAGGTAGCAGAACCCAAATCAAAATCAATTGACATACAAACAATTTTAGATTTATTAAAAATTAATGGATCAAGAAAGTGGAGCCTACAACTTCTTAATGATTGATTAAGCCATAAATGAGCCTAAAATATTTTTAGCAATAAGTTTTGTGTTGCGTTCTAATTTCGGATCTGGGCCGATTTTCGATTTAGATTCTGCTTGCTTTAAAGTGGAAAAGCCTGATTCGTTTTCTAGAGCAAACGGACCAAACAAAATCTTAACGGGGCATTTAATTTTTCAATTGTTTTGAACCAGTTTTTGATATGGGTTCTGCTAATCTTTTCTAAAAGCTAGCCTAACCCATCGTTTTAGTTAGAAGGGACGGAACCTAAATTTTTTTATAGACCATTTAATTATTCGTTGTATCTTGCAATGTTCTGATGGAGGGGTTCTGCTAGCTTTGATGTCAATTCGCCTGGACTCTAGAGATGCCAAATTTTTATGAAATAAAGTTTTTTTTTATCAAAACTCGTCATGTCTGGAAAAATTTAAAAAATCACCTGAAATAATTTTGTTTGAAATTTAATTAGCATTTTTTTAATCGTTTTTCATAAATGTAGCCATTCAATGTTGCCAGTTGGGATCTTTTAATTTACGGAAAAGTTTAAGTATGAAATCACCCAACCCAAATCAGTGTACTTCAGGTGCCACACACTCACACAGTCTGCACAAATCAAATTAAAATAAAATTTGCATGATTATATGCATTACTTTACTTATACGTCTAAGAAATTAGAACGTCATTGCAGTAGATAATAGCTGTGCAATTTAATACTCTCCATGTCCATGTGGATTGTTCGGGTGGCTCATCTGAGGCCCGTCTGAAAAACTATTAGCCAATGGTAACACATGTTTGCCGTCCATGTCGATGTTGATTGTCGGAGAGCCTAATCTGGCTCCGTTTTCTTAAATATTAACTAAACGACAAAAAATCTGAATAGATAGTATCGAATTCCGAAAAAATACTCTAAATGTTGTCAGGATACGAATCAGGGTGGTTATGTGGCAAAATCTTTCAAAATCGCTCACAGAATTTTCATTTTCGGATTATTCCTGCGACAAGATCCAAAATGGACATGGATAGAATTTTTTCGAAATTCATTACGAATTTTTGTTTAAATAATGTTGATTCACTTGTTCAAGTTTTTTATATCTAACTATTACTAAAATTTTAAGTTTTAATAATGTTTCGTCTTATACAGGTAAAAACACACGTATAAACAATCATTTCCGTAAAAATTCCTATACGTGCTGGTGAAATTTTTTTTTTCCACCTAAACCTCTAATCCTGTAGCAAAATCATGAGGAACTGTTTCACTGATGCTAAACATGTTCTTGGCATATGCAGTAAAACCATGAGAAAATAAAGTTTACTCTATAATCGAACATCTGCAAACAGTCCCCTGTCCCATGTCCCCTGTCCGTTTCGGATAAACAACTACTAGACTATCTCAGTATTATGCAACTGTCCCTCAAATACTTCCCGAGGGGTGCGAAATATAAAATCATTTTTTACATGTTTTAAAAAACTTAAGAAAACAATCCTCAGATGGTACACACACATCTCCCGAAATACAAAAAAAAAAATCACTCGAGCATTTTTTATAGTTTTCTCACGCAGATTTTTTTTTTTATAAATATTTCTTTTGGGTAAGTAGATGGATAGTTTTATAGTTTCGAGGGGTAACTATAAATAAACTAAACAAATTGTATTTATTCTAAGACGTTATAGTTGATTTATTTCGGTCCAACTACGATTTATTAATTAGCAAGATACTGTGTTACATGCGCAGTTCATGATATTAAGATTTGGTACGATACCGTTACTCTAATTTGAAACAGCATCCGTTCCGTTTTGATTTCATATTTACGTAATAATTTAAGGTCAATTTCCTGTCCATATGGCTGCACTTGCTCGAAATAAATGTTTTTAATTATTGCATTTCCGCTATATGGAGTTCAAATCGCATATTTCATAATGGTGGTACATAACTTCCGATTTTAGTCCCATTTCCCGATCGATTTTAATTTCATTTCCTGATTTTAGTATAAAGGACGCTGTGACCCCATCAAAAAATTTAAATAAAAATGCAAACAATGAGATGAAATATTGCCCCGTTCCGAATATCAACTCTTACCCCTTTTAGATGTGTATGTGTGTCTACGCATGCATTATGTGACCCATGTCATGCATTTTTTTATGGGTTGTCTAAATTTCTGTGGGTAACAATTTTTGTGTCTAATTTCAATATATACCGAGTCAACAATTTTATCGGGTTAAAAAACTCCTGATAGGGGTAACTTTAACGTGTATACCCATAATATAGTTACGTTCTAGATATAGAGATGATTCAAATTTGAATAGAGTCACGCAATAATCAATAGAATTGAATTAGAGATAGAAAATCATGCATGCATCTGTTTAACATGACGTCTATAGTTATTAGATTCAAACGGGGATCCTATATGAACAAAAGAATTAGAATAGAAAAAAAATTTGGTTCCGGGATGTAAAAGGGTTCATTATCTTATTTAAATTTATGTGTGTATAACAGAAAAAATCGGCTGATTACCGCACATAAATCATAAATTTCTCGATATAATGAACTTCAACTAAGCAATTTCAGAATACAAATAAATCGATGACTCCGCGCATCTGGAATGAGTTGACAATGTCACTACGTGTTTATCTAGCTATGTATCAACTATAAACATAACTGTAAATGACTACCAACATCAAAACAAAAAAAAACAGAAGTCCTTAATCTATCATCATTAATTTCCTTTTTTTATTTAAGGAATCGTCGCACACAAAAGACGAATGTAAACCAACCACAAACTGTAAAAACAAATCTAATTAAATTTCCTGCTGTTATGTTACGATTCAACTACTACTGTAAAACTGCCCCAAACGTACCGAAAAACAAACCAAATCAAATCCAAATGCAACACACAACAACAAAATGTGTTTTTGTTACAAATTTAGGACTTCCGGATTTAGGCAAAAAAAACGTATACACAACACAACACACGATAAAAATGTATTATCCCAACAGTTATGCCTTAAGATGTACTCGTATATCCTTACATAACGTTTAAAAGAAACTGACCTGTTTTGTAACCGAATTTTTGTTTTTTTGTTTCCTGGTCGGACTTATTCTTTAGGATACTAATGATGTAAAAGGATATTTTATCATGTTAAATTGGCAGAAAGTAATTTCATTCGATAATTTCACGCAAATCTAATAGGACAAATACATTTGTTTGTGTCGATTTTGTCAGGCGGTTATCTGATACGAGGTACGTACGATAGTTTGATTGATGACTAAAAATATGTCGAAAAACTCGTATTGAGGCTTTAAAGCTCAGTCAATCAAACAAGTGCACACCGTTAAATACATTAGTTCTGATTTTGGAAAGCCTACCCTAACTTCGGTCCTTATCAATCCTGCGAGAATAACTATAAGTTGTTAATAAACGTGGTGCCGTGTGCGCCAATAGCTTTTAAAACTACACTGTATTGACTAGACTTGCATTGCACTAGACTTCACTCTCCACGAGAAATATTTACAAAGCAAAAATCACAATGTATATCCCCCGCCTTTAAAGCTAAGATCATTCACGTTAATACCAAGGCAGGATAAACTAAACTTTATAACTTGCCGCATGACAATAATTGGCTACTGCCCAAAAAGCCGACTAAACCGTGTCTATAGAGATAGTCTCAGCTAGTGCAAATGTAATTAGCCCTTCGAAAATTATTTTTTAATATGACATAAGCTCTCACGTAACTGTAAGATTAGACCAATTCTGTCAACGAGGTATGTTGCATGTGTCTCCTTCAAATTTAAATAGGCTATAAGCACAAACATCGTTGAACTCTTAATAAGGCTTCATGCAGATATCCCATATGTTGATTAAGGACAATAATTTATTCCCGCATATTTGTGACAAAGTAAAGAGGAATAGAAATAGAGTCCCGCCTCTAATTCTTAGTACAGCTAGGAGCAATTGAATCGTTGAATTACCTCTACGTTCAACCTACAAAGGTTCATCAGGTCATGGGGAGTTCCGAAGCGCTGTTCGCCTATTCGCAACTACAAAATTAATCAGCTGAGGCAAGTTCAAGTTTAATCCCATGTTTATCTATGAGGCAGTGTACTATAATAACACATACAAGGAGAGATAAATTTTTTGTGGTTAACACTCGACTTTCCGGAAAAATGTCCTGCATAATCAAAACACACCTCCGTATCTTCATACCTGGAAATACACAAATCTGAAAGTACCATTTGCCTTCATATACAGTTACTACCATTGAACAGGCTAAAGAACTTAAAACCATTCAAAGAAAACGGATCCCCTGCACAAGACGAAAACACAACAACAAAAGCCACTTGCGTTTTCTGCATGCGGGGCCAACTCCTATGGTTGATTGCCTGACCACTTACTGCACAGGTACTGTATAGTGGATCATAGAGTTATAATAAAAGAAGAAATTCATAGCTGCGTCAAATATGCGTCATGGATCAGCTGTCTGGATTAAACCCTGGACTGGATTCAGACTGCCATTGCTGTCAAACCAGTGATTTGCGTACAAAAGCATTTTAGTGGGAAATATTCAGAAAAATGTTATCCGCAATGGAATTCAAACGTAATAGTGTGATTGCTCACTTAGGCTGGAAAACCACAGCCGCAGATTGTTAACCAGTTAAAACATCTGCATGTGAATAAAATGTTTGTGTATCGCAACATAAATCGTTATTACGATACTGGCAGCATTGCAAAATGCCATGGTGGTGGACCGAAACGCACTGCAACATCGCCGGATATCATTCGGAAAGTGAAGGCCAAATTGGCTCGCAGTCAGCGCCGTAGCGGCAGAAAAATGGCTCGTGAGGCGAACATTTCGCTCCAACAGATGCAAAATGCATGGTCTCACCGATGCTAAAAAAGTTAGAGTGAAAAGAGCAAAGGAGTTGTTACGCTTGCAGGAAAGTGTCGATTTGCCGAATTTGGTTTTCTACGATGAGTCGCCGTTCGTTATTGAGCAATATGTGAACAAGCAAAACGACCGGATTTACTTGGCCGGCCGTTCTACTGAAAATTTGGACCAACGGATTGCTACTCGAAACCAAGCGCCGCTGATGGTGATGGTTTGGGCCGCCGTAACGGCCAAATGCCATTCACCGCACGTTTTTTTGGACCGTGGCATCAAGATAAATGCTCAAATTTATCGGGATCATGAGTTGGAGGGAGAGTTGAAGCCTTGGGCAGAAAAACATTTCAGCCGCAGAACCTGGACATTTCAACAGGACTCGGCGCCGAGTCATAAAGCGCGTGTCAATCAAGATTGGCTGAGAAACAGCGTTCCGCGGTTCATTTACACTGCCCAATGGCCACCAAATTCACTGGATGCAAATCCGCCAGATTTCTCGGTTTGGGGTATTTTGAAGTGCAAGGTTGGGTCAAAAAATTCCAAAGTGTCGATCATCTCAAGCAAGCGCTTCGCCGGGAATGAGCCAAAATACCGCAGAGCCACTTTCGTGATGCATGCAATAGCTTCGTCGGCCGTTTGAAGGCCATAATCGCGGCTAAGGGTGGCTAAATTGAAAACTGCTAATGCAATTCGAAAATTTAAATATTTGTGAACATTTTTTGTATGTGCATACGACCTGCGGCAGATACTTGCTTAACTACGTTAAGATGATTAGAGAAATTTGCAAGGATAGATATAGAAGAGTCCGTTACGTCAGCCGGAGTTATAACAACCGGAAACAAGTCAGCTGTGACACAAGTAACACAATGAATTGTGCATCATCGTGCACTATCTGATATTTCAGCCGAAACCTTCTAAAAACAGCCAGAACCATATAAGTTCAGCCGGTACTAAACAAACTATGGTACAAGTTTTAAAATGAGCAAAGCCAACAGGAACGAGGAGCTGGTACAATGACGGCAATGTGATTTAGATGGTTGTCTAACAAATAAGCTTTCAGTCGGAACAATAAAAAGGTCAGCCGGAGCCACTACAATATTGGCCGGAATCATATGAAGGTAGCCGGAAACAAACCAAATGTGGTAGAAATAGCAAAATGCATCATTGAGCACTATCTGTTTTATCAGCCGGAGTTTAAATTAAGCCAGCCGAAACAATTTAAAACCACCCGGACCCAGAGTTTTATCAGTCAGGTGGACCATTAGGTGCAAGCAAAATGAGCATACTGCACTTTAGATGGTTGTGTAATATATAAGTTTTCAGCCGGAACTATAACAAGTTCGATCCGAACCAAATAAAGCTAGCCGGAATCATGCTACTCGAACCAAACTAACTATGGCACAATTAACAAAAATCATTGTGCATATCATAGTGCACTATCTCCGTAAAAGAAAATCTGGAACCACAACAACTGGAACCAAAGCAACTATGACGCAAGTAGCACAATGTACTGTTTATTATTGTGCAGTATCTGAAAAAACAGATGGAGAATTATAATGCTCGTCGTAACCAAACCAACTACGGTACATGGGCTCGTACTCTCATAAAGGGGGTGTAGTCCTCAAAATAATTGTAAACGTATAAAGAAATCGGAACAATTTAAAGCCATTCAGAACCAGACAGTTATCGAGCAGAACCATTAGGAGCCTTCAATGATCATAATGCGCTTAATCATATCAAGGTCAGCCGGAACTACTAGAATGTCAGTCGAAACCAAATGAAGGCGCGGCCGGAATCAAACCAACTATGTAGTGCAATTCATTTGGGGTCATTGTGCTTAAATAAAGCCAGCCATCTGTTCTGTCTGTCGGAACTAATGTTGAGCCAGCCGGAACCAATTTAAAGCCAAACTGAACCAGTGTTTTATCAGCGTGCACGAAGAGCACAATGCAAAAATTTGATTTGGAACCATAAGTTAGTCAGTCGGAACAACTTTAATGTCGTCAGAAGCATATGAAGCCAGCAGGAATCAAACCAACTATGGCAAAAGTGGCACAATGAATTGTGCATGGAAGGTCCGCCGGAACCACTACAATGAAAGCCGAAGCCTTATGAAACTAGTCGGTACCATGCTAGCCGAAACCAATACAACTATTTTACACGTGATTGTTTAACCGGTACTAGTATTAGGCGAGCCGCAACCATTTAAAACCCGCGCCCTTATCAAAGTTTTGTCAGCCAGAATTATTGGATGTACGCACAATGTACTTTAGATGGTAGTGCAATAAATAAGATTCAGGCAAGACATAACAAAGACACCCGGAATTACTATAATGTCAGCTGGATCGATACGACGCCAACCGTAAACATAAAAAGCCAGCAAGAGCCATGCCAGCGGAAACCAAACCAACTATTTGATTTTTCAGCCAGAGCAAATATAAAGAAAAGCAGAACAATTTAAAGCCAGCCAAAACCGAATTTTAATCAGTCGGTACTATTAGGAGCTTGCACAATGATCATGTTTCACTTTAAATGGTTGAGACAATAAGGCCACCCGAAACCATATAAAGTCAGTCGGAACCGTAGCTGTGTCGAAATCAAGCCAGTCGGAACCAAACCAACTATATGACTATCTACATTGTGCATTACTGTACACTATCCGAATGTGCATCCAGGATCAATATAAGGCCAGTCGGGATCATTGGTTGGGGAAGTCGGGAAAGATGGTTGTACAACATATAAGTATATAGTTTCAGTCGGAACAATTAAAATGTCACCCGGAACTATTACAATGTCATCTGGATCCTTATGAAGCCAACCGGAACTACAGGGTGGCTGACACGAAGTGTTACCAAACCAAAACGCCACAGAATTTTATTGAATCAAAGTAAAAAATGTAGCAGTTTTCGATTTGGGCACCCTTAGCCGCGATTATGGCCTCAAACGGCCGCCAAAGCTATTGCATGCAGCACAAAAGTCGCTCTGCGGTATTTTGGCCCATTCCCGGCGAAGCGCTTGCTTGAGATGATCGATACTTTGGTATTTTTTTGTCCCAACCTTGCCCTTCAAAATACCCTAAACCGGGAAAACTAGCGGAGTTGCATCCGGTGAATTTGGTGGCCATTTTGCAGTGGAAATGAACCGCGGAACGTTGTTTCTCAGCCAATCTTGATTGACGCGCGCTTTGAGATTCCGCGTTGAGTCCTATTGAAATGTCCAAGCTCGCCAAAATGTTTTTATGCCCAAGGCTTCAACGCTCCCTCCAACACATGATCCCGATAAATTTGAGCATTTATCTTGATTCCACGTTCCAAACAAATGAGCGGTGAACGGCTTTCGGCCGTTACGGCGGCCCAAACCATCACCTTTGGCGGCGCTTGGTTTCGAGTAGCAATCCGTTGGTCCAAATTTTAAGTAGAACGGCCGGGCAAGTAAATCCGGTCGTTTTGGTTGTTCGCATATTGCTCAACATCGAACGGTGACTCACGGGAGAAAACCAAATTCGGCAAATCGCCTTTTTCGTGCAAGCGTGACAACTCCTTTGCTCAAAGGAATGGAATATGAGTTTTCTGCTGGAACAGATATTACCTCAGTCGAAACCATTTAAAGCCAGCCAAAACCACCCTTTTACAAACAAGGATAATTTTAAGGTTGCACAATGAACACTTTGGGCTTTAGATGGTTGTAATATATAAGCTTCCACCTGAACAATAAACATGCCAGCTGAAATCACACCTATGACAGTTGCAACCATATAAAGCTAGCCGGAACTAACCAGCCTTACTCAAATCAAACATGGCACAAGTAGAACCAGAGTTTTATTAGCCGGAACCATTAGAATCGTGCACATTGTACTATAGGTGGTGGTGCACATATAATCTGTCAACCTAAACCAGATCAAGGTCAACCGGAACCACTACAATGGCAGTTGGATCCATATGAAGCCGGAACAAGAGTTGTATCAGTCGGAGTCATTCGAAACTTGGACAGCACAATGACTTTAAGTTGGCAACACTTTTTCAGAACCAGACGATTTTACAGCTGACAGTTGACTTTTGGTTAGTTTGGTTTGTCATTTCAGAGTGTATAGAATCACGTCAGAGCAAAATTTACAAATTGTTCAAATGTACTGGTTCAGTTCGATGAAACTCATCGCGTACCACGTCCATTTTATGGTCGCCATAATCGTCCATCAGAGCAGTTAATTCGATTAACTATGAATTGCTTTCCCACCACATTTACTATAAATGATAATATGCGTCCCCCAAGACCCCATATGGCGCGCACCTAGTAGGCGGTGGCATTGGGACTTGATCCAACATCTTTTTGGAGGATTTTGCGAATCTTGGTTTACATGCTTACAAGATTCAACTAGTGCAGGAACTAAAACCAAACGACCATTGTTCGTGCTGCCACTTCGGTGAATGGGCCGAAGCCAATATTGACATCGATACAATCTTTCCATACACAAGTTTCTTCAGTGAATGCAGAATTGCTGCATTTGGAGAGAAGATTATTCACGAGCCATTGTTCATAAACCATTAGATCCACAAACGGTTACCGTTTGGTGTGCTTTATGGGCTGAAGGAATCATTGGACCATATATGTGTTCAAAAATGGTGCTGAAAAAAAGGTTACAGTCAACGAAGACGGGTCAATTCGATGGTATTAACATCAGAGACATACGATTCCAACAAGATGGGGCCACATGCCATTCAGTGTGCGATACAATTAATTTACTGAACATTTGATGAACGATTATTTTCGAGAAATAAGGCGTTCGTGTGATTTAACAATGAAGGAGTATTTTCTTTGGGGTATATGTGAAGTTACTTGTATACGCTGAAAAACCAGAGACTATTGAACACTTGGAAGCTATCATTCGACCGGTTATTGCCGAAATTCGACCAGAAATGTTGCGAAGAGTGATGGAAAATTGAACCTCCTCCTGTCCGATGTCATATTCAAACATTAACGGCATAAAATTATCTTTCAAATATTCGTGGTCATTAAAATTATTTTTCAGTGTTTTTTCTAAATTCAATATTGTATATATTTCTCGAAATGAGAGTTTCAGCCGAAACGATATGAAGCCAGCCAAAAATAAACCAACTGTGGCACAAGTAGCACAATGCATAGTGCATCATTGTGCATTATCCTCCTGCTGGCTTAATATTCGTTTCGGCTAGAAAATCAGATAGTGCACAATTATACTCAATGCGCATTGTGCTACTGTTATTGTTGGTTTGGTACCGGCATACCTATCAAATTCTTTCCACTAATTTTCACTGAAACAAATCAAAATCTACCAGACACGAACCAATGCTGTACAAATGTTGAATATAAACGAAAATTAGAGTAACTTTGCGAGTATCGATTGTAACAATGATGTCTAATACAAATACATTAGCAGATGCCAAATCGGGAACATTATGAACCTCCAAATTGAAACCATCAGTTATGATGAAGCTTCAATTTAATTTTTTTCCATCGGTCTCATCCTTAGATACTCAAAAAAGCTTTACAGAATTTATAAGGAACTTTATGCACTGCCCGGTTGGTTGTTTAATTTGATTAGTTGCCAGATCCAAATAATTTTTTTTGAGGTTGCAATTTCAAGGCCTCCTTCGAACTTCTGATATTCTTTGCTGTACTTCTGTATTGCATCTACTACTGTTTCGATATTAAGGTCACAGTGTGTTACGTCTACTAAGGTGCGTTTATCAATGTTATTGATAACAACAGTTTAAATCAGCGATGTGACCAGCAAAATTGAGAAGATTATCGGTACGGCTATGAGCGAAAGCTATATTGGATGAAAGCCAGAAATTCTTTCATCGCCAGAAATGCAAATCGAATGATTGCATCTAGGTACATTTCATGATGTGCCGTTGAGGTCACTTTAAATTCAAACAGCTGTATTCCACTTTCTAAATTAAATTTCAAAGTTGTAAACTTTTGAATTAATATCATCCAGAAGTGCATTCAAACGCGCATAACCATTACGAATCCGATAACAAGCGCAACCAAACCGAACATCATTGTTGTCTAATCTAAATAAATCGAAACGATTTATACAATTTTGCGATGCATTCAAATTTCAAATCGGACGTCAATCAAATTTCAATTTCAATTGAATCGAATATCTTTTCAATTCGTTTGCGCGGTAACTACACATATTGGCCTATGCCTTTTCTATAGATTCGAAAAGAAATGACCTGCATTCAATGGTTGCATCTTCGTTTTAGCTGTATACATCCTTAAGTCAATCAATTAATGGTTGGCTGAATATGAATATTATGTTTTGTACAAGAAAGGATGAAAATGTATTTTGCTGCTTTCCAATTTCTTTTTACCATCTTCACGGTAAATTACAGGAATATTAATAAAAATAAATAGAAAAATAAATTTTGAAGCGTGCGTTATTGTTGATCATCTTTTGCAAACATAAAAAAATGTGCAGATTTGTATTTACAGTGTTATTACAACATGTCTTGTTAAATCATTTGTAAATTATTATTTTTTTTTTTAATATTAGGATTTTTTACCGCCAAACCACAAAAACTCTCATCATACGTAATGCAGACCACTCATGTACGAAATTTTACCAGATTAGTATTTATATGACACAATATAACACAACCACAAATATATTTTATATCCCTGGTGGTCTGATGGCATGGAGCAATACAAAAACGCGATTAGCCGAAAACAAAAGGACGCATCTGAAAAGATCTCTTAAAATGTTTGTTTACATTTTATTACCATTATTGGGAATACAAAATGGACTATAAAAATCGATCGCAACAGAAAAAGGTGTTGTCTCCTATTATAAGTTATATGGTATTCATTGTACGATCGGAAGGATTATATATCCTTAACGTATTCAAGTTAATCCTCATTCAAGGTGTGTGCAACACGTATAGTTTAAATAAATTTTGTTTCTGCCAATACGACAAAAGACAATTCCCAAAAGCAAATTTTTTTCACATCAAAAATTGCACGATTCGTGTATATAGAGGACCAATCGATCGATCTTCCCGCATTTAAAAAATAAAAATAAAAAAATTAATCGATTATATGATTTGATATTGATTAGCACAGCAATGTCATAAATTCATCAAAATATTTTAATTTGCATTGCGTAGCTAATTGGCCCTTCTCTCGTCTAAATTAGAAAATCTCTAATGACGATCGATTATTTAATTCGATTAATATTTTATTTGATTAGTGTGGTAATAAAAGGATATCAAAATCGACGTTTTGGTTATATTTAGATAGAAATAGGGTACCAAAGCACATTGTTCTTCCCATCTACGAATAAGAACGCTTCATCTTTCGAGGCTATCAAACCAATTTTTGGTGTCTTCATATGACGTGAAGTGCCGCTCAGAAAGGCCATGCGTCGTTGATCGAAGCAAGCAGTAATCAGACGCGGCATTACCTTGGCAACGCGGCGAATGAGGTAAACTTCCCAATTGAATATTTCCAAGTATGTTTTTCCCGGCGAGATAATCTTGCCGTATCTGGAGTAGTAGAAAGTATTAGAAAGTCCTAGTAATGGTCTCGTTCGGGTTTAGCAACTCATAATAAACGACACCAACCACCGATGTGATGTTTTCAACATTTATCAAAACTGTAGCTACACAAATTAACAAAAAACAAAAATGTAAATACACAATTTAACAAAAAGTGTAGAATTACAAAACAAAATTGTGGCAGGGTTGAATTTGTTATTTATCCCACTAAATCTAATCTAATCTAATCCGCGACATATCACTGCGACCTTCGGGGCATTTTTTTGTTTAGTGTAAATGGAAATAATAATATGAAAAGTGTAAAGCGGGTCTTGTGGATGTTTAAGGGCCATTAAGACTTAATTCTTGAGATGACAGCACAAATCTGAGAGTACTGGCATTTTAGGGACACTTTCTTGAATTTTGTTTTAGAATCTCTATAGAATTGAGTGTGAATGGCCGTTAAACATTCACAAGACCCGGTTTACACTTTTTACATTTTTTTTCCATTTACGCTAACCAAAAAACAAATGCCCCGAAGGTCGCAGTGATATGCCGCAGATTCGATTAGATTAGATTTAGTGAGATAAATAACAAATTTAACCATGCCATAATTTTTTATGTAATTCTACACTTTTTGTTCAATTGTGTATCTACATTTTTATTTTTTTATTAATTTGTGTAGCTACACTTTCGATAAATGTTGAAAACTTCACATCGGTACACCAAGCTGATCCCGCAAATTGGACAACATGAGTTTTTTTTAATGAATTTTCTGCTTAGTTGTCGATGTTGAAGCATGGCCAGGTGATCCTCATAATTTCGTTTTTTGCGGGTTTGGATCCATTTTTCATCACCAGTGACTATGTGATGCAAAAAACCCTTACGTTTATGCCTAGCAAGCAGCATTTAACATGAAAACAATCGGCGTTACACTTCTCTTGGTTTCAGTTCATATGGAAACAAATTTCCTTGCTTTTGAATCATTCTCAATAGTTTTAAACGGTGTGAAATTGTTTTTTGAGTCACTCCTAATGTAAGTGCATCTTCTTCTTGCATTTGGCACGAATCTTAATCCAATAATGCTTCCAACTCTGCGTTTTCATACACTTTCAGCCTTCCGCTACGTTATTTGTCTTCGGCATAAATTCACTGTTCTTAAACTTTTGAAACCACTCTCGACAGCTTCTGTTACTTAAGGCAGCCTCACTATATGCTTTTACAACCAATCGATGCGCCTCGGCTCAAGATTCCTTCAAATTAAAGAAGTAAATCAAAAGTTCCCGCAATTGGCGCTATTTCGGCTCAAAACTCGCTACAAAACCTTAGGATTATGACGTCGGGCAATTTTCGTCCCGCATTTTTATTGAAGAACAGGGTTTAACATTGGATACAATTACATCTATACTGGACAAATTAAGTACAAAAGTAACAACATTATCCGACACTGCGCCTGCTGCTAGCGCATTTATCAATCAGGCACCCGAGACTTTGGCGAATTAATTTAGGGCGAGTTTAGCATCTGTCTGCAGAATATTGGTGATCAAGTAGCTGTCCAAATTCGCGATTGCTTTGAGCATCTTCGTTTATCCTTACAAATACTGGTCTAATAATTATACCTGAAACTGTTATCACCGTCATTCACCTGACTCTTCGATATGTCTGACCAAATTATGAACCTTGCAAGACACTATCAGGACGATTAAACCAAAGTTTTGGTTTTTTTCGACAACGCCATCCTTAACATATCGAACGCTGCAGTAACCAAACTGCTGATATGGAATGTCTGCTTTAAAGTTGGAGTCGACGCTGATCTTAAGGGGACTGTTATGTTTACGGAAAATTGACCCATAATGTGTGTGTGGGGCCATTTAACAATATAAATTTTCATCAGCATCATTTGGGCCATATTCAATCAACAAAGCGAAGTGCCCAAGTTATAATACCTAGTGATCAACAAGTTATGCATAATAACACCAGTCTAACTTCGATTTATTACCATATGGCATCCAGTATCAAAGATAAAGCCAAAGTTTTCGTCTTGAGCTCGTCGAGAATAATTACGACACAATAATAATCTGTGATATTTGGCTTAACGATAGTATTACTCGGCGGAGTACTTTCCATCTGACAGTATCGTTTACAGGAAGGACAGATATAATTTTGATACCAACCGTAGGCGGCGGAGTACTGATTGCCGTAAACTCCGTGTTAATGTGGCTAGTTATGGATTGCGATTAGTCCTAGTTTTGGGAAAATTTGTCTAAGGTTTTTAGGGGTCGAACGATTTTTATAAAAATGGGTGGGAAGGGTATTCGAGTTCTAAAAATCGATTGTGAAGAGTTCTTAATTCAGAAAATTGGTTTAAGTAATTCTCAGGTGGGGTTAGGGTAACTATTTAAAAAAATCGACTCGGAAGATTTCGATAAACTTTTTTAGAGGATATTTTCGAATGTCATAATTATGATTTTGGAAAATTTGTTTAGAGCTGCTCCGGTTAGGCTGTTATACTGCGCCTATTTCATAATTAAACTATGTCATTTCTCAATCGAAGGGGATGAACCAATTAATGATGATAAATGGAATCTAGGTAATATAAATTTTGAACATGCCTCTGAAAAATTTAACTGAACCTAGGCTATTTATTAACCGATTGGGATGCAAATCTCTTTGTGTGTTAATCATAGGATAGGATTCAAAAATGAGTTCCGGATGTGATTTTGAAAAATCAGTAAATTGCCTGGAACTCGGTTAATAGTACGCGGGTTCTTTCAATTGAATGAGACTAAGCCGTTGCGTAACCAAGTGTGGCATAACTTACTTTTACAAAGTAAAAGTAAATAAAGTAATCATCTAAATTTGTCACCTCGAGATTTTTGCAGATTTAAAATTCGCGATACTGCCGAAGTTCGAGAAAGTGGTTTTCATGGTGGCACCTGTGTGGTTGGGTCTCTCCAGCCCAGACGGGTTGATTCGGGCGGAAATCAGTCTAACCGGAAATGGCAGCTTCCATAGAAGATTTTTTCTTTCTTGACGCCTTGGGCAAATGTTTGTGAAAATATAGCATCTGCGATAAAATCGATTAAGAACAAAATTATTCTAAATTAAATTTGTAACCAAACTGATCTATTATTCCACCATAATTAGGACTGTCTAAATCCGAAACAGGTTGTGTGATCAGCATAAAAATTCGTACTTAAGGTATGGTAGGCAGATTCCAGAGAAATTTAACGGAATATCTATCAAAATTTCCATATTTGGCAATATCAAGAAACTTGAAGTCGAAAATGACGAATAGAATTGTGACATTTGAGCTCATGAAAATCTATAGAGTAAAGCATATAGAAAACGAAGGTCCAGGAAAATAAAAAAATCTGTTTAATTGTTTGACGATATGCTGCTAATTTACTATAGTGAAGTTTCCGACAAACTAAAAATGACAAAAAACTTTACAACAGCCCAAAAAGTGTAAATCTACACTATCAAAAAAAAAACGTGTTATGCAAAACGAAATAAATTGTTAAAATAATAAGTCCACAATACCAAGCTAATTTAGCCATACCCATGTGCCATAGCCATTTTTTATGATTTTTAGGAGCTCACTTATTTATGCAGTCACACATTTTTTTTTTTAATTTTAAAATTTTGCTATAGTAGGGAGTGTAAAGGCGATTCGATTGTCAATGACAAAGCATCGTAGAGATATCTAAGTAAATCGAAGTATGCTATCGTTTAGTACTGACTTTATTGCATCTTTTGTAGAAGCCAACATATTTGTGCGACCCGTGTCGAAGCATAAATTTTCTATGTTGGGATCACAGAAATTCGAAAAATTCGAAAAACCGAACAAATCGAAGGTCATTGACAATGCATCGTAGAGATGTCTAAGTACTCGTAAATCGAAGTATGCTATCGTGTAGCACTGACTTTATTGCATCTTTTGTGGAAGCGAACATAATTATGCGACCCGTCGAAGCATAAATTTTCTTTGTTGGGATCATAAATTTCGAGAAATTCGAAAAATCGGCAACATTCGACATTCGAAAATTCTTTAATTATTTCGTGTTGCTCTTAATTACAAATTATTTTTAAAAATTGTAGTATTCTTAGTTTAAAGTGTAACATTTTATTTTACAGTTTTTGACTGTTATAAGGTTTTTTTTGTCAATTTGTCAGAAACTTCACACTGCTGCTAATTTACCATAATGGTTATTTAATTGTTTTGTATTCGGAATTAAAGAAGCAACTGATATTAGTCTCGATTTTTACTCCGTATTAAAACTGAAACTGTTCGTCAATATCGCCCAAATTATCAGACGAACTAGGACGTTAAAGAAATTATGTTTGAATGGTTAACTGTAGGATTCTAAAATTAATTTTCGTTGAAATTCAGAAATAATTTTTACCACGTAAATCTTAGACTAAACCCGAGACTAATATTCATACGTGACATGTCTGAGATGAAAAGTATGGGACAGTTCATAAGTGAATCATGCGTGTCTTAGATTATTCAATAATTATTGAATAACTGAGCTTAATAATGAATTTTTTGTTTAGATTATTTTATTTAGAATTAATTTGATTATAGAAATATTGTCTATAAAAATTATAAAATTAAATGTGATAAAAATAATTACAAAATACAACACAAATAATCTTTGTGAAATCGGTTCGAATTACATATAAATATATTTGTGCCGAATATTAAAAATAATGTATTAGTTCTATGACTAACCAATTTCGAAAATAATGTTTAATTTTTAACACAGATTAATGGTATACGAAATAATTATAAATATTTGTTTACCAAGCCACATTAAAACGAAACAATCGAGTACATGTCACCCGAACTTCATATAATGAAGCTGATTTATAGTAGACGTATCCAATGTCCGATCTTCTTGTTAAAAAATTGTCATTTGAGAAGAATATATGACCGGTCATTAATTGGTTCGTTGTGTCAACAAATAATCAATTTGGGACAACAAATATTTATTTTCCCTTTCATAGATTTGTAATTTCAAGATAAAAACAGAAATGTAATTTTTAAAATAACGAATATTTATTGGCGATTCTTTAATTAATGATAGGTTGGTTTCAATGGTTGCTTACTGCACACTTAGGCCAATTTTTAGGCCCATTGTGATACCACTCATTCACTCCACATCATTAACCCAACTACTTCACCTACTCACAAAGCAACAGTATACCACCTGCACATTGCAAGCACCATGTCAACCTGTACATTGACATGGAAGATGGGTCGGCGCGTGACACGGAATTCTGCACTCCATCAGAGGGTCTTAGTTGTATTTATTAGCGTCACCGATCGTAATCGATGATGAAAATTCGATTTGCATCTAGCCTCTGATGGGATTCGAATCCAGCACCTCCCGGTCCAAGTGCTGAAGCTTTAACCACTGCACCACTTGTCCGGTAACTAATGATAACAAAATTGATGATTTCTCCAATACTCGTTAAGTACCACGTTTGACAAAGTCCGTATTTTGAATGTTGCCTACTAACTATTACTAAACACGAAAGACATCAATGCTCACATATAACATGAAAAGACGACGAACCTGACATTACACAAGTAATTTATTCAAAATGGTTTGCTTGTACAGCACTAATCTGTACTGTTAGTTTGATCGCTCTAGCAAGTCAAGAAGTTGCAGGAGATTTGTTTGTAAAATGCCGCAGACAGACACACAAACATGAAAGCGGACTAAGAAAAACATAGTAACATACCAAAAAGCAACATCAATACAAAAAATGGGAACTGATAGTAATTGGTAAGGAATTAAATTATTTTTATTTACTGATATGTAAAATGTACTATTTGGTTTATGTTTTATGGCCCCCTTCCAATTATTGTTATCTTACTATGTCATTTGTTACAATCAGTTCAACTAAAACGATATTAGGCGTCGATTTGGGATATTTATCTGACTAGACACTTCTTCTGTGGCCAAACCTTCTAGTTCTGTTGGATATATTTTCATTCCGCTTTAGTTGACGATATTTAAAAAAAATATTTTAGATGGGTGGTAAGGAGCGTCAGTCTAGGAGGTCAATATACCAACACCTCACCTGCACGTGGTTCTCCCTGCTAATTAACAAATGAGGCTCTGACCACCGACAAACGGCGGGATAACCGAAGACCGAAAACCTAGCAAATAGTATTCTCTCCACTGACCCACTGCTAATTTCACTGGTTAGGTTGGTAGCTGCTTCAATAATCAGTCACCAATGCAACGAGTTTACAGCAAAAAAGGAATTTTAACCCCAGGTGATACCCCAACTGTATCTTAGTTCGTACATTAGTCTATCTGGTAGTATACGCCGTTGGGTGGCAATATCTCTAGGTATTTCAGTAAAGAATTTAATGTGGGCCCATGGTAACTACACACAAACACGCTTTTTGATTAAATGAACAAATAAAAAAAAATTATTTCCGCCTGATATGGACGTAGGGTATTTTCTACTTCTAAGTTAGTACTTTGGTTTATCTGGCCGTATATTCCGCTTTAATTTTTAATTTCTCAATTTTGTTTCGGGGTGAGACTACTTTTTTATATTATTTACACTTTTTCAGGATGACTACACTTATCTAAGACAACAACAAAAAAAAATCGAGTTCGAGCTAATTTCAGCGACTTCCTTTCGCGATAGAAACTTGGTGGTGTCGAAGCAAAATAATCGTGGAGCCATTTTTCAAATCGTCAAGTTGCATGAATCGCTAGTGTTTCACATACGATGACATCGATCTGAATAAATGGTAATCAGAGGGAGCCAAGGAGAAGATGAATTCCTGACCAAACTCGTAGTAAATGACTGCTTTCCAATCACACCAGACACCAGATTTAGGCCAGCCATCAGTCTGGATCAACCCATGGTTTTCTGAGTGTAAGATTATCGTACAAAATCCACTTTTCAACACTCGGAATGATTTTGTACAAAATATTCTTTCTTTTGTGCCAAGAAAGCAAATTCCTCCAGATATCAGCACTTCAGTTTTTATTTTCTTCGGATAGTTTATGAGGAACCCATTTTCATTCCTTCTGTATTTTTCTCATTGCATGCAACCGAAGTGATGTTGGTTGGTGAGTATCTCCTAACTGTTCTGTAAGCTCTTCTTAAATTTGACACGAATTTTCATCCAGTAAATTTTTAGTTCTTCGTCTTTCGAATTTTTCAGTTCGTCTTACAGAATGTTCACTGAAAGTCGAATTAATCAATTCCGTAGCTTGAGCAGCATTTTTTTTAAACATAATAGAATGCAATGACGAAAATGTTGTTCTCATTTGGGCACTCGTAAGAAACGAAATCAACCAATCCTCAATGGCAAATAAATAAATAATTACGATCGTTAGATTTATCAAATTATTTGTTTTGGTCAGCGTTTCGGTTCCGAACAGTTCAAATCTTGAGAAAAGTGATTTTAGCGCATGGTCGCAATAAATCGTGAAGTAATAGGGTTGACCAAATGAAAATAACTAGGATCAATCCTCAATAACAGCTGATCGATCGTTGAATTTGTGATAATGTTAAGTTCGATCAGAGTGAAAATATTCCCATCGTGCGTTCTCGCATAATGTAGTAAAGTATATTTTGAAATTAAACGTTACCAAGCTAAGAACAATCAAAAAATTGATTTGATTTATCTTAATGTTATCCACTTACGGTGTAATTCTTTGAAGGAGGGACTTTTTATCCATATTGTATATAATTTTCATAGTTTATTTAGCGTTTAATTGTAAGTGACCAAATATGATGGAAACTATAGTGACTAATCTGAACCAAACGATTCTAATCATCATTTTTATCAAAATCTTTGGATAGGGTGCTAAAAAGGCTATAAAATTGTTGGATCCTTTAAAACACTTTTATTCAGAAAAATAGGAGTTTTGGCTGGAGACAGTTTTGCTCTAGTTTTGTGATTGGTGCCACGAATTTTCCAGAAAGTTTTGTTTCTAGTTTTAGAATGATAATTTCATAAATTTTTAATTACGGACGTATAAACGCGTTAATTGAAAACTATAGCAGTCATAAACCTCTAAATATCTAATATTGTCAAAACTGAGATGTTTTTCAATTCTGTTCTTAAGTTCTACTGGACCACACTTTAATATTGCTAAACCTTTATTGTAAAATTTTCAGTTTTATTTCGAACCCCGTACAATGATGCTGTTTAGTGTTGAGTTCGTAAGGGTTAAAGAAAATTTAGGAGACATGTTCAAATGGCTTTTAATATTATTATGCCAATTTCGCTGTACTAAACCCCATAAACAACCAACTTTGCCAAAATTATGTTTTTTAAGACAGCCGTGACCCAGAGTGACCATTTAGCATTCCATGGAACTCCCAGTGAAATTTCGATCATATTTCAATGTACCAGTTTCTCAAAGGTCTTGACGTAATTTAATATCCGTGTTTCTTCGTAATAGAAGTTACAAAAATATGTATCATATCGCATTCGCCATTCGCTTTATTACGTGCACCAATCGCATCGCGATTACATAATAAAGTTTTCAAAGTTCATATCCTCATAAAAAAATCTCTCATTGTATTCAAATTATCCTCATTTCATTATTATTGTAACAATAAATAAACATTTTCATATTTTAATTTCCATTATCCCTTTTTTACGTATGTAAATAGCTATAGATTTTATTCTGGGTCCCGATCCTAAAAAAAATCCAAACAATATCCCGAGAAGAAATAGCATACAGGGCTAAAAAAATTGTCTCTCACAAATAAATTATTATGGAATTAAACATAAAAAAATATGTGATCCCTTAACTAGCATATAATTATTACCCTCGAGATTTTTTTTGATGTTTTATTATTTAATCCCTGTATATATAAGTAAAAGGACCAAACACAGCGCATATTTTAGCGTCAAGACATCACAAAAAAAACTTGTTTAGGACAAAAACTTTTATAGTTTCTCGTACAGTAGAAAACGGTTTTATGCATAAATTTCTCTTAATCAAGCGGTTTTTTTTCCATTGTACTCCATAAAAAATATCCTTTTGCTCCTATTTCGATATCATAGTTTGTTTTTTTTTGCTTTGTAACACACATAAAAACGTCATCTAGATTGTTTTTATTCGTTTCAAGATGATTTTTTTTCTGCTTGTAAGTTACTGGAAACCATCTAGGCTTCATAACAAATATCCTTCTTGTATTGTTACGTCAACACCAATTTTCCTTAATGTTTTCACAAAAAGGAAAAAAAAACAACATTACAATCCAATTAATTATATTGAAGATTTATGATTGGAGAATGCAAAAAATATTAAATAGAAATTTTTTTTTCCGCACTCGAAGGTTTACCCGTTTACCGAGATAAAATAAAGTACGCAGCAAAAAATTTATCGGTTTCAGGACGTTGGCCCGGATTTTTTTTATATCGCATTTGTTTGGTATTTTAACGAGTGAACTCTTGGAGGCTTGTGTATTTATATTTTTAGCTTGGTTTATTAACCCTTTAGCTTAATGCATGTTTGGCATCTCTAATTTATATTGTGTGTATCGCGGAATGATGATTTTTTGTTTTTAATTCGTGCATGAGGACTGGTAATTATATAGGAAAATACAAAAGGGTGGTGAGTATGGAAGAATTCGTTATTTTTCCGTTTCATAATGCTCACAATGAATAGTAACATGTGCAAATACGGTTCTCTGTAAATGAAATTCAACGTGATCAAAGAACTGTTAGTATGACCAGCGTTAAACGAGAGTGCTCTAAACCTGCACCGACCAAATTAGCCCGCCTCAATGAAACCTGCGTACTATAATTTGTTACACATTTATTACAACATATCCCGATTTTATTACAGTTACCGTTTTCGAGGAACGAGTGAGTGGTCGGTTTAGCTTACAATTAAACCTTCAGCGCCAAAATTGTAACTTTTGATGATATCGGGATGATTCTTGGACCAGAATTTATTACAAATTAATTACATTGAATAAGTAAGTTCAATACCACCCTATACCTTGCCTAAGGATAAATTTCACCCCACAACGGATATATATTTCAAAAACGTCAATTTAACCAACTTTAATAAAAAAAAATTCCACCAGACTGCCACCAGATTTTGGAAAAAATGTTGCAAGAAGTCTTGTTGAGAGGCAGGCCAACCTTATCCAGTTATGTAATAAATTATTTTTGTCTCAGGTTAGACGGAATATGCTCCGAGTGTGAACGGCTGCAAATTTTTAATTTAAAGGTTGATTTTGCAAAATTTATTAATTTATTACACCAGACCGCAGCCAGATATGGTGTCTAACGTTATTCTGTTGTCGTTGTAAGGGGTCGGTCAACCTTATACAGGTGTGTAATAAATTATTTTTGTGTCAGGATACGCGGAATTGGCTACCAACGGTAGAGGCTTCAAACAGGTAAATTAAAGGTCTATTTTACCACCTTTTATAATATATTACAGAACTGGATAAGGTTGACTTGGCCACCGAAATGTCAAAGCAGTAACATTTGACTCAATATCTAGTGGAGGTCTGGGGTAATAAATTATTAAATGTCGTAAAATCGACCCTTAACTTTCTAATTTGAAGCCTCTACCGTTGGGAGCCAATTCCGCGTATCCTGACACAAAAATAATTTATTGCACACCTGTATAAGGTTGACCGACCCCTTATAACGACAACAGAATAACGTTAGACCACATATCTGGCTGCGGTCTGGTGTAATAAATTATTAAACGTAGAAAATCGACCCTTGAATTACTTATTTGAAGCCTCTACCGTTTGGAATCAATTCCGCGTATCCTGACACAAAAATAATTTATTACACAACTGGATAAGACTGACCTACACTCGACAAAACTTCGTACAACATTTTTTCCAAAATCTGGTGGCAGTCTGGTGTAATTTTTTTTATTAAATTTGGTTAAATTGACATTTTTGAAATATATAATCGTTTTGGGGTGAAATTCACCCTTAGGCAAGTTATAGGGGTGGTCTTGAACTTTCTTATTCAATGTAATTAATTTCTAATAAATTCTGGTTCAAGAATCATCCCGATATCATAGCTACATCAAAAGTTACAATTTTGGCGGTGCAGGTTTAATTGTAAGCTAAACCGACCACTCGTTTCTCGAAAACGGTAACTGCGTAATAAAATCGGGATTTGTTGTAAGAAATTGTAATAAATGTGTAACAAATTATAGTACAGGTTTCGTTCAGGCGGCCTAATTTGGTCGGTGCAGGTTTAGAGCACTTAAAACGAGAGTCATTGCACGGATGTCTCGCTATGCATATTTCTGGTATACGAGTCAAGGTTGTAGATTTTATATGTTTTAAGACTGTCCAGCAATGTCTGTAGTTCCAAAATTTCAGGCTTCAGATATTGGTGCGTAATGAATGGTCTATTGCTGACTGTATCCTATCCTTTTAGTTTTGATGTTTGTTCAGTTTCATTGTACGAATTAGTAGAAATTTTCCTTTTCGTTTTTTGGCTTGTTGGAAGCTACTTAGTACACTTATAATTTAAATTACGGTCAGTGTTAGCCCCAAGCACAAATGTAATATGGAACAAAAAAAAATTTATTTTAGGATTTAACATTGCTTTTGTTATGGAACTTTAAAATTGGTTTTTGTTTCCGTTATCGTTAACTCAGTATCTTGTCGAATTTGTTCCAATTGTTCAGGATCGGCAATTCGACCGAAATAACTTATTGCGATCTTTGAAAGCTCTTTTGAGTGGGTTCTACTTGGCCTGTATAGACATCACATAATTTCTAAGGGAGTTTCATCTGTCCATTTGACAGTTCATCTCCATTTTCGTAAGGTAGTATTGATGGCTTTTATTTCGAGCCCATCTTCCGTCGTCAATATTATAGACTTTGGATTTTGGAATCTCTCGTTATCAATTAACGCAACCTCGGCGACACTAAACAAAGGAAAATATCTTCTATAGCATTTGTTTAATGTGCCTGTTTACAGAAGAGCAATATAGGCTCAGTTTTCCTTTTTTTCTGTCGAATAAAAGCCTTAATGAAGTGAATACCCATGACTGCATGAGATAGATTCGAGGCTAAAGATAGGTTTGTTTTGATGTATAACGAATTTATTCTTGCGTAATGTAAAACAACATTTGACCATTATTTTAATTTGTCTGCTCATCCTTGGGAAATAATTGGCAACCTTCGGGATTCCGTTGTCTGTGGAATTGGAATGATTTGTGTTCGTTGGTTAATATTTTAGCTCGTAATTATACTCTTCTATGATAGCTTTTCAAAGTTGCGTTTTCGAGTGCTTATTTTTCTTAAGTATGCCATAAGACAAGGATTGGTGGTCTGTGACGATCTTAAATGTCTTTGATCGTTACAGGAAGTTAATCCCAAAATCATGGTGACCAATTTTTTCTCATTAGCTGCAGTATTGCTCTGTATTTCATTTAATATTTCTGAGAAGAATGTGATTGTCTTCCTCCCCAAAGATAATACTGCCGCACTAGTGTCAGGCTACAGCAACCTGTGGTCAGTTCATTAATATGAATATTTTGATCAACAACAAGCAGGATGAGAATTTAAATTTTGAAGAACGTAGTTCCATTCTCGAAATGTATTCGTAATATGCAATCCCCCTTCCATAACCGAACAGTGGCACTATTCTGACTTTTCCAGAGAATCGAAAGTTGGGAAAAATATTTTCCTAGCCTTTTTGTCTAAATTGTATTTTTCTGGCCTACTGAGGGAATAAGTTTGGTGTAAATATTTTCGAAACAAAGTTAACTGGGAAAATATGGGCACATCCAGACACATTGAGATCTCACTAAAAAAATGTAGCACTCACATATCTCTTGTGCTGGATACAAAATATCTTGCTAAAGAATGTAGATAGCCTCACTTTTTAGTGAGGCAAACATTTTGTGTCTTCACTTTTTTGACATTTTTGATTAAAGTGCTCTGTTTCAAACAGTAATTTTGAATTACGCAAAAAAACAATTAAATGAAAAAATGGAAACAAATGCAAGGGGAAAAGGGTTAGGAGAAAAGTTCGTGAGCTTTTTTGGGTGACACTGAAACAAAGAATTTTCTTATTTCAAAACCAAATATGTGCCATTTTGATCGATGGCCTTTTGCCATTTTTCTGGTAGAGCCATGATCCCATCACTATAGAACTTCTGTAGTTTAGAGGAAAAAAATCGAGACAACTCATTTTCGTAGGCCTCTTTTGAATTTAATGTATAACCATTAAGATGGTTCTGCTTGGACCGGAACAAATGGTAATCCGATGGTGTAAGATCAGGACAATATGGTGGGTGCATCAAAACTTTCCAGCCCGGGTCATCAATGATGTGTGTAGTCTAGCGTTATCATGATGTAACACAACGCCCTTTCAGCTGATCAATTCTGGACGTTTTAACAGAATTGCTTGTCTTAAACGCGTTAGTTGCTGACATTAAAGATTAGAATCAATCGTTTGGCCCAGTGGCAGCACCTCATAATGCACGATTCCTTTCAATCCCCACAAACACGCAGCATTAGTTTTCTTGGCGTCAATCCTGGCTTTGATACCGTTTGGGAAGCTACGCCTCGTTTCGTTCATGATCTCTTCTGGCACAACGTTGTCGTATCTTATCCACTTTTCATCACCAATCATTCGCTTTAAAAATGTCTCGATTTCGTTCCGTTTCAGCAGCGTTTCGCAAATATAAATCCGGTTCATTAAATTGTTAACTGTGAATTCATGTGGTACCCAATCGTCAAACTTTTTTGTACCCAGCCATTTTCAAATGGTTTAAAACTGTTTTGTGATCAATATTTAGTTCTTTACTAATTGCATTGAATATTGAAAATTGTTGTAAGTTTTTATTCACTTGACCGATTTTAATGTTTTGTATGTCAAAGTACAAGTTAAAATGTCACTTTTCAAACACACCGAATTGCCCGATACGATGAATGGTTACTGAGATATATGAATGTGAAGGCATCTACCGGGAAAAAGGCCACGAACTTTTTCCCCTACCTATTATATCATCCTATTATATTAAGGTCGAGTGTATACAACTTTATTTTCTTATATTTAACCAGCTTTTCACTGTATGAATATTTAGAAGATGAGACAACAGAGAGGGAAGTTGTTTGTACGCCAGGGTTGGAAATGGCGCAGACAACTCGAGGTAAAGCAAATTAAATTGCGCCTTACGGAATATTCTGCCCGTAAGGAAGACTTCCGCAACCCCCATAAAAATGTTCAATTGTGGAAATCGATTAAAAAAAAATTTGAAAATTTGGGATATCCATTCCATGCCACGGAAATCAATAAAAAGTTCGCAAATTTAAAAAAAAACTTTTTTTTAAAACAAAAGATGGGAGGTCCCAATGGGAATACTACACCGAGTTTGACGAAATCTTCCGTGAAGATCAAACAGTAAATTTACCTCACAACATGGAGGCAGGAACAAATTAGGATAGAAGAGGACAAAACAATGGCTGTTTAGAACCTGGTGGACGCTGTCCAGTAAAATAATGATCTGCAACAGGAACAAAATAAATTGCAGGCAAAACGAAACGAAATTTTAAATAGTTTTTTGGCGGCCACATTACCTCGCGATTAAATTAAGATATTAAATACAAATTTAAAAATGAAATAAAACAAATAATTTAGTAGGAATACTAAAATCAACAATTTAAAACAATTTATCTTGTTGTATTTCATCAACTTCATCGTCAGACATCAGAATCTCTGACAAATGTTCGTCTGCGTAGTCATCTTCCATCAAAATAAAATTGTACAGAACGCACGCCTCAACTGCACATTTAATCGCGAGATTGCAATTATTTGGGCAAGGTACTTGAGCCCCATAAATTTGCCTTTCAATTGGGCATATGCCCTCTCTATGGCTGCTCAAACGGAACTGAGTTTCATATTATATATGGATTGCTGCTTTGCGAGGTGCCCGTTGTCCTTGAAAGGAGTTACCAAATATTTTGAAGTACCGTATTGGTTGCCATCCCAAACCTATCGCTTACCGAAAGAAATGACTCCTGTTTCCTTAAGACCCAAATTGTAAATAAGAGTTTTTTCTCAGGCGGCACATACTCATATTGTGTTGGAAAGATAAATAATTTCTGAAGGTGAAAATGCGTGACGAAAATGCGCTCTAAACTCGTCCAAGCTGTATTTTGGAATTGTAACTTCGTAGTAGTTATCATTTCGAAATGGAACACTTGCTTCAGATTCATCACTATCCCGAAATATGCTGTCTAAAACTGATACTGTCGGTACTAACAAATCAAACAGCACATCATTTCTTTTTGGAATATCTTCCAATTCTTCTAACATCATATTTTTAATTATTGTAACTATATTTTAGATGAAAAATACAAAACAACAATTAATTGTGCTGTCAAATTATGTCACTTTTTTTTTGCCGGTATAGTAGCAATTTATTATGTAGAGTTAGCTCAGAATTTCTTCCTAAGAGCCAATCCATCTTTCTGTATTTGATGGTTAACTCGTCTTTTTTCTTTTTCACACGCTCTTTCCATTTTAGTTTCGCATCTAGAGTCATAGCTACATATTTTGCCGTATTTGCATAGGGAATTTGCTGGGAGTTCAGTTCTACTGGTATCCAGTTGACCTTCTTGTTGGTAAAGTTTACGTGAACAGATTTTGTTTCAATAAGTTTTATACGCCATCTCTTGGTCCAGGTACTGACAATATTAGTAGCTCTTTGCAATTAGCTTGTAGATTCTTCTATGCAATTAGCTACTAGTCTCCTCTATCGTTGGCAGGTACGAGGAGTATAGAACATATAAAGTTGGTCCCAGAATGCTACCTTGTGGTACCCCTGCTGATATTTTCTTTATTTCTGAGTATTCGCGATCTAATTTAACTCGAAAGTGTCCTTCTTCGTGTCTATGTCACTTTTGACAAAAAATCTAAGACGCAAACCGAACACAATATATATATTTTGCATCCAGCACATGTAGATGTCTACAAGTAAGACTACTACTCTAGTGTGCAATATGTTCCCTATAAAAGATTGTGGAATAGAGTTTTCCAATTAACTATTTTTTGGAAAAATTTTGCGGTAAACTTATGCCTTCAGTAGGTCACAACAGTATAATTTGTACAAAAATCCTATGAAAATGTTTTTCCCAATTCCCAAAGTCCCAGGGAAGTACCACAGGTCAATGAAATGTTGACTGACGAAAAAATCTCGCAGAGTACCGACGAAAAAATCTCGCAGAGTCCATTTAATTCACCTCTAGTAACAGTTCCTAAAGAAACAGAGGAAAACTGTTCTAAACATTGGAGAATCGTCGTAGATTTCCGTACACTAAACAACGCTAAAATTGGCGTTCCGTACCCCTTCTTAACGTAATAAATATTTTTAATCAGTTCTTCTTCACCTTTGAGTTGGCCAATCGGTGCCACTAAATAAAAATGAATCCACAACTATGAACATTACGAATTCTACAGGAAGCTTTTCGGTTTAAAAAAATTCACAATATACGATCATTTTCATAAATTAATTTAATTTGAATAACACCTTAAATCTACATAGTGTATGTATCCTTGTAAACATCAAACAACGATATTTTACCCACATGGTTTTCCAATTAGTTTGCCATCTTGGGTATACATAATCATCGTAAAACATCACAAATGACACTTTTCGTTCCATTTCAATTATCCGACAAACAATTCCAACTGATTGAACAATTTCATCCTTCCGAAAGTTGGATCGTGAGAAATTGCAACATTCCTTTCACATATACCTTCCGACAAATCTCATGTACACTGATAATATCTTGATCACTCCTTCCAGCATATAGCGAAACAATAAAACTAAAAATTCAACAACCCATTTCCTTGGCCGCGTACCAACAACACCATGTAGAAAACATAATTCAAATTTGTATACGACATGAGTCCTTTAACAAATCGTCCTCTTTTTTCTACAACATTGCATCGCAACCTCATAAATTTATCAATTTTTATTAGTTTGTTGACAAAACTTACATAAAAACCACAACAAAACATAAGATTTTATGTACTGTAGTCAACTTGTTGCATGCGCACCACCAAACCCGAAGACAAAATATCCTTCCAATTCTTATTGTTTGTTGTTGTAATATTTTCGGTCAATTTTGTAACAACAAAAGAATTAAATATCCTTTTCCTCGTTTCTTGTGTTGTATCTTGGTGGTGTGTGTGTGTCCGATAGATGCGATATGTGTACAAAAATCAGGGTCGAGCATTTTTTTATTTGAATTTTTTATTAGGATATTTTATTGACTAGTAAACATCCTTTAAGTAGAATTTAATCATCCCTAAAATTAAATCAATTATTTATTGGGTTATGTGGTTTTTTTTTGCTACTCTTCTGTGGTATGTTGGGTGTTGTGTGAAAAAGTATAGAGCGGTGCATGATAAAAAAAATAAATCTGCCGAACTTAATCTATTTGCGGTTCGGTTTACAGATTTTGTTGGTGTATGAGATATGCGGTTGAGATAACCATCAACCCCAAATTACATAAAAAATATGTAATTTTTTATGATTTTGATGTTTTTTTTTTGTTTATTGATAAGCGCACATAATTGTGTAAATAGGATGTAGGAAATTCAATTACGGACAACAATGTGTTTTATTGATATGATTGACAGATGAAAATGTGCGGGATGCGGAGAAATGGTTTGGTCGGACAATGGCTATGAATATACTATGTGTAACTACATTTTCAATGCAAAGTCTGAAGAAAATTTATTTATGCTGATTTTATTCCCTTATTTCCCTTATGTCCCGGTGGTAGACAGTACGGTAATTCAGAGCTACCACCTTTTAAAGCAAAGTGAAACATTCTGAAGGAAAATAGTCAAATATCCCAAACCGGAAAATAAAGTAATGCAATGTTTCGTATATGGTTTAAAAGTAAATGGAATAGGGAATCAGGTCAGACATGTCAGTCTATAGCAGACATGCATTCATTAACTACGTTTGCTTAAGACCGTTATCTTCAATGAAGGAAAAATCAAGCAAACACCAAGCTTTGGAAAAAACAAAGGATAAGATACCAAATAAAAGTCGTTAAACTACAACGAATCAGCTTAAAGGAGTAGACACGGCTAGCCTTTAGTACCGCAGTCAAAATTGACTGTCGCGTCATTTTTTTCAAAATGGTCATAATTTTAACTCATATTTTTTCTACAATTTTTTTTAGGTGGTTATAATTTTAACTAAAAAATTGTTGATTAAGTTGACTATGCCATCTTAGGGATATTTTTATAAATAAAATAAATTTGAATTTGTAATATTGTGAAATATTTTGAAATGTTTAGTAAAATAAATAATTTTAAATGATTAATTTAATAAAATAAAATAAAAAATGTAAATATTTGCGATTATTATTTAAATATTCGTCATTTTTGAGACGGTTCCTCCTTCACCTCAAGGAATGTTTGTATGCTGTTGGTGCAAAATAATTTGAGATAATATAGGGACTTACACAACGAATTAAGCTAACATTTGTGGTACGTGTATCAGCAGAAGCGATACGAGCGATACTTTCTTTCTTACATACCACCATACCAATAACTATGTCATCCATATAAACGGTTATGGCACAACAACAACTCACATATGCTCGTATAGGATCATATATCGGTCAAGCATAAATATTTTCTTCCTAGAGTTCTTATTGAGAAGGTTTCAAGTGTTGGAAGCCTGCGGATTGAACAAAGCATTAACCTCACGGGCAGCCAAACCTGAGTACAAGGTCCAGCGCAAGGTACTCATAAATATGGAGAACAGCTATCAGAGGCCGATCTCACCAAAATCAACCGTCACATGTTCTTACTGCCAAGAATACGGGCATTTTATCACGCGTTGTCACCACTTACGAAATATTACCATAAAAAGACGAGCGAGAATCTGCACCACTTTCTTGTTGCATAAGACGGATTCAGTATGTGACGAAAAACCCGCATGTGTCACCTACAACAGCAGACACCATCAGCTGTTACACGAACCAGATCAACGACCTGAAAAAAGGGTATCAATCGGCACGTTGCACGGTACTCAAACAACATTATTGGCAACAGCCGTTGTAACGATCAATTCCATCTTTGGCGTTCCAACCAATGTACGAGCTTTAATAGATCCAGGATCGCAAGTCTCTTTGATCACGAAATCCGCGGTTCAACGTCTTGGTATACCACTGCAACAAACCACCGTGAATATATCAGGAATTGGGACTCATAATACAAACACGGCAAATTCCATCATAACAATGTGCCTTAAACCGCATTTCCCATCAACATAGAAATTAAAGGTAAAGGCATATGTGTTGCCAAAAATTACAATGGATGTACCCGAACAACCAATACAACGAAGCCACAACGATAAATGGAATAAATTGGTTTTGGATTTGCTTCCAGCCCCAATCGGTCTGCTGCTAGGAGCAGACGTGTACAACGATTTCGTTGGCACTCGAATCATAAAGGGTAAGCCTAGCGCAATAAAAACTAGCTTCGGTTGGCTATTCTCCGGCCCAACTCCAATCAGCGAAGCTCCACAAAACACTGCAGTCCATATCGGTAACAGAAACGAGAGAGATATGGAGAGATTCTGGGAAATAGAGGAAATTTCGACCATCAGCGGAAGCCGGAGATCGAACATGAATGTGAACAGATTTTCTCACAAACAGCCGGCCAAGACCCGAATGGGAGATATATTGTTCATATTCCATTTAAAGAACATCAAAAGTAGATCTATTGGGGCACTCGAGGCATCGTGCACTACAACGTTTCTTACAATTGGAGAAAAAACTGTACCGATTCAACTCCATGGTAGAAGATCCACAGGGTCGGAGTCCAGCATATGTGCTGTCCATTCAGGGACGACCGTAAAATCTACACGATTTCCCCGTGGCACTTCGTCAGTTATCAGCTGTCGAAGTGTGTAATGTGGGAGATTACCTAAAAGTCTCTCCGGGTGAAAGAGGCTTTGTCTGTTGAGGAGACGTCTCTACCCTCTTATGCCGCTTCGTTGTGGCTGGGCATCGGCCTTTAGGAAAGGCATAAAAGGAACATAATTGAAATAACTTTAACTTCTCAACTAGTTGTTTCGAATTAGTGGAGTAGCTCCGACCTACGGTAGGCGCACTAATACCTAAACAAACACCTCGTGTAAAATCAAATTGTGCGCGTTCTCTCATTTCACTAGAAAATGTGCGGACATTTTTTGAAATGAGGTTAGAGACACCCCTAACCTCACAGCGATCGTGTTGAATTATAAGCATTTGTCTTTTATTTTGGTTTTATCAAACTTGGAAAATGGACTTGGATAGTGATAGTGGTATACAAAGAAAGTTTATTTCACTCCCGAATACTGTTGACTATTTTTGTTTTGCTCCGAAATAATTAAGATAAATCTTATAAAAAAATCTAGTATAAGTTTGTAAACTTACACTTTTACTAGTTGTGGTAGTTAGATATCTAGTAATCCATTTACTTCATTCATTAGGGAGTAAAATTCGTCATTATTGATTCATGGGAACTATTTCCTAAACATTCCTAAAAATTAAAATCCGCCGAGTAAATTATAAATTATATGAAAAATGCAAATAAGTACGGTGACTAAGTACCTGTAAAGAGGTCAATTTGCATATCGTAGGGTTTTTCCGAGCACTTATCCCAATTCCAGAAACACCACTACCAAATACTAAGCGCACTTTTGGTTGTTCTGGATCAAAACTAACAGATAAACACCATTCCATTGAACAATCTAGGGGTCCCGGGTGTTTTAGGAAATCAAATTTGTAAAGAGGTGATTGAGGAATTGACCTCTATACAAATTTTATTTCCTAAAACACCCGGGGCCCCTAGATTTTTCAATGGAATGGTATTTATCTGTTAGTTTCGATCCAGAACAACTCAAAAGTGCGCTTAGTAGTTATTTGGTAGCGGTGTTTCTGGAATTGGGAAAATGCTTGGAAAAACCTTACGATATGCTGATTGACCTCTTTACAAATTTTATTTCTTAAAATACCAGGGGCCCCTAGATTTTTCAATGGGATGGTATTTGTATGTTAGCTTTGATTCAGAACAATTCAAAAATGTGCTTAGTATTTGGTAGCGGTGTTTCTAGAATTGGGAAGAATGCTTGGAAGAACCCTACGAAATTCAAATTAAATTCTATACAAATTGTATTTCCTAAAACACCCGGGGCCCCTAGATTTTTCAATGGAATGGTGTTTATCTGTTAGTTTTGGTCCAGAACAACTCAAAAGTGCGCTTAGTATTTGGTAGCGGTGTTTTTGGAATTGGGGAAAATGACCGGAAAAACCCTACGATATGCAGATTGACCTCTTTACAAATTTGATTTCCTAAAATACCAGGGGCCCCTAGATTTTTCAATGGGATGGAATTTGTATGTTAGCTTTGATCCAGAACAACTCAAAAGTGCGCTTAGTATTTGGTAGCGGTGTTTCTGGAATTGGGAAAAATGCCCGGAAAACCCCTACGATATGCAAATTGACGTTTTTACAAGTACTTAGTCACCGTACTTACTTGCATTTTTTATAAGAATATATTGAAACAAAAAATGGTGGATTTAAATTTTTAGGAAAGTTTAGGAAATACTTGACTATTATCATTATTGGTCCTATTTTTTAATTCAACATGAGCAAGAAGTGCGCTGTCAAAAAATACTCTGTCTTTTTTTATACAACCAGAGTAATTTTACTCTGCGCACTGTGTTTTTATTTGTGAACTGTACTTACACCGTGCATACTCGGTTCTTCAAATTTTACTCTGAGCATAATACCAGTGTACGAAGAGTATGCAACTTAAAAAACAAATTTTATGCTTATTTTAAATCAAATCGTCATCGATGCGTCGATTTTGACTAAATTTTGACTACTTTCACTAAATTGCTGTTTTTGGCCAAAGCAGTTTAGAAAAATTTAATCGAATACTTTATTTGAGAAAACATCGGAAAACCATCGTTTTGCTATTTAAAATTCTTGTACAAAAGCTTACTTTCCCGAGTAGTCGCAAAAAATGAATTTCTGATTGCGAAACCAATTTTTATATAAAACATTTAACTTGCGACTTGGAGATTGAAATCTTAGTTTGTGTGAGGTTGGTGTAGTTTTGCAACCAACATTGGGGCTATCAGATAGCAAGGCGCCAAAATTCGCCATTGTGTATTTTGTTTATATTTTTTTAATATTTTCATAATCTTCTTGCGCGATCGCCTGTATTGAGAGCTGGTTAATAGCAAATGGTAATGGCAATGGCAAGGTAGGTGCGACACGTATCGTGGCCTAGTTGGGTTCTTGGTACAGTTGTGATTGTTCACCGTAGTGGTTCTCGTTTAGTTCAGCAGCGGTCATTGTTGTGGTGGTGGTGTATTCTCATACTTCAAATGCTTGTTTGCGCTGGCCTTTACTGGATTAGTATTTGTACTGGAAAACATTGGCATTATGAAATACTAATGATACGGAATGGGATCTCGGTTGTAGGAGTTTCGTTGTAATGAATTTTTTGGGTTGGTTCAGGGTGATTTTTTTTTTTTTTTTTTCAGGAAAGAACCTGTTTGCTTTATCCAGAAGCACCCTTTCTGATCTCAAAATTTTAATAAAATTTCGAAATTCCGATTTAACTAACCCATGCTTTCTTGATCGTGTCTTTTGAGGCCGCTGGATGAGGGCATTGTCTACATATTCGGGAATTGTCTACATATTCGGGAATTGCGGGTTTTCCGTTTTATCTCAGTTCGTCGGTAAGTGTAAATTCCGTGAACGAATTATTTTTTTGTCCCAATTTTGATTTTGCTCTAGCGATGATATTTCTTTATAAGTTGGGAGTTGCTCGTCTGTTGTCGGGACCGGTAGCCAAAGGTGGTTGCTGGATGGAAGCAGTAGTTGATGCTTCCTCTTGTGTTGCATGCGATGTTTCTTCGGCGACATCTTTTATTATAGGCAAGATGTTTTTCTCAAGTGATTTATGGTAAATAAAATTTTCGTTACATAGAATATACCGGCGGGTGGTTTCTCGTTAGATTCGATTTCATAAAGCAATTTTGTATGAAAGCTATTAATTTTTTTTAGTTTTTTAATTGAATGTCTGGTAACCCATCTACTGTGGTCCCTAGGGAATGTAGTCCCTCATTGTGGCTTATGTTTCTGCTGTGGTGTATTGTTCCGCTTTGTTTTCGACTTTTGAATGGATGTGGTGCTGCTTTTGATTGAAGAAGTGGGGAGAAAAGTTCGTTTTGGTTGAGTGGAACTACCTTTCTTTGTTAAAGATGCTCACTATAATGAGGATGAAATGGCAAATGCATATGTACTTCCAGCCTTTGTTTTGATCATTTCTGATCATTCTAGATGGTGATGGGAGTGTTGTCAGGTTAATAAAGTTTCATCAATATACGAATATTCATGTGAAGGAGTCAGATTATTAATTTATTATCTCATTCATATATATAGATTCTTGTAGAAATTTAAATTTGAATTTTAGGTTTTAGTGTAAAATTTACAATTTGGGTAAAAAAAAATAGTAAATTAGGGTAAATTTACAATTTGGAAAATCGGTTAAATTACAAATTTAATTGCTGGAATCCAGGAGATATCCCCCTCGAGATTATTTGCTCAAAAGTTAGGTCCATCCATCTCAGATATAACGCCAATAGCTCAAGTCTGAACGATGAATATAAAGGTCTGATCTAAAGCAAAATCCCAGCATAGGTTTCATGTCTAAAATGGGTTAAATTTGAATTAAAAAATTAATTGGTGGAATCCAGAAGATATCCCCCTCGAGATTATTTGCTCAAAAGTTAGGTCCATCCATCTCAGATATAACGCCAATAGCTCAAGTCTAAACGGTGGATATAAAGGTCTGATCTAAAGCAAAATCCCAGCATAGGTTTCATGTCGAAAATGGGTTAAATTTACCAAAAAAAAAACAATTTGGAAAATCGGTTAAATTACAAATTTAATTCTCAAATTTAAATCTCAAATTCAATCTCAGTTTCAAATTTAAATCTCGAGGGGGATATCTCCTGGATTCCAGCAATTAAATTTTTAATTTAACCGACTTTTCATATAAAATGGAAAAATTCACTACAACCAGGTACAAGATAAGGCTATAATATTGAATATTTATGGAAATTATTTTAAATATTACAATTTTTATCTGTATAATATCGCATTATTAATTTAGTAACTTTTCGGGATAATTTTAGCTTTCTCATATTAATTAATACAAATTTCGTAGATACATAGATGAAACAATTATTTCGGGATGAGATATGCGTTTTCCATACAATTACGATATTTTTCGGGATGGTATTGAAATTAGCAAAGAAACGCACCAAAATAGAAAAGGTGTTTTTCGGGCTGGTTTTTCGGGCCAACTTCACATACATCACTTTATCTAGGTGTAGATAACCGGGCCGATTCAATCAATCGATTATGTTTAGGAAGCCGGAAATTATTAATGCGTGAAATAATAATATTTTGTTCTCAGGTTGCTGATTTAGAGAAGCAATTGTTGAAGACCAATACCATCATTATTCATTAAACCTATTAAGCCTTTATCCTTCCTCTAGTATATTAGAAGTAGATTAGAATTGTGTTGTGCCGTACGATCGCTAGGTGTCTGAAACCGGGTCGTTCTATCCAAAAAAAAAACCTTTCCTATCCTCCCTATTGTTATGTGTAAACAGGCTGCAGGAATGGGCCCGGCGTTATCCGGAACACTTGTCCAGTACTTGGTCCTACAGTCCAATCAATCAATCAAAACATTCAACTGGCTTGCGACTAACCGTCTATTAGTCAATTTTATGTACAATCCATCCACAATAAAATATTTTGTTCTTAGATAATATCATTTTTGAGGGATATGATCAATTATAAACTAAATTGTTCCAGTTGTTCCAGCATTACAATCGGAGTGAAGTTTATGCCAAAATAACAAAATATGCACTGTGTCCTTTAAGTATCTAGAATTAAAAAAACACTCAAAAATTGAACTTTCATAATTTCTGCACAACAAATAAAAAATATTTTATTTTTGTGAAAAGTTTTGAGTGAATTTGATAATAAGAAATTTTTACAACAAAACACACTACGAATCGCACAAAAGTGATCGTAGAAGTAGAACTTGACGTAAGAAAAATATCTCGTTTATCCACATGCTCGGAAATTTCTGAAATTTTACTTATTCGAGAGAGAACATCATTGAGTGTAATCCGAAAATTCTTAAGCATTTGGAATTATTTAGCTCGGCCCGTACGGATCGCACAGAAATGATCGAAGTGGTTCTGAACTAATGCTTGATGTAAGAAACAAATCTTATTTACCCACATGCTCGGAAATCTCTGAGATTTTAGTTATTCGAGAGAAAACATCATTGAGTGTAATCCCAAAATTCTTAAACATATGAAATAACGTATCTCGGCCCCTACGAATCGCACAGAGATGTTTGAAGTGGTTTTGAACTAATGCTTGATGTAAGAAATAAATCGTATTAACCCACATGCTCGGAAATCTCTGAGATTTTTGTTATTCGACATAGAACATCATTGAGTGAAATATGAAAATTCTTAAACATTTGAAATAATTTATCTCGGCCCGTACGGATCGCACAGGGATGATCGTAGTGGTTCTGAAATAATACTCGTTCAGAACCACTACGATCATCTCTGTGCGATTTGTTGGGGCCGATATAAATTATTTCAAATATTTAAGAATTTTCATATTTCACTCAATGATGTTCTCACTCGATTAACAAAAATCTCAGAGATTTCCGAGCATGTGGATAAACGAGATATTTTTATTACGTCAAGTTCTACTTCAGAACCACTACGATCACCTCTGGGCGATTCGTAGTGTGTTTTGTTCTAAAAATTTCTTATTATCAAATGCACTCAAAACTTTGCACAAAAATTAAATATTTTTTATTTATTGTGCAGAAATGTTTAATTTAATTTAATTAAAAATTTTCAAATATTATTTTGAAAGTACAATTTCTGAGTGTTTTTTTGAATTCTAGGTACTAATAGGACACAGTGTATATTTTGCTATTTTGGCATAAACTTCACTCCGATAGCATTACATTAAATTAGTGGCCTGGTCGATCTGCAACGAGTATTTATGTAGAATAGTCTCTAGTTCCTAGCTATATCTACTTTAATACCAGAAACCTTTTATGTTATATATTTTATAAAATAAGTTGTTAGCTGTTTCTAGATTGTTTACACCTGATAGCTTTAAGGGTTAATGATTTAATTAAAATCATACAACAACAGCAAACAAACCAACAAACAACGAAATTTTAATTTAATTTAATTTTCACATTTTTCGATTAAAATTAAATTGAATTTAATTCAAATACGGAAAAATTATTTTTATTGTCTTCAATAATATACAAATCGCGATAACCACACGACCTCAAATTGAAGAACTGTTGATGCAGAGTACACACAAAATTGAATATGAAAAGAAACGGCTCGATGGTATACATGAGATGCCAGAATGTCATGAAAAATAAATTTCCTTCTACTTCTTGGTCGCTTCTTATTTCTCTTTTTTAATGCACTCCGATACGTTTTTATTATGATGCTGCTGATGATGTCGATGATTTCTAATCAAAAATGCAGGGCAATTTCGCAACATGCTGCTGTTGTGTACTCTATCTTAGAGCAATACGGTAGCAATAAAAAAAAATTTTTTTTTTGTTGCATTGAAATCAATAATTGCGGTATGCTTTATAATACGGTTTTGACAGCGCATAGTGAATTCGTTAACATTAAAGTGTTACCTTACAATTAATTTCAATTTTATATTTCTATTTTATGTACTCGTATTAAATACATGTCTTAGAGGCACTGTATACATACTATATATACACAAGAGACTATGGTCATTTAAATTTATTCAACTTTACTTTATTTTTTGCGCTTAGTTTATAATAAATAAAGTCACGACTTACCCTCCAGATGCCACAGTGAAGTACATTTGCTAATAAAATGTTAAAACAATGTAGTGGGATGGTGCGGTAATTGTCCAGCGATTTCTTATGTAACTTAATCTCTAAATGTTTGGTCTGTTCACATGTAACCGCTACGAATGTAAACCAAATTAGTCGCATGCGGCTTGGTTGCGATATAAATAACCAAATTACGTGCCTTATTTAATCGATAGCATTGATTTTCAACCAACACCACGCCAACAAGGATATCAGTATAAACACAACAATATATCGTAAAAGGGACGCATATAGATTTTTATATAAATCGACGAAAAATCGTTGGAAAATTATTTTATTGATGTGAAATCGATGTAAGCGCCAGATGGACGTAAAAATCCGAATCGGCTACAAAAAATAACCTTTAACCTCGTCTTTTTAATAAATTTATATCCTTAAATGTTTTATTGTCCTTTTTTGCATTTTATGGGTCGAAAAAATTTATGAAAATGACCAAATGACGTGTGCCTTACAATTTTTTTTGTTCAGCAATTGCCCTTTTTTAATCTTCTCTCTCCTGTATTGTAATAATGCTCGTGTGTAACAATTTTATTCATTACTCATTTTCTCGTGTGTCACAAAACGAAGGGCGATAATTTCGACGAAGGGTCGAAATTTGCATTTTCTTGCAAAAAAAAACTATCGTGTTGTATAATAGAATTAAATATTCAAATCACCCCATCCCCAGTTGATTCGTTTGTTTGAGTTTTATATTGGTACCGGTCGATTGAGTTCGATCTGTATTTATATGATGTGCATTTGGTGCGACCAACAGCGACCGGAGAGATTCGTCACTTTTAATATTTTTATTTATTTTTTTTTTTTTCGGATGAATTTTTGTTATTTTCCCCGGAGGGTCTGGTGCACAATCTTGGGTAATTATGTTATAATGTAATGTTTGTTTTATGGTAGCGATTATTTTGGTTTTTATCCGTGGGACAAAGATAAAATGATGATACGGGAAACTTGTAAAAGTGAATTTAGTTTTATAAGCTTCTTAAAGTTAACAAACCCACTTGAAGCGTAGGAAATTCAGTACTATTACTAAGCCACAATTATCGGCCGACCTGCCACATGGAAGGTTAGCCTTGCCAGTTGATGAAAATTTTCTTTGCCTTCCCCGCCTCTATCGGGATTCGAACCCGGTATCTCCGGATCCAAAAGCCCAAGCTTTAACCACTGTCCCATTTGGTCGGTAAGTTGCTAGTCTCACAATTTCAAACCAATAATACTTGTGTTTCTTGATGGTTGATTTGAGCCTGGATTCCGGTTCATCGAGATAAAATCGAATTTAACGGAATTATTTTTAATTTCCTGGCCGGACTAGTGGGTTAAGTAAGGTGGTTGAGGAACGTTTAACGTATTTGAATTTTTTTTTCGAGAATTTTTGTATGGTTAGCCCTTTGAAACCCGGCCCCAAACCTTTATAAGATTTAAGTCAATTATGATGGTACTTGGCTAATTGGAGAGCTCTGAATTGAAACCCGTTGGCCAAATTAACCTCCAGTTAATCCGTCAACATATGTCGACTATCTAACTCGTCGGTTGTAATAATCAAACAAATAGATGGTGCTAGCGACACATCTAGTTGTCATTTATATTAGAAGTTGTGTTTCGTTCATAGCGTGGACCAGTTATAGTACCAGCACATATCTCAACGCAAAAATATTTTTTCTAAGAACGAAAATGTCGAGTTTTGTGCCAAACAAACATCATTTGCGGGAAGGTTTGCTTTTCTGCTTCAACTTGAAAAAAATGCGGCTGAAGCACGTCAGTCGCCTACGGCGAACATGCACCATATAAAACTACCTATGAAGATTGGTTTAAACGCTTTAGAAGATCAAAAATATTTGAAGATACCGAGCTGCAAATATTATTGAATGAAGATGACACGCAAACTCAAGATCAACTTGCGGAGACATTAAACACGACTCGCCAAGGTTACAATGCGAAACATTTACATGCTATGAAAAAATTCAAAAGAAGGGAAAATCGAGGAACCACTCGCGAAATTTTTCTTTCACGACATGAAATAAAGAGCTTCCTGCATCGAATTGGTACGGGAAATGATAAGTGAATCTTTTGGCGAGGCATCAACATCGACGGCACGGCTAAATCGCTTCGGAAAGAAGACAATGCTCTGCGATTGGTGGGATCAGAAAAGAATCCTGTACTATGAGTTGCTGAAACAGAGCGAAACTGTCAATGGACAACGCTACCGAAAACCGTTCATCAATGTGGACCATGCAATGCTCGAAAAAGGACCAAAATGGGACACGAAACACGAACGAGTGATATTGCAGCACGACAATGCTCCATGCCTGGGATCTGCTACTGAACCGCGATGGGATCTGATACTGCACCCAGCTTATTCGCTAGACCTGGCTCGCTAGGACTATAACTTGTTCCGATCGATGGCGCATGGCTTGGCAGGGCTACACTTGGCCAGTTTCGAAGAAGTGCAAGATTTGTTGGATGAATGGTTTCGGTCCAAAGACGCGTCGTTTTATCGTCCTGGTATTCATGTATTGCCAGAGAGATGGCAAAAATGTGTAGAAATTTTTCATTTTGCAAAAAATCCCGGAAATTTAGTTGCGCACCTAGTATAAGTGTTTTATAGTAATTTATAAGCTAGATATGCTTCAAACAATAGCTATGAATTACAGTTTATTTAGCTCATTTGAATATTTAATTAGATTTAATGCTGATTTTGTTAATTTCATCACTGTATGTTATTCAGTCAACGTTTTAAGATGTATAAAATTAAAATTTATAATTATTTCACATTGCACACAACTATAACCAAATAAAATATCTTATACAAATGTATTTAGATTGAAAATTATGAAAGCATTTTTTCTCAGAATTAATCCGTAAATGAACTTTGCACTTGTACTATTCGGATTTACGAATCGGTTGTCGGGGTCCACAGCCCTTTCGTTTCATCTCGGAATCTGTACTAAATTTTGGACTATTAAATCGATTGACGCAAATAGTTCAGGCTGCATCTAGTTTTTTCTGGGACAAAATTTCAAAAACCTGGTAGGAACTGAAATAATTGTCAAAGAATATAGTGTGGCCAGGCTTACTGATCCTTCGTATCAAATGCGTTATATCAGCAGTATCAAATACTAACGAAGATCTATCGAAGATATCAATCTCTGTGGTTGTTCCCTGGTAAAGCACAAAGTCATTAGGATAACCAGATTTTCCACACAATGCCCAAATAAATCATTTTCTCATCTATCGAAAGATATTCATCGAGTCCTTCGACATTTCGTGATAACGTTTCTTAATGACGCTAATTAGGGACCGCACCATTATGAACTTACCCGGACAGTTTACTCCTATATGAATCGTTTGTCTATGCAATGCGAATTAGTTCTCTTTTGCAAACGCTTTGAATATCCTACTTATTCGTTAAGGCAGCTATTTTGACGTACATATTAGTTGGTATATGTCGAAAATATTTCGATTGGAGATTCAATAGAATCTGACGAAGACAAATCAGAACATTAAAAATTAAAGGGTAAATTATTAAAGGGACGTTTTCTCCAAGCTATATCTGTTTTATTCGTCAGTTCAGCAAAATGTGTATCAATCGATTCTACTTTTTCCAAAATCAAGGCTTCCTCGTTTAAAACAACGTTTTGCATAACAATGTCTACAAGATCAAATTTGTCAACTACTACTGGTACCACTTCGACGTCATGCTGATTTGGTTGGTTTCACATTCAACCTCGTCTATTCCACCGTAGTCCGAGTCCTCGGCCATTATAAGCTCCGCAGCTTCTTCAACCGTGTATTTTTTATTTCGAGGGTTCATTTTTCTTTTAAAAAAATATACAATAGGTAAGAGAGGCCCTAATCAACCATAAATTAAAAAATGTGAATTTATCTGGTTTATATTTTTATAAATCTTGGATTTTTTTAACTTTTATCCTGCAATGTGTCTGTATACGCACCGAATGAATATAATAACACTTGGCAAAACTTCTCAAGTGCAACTAATTTGTCAACATTTGTCGACATACACTATTCAGTATACATTACCTTTGAGGCGATTTGTCAAGGTACGTTGACAACAATTTGACAAAATTTGAAAATTTCTAAATATTGACCGTTTAAAGTGTCATGGTTGGAAATAGATTCAAATCAAAGGTCTTAATAATGCTCGCACCTGGAAAAAATTTCAGATATATTCAATATATTCAATCAAGTTTTCCCGGACTCCCCACATAAAAATTGACCTTTCAATTTTTTCCAGGTGCGAGCATTATTAAGACCTTTCATTTGAATCTATTTCCAACCATGACACTTTAAACGGTCAATATTTAGAAATTTTCAAATTTTGTGTGTCCGATATATTCAATCGAGTTTTCCCGGACTCCCCACATGAAAATTGACCTGAAATTTTTTCAGGTGCGAGCATTATTAAGACCTTTCATTTGAATCTATTTCCAACCATGACACTTTAAACGGTCAATATTTAGAAATTTTCAAATTTTGTGTGTGCGATATATTCAATCGAGTTTTCCCGAACTCCCCGCATGAAAATTGACCTGAAATTTTTTCCAGGTGCGATCATCATTAAGACCTTTGATTTGAATCTATTTCCAACCATGACACTTTAAACGGTCAATATTTAGAAATTTTCAAATTTTGTGTGTCCGATATATTCAATCGAGTTTTCCCGGACTCCCCACATGAAAATTGACCTGAATTTTTTCAGGTGCGAGCATTATTAAGACCTTTCATTTGAATCTATTTCCAACCATGACACTTTAAACGGTCAATATTTAGAAATTTTCAAATTTTGTGTGTGCGATATATTCAATCGAGTTTTCCCGGACTCTCCACATGAAAATTGACCTGAAATTTTTTTCAGGTGCGATCATCATTAAGACCTTTCATTTGAATCTATTTCCAACCATGACACTTTAAACGGTCAATATTCAGAAATTTTCAAATTTTGTGTGTGCGATATATTCAATCGAGTTTTCCCGGACTCCCCACATGAAAATTGACCTATATTTTTTGATTTTTGAAATGGTTTCAGTTGATTTTTTTTTGTTGTAGAAAACAATTTTTGTGGTAAAAAAACATTTTCGGCTGAAAAATATCGGCTGAAAATTGTCGGCTGAGAAATGTCGGCTGAAAAATATCGGCTGATGCATATTAATATTTGACATAACATATTGTATTTTCGGCTGAGATAGCAAAGACACTATCTGCATTATCGACTTTTTTACTTTCGGCTGGAAAGTATCGGCTAACTTTAACAGGGTCTCTCAAAGAGTAATTGAGGAACTTTAAATTATTGTTTATCTTAAATTTTACTAGAGTCATGTGCGAGATAGCTGAAAACGGCAGGTCAACATTCGTTGACGTCCGGTCCCAAAGCGTTAGTATTCGAGATATAGTCCATTGAATTCAGTATCTAATGGTCATAGTAGGATCGATGGGAAAGTCGGTAACCTAAAAAATACAGAACGTTTTATTAATTTTGTTCGATACTTTTTAAATTTATTGTAATTAACATTTCATAGGATCTGGTCCAATTTTGTAAAATTATTTTTTCCAAACAAACTTTTGCTGTATTTTGGTTATTTGGAGGTGATAGTAGAACTAGGTATATCAAGTAATATTATAAAATATTTTTTCGTCTGGGATAGCAAAGACACAATCTGCATTATCATCTTTCGGCTGGAAAGTTTCGGCTAACTTTAATAGGGTACCAAATAGCACAGTGATTAAAGCTTTGGCGTTTCAAACGGGAGGATACCGGGTTCGAATTGAGATCACGATCTGCGATTAAAAAGAACACAACTACTGCACTCTATCGGCGTGAAAAACTCAGTACTATAGGCTGGCATGGAGCTATGAAATACGAAGATCCTAACTTAAATCGGGCCTGTAGCCGTACGTCTTCGAGTTGCCAAAAATTGCGTAAAGTAAGATGGGAAAAATTAACCGCGTAAGAGCAGGGAGTGCTTCGGCCTCAGGAAAAGATTGCATGGATTAAAAAAAAATTAGAATTGGTTTATAACCGTTTTTCGTGTGAATGATAAAATATATTTGCAAAAACAAAAAAGCTGCTATGTGGGCCGATTTTGGCTAAAATTACTGGAATATCCCAAAACCCCAAGTCAATCCGACAGTCACACAGATAAACACTGTCAAACGTTTTTTTATTCGTTGACATAACGAATGGTAAATCTGCAAAATCTTGTGGTCGAAATTTTTCTAGAGTTTATACTTTATTTGCAAAAATGTAATTAAACTCTGGATGATATATCAGCTAGTATATGTCTACAGTCAGCAGGGCCCCTTTGTGCCCCCACCAGCCACATCAACTTTAAGGAAATGTGCTTTAAAAATGGAGCAGAGTTCTAGAACATCTATTGACTCACATGAAGTACTACGATTTTAAAAAATTAAAAGTTTTGTAATTTTCCTTCGATGAAATTAAACTTTGAAGTGAATCTGAATTTTATACTCGTATAGCTCACTACACTACAATAAAACCTTCCATCTACGCTCAGGTAGTTATGGCTCACGGTCTTTTGAGCAACTGTAGGAACCAGTTTCCACGAATGCGACTGTCGGCTATATTGTAGTATCAATTGTTTCAAATAAGTGATCTTCTAATCAAGGGCTGTGGAAAGAACAATGTGTATGTATTGGAAAATCTTATTTTGTTAATCTGGCTGACTCAAATTTAGACACAATTTTTAGATTGTTTACAAAGTTATGGTAAAATTGTCGACATCTTCGAACTTAAATTTTTTTTTTAATTACAAACACAGGTCTTTATGCCAAAAGAGCAGGACCCCAAATAGTGAAATATGCTACCCAATTATTTCCACACAACACCTCGAGTGTAATAAAAAGAGCAGTGTCCCTAGGAAAATGTGTGAACGATTGTTTAATGTATTAAATTTAGGAGTATATCAACAACCAATGCAAGAGGACGAATGAAAGGTTATGAACTAGAACTAAAAAAATAGAATGAAGACTTGGGCTTACAATAATTATTATTTATTTATTTTAGGGCAGTACCAGCCGTGTGGAATAGGATTGGCGCCAATAGCCAAGTGCTTTTCTCATTGGAATATGATTTGCTGTGGAATTCTAATGGGAGGAGAACTACTTCAATCAATGTAAGCTAATAGCTGACTCTATTTATGATATAAACAACTGCGCTTAGCTGTAGGTTGAACGAAATAACGTTCGTCTATAAGCGCGGGGTGGTACATGTCTGTTAAAAAGTGTTAAAAAATAATTTCGCCATATTTGCAAATTACGCTGCTACGTCGGATGGTAGCCTAGGGCTATTTTATGATACAACGATATCGATCTCTAATCTTCATCTTATCGATGTTAAGTGCTTGTTACTTATACCAATAATACTTTTCCCGCCTGCACAATCGGCTAGAAAATTTCCTCGTGGTTTATAGTGGAGGTGAGATTATTTTATATTTTGATACAGGTTTCGCTGACGTGACCAACTTTATCCCAAAAGGCTTCCTGGATTTTTCCGTCTATACCAGTTATTGTTTGCTTGTAGTGGATTCTGTTTAACTCTGTTTAAACAATCTTCCACTGATCCTCGATGGACTCAAGAAATGGCTGAATTAGTATTAGCATGATTATTAAGCGCTTCAGTAAGATTAAGGGCGGTTGTAACGTTACTTGAGGATGAAAGTTTCCGAAATTGGTAATTGTCCGAATAAAAATTGGAAAAAACTGTTTTATTGTTCCAAATTCGATGACATAGGTGTCTTATATTCCCGAAATGATGCATTATTCACCCCACGGATTATTTTTTGTGATATTAGTGCTAAGTAATTTGGAATAGTGTAGACTTTATTAACTCTCTTTGCACCCCTCATGTCGCTTAGCCCTCTGATCGGAAACAAGTGGTACTTCGGGAATGTAGAGGGTAAGGTCGGCAAACATTTCATTAAGATTAAACCTCTGTACAATCGGTTTTTAATCGTGTAAACGAAGTTCAAAAATAAAAATTTCGAACATATTCCGATTTCGGACTTTATCCGTAACATACAGTTGGAAGGAATACTTCTACTAGAAAATATATGCTTGCAAAAAACGAATTGTAGAATTCGAGCTGATCTGAATATTTGAATCACCCACTAATATTTTGACATCGTATTCTAGAATTTTGCTCAAGACGATTTCATAAAAGTATGCTTGATTTATCTTCACTTGGGCTTGGATACTGCCAAATGAAATGTCAAATTGATGCGCATGGTACCTAAATGTGTAAATACGATGGCCAATAGGAGTGAAGATAATCACGAATTAACGATGTCAATTAGTAATGAGTAACCTGACTCCAAATTCGGGCTTATTCATGTTATTACTTCAACAAAGTAAATGCGATGCTATATGATATGCTAGCTTCGAATGTTTGTAATTCTAAAATATCAAGTTTGTATTGAGATGGTTCTGTTAAATTAATTTTTCATTTACTTTTTCAGTATACAATATTCTGTTCAGGAACAATTAAAGGAGAATTTTTGATAGCAATAGCATTAAATTTCGCTAATTCCTTATGTTTGTAAAATTTTAAGATTTTCCGTTCTATATCGTCAAACTCCTAAATTTAACCTCCTTGCATTGCTCACTATAGGTAACTCTAAATTTTAATATCAGTCTAAATGTCCATTGATACTATATGCCAGGGCAAGTTATTGGCGCGTAACCAATCTCACATTAGCTTCTGTTCTTCAGATTAGGGGTGGCGGAAGCAGGTGTCCATTTTCTAACATGCAAGTGGGTAATAAGTGGGTTGACCGGCGGGCCAACTACCTACTCTCACAAAGATCTCGGATAAACTTATTCATAACAACAACGATCTCTGAAAATGTGGGAACATGGAACGTGCTAAGTCTTCTTAGAGATGGAGTTTACCAGAATTTTCGAACAAATCGGAAAATTACACATTTGACATACTTGAATTACAATAACTTGGATGGACTTTGAGTTAGATTCATAATACAACCATTGGTTATACTCTACACTACAGCGGGGAAGAAAGGAAATGACCGAGTTCCATCACAGATGGCCTTACTATAGAACTTCTTCCAAAAATCATTTAAGAATCCCATTTCCATTCGACATACCCAATCACTCCATAATTGATTTAGAAGCCGAGTTCCATCCCAGGTGGCCATGTTTCAGAACTTCTGCCAACAATCGTTTTAGAATCACATTGAACATACTTAATCCCATCACAATCGGTTAAAAAATGATTGAGTACTGTGCCATATGTAGCCATAATATAGAACTTCTTACAAAAATCATTTTATAATGCCATTTCCATCGTGCTGTATAAAATAGCAGAAAATCTCCAGCAGGAAAAATGTGTTTTTGCTATTCACCGCTAGAGGCAACACTATCACAAAAAGGAAATTGATTCTGCTGATATTTTATGAAACCAGCAGACATTTTTTGAAATTTTTAAGCAAATCAATAATTCTCAGCAGAAAGTTTTATGAAAAATCAAAGCATTTATGAAACAGAAGATAAAATATATGTTTAAACGTTTTGAAGTGAAAAAAGTTAAATTTCCTTTAGAAAAAAGAAAGGCTCCCAAAATATACGAAAATTATCATAATCATCATAATCCAAATACATGTTGGTAGCACTCTGGGTATATGTTTTTATGGTAGCTGAAATCATAATCTACATACATGAGCAACATAAGGATCACAACTGGCGTCAGTAGCATTCCATAAACTTTTGAAGTCATTGTAAACTTCAAAAATGTATGGAATGCTACTGACGCCAGTTGTGATTCTTATGTTGCTCGTGTATGGAGATCATGATTTCAGCTACCATGAAAATATAAACCCAGAGTAGTCCCAGGGGCGTTGTTTAACACTTTTGGTAAAACAAATGAAACCATTTCGCATTAGAATGACTTCAAAAATTTATGGAATGCTACTGACGCCAGTTGTGGTTCTTATGTTGCTCATGTATGTAGATTATGATTTCAGCTACCATAAAAACATATACCCAGAGTGCCACCAACAAGTATTTGCACTATGATGATTATGATAATTTTAGTATATTTTGAGAGCCTTTCTCTTTTCTGAAGATAATTTCACTTTTTCCGCTTCTAAACGTTAAACATATATTTTCTCTTCTGTTTCATAAATGCTTTAATTTTTCATAAAACTTTCTGCTGAGAATTATTGATTTGCTTAAAAATTTCAAAAAAATTCTGCTGCTTTCATAAAATATCAGCAGAAAGAATTTCCTTTTTATGATAGTGATGCCTCTAGCGGTGAATAGCAAAACACATTTTTTCTGCTGGAAATTTTCTGCTATCTTATACAGCATATTTCCATTCACCATATGCAATCTCATCATAATCGATTACGAAATGGATGAACTCCGTCCCAGGTGTCCATATTCCAGAACTTTTTCCGAAAATGATTTTCCCAAATGAAATCCCATCAAAATCGGATAATAAATGGTCGAGTTCCGACCCAGAATACCATTTCCATCTAAGATAAAAAATCCCGTCAATATCGGTTAAAAAGTGGCCGAGTTCTTATACGAAATACACATTGAAAAATATTTTATTTTTATACGAGTATTCTTCAAATCGAAGACACTAAATGTGTTATACGGTAACCTGTGCACACGATAAATTGTTCACGATAAACTGAAAGTAAAACGTTAAACGTACCACTATGCTTATTAAATCATGAGTTCGAACATCAGTTTACTGAACCGCAATAACGATGAAATATATACCTCGAAATCCCGAAACTGCTTAAAACTTCTAAATCGAAAATTAGTTAGGTTATGGTATGCCTTTCATATTTTCTGTATATCAGATCTTATGGTTCTAAAATGCTAAATATTTACTTTAATTATATCTGTAGTCCTGGACTACTTGCTCTAAACTAGGCATATGAAGTTAGCCCAGTTTTTCATCCCAGAAAAAAACAAAATTTCCTTAATCAATACCATCTCGTTCCGTCTTATACAAGTTTAAATAGAAAAAACTGGGATGAGATGAAATAAAGAGTGGTTAAATTTTAAGGGCCGACGTTGAATGTGAACCACACCTAAACGTCAAGTTTTCGTCTGCATTTAGTTTGACATTTCTCAATTTCAGACTAACTCAATTTGAACCACGGAAAGATACACAATCGAGCAACGCGTTAAAGTTATTCAGGCATATTATAAAAATGGGCGTTCAAATCAAAATGCATATCGTGCACTTCGTGATTTTTTCGGTCAATTTAATCGTCCAAATGTGCGTACAATCGGAAAAATCGTGCAAAAATTTGAGCAAACCGGGTCTGTAGGAGATTTTAAAACACCAGCGCATGCTCGTACAGCTCGTACAGCAGAAAATATTGCTGCTGTTCGCGATAGTGTGGCTGAAGAGCCGTCCACCTCAACTCGCCGTCGTGCCCAACAATTGCACCTCTCACGCTCATCGTCGATGAACATTATGCATAAAGACTTGCATTTACACGCTTATAAGGTGCAATTGACTCAAGAACTAAAGCCTCTTCACCATTCCAAACGTCGTCAATGGTCAGTATGGTGGCAAGAAATGGCAACAGTGGATGATGAATTTTCGAAGAAAATCATCTTCAGTGATGAGGCACATTTTCACCTCAGTGGATTTGTCAATAAGCAGAATTGCTGCATTTGGGGGAATAATAATCCAAGAGTGATTGTCGAAAAACAAATGCACCCACAAAGAGTGACTGATTGGTGCGGTTTATGGGCTGGCGGCATCATCGGGCCGTATTTTTTCGAAAATGAGGCCAGTCAGGCAGTTACTGTGAATGGTGTTCGCTATCGTGAGATGATAACGAAATTTTTATGGCCCGAATTGGAAGATATGGATGTGGACGATATGTGGTTTCAACAGGACGGTGTCACTTGCCACACAGCTAACGAAACAATAGCTCTTTTGCGCGACAAATTCAATGGCCGTGTTGTATCACGTGGTGGCGATGTCAAGTGGCCGCCAAGACCATGTGATTTGACACCGTTGGACTTCTTTCTTTGGGGTTATTTGAAAAAAAAGTCGATAAGCTAGCAACAATTCAAGAGTTAAAGGATGAGATAATTCGGCACATTAACGGCATAGAACCTCAAATATGCCTAAGCGTCATCGAAAATTTGGACCATCGGATGGAGGTGTGCCGCCTAGGTCGCGGCGGCCATTTCGCCGATATGTTGTTCCATACATAATTGAACCATACCATATTATCATAATAAAAAAAATTGACAATAATTTCCTAAATAATTTGTGTTTTATTCAAAATCAACATCGGCCCTTAAAATTTAACCACCCTTTAGTATTGTTTAAGGAAATTTTATTTTTTTCTGGGATGAAAAACTGGCCTAACTTCATATGCTTCTCTCTAAACTCGTAGATTCTTAAAATTTGTTACTCTCATCACTGTTGAAGAGATACGACTATCACACATAAAAGTGATTGACGGTTCCCACCAAATTAGAGTTATCGCTCCAAGTAACTCGAATTAAAACTTTATAGTGATTGGTAGCAATGCCGATTTCTTTATTAAGACCATAAGATGATAATAAATTTCCGAGATAAAAATCGAGTTTATCGAGGAATGTCACTCTATTATTTTCACCTATATACCATACAAATTAAATCAATAAAAAACTATTATGTACATATACAGATTGCCAAAATTCCATTCAACAAAATCTGTTGACAGCAAAAAAAAATTTAATCATAACAGTCAGTGTCAATCCTGCATCACAAAATACATCATAAAACGAGTCCCATACACAATGCAGACACATCGAAAGATTAGATTGTTTTGAGTAAATGAAATAAAATTAAAAAAAAAAAAATTTGTAATCTCTCGATCCCGTCGTCCGACGTACCTCTGCATTGAGTAAAACGCAACCGACCAAAATCCACCTGGGCTGAATCAAAAAACGTATTCTTTTCTCTATAATCCTTTTTCTTTAAGACATTGTTAAGAAGCTGTGTATATAAGATATTGTAACAATTGAATAATCTAATATAAATTTTTATTTTGGGATGAAAGGGTCAATCAGAATGTTTTTTTTTTTTGTAAAAGAAAAAGTTTCTCAGACTAAACAAAATTTGACCTCCTTTAAGATTTCGTATATAAACCAACAAGCACAAAGAACCTTTTTTTTGTATATTTTTAAACGGTTATTCTGGGTCTTTGCATCAAATTTTGAGATCAAAATCTTTGCTTTGTCTAAATATGTGTATATATAGGGACCGAGACTAGTTCACATATGTGAAAACTATAATTTATATTAACTAACTACTGTGCTCGCGAACCCTATTCGAACCGAATGCGTTGGAGTATAATAGATGAAGGATTTGATATTTGTATAAAAAAAAGGATTTTTATGTAAGAAAGGATTTTAGATTTTACAATTAATAAAAACAGAGAGTTCGATATAAAGGACAATAGATCCGATTTTTTGTTTAGCGCACACCGTATTCTATTAAATAGGAAGGATTGGATGAAATTCGATGATTTTTCGATGAGATTACAACGTATCGATCGGGTTTTAGCCCTCCTTAATCCTCCCTCCATATAAATATGCTCGTATATCACACCGATTCATCTTTTTTTTTATATCATATGTAGATATGTGATATGCACTATTGCACTACATCCATGTACATCGATTCGTATCCATTAATCATCTAAAAATTCATTAATTACAGAACCTGATAGACATTTTGTACCAATCGGCTATTGTATGGCGATTGCATCATATACACAATACACAGTACATACATTGCAGAGATGACATAAGAATAATACTTTTTGTTGTTGCATTAATAAAGACAATATGATCGATTATTTTTTTATTTCAGTTATTGTCTAAAATCTAAATAATAAGAAATCAAAATTAAAATGCTATAAAGCTTGATCATTTATTAACAATTCAACGATATACGTAGAAATCAATACAATGCACGATGTAGGATTTGTTCGACCGTGAACGATTCACTATGTAGATGGATGGAGTTGTTTGGTTATTCAGATTTATGTCAATCGTATTTTAGCGGAATTATCATTTGAGGAAATCCATATGAATTATGTAGGCCATATGGAACTACTGTTCGGTGATTTTGATTTTATTGTTCTTATAATTCGATAAGTAATTCATCATTTTGCATCCAATGTTTATTTATATGAGAGATGTACCTTGAGTTGGTAATTATTGATGCTTATATGTGTAAGCTTAAATACGAGTAACTCAAGATAATTCAATGAGCATCTAAACATAGGCTAAACCATATCATTCAATTAGGGACTATTGATTTTAGTTCGGTCCATATTTTATCAATCTGCTTCGTCGTCTGCTCTTTCGTCATTGTGTCTTCTATCACAATTTACATGCTTGTATAGAGCCACATAATATTACAGCCATACAGCAGGTCTGATTTTACACAGGCATTGAACATTCGTAGCTCTGTGATTCCTGATAGGGCGAACAATTCCAAACTTTTATATTGAATTTGTTTCTAGCTCTACAATACGATAATATTCTTGTTGCTAATTTGGATTACAGACTTCTCTTGGGATTATGGGATCTAATTCACAAACTATATGTTTAGCTCTGAAACTATAAAATTTCCGATATGTACTAAAATGGTATTCATAAAATATAACTCGGCTCTATAAACTGAAGTTTTGTTCTGTAACTAACAGATATAACATTCGTATGTTTATTATATTTAATTTATAAGTTATTTTATTTAAATATTTCATAATTTTCTTTTAATTAAATTTTGTTTTCCTTTATTAGTTACAACAATTTTACATTTCGTAAACAATTCTGATTTGTTAGGGTGAAACCCAATGGTTAGTTCCAAAATTAATTAAACCTACATAAAATACTAACCTTAATTTGGTATGTTTACTAGGTAAAGTGGCCTCGTTTTTTGAAGTCTTCGTTCAACGACAGGGTTATCTATCATATGGCGAATATAGGGCTTTCCATGTTCCTGGAGCCTTATTTCGTGTTTGGCGGCGTGCTTTTTTATTTCATCTTTGATGTATTCCATCTGTAAGTCCCTGTGACGGTCTTCATTTCTTGTGTGCCACGGAGCATTTACTAAGGTACGGAGAACCTTGTTTTGAAACGTCTGCATCATTTTGGCGTTTGTTTGCTTAGTACATCCCCAGAGTTGAATACCGTAGGTCCATACCGGCTTCAGTATTTGCCGATATAGCAGCAGCTTGTTGTGTATTGTAAGCTCAGTGCCTCTACCTATGAGCCAATACATTTTTCTGAACTTAATATTAAGTTCTACTTCTTTCTTTATGACATGTTCTCCCCACTTGAGCTTTGCATCGAGCGTCATGCCAAGATATTTAGTTTTGTTTGCATATGACACCGGTCGTGAGTTAATTTCTATCAATAGATGTGAAGCCTTTTGATATGTAAAGTTAATATGCGTGATTTCATCTCATTAAGCTTGATTCTCCAGCGCTTGGTCCAGTTACAAACCGTTTTGGTAAGCTTCCGGAGTTTGCTCGATGCACCAGCGACATTACTTCCAATCGCCATGATTGCTATGTCATCTGCTCAGGCGGCTATGGTTCCTTCATCTGTTGTTGGAATATCCCTTGTGAATAATAAATACATGATGGTCCTAAGACACTGCTCTGTGGGGCACCGGCAGAGATTTTCTTTAGTTCGGAGTATTCATCCTCATATTTCACACGAAGATGTCTACTACTTTCCATTGCCACGGAACATATTTTAACCAAAAGCTTGCATTGATTATGTGGAATAGCTTACGAAATCCTTTACCTGGTAGAGCCTTGATTATTTGGCAAGTAATCAAGTCATATTCTCGGGCTTTTTTTAATATTCATGTTGGTTTTTACTTTTTCTTTTAATTGTTTGAGAGTTACTGGGCGTATATCAAAATCATCTAGCTTGTGGATTGACATTATATTTTCATTGGCCGTTTGCCTCGGTAGTGGTTGGAAGGTATCCTCGAGATACTCCGCAAATAGATAAGCCTTCTCGTTAGGACCTCTTGCCCAGGTTCCATCCTCCTTTTTAAGTGGACGCACTTGAATTTTGAGTCTTTTGAGTCTCTTCGTCGCCTTCCACAGAGAATAATCAGAATTTTTTTCATCGGTTAGGCTAACTACCGGCTAACCGGGGAATGATCCGATACTAGAGAATTACTGTTCTGGGATATACCTCTTGGTACATAAAAGTCTATTAGGTTAGGTATCTTCGTTCCGTCACTGGGCCAGTATGTTGAGGTACCACCAGAGTAAAATTCACATTTTGATGTCTGCCCTACTTGAAGCAATTCGTTACCTTTTGATTCTTAAGTCTATATCCCCAATAGGTGTTTCTCGCATTAAAGTCACCTCCAATAATAAAATCACGTCCAAGCGATTTAAATAGTTTAAGATAGTCCTCCCTTTCTAGTTATGCCGGGGAGGTCAACATATTGCAGAGACAGTAATCTGTCTGTATTAATTTGGATCCTTACAGTTGTGACTTGCATTGCGTCTCCTTCGATATTTGATTCTAAATGGTGTTTTATATTTTCTTTTATTAGTAATACCGAACCACCTCTTGCTCTTTCCGCTGGATGAATGGAGTGATATAAGTTATAACCCCGTATTTTAACAAACGAAGATTTAACTAGATGGCTTGCGGATTTCTATTGCTAGAATATGTTGCATAATGCCATTCGCATTTCAGATTGCTATTTTGAAAGTTGTTTTCTTACTTAGCATTTTTTGTTGGATTGCGTTGAGGGAGTTGCATTTTCTTCAGTTGATCAAGTATCATGTTGTTCAGATTACTTTTGTCATCTATAGCCGGTTTATAATAGCTGCAATGCTGTTCATAATGTTTTTCATAATTTGGTTACTTGCAGAGGCCATATGTTTGGTTGAACCCAAACCGTTCACTACCTGGGCAAATGAACTTCTTTGCCCTGTGTTGCTTGGTTGTGGGTTTGGATCCATCTGATTTGTTATTTTCGTGGTTTTGCGGTTGATTTCTTGTTTTATTTTTAATTTTTGTAGTTGTTTAGCAACCTCACAGCATCGATAATTAGCCGGATGCTAGTCCTTACAATTTGTACACTTGGCTGGCACATCTCTCCCTATTGTGCATGCCTGGGTAATATGATTCCTGAGCATTTTACACATCTGGAATTCCGGCCGAAATATCTTTGGGTGTGATTAAATGCCTGGCATTTCTTGCGTTGGGGTATGCGTGTTGTGGTTCTCCTCATTGGTTCAATTTTCACCTTCATGTGAAGGATTTCTTATATTCCATAAATGTTTTGAACATTCTCTTTGTTGTCAAATACTACCATAAAAAGAGGGAGTCCCCTTTTACTGATAATTTGGTTTCCTTCCTGAATTTCTGTTCTCTCTTTTTTAACAATACTCACCTCATCTAGTATTTTAAGACCTTTATTTTGTAAGTCTTCCACTATTTATTTGCTTGAGCAAGTATGATGCAAACCTCTTGCCATGACTTTTATAAGTCGGGCCTGTTTGTTCTCGTAAGTGAACCACTGATACTTTCCAGCATTTAATTTCATAGATAAGGTTCTATACGTATCTGAGTCCAGAATATTAATTTTCCAAACGTCATTGTTTAACGCTGTTACCTTATAATATTTACCGATTTCATCAGTGACTGAACTTTTAGGTAACTGGTAACACCCACAATATTTAATGGTGGGGTTGATTTTTCTTTCGGTTGCACTAAATTTGGTGTAATGTTCTTAGATTTACTACCTTTTGGTTGATTGACTTTGGGTAGAACAACTTTTGAATCTGGACTAGATTGTCCCCTACAATTTAATTGCTCAGCCTCAGGTGAAGGTTCCGCTTTTCTTTTTCTTCCTGGACTGTTTTTTTCTTTTTTAGGATCCAGTTCGTTTCTCTTTGTAACTCATCTTCATCAGTGGAAAAGATCAGTTTGTCTGGTTCAATGCTTCCTATATCGCAATCTTCTTTTGAATCCCGATTCATTTTTAGGTTTCATTTTCGTTCTTTAGATACTCAATTTCTTCACTTAGCTCTTTCACTCTCTCTTTTCACGTTACAGAAGCCATCTGCTTGGTCAGCTACCGAATTGCTTCTATTTTTCTTTATCGTTGATCTTTGTAAATTTGATCCTCTCTGAACCGGATTTGATGTTGCCTGATAATGATGCATGTGAAGATATTGCTAAAGTTTTACTGTAAACAAATTAGCAAAAACTTCACATGCTTATACACAGTGTGAAGTTTTTACTAAGTCTATGCTAAACGTTTATATGTGTTGGTGCATATCAAAATGATACCTGTATTAAGCGGAAAATAATGTTACTTGTAATTTATTAACATTATTTTAACTATTTTGCAGTTATCTTTAAAACAAACCGAACGACCATTTCATTAATCAATATTTACTAACACGAATATTGCGGTTAATAAAAGTTTTACAAAAATAACTATAAAATCAGTATCCGAGGCAGATTAGTAACAAACACAACACACCGAACTACATAAGGAAGAATTATTGAAATCAAATGAGATAACCTGAGAAATTTTAATTCATACTCGGGTAAACTGGGTGGGGCAATACACTTGAGTGCAAAAAAGTTCAAAAATATCAAAAATCTAATGTTTGTTTAATTATCTAGAATGCAGATTCAAAGTCTGTTTCAACACCTATCCAGTGATACATTTTTAGAACTTATACCGTGCGAACAAAGTGAATTTTAAGGTCAAAATCTGAAGTACACGATTTTTGTGAATTTGTCAGCATGAAAATTATTGGTAAAAATCGAATTAAAACAAGGAAATCAGCAAAAATAATATTTTTATTAATAAGATGCATTCTTCCCTCCCCCAGTCCGAATAACAGCTTCCATTCAATGTTTCATTGATTTTACCAAAGTTTTCCCCTGGAGACTCGTTGGAGCAATAACTTTGGCTCGAACTCATTTTTTCAGTTCGTCCCATAAATGTTCAATGGGATTGAGGTCCAGGCTTCGAGCTGGCCCCTCCGTCATAGGAACATCCACTTCTTGAAGGTACTGGTACACTAGACCAGCTATATGCAGTCTCGAATTATCCTGCATGAACAGGAAGTTTTCACCAATAAACCCGGCAAAAGGTACGACGTAGTCCTCGAGTATTTCCTCAATGTACCGTTGAGATGTCAATTTACTTGATCGGCGGCCAGCATTCGCTCCGGAGATGAACACAAGATCTGTCTTCGCCTGCAGTGGCATACCTGCTCAGAACATGTACGATCCACCACCACGTTCTTCAATACAACATTGTGAAAATTGCTTTTCTGATCTTCTGTACACTCTTCTTCGTCCATCGTTGCCCTGTTAACACATCCTGCACTCGTCAGAGAACAGGACTGTTCTCCATTGTTCTTCTGTAAAATCCAAATGCTCTCGAGCAAACTGAAGGCGGCCCAACCGGTGGCCTGGGATCAATTTCGTATTCTCAATATCAATCTCGCATCTCTGCTACACTCGACGAACGGAGAATCGCCTCAAATTTAGTTGTCGAGCCACTTTACTTTGGTTCTACTCCGCATCAGTTAGTGCAACCACTTGAGCAGCTACCTCTGGTGTGGCATTCGTTTTCTAGTTTCGGATGAAGAAAAAAATTGCAACTGTGTGAATTTTTTGCACCCAAGTGTAGAAAAATTAGAAAAATGATATGAAGCTTCAAAGCCAGGGAAATCCTATTTTTGGAAATGATAACAAATATTCTGAGATATCCCTAGAGATCTTAACACTACCTCAGGCATATGGGGTGTTAGTTGGAGACCATGTCAGTTAAAAAATATATTCAGTTGCTCCCCATCCAGAAGAGGGGACATTTAACAAAAGTTTGTATTATGACCAAATATAATAAAAATGATTAGGCCAACTGAGATATCCTTAGAGATCTTAACACAACCTCATTTGTATGAGGTGTTAGTAGGGGACCATAGTTATTAGAAGAAATATTCAGGAGCTCCCCATCCAGGGGTGGAAACAATTCATACAATTTAGTATTATGACCAAATATAATAAACAGAGATCTTAACACAACCTCAGGCATATGGGGTGTTAGTTGGGAATCATATCAGTTATAAAAAATTATCAGGAGCCCCTCATCCAGGGGTGAGAACAGTTTAGAGGTTTTTGTATTATGGCCAAATATAACAAAAATTCTTAAACCAAATAAACCATTTTTTAATTCTTCACCTAGCCTGGATGGGGAGCAACTGAATATACTTTTTAACTGACATGGTCTCCAACTAACACCCCATATACCTGAGGTTGTGTTAAGATCTCTAGGGATATCTCATGTGGTTTAAGAATTTTTGTTATATTTGGTCATAATGCCTGAGGTTGTTTTAAGATCTGTGGAGGTATCTCAGTTGTCCTATCAACTTTTATTATATTTGGTCATAATATTAAATTGTATAAATTGTTGCTTCTGATTATTTTACCTAACTGACATGGATTCTAGCTTACACTTTATATATCTGAGGTTTTGTTAACATCTCTAGGGATACCTCTTTTTCGAGAATTCTTAAAATACTGTTTTATCTGCTATATTGTATAACTTGTTGGTTAGAATTTTGAACACTATTTATTTTTGATGTCTAAATATGAGTAGCATCTTGAGAATTTTTAATACACATATCTTTAATTCAAATCAAAAATTTAAGCCGTTAATTATTATTATTTCATCAATTTTAATAGGATTTAATAAACACATCCAAGAAAACTCTAATCTTCGATAATTTTCCGTCTTACTCAGGCAATATCACTAACACAATCACAATTAATGAAATTATCGAAAGATTCGCATTTTCTTCACATTCGTCTGATAATTCCCTCCCCAGAATCCATAGGGCCAGTCTCCACAGATAGTGGATTTACCTACCTGTGGTATTATTTCCATTTGTTAGTACCATTGCATAGTTTTGATTGACTAATTAGCTATTCAGAGTACGCCCGTATCCATTTATGAATACTTCGCGGAGGCTGTCAATCCCGTACTCCGGAACATTTTTGATTCTGAAATTAATGATTTGAGGCCTGAGAGCAGGCCACATGATGTTGAACCGTCTCCGTTTAAACATAAAAACGAAAACTGTTCATGAAAATTTTCTTTTCGTTCGTTATGTACACCTCGCACATATTGTCACCGCACATAAACAAGAAAAACACAGTGGAAAACTAAACAACATAAACTTTTTTGTTTCAAACTGACCCAAATTGACATGCTAACATTAAACCAACTATTTTTACGAGTTATTCCTTCTATATCAAGTGGAAAATAGTTTTATCAATAAATTTATGATAAAAACTCATATTTTTATGTTATTGCTATTGTTGTTGTTGGTATAGTTTTCCATTTTTTATACACCCATGTTAGATCAATAGTCAATTATGTTTCTTTTCGTTCTTCTGTGTTGTTGTTGTATATTTTTATACTGAGTTGGTATCTTAGTCTGAAAATAACCAAACAAAAAACCTATAAGTAAAAAACCATCCAGTACGACTTTCCGAAAACTTTTAGTCTTATCGTGCACACGCTTTACATGAACCGAAGCAACATTATTTAGTGACACATTCGTATATAAATGAATGTTAATTAGGGATGTATGTTGAATCGATATAGGCACGCGGATGACCTCTTTTTTCTGCGTATAAGTTGTGCAGATATATGTTGCTTTGACTATGGGTTTTCTGTATTGATTTAACACGATTTGTGATGGGACTGATAAATTAAGCGTATATGCAAATTGGTTAACCAACATGTCAACCCCAAATTACACATATTCAAATTTAACCATTACGCAGGCATATGCAAATTGGTCAAACAAATCTCCCTTCGTTATGAGACTGCGGCACATGTAAAAATGTAATTTTAATCGACTAAGGGTGACGATCACACGCGATCTCCTGTATATTGATAGTAATCGATAAAATATGAAATTTTGTTTTTGTTATGCATCCCGGACATCTGTCTCCTGCCAGTTATTTCATTTTATATTCATCTCGATCGAAATTCACACAAAACGTTCGGTATTTAAAGGCCAACATACTTTAAGTAGTAACATGATCTTTTAATAATTGAACACGATCAAATTTTTTTTTTTTATTTTGATATAAAAGGATACGCGAAAAAAAATTGTGTACCCGCACAAACAAAAAATAAAAATCCTTTTTAGTACAAATAGGAAAAAAAATGATCTGCCCACATTTTTTTTTATCCATTAAGGATGGATGGTTAGGATGAATGAAGAAATTACTTAATTTTTCAATTCACGATTGAATTTTTTTTTATGTAATATCCCGACAATTTTTTATTGTTATTATTGTTGTTGTTGCATAAATTTGATATAAAAAAGGACCCCCACATTTTTTTTCGATGTGCTTACGTCTTAGTTAAAAACTTTATAAAAAATATTTAGGTCCGAAATATCAGATTCTTGAGTTACACGTACCATTGTTGTGTAAATAATATATGTGGAGGGCTCAAGAAATTATTATTCGATGCACGTGGATTTTTTCTTCGTCTTATACTTATTTGAATGAATTCGAAATGGTTTATGGATATTGAAAGGAAATAGACCAGGCGATGTTTCGTACCATCCTGTAAACGATAAAAAATTGATTGGTAAATTATTCATAACCAAATCAGACAAAACGATATTTTGGTATGAAATAAATAACCGTGTCTCTACTATAACCCGGTAATAACCATAAGTTAAATGCGATTGGGTTCTAAAAATATAAGGACACTTAATACATTTGAAATACTAAACAAGACCGTGGTATATAAATATTTGTTTGCTGGAAAATTTTGTGGTGGTAAGGGTGGCGTTTTAGTGTGCGGTGATGAAAATGTGAAAATATTAAAACAAAAAAAAAATGAAAAATTAGAAAAGACAAAACGAACTCATAACTAAGGCACACAACATGCCATCCAAAATAATAAAAACTATTATAAGTCATTTATGTGCCTGGCAGTATACGGATATTATTTTCGAATTGGTAATATAAAAATATGCTAGAACGGCTGTTATACCCAGTCCAATATTTAGATGATATCGAGGTACCATTAGAAGTCCTTTTCGTAATCAGTACTCGCCATATCTTCAATTTTTAGAAATACAAAAAACCGTTTTAACTGGGGGCTGTTTGATTGTATTTGTTTGTATTGCATATATCAACTTACTTGGTCGGTAATTGGCTCGTTGGTCCTGATGCATAAAAATATCAAAATTTTCTAAAGGGTGATTTTTTTGTGGTTAGGATTTTCATGCATTAGTATTTGACAGATCACGCGGGATTTCAGACAAGGTGTCAAAGAGAAAGATGCTCAGTATGCTTTGACATTTCATAATGAATAGACTTACTAACGAGCAACGCTTGCAAATAATTGAATTATATTACAAAAATCAGTGTTCGGTTCGAAAAGTGTTTCGCGATTTACGTCCGATTTATGGTCTACATAATCGACCAAGTGAGCAAACAATTAATGCGATTGTGACCAAGTTTCGCACTCAGTTTACTTTATTGGACATTAAACCAACCACACGAATGCGTACAGTGCGTACAGAAGAGAATATTGCGTCTGTTTCTGAGAGTGTTGCTGAAGACCGTGAAATGTCGATTCGTCGCCGTTCGCAGCAATTGGGTTTGTGTTATTCGACGACATGGAAGATTTTACGCAAAGATCTTGGTGTAAAACCGTATAAAATACAGCTCCTGCAAGAACTGAAGCCGAACGATCTGCCACAACGTCGAATTTTCAGTGAATGGGCTCTAGAAAAGTTGGCAGAAAATCCGCTTTTTTATCGACAAATTTTGTTCAGCGATGAGGCTCATTTCTGGTTGAATGGCTACGTAAATAAGCAAAATTGCCGCATTTGGAGTGAAGAGCAACCAGAAGCCGTTCAAGAACTGCCCATGCATCCCGAAAAATGCACTGTTTGGTGTGGTTTGTACGCTGGTGGAATCATTGGACCGTATTTTTTCAAAGATGCTGTTGGACGCAACGTTACGGTGAATGGCGATCGCTATCGTTCGATGCTAACAAACTTTTTGTTGCCAAAAATGGAAGAACTGAACTTAGTTGACATGTGGTTTCAACAAGATGGCGCTACATGCCACACAGCTCGCGATTCTATGGCCATTTTGAGGGAAAACTTCGGAGAACAATTCATCTCAAGAAATGGCCCGGTAAGTTGGGCACCAAGATCATGCGATTTGACGCCTTTAGACTATTTTTTGTGGGGCTACGTCAAGTCTAAAGTCTACAGAAATAAGCCAGCAACTATTCCAGTTTTGGAAGACAACATTTCCGAAGAAATTCGGGCTATTCCGGCCGAAATGCTCGAAAAAGTTGCCCAAAATTGGACTTTCCGAATGGACCACCTAAGACGCAGCCGCGGTCAACATTTAAATGAAATTATCTTCAAAAAGTAAATGTCATGGACCAATCTAACGTTTCAAATAAAGAACCGATGAGATTTTGCAAATTTTATGCGTTTTTTTTTAAAAAAAAGTTCTCAAGCTCTTAAAAAATCACCCGTTACTATCACCAGTGTATGAGGGAGTAAGCTTGAGTGTTAGACCAAGCATGTGTTTATTCTGCACTTTGTGTAGTTATGGGGATATTAGACCTCAACATAGGTGGTTGATGGGTTAGGAGGGGTCTAACGGATAATTTTATACTGAGGTTTCCTTATAGGTAAAAAGACTACGAGTTTCTAAAACTAGTTAAGACATCACTTAGCGAATCAGAATTGTTTGTATTTATATTTCAGCTCCACACTTTCAATCTGCGTACATGTATTTGAAGAGCCTAAATCGACATTTTAAACGCCTAATCTAAATGAATAGAGACGGGCAGGTGGCATTTATATCGCTATTCTATAATGACGTTGAAATTACAACAAATGTCCTCAAAAAACATTTTTAAATTAATTACACATTGTAATGTAAAAAATATCTTTTAAAAATACTAAAGTAATTGTAATTGATGTAATGTAATTTGTTTGTACAATTCTCTTTATTTAAGAAAGGGTGGACTAAGGTTATTTTACATGTAAATAACGTTATTTACATTTTAATGTAAATAACGTAAATTACATAAAAATTTGTGTAATTTACATAAAATATGTAAAAAACGTGAAAACTCTGAAAAATAACTGAAAATATTGTATAAATGTAACAAGTGTTTGTTTATCAGGGTTATACGCATCATAAATATCAATCAAACAGTTCATTTAGACGGTCAACCATAATTATTTTAGACTTTTAGTTATCTACAATCACAAGAAGAAATTCATTTATCTATCTACACTGCCATCTGTGTTTATCTTAAACAAGCTCTAAAAACGATTAGCGACATCTTTAGGTTTAGTTTGCTATATATGAGATTTTTATAGTGTAATTCGTGCCATCTATTATCAAATTGTAGCATTTTACACGGTTTCTTCGTAAATGTCAAACAGTTGAGTAAATGACATCAACCAACATATCAGTAAGTTAATTTATTTCCACCACCAAAAAATCGAAACAGTGATCCGTATCACCGTTATATATTAAATATTGAATGATTTTTATTACGTGCCGAAATCATCAGAAACAACCATGAGACTCAAAGTCGGAGTAGGAAATTTAATTGAACATTCAACTCTGGTAGTTGAAAAGCGAGTACCGGTTATTCCAATACCCATCAAATTGAAAGAATTCCATCGTCTATCGACTAGAGAAAAAAAAGCCACGAAAGTTGGAAAGAATTGTGAAAACCGGGAGATTCGGGTCCTTCAGTGTTTAAATTTGGAGAAGTTGAGTATGTTCACACAAGCCCCTTTTTGGGAATACTTCATCCTGGACAATATACAGGCTGTTGAAAATAACATGTATCGAGCACCTATTTATCCACATCAAATTTTCCAGTCAAATTTATTCGTACAAGGAGGGGCTACTATATTCAGGAGATTGATGGGCAAGGAGAATGCTCTCTATAAGGAGTTCCAGGATCACATTCAAAACGAGCCGATAATGGATTTGTTGTAAGTTTTTCAGGAAATTACAGTTGCCCTTGGTCAAGGTGAAAGATTAGTACAATCTGCTACGACTCCCTCTATTGGCAAATATTGTTTAGGCCGATTTTCTTATCTAACGTGTTAACCGACATTATTTTTAGTTACAATTGTACAAGGCGATGATATGTCAGTTTGGACGCACAAATAATAGGTTCAAGGCGGTTGTTTAGGGAGTAGTGCGCTTAAGGTGGGTCGGAGCTATGTGAGCACTGCTGGCTTGCTGGCTCGAGCGTATAAACCGCACTAAACGATGCATTTTTCTGGTTGTAATGGAGTCTGTATAGGATCCATCGGAAGTGCCTACTTAAACAATTCGATTAATGTTACTGATTTTCTTCCCAATTTCCCAAAAATAGTAACCAGATCGTTTATTCATCTTTCCAATTTTCGCTTCCTCGCAACTCATTTAATGGGGTTAATGTGATAAGAGAGTCAACCGTATTAAATAAAAATTGTACAAGGTCTAATAGGGGTGATTCTCGTGCTTGGTAAGCTTCCCATTAATTGATTAGTGATGATGTAGATTAGAGTAGAGAATGTAGATTCGGAATATGTGTATCCCATACTACTCTGGTCGTGAATACATGTTGGTGTGGGAGTACTATTGGGTGTTTGCCGTGGAAATTTACTCCGCATTCTGCAGGCGGCCTCCTACTCTTAAAATGCTGTCAACGCCGATAAATGGAACGAGTGACAAAATCTTTGATTTATTCGTAATTCACCTATGACACCGAAGACTTTGTATATCTGTTTCGAACATTTTTCATTCTACCACCTATAAATTCTCTGTTCGCCTTATCTATTTCTATCGCCGTTAGTTAAGATATTTTGTTCGTAGATCGGCGTCATCTGATTAGTGCTCGTTCCTTTGTGGTGTATTTCGGTGCTACAACTCTGAATATTTTTGATAACCTGCAATGGGTTTAAAATATTTTGGCCATCCAGAATTCGTCTTCTTCTTTAGTCTCGTCATCAAATATGTCAAGTAATTTTGCTTTTCGATATTCCTTCTCGACGACTTCATCTTTAATATGTTCTGTCTCGTTGCTCGCTGGTCACAGCGCTTGTGGCTGGCGTAACCACTCTGTTCCTTTCCACCATTATACCAAGCTGTATAATTTTTCAGGAGTGACATCTCTGGGACCGTGATCTGCGTGATTATCTTTTGACTTTACGGGCGCCCATCCCACTTCTAATGAGTAGGATGTGTAGAAAGCCGTGATAATGCGATCGTTGAAACGGTCCACGAAAACTATTGTACATCGCTCGATAATCTCCCTTTAAGTGGAAACATTAACTTTGCTATAAAATAAGCTGCATATATCTCTAGCTTACCCCGAGCTTAATCGGGGCCACTTCCAATTTACCTTCCTCTTGTACTCAACTAACCTTGGTATATCGATTTTTTGGAAAAGTGCAAATTGACTCTGTATTCTCTTATATTCTTCCTCCGTTTCTATTGGTAATTTAGCATCCCAATTAACGTTGAATAGATTTACCTGGATGTTTTGAGTAACGTTGGGGATGCTAACTTGACATGGTTAGCATCCCCAACATTACTCACCGTAATCTCGTTTTCATCCTCAGATAATTCGGTTACATTTGATCGCAATTTCGTTAGATGAAAGCCTACACTCATCAATGTTCACGGTCAAAAGGTCGTCTATATAAAAATCTTTGAGATTGCGTTGTTTGATGGTGTCTTTTGTACAATCCTTCTTAAACGGCATTCCATTCCCCAAAATCTCCATAGGGTTCGATCTATTGTCGATGCGTCTTCGGTTTGGATTGTGAATGCTTCAGTTGTCACCCTTTAAAACCTCAAAAAACTTGTATCCGATCAACAAATCGATAGAACTTGGTTAGTTAAAACACGGATCAACTAATTCTAAATCATTCAGTATTGCTTCACGGTCCAAGCAAATCGTTGTTTTAGGAAGGCGTGTCAGTAAATGTTTAATTGTCAAAACTTTTAGAATATTCTAAGAATTGCATCACGACCGAAGCTTTGCTTTTGGACATCATGTTTCAGGAAGTTAATCCAGTGACCTTTATATTCGCCTTCTCTCGTTTCAGTTGTAGCCTCTCCTCGAAATATTCCGTTATAAATGAGGATTGCGTTTCTGAGTCCAATTTATCTTTACCAAAACAATTACCGCGAGTAGAAATGATTGTAAAACTTTTTCATCGTTCACGGCAACATGAACACTGGAGTCCGGAGTTTTACTAGAGTTTGACTTTGACTTATTCTCGTTATCTATAGATCATGGAAGTTACATGATCCACGCAAGAAAACGAAAGGAGGCATGGTGGTAGTGTTCACTCCACCATGTGTGCCGCTGGAACATGATAATTGCATGATCCATATCCTGAACAAATTGGTGTTGTTCACAGTATGCGTGCCGCTGGGGAATGGGTCATGGAAGTTGCATGGCCTATGTAATAAAACAACTAAAAAACATTTTATTTACAACAACAACAAAATTCAGAATGAAAGATGAAAATACTCGCAGTCGTGTTGCTGCTTCGCTGTTGTTGTGCCGCTTTTGATGTTGTATTTGCTGTTGTGTTATTGTCACACTGTTGTCACTGCTGTGACGCTGTTGTGGAAGTTTTTGTTTTCGTTCGTAGACGTAGTGGTGTTTCCGTCTTGCGTATATACGTGCATCTGTTGATATGTTTACTCTGTTTGCACGTACAGGGTGATGAATGATGAGTTAGCGATGAGTTTGCGATATGTACGATTGGAATATTGATTTGAATGTTCTAACCGCTACAGCCCAATTCCTTTGAAAAACAAAAATCGTTGAATGGACGATTTTCTGAAGTATTCTAGAAATCATTGAACTTGGCACTTCTAATTGCATATTTTATGAGATATGTTAATCGCCGTCCGAAAAATATAGTGGCTGAATTTGTGCTAATAAAAAATTGGCAAAATTCCGTTTAACAACAAGGACGGTTGAATGAACGATTTTCTGACATAAAGTTTATTGCATGGATTGTATTAAATTTCATATTAATTAGATTATTTACAATTTCTACCGTATAGTTTACCACTATTTACAATGTAAAAAAAATAGTTTTACGTCAATTTGCATACGCTGGTAACTGTTAAGCCATTTGAAGAATTTGTCGGTTATTGATTTTACCATAAAAAAATTTTATAGACCAGTAATTTTGAAATTCCTGGTATCCCGCTATAGTTGGACTGAAGCCCTTTTTACATTCAAATTAGTTCAAACAAAACATTCCTAATTTAGGACACATTGAACAAATTAACTTTTCATGGTAATTTTTATTATTGTAATCAACAGGATAAACTCGAACGGGGTTCGATCCAAATCACTATATTGAGGTAAGCAGGTTTACTCATCTCATATTGCTAATTAAAACTATTTACAGTACAAAACTAGATTACAGTGGTATGCATGCATCTGTCCTCCAAAATACGAAAAAAACCCATTTATCAAAGTGGAGGGCGGTTTAAAATTTACATATGTGTTATTAAACGTCTAACTATGATGTGTTATTCACATTTAAATAAAACCTGCGCGAGAAAAATAATGCAATTGCCCCATAAAAAACGGATGTACCCGATAAAAAATAATGTTTACAGAACCATTTTTTTATGTAGCATCCTTGAAAAGGTGCTCGCGTTGTGATATGTCGGGTGACTATATGTAAATTTATATCTACTAAGTATAGATGTTAACCAAATGATCTCGCAACGGTTTTTTTGTTGTTACTTTCCTCTAAAAGATTAATTAAAAGTTAAAAATATCTTCCAGACATCTGATGTGCACTGCTGCGATAGGCTTGATCGTACACATTTTTAATAATTTAACTTGCCCTTCAATAATTTTTTTTTTTTGTTTTCATCTGATTTTTGTGTGACAAAAATAGACATCACAATTTTCATTTCGATGTACTGTACGTACAGTTTTCCCTTCACTCATCGTGTGTTTTATTTCCATTTTGGTTTTATTAGAGTATTGAGTTCACTTGAAGATATCCATCATCTTTTTAATTTTATTTATTTTATTTTACGTTCTCATATATAACGTAAGATGGATACACCTACAAAAATATATACTCGTACACGATCAAGAGATGAATGCAGCGATCATAATCATCATCGCCGATTGCATATGAGTCGAATTAAGAAGAAATATACGTTTATAGCACATATACAACACAAAAAATAGGACATCCTGTTTGCTTTTAGAAATGATCTACAACCAAAAACACTATGTACTCGTATATGTGGTGTTGGATGGTTCGTTGTTTATAATAAAACAACTCTAAACGCGTTCGTTTAATAAACACACAGCACATTTTTGTGTGTGTTGTGCTATGCCTGTGTTAATACACTTTCGGGGTAGACATAATATCCTGTTGTCTGATGAGTGAAATTTACAATGATTTAGTATAGCTCTGGGTCTGCTGCCTTAATGAAAACCAAAAAAAAAGAAGAAAGGGTGTTAAAATATATTTCAAACATCCTTTCATCCGATTAACTACCTAACAATCTATCTATTGTATATATTTAATATTGGTGTCTGGATGTCTGATACCGAGTTATGAATTTTAATTTTCTTCAAGTATCTTGCTATCCAATAGATAACGTACTCTATGTATATACAGGTTGGCTTCCATATTACATGCCACGTTTCGTGATAAATATAAAGGATCCGTGATTAGACTACAAAACTGATGAAAATAAATTTAAGAGATATTGAACATGAATCAAATTGACCGTTAAACGTTAGGAAGATGTATAGATATAGGGACATGAGCTGAAAGCTTAAATTAATTGGAAACGGTGCGGTCTGAGTTCGAAAACCCCTTTTCTTTTATGAACGCACTGCGACTTGACTTCCAAAAATAGAACTCGGTTGGTATAGATGTAAACACTAAAATTCAAGTTCAAATTATCGTTAAAACACTACTGTATACTATAATAGTATTTCGAGTAGAAATTATTTTTAAGAATTCTATATTTAGAAGAGATGTGAACTAACCTAGGGTGCTACCGAATGTTTATTAGAATATATTTACGAGATACACGCATAAACATATGTTTTTTCGAATTTCGATCGGCTGTGCGAGTATGTAGGAGAAGATCAGTTTTTTGTATGTTGATTTTGTGTAGCTCAATGTAATTGAAGATGCATTTTTTATTTTTAATGTCTACACAGTGGATTCTTATAATAATTATAGAAGTGTATTAGGTTTGGATCGTTAAAATAGTTTCGATCTCTTACGTTTATATAGAATTTACATATATGATCAATGATTTTGTTTATTTTAGATGAATCAAGGCTATGTTTTAGTTATTTTAGGTCGATCCTTAATAAACACATTGGTACATAGTTACAGTTGCCACCAGATGCAATCTACCATTCACATTCCATCGGAGATTCTGATTCCATTTTGTTCATGTATCTTATTCTTGCCGATGACATGGCGTGATGTTTCCAATAATCACAAAACGCATTTCACTAAACAAATTTGTGAACATTCGAAATTTTAAATTGGTTTGCTTTAAAATTATACGTAACCTAGGTAAGTTGTGAATAGATTTTAATTTTATTCAAACCGCAGGTAACAGCCTTTATAGCTTGCAACCGCAAATGTTGCCTTAAAATTTAAATTCATCTCAGATTTATCTTAAAATATTGTCAGGTGGCGTTTTAATTGATTTTTGTACAACTTGTAGCGGCTAATTACTTCAACTACAAGAAACACAGCGAACAATTTAACGTATAAGCGTATTTCCGAATCGGCAGAATATGTAGCTAATTCATAGGACAACTTCATTCCAGATAGGTAGATGTGCGTGAACTTTTTCCTAAACCATTCCTAGAAAATAAAAAACAAATATTAGGAATAGTTTAGCAAACATTTCACAGGCCTATATAGAAATGTGAAGTTTTCCCTCAATCAATTCTTAAAAATAGATCAACAACACGATGAACGATTGATTCAAGGTTGATCCAAAGCTTGTCCAACAAATCTGATCAACCCTTTTAATTGTATAGGATAAATAAAACAACTCATTGATGACTTGAATTCCAATGCTAAACGACTCAATTGATCTACAATTCAATTCTTAGGGTTTTCATCAAATCTTACCTCCGAAACCCCAAGAGATTTTCTTCAAACTTTTTGCATGGCTTAAACTGAGCAATATCTATCTTCAAGTATTCGCTTATTGATGACTTCGAATTCCAAAGTAGCTTCGGAAAGCAAAATTATGAATGCAAAACGATTCAATTGATCTACAATTCAATTCTAGGGGTTTTCATCAAATCTTACCTCCAAAACCCCAAGATTTTCATCAAACTTTTTGCATGGCTTAAACTGAGCAATATCTATCTTCAAGTATTCGCTTATTGATGACTTCGAATTCCAAAGTAGCTTCGGAAAGCAAAATTATGAATGCAAAACGATTCAATTGATCTACAATTCAATTCTAGGGGTTTTCATCAAATCTTACCTCCGAAACCCCAAGAGGTTTTCATCAAACTTTTTGCATGGCTTAAACTGAGCAATATCTATCTTCAAGTATTCGCTTAATGATGACTTCGAATTCCAAAGTAGCTTCGGAAAGCAAAATTATAAATGCAAAACGATTCAATTGATCTACAATTCAATTCTTGTGTTTTTCATCAAATCTTACCTCCAAAACCCCAAGAGATTTTCTTCAAACTTTTTGCATGGCTTAAACTGAGCAATATCTATCTTCAAGTATTCGCTTAATGATGACTTCGAATTCCAAAGTAGCTTCGGAAAGCAAAATTATAAATGCAAAACGATTCAATTGATCTACAATTCAATTCTTGTGTTTTTCATCAAATCTTACCTCCAAAACCCCAAGAGATTTTCTTCAAACTTTTTGCATGGCTTAAACTGAGCAATATCTATCTTCAAGTATTCGCTTATTGATGCCTTCGAATTCCAAAGTAGCTTCGGAAAGCGAAAATTATGATTGCAAACGATTCAATTGATCTACAATTCAATTCTTGGGACGACTCCTCCAATTGTTTTTGTTATATTAGTGTGGCGCTATCGAGCACCTATACACAATACTGAGAGTACTAGTTACTGACAGAAGCGAGGCTCAGTATAGCCGACGTAGCTTAGATCCCAGTTTAATACGAACCTCCAGAACCGACAAGATATAGAAAATACATTATGAATGTATCAAAAAAGCCAAAAAATCATGCTAATGGGTGGGTATGGTGACCTGATGTTTTTAAAATCACGAAATGGTGGGAAAGTAATATCGGCTCGCTGTGACTCCTGTTAAAGCACTCGGCCATGAACTCGGATTCTAGTTTCCTCTCTAGTTGTAGGAAGCGTTGAAATGCTTGTCGTCTACCACTTTCTAATTGGTCCTGTCGTGTCTCTATTATGGGCAGGTGTACCACGTATCTTTATATTGGGTGCTGCCTCGTGGTTTTTCGAAAGTAACTCATATGCGTAGAGTTCCTCGTCCCACTAAGCTAAATCACCCAACCAAAACCTGTTTTGAGATATCAAAGAGGAAACCTCTTTGATATTTTTCCATAACGAAATCATCGTAAACATCAGCCTTCTATAAAAAATCAACAGGCGGGGCGTTTCGGACCTTGGCTCAACCCAGACTAACTGACTCCATTTGTGATTAAAACAAATCAGTAATAAATGTTGATAATTTTCGCTTTATTTGACGGTCCGGAATCTCCATCGCAGGTTTCGGAAACAAGTATGCTTTAATTTTGTTCCCATTTCGCGATGTTGGTCCATTTCTTCTAATGAATGGCGAATTAGATTTTTTATGTTTCGAAGGGTTCCCATTCCATAGTGTGACTTTACAAGTATACACTAGATGCACTACGTGGAATTACAAATTTCATCAAGTGCCTCTTTATGTGCGCTAGATTATTTGTTTTAGGTGGTTTCTTGAGTATTAAAATCAGTTTGTGAAATTTTGAGTTGTATGCACTTGGTGGAAGTTGTATTGACTCCAATGCGTTTTCTGTAGAGAACCTCACCTGCTTCTACAACGTACTGATCCAATAATGTTGCTAGTCGATCGACGGACTTTCTTGCAGCTGTTTCAAGGAGCAATACAAAAAGGATAATAATTAATTATTAATAATTAATTAATTAATTTTTAATTTTTTCGGTATTTTCAAAACAGATGGAGGTAACACTAGAGGGATACCGTTTCTCAATCAGTGAAATTGCGAGCAGCTTTGACGAAGCGTTAATTTAGTATTAGTCAGATTATGCTTCGTATAAATTACAAATGCAGCCAGAGCTGCAATTTTATTAATATTGTAAGACTTATACGGAGATTAACTTTAACAGAAATTTGGTATTTTTCGTATTAGAGTATAGATGTCTCTGTTTAACTCTAGGCGTCCCTTCACACGTTGCAGACAATTTTCATCTAGAAATAGGTTTAGCGATATGAGTTTATAGCTTTGTCTAGCTTCTTCGACTTTTTCATATATTCAATTTTCTCGTCGAAATCCTCGACACAATTTAAAAACTATTACGTCCGCTTGAACTCTTTTAAATGTTGAAAGGTCCCGCGGCATTATTGATGAATCTCGTACAATTTGTAACAACTATTCGCTTTAATTTTTGTAAATGTGTTGTTCCAAATGGCAATAAATGGCAGTAATTTAGCTCTCTTGGGGTTATACCACGTGATGCAATATCTGCTAGGGTCTCGTGGGACTTTATGTGATGACCATGTTGTTGCTGGGAGAATTTTCTTTATTGCTGAAATCCTATTTGCTACAAAGGTTTTGAAGCGGTTTGGCTTATCCTTGATCCAACTAAACATGGTCATTGAATCCGTCCAGGCTGTCTTGTAGTTGCTTACTCGCAACGCTAATTAAGCGCGTATATTTGTACTCTGAAACATTCGTGCAACTCTTTCTGACTCATTTTCGTTGTATTTACCCATCTGGCTAAATAAAATAAAAAAAATATAATCCCCGATGTCCATGTTTCTCGCATTATAATTTTTTTTGCACTTGTGATAGGTGATAAACATCCTATTCTACTAGATCAAATAGCTTAGATGAGCCAGCTAATAATGAATAAGATGGGATATTTTTCATAATTTCCTTGGGGTTGGAGGCCCATTTTAACTTAGACCTCCTTGGTTAGTTGTCATCATTAGCTATCGTAATGCAGAAAGGTTTTCTTATATGCAGTCATGCCGGTCATCAGGTCGTCTATGCAAAAATTCGTTTATATGATTTTTGCAGCTTTGGGGTATGATTGATGTAGGAAACTAGTAGCTGTGGTACCATGGTTACGCAGGTTCACGTCTCCATAGTATGCGTTGCGTATACATTTTTCTATTTCATGTTTGCCCCATTAGAGTATGGTGTCAGTTAAATCCTCCTGTAATTTTGAATCGGTCATGAGACCAACAAACCGAAAAATTAGATCAATGACTTAAAGAATTGTAACAAATCAAAGAACAAATGAATCGGAGGTTTAATCAACAAAACTAGAACCGTGGAGAAATTAAAAAAAGGAATTAAAGAAATTAGAACAGGCAACGAAAACATCGGAAGGAATCTGGATCAAATGGTAGACATAATATTTGGCAAACGAAATTATAATGTAGATGGGGAGCAGATGTTGGAAATGACTATCAGTAATAAGGTGAAATCGGATGATGCAGATCATGGAATGCGTGCGAAGAACCAGTAAGCTTTGGGGAATCGAGTGGTGGCGATGAGACAGCAGATAAAGCAGTTCAGATTACTTATGTAACGGAGAACGACCGTAAACTTGAGGAAATGATTATGCCAGAAGTACGAATCATGCAACGCATGAATAATGTTGATAAGTATGACTAACAGAAAAATGAGAAGCTCGTTGTAGGTGCGGCGATGCTCTCGGATGATGCCGAAGAGCAATTGTGGCAGCTACGGTTGGACGGTCATCTTAGAATCGGAAGAAGTTCTGTTGGATAGAACATTGAAATGTATCAGGGGGAGATACCGGCCAAGACGAGTTAGAATTACAGATGGTCAACCAGTTGAAATTGATAGGGCAGCAAGGCTGTCCAGTGTGTTCCGTATGTGTGGAACATATCTTCCAAAGTGGTTGCAGGAACTGGTGGAAATAAGGGCGAGCAAGAACCATATGGAGTGATATCCAAACGGCCGAGAATTATAAGGTGCGACAACTGTATTATACGATACGATGTCAAAATTCGAGAGGGTCAAGCAATGACGGGAGAAATTACCTAGGTAAAGCTATAGTCAAGAACAGTTGGTTTGATTAGCAATCAATTCAACGTTTAGGAAATTAATGACATTTTTTTGTGAGAGTAGTGACATCTAAGTGAGAGTAGTAGCGTTATAGAATATAGTTCTATAACAATTTTCTTGTATAGCAGATTATAGTACTCTGAAGATCATCAAGTTTGATAAAATAGATAAATTGTACGCTTTCAAAATATTCTGAGAACGAAAAAATTTAAACTAAAATTATAAATTGTATCGACATTATCGCGATTACTTCCAATCGCGATTGCACGCCAAAAAAATAAAATAAAAATTGTATAATTACGGTGATAGACACAAGCCCGATTTTATAACTCTGCAAACGTTCAAATTAAAATTTAATTAATGAAATAAAACAATTTCAATGCGTATTTGTCGATTTTGAATTACTACTGGTTTTTCTTATATTTCACATTTATCTCCTTCCTACAACCCGATTGTAATAATCTTGTTCTATAAACGTAATAATCTTGCTTTGATGAAAATAGTGTTATGACAGACCGGAGAAATATCGGAATAATCAAGTATTCATGATTATCTAGTGTCGACAGACAACATATTAGGTCGATTTTTGGTCTAAATTGGTAACTAACTAAATTAAAGTTTAGTCATAACTTCTAGATGTCTTTTTTTAAACGAAATATGAGTTATATTTATGTCTTAACTTCAAACTTAGTTAGATTTGCAGTAGCCGATTAAAAATATTGTCGAAATTGATAAACCTTAATTTAGATAGCAAATTTTGATTAAATCTCACACGCAGTTTGTTTTACGCCATCTCTGAACAACTAGAATAAACTAACCATGAATTTTGTTAGTCAGAAAGTTAAACAACAGTTACTGACTAAACTAAATTGCCGTTAGTTTGTACAAGTGATTTATAGTTGCTACTGTATTCATACTCGTACTGGATCTAATATTTAGTCTGAAATTGTGTACTGAACGTGCTAAATTTTTAATTATCCACCTTTTTTAATAAATACTTCGACAATTGACAAAACTCAAATTAAATTAGAGAGTTATAATAAAATTGCAGTTCAACGCCATCTATTGATAGTTGGTACTAACTAACATAAAATTAATTATTAGGAAATTATTTAGTCGAAGAAATCTCAGATACAAAGCATTAGAGTTTTTATTGATGTGTGCCTGACGTCGATTTTTTGTTTAAATTTCTGAGTAACTAAATTGGTGATTAGCTATTGGTGATACTGGTGATACTGCTCAGATGTCTCACATATGCACGCTTTAAAATAGGCGACTTCTCTTAGACATGGTCACATTGATTCAGCTTATATTTTGAAAAACATATCAACTCTTGCGCCTTGCAGAACATTTCGAAACCATGAGTTCTTAGCACTAGAACACCATTCCACAAACTATGGAGAAAAAAGTTGTCTAAATCATTCAACATCATCGACGACCCATTTGAATTTAATTTATCAACGGACAAATACAAAAATATACTGAAGAATTATTTTTTAAATTTTTAATTGTTTTATTGTTTTGATCTCTACAAAAATGGTAAAAACAATTTTACCCATATATATATATATATATATATATATATATATATATATATATATTTTGCTGACATCTACTGTCATTTGGCCAAATAAATATGAAGTGATCTAAATGTTTTTTCATTCAGTGAAATGACATATATTTAAACCTTCTTAAATCTGTCTTACTAAGAAAATTAGATTAAATTGGGCGTGCAGACCAGCAAGAACGTCTATGAATTAATTTTCATCGCCGCTCAAGGTTGTGGTTGGTTTTTACTTGTGGAGGAATTTTAAGTGTGTTCGTCATACCAACCGTGCACGATGAACATGTTTCTAGGTTGACCACGTACTCACTATATAATGACTCGTTTAGTGGCGACTTTTACAAAATCGCGTTCTTTTAAATACAATAAGAAAAGTTTAGTTTAAAATGAGAATACGCTTTGAATAAAACTAACAGTGTACGAGTATAATATGATTTATATTATTTTATAGATTAGAAAAAAACGCCTAAATGTCCTCTCATGTTTAATAAAATAAATAAAAATCATTTGGGAAAGTCATGCTACCCTTAAATGCATAACCTAAATGTTGTTAATCCTTAAAGTTTACGTTCGAATGAATTTTTAAAAAAAAAATCTCGTATGTGTTACCTTAAGGATGGATGGTGGTTTGTTTGGTGTTTTTAATATTTTATTCACCCCCTTACCCCCCTTAGTTTTGGAAGTTTCGACATCACAAAGTAACAAAAGACTCAACTAAACAAATGGAATTGGATTTATATGCACTCACACAACAACAGTGAAAACCGTTTTTGTTTTGTAAAATAAATCATAGATCCACGGATAATAGCACGGTATAATGGATTCAAAATGTGAAAAGGAAAATTATGGAAAATCATTTTGACGAATGTGTATTATGTATGTCGTCTCATATGTATGAATGAAAATTAGCTTTATAGAAATTTTTTATTTTTTTTTTTGTCGATGAAGTTAATTAGAAATGCTTTCATGCGAATTCTTCGAGTGTCGGTTATTGTTTGTTTTTATTGTTTAAGGAATGCATTTACTTACACATTTTATGCTCGAATTCGTTATCCGCACGTACACTGAACTGACAGGTATAATACACATATTGTGTAATGCGTGGTTGTTATAAAACGTTGGTACACGGGACCAATTATAATTTTTCTTTTTCAATCATGCTTTGCAATTTACCGTAAGCAATCCATTCCCCATTCACGTGCCCATCGAAACCACTTCACGTGAACTTGTATTTTTATGTGGATTTTTATTATAAATAAATTTGATTTCATTTCCTTCAAAAATGTTGTAGGATGTTACATGTTGTATGGTATGTCAATAACAGATGTAGGTTCGTAACAATCAATCGTGATGTTTTAATAAAATTCCAAGAAGAATCCAATAAACAAGCAAATTATTCTACATATTACTGCCATCTATATTATACTAGCCGAACTAGGAGTAAAACAACATAACAATCCAATATAAGACGACAATCCAATAAGATTGTTATTTATTAGACAATATAAAGGAATTGGTTAGAAATATGTACGGGTAAGTATATAAAAGGGATACAAATAGGGGAATTAAATAATGACATTGGGAACACGATACAACGTACTAAAATAGTTTGAAATTCAATAAATTTATTATTTTGATTTGAATATTTTTGTTGTATTGGTTACAACAAAAAATCATTTTTATTATGGAAAACACGCAAATGGCCATAGGTCATGACTGGTCGTGCCATTCACCAAAATTTGTTGGTAATATAAGAAAATTGGAAATTTATATAAAAGTTATAATAAACATGAAAATGTTGATTACTGTTTTTGTTGATTTGGAAATGGAAAATAGATGTGTGGTCGTTGTACCTGTGGTTACGTACAGAAATGAGTCGCACATGTTATTGATTTTCATTGTGTATTATGGAAAACGAAAAAACGTGAGACGGTTTGGTTATTTATTTAGTGGGTTTCTAATCAACTTATGCGGATTAAATGTATAATCCTGATGTGGTATTAACCAAACGTGAGTTTTATTTCCGTGGGGTAGGGATAAAAATACAAAATTTTCGTTTTTTCGAGTACTACCAGCCATTGGGCTATGCTGGGCGCAATTGGTCCAAAAAATGGGTAGATAAATAAAATAATTTTCATGGTTTAGACCGGAGAGTTTAATATAGAGCCATATGTAAAAAGGTCTCTGCAATCAAAATATCGTGGTAATGCTAAACGTCTTAGTAAAATTAATTGAAACACTTGCAAAAGATAGAACCTATTGCTGTGGTTTAAGGAGTCAATAATCTTCGCTAATGACACGTGGCACTAACGTAATTGGACAATGATATGTAAACACGAAAGCGAACTAAAGTTTTAAAAGTTTGATATTTAATTTTTTTTTTAAAGTTTGTGAATCGGCGCGATTCGAAGAATATGCGACCCATCGGTTTAAGCAATTATTCAAAGACTGAATGAAGGGACTAAATAATCAACATTATAAGAGGATTGATATAGAATGCCCGATACTAATTTGACTTTTATAATTATTACAAAACTAAGCGTTGGCTTATGAAAACCACAGCAGAAAGGAATTAGGAATATTGTTTGCACTCTATTTCTTAATGTTCACTTCACTGTGAACCTGCATGAAAATCTGTTTGATATTATATATAATACAGACCTAGATGTGTTTATCTCGCAGGTTGACACGATAGTGTAAGGAAATTACAATTATTTAATCAAAAAACCATTGCAGGACCGATTGGCTTATGGTGCAAAAGGCTTCTTTGGACTATTTAGTCAATAATGATTGTAAGCAATTGAAGAAACTTAGCATTCTAGATGCGTAATGGTACGACACTAAACTACCACTCGGTTGTTTGACGCTTGTCAACAAAATACAAAGCAAAATATTAGTGCTAGCGTGGCATCTGACACAATCGCATCGGATAAAGCTGATAAACTTATGTATATATTCCGGATATTGGAGATCGAAAGCACCATAAGTAACCCTGAAATATTAAACTAGCATCCCAAAATAAATAGTTTTTTTATTTCCAGAGCCCATCCCAATTAAGGATATTACTAAAGTGGCCGAGATGTCCTGTTCTAATTACTTATTGGCCAGTACAACAACCGGAGGAATCTGAATTTTCTCCTAAGATAATTTGGCGAGAAAATATGTTTCGTGCATGTCATGGAATCCCATAAACAAAAATTTTCTCGCAGTTTTATCGAACGATAGCAGTAACATGATTTTGTATTAAATAAAATCACTCGAGAATCGTAAACTAGTCGGGCATGCACTCAGCGTCGCTACAGTTGAATGGAGTAACAGTTCCTTGAATAAACTGGTTTCAGTATCGTTTGAATCAACCGGCCGTGTCTGGAATATAAACACCTTAACTGTTATCTCAATTATTTCATTCTATGATTACATGTTTCATATTTTCACCGCTTGATTGATATACTTGAAAAAAGAAGTACACCAAAAACGAGCAGTGAAGATATCGCTGGCGACCCAATTGGACACGATAAATTCTAGTAAGCGTAAGGAGAATCGACAAAACTTAAAATTGGATGAACTATCGACTACGCTCGAAACAATTATATTTGGTGATAAGACAACTGTATCGAAATCGGAGACGAGAGTGCCAGTTGGGCAACGGGTTAATACAACGCTCTTATTTAGCGAATGTTGAACTAAATCGCGACGGGTTAAAATCATTGCAACATTGCAACAACGCGGATTGAGCATCATCAAAAATTATTCTGGAGCCGACAGAAAATTAACGAGTTACTGTAAAATGAGTGTAAAAATTATTCGAAATAAATTACAAAAGTGATGAATTTTTGGATTTTTAACATACCTAATTCTATTTGCAGTGAAAAATTTAAAAGTTCCGTTTCGAATACAATCGGAAATATTTTTCTGCTACCACAAATAATGGGCGAGTACAAATCTGAAATTCTGAAGCGTACCAGTGCATCGAAAAGAGGAATACACTAAGCGCGGTTCAATATTTCTTAGCGACACATGAAATTAACCAAGTGACATATTATTTGGTGTGACCAAAAATATATCCGCCGCACCAACGTGGGTATTCATAAGTTTTTTTGCTGCAGGGCCAACATTTTACCGCTCCTAATTTGGGCCGAACGCGGGATAATAAACACACCTTCACTACGACCTAGAACAACAACGAGCATGTAGACAATAATAACTGTGGCAGTAACATCAAGATAAATAAGATCAGCTACAACAGCAACAAAAGAAGCCTGCGTGCCATTTAATTTTGTGATTTATTTTATTTTAATTTTTGTTGTTGTAACTAAATTTTTTTGGCTTGTGGTTCATTTCAAACACCGCGCTGAGTACACAAATGATCGCCAAGATCAGGATCTCTCGTCTTCTTCCGTCAATCTGGATAATGCAATTCCCATGCCCCATGATTCAGCGACGCGCATGGTCCAGTGAATGGCACAACTTAGTCTACTCTCGTTTTCCATATATGATCCATGAGTTCGCAAAACCACCTACCTCTACAGTAACACCAATCTCAATACCAAAAAAGTATTTAGTCTTTAAAATTACCTGGCTTCACAAGTCTCACCAGTTTCAACTCTAAACTAGATTTTGTAAGCTATCTACAAACCAATTTCTTGTATCACATCTTCCGGTCATTTTTGATCGACTTGTAGCCAGTCTAATAACTAACTGATACAGAGAGATCAGATGTCCAAATCGACGGATAGCCCACGGATCGGCTTCACGACACTCAGGTCACTCTGTAAACTAAACTATTCAATTACAATTACAATTACAATTACAATTACAATTACAATTACAATTACAATTACAATTACAATTACAATTACAATTACAATTACAATTACAATTATAATTACAGTTAAAATTACAATTACAATTACAATTACAATTACAATTACAATTACAATTACAATTACAATTACAATTACAATTACAATTACAATTACAATTACAATTACAATTACAATTACAATTACAATTACAATTACAATTACAATTACAGTTACAATTACAATTACAATTACAATTACAATTACAATTACAATTACAATTACAATTACAATTACAATTACAATTACAATTACAATTTACAATTACAACCTAGTAAACCACTTCCAGTCATTTGTTCATTCCCATTTAAATTGGAATGGATGGTAACTTCCAGAGAATTCTGTATCATTCTGTGCCTTTAGACTGTGTAGTTATTCCACAGTATCGCACAAATGTATTAAAACAACAACAAAGTTAAAAATATTTCAACTCGAGTGTGGACAAAGTAGGCGGGACAAAAAGCATTCCACGAAATTTGATTGGTTTTGAGTGTGGGAGCGAGTGTGATGCTTTTAATTTCCGATGTCATATACTGTGCCAGAATCCATCGAATCATCTGGACTTTATAGGCAATAATCCCAGGTCTCTGTGCAGCATTCTTCTCAGGCTGATACAACTAATGGCCAGTTGGTGCAATCGCAATAGCACGCACTACTCACGAACTTTGTTCCCCAATTTCACTACAGCCGTTCTGCTTGGCACTCTTTCACGATGCACATATATTTTCAAAATTCGCACGGTTTCGGCTACACAAAACTGCCTTTGAAAATAAGTTTTCAAAATTTCAAAAGGCCTCTTAAACGAAAACATGATTGTTTCGTGACACGGAATATCAGACTGACAAACTGTTAAATTTTCAATCAAATTGTTTAAAAAAGTGTTGACATAGCCTATGATTTAAAAACAAACCAATAGATGGCCCATTTGTCATACATTTTTTGAAAATCACCCACAGTCTAGTAAGTTTATTAAAGGCTTCCATTCTTTTCTACGGATCAGTAACAAATAGTCACTTGTGAATGAGAAGAGGCTAATTGGCCAGCTCCATGTATAGGTTATTTACTGAAGTAGTATTTGCACTGTGTCCTTACTGCATGTGAAGTATTCAACATTCCACGAAGCTCTTCATTTACTCAACACGTAAATATATTGTCCATGAACTGCAAGTTTTTTTATTCTTGAACTGTCGGGATATTTAGGTCCCTATATGAAGGTCATCATTCCTAATGTACCACGGAGCGGCAACTATCACGTAGCACTTTGTTATGAAAAGTTTGTATTATTTTGATGTTGGTTTTCCTTGTACAGCCCCAAAGCTGAATTCCGTAAGTCCATACAGGCCTTAGCACCTGTTGATATAACGGCAATTTATTTTCGGTTGACAATTCTGAATTTTTGCCGAGCAGCCAATACATTTTTCGATATTTGATGGATTCGATATTTTAAGTTCATATTTTTTCTTTTTAACGTGCTCTTTCCCTCTGACCCTGGTATCTAACTGAGGCGATCCCTAGATATTTAGCCCTTTTTGCATACGGAATCTGCTGACCGTTAATGATTACAGGTTTGTAGATGACTGTTCGATACGCCACATTTTTGTCCATTTTATGATTTTATCATATGCTTCTGGTAGTTTCGTTGTCGATTCCTCGATAGTGTCTCCTGTTGAGTGAACTGCAGTATCATCAGCAAATGTTGCAACTGGTGTAGAACGAAAGGTAAAGATCTCTGGTAAAGAATAGGTCCCAAAACTCTGTTCTGCGGGACTCCTGCCGAAATCTTTTTCAGCTCGGAGTATTCTTCTTCATATTTCACTCGAAAATTATTTTGGTAAATCTCTATGTAGTTTGAAGAGTAAATCTCTATGCCTCACCTATGTAGTAGAGCAAATTTTCCTCTCTAATGTGTTCTCAATGAAGCCTTTGAATCTGCTCAATACTTGAGTGTTTCTCTCTGAAACCAAACTGATATTCTGATATAAGGTTTCTTTGTTCTACGGTTCTTTTCAATCTTTTGAGCAACAGCCTCTCAAACAATTTCGCTAGTGTAGAAGTGAAATTGGCCGGTAAAATATTCTATCAGCTCCTGTATTATTTGCTCTGTTATCAGATCGTAACCAGGAGCCTTCTATGCTTTTATGTTCTTAATTTCGACTGTTAGTTCCTTCAATGTTACAGGCCATATATCTTCGAAGATGTTCATGTTTCTTCAAGATGTTCAGCAAACAGGTCAGCTTTATCTTTAAGGTGGTTTTATCTTGCGGCGCACGCGTAGTGTGCCATTTCTTTCGGGCTTTTCGTTTTTCCTAGACTAGTTCTCTTACTTCTATTGGGTAAATAACGGAGTTTTCTTTCCTGGATGATGATTCCTCTTCTATTTCATTTTCACTTTTGATTGGCACTTGAAGTTCTATTTTTTCCTCTACTAGCTGCTTAAACAATTTCAATTTGGTTTGTTGTTTGTGAGCTGTGGTGAATTGGTTTTTTCTATTACATTTCCACTAACCGTCATAATAACAGGAGAATGATCAGATATTAGACTTTCTTCATTTTCTAAGAAAATGTAGCGTTACGATATGCCTTTAGTGATGTAGAAATCTGTAAGGGTCTGGGATTTTGATAAGATCAGATGGCCAGTACGTTGGTTTCCCTCCTGACTAAAATTCACAGTTTGAGTATTGGCCAGCTGCAAGTAATTCTTTGCGTTTTAGAGGGGTCAATCTTGAAACCCAGAAGGTATTTTTTGCAATAAAGTGACCTCTGATAATGAAGTTACTTCCTTCTTTAAATTATACCGTGGGGGACAATAGATTGCAGATATATTACAGGTGTTGTGATAACCAAATTTAACCGTCACGGTGGTTACTTGCATGGAGTCCTTTGCTATTTATAATCCTTCACGATGATTAATATTATCACTAATAAATATCGCTGACCCCCCTCTTGGCCGTTCTGCTGGATGTGTGGTATGGTAACAAGTGTATCTCCGGATTGCTATATAGGAGCTGCTGGTTCCTGCTCCGGAATTATGAATTGAATTTGGAACTTGGTATGGAACTTGGTATTTTCAGTAAATTGAGTCGATCCATGATTAACTTGTTCGTTTATTCTGTTCATCAAGACTATTTATAATTGCTTGGGCAGTGTTTTTGAAATTTTCGATATCGTTGGTGCCATTTTCTTTCGAATTTGAAGAGGCCTGCGCATATGTATAATTCTCCCTACGCATAGGTAGGGGAGGCCGGGGCAGGTTGTTTAACGGAGAAGGTAGAGAGAATTACTTATAAACTGTTATTTTGACAATTTTTGTGAGTATGAGTTAAATGTTGGATTTATAAATCTTCAGTCGTGTGGGAAATTTCATTGTGATCAGTCTCAGTGAGTAGAGAGAAAGTGGTTGAGGTTAGGTTTTAATAAGAAGAATAGTAATCGCATGCTGTACTTACTTTATCACAATTTTGAACAATTAATTTTAATAATTCGTTGCGGCAAATCGTGACGTTTCTACTGGGGAAAGTTGTGACATGTAACAACGTGCCCCGTTGAAAATCACAACCAGTAAACAAAATAATTTAAAAGGTTTTGAATTAATTTACTCAATGTCTTATACAAGAAAAAACCAACCGTGGAGAAGCTTCGGCGCCTGTTATGGAAGTTGCGGTGAAAAGTGTTTTAACAGCAAGTCACACAATACGGTCGGTGGCTAAAGATTTAAACATAAATTACCAAACACTCACTGGCGGTAAGTTTAACAGAAGAAACCATACAACTTATACAATCCTGTTTCACTAAATAAGAAAATTCCTGAGTCATGGATTAAAAATAAATTAGCAGGTTCTGATTGGTTATCAAGTTTTTTTTAAAACAAATAGCAGCCTATATCACTTCGAACGCCAGAAGCAACCAGTATAGGTAGAGCAATTGGCTTTAATCATTTTTCGATCTATTGACTGAAGTAAATAATGGATATCGATTTACTGCAAGTGAAACGTGGAACTTGGACCAAACCGAAGAAACGACGGTTCAAAAACTCGGGAAAATAATTGCCGAAAAATTAGTAAAGCAAGTGGCAGGTTTAACTTCAGCAGAAAGAGGACAACTAGTAACAGTGTCTTTAATTCCATTCCTCCTCAATTTATTTTTCTAAGAAAGCGGTATCAAAACCATTTTATTCTTGATGGTCCAAGTGGATCCAGAGGAGCAGGCAACAGGTCTGGGTGGATGACCGTAGAGGAATTTTATAAGTTTATGCAATATTTTGTACATCATGTCAAACCATCTCTAGAACAACCAATGTTGCTTCTTCTGGATAATCACGAGTCGCGTTTGGCACTAAACACAATTAATTTGGCAAAAGAGAACGGGGTAGTTATGTTATCATTCCCTCCCCATTGCTCGCACAAATTGCAGCCTTTGGGCAGGGCTGTATTTTTCCCCTTTAAAAAGTATTTATCAAATGCTCAAAATATCTGGATGCGGAATAACGGCGGCAAACCAATGACGATTCATAATCTTTCTCATCTCGTAGGCACTGCCTAAGGCACTTGCAAATATAATTAATGGCTTCAGGGTCAGTGGAATTGCACCGAGAAATATTCACAGAGGTGGACTTTATAGGATCATCTGTTACTGATCGTCCACAGGCTAATTTAGGAACTACCAATACTCAGCCCTTAGAATCATTTACGAATATAATCGATGTATTAAATACAGGATGTCCGCCGGGAAGGTATACTTGTTTGTTTTGCCGCCATTTAGGCGAATATTAGTATTGACAGTTCATACTTGACAGTCGTGAAGTAGACACGTGGCAAATTCTTCCACAAGACCATTTACGCCGCCGTACTTATGCCAATAGGATGTTACAGCTCGCCCATGACAACCCCGATTTTCATGAAAAAATCATAATGAGTGATGAGGCACATTTTCATTTAAATGGATATGTGAATAAACAGAATAGTCGGTTCTGGGCAATGGAAAACCCTCACATTATTCATCAGTCACCTTTACATCCATTAAAAGTGACAGTCTGGTGTGCAATTTGGTCAGGAGGAATCATTGGACCTTACTTCTTTGAAAATGAAAACGGCGTAACGGTAACTGTGAATGGGGAGCGATATCGTGATGATTGAGAACTTTTTAACGCCACAACTGCATACTTTGGGCTTGATTAACATGTGGTATCAACAAGACGGTGCCACATCGCATACGGCCAGGATTACAATGGAATTACTGCGAGAACTCTTTCCACAACAAGTTATCTCAAAAAATGGTGATGTTGATTGGTCTCCACGGTCTCCTGATTTGACTGCTCCGGACTTCTTTTTGTGGGGATATCTAAAAAGCAAGGCTTATGCAAACAAACCAGAAACGCTTGAGCAACTCAAACAAAATATTCGTGATGAAATTAATGAAATACCGCGTGAAATGTGTGAGAATGTAATGAAAAATGTGCTCAAAAGGGCTCGCATTTGTGAGGCTAACAGAGGCGGACATTTATCTGATATTGTATTCCATACATAATTGCCGACATTAAATAAAACATTTATCAATATAAGATCCATTCTCTTTCATTTAATCAAAAATCATAAACAAACAAAGTAGTGTACCTTCCCGGCGGACACCCTGTATTTGTTGCGTCTACCTAGGCAAAAAGCTAAAAATTTAATTTTTTTTTGTAATTACAGATTCGATTTTGTACTGCCACAACTATTCTGGAAATTGATCCCACCATCAGTTTTGAAGAAATTTCGACGATGTTTTACGAGGACTACTTCTGGTAATACACAAATATATCCTGCAAGAGAGCCTACTGCGTCGACCTCAGCTATGAGTGGTATTGCAATTGGATTCAACCCAGAAGCTATTCGTCCATTTCCTAAAGCAGGTCCACGGTCTGTAAAGAAATCCGGCTGAAAGAAACGAGAAGCTCCCATTTTGACTGCTACACCAGAAAAAGAAACTGGGAACACTGAAATGTTACCAAATCGGAAGAAAACTAAAGTAATATTGCAGGAAGATACAGAATATTTTTGTCTGATTTGCATGGACCCACATAGCCATAGCAAACCTGGCGATTTTTTTCTATTTGCTCGGATTTATCAAACGTTACCATGAACAGGGTGAAGGGATGAAGTCCACTGTTTTAAACGGATTCTAGTCGGTTCTCCCCGCTACGGCTCTCATTTTTAATAATTTTCACGGCATCAAGGATTTTCACAGATTGAATGTAGGCTTCATGCCATGACTTTGATGGGACGATCGTTTTTATTTCCGTACCTATACCACAGATATTTTTCCATATTCGGCTTCATTAACAAGTTTATGTATGCGTTTGGATTGGAAGTGTTAATCTTCCATACATGCTCTGAACAATAGAGCAGTGATTTTGTACTCTTATTCCGTAACATTACTCATTAGATATTACACGTAGGATTTCTGAATAGTTGGTTATTCCTACTATAAAAATCGGTGGAGGCACTTTTTCCTTTGGCTGTGCTTCATTTTGTTCAGCTGGTTGCCGTTCGGGTGATTTTTCTACGTTTTACCTACTCAGCTTTTCTTTTTTTTTATTTCTCTTTTACAGTATCTAGTTAGTTTCCCTACCTAACTCTTCCTCGTCCATTGAGTTTCAATCTTCTGCGACTTGTCTCTTTTAGGTTGTGGTCGCGTTGAAGATTAGAGATTAGAAGCTTCATGTCTTCAACTTTATGTTTTAGTGCTTGATTTTCTTTTTCTAGATTAGAATGCCCATCATTTGCATTGCTACCGACGTTGAAGATATCGGTTGCAGATCTGCTTCTGCTTCTAATTTTGGCATACGTTCTTGCTGTGGTTCCCCCAGAAACCAAGGAACCAGCCTCCGAAGAGTGGATTAGCTAATTAGAAAAATGGTGTACCACCTGGGTTACCCCCATCCTTTTGTGTTTTGGTCCATTGCATTGAGTTGGATTGACTATTCGCTATATTGTTCCACTAATACGAGGGGTTTGGTTACCACAACCGTTCGTATTACAATACATTGCCAGAAGTGCGCCTGTATCCGAGAATACTTTGTGGAGGCTGTCAATCATTTGCACCACCTTTATAAAATTTGAGAAACCAACGGCAACTTAGCACCAAGATCATAGAAAGCCTCGAATGGTAAAATACTTATCCAATAACGAAAACCAATCCATATACTGAAGAATTAATTCCTTCTTTCAATTTCACTTACTTTGTTTCACTTATAAATGGAATTCACTTTATAAAATTTTGAAATTCTCGCCACGCTCGGGAATAAGGGAATGACGGTCATCAAAAACTGAACCTCATAGAGAAATATCCGGAAACCATATACGCTAATAAAAATAATAATAAATATCTAATTAAATAAAATTGTGTAAGGTTTGTGGGAAAATTTTCCACCCTTAATTAATAAAATATACAGCTAATGCATCCCACCCTTAAAACATTAAATTGTACAACTTTCATAATTTAATATTAATAATCGTACTTATCATATTTATCTGTGATGAAAAATTAACAAAACCCAAAAATGATATCCTTATTGCACACTTCCACCAAATTAAAATTTAACATAAATAAAAAAAATTATACCCTGCTTGATTATATTTACATACAGACAAGTGATCTTCATTAAAAAGGCGCAAATAAAACAAAACACCAAACAACCAGTTCTCCATTACCATTTTTTTGTCTGATTTAAAATCAACATCTTCCCGCAATTAACCCCCGCACCTATGCACACACAAATACTATAAATAATAATAATAATGAACAGTGGTGGTATTATCCCTTGAAAACAAAAAAAAATCCTTCACCATCCCGTAAATAACAACAAGTCGTCGAAAGGAAAAAACAAAATTATTCAATTCCTAACCTAAAAACTCCTGACACTTTTTTTTTATTTACCCCAACTGAATGCTAATTAAAAGTTGAGAAAAAAAATCTCGCGATTCACTTGTTTCAATTTTTTTTTTACTCGAACGTCGCGACTTATCCTAGGTTATGGTTATTATTAGGAATGTTTACTTCATTTACAAAAATAAAATAAAAAAAATTACAACCAAATTTTTTATTTTTAAACATAATCTACCCTACCTACCCTATACCTACCCTACTACCATATCGGCGGCATCCACCGCACCCCCATCCACTTCACTTTACAATATACAATTTCTTCTGTGTACGAGAATATACACTACCCGGAACGGAACAAGAATGAACAAAATAAAAAAATACAACCGTTTTGGGATGGGGACGCGGGTGGGAAAAAAGAAGCGCGCTGAAAATAAAGGGAACAATTTTTTGTATTTATTTAAAAAAAACAAAAAAAAAATTGTTCAGTTCATTCAACATCGCGGCAACCATCTCGTTCGCTCTCTCATTATTGCAATAATGGGAAGATTTACATCTCGACGATGTGGTTTGGTGTACAAGTTGTTTAAACGCCATCTGATTTTAATCTCCTCACAATTGGTAATTAGTCTGAGCAGAGTGATTATTGTGTCTAGCGAAATTTAAAAAGCAAATTCAATTGAAATTCATCAAATTGGTTGGTAATTTTTCGATACAGGGGATCATCTGTTTGATTTCTAGCCATATCAATTCTTAAAATGTGTGTGTCGTCCTTGTGTACCTAACTAAGATAATAATTAATTAATGATATGAGTAACCTCTCGATTTGGTCATAATTAATTGTTGTTTTCCCATGGCTGACGAAATCATCCGTTTTTACTACAAAACATAGGAATCGAACATTTTGTTGGACGAAATGATCGCTGATGATCCATCCGAATGATCTATCATTGCTTTGTTGATTAATTGTACGCGAAATTTGAGTTTCCCCCGGTGATTGTGAACCAGTTCTACCAGATGATGATTATATTCCAGTAAAATATTTTAGTTAACGCTTCCGTTAATGCGATACCTTAGCATATACAATAACACCCGGATTGAATTTCCTTAATTAACTTGAAGTTGCAGAACATCAAAAATCGTTTGAATTTTCCTTCCGAACGTAAGTTCAGTTGGTGAGGTGTACGCAAGTAAGACATCAGGTACGTCCTTCCCTTCGCGGATTTTCTTTAATATGCCCAAAACCGCTCAGTATGGAACTGTTTGCGGATGTTGGATACTATTTTGTATACAACATATATTGAAGCGTTCGGTGATGAACTGAATTCCGTTGTGTGACGCCATATAGTCCTTAGGTCCAAACCTTACAATCACTTGTTTAAGTACTTCAATCATCTTTAATGTTATTGTGGGTGGCAGCTCATAAATTGCAGACCACATTGGAAAGATTGCGGAATAACAATGCGTTCGCCTAATAGTAAACAACCATCAACGCATAAAAGTGATTCACGTCTGGATTGCAGCTGTATGAGATATACATTCCGAATCAATGATGGTTTATTGGGCCAGAGTTCCTGCATCAGTTACAAATTGTCGTACATCCTTTTCTAGTGCGATGGAAGCTATCAAATAATCTTCATCTGGTCGTGACGTTTTGTTGATTAGTCTCGATAATAGGTCCAACGAGTTTTAAAAACATATACCAGTAACTGTAATGCCCAACGCTGAAACCGGTTGGCTGAATGCACAGGTATATCCTTCTTCGGTTCCAATAAAGATAAAGCTAATAACGGCCTATGGTCCGTTTATAAGGTAAATTGTCTACCAAAAATCATTCGATGGAATTTTGAAACCACGAAAATTAGCGCCTGACCCTCTAGTAATCTGTACTGTTGTTGCGGTGTGGACAAAGCACGTGACACATAATACACTGCCTTTTCTGATCCAATCCATGTTGTATAATTTTGAGTCATAATGTGTTAGTAATGAATGGGATTTAAGAATATCTTTCACCTTATCAAATGGCGAGACCATGTCAACGTTGAGCCCTTTTCTAACAATCTATCAAAGAGATCTCTGAGTTTGCGAATTTTCAAAAACTTGCCACAATAAGTTATGGCACCCAAATAAGAACGAATACTGAATACATCTGACGGTGGTGACATTTCGATAATTGCCTGTATCTACACTGAATCTGGAACTCACTGGATCTTACTGGATCTACACTAGATTATCTGGACAAATATTTAATTTCAGGCAGAAAAACGTTGCACTTATAAAGGGTGTTATATAGGGTGTTTTTTTAGGAGGTTTGTTTTTCCGATAGATGTCGTTTTATTTTATGACAGTTGTTTTGACAGCTCAAAGTGGCATTTCTACTCAGTATTGTTTGGCAAATCATTATGAATAGGTTAACTCCAGAACAACGTTTTCAAATCGTGGAAATTTATTTTCAAAATCAGTGTTCAATTAAAAATGTTTATAGAGCACTTCGTGAATTTTATGGTGCACATAATCGTCCGTCAGAGACCACCATAAAGAACGTAATTACCAAATTTCGGTCTACATTCACTCTTTTGGATGCCAAGCCACCGACAAGAATGAGAAGAGTTCGTACAGAAGAAAATATTGCTGTCGTTGAGGCCAGTGTCGAAGAAAACGACAATTTATCGATTCGTCGTCGTGCTCAGCAAATTGGACTTTGTCCATCGACTTTATGGAAAATTTTACGTAAAGATTTGGGTTTGGTGCCATACAAAATTCAATTGGTGCAAGAATTAAAGCCACACGACCATCGTTTGCGCCGTGAATTCAGTGATTGGTCGTTAAATCAATTGAACGAAGATCCATTTTTTTACCGTAAAATTCTCTTCAGTGATGAGGCGCATTTTTGGTTAAATGGATACGTCAACAAACAAAATTGTCGCATTTGGAGCAAAGATAATCCACACGCCGTTCTAGAATTACCAATGCATCCTGATAAATGTACTGTTTGGTGCGGTCTATGGGCTGGTGGGATCATCGGTCCATATTTCTTTAAAAATGAGGAAGGACGACGCGTTACCGTGAATGGAAATCGATACAGAACCATGTTAAATGAGTTTTTGTTGTCAAATCTTGAAGATATGGATATGAATGAAATGTGGTTTCAACAAGATGGTGCCACTTGCCATACAGCACGTGAAACAATCGACTTATTGAAAGAAACTTTCAACGACAACATTATTTCGAGAAATGGTCCGGTGAATTGGCCTCCGCGTTCGTGCGATTTGACGCCACTCGATTACTTTTTGTGGGGATACGTGAAGTCATTGGTTTATGTGGATAAACCTCAATCGATTGACGCTTTGGAAACCAATATTCAACGTGTCATTGCTGACATACGCCCTTAAATGCTTGAAAAAGTGCTGGAAAATTGGACCTCCAGAATGACATTTGTGAAAAATAGTCGTGGTAGCCATATGCCAGAAATTGTGTTTAAATGTTAAATGCCAAAAAATTATCTACCAAATAAAAAAAAATTTTGGTCATTTCATAATTTTATATGTGTTTTATTCAAAAAAAAAATCGGCAACCTCTTAAAAAAACACCCTTTATATTGATAAGGAACCCATATTCGCGCATTCTTTCAAACACTTTGCGCAGGGTTTCCAAATAGACTACATATCAGACCCGGATAAAGTAAAGAGCCACATCTTTAGACCCACTTATATTGTGTCCATAATTTTTTAAAACACCCCAGATGCCCTAGATACTCTTGTTTGTGTTAATGCAGAGCAATTTTTTGCAATCGCCGTGTATTCCAACTTGAGAAAACGCGCCTGACAAATCTAAGTAACTGAATACGGTGCTTCCACTTAATTTTGATAAAAGATCATTAGGTGCTGGAATTTGATGTTGATGAAGTTCCGTAAATTCGAACTAGTCTATTTTGCTTTTTTACGATAACGATCGGTGCTCAGCTTGAACACTTGTATCCATTGGCATTTGGTTTTAGATGAAATTTTAATTTGAATCCCTTGCATGACCTAATCGTGTACTGGAAACCTGCGGGAACTGCTGTTTGATTGAATTTTGATACTATATGAGTATACAACGGCAAATGTGTTTGGATTTTGTCACAAATGCGATTGATGGCCAAATCCCACAGACACTGGTGTGATGAACTTAACAAAATTTTTAAAATTTACGCGGGGGTGCATTCACTATTTTAACAGTGTAATTCAATCAAATGTTGAGCAGTGATTGGAAAACGCATTAAATGATTTATAATGAATTTAATTCATTTTTTGCGTGGCAACATATTTTAGAAGCCCGACTATAAATATTTCCACCCAGCCATGGGTAGCCCCGGTCTGGGCTAGAGAGATGCACTACGAATTAACAAGCATTTAATGGGAAACCTATAACTCAGTCAATATTTTTGTGTTGGAACCGTTTTGCAATTTATTATACATGGTCGATCGTAAACATTACACGGTTTCAATATCAAATGAGTTGCATTGGTCTAAAAGGCAGAGATCCAACGAAGAAGAGCATGTAGGTCTGGATGAAGAGAAAAAGCGGGCCAAGCTTCATGTGGGACAGTCGCCAAAGAGGCTTTTTAGCGGAATTGTGAAAGAGGGGGAGTTGGTGCTATCTGTCGAGAGCTATGAAGAGGGGAGCATCACAGGATAAAAATGGAGGTTGGTGATCAATGCACTTAAAATCGTTTTTCTCAAAGTCCTTGGACAACAACCGGGACCCCTGCCAATTTGTGGGGACGTTGGTTGGTATCCGCGATGGCTGAAGCTGACTAAGTGCGCAGATTAGAAATCGATTTTCTTATACAGAAAGGCGATCGAGGAGTTATTCGACATATGACCAGGAGCCAAGCTCAGGCCAGTTCCTAAAGAGGAAATACCTATCAGGCCTAGGGCAATGGTCTGGATTCCTACAGAGACGGCTAACCTAAAAGAATCCCTGAAGATTACCCAGGTTTGCAATCCGGATCTTGCGACGAGGAACTGGACGATTGTGAAGCAGGAGGAAGCAGTTTTAGATTATCTATTATGATAATTAATAGGGAATCTCTGGCTTCCCTGTCAAAAAATGATGCCAAAATAAATTTCGACTTTGGTTCAATAACACTTAAAGTGTTCAAGAAGGTCGAGGCCGGGGAAAATCGATAACCGCGCAACCCGAGAAGGGGGAGGAAGAGGTCCAGCCTGTTGAGGGAAACTCGACTAGGGTTTCCTCTTCAGAGACGGTATTAAAACTGCAACAAGAGCCGAAACCAGGCGAAGAGTTAACTATCGAACTGAGGGATCGACTATCCTTAGGCATAGGGAAAGGGGATACATTGGACTCTGAGGAGGGAGAAGTGGACCTCCTTAAGTTTAGGAACTGCGAAGAGAGTGAGACGAAGGAGACCGTCGACTTCGTCGGGTCCAATTAACCGACGCAGCACGGCTGTCGTAATATGGTAAGTGAATACAGTTGACAATGATTAGGTTTTTGCAGATAAATTTACGTCACTCCAAGGCTGCTTCGGCGGCGCTTCTTCTCAGACTTGCTAAGTCAGAGGAGGAGATAGTTCTGATTCAAGCACCTTGGATTAAAAACGACAAGAACTGTGGTGTGCGAGCGAAGAGGTACATCCTTTTTTACGCTTGCGTGACGGATAAGAGCAGATCATGTATACTGAACATTACTGTGGTCTGCATAGAGGCGGAGGGTAGGAGATTCTGGCTTGCAGCCGCATATATTGACAGGGAAAAGCCAGTTCCGCCAAATATAATGTGGGCACTTGTTCATGATGCAGAAAAGAGAAAGGTTGGAGTTATACTACGGTGCAACACAATCGTGCACCATACCTGGGATAACCCGGACATCAATGATAGGAATGAGTCACTTTTTGAACATCATTTAAAAACTAAATTCATTATTAGTAATATAGGCCAGGAACCGACCATTATTAATTCAAATAGGCAGCAGATTCTGGATGTTACTCTGATCTTCGATTTTATTTCACCTATGATAAGGGACTGGAGGGTGGCGAAGGAGCATTCCTTCGCTGACCATCGGTATCTAACGTTTAAGCTCAATCTCCAAATTACAAATCAGTACGTCTTCAGAAATCCCAGGAGGACAAGATGGCGCATATATAGGGAAGCATTCCATATAGAGTTCCATTACTCCCGACGCGGGTAGTGATGTGGATTCAATGGTGGATATTCTTACTAAGCTTGCAATACCTATATGAAGGAGGCCTGGCCATTAAAAAAACTGAGGGGAAAGCAAAAACCTGTTTGGTGAACCTCGGCACTTCCAAGTACCGAAAACTTTGTGGGTCTGCTTTCAACAGAGCGAAAAAATCAAGAGAAAGTCAAAGTGAGACTTCTATAAGGAATGCCTCAGAGAATATAAAAGGGAAACAAGGAACTCGCAAAGAAATTTGTGGAGACTCTTCTGAGATAGAATGAAAGAGGTCTCGGAAACCTCGTGCTTAAAAAAGATTCTCTCTACCAGTCCAGCTGTTCCCGGCTATCAGATTAAATCGAATGGCAAATGGGCGGCTTCTAGGGAAGAGACTCTAGATCTTTTGATGGAATCTCACTTCTCGGGAAGTAAGAATGCGTGGGTCTAGGGATGATAAGGGATGAATATACGGAAAATAAAATGGGCAAAAGTTTTAAGCCCTTTAAGTCAGCTAGTGCGGATGGGATTGTGCCAACAGAAACGCAGGAGAACTCGGAGGTCTTACTTCCCTGGCTGGAGGTTATCTTCAAAAGGTGTCCGAAGCTGGCATACATCCTGAAGAAATGGAGGAAGACTAAGGTGATTTTCATCCCGAAAGCAGGTAAAAACTGGCACAGTAACCCTAAGGACTTAAGATCAATATCTCTGTCTTCCTTTCTGCTCAAAATCAAGGAAAGGCTGCTTGATGTCCATATTTTTTCGGCATTACATGCTTTTGTTCGGGAAATTGAGAAGTCACTGGATTTTCAGGAATTCTCGTTAGTGGTGTTTCTCGATATCGAGGGCCCATCAGAAGACGGGTTGTTCGGGGAACACGTCAGGGAAGTGTCTTCTCTCTCCTTCTTTGGAATGTAGTAATCAACGGACAACTATTGGAGCTGGAGGGGGGAGGAATAGTTGTGGTTGCTTATGCCGATGACATAGCGGTAGTTGTCTCGGGAAAGCACCTGGGTATAATCTGGGATGTGATGCAGAATGCGTTATCAATCACTGCCGGTTATCAATAACATATCTCGATTGGAGATCAACCCATCTAAAACAGAGCTGGTCCTTTTCACTAGGAAGTATAAAATTCCGGAAGTAGTTCCACAAAGTTTGAATGGTACCATGCTGGCCTTTACTGATTAGGCGAGATTTCTAGGGATTCTTCTGGATAGTAAGCTCAGTTGGAAACTAAATACGATAGAAAGAGTGAAGAAGGCCACTGTGGTAATCTATGGGGAAATGGGGTCTGAAACCGGAGCTAGTGCACTGGCTTTATACGGCAAGGCCTGCACTGGTGTATGGACTGAGTGTATGGTGGCCATTTTTGGAGAAAGTGTCAAACAGGAACATGATGAGGAACGTGTAGAGGGCAGCCTGTTTGCTCATTAGTAGGGCACTGAAAATAGCACCCACTAGTGTCTTAGAGGTCATGCTGTACCTTTTCCCGTTGAATATCATCGGTAAGCAAATGGCGGTCAACACGGCCATCCGGCTATCAGCGGTTTCGAGGTGGAATTACCCGCAAAAAAGGCACTCAATTCTGTAAGGCATGACCTGGTGAATTTGGATTATATAACACCTCTTTTGTGTTTTCGCAAGCGTTTTAAGGTGATTCTGCTTTCTAGGGAGGATTAGTGGCATCATCATGGAAATCGGGATGGTTAAATTGTACACCGACGGCTCTATACTCGATGGTAGAGGGGGAACTGGCGTGTTCTGTTAGGAATTAAATGTGAATCTATCCTTTCTTTTCCCTGATTATTGCAGCGTGTAGCAGGCTGAATCACAACGGTTTCAAAACAAAACATGTAAGGAGTTAAAATTTCCAACTGAAAACTTGTTAGAGAACCAGGTTCATCTCACTAGCCCTAAATCTTACCATGTTATTTTGAAATCCTAATTTTAATAAAATATTTGCATATTCGACATTCTTTCTATCGAGGTAATTAGACAACCCCATGTTAACCCATGTTAACTATAGCCCCCCATCCTCAAAGATTCATGCCCCGTGGGTCAAAATTTCAAACTAATGGGTTGAGTTCCTCTTTGGTTGCTGGAAATATCTTCTTGGTGGTTTGTTTGTTTATAAACTGACCTCTGACAATAGGTTGGTATTGATAATTTTTCCTTTTGCTAACTGCGCGACTCAAACTATTTCATTTACTTCCGGACATCTGAGATGGTGACAGCATTTTTTTACCTGAGATGCAGGCTTCTCGTGAAGTGGTATCTTAATATTTCAGTCCTAGTCAGGATATTGCTTTTCCAATCAATACCTGCACCGAACTCTTTTAATGTGCCATCGCAAAAAATTCTATGCTTGTGTTAAGCCGATACTTTTCAAAAATTGTCCGCATATTTTCCTGCTGATTTCGATTTGGGAGCCTAAATCTATCAAGGCACTTAAATTAATGAGCTGTCCAATGTCGGTAATTAGTTCCCTGTTGGTTGACTAGAAGCGTTTGAGTTGTATACTCATGCTTGACGGCGCTGCATCATTGCTATGCTGAAGTGTATTATGATGACCTTCTTTATGCTGGGCAACACAAAACGTACGTAAAGGTCGTAGACATTCACTGACCTTGCTCTATCTAAAGTTGACATTTTGCGGAATTGTTCGAATTGTTCTAAGCCATGACGTTCTCTACAAGCCATGTATACGTTTTAGTGGTAGCATGGTTGGTGCCACAGTGCATAGGTGTTCGTATTGCTTTTGATTTTGTGCTCCCCATTGCTTCTAACAACTGGAACCTTCTCCACATGAAGTCGTAATACTCTGGTATTTTTGGTATTTCTCTTGGATTAGCTAACGTTGTTTCATGAAGCCTAGCTGATTCTGAATCAATTTTTTGATTAGAATGAATGTTACAAATGACGATTTCGGCAGCTGCAACTTACATTGTTATTAGGATATCTGTGCTGCACCGGAAATGTTATTGTTGCGGTGAATGAGCTCAGTAAATATATAGTTCAATGTGCTCCAATTCTCGTACTCCCCATAGAGTAATTTGGTATGTCCAATATCGGTAGCTTGATTTTTGGACATCCCGTTGTGGATGGTGTTGAAATCTAATAATTGTTGCTTGCACCTTATCTTTCAAGGTGCCGTTGAAGTTCTTTTGGAAATATTTGGTTGGTTATTCATCTTCATTTGTTTGTACCCTGAATTCAGCATGCAATTGATCAATTTTATCAATATTTATTGCAGCTAGTTGGTTTTTAGTTACAAATATTCCTTTATGCAATCTGCGGTATCTAATGCATACTCAATTACTCTACATTTTTGGATATAATTGACGCATTGGTCCGTCCCGCATTTTAAATAGTTTATTCCTGACTTCCCCATAGATCATTGAATCTCAATCCTTGCGATATATTGATAAAGGCTCTTGATCACTACTTTTACCTGGCTTTGGGTTTGGTTCGTTGATTGATGAAATACTGAAACCCTGGCTGGTAGTGACGGTGGTTGTGACTGATCGGACATTGATGGCGTCGGAGTATTGGGCGGTCGTCTATTTAGCCGTTGACGCGTGCCACCTATAAGGAGGTCGTATATCTCAACTATTTCTCTTTTAATGCTGAGATATTGATGAAATAAGTCCAGTGGCGAGATCGCTGTTTCAAATAATCCTGGTACAGCGACTTTTAATTTGCATATTCTTGCTGAATACGTAGTTGATCCTCCATAATTTCTGTTGTTTTAACGTTCAAAAATCTTGTTGGTTGCTCTTATATGTTGTATGGCATGCCGGGTGGATAAAAATCAGGCATCTGCTCTGATTTTGTTTAATACTGATTATTTAAATTACCACTGTTGGAGTTTGAAAAATCAGAGTGAGAACTATACGGTTCTAAATTTCTGACTTATTTTTATTTAAAACACCACGAAGAACGTTAATCTAAATCTTCTTCATAAAAATCACTTGAATCAGTTTTAGTACAGTGGATCGATAAGACAACTCTTTAAATAATTCGCACCATACATCATTTTAATAATTTTTAGACCCTAAATACCTATTCGAATAAACGCAAATGGTATAAAACCGCTTTCTTTCGAGTTTTCCGTTTATAAACCATAAAATTTGCCTAATTCCAACAGCAATACAATTGATGGACTAATCATTAAGAAAGCAGTGGCCGCCGAATATTTATTAGTTCAAAAATATTTCTGAACTGCCCATACATAATACACTGCTAAAATGTTGCATTTATGTTCAGCTTTAAGCCAAAAAGTCATATTAGTACTCTTCAATCATGTGCAATGATCGTTGTTTAACCCCTAAATGACGCATAAAAATAAAATAAAAAATATATTTTTGCATATCATTATGTACTCGACAACGAAAATTAATCAACATTTCGGCGTATCAATCACATATATCAAATGTGCTGTTATCGGGTTCCAAATTGAATCGCACACGAATCTGATTGGAATTTATTCATATATGATTACGCACACACGCACACACACACACGAAATAAACAATCCCAAATCTCAAGGGATCAAAAAACAAGATAAAAAATAAAAATAAAATTCAATTATCCTTGTTACTCGTGTGTATGTTTGTATGCATCCCTCAAAAGAAAATTATTATTTTTATTATTGGAAAACGTAAAACGAAATGTTAATATGGGATTAGATTTTTCCACTGTAAAAATAATATAAAAATTCCGGGAAATATTCGAATTTCGTAATAACCCCTTGAACTACTTTATATCTCGGTATATAGCAACGATTGTATTTGGTAGTTTTAGTACGTCGAGAAAAATAGCTTTCCCTCATTAATTAATGTGTTCATCTTCCATTAAAAAAGCTCTAATGGGAAAACCAGAAACAAAATGAACCCTTTAATTTTTGTTCGGTGTATCCTTAAATCCTAACGGTATTCAACTTAATATGTGTGACAACACACATGAAAATATCCGCGCGGACGTAATGTTAAAAGTGGGATGATTATATACACGCGTTTTTGTCGTTTCAGTATATATAGTACATGGTTGGGTTTTTCCATTTTCCTACACACACACACACACACACACATTAATGTATGCTGTATACGAGCATAGCCAAAAAGGATATTATAATCGTATATAGAAGGGAAAAATATTTTTTTACGTTTAAATTCCGCACAAAGTTAAAAAATTTTGTTATAAAGAAAATGGTTACAAACATTGGAAAATGATGGCTCACACACATGATGGTGAGTTTTCGGTTGATGAGAGGGTGGTAAAATATAATTTTTTCCGTTTTCAAATGATGTTGAAACAAATGTGAATTCTTTGATGTTTTATGATGGAATTTTCATCGTTTTTAATTTTTTTTTTGTTGCTTGTCGGATCTGGGATGCTGTACATGAAATGGCTTTTCTGCTGTACACAACACAAGTACCTCTATGTTTAGTTACGCTTTTCGGTATGGTACGGTATACGAATGTGAATTTTTATGTGTTTGTCGTTTTAATCGCAAACCTTCTGCTATGTACGGTACATTGTGTACCATCGTGCTACAATATTGCTTTTGTAATTTATCCATTTTAGGGAGGGTGTGTGTGTTGGTTGTGGATATTTTACACACAAAATGTATAAAGAAAACGACTCGAAGGTATTTTCCATTCTTAGGGTATATACATAGATAAATAGATGGATAGATGGATTTATATCTACATAATGTGAAATGATTATTTTGAATTTATTCCAAAAACAGTTTTTTGAAAAATTATCTTAAAATGAAATTATATTTTCGTTTCGTTAGGGTCTTCCTAAATATGAGGGTGAATTTTTTGAAATTTTTAAGGTATATATAGTTAATCGTAGCAATTCTAGTTAGATGTTTTTCAAAATGGACGAATTTGAATTGGTTGATGCGATCAAACACTCAGTTAGAATGAATTATGAGAAATGGTTAAAAGATTCGCGAAGGAATACGATAGTCCAACGAAATAATTATAAGTATCGACTGTATCAATAAAATCAAAGCTTAATTTAATCTTAAGGTTTTTTGTAAGAAGAAATGCTATTTCATGATCCAAAAAAAAATTATCATGAGGAGAATTTTATTTTCTCAAATTAAAATTAATATTTCTTAAGCTAAGAAATTTATTTCTCAAATGTTGTACACACATCTTAATTTATACAGGGTGTGCTTTTAATACATGCCACGCTTTTAACTCGGAAACGGTGCAACTGACAATAATAAATAAAAATTGTTCAATGTCGAAGGGGACGTGTAGTGGAGATCTTGAATGACCTTGAAACTCATTAGTATTGGAGGGTGGGTGTCAAATCAAATTGCCTGGTCGCCCGTTAAAAAACATTATTTTAATTATCTTGCTTAATTTGCTCAAGTTATCTTATATTCCTGACCCACCTTTGATTACTTTGTATATCTTCCGAATATACGCGGGCGTAGTGGGAAGTCCGGTAAACTTGCAACAGAGGGCGTCACAATCGCAAATCCCAGATGTCATGTCTCAATACCATCTGTAAACTAGACCAAATTAAAATTTTCAGACAGATCTGTCATTTAGTGGAGTTTTGCAGCCATTGAAAACAGACAACCCATTGATTTTTTGCAATCATGGAAAAAAGGTGAATTTCGTGTGTTAATTAAACAATATTTTTTGCGTGGAAAACCCATTACGCGAACCAAAACAAAGTATGATAAATATTATGGGGACTCTTCACCATCGATTAAAATGATTCACAAGTGGTTTACTGATTTTCGTTGTGGTCGTACAGACACAACTGATGCCGAACGTTCAGGTCGCCCAAATGATGTCATCACACCAAAAATGGTTGACAAAATCCATGATACGGTATTGCAAGATGCCAGAATGAAAGTGTGCGAGATAGCTGAGATAGTAGGCATCTCAGATGAACGTGTGCACAATATATTTCAACATTTGAATATGAAAAGGCTATCCGCGCGTTGGGTGCCGCGGTTGCTTACATCGACCAAAAACGCACACGTGTGACAACTTCAGAGGCAGGTTTGGCGATGTTGAAGGACTGTGGATGAAAGATGGATCCATCACTATACACCGGAGACTCAAGAACAGTCTAAACAGTGGATTTCTACTGGCGATTCTGTGCCGAAGAAGGCTAAGGCGGTTTTATCGGCCAACAAGATCATGACCACAGTTGTTTGAGGTACTACAACTTATTGAAACCGTTTCAACGACGTTTTGAAAGAAAACCGACCGCATTAGGCGAAGAAAAAAGTTGTCTTCCATCAAAATCCATGAATTACGCTTCGAATTGCTTTCACATCCGCCATATTCTCCAGACCTAGCCCCCTGCAACTATTTCCTGTTTCCGAACTTGAAGAAATGGCTTGGCGGAAAAAGATTCGGCTCTAATGAGGAGATCATCGATGCAACGAACGCCTATTTTGAAGGGTTGGAGAAATCGTATTATTCGGAAGGGATCGAAAAATTGTAAAAACGTTAGACTAAGTGTATCGAGCTAAAAGGCGACTACGTCAAAAAATATTTTGTTTTTTGGCCGAAAATATTATTCCTTGTTTGATTCTTACCAGACTTCTCACTCCGCCCTCGTACTCAACTTGGGATTGATTCTAAATGTAAGACCAACTTTTTTACTCAGGTTTGGATTGGAAGGGTTGGATAGGTTTTTAGGTGGCTTTCAAATTCCATGACTGAGTAACAATAATAATTTGCAGCACTTTTAATTAATGTTTCGTTCTTGGTCTCTTTTTAACATTTTCTACCACCCCAAACGATTTTGACGTAGTCTAGTCGGGCCCGGGTTGTCGCTAATAAAATTGTACGGTTCAGTTGATTAGGGGGTGTTTTTGAGTACCAGAAACCGATTGTAATGGATCCTGACTGCGCGAAAATGTATTTAGATAACCATTGGGCTGGCATTTAGGCTGATTAAGGGGGTTTTAAATTGCTAGGAATCGATTGCGATGGGTGGTAATTTCGGGAAAATTCATTTATTAGAAGGTCGTCCGATGGGGCCTGGATTTTATAAAAATTGCTGGAAGATCGTTTTTGAGTACCAGAAATCGATTGTGACAATCCTTGTTATTTCCTGAAAATTCATTTAGAGGGAGCCGAAATTCATCCGGTGGAGCCGAGATAATCAAATACTAGGAATCGATTTGCATGAACGATTTTGATACAAATTAGTGAGGATGGGTTTCGAGTGCCACTGATTAATTCCAACAGGTCCGTATTAATCAGGGTCGTTGGTGGAGTTTGAACCTTCTTATAACATTTTATTTGGCTTCTGATTTTGATAAATTTTGTCGAGACAACGGTTTCAATGCAGGCAAGCGATTACCAGGATAATTAATTTTGGAATCCTTCGGATGACCTGTCGTGCGCACTATGTGGCATGATATGACGATGATGAGGATGTCAGCAGTTCTTTAACGTGTCGAAATACTTCAATTTCCTTCTCGTTCAGGTGGATTTTGATTTTCTTGAACTCGTTTGCTCTGGTTTGTGCGTTTTCCCTTCTCGTTAGGTTAGTTAATGGTTTCGATATTTTCGCGAAGTCTCGAATAAAACGTCTTTAATAAGATGCTAACCCGAGGAACGAATTTAAATCCTTCAAGTTGTCGGGTTTCTTGATGTCCCGAATAGCAATGATTTGTTTGGGGTCCGGCTTGATACCCTTGGTCGTAATAAGGAATCCGAGAAATTTCGTTTGAGTTTTCAATAATTCCGGCTTATGCAGGTTAACCCATAAATTGGCCTGTTCCAATTTCGCAAAGACTTTACTGATATTTGATAAATGCTCTGCTTCAGTTCTCGCTCCGAATATTATGATATTGTCGATTTATACGAAGCATATCTCGCCGATTACTTCACATTCATGGTCGAAAACTAAGTTGTGGGTATGTCGGTTTCTTTCATCTTTATTTGATGAAATCCTGAAGTTAGATCGATGGTAGTAAACAATTTTGAATCTCCGAGGTTTGCAATTGTGTTGCTAATATCAGGAATTGGATATGCGTCCGATGTTGTTACTGCATTTAGCCTTTCGAAATTTATTACCATTCTATACTTTTTCGTTTGGGAAGCGTCTATTTTCTTTTGAAAAATTCAAATCGGCGAATTATACAGGCTTTTGGAAGGTCTTATTCCATCCGCTAGGATTTGTCCGATTTGTTTTTCCACTTCCTTCCTCATATGGTATGGATACGGGTATGACTTTGTATATATTGGTTCATCCGTCGTTGTTTTACTTTCGGCTCTTACTTCGGTAGCGATTGTTGCCGTATTGTTCACAGGTCCAAATAGTGCATGAAATGTTGATACAACTTCCTGAAGTTTTTGCCTGGTTTCTGGTAACAGAGGGTTGTCACGAAGTTCGATATTGTTGGCTTGATGAGATGATTTTCCATGGCGCGAGATTTTGATGTTTGCCCATATATGTAGTTAGAATGTTACTACTGCGATCAATAATTGCTCCGAATTCCTTCAGCGAATCGTCACCAATTATTCCATCGAAAGTTTTTAAACCCGGCATACTTTTAAAAATTTGGCATCGAACTTTTTTTTTAATTTCAATATCTCCAGCTGCTGATCTGGTTTTAAATTTAATGTTATTAAATTTCGGGTCGGGATGGCGGCTCGAGCTAACTCTGGTTTTACAAAATTTTTGTTAGCTCCGGTGTCAATTAGGAATTTAAGGATATTGCAGTTTGTGAGTTTATATTTTATGTATGGAATGCTAGAGGCATCATAAAATTTAATTCTGGTTTTTCCTCCAGTTGCTCTTCATCAAATATTTCGTTTTCCATGTAGTCTTCCACTAGTTCGTTGTAGTGGTCCTCCTCTTCCTGTTGAGTGTCCAAGTGATGTACTCTCGACAACTTTCGTGGTTCATTGTGGTTCGAGATTTCTTGTTTGAACGCTTGGTTAGTTTGATGATTTGGGCGGTTGATGTAGTTTACTTGTATTTTCTGTACCGATGAATCAATACTCATTGGTACTGGTGGTTTCAAATTGATCGGTCTAGGCGGAACTGAATTGTTTTGTTGTTGAATGTTATACGCCATGTTCTCCTGTGGTAAGGGCATCGGGTTAGGACACCTTTCTGAATTGTATCGAAGCTTTGGCAGAATTTGGTTTATGGGTGCAGTAAGAGTTTGCGGTTTTTGGATCATTAGCATTTTTGCCAGATCTCCATTCAATCCTCTGATGAACACGTCCAGTGCTCGATTCCGGTAATCTTCCGATTTAGTTTATTAACGATGAGTGAAAACTGGTGGTTTACGTTGGCGTAAAACTCGTCCAAACTCATGTTTCGTTGGATTTTTACAAAACAAATGAATGAAATTAAAACGTTTAGGATAATTCAAGATGTTACAAATTTATTCAAGTTTTTTATTCACCATCTACCACTTGCGTGCGGTTTTACCAGATTAAACTATCATATAGTATTGTGCGATAGGATATTGCCCATTTGGGTAAGAGATTCACCATCTGAAATACTCAGCAAGACTTCGGTCCATTTTTTGCGGTTATTAGGATTCGCAGGTGCCTTTAATTTTTAAATCTTTTTTCGAAATTGATCTAAATCAGCTTAAGCATACTAACAAACTAAATTTTTCCAATCTTTCCATTAATGGCACAGATGTGTTTACCAGAGATGATATTGTCGGTACTAAAGTATTTTTTTTTTCTATAATTTTCGATGCATTTGAGTAATTTTTGGTAATTTTGAAAATATTCAAGAAATATTGCTCGTAGTTGGATTATGAGAGAACTTCTGTACTTTTGATCACCTGGAAACCAGAGTGTTCAACAGCTCTGATTCAAATATTTGATGATTAAAGCTACTAACGTAGTTTAATGCTCTGAGAGAAGTGTACAATTTTTCAAAGGCCCAATTCGAAATGCAACTCCTTCTGATAGAACTCTGATAGGTCTATAATCGAGATAATAAATTCTCGCGTAATTGGAATAAAAATGTCATTAAGTGGTCTTGATTAGTTTAATGCCATTTCGATAAAAGATCATAGACATTTGCAAAAATAAAAAAGTTCATTTTATCAATACAAAATGGCGAAAATCCTCAATATTAACAATCCATTTTGAGGAGATATTAAAATTAAAATTTATATTTCTTGAATTGAATGGGAAGTCCAATACCTTGGTTTGAATGATCACTAAATTTAGTAGCTTTCCATTAAAATTGCTGTAATTGGGACACGAAGGGTTACGTTCTCTACGATCTTTCGTTGCTCTAGCCAAAGATTTATGTTTAATCGGTTAATTGTTTTGCCTCCTAAGAAATCAGGACTACATAGAAAGATCACAAAATTTCTATTCTTTCAAGTAATCCCTAAACAAACAGAAGTTCCAAATATTTTTTGCTTCGTTTCAAATAAAGCAGTTCATAGATTTAACGACAAATTAAAATTTCTCGGAAAATTATTAGGCGAGATTTTTCGATCCCAATCCATAGTTGTTGTATAACCGACCCTAGGCCATACATTTAATTAATTTTGAATGAAGAGAATTAAAATTTGTGGAGCGGTTTTAACAGCGGGAATTTATGTGTTAACGTTTCAGAGGAGGTGATGTTCAGGTTAAGCCAATAAGGGTTCGCATTTTATTTTGAGACTACCATATACGTAAAAATTATCGTACTAACAGTTGAATTGGGTGTTCAAAGCTCTCCATTATTACTTAGCGCCACCCTTTCCAGTCCTAAGTTCAATAAAAATATTTCATTATACCAAACGAGCAATACAGGTCTATGACAGCAAACGCATCTAATTATATGATTGCAGTAGTAAATGAAGACCAGGAAACCGAATAATGCAGTATAATTTCTCAAATAATATTTCACGTTGCGATTAGCGATTTAAAATGACGTTGTTGGTAGTTTATGGTTTACTTTGAAGTAAATTCGTAGAATTCAAATTACCTAAAATAACGAAAGATTTACAAGAACTTTTGGACATGCACATGGTCGAGATTATTAGTATTAACTTAACTTGCTACTGCCTAATCGCTGCTATACAAGAAATTATTGCAGCGAAATTGCGATTTGGCCGTACTAAATACTAAACTATAGTGAAGTTTCTGACAAACTAAAAATGACAAAAAACTTTACAACAGCCCAAAAAGTGTAAATCTACACTATCAAACAAAAATAAGTTCACAATGGCAAGCAAATGGAACCATGTGCCATTGTGCCATAACCATTCTTTATGATTTCTAGCAGCTAATTTGTTTATGGGGTGGAGCAGTCATAGATGTTTTAAAATTTTAATATTTTGCTATAGTATAAAATGTGAAGGCGCTTCGATTGTGAATGACAAGGCATCGTAGAGATGTCTAAGTAAATCGAAGTGTTCTGTTGCGTAGCACTAACCCTACTGCATCTCTTCTACAGCCAACATAATTATGCGACCCGTCGAAGCATAAATTGTCTGTGTTGGAATCATTAAAATTCGAAAAATTCAACCATTCGAAAGCCATTGACAAGCCATCGCAAAGAGATGTACTACGAAATCCGGGTTTTCAAAATCCCGGTTTTCTTTTCTTTCCCGGTTCGAAAGTCTTGATTTTGAAAAAAATATTTTTATTAATTCGGGCCGGCCGAACTATAATATTTTTTTAACATAAAAGTAAGATATCTTGTCCAAAAATTTACTAGAAAAAACCAAGGGCGAAGTCAGAGGCGGGAGTTGCTTTCATGGAGTCGGTGCTATTTTATCGGAGTCGGAGTCGGAAAAAACTGAACTCCGATTTTTTTGTCAAATTACAACAACAATGTCATATATTGACACACCCGCTCTAGAATTAGTCGAATTCCTAGTTTTTGATGGTTTTCGAAAATTTAAAATGCAATTTCAATTTCTTGAAAAATAAACAACGAATATAACAAAACTAAAACAGTAAAACCCGTACACAGTAAAAATATGTATAAAGGATCGGGATATATAAGTCGGGTCGCGGCGCTTCCGAAGCTTCTTTCCCTAATTAGCAACAAAAACTTTAGTTTATAGGAATTTAAAAATCGATAGGAGCGGGAGTACAGGATCGGATTATATACGAGTAAATCGTAAAACAAAAATGTCGAAAAAAATTTAGTCGAAAGAAAAACATCGACTTTCTTTTAATCGAATTTATGGTCGAATTTCGACTTGTTATGTTAGATAATATTTAAAGCAATATTTTGTTAATGCAACATTTTGAAATTCAGAAAAGTAATCCGTTTGAAACATTTGGCTCTTCGATACATGCGACATTCAGTCCTTCGACATTCAACCCTTTGATATTATACCGAATTGTGAGGCTTTCAATAACTCTCGCGGGCACACGGGAAGTCGCATCGGTCCTCCCCTCCGTTTAGCCCTCCGAGGGCCTTTAGAAAAAAATTTCAGAAGAGTGGGGTTCGAAAACATGTCGGGAATAAAGGAGCAGTTTTATTAGTTTTATTCTAAGTGAATGATTCGAATTCAAAACTGATTTTTTGATACAGTTCTAGAATACGGTCGATAGGGATGGAACTTGACCATTTCCTTACTGATTATGTTAAAACTCTACAAGTAAGGTCTAAATGGGATTCTAAAATGATTTTTTTCTAAAGCTCTAGAATATGGCCATTAGGGACAGGACTTGGCTATTTGTTGACAGATTATGATAAAATTCGACATGTGTGATGGAAATAAGATTCTAAAATGATTTTTGACTAAGTTCTGAAATATATCGTCCTTTTTGTCCAGATACGCAGAGCTTTATCAAAAAATCACTTAAGAACCCCATTTCCATCGCACGTGACGAATTTCAACATAATCGATTAAGAAATGGCCTAGTTCCATCCCTAATGACAATATTCCAGAGCTTTGTCAAATATCGTTTTAAAATCCCATTTAGATCCCACATGTCGATTTTTGACCTAATCGGTTAGGAAATGGCCAGGTTACCGCCTTATTCCAGAATGGCCTAGTTCCATCTCTATTGACCGCGCTTCATCGAAAAATCAATTTAGAATCCCATTTCCTAGAACTTAGCCATTTTCTAGAACTTTATTACAAATTATGTTTAAAAAGTTTTCTTATACACTTTTTGACTGTTATAAGGTTTTTTGTCAATTTGTCAGAAACTTCACACTGCCAATACTAAATATTATTTTGGCGTGAGTCCAATCAGACTTAATTCTATTCGACTTGAAATTTGCCTGTAAAGTTGCTTAAATATTGGTGGAGTCGGTAAAGAATCCAACTATCTGCACTTTTAAGATGGATTCAGTACTCTATTCCTCAAAAATTCCGTACTCTTGATTTCTTGCCAATCGTACATCCCTGATGTACATCATTACCTTATTGAAACTTGGGGTCTTATTTTTCAAGTGCTGAGTAAAAATGAAGCTCTCCTTTTGAAATGGTTCAATTAACAAACAAATCATAGAATTTGCTGATTTCGAGATTGTTCGATACATTGTCTACACATGTAGAATATTAATTAACTACGCGGCGTAAATACGACACAACACTGATCCTGTGTCCGTGTAGATTATTTCAATAAAGGGTTGATTGATAATTATTAAAGTTCATATATCCATATGATGTTCCGGGGCTTCTAGGATAAAATCCTTAATGCTAATTTTTACATCGGGAATTTGTTTTTGGTATTCATAGGTTTCAGAATATTCTTCAGAATAAACCATTTTCTTATTCAAACTGTGGTCCTAGTTGAATGCCCCAGGTTAAAAATAATTAAATCAAAAATTCACACCAATCGAAGCTTCAAAGTAACATCAATCATACGAATTTCGCTCAAACTTTCTCATGTCATTCAATTAACCCGTTGCTTAAAAATTGTACTTTCACACAGTGCGATTTAACCGTAATAAAATGCATACATAACATAATCCTTCAATGTTCGATTTAAAAGCCATGATTAATTTTTGCAAATTTTATGCACAAGGACGAAAAACACCTTTTCACATCGTCTGCAATATTAATTTAAAATAATTTGTATAAAATGCAAACTCGAACATAAAGAAAAGAAAATAACCTCCTTAATCTCCTTTTTAAAAAAATAAATTTGACAGGTAAGAAATTTGTATATATCCTTAAGGGTGAAATTGATTTTTGTTGATACAACCCGAACAGGAGTTTATTATATAATTACACGACCTTATAATACGGAAAGGTGAAAGGTATCGAATTTATATACACCGGAGTAGGGTGAAATAGTTACCATACGATATCTAAATAATAGAATAATCTCGAAAGGTCTCTCGAAAGAAGATGTATACAATATTAGTAAGGAAAAAGGATTGATTCGTCGAGATCATCGAGACAAACAAAAGTTTTGCATTTTTGCATAATTTTTCACAAGGTATTCGATTAATATGCAGATTTATATTTACGAGGGTTACTTTATAGAATTTGCGTACAGATCATGGGAAAATATTCGTCCTAGAAACCGTTACCGATGGTGGTTTATTTATATACACGGAATCTGCATTCTTCTAAACCAAAAAACCATAAATACTTGAAATTCCAATCAAACACTTTTCGACGATAGATTTTGAAATTGGAAAAATTGCTTTTCTGGGGTATGTGCGTATATTTTTCATTTCCACCCCATGAACACCAAGGCGCAAAAATAATTTGAGGTTAGGATTTTATTTTATTTTCGCCTTCCTACTTGTGTTAAGAATTTTATTGATTTTTTATTGTAAATTTAAAATTCTTCACTAAAAAAATAAATAAGAAGATGAATTTATTCAAATGAATGATTTGGGTGTACGAGTAAATTCGAGTATGTAGGTGGAGAAGTGGGAATTAAACTATATACGTCTTTACATTGTATATGTATATGATGTGTCCTTCATTCAACCCTTATAAGAATATTGCGAGGGCTTACGTAGCAGCAACAAAAACACCTAACTATACATAGCAGAGTAAAAAAAGGATATAAAAATGACAATATTATTATAAAGGAAGAATGTAATAAAATTTTATTTTATTTTCTAACCTTCTTATCTTTGCTACACCTGTATACCATATTTTTACATTTTGGTGTATATATGTGTTCCAAAAAGCTCATTTCAAAGCACAACAACAGCAACAAAAAGCTCATATTTACTTTAAACACTCTATAATATGCGACATATATTCTCCACAATCGCGTTATATACAGGCAACCGTGGTATAATTTTATTCGGGTGACATACCTTTCTTATCCTTTTATTATATTTCGTACGATTTTTTACCCCACACACAAGTTTTTTCTGTTTTTTTTTTACTTTTATTTTGATACACAAAAATCTCATCCTGTTTTTCCATTTTCCGTTATTTTCCAAAAAATGTTAAGAAAACTATAATAATAAAATCTCATTTCATGTTTTCTAGATAACATACACACCGTATAACAATAACACCGACAGCGCACCAACAATAAGACATAGAAAAAAGGTACCTATGGAGTGGATACATACATAAGAAAAAGGATATAAAAATGTTTAAGGAAATAATTTTTGAAAAGATAACCTCGTTTTGTTGTGCAGGGGGACAGGATTACTTGTGGAAACGGAAGTGTATAAGGTGTATACTTTTCTTATTTATCACATCACTGGATGATCACAGTTTCCAAGGGAATTGCTTCCATTTAACAATAACACGCACAAATCAATTATGGCTCAAATAACTGGAAGTATCTTAAGTACATATCTGTGCTTAAAGTTTAATCTCAAAATTTAGCATTTACACTAAGTACAACTCATAAACCAGAACTATGGGCTTTCCATATTTAGTCCACACTTATATCAGCAAGCACAGGGATAACTTTGTTGGTGGTAATTGTAAATGCGAGTCACATCGGAAACTGCAATCGTTTGGGATGAGTGACAACAGTACATCATCTCAAACAACAATGATGTTTGCTTTGTTAGCGTTTGCCAAACATATGGCCTCAATCGAAACCAGTGCCTCATTATACACGTTTGGTGCGATTTGAATGTCCTGATTTATTCATTATACGCAAACGATTTATGATGGTTCACACGGGCGTGAATTTTTTAACAAATAACAAATATATCATTGTATTAGTGTTACACTGTTAACTAATTTCTAATAAGAATTTTGAGTGAAATTTTTTTTAAAAAAACATGCTTTGAGTCAATACAATAGTTTCAAGTGATAAAAGCTAATTGTCCCATATGCCATATTATATAACGTCCTCCCGATTTCTGAATTTTTACATACTTATAATTATGTATGCCAAGAAGATTTTGCTGTTTGAGTCGCTTATATTTCGAATAATACCATAAGCGCCACGAGAACTCTTCTAAGACGTCATCAAGAGGTTACAAGGTTGCAATAGCCCCATATACTATGTAACAAACTGTCCATATGTCATGTCTCAGTGGTCTCCCCAATTTAAATTTTTTTATTTAATTTGTATGGCGTACCGATTTCACCTGTTTGAGTAGTTTTTATGTTGACTAAGATTATGAGGATGATATGGATTTTTCTAAGACGTCATCGGGAGATTGGCATATAGACTGCTTATTACTTAGTATATGGAGCTATTGTAACCTCCTGAAGGGGTCTTAGAAGAATCCCTTTGATCCTCATAATCTTATTCGACTTATAAACTACTCAAACAAGTGATAGCATTATGCCACACAAATTAAATAAAAAATTTAAAATTGGGGAGACCGCTGGGAAATGGTATATTGACTTTTCATTACTTAGTACATTAGGCTGTTGTAATCTCTAGTCGAAATTAGTCGTTATTTGTCAATATATAAATTATTCAAACAGGTGAAATCGGCATGGCATACAATTTTTAAGAAAAAATTGAAAAGAGGGAAACGGCAGGGACATGGCAAATGGACAGTTTAATGCTAACGCTTTCTTCGTTGTTTGTCAGAATTTAAGATAGTTAAACAGCTGTAATCTAAAGACTCTCTTACTCATTGTAATAAATTTATTCTTACGTAGATTTTTTACTATTTTTTTACAAAATTCCAATTTGGAAAATATCGAATTTGATAATTGTATAGAAAGGGATAGCACTTCTCATCTCTTTCTGATTTTATATATCTGTCTCATTAAAAAATATGTTTTTACAGTGTAACTAACACTAATACACAAAAGAAGTTTAATAATCCAATTGGAATCATATACGTATACTTGTTAATTTTTTGTTAGAAACTTTACCGCCGTATGGCTTGACACTTGGGGACAAGAAGTCGTCACAATTGTTGAGTTTAATGAAATTGAATGCGGGTGATAATATTAACGAAGCCATACTTTATCAATTTTTGATGAATGCACCAGTCAGTTCAATCACTATTCGAAAACGACGTTTTCCTTTCAGTCCTTGGAGAACGGGCTGACAATGTGCATGAGATAATGACTCAGACGCAATTAAATTCTATCGAGACATCTGCATCTTGTTCTTATAATCCAAATTCCACTTTTTCACTAGATAATAAACTTTCGGAATTCAAAAAAACATTACTATCGGAGATTTCTGAAATTTTTAATCAAAACTCTAGATCACGATCTACTTCAAATTCACGTAGTCGTAACAATTCGCGATCAAATTCTAGAAATAATTATTCACAGCAAAACTCGCCAAATTTTCGAAATTCTTTCAATTCATTTTATGGTGAACCTTCGGCTGAAGGTTCCTGAAGGTCCTGAATAATTTCATTTGCTTTTATCATCATCATTTCGGCGCAAAGGCGTTAAAATGTAAACCAAATTGTAAATTCTGCGAAATTTTTCTTCAGGCTATTTTTTGATAGATACGGGTGGAGATGTCTCAGTCTTGCCAGCCCATTTTGTTCGGAATACAAGGGTCGACCCATCATTCAGGTTGTTCGCAGCGAACGGTTCTACCGTAAATGCGTATGGGACTAAATTATTAAGACTTGACATCGGACAGCGCCGCGAATTCTCCTGGGAATTCATAGTTGCTGACGTGTTGGTGCCTAAAATCGACGCTGACTTTTTGAGGAAAACGGGGTTGTTGGTGGATACACAGAGACAGATGGTCATAAATCCGTTAACCTCTCTGTAATCAAATGATACCCCTTCCTCCTATGATGATACTACTGTATCTAGGATTGAGAAGTGAACGTGATTCAAAATTTTTAACAGTAACATTAATATTGACAATACTAGACAAAAAGTGACTCACAAAATTGAAACGAACGGACCACCGGTTGCATGTAAACCACGACGACTAGCACCGGACAAATTCATTATTTCGAAGACAGAATTCGAAAACATGATGAAACTCGGGATTTTCCGACCTAGTAGCAGTCCTTGACCCAGCCAACTACACTTAGTACTCAAAAAGAATGGAACTTGGAGGCCGTGTGAAAATTTTACGCGACGACTCGAGGGCTGCACTATATTCACAACGTTACACCTTGTCCAGGCTTACCATCAAATTCCTATTAAACCGACGGACATTCCAAAAACAGCAATTTCAACACCTTTCGGACTATTTGAGTTTTGTAGAATAACTTTCGGCCCTAGGAATGCAGCACAGTCGTTCCAATGTCTTATGCATGCAGCACTACGCGGATTCGAATTCTGTTTGGTGTATGTGGACGACGTGCTCATTGCCTCTCAAAACTATGCCGAACATCTTGAGCATATCAAAATTATTTGGACAAATGCGATTTCGCAAAAAACGAAATTATCTCTTGAGGCCATTTAGTAACTGGACAAGGTATATTACCGTCGCATGAACGGGTTCAAGTCATCAAAGGTTTCGAACGACCACAGACTGTTAAACAACTGAAACGTTTTTTAGGCATGATTAACTTTTATCGACGCTTCATTCCGGGTACCGCTGGCAGAAATTGTTGTACGGCTATCATCAGCACCTCTGGCCATCATGGTTGACGCTTCCGATACGGCAATTGGAACAGTGGTTCAGCGTGTGTATCAGACAATTGGCAACCAAGGGGTTTCTTTTCAGTACGTCTCAGTGATACGCAAAAAAGATGCAGTGCTTATGATCGTGAACTTCTCGCTGCTTATTCGGGGATTAAACATTTTCGACATGTTCACGAAGGTCGTTTATTCACGCTCTACACCGATCATAAGCCACTTGTCTACGCTTTTAATCATAAACCAGAAAAGGGATCTCCTCATCAATATCGACACTTAGCTTTCATTGGTCAATTCCCGACAGATATTCAGCATATCTCTGGTCTGGATAACGTTGTCGCGTTGTCGAAAGATACTCTTTCACGCATTAATCAAATTTCTATTCCCGAAAGGATTGATTATGCTATCATTGCAGATGCTCAGACCAATGACGAAGAACTTCAAGAAATTTTAAGGAGTAACTCTGTTCTCAAATTCGAGAAATTTCCCGTTTCTTTCAATTCAAAAAACCAAATTTATTGCGATATTTCTACCAATACACCTAGGCCATTCATTCCCCTTAATTTTTGAAAACAGGTTTTCAAGGCTTTTCATAATCTTTCTCATCCTGGCGTCAAAACTTACATCAAACTTTTGACCCAGAATGTCATCTGATCATCGATTAAGAAAAACGTTCAGAAAATGGTTCAAAGTTGTGTAGCTTGCCAAAAGGCTAAAATCTCTCGACATACAACATCTCCACTTAGTAACTATAAATAAACTTCTCAACGCTTTTCGATTATTCACCTCGATATCATTGGTCCTTTACCAGTTTCTGGCTCGAGGCGGTTCCAGTTCCGGATATAATTGCTGCAACCGTCATATTCGCTGTTTATTCGCATTGGATAGCGCGCTTTGGTGTTCCAGAGTCCATTGTCACGGACCAACGCATCCAATATGAATCACAACTGTTTCACGAACTGGTTAACTTACTTGGTTTTGCGCGCAGGAGTACAACTAGTTACAATCCAAAATGTTATGGCATGATCGAGAGATGGCATCGAGTCGTCAAATCTGCCATAATGTGCTATGACCGATCTGATCGGTCTAGTGTTTTTCCTGCAATCTTACTTGGATTACGAAGGACTTACAGTGACGAACTAAAAGCTACTCCAGCTGAACTTGTTTACGGATGTATAACTCGAGTTCCTGAAACATTTTTAGATAATGAACGATCAAATTTTACAATCAGACTTTATTAAGAACTTAAGGCTTCTAGACATACTACGCACACAATTTTCATCAGTAAAGATCTGCTGACTTGACGGTGATGAAGAATTTCCTAAAACTTTCCTAAATTTAAAACCGTTTGATAGTATTAGTGAATCTTTCAATTAGTGATTATAATAAAGCATTCAACACAATAATTGAATATGACAATTAAAAAAAATACTAGTTATAATTTGTTCCAGAAACCACTACAGGCTCTTGGCCATAGATGAGACTAATATTTTTAGATCATGTTTGGTCCATTTAACATGCCTAGTTTAAAGAAATTCTCTTGCAATTAACAGGTTCAAATGAGACAAAAACCACCCCATGTCATCTGTTGAACGGAAAAAATTCCATACACCTGTTCCAGAAACCACTCTAAGCTCTTGGCCATAGATGAGACTGATTATTTTAGATCATGATTGGTCCATTCAAGAAGCACACACAGTCTGAAGAAATTCTCTTGGCAATAACAGGTTCAAATAAGACAAAAAGCACCCCATGTGACCATGTCATATGTTGAACGGACACATTTCAAAATATCCGTTCCAGAAACCACTCCAAGCTCTTAGCCATAGATGACACTAATATTTTTAGATCATGGTTGATCCATTCAAGAAGTACACACAATTTGAAGAAATTCTTTTGGCAATAACAGGTTCAAATAAGACAAAAACCACCCCATGTGACCATGTCATAAGTTGAACGGAAAAATTTCAATATATCCGTTCCAGAAACCACTCCAAGCTCTTGGCCATAGATGACACTGACATTTTTAGATCACGGTTGAATCATTCAAAAAACACACACAATTTGAAGAAATTCTCTTGGCAATAACAGGTTCAAGAAAGACAAAACCCACCCCATGTCATCTGTTGAACGGAAAAATTTCAATATATCTGTTCCAGAAAGCAATCAAAGCTCTTGGCCATAGATGAGACTGATATTTTTAGATCATGGTTGATCCATTCAAGAAGTACACAGAATTTGAAGAAATTCTCTTGGCAATAACAGGTTCAAATAAGACAAAAACTACCCCATGTGACCATGTCATATGTTGAACGGACACATTTCAATATATCCGTTCCAGAAACCACTCTAAGCTCTTGGACATAAACGAGACTGATATTTTTAGATCATGGTTGGTCCATTCAAGAAGCACACACAGTTTGAAGAAATTCTCTTGGCAATAACAGGTTCAAATGAGACAAAAACCACCCCATGTCATCTGTTGAACGGAAAAAATTGAATATATCCGTTCCAGAAACCACTACACACTCTAGGCCATAGATGAGACTGATTAAATTTTTTCCGTTCAACATATGACATGGGGTAGTTTTTGTCTTATTTGAATCTGTTATTGCCAAGAGAATATCTTCAAATTGTGTGTACTTCTTGAATGGTTCAACCGTTATATAAAAATATCAGTGTCATCTATGGCCAAGAGCTTGGCGTGGTTTCTGGAACGGATATATTGAAATTTTTCCGTTCAACTTATGACATGGGGTGGTTTTTGTCTTATTTGAACCTGTCATTGCCGAGAGAATTTCTTGAAGCTTAGTGTACTTCTTGAATGGATCAACCATGATCTAAAAATATCAGTGTCATCTATGGCCAAGAGCTTGGAGTGGTTTCTGGAACAGATATATGGAATTTTTTCCGTTCAACATATGACATGGGGTGGTTTTTGTCTTATTTGAACCTGTCATTGCCGAGAGAATTTCTTCAAATTGTGTGTACTTCTTGAATGGATCAACCATGATCTAAAAATATCAGTGTCATCTATGGCCAAGAGCTTGGAGTGGTTTCTGGAACAGATATATTGAATTTTTTCCGTTCAACATATGACATGGGGTGGTTTTTGTCTTATTTGAACCTGTTATTGCCAAGAGCATTTCTTCAAACTGTGTGTACTTCTTATATATATATATATATATATATATATATATATATTTATATGTTTGTCAAAAGATTTCGGAAACAACTCGACCGATTATCATAAAAATTACTAAAAGGAGGTTTACGAGTACCAGAAATGATTTGCGATGGGTCTTGGTTTCAGGAAAATTCGTTAATTCGTTTATGGAGTTTTCCAGTGGGACCCGGATTCCATTTTTCCAAGCGACTTCCATGAAAATTTCAGATGAGGTTTTTCGAGTACCAGAAATCAATTGTGATAGGTCCTGATTTTGTTCTAATTTTCTTATCTGATCTGCGTTACCAGATATACAATCGTTGCTCGATGACCCACTTTGACCAATTTTTGCCAGAAAATCATTCGAGTGGTTTTCGAAACTCAAATACAAAACATAAAAAACAGTAATTGTATTTGTTTATTCATATTAATATCTAAGATATAAATTTATTTAATAAGATAAATTATATAGAGAAAAGAAATTGCGTTGATAATGTTTTATTGATCAATATTAAATCAATTATTTGATCGTGCAGTTCATCTTTTTTCGTATAGCATATTCACTAATACTTAGACATATTATCAGTTTTAGGAAAAAATTCACTGTATTAAAGAGGCTTGTGAAGTATTTCCTAAACTATTCCTAATTTTTTGTTTTTGTTTTTAGGATAGATTTAGGAAAAAGTTCACGCGCGACTGACGCAGTACGCAAATCACTGCAACCACCATATGCTGGACCGTACACATCGGCTCAAACCGTGTTACTCTCACAATCAATCACAAATTACGGACCGACCAACTATACAAGCTGGATTGTTTTTAACGACTCATGAACCAGAACTCATTATTTCGGCTGACGGACCTAAATTATTTCCCGGGTCGTGTATCCAGGACTCCTACCAGATTCTTATAATGTCGATAGATCTTCGATCTTTCTGGGAGGGGAGTATTGTGGCGTGTTGCACCTTGTATCAAATTGGTATATAAATTTATTTTAATTTTCTAGCATTGAAGCACTGGAAAGAGTTGAGTATAAACCAACTCTTCGTTAGAATTTTGTAGTATGCATTGATTTTTTTTTAAATTGAATTTTGCTAATAGGCTTTGAAAAAAGAGTTCATGTTTTTGTTTTGCACAAGAATGATGTGAGAAAAGTAAACATATTTGTGCAAAATAATTTGTGTTTTTTAATTAAAAAAATCAGTAAAGGTAATTTGGTTCTTTATTTTTTACCGAATTAATAGCTTGGTCGGGCTCTAAACCACTAAAAATCCATTTTAATAAATCTAAGTGCTTAAGACGTGTTACCCGGAAGAAACCAGGAGAATTTAGTTTAAATAAAATAATCTACAAGGAAGTTTTGCGAATGCTTTTTTGGTTCGATACCGTTTATAGTGCGTTTGATAAACTCAGTTAAATTGGCAGCCATGAATCATTTTTAAGAAAACCTGGTTGGGATTGTTAATCTTCATTACTTTGAATCCCATTAGTGGTTTCAGTATGTATTTTTGAATTTTAAGTAAAGGGAAGTGTGATGTCAATAAAAAAAATTCTAGAAGTTAAAAATACAAGCAATGTATGCAGACAATATTAAATGTAGCCTCACACAAAACTACATAGCCTTAAACATAGAATCACCAATACTAATCCCGAATAAAAACCATTATACCATTAATAGACATCGCCATATATATACGTACCACCCTTAATTATCCAAAAATGTCCTATTGTATGGTGCATATCCATTAAAAATATTTGAATTGAAAAATCCATTTCACTTTATTTATAAACATAAAATATATTTACGAGAGTATATCCCAAATAATGTCCTGTGTTTTCATTTATTTTCATTTTATATCCTTCCCGTCTAAACTCGCATTTCAATTTCATTTCTATATTATGTATGTACGTATATATACGAGTATCGACAAACCCTCATAGCGTATAACCAACAATACACCACCAACATATCTGTAATCAATATTCGCAAAAAAATAGTGGTGTAGTAGTCACACAGCATAGTATTATGGGACGAATTGCGAATGATTTCAAAATGTTAAATGATGGGAGGAGATATCCTTATTATCCCTCATTCTCCCTATTTGTATTATGTATCTACCACCTACCTAGAGCTATACTCGCCCATATACATCAAGTAGTAATGCTGAAACCAAAAAAATAAGTAAAATATTTTATATTTACAGCACACACCGAGTACAAAAAAGGACTTCTGTATCAATAATACTAATAAAAATAGGAAAGAGGACGAAACCCAGTTTAAAGAGGGAGGAGGGGGGCCCGCACAAATAAAAAGGTCGCTCGATTTTGTGTGTGCGAGGGTGAAATTGTACAGAACATTTTATCTCTGTATATATTATATTTGTATATATGTATTCGTATATATACACGATACTTTGACTGGGGCGGTATGTGTGTGAGTGTCTTAATATATATATACAGATATACATAAAAGGATATAAATATAAAATCGGTCTCTCTCGCCGAGGATTTCGAGAAAGGATAAAATAGAAAGGATATCAAATACAAAATAAAATGAAAAGTACAATGGCCGATACACAACAACAACAACACCAACAGCGGTACCACTCTGAAGGATACGGACGGAGTAAGAGGAATTTTGTAGGTAGAAAATAAGAAATTTTTTAGAGTACACGATACATAATATTCTATATAGTGTTGGGGGGGTTAGGCTCAGGCACAAATATTATTATGAAATCGAATATGAGGGTGGATCTGATACTGGCTGTTAGTTTGTTGTATTGTTGTACTGAGATATTCATTTTCGGTGAAAATTTGAATTTTAAATTGATTAATTTTTAAAAATTACTTTATTTGTTGTTGTTGTTGTTGTTGTTGTTGCTATTATTGTTTTTTGTGTTAATTTTATGGGAAATTAAACTTTTTTCAATTTAAATATTTTATATTCGCGAAAAAATGTTCCTTGTAAAGTATTATAATGAAGGTACAGAATTCCTTGTGAAACTTACCATAATATTGAAAAGTTGAATTTTAGCTTGAATTTACTTTTGATGTTAACCGGTGTAAACAGTTTACAACAGTTGACATGGTGGTTCTATTATTCGCCTTAAAGCTAGGTATATGGCTTGACCTAAATATATTTAGCGTTATAGACAAAATTGATCCTTTTACATTTTATAAATTTTTATTAAAAATAATTTATATTTGGCATCTATACATTTCAAATTGCATACATTATTAAAATTTATCTTCCTGTGTAATGTACAAGGCAGATCAACTTGCTATTAAAACCAATTCTCTAGTGTTTGTACAACTTGTAAGCCTTTTGTAGGATGTCAATTCTGATGTCTGTGATTTTAACCCGAAAAATATCCCGGAAAAATGCGATGCCAACACTAAAATTTTGATATCATGACAGTTTTCAATGTCATCATCACGGAAAAAATTTCACTGTCGTGACATTTTTGTTTATATCAACACGAAAAAAAAATCTATCGCCATATATTTTTTACCGAGTCATCCCGAAAATATATGTCAAAATAGTTCACACACATTATAAAAACGAAAGACCGACCAAATGACACAGTGGTTAAAGCTTTGGCGTTTGGATCGGGAGGTAGCGGGTTCGAATCCCGATAGGGGCAGGATGCAAAAGGAAATTTTCATCAACAGGTTACGATGGGACGACCCCTCATCCATGTCCAGTACTATAGGTTGGCATGGAGCTATGCAATGCGTAGATGGTAACCTAAATCGGGTATATAGCCGTACGTCTTCGATTTGGCATAACTCCGTAAGGTAGGACGGGAAAAACAAACCGCGAAAGAATTAGGAGTGCTTCGGCCCTAGAACAGATTGCAGGGATTAAAAAGAAAACAAAGAAAAAAGAAATAATTTGGCCAATTTAAAAAATTTAGTACTATTCAAAAAGCATTAGATATTTCTAATTAACAAGTAATATTTTATGCGGTTTGTGAAGTAAATGAATCCACAATTACACAAAGAAGATAGATATCCCCAAAAAAAACTATTAGCGGTTTGTAAACAATCAGCAGACCCACATGGTTATGCGGTTTTCGAAGATAATGCATCCAACTAAGAAATGGCAAAGTAAGAAACAAATTCTATTAGCCGTTTGTCCGAGAAGTACCCTGAATTCAGCGGCCATTAACAAACACGGCTTTATGCGTTTCTCGTATAGCTAATCCTCACTTGAAACGGCAGTGTTAGACAAAAATTCGTTTAGCCGTTTTTCCGATATAGAGCGCTGAAGTCAGTCTAGAAGGCAATTAGTGAGCACGGATTTATGCGCTTCTCGTATATAATATCAGACTAGGCCACTATATCAGACAAACGGCTAATAGAATTTCTTACGTTGCCATTTCAAATAGTTGGATTCATTATCTTTGAATTATATTTAATTTTTGGGATTTTTGTCGGGCAAACTTCATAGAGGATTAAATGTAAATATGAAAATCTGATTTCTTAAGTCATCCAGACACATACCAGATTGATCAGTAAAACTGGTAATGTTGGACGTCGGCTATTCAGTATATTCAGTTCAGGATACTGGATTAGGGAGTGTAGCGATCACCACTAAGCTTAGTCGTAGCAATGGTAAAACCATGTAATTGCCCTAGAAAGGTTTTTGCCACGGAACTCATTTAGTTTTGTAATAAGTCTTTTGAATATATCACTTTTATCCTAGTAATTATCGCTGCTAGGATGTAGGTCGATGAACCTTCCAAAATACTAGTTTATTGTTGTTGTCCAGTTTTACCATTGGTTTTACCAGTTTTACCATCCAAAAATCTTGAACCTTTTTTTGTAGTAGTTGTGTATAGCAATGACTACATCGTAGATATAAGCTTGTCTCAATTCGCGGTCACTTAGACCAGGTTCATCTGATTCAAATGAGTTGATACTAGCACAGTATCGAACGAGTCGAACTTGTTGAATAAAAACATTCTCGTTAGTCGTCGTTGCAGACTGACTATCGAGAATGTTTTCATGCAACAAGTTCGACTCTGGCGTCGTAATTAGTGAATCACCAGTTAAAAAATGTGCCGGTGTTAGTATCAATGCGTTTGCATTAGATGAGAGAAAAAAGCCGCGAATTGAGGCATGCTTCTATTTACGATTTAACCGTGTTTATAGTTATTCATATGTGAGGGCTGTATTCCAACTATTCGTTTTGGTTGATACTTTACAGATTTCACTGTTGCTTTCCGTACGTACGGAGCAGGCGGTGGTATGTAGTGCCACTGATGCCCAAAGTCAGCTAGTATTCGGAGGTTAGCAGTAAGTTATTGTACAGCTTCTAGGTTATCCTTTACTAGCTGTGACCGGTGTGCTAACATGGCAACTTCACTTAGTTGTTGTTTGGCAAGATCAAATGTTGCAATCGGTTGTTTGTCCATTTGTTAACTCGAGAATTAGTTTTCTTGCTCCCCTTCATCTAAGCTGTTTAACGTTTTCTCGTATGTTAAATTTGAGTATATCGTTAACACGCTCAGTGGATGATTTGATTCCTGCTGTCTAAACCAGAATTGTGAAACAATTAACAAGTCATCAAGAAAATAAAAACAGGAATCCGGCCGTAAAAGATTGAATGGATTAACATTTGGAATCTGAACATCTGGAATCTGAACTTCTTAGTCCAAACGTCATTCGAATGAATTCATCGAGCGGTGTTGATACTACGGTTTTTGTAACATCTGCTTCTTCAATCGGAATCTTGTGGAAAGAACACATTAAGTCGATGGGTAAATCCCCTTAGCTGATGAGTAAAATTTTTTTAGGTATTGTTGGAATGGTACTGTTATTATGGGCACGATAATTGGCCCATGGTCTTCATTCGCAATTCTTCCTCGCTACCAGATGCAATGGACTGGACCAAGGACTTTTCGATGGTCGTCAAATACCCTGTGTAACCATATACTCAAACACATTTTTTGGAGGACCGCGAGTTGCATTATGATGAGTTACGGGATGGCTAGCAGCTGTACTACCTTCGATATCGAATGTAATTTTTTTGAATTCCGCTAATAAAGGCAACACTCTGACGTCTATAGTGCTAGTGTTGATTACCCTCAATGTTAGAATTTATGATGTTTATGAAATTATTGATCTCGTAGTGAGGTTAGTGGCTCGAGTAAACGGTTGTTTTGTGTATCGACCAACAAACCTGGGTGTTTGAGGAAATCTGCTCATATAATCGCCATTGTTACGTCTGTTAAAATGAATGTCCATGTGAATTGTCTTCGTAGATCGAGATCTAAACCATTTCATCGGAAACCTAAGGTTTCAACTGTTCATCCGTTGGCTGCGAGAAGCTCGAGATTCGTGTTGATATTCTTGTTTTCATTATTATTTGGCAGGTACTACAGAAATGTCTGCTCTGGTGTCAATTAAAAGATTAGTTTTGGATGTTAAATCTAAAATGTTTAATATTTTTCGTTCACAAGCCGCCGTTCGTAGTTTTTGCTTTCAATTTACTCAATCGAGATCAATTAGATTTACAACTTTTGGTATTATCCTTAAGCCTCTGATGAAAATATCATAACAGTGGATCTGATCTTTTTGTTGGATCGACGATCTCAACAATTTACTCACCAAGATAGTGGAGTCATTTTGATCATCGAGCTACCTATTTGTTAACGGCCAGACATGAGATTGTGACATAGTCTCTTGTAGTTGATCTGATAACTCCACAAGTTTAGTTGTATTTAATGAATTTATAGTTGGAGCTAATATTTCTTGAGCACGAATTGATGATCGTTTAATCAAATCATTTTCATAAATTCATCAGCTGCGTTATCTCTGCCATTGGTTTTCATCCGGCCCAAAACCCTGCAACAATCTATGGATTCACATCTGTTTTGAATCACACAACACTGATCAAATGACATAGTGGTTAAAGCTTTGGCGTTGAGATCGGGAAGTACCGGGTTCGAGTCCCGAAATTACGATTTGTGATGAAAAGGAACACATCTATGGCCCTCTGTTGGAGTGCAAAACTCATGGGCCGACCAATCTTCCATGCCAGTATAGGCTGGCATGGAGCTATGCAATATGCAGATGGTAATCGGACCTATAGCCCTACGTCCTCGAATTGGCCAATTCAGGCGTAAAGGTAAGGACGTAAATAAGTAAACCGCGAAAGAGTTGGAAGAGCCTTGGCACCAGAACAGATAGTAGGAAAAAACAGAATCACACAGCCTTTTTAAAATAATATTTTTTAAGATCGGTGTACGGTGTATTAGAGTTTGTACCTATAATGACGTCGCTCTGGGATCCTAGGACATTAGGGAAGTAAGTTTGAGAGAAAGGGGTGCCATAATTATCTCTGGATTGTTGGTATAATTAGATAATGCATTTCGATCCTGATGTTTGGTTATTAGACGTCAAAAGTTTTGAAGTCACCGAAAATGAAATCAATGACAATTTTGTTCTATTTTTCATTTTAATTTTTGTGACATTTTGAACAAACCATCTTGTCAGTATCGCTTTTTAGAACTCACGGCTAAATTATCATTTTATAGCAGTCAATATTTTAGTACATAGTCACAAAAACATCATTTGTCACATGATAAGAATCTAGGCCCAACTGACTATTCGGAATAAAATTTCTTCTCCATTAATTCGGAGATCATTGCGAAATTTGATAGAAATCTGCGTACCGAAAGTGATAGCTTCCATTGAAGCTTTATCAATTTTTGCAATGATGTTGAAATGTTTAGCATTTACAAAAATGATTGACAAAGTATTAAAAGATTTCTATAAAGTTAAAGATTGTTGGCCTAGTTGTTTTTCTGAAATTTCAGCAGGAATAATGGTTTTTGATTATTCTAGAAAGTTTTACCCAAGATCCGGCAAGTTTAATGTTTCCAACTACGTCGGTAAATATGATAAATTTTTTAAAATTATCCGCTTTAGCGGTATTGAATATGAAACATCATCAAACCCCTTTGGCTAAAGTAATTCATTATGCTTTGATTAAATTTGAAGACTAGCTGATATTTGAAAAAGCAGAATTGTAGGAACTACTCGCTTAGATGGATTTCACGGAAATGCGGGAGTTCGCATTCGGGATATAAAACAAAATATTCCGAGGGGCGTTGTGGAGCAATAAAATTACTAAGTAGCCCAATACTCAAACATTTTCCAAAAAATCATTCATGGATTATACAGAAACGAGCTAATATTTTAATTCAATTTCTTTAAAAAAATTAAGCAACCATCAATAATTTACCAAATATTTCAAATATATGAAACGAAACACGGGCGCAGTGAAACAAACCAAAAAAATTAATTTAGAAGAAACCAGTCAGAAATTTACCAAACACACCGGACACAACATGTCGCCGGTTTTATCATCTTAACCGTGACGAATACATCGTGGTAAAAGAAAATCGAGTGTTCGCCACAAAATATTCACGCCTCCAGTTTATTAATCAAATCAACAATTTTGTAATCCATTTTTAACTCGTAAAATCTCAATTTCAACAACAACTTTATTGAAGTTGGGGAAAAATTTGGAGCACCACATTTACAGCAAGATTTAACAAGCTGATTTATTTAATATTAAAAAAAATCATTTAAGAACTTTTATATGTTTAGTAACATAATGAAACATTTAAAATACCTAAATACACCCCTCATAAAAATTTGAAATATTTCAAAAATTTCCATTCTGCCGTACAAAATCATAAGAGCACCCAATCAAAAATACCTCGCGCATCAAAAAGACAAATTCGCGCTAGTCCTTTTAATTAAAAATCCTTCAAAAAGCACAACACAACCAAAAACAAAAAAAAAACACAAGAACAGAAAAAGGGATAAATTTAATTTTAACAATTATCACGTCCTTCCAATATCATAAATTTAACATAAACGAAAAGATGCGAAAACTACCAACAATTTTGTGCCATTTCTATAATCATCAACCCTTTTCGTCGACAAACCCATTACAAATTATTGTCCACGAAAAGGAAATAAAATTCTCTATTAAATTAAAAGTTTGCTTTGGATATAAAACACCACACGCCATTCTTCGCCCATCATCTTATTATTTTGTGTCGTCTTCTTCTTCTTCGTAATGGTCGTTTATATTCTTATTAAATTTAATAAGAGCGCACCAAAAAAAAAAAATGTTATCACCGTTTTATACTTTCTGTTGTATATGGTTTATATAATTTAAGACGACAAATGGTGCTTTAAAATTATAAAACAAGGAATTTTCTAATTTTGTTGTTGCTCGGCTTAGGGGACAGACTGGGACGTTCTATGCATTGGAACGGGTCATCTTGCAATGTACGCGACAAAATCTCTATTATCAACGCGACATTCACCTAAAGTGGGGGGTACACATAAAATTTATTACTGCATACCGCTCGCCGCCCAACGTTTACACGTCACAAGAATTTTTACTTGGCGCGTATCTACTTAGGTACTTTCATTTTCCTTGCCGCGCGCGTCGCGGAAAAACCAAGAAAAAATTATGATGAAAATTGTTTTAATTTAGTAGAATTTAAAAAAAAAAATAAAATATAATATGAATTGCTTCTTGTACGATAGTACACATAAAAAACGCGATGCTACTTAACATTTTTATTTACTTTTCTTGCGATTTTCTTTTTATTTTTCTCAAATGAAAATGAAAATTGTTATAATGTAATTTGTGTCTAACGCAACAAAAAAATGTAGGCTAACTTTAAATAATTTAAGGATTTCCATGAAAACAATTTTTTTATATTTTACGTTTTCCGTAAGTTATGTATTTGCATTTTCCTGGGGCGCGCGAGGTAATGTAAGGGGTTGGCACTTTTTCGTGTAATTGAAATAAAATTTTAAAATTTGAATTCAAAATTTGTAGAGAATTACTTGGTACAATTTTATTTGCATTGTCAAACAATCAATCTATGGTTATTTCGGTTCAAATTTCCGCACTTTTATCATTAAATGTACCCACGTGCTGCTGACGTTACAAAAGACAAGGAAACAATCTAGTATTTTAGGAATGAGGGTAATATTTTACCCTCCCTTTGGAAGCTCTGAACATAAGCCCACGAGGTCTTTGCTAAATAGAACTCGGTCATATGCTTAAGCGATTTTGATCAAATTAGGTTCGTATACCGGAAGAAAATGGGGTGTGTTAACGCTTCGAAATTGCTTCCGAATTGTTAAGTATTTTGTAGAACTTAAAATCTGTGGTTTGTAGATTCACAAGATTAGTTTAGGTTATCACGGGTGAGGCCCAAACTAAAAGCAAGTGAAGACACAGAAAGAAGTAAATAAGCCGTTGTATGTATGTCTACTACCTTTTTATTTATTTTATTAATATTAAATTAATTAATTTTACAACAAATACATTAAAATGCAATTTAACACGATCCAAATTATTGTAGTTATGTTGAACGTTATGACGATGCGTCAACATTCTCCCCACCATGACAAGAACTGTTGTCAAACTGCTATGTCAGAACGTCTGTGTATTTTTGGTGCAGGAAGGGCCGCTGGACGTTGATTTCGTTGGTTTTTCTCTGCCACAAAAAATAATTAATGCTATGATTATACTTAAAACTGCGAGATTGACATAGGCTATACTGTAATGATGAACATCGTGGCGGTTAGGGTCAGCATTCCAGTGAAGCATGTTCTGCGATTAATGTTTCCAATTGGTTAGTGTCTATTCTTGATATTGGTATCTTGGTCATATGAATATCAGAGTAATTAAACGTATGATTAACAATACTAGCATTTATAGTTGGAATAAATGCTGAATTTAAACTGGAACTTGATGTGGATGGCGCAAAAATCTGGAATGTTTTATCCTTCAATGTACAACCATCATTGATGTTTAATATTCCACATCCTTCTAGTTTAATCGGGGTAACTATTTTTCCACAAATGAGATCAAACACCTTCTTAACGCTTATACTGAAAATGCATTTGTGGTGTTCATTAATTTTAGCCCAATAGTTGGGAACGTTAAAGTTAAATGACTGAATGTGGCAACTGTGATGGAGCTCGTTATTGTGTTGAAAAACGTTCATTTCGCACGTACTAACGCCAGATTGTGCGTTGTATATTGGAGCAACATAACATATTAATTTATGAGTGTTGATAGTAACACATCGATTTAAATTCGAGACCGCCATTGGTGAATAATATTCACGAGTATTGCTCACTGCCAAAAATGTGGTTGCCGGTTTAATGATGAAATGTTGAGCTTCGTGTTGAATAGGTATTGGAATTATTCGATAGATGTTGTAGACACTTGATTGTATCAACGGTATCTGAATGCTGAAAATAACCATGGTTGCCATAACTCTTGCATTTACTGTCATAACTTCATAAATATCAGTGAGATGATAACCAGGAATTTCAGCATGTTTTTCAAAATATAATCCTGGTTGGTGGTTAAGGTATTCAATGCTATATTTTGTTTCATTTACCGCTTTGGCACTTGATGCGCAGAATAATAGGCCTACAATGCATACCGAATAAAATATAAGATTGGCACAACATAGTTTTGCGGATTGACTCCGTGTTCTCCTTGCACTTGGTTCAGGAACTTTCTCTCGAGATGAACCTTCCGTCGGCTTATCGTTGTTTGTTATAAACTGCTGCACTTCGGAATCTTCAATAATTGGTTCGGCTGCTGACTCAACGGTGTAGTGTGTTGGTGGAGGACTGATCTTAGCTATGGACCTTTTGAGTAGCCCTTCTGAGTTTTAAAGGTAACGACTCTGGTTAATTTGTCATGTGCTGAGTGAGTTTCTAATACTCTTCCCAATAGCCACTTGGTGGGTGGTAAATTTTCATCACTTATAAGAACTAATTGATTTTCCTTTATATTTGGTTGTTGGTTTGTCCATTTCATTCGGTGCTGCATATTATGGAGGTAATTTTTGCACAACATTTTCCAGAAGTATTAATGCATTCTCTCGATTTGCTGCCATTTTGTCAATAGATTTTGGTTCGGGTAAATGGTTTTATCATCAGGCGGGGCGAGCATGAAATTGCCAGTTAAAAAATGCCCTGGTGTCAAACATTCAAACATTGATAGTGGACATAGCGGTCTAGAATTTAATGTTGCTTCAACCTGGCACAACAGAGTTGTTAATTCCTCATATGTTAGTAGTACGGATGCTGCGGCTTTCTTCAAGTGCTGTTTTACCGATTTCACTGCTGCTAATAATATTTATTTGCAGCCTCAAAATTCGAGGCGTTGTCACTATAGATATTTGCAAGTTACCCCTTTGGGATATGAAACATTTGAGGGCAGCGAGAAATCCTTGTGTTGTTAAATCACTGACTAATTCTATATGCATCGCTTTCGTTGTTAAACAGATGAAAATGGGGATGTATCCCTTCCGACTCTTTATTCCGCGGCCCTTGGATATTCGAAAATTTATGGGCCCAGCATAGTCTATTCCTGTATGGGTAAATACTCTTGAGAGTATTACTCTTGGAGAAGGTAGGCTTCCCATCAGTTGAGTTGCTCTGTTAGCATTGAACCGAAAACACTTCTGGCATTGGCGGTTGTGTTGTTTTGTTGCTCTTTTGCCTTGGAGGATCCAAAATTGCTTCCTTATGAACGCGAGCGTTAAGTTCGAACCTCCATGCTGAGTACTTGTATGTACAAAATCGATGATCAAATTTGTAAGATGACCCTTTGGTAGTAGGATGATTGGATGTTTTTTGTTATAATTCAAAATTGAATGTTGCAATCGTCATCATATTCAAAGTACTCCGTTGGTGTCCAGAAATAGATGTAAGGAGAGAATTTTACTCTTGGAGCCCACTGACCCTTTTTCCTTTAATTTTCTTATATCTTCCTTAAATGGAGAAGCTTGTGCCATCTTTACAATCCTTACTTTAGCTGCTTCTAACTCTTTAACTATTAGTGCACCCTTCCGTTTTTCACCTTTATTATATTTCCGGTTCTGTTGTAGTTGTGTTTATGCTGCAGAGAGTATCTTGCCGTTTTTTTATAACTCGGTCTCTGTTATTAAGTTACTCGATGATGGCTTGATACTACTCCTAAGCCAATCCGGTCCGAACCACCATAATTTATTATCACCCAGCTTATCAGGATCTACGCCAAGAGTTGCACAATCCGCGGGATTTTCTTTTGATTTTACTTGTTTCCATTGTGCAGGGCTGAGGATAGCATGAATCTGCGATGTTTTATTTGCAACGAACGTTTTCCACTTACTAGGGTGTCCTTGCAGCCAGGCCAGAACAATTGTCGAGTCAGTCCAGGCTTGCATTTTAACGTTTGGGATTTCCATGGCCTCTGAAACTTGTCTCAGTAGCTTCGCTAACAGTACTGCCCCACCAAGTTCTAATCTTGGAAGACTTAGTTTCTGACTTATTGGGGCAACTTTAGTTTTCCCGGACATAAGTGTAATTGTTGATTCTCCTGCATCTGTCACCTTGCAGTACACTACTGCAGCGCAAGCTAATTCCGATGCATCACAAAACCCATGCAGCTCTAAATGTTCGCACTTGTCCTTGGTATGAGCCCATCGTGGAATCCTAATTTTTTGCAGCTCACTGAACGTAGTTTTATATTGAATCCATTTTTTCTTCATCTCTTCAGGTAGTTCTTTATCCCATGATAGTCCCCTTATCCATGACTGCTGAAACAATAGTTTTCCTATAATAATTGTTGGGGAAAACCATCCCAGTGGATCGAATATCTTGGATACCTCCGATATAAGGGATCGTTTTGTTGGAACTATGGTCATGGGTTCCATGTTGACCTGGAACTCAAATTCATCTCGTTGGGGATTCCACAATATTCCTAACGTTTTTATGGATTCATGGTTCTTATTTATGAGTGTGGTTTTTCGCTCGCTTTGTTCTTCAGGAATACCCTCCATTATGGCTCTGTTGTTCGATGCCAATTTGTTCAGCTTGAAACCTCTCTTATTTAGCGTTTTTCTTAACTGTTGCTGACATTTTACTGCATGTTCGATGGTTTCTGCACCAGAGAGAACATCGTCGACATAGAAATCCTTCAACCGGATTTCTGCAGCAAATGGATAATTATTCTGCTCGTCCATGGTATGTTGTTTTAGACTTCTAGTGGCCAAATTTGGAGCGGACGAGGTACCATACGTGACTGTTCGCAACTTGTACTCTTTAATTTGCTCGTCTGGGTCAGCTCCTTTGTAAGTTCTGTTGTTTTCGTTGATGCACCAAAAACTACCCTCACCTTGGTTGTTGTACTTAACTGCTTGACCACAGCATGGTGAGGTAGGTAACATGTTTGCACCTTGGCATCTTCTGAATTGACCGGAACCATATGTCCTAGCTTTATGTATTCATTCATGAAGTTATGGTATTCTTGTTTTAATTGTGGGTTTCTTTCTAATCATCTTTCTACTTGAATTAGTTTTGAAGCCACACATTTCCTTGAGTCCCCTATTTCCAGTTCATCCCTTAATGGTATAGTTACCTCATATCGTCCTTCTGGTAGTCTTCTGTGAGTAATTGCGTAGTGTTGCTCACTCAATTCTTCTTCTTCTGAGTATGACTTTCCCTTGAGTAGCTTGGGTATGTTGTTTTGTACTACCAAAGATAGTGAATTTGACGTTAATCCTAAATCTGTCATGAGACTCAGGAGACTCCATCCTAATTCAGTTTTCTGGGCTATTGGTTGGTACTGTGAAAAAAATGAAATTATTAAAAATCATTCGTTAAAGTGCGAAATCGTTAAATTAGCAAAGTTAAATTTTTTTAAATCGTTTTTTGGGAGAATTAAATGTAGGACGGGAGGCGCAGGAACTTGTCGCATGCTCGTGAAACTTATGTCAGCCAATAACCTTCTATAGTAATTTGCTATACACCACTGAACAGTTCCCAAAAGTCTTGACAACATCTATAACAACATGGCTGCTATCATGTAACAAATATCGAGCTCCCTATTGAAGCACCCCTTACAATGTTCGACATCATTACCACGCAATAAAATGGTAAAGCATAAACAATTTTTGAGACAAATAATGACAATACGAGTTCAACTTCCTCGAGTGCATAATCCTAATAAATAGCAAAATATTACCGGAGGCTCATTTGATATTTTAAGCAATAGTATTAATCTTTATCTCCAATTCAGGAGCACAACAGGGAGTTTCCTACTGGGCTAGACTAACAAACACTGTTGGGTTCTTTCTATTGCTTCGATTTTTACCCACAATTTCCCGAGTTGATTCGCTTCTTCTAGAGCATCGTTCTATGTTAGTGGTATTTGACATTTAATTCTGCGACTTCCTCAATGTGGACAATCCATCTCAATGAGCTCAATATATATATTATTTTATTGGGCCAGAAGCCCCTCAGTATTCAACCTAAGGCATTTATTTAAAACACCTGCAACACTGATGGTGTGTCTGTGTGTATTTAGAACCTCATCGTCTAGTTTTTACTGATATTTATTTTGAAGCCAACTTCTTTTGCTGGATCTAAGTAGGTGCAGTGGTGAATTCCGTTTTCCGTTGAATACGTTTTGTTTTAATATTATAAATAACATTGGTGTAACTTTGCCCTAGTCTGAAGCCAGGTTGGTCCGTCCTTAATTTCGGGTTGACTGTCGGTGAAATTCTATAGAGGATGAATATTGCTAATATTTTTATTGTAATGTTGAAGATATATATCATGCCATTGTATACATTCACTTAGGTCACCTTTCTTGAGAATCGTTTTTGAATATTTACACACGCATTGATTGATGTAGTACGCTCCTTCAGAGGAGGAGAGGGGAAGTGGAGGAGGTTTCATTCCATTTCATTATTCATTTTTTCTATGATATTCCCAAGCGGTCATCCAACCTTGTAATAATCCAAGCAAGTTATTGCCTGACGTTGGTGATGAAATTGTTGTTGTTTTGTTGTTTTATCCATCTCTGCCACACACTCCCAACTTCAAGAAAGATAACTCCAGTGAAAAAGGACCAGGAAACGCAGACGTCGATTGATGATAAATAGGTGGATATCTACCCCACCTGTATTCTTGTTCAAGACAAGATCAACATCACAACTATCAGACAATTTTAGTCTGGAAAACCACATTTTCTGTAAGAAACATCTTTTTTTGTATTTAATTTTGAACAAAATACAACCAGTATTTCGAATTTAGCCTCGTGACTATGCTGTATAAGATAGCGGAAATTTCTCACCGGAAAATAAGAGATTTTGCTACTCGCCGCAAGTGGCAGCACCATCACAAAAGAGAATTTATTTTGATATATAATTACCAGCGGAAATTTTTATTCATTTTGTATCTCTTTTTTCACTAAATAAAACATCCCAGCGGAAAAAAATATCAAAAGTGATCCTTAAAATGACAAATTGATTGATCTCCGAAGTAATGGAACTCGGTAAATGAAATCTTGAAATTTAACAATATTTCGTCTTCCCGCTATTCTTAAAGAATTGACGATGAAATTTGGATATTGATTGGGTATTGATCAGGGATTTTAAAGTAAGTTTTGGAAAAAATTCTAGGATCTGTTCATTCTGAACTAAACTTGGCCATTTCATAACCAATCCTTTTGAAAATTTAAAAATGTGTGTTATTTTATTTTCAGGTTTTGGCCAATATCACAAAAACTTCCACTAGTAACTAATACTTTCGGTTGATTTTCTAATAGATTAGGTCATACTAAAACTACTAAGTAAATTTGGGGAAAATTTATGGATTAAAATTTTGACTATAATTTTTGATTTTCTGCGGCCATATAAGTAGTTTTCAGTTTTTGCCCAATATCCCAAAAGCTTTCACTAGTAACCGAAACTGAAAATAATTTATTTTTCCACAGAAAATCAAAAAATTATAGTGAAAATTCTAATCCATAAATTTTCCCCAAATTTTCCTCGTAGTCTCATTATGACCTAAGCTATTACAAAACCAACCGAACGTATTGGTTACTATTAGAAGTTTTTGAGATATTGGCCAAAAACGAAAAATAAATTAATAAGCATTTTTAAATTTTCAAAAGGATTGGTTATGAAATGGCCAAGTTTAGTTCAGAATGAACAGATCCTAGAATTTTATCAAAAACTTACTTTAAAATCCCTGATCAATACGCAATCAATATCCAAATTTCATCGTCAATTCTTTTAGAATAGCGGGAAGACGAAATATTGTTAAGTTTCAAGATTTCATTTACCGAGTTCCATTACTTCGGATAATCAATTTGTCATTTTAAGCTGAGATGTTTTATGTAGTGAAAAAAGAGATACAAAATGAATAAAAATGTCCGCTGGTAATTATATAACAAAATAATTTATCTTTTGTGATGGTGCTGCGACTTGCGGCGAGTAGCGAAATCTCTTATTTTCCGCTGAGAAATTTCCGCTATCTTATACAGCATCTCGTGAATCGCTTATGGTTGTACCAATATTGACCAAGATTTTCAATCTCACCTATTTCTTTAATAAAAATTGAATTTTAATTTGAACTAGTTTTCCAGTTTTGAAAGTTGGCGACCTCATACAGAAAAACAACAAAAAACTAATAATCTACATGGTCTACGAATTGTCTATGTCGACATATATTCCACCACTTCTCGACAATGTCTACTAAAAAATTAATTGTCTTTTACTATTTTCAACACCAACTTGTAGACAATTCGGAAATACGCGTAGACACACACAACACTGTGCATATTCTTCTGATACGAGTAGCTGGTCAATTTTTTGTAGTAAATTGTTTTTTCGCCAGCGTCACATACAAATCAACTACATTTTTTGGGAAACAAAGAGGTCTCAACAAAACCAATGTTTTTATTTGACAAAACATTTTATAGTAAAAGCTCTGAGAACCATTAATATTACTTTGTGGTGAAAGGATAAAGTCGAACAAAAAAATTCTTGGATTTTTTTAAATTAATTTCTTGTATGTCCGAGAAAATTTTACTAATTTCATTACGAACTGTTTAGTAAAATTTTTAGTAAAAATTTCTCGAATCGGATGGATCATGAGAAGTTTTCACTAAGCCACATTTTCCTTTATACGTATTAGTTAGTTAACCCTGTATAAGAAGAAACTACAAGATTTTGATTTTAAATTTTATTTAATTTCAAAAGACCCTTAAATTTGATTTTAAAAAATTAAATAAACATAATGACATATCAAAGATTTAAAAAATATAAAAACACCTTTTAAAAATTTTAAGTGTCGTCATTATTAAACACGAACATTAAACTTTCAAACCCACAGTACTACAACCCATCAAAAATGCGGCCAAATAATTATAATTAAAACGAAAATTTCCAAATAAATATTTATAGCCACATGCGAATCGCAATCGATTAAAGCTGTATAGCCAAATACGCCACATGTCTATGCGGATCGTCAGGGTGTCCCATTGTGGCCTAAATGTTGTTGAATTAGGGATTTCACCATTTAATTGAAGTCAGATTCTTTTTTAGATTAATGATTGATAAGTTTGATTACTTTACGTCTATAATCGTCCATCAGAGCAGGTAGTTCGGTTAACTATGGATCTTTTTCACACCACGTATACTCTAAATGATAATACGCATCCAGTAAAACGTCGAACAGTGCGTACCGAACAAGCGATGGACGCTGTTAGCTATACAGTAGAATTGAGGAAAACCCAAATCAATCAATTTGACGTCGTTCTCGGCAACTGGATATGGGTCCAACCATTTTACGGAAGATTTTATCTAAGAATCTTGGTTTACGTGCTTACAAAATTCAACTTGTGTAGAAATTAAAGCCATCCGACCATCACACACGCCGCCAATTCGACCAATGGACTAAAGCACAAATTGATATTGATGTTGATTTTCCAAACAAAATTTTGTGATGAAGCTCACCTTTGGTTGAATGGGTACGTTAATAAACAGAATTGTTGGATTTGGAGTGAAGATAATCCACAAGCCTTTGACAAAACACCATTTCATCCAAAGAAAATCACTGTTTGGTGCGCATTATAGGCCGAAATAATCATGTGGCATTTTTTTTAAATTGGGCATCTTCGATCTATTGCACTATACAGATGGCTATGTGCCTTAATATCCAGGATATCCTCTACAAATTTTAAATTTACGAACTTAATTGTTATGATAAAAGAACGGGTTAAAATGCTTTAATCTGAAATAGTAAATGAGTTACATCACCACTATTGACGTCTCGCAACCGTTGCACCAACCATTAATCCAAAAAAGTAATCTGACTTCAATTAAATGGTCAAATCCCTATAAGGGGTTCAGCGCCAGTGAAATAAACATAAAATAACCGACTTAAATCTATCATAATATGTAGGTCTCGGACTATTTTATTATAATTCAATAATTTATTCAATTCAGTTATTTCAATTTATTATAATATTTAGGCCACAATGGGACACCTTGACGATCCGCATAGACATCTGGCGTATTTTCGCGAAATTGAACTGCTTTAATCTATTGCACTATGTATGTGGCTATGTGGCAAAATCTCCAGGATTCGCTCCACAGAATTTCCATTTGCAGACTTTTTCGTCTTAAGTATGATATACTGAACGGAATGTGGCATATTTGTGTCACATTTTCGCGAAATTGAACGGCTTTAACGTATTGCATTATGTATGTGGCTATGTGGCAAAATCTCCAGGATTCGCTCCACAGAATTTCCATTCGCAGACTTTTTCGTCTTAAGTATGATAAACTGAACGGGTCAAAATGGGACACCTTGACGATCCGCATAGACATGTGGCATATTTTCGCGAAATTGAACTGCTTTAATCTATTGCACTATGTATGTGGCTATGTGGCAAAATCTCCAGGATTCGCTCCACAGAATTTCCATTTGCAGACTTTTTCGTCTTAAGTATGATATACTGAACGGAATGTGGCATATTTGTGTCACATTTTCGCGAAATTGAACGGCTTTAACGTATTGCATTATGTATGTGGCTATGTGGCAAAATCTCCAGGATTCGCTCCACAGAATTTCCATTCGCAGACTTTTTCGTCTTAAGTATGATAAACTGAACGGGTCAAAATGGGACACCTTGACGATCCGCATAGATATGTGGCATATTTTCGCGAAATTGAACTGCTTTAATCTATTGCACTATGTATGTGGCTATGTGGCAAAATCTCCAGGATTCGCTCCACAGAATTTCCATTTGCAGACTTTTTCGTCTTAAGTATGATAAACTGAACGGAATGTGGCATATTTGTGGCACATTTTCGCGAAATTGAACGGCTTTAATCTATTGCACTATGTATGTGGCTATGTGGCAAAATCTCCAGGATTCGCTCCACAGAATTTCCATTTGCAGACTTTTTCGTCTTAAGTATGATAAAATGAACGGGCCAAAATGGGACACCCTGACGATCCGCATAGACATGTGGCGTATTTTTTGTATATTTGAAATGTTATTTTTTCTTTTGCTATTTCGTTAAATTTTTTTTATTTATCTGGTATCATTTTACTTATAGTGTGTTTGGTCATAATAATTATTATATTAAATGATTAATTCAACCATTTAACATTTCAAATATTCGATTATTACGATGGGTATGTTTTTTTTGTTTAACTTTGTACCAATTTTTCAAGTTTAACTCTATTTTCGTCTTATACAGGTAATAATACAATTGAAACCAGTCGCAAACGATTCGTAAAAACTTCCAATACGTTGAGCTCCCATGTTACTCTGCTTCGTTTAATCCTCCAATTCTGGAACATCTTGCATAAAACTGTTAGCGTGCCATTTAATAGATTGCCGGTAAAATTTGAATATTTTGAATACGGGTTTGAACGACCGAACCACGTTATAATTCTATATACGGAAACAAGTAGTCAGAATATATGATGTCGCGATCATAATTTATTCAAATTGATTTCCAATCACAACACAAAATCTCGAGTTGAATAGTCGTAGTGTTATATTTAAAAATATAAATCTGAAGTGAATGCACTCAAACCATCACCGCATGTGGTTGCAATAGTTTATTTCATTAAGAATTATGTTCAACGTATTCAAGTGTTCACCAATTCGAGATATCTCGAATACGAAAATTTAACATAACAAAAAAAAATTCGTTGATTCCAAATTTATGTTGAGGTGTCAATGATAAAAATCTCTTTAATGATAACGATGAATAAAAAAAAAATCCAGACGAAATTATAATAATAAAAGGGTTGTTTTCGGGGTTGAGAAAAGAAAGGAGACATGGGAAACGGAAAAAAAAATTCTGCCGTTTAACATTTTTTTTTTTTCGTTTTCTAGGTTAAGGGTAACAAGAAACTTCACAAATTTTCTGATCATCCACATTTTTTTTATTGTTGCTGTTTTGTTCTGTACATGCTTGGCGGTATTGTATTTTGTTTTTGATTTAATTTAACCCTTTATTTCCGATTTAATCGACATTGACATTTAAATAATAACGATTTTTACATTCGGTAAAAATTTTTGCATAAAAATCAGGTCACCCAAATATATATGAATGCGAGTGAAAGAGTTATTTGTGTCGTCGGCACATACATTTTGGGATGCCAATTTATAATCAATTCAAAGAAATTTGATACAGTTATTTAGAAAGCATTCGACCCAGAATACATATTAATTGGAATAGTTCTACAGCATCTGTCAATATTGTGTAGCTACATACCGAGATTCCAAATGTTTTATTGACCCGACCAATAATTGTCTGAATCATTTTTAATTGAAATGGTTTACTCGCGCGCTCAATAATTTTTGTCTCACCACAATTTGAATACCAGCACAATTTATAATTATTCTGGAATTATACGCGAGTATATAAACGTCGCACCTCTCACCTTTTCGATTTGATTACTTTGCATATGCTCGTTTGGGATGTGTAATAAATCGAGGGTTTAAAAATGAATTTCGTGCGCCCTGATTGGTTGCATTGAATTCACGTCACACATGTTTTGGGTATTAGCATAATAATTTTCATTGTGTTCATATTTTCAATAATTATTTTAGAGTTTTCTTACCTGGAACATTTAGTTTTTCTTGTATTTGATGGGGAAGAAATTGTACTGAATTTTTGGAAATAGTTTCATATTAATGTTGCAGATGAACACTATCTAATGTCATATGTGCTCGTTCGAAGTGTATTAGTTCATTTTAATATCATGTTCGTGTGGTTAAGATTGTTGTGTGTGCTCTAAATGGACTGTGTATTTATGGACTGTATGAATATTTGTGCTGTGTACAAGTGTTGTGTGTGAGTGTTAAAAATGTGGGTGGTTTTGGTCATTTGCATTTAAACAGTTTCCTAAATGGATTAAATAATTTGGATGTACCTCGAAAATTCACTTAATAATATTTCAAAATTTGAAAGTACATAAGTTTGGAATAATTAAAGTAGTAATAAAGTTACGAAAACAGATTCACACGAGAGAAATTTTAGACCCTATATGGGGTTGCTTCAATTTCAAAACTTTTCAATGAAGGACGATCAGAAAAGTCAGATTTAATTAAGCAACCGATACGAAAGTTCATTATTTTTAATTGGGGCGTTTTTTTCTTTATTAATTTTCTTGGCAAGACCTAAATCTTGCACCAACATTCTTGTTCCATTACAAAGCCCTCCGGATCCGGATTTTAATTCCAGCTTATGTAGAGGCATTCCAGCTTATGTAGAGGATAATGCCCTACATCAACTAAATCGTCATCATCAATTGAGTCAACACTTAAATATATTGTGGATGGACCTTCTAATAAATTATGTACCTAATGTAACCTACCCCTCCCTGATAGCTGTATCCGGAGCACGCAATTTTCTATGTCAAAACATATATTTAGCACGCTATTTTTCCATATAATTCTCAACTGAGATTTTTCATTCAACTGTTTAGTTAAAAATCAATAAAAAAATATCTTGCTCTACCTATTTATCGGGAGCCGCTATCGAGAGCGCTATCCATTTCAAAGGGAAATTTTAAATTTCCTTTGTTTTGTACAACCCTTAAATGATTTATTTTTTATAACGTCATGCCAAAATAAATGTTAATTGGTATATTTCAGGCCGTTAAATGTTTGTTTTATGGATGAATTTAGTTTTTCATTTTTATGGTATAGCGACATCAGTGAATAAATAGCTACAGTTTCAATAGAAATTTCCCTTCGGCGCCGGATAGTGCTTCAAAACACGGCTAATATTACCTTATTTAGTTAATTTTTTGGTTGACATAAAATTTATTTTGGTATTTGCGCCATTTCTTCTGGTAGACCGTTAGTTCTTTCATGATCTTCATTGCCCAATTGCAAAAGCCAACGACTGAACACTTCGTCGTCAGATCTAATATTATTTGTCAAAGAAAAACATTTGAATTGTGAATTACTAAGTTTTATGGAAGATTCAACAATTTTAATTCTATTTCCGGACAACCACTGGCAGAGTTTGTCTGAAATCTCCACCTAATAAAATTAATTTGCCACCAAATGGTTTTGTGCTGCTCATATAATTTCTTTAAGTGTTCGTTCCACAATTGATAAAGCTATTCCAGATGCCATTGTCCCTTCATCCCATATTATTGCTTTGCAACTTCTGATGATTTGTGCATCTTTACTATTCGTTCGAATATTAGAAACTGTGGTTTCTGTTAATGGTGGTGCAAGTTTTTGTTCAGTTGCCACATCAGAGCCAAGTATGTACAATTGAGCATATTTTCTCTGATCATCATCCAAGTATGTAAAGTTCCAGGTTGGTGATAAATTGAACCGTTTATTCGAAAACAGTAAGGACCATAGCCTGGAGGGGTAGCTATTTGTACTCCCATGGATGCAAATGCAATAGAGCTGTTCATAGATCTTAAATTTTTCAAGAAAATTTTAGCATATTCATGCTTATTTTCTTTCCGAATATTGCTTAATTTAACTAATCCACTAACAAAACTCGCAAATCTTATTAAAAATGCCGACCGAATAATTATGAGTATTATTTTATTTATAATTAGCTTTAATGCTAATGTTTTTTCTGATGTATGGCAAGCTCTTTTTGTAGCTGATAAACGATTAGAATGCAGCCTATTATCTCGCTGATCGTCTGTTTCATTATCCCTAAACCTAGCAGCTCTTGATCTCATATCCTGCAATCGTACGTTTCTTTCTTCATATGTCTCAGAAGCTCTTGAAGTAGTTGCTCTTGACTTCATATCGTTTAATCGAATAGTTCGTTGTTCATTCGTCTCAGAAGCTCTAGACTGAATAGCTCGCTTTCGATTAATTTCAAGACGTAAATCTCGCTTTTAATTATTTTCATTTGTCCTGCTGATTTTAGACTTTTTTGAAGAAGTATTCTTACACGTCCAATTGATGTTCGTTTTTTCGGAGGCATAATCAAATTTTACAGGATAAAAAATTAATTTAGGATTTTTCTTAAGACAGATTTATCTGAAAATTAAATACTGAGAAAGTAATTCGAACTAATTGATTAGTTTGGGTCGCCAACCATTGTATATATTAACAAATTTACAACAGTGTTAAATAAATAATAAATTATAAAATGAACAACCAGCACAATCATCCATCCAACCCAGAACAATCAAAACCCTCAAATTTACAGTCCTCCTCCCAAACAGCCTACAAAATAATTTAATTAAAGAAACGGCATGATCCCCGAAAAGCTATCTAAACACAGCAACATTCAACTACACTACAAATCCACTCTGCAGCCTCCAAGCATTGCACAACTCAAAACAGTACAAAAGGTCAAGCCTCCGCTGAAACATCAAACCCACAAGCAAACCCGACAGCCATTATGATGTCTATCCTGTCTGCACCTGCTAGTTTAAACCAAAATTCTATTTTCAATTAGAAAGCATTACGGCTTCAAAGATCCCCTTTAATCAAAAATCATCACCAGAACCAAATAAATTAGCCCAATTACCAAGAAACACATGAGGCACCGACAACTCCAAATCGCTAATCAAACCAAAATAAAAATATAACAATTTATTACACAAATGCTGAATAATTGGATGAAGGAACCTCACCAAAAAGCTCTCTCCGAAAATCTCCGAAATCAAACCGTGGAAGAAACCACCTCTACAAACAATCGTAGTAAAATGAGCACTCGATACTCGCTCCTCTACAGCAAAAAACCATGCAAACTGCAACACCTAAAATTACCTTCCACCATGAAACCACTGTTCCATCCACCAAGCGACCCCCGGTCAACACCACCATTCATCAAAACCCACGCTTCACAAAGCCGCGACGAATCCATGACAGATCACAAACGGACCATGGCAACCCCAATAGCTCAAAAACTTCAGCGTATACGATCGATCATCCGAAAACTTCAAAAATGATTGAAGATTGTTATCTACTCGTAAGTCTTGTTTACCAAATATTAAATATTTTGTTTTGTCGGCGTTGAGCATCAGACGATTTAAATTTAACCAAGTATCGATAAAGATCAGATCGTCATTAATCATTGAATATAGACTATATTCACTGCAGTCTGATGAAGACGACCGAAATATTAAATTAAAAAATTCAAGTTTCATTAGTTCGAAACCAAGCTTCCATTTTCCAACGTCTTGGTAACCTCACCTAGATCATGTAAAAATCGTTTTGTTATTATATCATTGAAGATTAATTTTTGAAAACATTTCAGAACCAGAAATACTAATTTGAACGATTAAATGTTGCCAAGTCATAACCAAACATATTTAACAATCGTCTTTGCATTTGTGAAAAAATTAGTCACCCTCAATTTAAAATGTGCTTTTTGGTCAAGTTTAACCGAACCAAATTTTTTGTTGAAAACAAAACAAATACACCGGAAGGTAAATTGACATTTTTTTAAATAAATTCTAATTCGTCTACAGATCCCGAGTTATATTATTTTAAAGATTAGAAAATTTGCTTATGGTTTGCGAGAAGCGAGTGCGAATACGACAAAAAGTTAATTTCAGAAAAGTTGTGTACGGGGCCCACCTATAGGGTAAACGGGATCGAGTTATAACCATTTTCAGTTGCCTTTTGAAATCAATACGTTTTATGAGTACACCGACTACTTCAAAAATGTTTAGCAGGTAGGGTCTACATATTTGGGTATGTAGAACATATTTTTGTTATTGTAGTAAAAACAAGAGACATTTTAAGAGTTTTTTCATGGTGCTCAAAAACAAAAAAAAATTATTTTTTACTCAATTTTTTACTAAATTTGTGAGTTTGGTATTTTTCGTCAAACCCAACTGGCATTCCGACCAACTCTAATTGCAAATTCAAGCGGCATGTAAGTCATGTAAGGTATAGTAAATACGTTCCTAGGGTCTGGTAGCTTTAAAAAGTGAGCAGAACCCATATCAAATAATTATTTTGAACCTAATGGCAAATTAAAGGCTAATTGAATGCCTCATTAAATTTTTTGCTGTACTCGTTTCAGATAAATAATAAGGCTTTTCCATTTCAAAACTAGCACAACCAAAATCGAAAATCAGGCAAAAACTGATATTAGAACGCAAAACAAGATCTATTGGCATACCAATAATGTATACAGTCTAGCTTTTACTAAAGAAATGTAATAGTAAAAAACTAGTAATAATTTTTAAAAGCTTCTATTCTATACGTTGACCACCCTTAAACATTCAGGTACCAAAACATTAACAATGGAGAATGACCAAATGATTACGATCATTATATTTGAGCAAATATTAAGTTTGAAAAATATTTTAGAAATAGATTGGACCAACTGTGCAAGTTCTTAGAAATTTATCAAAATAAAGCGCCTTTCAATTAGATAGTAAAAACCTTTCTAAGCCGCATTTTTAATAACCAATGCTCCATTGTGGATAGTCAACAGTCTTGATATTTGTATATCTGGGCAAACATTACGCTTAAAGCAGGTAAGATCACTTTAAAGCGAATTTCCGTAACAAATTGTTATTTGCTGTTAAAAAAGTCAGCTTGGACTATACGAGTAACTGGCACTCAAGTTATTCTGGACCATTTTCTTTGGTAAAAGATATACGAGTAAATAAAATCTAAGTCTAGTATTCTTCTAGAACTTGATGCCTATTGATGTTTAAATGTCATTAAAAAATAAAGATCCATTTAAATATGTTTTGCATACACTCCCGCATCAAAAGCTTATAAAAATAAATTTAATTAAAATTATGTCCTTATATCCTATATTCAAATAGGGGATAATAAAGTGAAATGTATTCCACACACAAAATTCTCTTTACAACACGGTGGTCAATTGTGATTTTCTCCCCTCGTGCAAATTGATGGTTGAATCCCCCTCATCTTGGCCAAATAACACAAAAACACAATCATAATATTTTAGAAATACAAGGAAAACTGAAAATCCGCCTCGTTAAATTTCATCTCAAAAAATATTTTTTTTTTGTTCTTTGTCGGTTCGGTTTTTCGTCCCTATTCCCTTAAACAGAAATATTTTGTGAACATTTTTGTAGCAGGGGTAGATTATGTAGTCTTATATAAAGTATTAATAATGAAAAATCCACCATCGTCCTACACTATCCCATTCCAATATCCAATAGAACTACAATGAGAAACTATAAATTTCAAAATATGCAATGGAGATTTTTCTATAAAAAAGGCCCCCGTATACTACCTTGAACGAGTACAATACATTTTGCGGTACACGTTGCTATATACACACATAAATTTTCTATTGAACATTTTAAGGGTGGATTATCCACATCCCACATCTCACGGAAACATTCCTTTTCTATACTCGACTATTTCGTCTTCTTTTATTTATGTACGTGTTGTGTGTATGTGTACTGTACATACGAAAAAAAAAATTTTCAAAATGGCTTACATCCAAAGAAAATCCTTTCGTTTTATTTTCATCTGCTTTTATAGTATTTTTGATTTTCATGTTTTTCCTCTTTTTTTGAAAATTAAAATCCAAAAATAAAGGAAAACATTTTCATCAAATTTTCTTCTTTTTTAAGTGTGTTTACATACTTTTGTTATTGTACAAACCCTTAGAAAATTGTAAATTGAAAATTTGGAAAAAAAATTTGTTTTCAAGTTTTTGAGATAAAAAGGGTGGATAAGGTCAAAATAACTACAACACGCGGGAAATTTTTGTTTATTTTATATATTTTTGTTTTTGGGGTTTATCACAAAATAGTATATTGATTTTATGGTGTAATTCTAAACTACACAAAGTACAACGAAAATGGTTGACGTTTATTTGATAGTTCTGATCTACAAGGTGCGCAACTAAATTTCCGGGTTTCTTTGAAAATGAAAAATGGTAAATTTCAATAGAATTATAAAAGATATATTTTTGCCATCTCTCCACTCATTCATCCGACCAATTTTGCACTTCTTCGAAACCGGTCAAGTGTAGCCCTGCCAAGCCATGCACCATCGACCGGAACAAGTAATAATCCAAGGGATCCAGGTCTGGCGAATAAGGCGGTGTGGTAGCAGATCACATCTCAGCGTTTTGATGGTGTTCTAGACGATCGGAGTGCGATGGCATGGTGCGTTGTCGTCAGGATTGGACGAGGTAGATTACATAATGTAATCTATTACGAAGATTACATAGCGATTTTCTGCGTTCTTGTCGACGTCGTATGTCGATGTAGATAACGTCAACAACCTAAGAAATGATATTAAAATCTAAATTTTCTCACTATTTTTTCCAGATTTTGGTAGTTAGTTGTAGTGCTTCTCTTCACCAATACCAGATGTTGAGGTAGAAAATGCGAAGTGGAAAAGCCGAATTCGAAGCACTTATAAAAAATTAATAATAATAATAAAAATAAATAAAAAAACAAAATTTAATTTAATTTTTAAAATTAATAAAAAAACTTTATTTAAAAAATAATTATTTTCGGCTGCTGTGCTGTTGAGCTGCACCTTCGAACTCCAAAAACTGAATAGTAAAAAATTAAAATTTTGTATAATTTATATACAAAATTTTGTAATGCAATCTGGATCGTAAAAGTTGGATTGATCCAGTATTGTTGCATTTGGTAAACAAGACAATAAAAATCCGAATTGCATCCACCAAATCTGGTTTCAGCTGGTTACCAATTTATTTGTGTTATAGACGTACTCGTACGTACGCCTATGAACAGTATTGCAATGATAAATTTAATTTCTTCTGATTGCCACGCCATCATGTTAACTTAGGTATTAAATGATTGTGTCATTGGTTATCACAATTATTTAATGATGATGGGGGGCATCTATAATACAATTTTAACAACTACCGTGCCATCGTTTTAATTTAAATATTTTGTGTCTTGGTTATCACAAAAAGGATGGTGGCATCTATGATACGATTGCAATACTGTTCGTTTCAATGATAAGATATTATTGATAACGATTTTATTGATATGAAAATCGGCATGATAATGAGATTTACTAATTTTGTTTTGTGTACAAAATTGTTTTTGTTGTATGTACCGATTTTATGTAACAAGACTGTTGTTGCATATTCATTTGGAATATAATTATTTATACGGAGAATTGTCCGTTGATAAATAATTCAGTCTACGGAGAATTGTCCGTTTGTATATTGTGCGGTGTTTCTTGTAGTTGAAGAAACAGGCCGCTACATAGTCTCACAAACTGTTAAGCTAACAGGTAACCATCTTCTTATCCAAGGGGTGAAATAAGTTTTTATTGTGATAAAGAAAGACATAAATTATTAACTGGTATAATTCATTCGAAATGTAAGTAAACAAAACATTGTTAGTTCAATTCAACTCCATATTTTTTAATTCGGCCAAATCTCAGTAGCGGTCAACAAAATATACAGGGTTCGAATTTGAACTTTAAATTCTTAATAATGATTTTCAAACGAACATTTTTTTATGTTATGAGGCTTGTTTAATAAAAATTTGTATTTAGTCTGAAAATAACGTTTATACTATGTGCATCACGCCGATTTTTTTTAGTTTAAATTTTCGACTAACTAATTTGATGGTTAGCTAATTCCAGCTGTTTAAAATGGCACAAAATATGAGGTTTAATTAAAATTTACTAAATAAATTAACATTAATAATTACCAAAATATTTGTTTATGGAGATTGATAAATCTGAACCAATTTTGCAGTTTAGAACGGCATATCAAACATAATTTGATTTCTGAATATTAGAATCATCTATCAATGACTAGCATGCACTAAACACAAATTTTGCCAAATTAAAAATTAAATGTTATTTTTTTTGTTAAAAACAGGGTGGGCCATTTGTTAGTCATTTATTCATTTGTTAATAAAACACACAATTTGGGATGAAAAGTCAAAAATTTTTATTGATTAGGAAAGGTGGTTCTATCCTATTTATGTATGAAAAACAATACCGTGCATATGTCCATCGCGGCTTCGTCTACAGGCCTGCATCCGAACATCAAAATTGCCGATGACTTTTTCCAATAAAAGCGGTTCAATGACCTCAATTTCAGCTCGAATGTTGTTTTTACGTTGTTGAATTGTTTGTAGATGATTAGCATACACCTTATATACCTTTCAAATAATCCAACAAAAAATAATTAAGTGGTGTTAAAACAGGGCTTCTTGGTGGCCAAGGAACTTCACCATTTCTTGAAATTATGCGATCAGCAAATTTTGTAAACAATAAATGGATTGTTGCACGACTTGCACGGCCTCTCGCTCCGTCTTGTTGAAACTAAAGGCCGTTGACACGAAATTCATTCAATTTGGGCCACAAAATACCAGTTAACATGTTGCGACAACGTTCCCCATTTACTGTAAGGACATTTTCCAGTTCGTTTTCAAAGATAAACGACCCAATGAACTAGTCCATAAACCACACCAAATAGTGACTCTTGGAGGATGAACTTCTGCTTCCTGAATAACGTGAGGATTCTGCGCTCCCTAAAATCGAAAAAAAATTATGATAAATTGCATATTTTTGACTTTTCATGTGTCAAAGAATTTTTTAGAACAGATAGCATTACGTACTAAAATTCATCGATTGAAAAAGGACCAACAGATGGCCCACTCTGTATCTTAGATGAAATTGCATAACACAAAAAATCCGTTGAAAAAGTTCGATAGTTTTCTTGTAATATCGTTATTCTCAACAGTTCTGTATAATAATGGAACTGTATAGAACAAGAATATTACAAGAAAACCATCTAACTTTGTTGATGAATATTTTTTGTGATACGTAGAGGACTGTGTTATCTACCTTATGCTTTAAAAAGTGTTATATACCTCTTCGCGAACTCGAAAAATTGAATTAAAAAGCCACGGCTTATGACAAAAAATCGCCGTCAGGCACACATAATTAAAATATCTAATACTGTGCTATTTTTTCGGCTAAATTACTGACGTGTGCGTGACACCGATTTTTTTCTAAATTTTCGACAAACTAAACTGGTGGTTAGTTCCTAAAAATTATTGATTCGTGGCTCTAAGTTCCAGAAACCAAAACATGCTTGAGATTTGAACCTGCAAACCTAGTTCACGTTTATCAATAGCCGATTCGAAACAATGTTTATAAATTGATAAATTTTACTTTATTAAGTAAATTTTAATTAAACATCAGACGTGATTTGCTTTGTGTTATCTCTCAACGACTTGTATGAATTAACCATTAATTTAGTTAGTCGGAAATTTGGACAAAATAGTCTGCGTCAGGCTCAAAGTATAATCGAACTTCATATTAGTTCATACCACTTATCAATAGCAGGAGTAAAACACAATGCACTGAAATTTTATGCTAATTCGCTAATTTAATTTGAGTATCAACTAGAAATAACTAGTAACTACGAGTAGTAACGGCTATTTAGATTAGTAAATCATTTAGACTGTCAGTCTCACGCCAATTTTTTGTCTAGTTTTCCGACTAACAAAATTAAAGGTAGGTTCAAGGATCATCCCTTCCTTCAAGGATGGCGCAAATAAATCGTGTCAGGGGTTCAATTAAAATTTGTTAACTTAATTAAAATTTATCAATTTCGACATCGGCTATTGTCAAATCTGAACTAAGTTTAAAATTTAGATGTAAATATCTTGAATATTTTGGTTTAAAACAATCAGAGACATTTATCTGTTATGAACCCACCTCCCCCTATTAAGGAAAAAAACGGTGTGAGGTACAGAGTATAAGTAACACAATTTTTTGGGGAAAAATACTTATTCATCAACATAATTTCGTACTAGAGCACTACAATCAGTTCAACGCCTCTCTAACATTTTGATGCCTTTTTTGTAGAATGTTTTAACTTTGTCTTCAATATAAGCTTTAGTTTCGGCAATCACTTCTTCATTGGAGCCAAATCAGCTGGAGGGAAAAGCTTGGAGGGAATCACTCGGCCCTAATCACTTGGCCCTGGCGGCCAAATCTTGCGAATACGGTGGATGAGGAATCAATTCAATGTGAAATTCGTGAAATTTTGGCATTGTTGCGATCGACTTGTGACATGGTACATTGTCTTCGTGAAAGGGTAATTTTTTTCGTGGACAATGTCAGCTATCTCATGGTACTTCACTTTACGGTTTTTCAAAACAATTTCGACAATTTTTTATTTTTTCTGGAGTCACAGCCTAATTGGGCGTCCAGAGCGTGGTGCATCATCGGTGGTTGTACGATCAAAGCCACTGCTTTGCTTGAACGGTATTTTTTCCCGTCAAAAAACAGTGTTTAATCAACGCACAAAATTCTTTTTTTCCATTGTTCTTAAATTAACAAAAGTAGCGTCACTAAAACAACTGTAACTTGTAAACTAATGGTCGGAATGTAATGCAATTTTCATACTTGTCGTTTAAAGGTTGGTAGAATTTAAAAATTAAATGGGTTACCATATTTTGCGGCTTGTCTACTTTTTTGGATCTTCCGCCAAATTATCCTAAATGGAAAGTTGTTTGAGGAAAAAAAGCTTGGCCGACGACACAACGGTCTTTTCAAAATCACACAATATTTTCTTCTGGATCAAGATTCAATTCGTGTTGAAGGCATATTTTCCTCAATTGAAAAAAATAATTGATCGTAGCACTTCCTTGAATTTTTGTCCTTGGAGGAACTACATCGAAAGTTCCGTCCATAATCCAACAACTGTATTCTGCAAGAAGCGTTAAAGTGGATTTAGTGTCAAATGACTAGAATTTTCTTCTTATTCTTCTAAATTACTGTCGTAGCGCTTGAATCGACTTCAACAATACCAATTTTTGCGCGACGTGACACGACTCCAGTCACGTCACTTGAAATGAGACCACTATGATAATTGCGGTGATAAATAAAAACAAGATTTTTTTTCAAATGTTTTAATTCTTTAAAATTAAATAATTTTGACTATACAGAAATTGGAAAACAATTTGGTTAAACTACCTTTATTTTTAATCACAGCTTTTATACTTTCAGGCATGCTACATATACAAGTACTGATCATATTGGGAAATTGCTCATTGACAATTGATCACGAAGGCGCTACTAAAATTGCATGTTGCGCTTTAAAAAAAACTTATATTGGTGAAGGCAGTCAACAACCGAGATATAAACCCGAATTTTGGGCTATCGGTGAAACTAATATTGATTCAGAGACCTCACGAACGCATAATAGCTTAGAAGCGTGGCACCGACGTCTCAAACGGATAGTTGGAAAACGCCACGTCCGTATATAAAAATTATTAGGAGATTTGGCTAAAGAAAGTATTTTGCTAATCTAAATGGTGTTTAATCGGTATATGAAAGAATAGTTGAAAGTTATTTATGAACTAGAGCTTAAATTAAAATTAAAATGGTAAAACTTTTAGAACGATTACGCGATTTAGTTCAATCGAATCAAGAGTATTTTGAAATTCTCTCAAACAATTACCAATACCGCAACGATCGAGGCAATTACGATTCGCTTAGAATATCTTGACAACTATTAACTGTTAGCGAAAATTACAAGCCCAATACTAAAACTGTAAATGAAGCATATTATAGAGCTCGCATGTTGCTTATGCAAGCATCGTCAAATCGATGTCTATCGATCCTGTTAATTTAAATGCAAATTTCGATAATCATATTTGGCAACCACCCACTTGTTACGAAGTCATTAATTCGGAAAACAAGCCATGCTTTCCTGCAATACTTATCGAACCAGTTGCTGGAAATTATCAATATTGGCCAACATTCTACGAGTCATACACCGCAGCACGATGCATAATAATAATGAACTAAATATCGTACAAAAATTTCATATTTTAACTAAATTGCGAGGATGAAATAGACGAGGACAGTGATGAAGATGAGGCAATTGGTTCTCCTGAAGAATTAATAAGTGACGATGAAGCAATTGTTGCTTCTGAAGAGATATTGGATGAATACTTGAGAAGAGAAGAGAAGAAGAGTTAAGAATTGACAATTCAAGTTTCTGATTTAGAACGTAATTTAGATCAGGAACCTTCCACAGCTGTTGCAGTTTCATCGATAAAACCATCGACTTCAAACAAAACGGCTTCTGAAGAATCTAAACTAAAAGAGCTTAGATGGAGACGAAAACACATACAAAAACGTGCCCTGTAACTTTTCAGGAATTACCATCATCCATTAAAGAATTAGAAACTTCATTTCAGTTCTCTCTATTTTTTTCGATGACGACGTTATTGAGAAAATCATTCAAGAAACGATTAAATACAGTTTTTCTAAGCACAGTGGCAACCCTTTCAATAGCTCAAAATGCTTTTGAGATATTTAGGCGTTTGCGTTATATCATCGACTTACTCATTCGAATATGAGAATGTATTGGAATGAAAATGTTGGGATGGTCATTATACGCAATTCGATTAGCCAGAAGTCTTTCGAAAAAATACGATCATTTTTACATTTTAATGACAATTTGACACAAGCCAATGATAAACAAGTTACGTCCGGTAATAGACGCGCTGTCATCCAAGTTTTTACAAAATCCTATGGAGGAAATGCTATCCATCGATGAGCAAATTTGTGGCACAAAAACTCGGCATCATCTAAAGCAATACTTACCGCTAAACCCGCACAAATGAGGTTACAAATTGTTTGTTCTCTCGGGAGTTTCCGGATCTTGCTACAAATTTGAAATTAATTCCGGAACTGAAAATGACCCAGCGAAACGTTTTTCACATGAACCAGATTTTGGTGCAAGTGGCAACGTGGTGGTGCGACTTGTTAGAGACATCCCAAGAAATTTAAACTACAATGTTTACTTTGATAATTATTGTACTTGGAACTGTGAGACGCAATAGAATTTCTTCGTGCAAAATTCCAACCGATACCGAAATGAAGAAATTGAAAAGAGGAACCTCTGATGAATATATCTGTAATTTTGAAGGAACAGAAATATCCAATGTCTATTGGAAGGACAATAAGGTTGTCACACTACTGTCATCCTTTGTGGGCACCGAATCGATTGATATGGTTGATAGATATGGCCGTAAAAACAAAGATAGTATTCAGATTCCTTGTCCGGCTATTATAAAGCAATGCCACCGACATATGGGAGGGGTTGATTTACTTGATAGCCTCATTGGTCGATACAAAATAAAAATGAGAACGCGCAAATGGTACATGAGACTCTTTTACCATTTATTAGCTGCCACTATTATAAATGATTGGCTTCTACACCGTAGATCGAATAAGAAATCACCAATGAAAAATTGCGCACTGAAGGGTTAATGTAAATCAAGCAAACAATTTTTATATTTCTTATGTTGCACAAAAGGATAACAATGAAAATAGAAACGATTCATATATGAATCATTGCGCACTGTAGGGTTAACTGTGTAAGAGAAAGTAAAAAGTATAGAAATCATGAAAAATTTTGCCCTGGAGTTTTTTGCAGAGTTATCATATACTATATCGCCGAAGTCTAAAAACTGCGGTTTTTAAAAAAAAAATTGTATGTTCAGTACAAACTAAATGTCTGTAGCTGCTCTACAGCTCAGACAAATATACCGATCGGGGCGAGGCTTCATATTTAAGCTTGTTCTATAAATTGCGAAATCTCAATGCTTTTCGGCAAAAATCAGTCCACTGAAATTGGCAGCTTCCATAAGAGTTTTTTCGTTTTTGTAATCTAAAATTTTCCACAATTTGAAGGGAAATGACGATTTTTGTCTAAAACTGTGTAAACACGCGTACGCATATGTTGTCGTGCAGTACAAATTTCTGTAGCTTTTCTATAGCCCAGATCGATTAAGTCACCGGGATGAATGTACGTATAAATTTATAAGCTGTGCCCATAAATTGGGAGACCAAATGATTTTTGGGGAAAATCGATCCACCGGTAGTGGCATCTTGCATTGGTGCGTTTCCTTTTTTTGTATTTCAAGCAAAATTGATTAAGATCATTTTATAGTTTCGATAATATTATTTCACCAAAATTCGGCATCTCTATACAGTCCAGCCGGATTAACTATTCGAAAAACAACTTCAAACTAACTTTTCTCATTAATTGGGAAATCGTTGCGAAATTTGATGAAAATCTGTGTGCCGGAAGTAGCAGCTTCAATGAGAGCCTCTTCAATTTTTGCAATGATTTTGAAAAGTTTAGTATTTACAAAAAACGCGATATTCGAGTATCTGGCCTTCGCTTCGTTGATATGGAGGCCGATTTGTTGGGTGATGCTTCCAACGCACGCAGAAATTCTTCCGTCCACATAAGCAATATTTGGCTAGATTTGTGATATAAAGAGTTGCGTTGTACTATGTTATACTATTATATCGAAAGCCTCCGAGAGTTTGCCTTCAACTATTACCTTGCGTTTAAAGCCATTCATTAATATTTTACACACGGTTATTAATTTTGGAGGAATCCTCAAATGTGACAAGACACTCCATAATGTGTTCCACCACGCTATCATACGTTTGTTGAAAATTTATAAATAAAAAGAAACACAGGGGTGTCCTTTTCGTAAATGTGTCACAATTTTCTAATACCGTCAGAGAAATAGCTTGATCGATTGTTGATTTGCCTGGACGAAAACAGCATTACTAGTCGAAAAAAATGCATTCGCTGTAAATTGATAATTTGCCAATAACTAAGGTGGCCTTGTATCCGGTGTTGAGCAAAGATATTCCGAAATAGTACAAGTTACAACTCTTTTACTCAGCCGGTCTGCCATTTTATGAAGTGGGTAAATTGGTGGTTGGTCTAACTATAATGTGGGATTCTCTCTGCTAACTAAACCGGTGGAGCCAGGTAATCGCCCAGAACGGGAAATCACCACCGTTCTTTGTACTTTTTACTTTTTGCAATGACTGCAGTTCACAGTAAACTGAAAAGAGAGGTTAGGTCACTTCTACGTTGATATCAGATTGATCTATGAATTATTGATTGAATGTTGATTGTTCGCTGACTTGTTATTTGCGCCATTCACTTTTCGTCCTTCTTCACAATTGGTTGTAGTGTTTTCTCGCGACAATATATTAGTTGTTTGATTGCCTTGTTGATTGAGAGAGGTTCCTTTACCCAGATTTGCCGTTGGAGAGTTGTTATCACCAATTTTATTATGTCCCACTATTCTTCCATAAAATGGGGTGGTGGTTGGTTGTCCAGGGTCTCTGATATGCTTGAAAGTTCCGTTGAAATAGGTTATTATACGTTATGGATACACGGACAGCATATTTCGCAATTACCAGAAAATGACCAGAATTGATTTAGGCGACGCATTAGGCTTAATATCCTTGATGCTGTATATATGCATTTGAACATGAGAGTGTAGTCGATTTGATTGAATAATAAAATGTTTTAATGATCCAAAAATGTAAAATGCAATATACTGGTAGTATATGACCCCATTAGACCCGATATGTAATTGTAGAAATTGCTTATTATATTTACCGCACATTTAACAATTGTTTGTGAGAAGATGAAAATTCGGCAAATGAGCCGAAATTTAGGTAAAACATCAGCCTGGCTATAGGAATATGAGTAGCTGCTCCACATAGCACCACACTCTGCTTATCCGTAACATCATCAATTGCTGAATTTACTGAACATACGCCGTGCAGCCAGGTGTCTTTAAATCGAATTTGAATCAATTCGGAATCTTGCCAAAAAAGACCGTAACAATCATCCGTATACGAGCACAAAAACCCATCTTCTTACGAACAAAATTATCTTCCCACGATTTAAACGGGGTCAAGTGTTATTAATAGTACTGTTCTTATATTTACCGGAAAGTACCGGAGGAAGTGGTTCTTCCGTGGACTTCGATTGGCTTTCAGCCAGAATAGAATTGGAGGCTCGTATATAAATGCGTAACATAACCTTTTGCTGGGATTAAGAATCAGAAGGAGACGTGCTGATTATACGTATTATGTCATAAAACCAAAAGATTGACGAAAGTTGTACAAAGGCATAAAAATTTCCCAATCTTTAGACTGCCGAAACATCTTAAAAAATTTAACGGCAAAATAATTGGGAAAAATGAAAATGTTCATTCATTTTCGCGTTTCATTTGAAAAATTAACCAAACGTAATGTTCTGTGGATCGCAAGCAATTGATTTAATTATGTATTCCGAAAGAACGCAAAAGAAAGTTAAAAAAAGAAAAGTGAAAAAATTCCACCCCATTATTTGAATATATCCGACAAAAAGTTTCACGCCAACAAAATGTTTATGGTAGAATCTACATAATTTTACCAAACCCTTTTTCTACGTCCTTTTACTACTCTCAGTATATTTTATAAGGAAAACCCGATATAAGTATTTTATACCAAATAAAAACGGTATAAATTTTAACTTTTCCAAAAATATGTGTACGAAAAGAAAATTATAATTCAAAATCAATAGTTCAACCATTTCAAGTTTTTCCTCTAAATATTATAAAAGAAAATTTAAATTCTTTTTTCACCCTTTCTTGTACACACACACATATTTTTGTTATACGTTTAATACCGAACTATATTTCAAAGAAAATTGGGAAAACTATCCCCGCATCCTCTAATCAATATAAACTATACAGCTACATCTGTATATGTACAATATAGCCATCATTATCCAATATACGAGTATAAATAAGTTTTCCTTTAATTTTCCATTAATAATGTACGACATGATCATTACACCGTCGTCGTCGTCGTCGTCGTCATCATCATGGCATCGACATTCATAAAACTTTTATATTTGCCCCATTCCTAAACACCATTTAGTCCTCACATACCGAGAAAAATACCTTTTCCCATTTTACTTTCGTCATTTAAATCGAAATAAATAATATTAAAAGTTAGCCGAAGCCTGACCGTTGCTATGGCGTTGCTATGAGCAACTACTTTTTCAAATGTTGTGGTCACCCCCCACACATACATACAAGCGAAAAACTTATACAATACACGAACAAAATATAAAATAAGGGTGGCTACACACAAATACAAACTTATATACTAGAGAGACGTAAAACTCACCACTACACCCCAATAAAATATTCTCCTTTTTGGAAAAAATAAAATTTTCCAAAAAAAAAACAAAAATTCTATTTTCTAAATTCAATATTGAATTGTATGTAGATGTAGATTAGGGTGAATTATTATCAATATATGCACGGGTAGAAAGAGACGAAACTATGCTGTAGGTAAATAAGTGTCTCATGTATATAACGAGTAGTTTTATGTTTATACATACGTGTATCCATATACATCCTACCTTGCATATACGTATGCGAGTAAGAAGGATATTCACAGGGATATACCGCACCATATATTATCGTATTGACAAAAAAATTGAATTTAAATTTTGTGCTTCGTTCGTCGATGCTGTCTTATCCGAAATTTAATTATAAATAAGGATATATTTATGTATAAGTACATTGTATATGTATTTGGAAATGGATAAAATAAAATATTATGTATGCTTGGGGAAAATATTCGTACATAAAAGGATTTGTATGGTTTTTATATCCTAGATATTTTAATGCTATATTCACATATGGTTTTGAATTAATTTGTGCTACTCATCATCAAAGTGGTAACTTTGGCGGTGGCGTAATTTGCGTTAAACAAAAGTTCTACAGTTCTTAAAATTCTCACGGGTCAAAGTTATAACACATTTTGTGATTAGTTTTATCGGACTTTAGAAACTAAACTGGTAGGCACAATGGTTTGCTAAATTATAGGATACTAGCTGACTCGGCGAACCACGTTCCGCCCCAAATTACTTCGTTCCGAGCAAATACTTTAGTCCTTCACGAAAATTAATTTTGATGAGAGAAAAAATCAAAAAACTTAACTTAATTCTCAACAGACGATTGAGTTGAGTGGACATTCCATTCTCTTTTTCATCGAATTGAACACTAAAGTATTGAAAGGGAATGAAATGTCGATTGAAACTCTGGCATCTATCGAAAATTGAGTTGTTTTTTGGATTTTTGCTCTCAGTGTGGAAATGAATTGGAGTCAGTTGGAATTTAATATATTTTATTCGAGTGTATTGAGTGTATTCGAATGCATTGTGGTAAACAATATTTTTCCATTTGTTGTCCGGCGCGTAAATGAACAACGATGATGGTTTGCCAACTCTCGACCACGCGACGTATAGCTGACCATGAGAAAAACACGAAAATTCCAGATTTATTCCGCATCCTTCCAACGATTGACCTTACGATTTGTTAATCATCATAGCGAACACCAAACAAACGGGGAACTGAATGCACTTGAAGTTGAATGGAATGTCAGTTGGAATCAGAGGAATTCTCAGAATTAGAACATAATCTCCTTTAAATTTGCCCTTGTTGATCGTCGCTTGCATCACGCTCTTCATCTGTTTCTTCTCAGCCAATCGCGTTCCGTTACACAATCTCGGATGGTTCAGATAACGCAGCATGATTATCACAGATCCCACTTTGAGCATCAAGTTATGAGGTGGTATTCCCGGCAAATCAATCGAACAAGTTCGCGCTGCACGGGAACCAGCTCAGGTTCGACAAAACGTACCTCGATGAAGAAGTGCGGTGAACGTCGATTTGAATCGCGTTGCTTTCATTTATGACTGTACAATCGCATAAAAAAATCTTCCCTGAAACGCCAGAGCTATGTTGTGCCGATGGCCAAATTAAATTGCCGGTTTTGGCTTCGCCACCGAAGCCATTGCATACTTATCTCTATGGAGATACATCGTTATCCAAACATATTCTCGCACACACGCAACAATACAATCAATGCTTTAACAAGACGTTATTTGGAACCGATGTTGTTGTCGTCAACCCGGCTACAATTCCACATATAAGGTAATGACGTCACCACGTGTTCATCATTTCGATAATGTTGAATGATTGCACTCATCATATTCAAAATTGCCCTCTATTTTATAGAACCAAGGTCAAATTTATCATCGAAGCGGAGCGTTGGTGCCACCAGCAAATGAAGAACCCAAGTTCTTTCAAATTTATTTCGTTGGAAATTCCGAATTAGAATTGAGTTATCGTCTTGCGCTTTTCAATGCGTGAAAACGAGAGTTAATCGGAGAACTCCAATGTCTTTTTCAGCAACACAATGCGCGGGTTCGTTTTTACAACTGCTTTGGAGACAATGTCTTCCAGTGATCACAAAATAATCATTAGAGCAGACAAAAGACCAACTGGAGGCCATGTACGTCAGTACAATGCTTCCTCTATCGACGAAGTCTCAGTTGTGATTGTTGGTGAAAATGTGGAGTCGAGCGATATTCTGGTCAAGCGGCGTGATGACGGACGAGCACAGCGCGTATATAAAATCCATCGGTCATATGATGCACTACAATATCCATTTATGTTTTGTCATGGAAAGGATGTCTACCACTTAAAAATAAAGATGGTCAATCCGCTGACCGATTAGTTATTGAGCTGTCGATTGTACTTGCTATACAAATAACATATTCATTTTGCAGGTGAAGAAACGAATAAGAAGGTCAGTTCCATGCAGTTTTATACTTATCGGTTGATGATGCGACAAGGCGAGGAAAATCATCTTTTGAGATATCGTCGATTGTTTCAACAGTATTGCGTCGATATGTACGTGAAGATCGAAACGGAATGTTTAAAATTCATCCGCTTCAATCAATTAAAACTATACGTTCCGAGCAGAACATTCACCTGCGCGATGCCATCGTTCCGAAAGGAAATGCAACCAACGTCGGTCAATTGACCATTCTCCCAGCAACATATGTTGACAGCCCACGGCATATACATGAATATGCACAGGATGCTATGACGAATGTGCGGCATTACGGACGGCCAGATTTCTTCATCACGTTCACATGAATCCGAAGGCATAACTCTTGAAAACGGCATAACTATATTGAATGCATATTTGTGCAACATTTGGTTTTAATTCGTCATTTGGTGTAAATTATGTAAAATTATTTGCAAAGGCCACCTAGACATCACCAACTGCTGAGAACGTCGCCTGGTGGAAGTTTCGGAGTTTTCCTCGATACTTGCTTGCACCCGAGCAATGTTCACATTATTTCGAACTATACACGAGATCTTCCAACACACGGAAGGTCACAGACAGCTTCTTATTGCCGAAAACGCTGAACCAGTCGGTAAATTGCGCTCCACTAGGTGCATTTCGAACATGAAAGAAACTTCGATATGATCTTTGTGACTGAATAATCGAATGCTGACTTTCAAAATAAAATTGAACAACTTTGCTTCTTTGTTCTATGCTGAGTCTTTTAATCATAAATTTAAGCTTTTCAAAGTTAATTTTGAAAAAAACGAAAAAAATACGTAAAGAAAAAATGTATTCTCCCTAATGACCCTTATATAAGTGGCAGCGGGTACGCATCATTCATAGTGACCGCATACAATTTCCAAACATAGCCGTAGTTTACGATTCGATTTTTCAATTAGCGTTGCTGGGGAACACCAACTACTATCGCACTCTTCAATAACCCCGAGATTTAACAAACGGTCTATCTCTTTATTTATATCATTTTGAATAACCGGCGAAGCAGCACAGTTGAAGGGCTCGAAGGCGAAGATGATCCTACGTCAATGGAATGCGTGGTAAGCGTAGTTTTCCCTAAACGCAAGCAGATATTATGTCATTTAACTCGCTTTGAAGTTTCAGTCGGAGCTGACCCAAATTCTCTCCAAAAGTTCATTCCTAAATACAGATTTTGTTGAATTATATGCAACATGAATATATATATAGGTATTCCTTGTTTTATTAGAATACGTTATACGAAAATTTCTGTGTCCTAAAATAGCATTTTTATGTCTGTCGACTGCTAACACATTTGGCCAAGAAACGTTGAAATTTAGAAATTAAGTTAAACGAATTTAAGAATTCCAGAAAACCCGCGCCTAAAACACTAATATTCGCGTCCCTGTCTAACAATCTGCGCATTTTATATCTAGCCACGAATACCTCCACATATATGGTCGGTCTTCCATCCACTTCTGTTTGTATCACAGATTCTAAACATTTGGTTTTTATTCTTCTACGATTATACCAATATTGAGATGCTCTAGAGTAGGATTGCGATGCAAGACGCAGGCTATGAAAATAGGAGGATTTGAAGTTTGAATGATTTTTGCTAATATTGTCTTTATTTTGAATTATTGAGAGGGAAGATTCTGGGATTCAGAGCGGAACGGTTATTGCTGCCAAGGTCTGGGAAGCAATGTTTTCTGAAGATGTGGACGCCAAATATAGTGCATCTCCTTGTTCGAGTTTCCCGTCTTTCTTAAATTACATTTGAGGCAGTTCGGTTCAATTACGTTTTCGTTTTCGCAACCGTAACAAAATATATGCGAAGGTGGAATTAGAAAATCTTGATACACATGTCCAATATCCTTAAAATTCCAACAAATGTAGGTGATGTTAGACACTGCAGCCGTTTTATGGTTATAGGCCGTTGAAGAGGTTCCTTGTTTAGTTCTGTATGCAGATGTTGCATTTACATGATCCCTCGAGCACCTTTAATCGTTTTAGACCAAGTATAAACTTCAATATGATGTTCCTAAATATTTAGTTCATGAACGAATTTATTGGGTAATTGGAGAAAATTTTCAAGACAAACCCATTTCTTGACCTAGTTTGTTCCCAACTAACACACACGGCTATTGATTGATCTATTGAAGATATTTTCTTACCTAACATTTGTAAGTAAAATTGCAGACCCAGGCGCATGTTCCTTTTCACGAATCTTAGAAAATCTTAGCAAGAGCACTGTAGACATCATAGAAGGATTCCTTAGGAATGCGTTGCTTTTGATCGTCCAACTCTTGAAATAAATTGTTCAGCAAAATCTGATCGTCAATCAGATAAACCCTTCGATTGGTCTGGTTTAATTCCATGATCGGTTGCATGGTGCCCAAGATAAATGGTGCCCGAGAGAAACAAATTTCATGTTTAGTATCGATATTTAAATGCCCCTAAATGTATGTACTGGTTTGTTTCAATAATAAGTTTGAGTACTATAATTTACTTACTAAACTTTGCTTATATTGTTTATATGTGTAAAATTAATTCATAAATTTATTATTTTTCATTAATGCTGATCTAAACATAGAATATTATAATAAATTAATTATCTTGGACACACTTTTTATCTCGTAAGTTGGCATCTAGTGACAGTAACTTAACCAAAAATAATCGTCATTGCGGCGTAAAAACAAATAATAAAATTTCGCGAAATTTTTAATATTTTTAATCTAAATTTTACATTTTCTACGTCACTCATGTATTAATTCCTCGATTTTATGTTTTATAACACCTTGATGCAAACATTTTTCGCTGTTTAGAGGTAAAATATTGAAAAAATTGATTTATGCGTTTAAAAAAAACGATAAACTTTGAAACCTAGCCATAGACAAATAATCATGCATTAATCCCTCAATTGTACATCTAAGCTCATGCTAAAGAAAGAATTAGGTCAATTGGTATGGTCAAAAACTGATTTTTACTAAACATCATTTTTGACAATTTGAGTACATACAGCCTTAAAACAGGCAAACACAGATTCAAGTTCTGAATTGTAATCTCTTAGATTATGGCCTGTCACTATAACGTCGTCTAAATACACCAAGCAAATGGCATTCGTTTGAACTAACCTAAAGACGTGCTAAATTCTTTGTCAGGTTCAGCTAATATAGCTGACGCCATTTTTTGTTCGTTGTTGGTTCGCTTGGTACAATTATGAGAGGAATCATCTCTTCAGTATCCCTATTATCAACATGGTTATGAGTGGTGTGAATTAAAAAGACCGTACGTAATCAACTTAAATTTTGCAGAACAGCGCACTGTCATATAGGAGTGGGTCAAATAACGAGTTTAAGACTAGACCCAGATCATCTAACAAACGGATCAAAAACAAGTAAGGAAACGACGTTTTAATCATTTTCGATTGTATTTTTGGAGTATTTAACAATTTATAATAGTTAACGTTCCAGAAATTGGGCCAGTTTCAATAAGTTCACTTCTACGTATAAATACCAAAATACTGTAAAGATAAAAGGCAGACACAGTCAATATTCATTAATTAACTTTTAGTTAAAAACTAAAATAAATGAGTGGTTACGCGTGGGACGAAAGGGGCAAAAAATGTCCCCATACTTTCCAAATAAATGTAAATTTTCCAAAAATGAAAAAAGTCGAAACCCTTTTTTGTTATCAATTTATTCAAAAAATACAAAACAAAAAAACTAAATTTTCTCTATTTTATTATCCTTGTAAAAATTAAAATTAAAGAAAATATACAATAATAATAAATGGCCACCCCTTTTCTTATACATATTTATGTAAAATAAATTTAAGATAAATAAAATATTATTACTTTTTTGCTTTTCCGTTTTTCCAAGAAAATACTGTATACTACACATACAACTACAAGAAAACCGTCCTTTTCGCGCTATCCTCTATGTAAAAAATTTAACGGGTAACCTAATAATTATTTGTACACACCCCGCGTGTTAAATAGATTTTTGGTGCAGAACCACCCGGTAAAAATTTTTCCAAAAAATATTAATTCGATAAATATAAGGAATAAATAATAACTCCAACTATAATAAAAATAATAATAGTAGTAAAAAAGTATATAATGTATTTGAGCCAAGGACCAAAAAGACCTAAAAATAATAGAAAATTGTGTAACGGAGTGCGAGGGTGTAGTGGTGTGGTACTTCTTCCGCTGGAAAGTATAATACAAATTGTCATTTATCATTTTCCTTGCTAAAATATTCTTTTCTTTGGAGGAAATGAAAATTGTTTCGAGGAGGTATAATAAAAATAGACAACAAGGACTATATACAAAAAAATATCCCTACAATTTTCCAAAAAAAAAAAACTATATTCGTTATGACGGTTTTCGTAAAATTTCACTGCTGTACTCTACAAAATTACATTTCAACAATTTTATTGAATACCAAACGATCATATGATTTACGACCGCAGCAGCCAACCCTTTTCTGCATTTTCCAAAATATTGCTCCCTTCCATATTAATCATAACAAATTCGTAAATAATTAGAAAAATTTATTTACCAACTGTAGACATGTCGTTTAAACATTCTGACCGGAAATTGTCAAACAACATAATTTTATTTTACGTTTTCCTTATGCTGTCCAGACATAAAAATCTTATGATTTATGTTCTACGAATTTAATGTATTGTGAACCCCTTCTATAAATCTCACTCCTTTAAATCCTTTCCCAAATATAAATATGTGTGTGCACATTGCTAATCACTGACCATCGGTCGTTAATATAAAAATATCAAAAAAATCGTGTCCTTTTCGTCGTCGTATGCCTTCGTCATATTAATATTAAACGTATATGTAAGGTCAAAGCGTGTGCCATCAACATTGGTCAATTGACCCTAAATATTTGATTATTTTATTGAATGACCCCTACCTATACACGCACATCCGTACGCACCCTAATTTTTATGTATATGAGGTAGGATTGACCGAATGACCATAAAATATTTGTATACGCGTCGTTATTGGATGAAAAATGTTATGTCATTTGTTATGTGCTCGCATATAAACAAACGTGTGGGGGGGGGGGGCTCAGTAAATTCTATGTATATTTACTGAATCTCATTCCATTTCCGACTAAATCGCTATTCTTAATGAACGATTTCTAACGATTTTATTTGTTTAGTCAACCAGAATATTGATTATAAGCGAATTTGTGCTTGTTTAGCGTTTTCACCACATAGACTCGTCTATGTAAAGCTGTATACAACTCTAGTTCTTGTGTACCAAATATTTATAAATACAAAATGTAAACTAATTAATGTTTAATTAAGAAAATAAACATCGTACTGTGTGTGTATACGTAAGTACAAGAAAAATAAAAGTTTCTTAATTTACAAGAAAATGTTAGTTGAATAAGTATGCGGTTTTAAGAGGTAAGGATAGTGTGAGTTGTTTTTACCATACGGTGAAAGAGTTATTTTCCATGAATTTTAGTTTTCGTGGTTTTTCAATCAGGTGTGTAGACTACAGTGCCTTCTTTCATAAAAGAGGGATATTACGTCTTATGTTTGGCACTTTCGGTTTTGGAGTTGTCCTGTATTCTTTGGTTGGCATTGTTGCTCATTTTATAAAAAAAATTGGTTCAATTATAATCGATATTTAGTTATCGAAAATATTTCTAAACAGTAAACATAGATGTAACAACCAGTTTACTGATCCCCCCATTAGTAAACTATTATTATTATCCCCCCATTAGTAAATATTTTTGGAGAAGCTGGTGGATATGCTAGACGGGGATTGAGTCAAAAGCCAATTGACATTTTCAAGTCAATGATCACGGAACAAATGATCGACATTATAAAAAAAGCAAACCAATATAAAAGCTGCAAGTGAAATAATGACATACGATACCGAAAACCACTCCAAAAAAGAAGCTAAATTTGTTCCTGTTGCTAGCTGCTGGTGTGAATCATTCTAGCATGCAACATACAAGAGGGTTATGGAAAACCAACAATGATCCGGTGTTTAGAGCAACGATGTCAATCAACCGATTTTACGCTATAAGATTAGATTTTACGAGCAAAGGACTAGAGTTGAGCGGCAACAAATAAACAAAGCAACAGCCATTTGTGACATATGGATAATGCTAAACCATAATCTAGAAGCAGCATATACCCCGGCGGAAACAATAACTGATGACGAGCAGCTTTTCCCATATAGAGGAAATACGAAATTCACTCAATACATTCCGTCTAAGCCTGTATGATATGGGATAAAAATATGGTGGGCCTGTGAGTCATGTAGGTGTTATCCTTGCAAAGGCATTGTATACACAGGCAAATCGGGACAACAGAGAGAAAGCAACCAAGGAGATAGAGTGCTTCTCGAACTCACCTATAAATATAATTCCAGTGGCCGACGATTGTTGCTGACAATTTTTTTACCACATTGTTGGTATCCATGTTGGAACTCTACGGAAAAATAAAAAATACATACCGAAAGAGATGCTAGAAAACCACAAGCTATTATGTTTTATAATATGAACAAAGGAAGAGTTGACAGAATGGACCAAATGCTAGGAGAATATAGATGTAAGCGCCAAATGAAACGATGGCCATTAGCTCTATTCTATAATGTCTTAGATATAGCAGCGTTATCATCATTTATCCTCTACAAAAATGTAAATGACAAAACACGAACAAAAAATACTGATGCACGCCGGCAGTTCCTACATTCTCTGGTGAAGCAGTTAGTCAGTCCTCAAATAGAGGAAAGAATGAATAATCCGAGGGTGATTGCGAAGTTAATTAATTTTACAGTAAATTTTCATATAAAACATATGAAGGTCCAGCCAGACCTTTTCGTGAACGAAACGGTGAAAAATATGTCATGAACAGAAGGGTTAAAGAGGAAACCTTGGTATGTATTGGCTTTTCTTGGATAGGAACGGTTTAGTTTCGTGGGCTCAATTGCGAAATGAATTATTTCGTAGATTCCAACGCCATTTAACAGAAGACGATATATTTCAATCAAAAGCAACGCATTCCTAAGGAATCCTTCTATGATTTCTACAGCACTCTTACTAAGATTTGTTAAGATTCGTGAAAAGGTACATGCGCCCGAGTGCAATTTCACTTGCAAATGTTAGGTAAGAAAATATCTTCAATAGATCAATTAATATCCGTTTGTGTTAGTTGGGAATAAACTAGGTCAAGAAATGGGTTTGCCCTGAACATTTTCTCCAATTACCCAATAAATTCGTTCATGAACTAAATATTTATAGGAACATCATATTGAAGCTTGGTCTAAAAACGAGTAAATGTTCTCGGGGGATCATGTAAATGCAACATCTGTGTTCTGAACTAAACAATGAACCTCTTCAGCGGCCTCTAACCATAAAACGGCTGCAGTGTCTAACATCACCTGCATTTGTTGGAATTTTAAGGATATTGGACATGTGTATCAAGATTTCCCAAGTCCACCCTCGCATATATTTTGTTACGGTTGCGAAAACGAAAAAGTAATTAAACCGAACTGCCTCAAATGTAATTTAAAAAAGACGGAAAACTTGAACATGGAGATGCACTATACTGAGCATCCACATCGTTAGAAAACATTACTTCTCAGACCTTGGTTCATTCATTCATACGAATGATACCCCAAGCCTTTGATTCTTCCAACTTGGCCACTCTCCGCAGTCGGCGGTCAGCAGTTCAGGTTTGCTACTTTGTAGCATTTCCTGAATTTATTTTGGAGCGCTGAATTTCGCTGGGATCCAAGCTCTCATTCTATGTCTGTAAAGGAAATTCTCTCTAGCGACTATTTATAGGCTAGTACCAGGCCAGACTTCTCTTAGGCTTTCTACAGCCGTTTTGTACAGGATCAATGACCACTGGTAGGCACAAGATGTCAATTACTCGTCCCTGAAAGTCGGAGCGGGTCCATGGTTTTCTTTCATAAGTTTTAGAAAAGTGGAGGCTAAGGCCTTCCCCATTCCTCTAATTGCTATAGCCGATAAATATCAATCTTAATAATTACATAACTTGCTACACTGAATTCGCATTTAGCTGTCTTAAATTTAATGAGTGAAATATTATCGCCTTTTAGAGGTGAACAAATCGTTTAACAGCGCTTTTGTGGGTGCAAGCTCAATATTTCATAAATTTTTTACCGCTTTTGGGTGTAAATAAAACTTTTTAACGGGCGGATTAAATGCGTATCGAACATGACAGAACTCATTTCAATAAACTCATTTTTGGAGGAGCTGGCCTACATTTAACACAATATCATTTCACTGAGTGTTTTTAGAGAGGGTCAAATCTGCTCCTGTGGGTAAAATATGAGGAAACCAGTCTGGGAAGTAATGAGAAAACATTACTTCTCAGACCTTGGCAGCAATAACTGTTCCTCTCGAAATCCCGGAATCTTCCCTCTCAATAATTCAAAATAAAGATTATATTAGCAAAAATCATTCAAACTTCAAATCTTCATATTTTCTTAGCCTGCGTCTTGCATCGCAATCGTACTCTAGAGCATCTCAATATTGGTATAATCGTAGAAGAGTAAAAGCTAAATGTCTAGAATCTGTGATACAAACAGAAGTGGATGGAAGACCGACCGTATATGTGGAGGTATTCGTGGCTAGATATAAAATGCGCAGATTGTTAGACAGGGACGCGAATATTAGTGTTTTAGGCGCGGGTTTTCTGGAATTCTTAAATTCGTTTAACTTAATTTCTAAATTTCAACGTTTGTTGGCCAAATGTGTTAACAGCCGACAGACATAAAAATGCTATTTTAGGACACAGTAATTTTCGTATAACGTATTCTAATAAAACAAGGAATACCTATATATTTTCATGTTGCATATAGTTCAACAAAAATCTGTATTTAGGAATGGACTTTTGGAGAGATTTGGGTTAGCTCCGACTGAAACTTCAAAGCGAGTTAAATGACATAATATCTGCTTTTCCCTCTTCAGATTTACTGGGTACAGGAAAAACTACGCTTACCACGCATTCTATTGACGTAGGATCATTTTCGGCTATCAAGCCAATCAACTGTGCTGTTTCGCCGGTTATTCAGAATGATATAAATAAAGAGGCAGACCGTTTGTTAAATCTCGGGGTTATTGAAGAGAGCGATAGTAGTTGGTGTTCCGCGGCAACGCTAATTAAAAAATCGAATGGTAAGCTACGGCTATGTTTGGACGCGCGTAAATTGTATGCGGTCACTATGAATGATGCTTACCCGCTGCCACTTATATAAGTATTATTAGGAAGAATACATTTTTCTTTACGTATTTTTTTCGTTTTTTTTTTAACAATTAACTTTGAAAAACTTGAGAAATTTCTGATTGAAAGACTCAGCACAGAACAAAGAACCAAAGTTCAATTTTATTTTGGAAGTCAGCATTCGATTATTCAGTCACAAAGATATCATTTCGAAGTTTTTTTCATGTTCGAAATGCACCTAGTGGGGCGCAATTTACTGATTGGTTCAGCGTTTTCGGCAACAAGAGGCTGTCTGTGACCTTCCGTGTGCTGGAAGACCTCGTATAGTTCGAAATGATGTGAACATTGCTCGGATGCAAGCAAGTATCGAGGAAAACCCCGAAACTTCCACCAGGCGACGTTCTCAGCAGTTGGTGATGTCTAGGCGGTCTTTACAAAGTTTTTACATAAGTTACACCAAATGACGAGTTAAAGCCAAATGATGCACAAATACGCATTCAATGTAGTTGCCGTTTTCAAGAATTGCGCCTAGAAAAGAACGAGTTTATTCACAAACTCATAATGAGTGATGAGGCTTATTTTCACCTCAATAGTCACGTGAATAAATAAAATTGCAGAATCCAAAATTGCAGCACCCAAAATCCAAGAATAATTGAACTTCAGAAAGGATCATTTAACCATATAATCTTGAAAACGACGAACAAGTTGCGGTTAATGTGAATGGCATTCAATACAGTGCAACGATTGAAAATTTGTTAAGGCCAGAGGTAGAGAACAATCCAGAATTGTGGTTCCAACAAGATGGAGCCATAGCTCACACAGCTCGTCCAAGTATGGCTCTCCTGCGCGAAATTGTTGGTGGCCACCGCTTTCGCATGATTTAACGGCTCCCGATTTTTTTTTCTTTGGGGCTACAGGGAAAGGTGTATGCCAATAAGCCAAGAACCATCCAACAGCTTCAGGTCAATATACGAGACGAAGTGAGAGTGCTGGGACCTGAAATTCTAATAAAAGTAATGGGAAATGCCTTGGAAAGAGCACGTCAGGTCGAAACAAACAATGGTCACCATTTGAAATATTCAAATCTTTTTAAACAAAGATTCTCTTCAATAAACAGCGTTTACAGTACAAGGTCGACCACTTCATAAATTTCGCGTGATGCCTTTCGGTCTGTGTAACGCACCGCAGCGTATGTGCCGCTTAATGTACAAGGTGATTTCTTTTAATTTTCTAGATCGTATATATTCGTATATTTGACGACCTGCTTATTACCTCTAGCAAGTTTATGTTGAAGCAAATCAAGTATCTCGGATACATTGTTGGTGATGAGTGCCTAAAAGTACACCCCGATAAAATCTCTGCTACCGAAAAGTATCCGATTCCCAAAACTTCTATTCAAATACGCAGGTTTCGCGGTATCACAGGTTGGTACCGGAAGCTTATCGTGCAGCATGCTACACGCAAACCTATTCAAATTACTATAGTCCGTCCATATAAAAAAGTAAAATATAGAGTTTCCGCAATATAGCCATTCCTACCATCCAATAGTAGACACTAGAGCCTATTTAAATTACTTATTTAAAAAAGGTTTGACTCCCCTGACAAAATTCGAATTGTACACAAAAATATTAAGAGAGCCTACGAATATTAATTCGTTGGTAGTGATGGCTATACTGCGGACGCTCTAGGATGGAATGTTAGTTGGTTGTTTATGATCAGATCTCATATCAGATGTTTGTTAACATTTCGAATTTTGTCAGAGGAGCACAACCTTCTCTATATGTACGACTGTACTAATTTGAATAACCACTAGTGTCTACTATTCGATGGTTGTAGTTATCCTATATAACTATATATCTAGGCTATAGGCTATATTCCGGAAACTCTCGGATGGACTGTTAAAAAAGTGTTAATTAAGTGTTAAATGGCTCTCACGTAATATTTTTATCAATATTTCGATTTTTGTTAGAAAAACCTAACCCTTTTTAAATGTACGAGATATAATAGTTTTAATAGACTCAAGTGTCTACTATTCAATGGTAGCAGTGTCTATATTGCGGAAACTCTAGAGTGAACTGTTAATTAGGTGTGTATCATCGGCTCTCATATAACATTTTTGTCAATTTTTCGAATTTTGTCAGGAAAGCGTTACCTTATATATTCAGGGCGTCCCATGTTTGTTGTGTATACCACTCCTTTCAACTATCCCCATACATAAAATCTCGTTGTGTTATATCTGGAAATCTAGGAAACCAATCCTTCGCCCTAGATAATTTATATCAAACTAATCAGGAACTTGTGTTCCACACTATGCAGGAGTGCCGTCTTTTAGATAAAAAAAAGGATTTCATTGTTTCATTCAAATTTGAAGAGAGTTTTGGAAGTTCAATCTTTCAGGTAGTAAAATTGGCCCGATAAAATTATTTCCAATTATACCCCACTATACCTTAATACTTTATCGTTTTTGAAATAATGATTCTCGCTTAACAGGTGGATTTACTAGTTGCCACTCCTAAAGGCAAGCTCGTGGTTGGAAATCCGAGAAACTGAGTCGGCGACCACATTATCTTTGCCTTGCGTATATTATGAGCCTCTGTCATGAATTGAGAGACAAAATAGCGAAAGTGTTTAATTGCTTGGAAGAAGCCAAACAATTCTCTATCAAATGAGGAATTCGATAAAATTGCAAAAATGATCCATGTCTCTTTATTTAATGCGTTAGATGCATCAGCTTTTCTAAGCTTTTATTTGAGCTGAAGGGATGCGTTTTGACATTCTTCAGGCCAAGAAAAAGTTTGATGCGTTTTGGTTAGAACACAAATGCTTTGTTACCAAATGATACGAACACCAGTTTGGTGGATAGTTGATACGTTGCCCCTTGTTGGTTTTTTTCGCGATTGAAACTTCCCTGTGTTGATGGTGATTGTAATTTTATAGAAGAAAAAAATATTAGCCTCCAGGAAGATTGTGAACACAAAGATTGCCTCTGTGTTTGTAAAATGTTTTCAAATCTAACTAGCCTATCGCTATTTCGTTAAGCATAGTTTTGAAAAGGCTATTGCTAGAGCATGGCGCATGAATATTTGTGTTATTTGTTCGCGTGTCGCGATTAATCGAAGTCAAGATCTGAGTCCGAGTGCCAACCTTATTGTACAGTTTGTCTTCAATAACAGGAAGATCCCCTTCAGGTTTGTCCTGTTGCGCAATTAACGCTGTTTGTATGTAATCAGGAAGCTGCCTGATCCTTGGTTTTGTAATTACGTCGACCGTTGTGCAACATGCCCGATGCTTTCTGATCACCTAATTCAATTAGTATAGAACTGGTTGAATTATCTCGTATCTATCGTGGGCTGAAGGATCTTGTAATATATTGTTTATCTTATTCACCTGTGTTGCCACAGTGATAGTACAGTCTGCACAAACTTGTCGCTAATGATTTTGTTCTCAGCGAACATTATTTCAGCAGTAAAGAACCAATCTTTACTTCAGTTCAAAATGAACAGAACTAAAATGAGTGTAGTGGTATGAGTTCTACTCTACAAACTATAACACTTGGCGGTAGATCAATCGGGTGATGATGTCACAAAATAATTACTCTGACAGGTTCGGAGCCGTGCCATTATTTTCCCTCCTCACCTACTCATCGAACCATATTGAGCTCTCAACAAAAAGTAGGATATCCTTACTGAGGTCAGTCATGTTAGTTAGGGGGGAGCCCATAGAAATTTCAGTCTGCTAAGCGCTATTACCAGTATAGCGCCGTAAAGTGCAAGGCAAATGGAGTAAGATTTCTTCCCCCTCCTCATCTTGGCAACAACGATAGTAATCATGGCAGGAGAATCCCATCCTTTCATGCTTACCGTTGAGACAGTAAATCGTAATACCATCCATCATCATACTGACATGCTGCCGCCACAGCGATACCAGATGCCTAGATCTAAACAGGTTTAGCTTTGGTCTGATCTACCTAGTTATTGCGTATGAGGTACTATTGGACCATTTGGCGTTCGTTGTTCTTCTAGTTTCCTCTTGAAACAGTAATTTGTACGTAGCGAGCGGTAGGTTATGCCTTGTCGTCTGAGTTCATCCGTCTTTTCATTTTCCGTAATATTGAAATGCCCTGGTGCCCACGTCTGGTTCAACATCAGTTGAACTGATCTGCCATCTCGTTAATCGATGAGAGACAATTCTCGGCTTTTTTCGACGAAAGGAAATATGATTTGACGAATATTCCTTACATATATTACGTTGTACCTCAACCAGTCAACGGCTTTCCTTATCACGATTAGTTCAGTTTAAACAACGCTGCAGTAAATCGGAAGCCTGGGGGAGACTTATACATATAAGTCTTCACAACAACTTCACCCCAGCCTGCCCATCCATATTCGAATCATCAGTGAAAATATTAACAGCTTTAGTTCTCTATGGTGAGAATTTCAGTTAAAAAACCTCGGATCAAAACATAATGACGGGGTGTACACTCGATAATATTTGGAATGTTCCTATTTTTTTAGAATAAATAAGTGTCCTGTATTGTTCCATGTAGGAGAAGGAGTTCAGTCGTAGCCCAGCTAGCTGTCATTACTTTACTTAGGATGTCTAGGGGTGAGAGATGCACCGGAATATCTACTACTTGAGTGGATTTACTCCAAAGAGCCCCAATAATACACAATTCAGCCGTTCGCTGTACTTTCACTAAAGATTATTTACTGTTGGCCACAATGTACAATATGAGGCTCTAAACCCCATCATTTTTCAATGGAATTTTTACAGAAGCAAAGCGCAATATTGTAGCTTTCACTCTTTCGAATATGTTAAGTTTACAGCTCAGTTTGATGTCCAGAATGAGACCCAGATACTTCGCTTTATCCATAAAAGGTCAATCTAATACAATTTAAGCAAGAACACCAATCGCAACATCGTCCGCAGAAGCAACCACCTTAAAACCGTAAATTTTTAGGTTTAACAACAGATCCAATATTTTAAGCTCAATATTTCATAAATTTTTTACCGCTTAACTAATTTAAAAACTCATTTTTGGAGAAGCTGGCCTGTATTTCACACAATTCCATTTTACTGAGTGTTTTTAGATAGGGTCAAATCTGTCTGTGGGTAAAATGTGAGATAACCGATTTATAGTAGAAATTTGTGTAAAAACTGCAACGTTGCGGCCTCCAGTGACTATGTAAATATTCCGACGTTTAAGCAGAGTGCCTGCCTGTATCTTCTTTTTAAATCGAAATCCGGGAACGTATTTTACTTCAATTTGCTTCAATATCCGAGTTGCTAAGAACGAAACCGATGCAAGGCCGTAGGTGACCGTCAAGAGCCGCTAGTGTAGTATTGGTTCGGTTGGATAAGTTCGCCAAAATTTTTGATATTGTGTACGAGCCTTCAAAACACGTACTTGCCGATACATTTTCTCCACATCCGCTGAGAAAACAATATTACGTTCTCAGAAGCTTAATAGTCGTCCTGAGAAATTCCGGAGGAGCTCTTTGCAGAACCATCAAAATCAACCCGCAATTTAGTCGTGCTACTGTATTTGCGGAGAACACCACGATGTGGTAAATAAAAACCTGAGTCATTTACCTCCTTTTGTGGGATTTCCTTCATATGTTTAAATTCATATTATTCCAGAATGAATTTCTGGTAAAGATCCATGAATTCTGGATCATGGAAAACTCGAAGCTTCATAGTTCTTAGTCTTTGAACTGCGCTATACTAAGAGAATTCACTTTCACTACTCTGCCGCAAGGTGTTTGGCCGTTATTGTTATGCCCATTGAAAACTATCTTCACAGAACTGTTCCTCGGGAGATAGTAGTTTGGTGGTGTTGGCAATTAACTTAATCTCCCAAAATCACCTTAAGGTATGGTGAATAATAAGAAGTGAATTTCCACTTGAGGAGACCAACAATTAGAATGACCAGACCAAAATTCCTAATTAGGGGTACCCTTTCTCGTTTTTTGATGTGTTTTCAATTATTTTGGAACGTATCATCTGGGATGAATTGGATCATCATGGATGAGAGCGGAAGGAATTTGGATTGGTTATGTAATAAGGCTGGTCAGGATCATTTTCCAAAATTTACGCGGAAGTGACGATTTTGGTATTAATCTGTTATTTCACCATAGTTCAGCCGTTCTGCGTCCCAGGTGGGTTGTGGGTTGACTGCTCAGGAAATAACTTCGTAATTGGAGGTTTTTGTTAGGTTGGGAGATGTGGTAACTTCTTTTGGCGGTTTTTCGTTTTTGACAATATTTTGGTATAGCATTTTCAAGGGAGTAGGTTAGGAATGGGTCGATTCTAGGTTGAAGTTGTACCAAGGCTGGTACTGATCATTTTCCGCAAATGAATGATTCTAGTAGAAACCTGTTTTTGTGGGATCTTGTTCTTGTGTGCAATGTTTTGGAAGATGCAGGATTTGCAAAAGGCCTGGCCCATTTTCTGTTGGTTGGGTGGATGTGCCGGTTTTTGTGTGATACTTTTTCGTAGGAACTTTCTTGTTTTTTGCTAGTGTTTTGTATTCTATGGGATTTACGAAGAGGCCAGGCGGACCATAAAATGACTTTATATTTTAATTGGTCCAGTACATTTTTCTGGATTTTAATCGGAAGTGAAGACTTTTTATAAAAAGCTGGGTTTAATCAAAATTCGTCTATAGGTTCTCGTTTTATTTTTGAAATGATTTTTTTCCGAAACAAATTTTTTTGTGTTTTCTTATTTTGAAGACGAGCCGACGATTTCAGTTTGCGATTGTCTGAATGCGCAGCATTGGGTTTTGGCATGTGAGCTTCATGAGAGTCAAATACTGACAATTTTAAAATTCTTTGGTTGCCTTTAGTCAACGTAGTGTTCAAGTGTTGTGGTTAGCGTATATTCGAGGTGGAGATGGATTGGACGTTGGCCAGAACATCAATGAACAATTGTTTTGCTAAGCGACAAAAGATACGTCTTGTCTTGTTGGACATTTTATACTGCTGTTCATTAGTTAGAAGCAATGTCAAGCTTTAGTCATAACATTACGTATAACAAATCTTTGTATTGCGGATAACAAAATCGCAGATTTCAAAAATTTATTTAATTTCGAATATCGTTCGGAGTGGTCAAGAGAACTGATTGATCATTTTTAAATGCTTCGTAAATTTAAATGTACAAAAGCATAAAAATGCAAATAATATTGATCGTTTTCGGGTATTTTCCGTACCCCATTTAATATTTTCTAATTAGGATATTTCGCAAATTGGTTGTGAGAAAAGGGGTATAATGTCCCATAAAGAGGTACGTCTGGCCACCCTACCAACAATGAAACTGTTTCACTTCGTAATAATTTTCTGTGTCTGCTAGAAGCAACCCAACCGAATACTGATTTGAAGTATGGCAATTGAACATTCAGCTTGATTTGACCTTCTACTAGGAGTCCAAAGAAGTAATCCGTACAAATTACAACTCCTTTTGTAAATCTTCCTTTAGGTTCTACTAAAAGTCGCATGGAACCCTGAGTATAAGAGAGCTTTCCGTATGACCATGTGAATCATCTATACCAATGATTATGCAGTAGGTAGGATTGTTTGAGATGAACAGATTTGATGAACAGACAGCAGAATAAGTAGTTTTGTTGGAATCGATATTGATACTAGACATGTTTGTTGATCTGTTTGTGGTGAACCGAAACAGCATTTTGCCTCTGCTTCGGTATTTGTCTTTAATTTGTCGGTTGAGTAATGCGATTGCGCTGTTTTGCTTATTGGTTACGTGACCGGATATGCTACTGTGGGTTTGGAATTAGATCGCTTAATCCACGAGTCCAAGCCCATCGTTGTTTCTGTTTATTGTCCTATAACGTTCCTTCAATTTATTTAAAACTCCCATATAGTTTGCCCATATAACTCCTTCAGTAAATCCGCTTACGAAGGTGTTAACAAAAACACCTAATAAATTTTCAGCAATAATGTTCGGCTAGAAAGGTAATCAATTCTCATCTAATGAACAAAAACTACTTGTAAACTCAAAAAACGTAAGTACACATCGAATTCATTTAGCCATTTTTCTCTAGTTAGTGAAAACAAAACTCATCTCTCAAATCTCAAAAACCGGAAACAAACTAAACTACATCACTCCTACACCAACAGGATGAATGAAAAACTTTTTGTATTGTTTTTCCTACATATTTCCGTGTATACCAGTGTATTTGAGTTATAGACTTTCTCGGTTATGAATGTTTCAGCATTTCCTAGAGGTTGCGACCCACTTAACTGAGACTTTAAAAGGAATTGTATGCCATTACCACAAAATCGGAAGATCGGCACTGGTTCACGAAATGAAAAATCCAAAATATTGAGAAATAGCGAATTACTTTGACATAGACTAGGAAATGATGAAAATATATTTTTCCAACCGTACACAACAGTACATAAAAATGAAGATGAATAGAACATAGAAATAACGGTTTATTGATTTATGTTTTGGAAAATAGAAATAGAAAAGCTAAGTGGAAAAAGGGAAAAAACTTTTCATACACTAATTTGAATAAAATAATGTTCTAAAATAATGATGAAACTAAGAAGAAGGTTGGAAACACAGACGATGGAAACACTGTGCAAAATGGGTAAACTATTTTCCTTTTAACTTACGGTAAAATGAGTTAGAACGAGATATCCATCTATTAACTTGCGATTTTCTTGTTAGAAATTAGAATTTCGTTTCTTTGTGTTGTGGGTGGATACGTGGTGATAAAATAGTAAATTTCGTGATTAGAAATTTTGGGATGATAAAAAATATTCAATTTCATTCTGTATTCCTCGTATAGTTGTATCCATCCGCATGACAACCTATGTGTATATGTATGTATATGTTATGTACTGGAGGAAACGAAAATACAAAATGAAAATGTGAATACAGCAAAAAAATTTACATTTTCTGTTCCTGCCGTTGACATAAAATGACATACAGAATACATAACAACGTGAGTCCTTTTTTCCATTCTGCAACTCCAAACCATCTTGTGTTGTATACTCACATCAACTATAAATACTTTTTCGAGCTATGAATGACAGACAGCACATGAAATTGGTAAAAATAAAAATTAACGAATTCTTGCATAATACATTTTGTCCTGCTGTTGCTTGACTGATGTACATTGTTGGACCCTTCCTATTAACATTTTTTATGTTTTTAAAACAAAAGGAATTTAGAGCTGCATGAGACCGTTTGCCAGCAGGATCAATTCATGAATATAAATAATCAATATTTTTTAGCCATTGAACTGATTTAGATTGGCGCGCATTTTTTTTTATTCGAGGACTTTAACATTTTTTAACCCAACGTACAATATTTATTTCGTATGTAAATAAGGAATTTTCCTAAATATGAAATGGAAAATATAATCTACATATATTAAAATAAATAAATAAACAAACAAACAAACACAATGAATAAAAATCGTAAAACAGGAAATGTTCCTTGTAAATAATCATATATGGCCTAAGGATATTTTTTTTTAGAATAACAACAACTATACTCCTATATGGAATCTCTGTGTTTGTGTACAGTACGGAAAACCATTTTCACCCATTTTTTAACTCTAAACACACACACACACACACATATATATATGGGTAATTTTCAAATGATATCCAATTTGAATGTGTTACACTGTTTGGTTTTGGGTACAAAGAGCGCGCACACATAACGAAAATATCGTATCACCATCAACCTGCTTCTTATTTTTAGTCGTTACGTACACACACACTCACACAAAATGTATAAATATATTTTCTTATCTTAATCACCCCACATATCCTTGGAAACCATATCAATGAATATTACCGGGAATTTTTACTTATTTTTTGTATAAGGGTTTGCCATTCTTGCCTCTCCATTGTGCTAGCTGTTTGGCTTTTTTGTTCGGCTTCTTTTCGCATGTGAGTGCCACAAATATGTACATATGTATAAACGATTTGACAGCATTTACTAATCAATATAGAGGTGCTTATATCATTTTCAGTTAAATGTAATCAAATCATGTAAGCAAAAATCGAATAAAGTAAAATGGAAATGGTTAGTGTTAAGAAATGTGTTAAAAAACTTTGTTTTTAGAAATTAAAATGTTACCTAACATTTTTGCTTCGACAAAGTTTTAAGTAAGAAGCCAATATAATTAACCCCGAGGAAAAATATCGAGATTTATTAGGGAGGATTTTCTTATTTCGACTGCAAAATAAAATATTTAATTTAAAAATTTTAAATCTCCAAAAACGTTATTCCATAACCGCAATTTAAGTGTTGCTCATTCTAGCCCCTTCGAATGTTATGAGCCATTCCGCACTATAACTTCACATCTTTTTAAAATTTCTGCCATGCCAGAATTTTTAGTAATTCTTGAAAGAGTTCCATCATTCTTCGTTAAATTAAGAGGAAGTTTGAATGCTGAATCAACCGTTCGGAATGTTTTCGAACCAGTACCTCCAGGAGCAGCTAAAAGGTGCTACTTAGTATAGCTACATATTGATTTAAGAAACTGATAATCATATGATGTTTCTCGTACAAGATCAGTAGTTAAATGGTTAATAGATATTCTATTGATTAGTGGTATGCCAACTGAAGATAGTTGTGGTCTATCCATTGAAGATAATTTATATTCTATGTTAATTAGAGCCCTATTAGAGCATGCTGGTTTATTTATTAACTCATAGAAATTCTATGTGGAGTTACATGTATGAGATCAGTTTTATAACAGAACATTCGGTTTAAAAAAAATTAAATTAAATCAAATCATAATTTTGATTAAAATTTAAAAAATTTAAAATAATTTTTCAGGATATTTTTGACGTTGCCCTTTGATAAAATGAAGACAAATAGGTCATCGATCATGTTGAATGATTTTGACAACCGTAGTTTGTGGAGTGGTGTTGTTGCTAAAAATTCATGGTTTCGAATGTCCTACACCTGGCAATTGAATTAGAGCCACCTCCTGCACTAATTCTAGCTGACATACTGGAAATACAAGTTTTTACCACTTCTTGTAGTTTTGAGTTCTCTTGCCAATGTTATCGTTCAGAATAGCTATTGTTGGGTTCGAGGATAAGTACACAACCTTTTACAACATGCTCCATAGATTTTCGATCGGATTTAGATCGGGTGAGTTTCCGGGCCATGGCAAGCGGGATATGCTATGCCATTGAAACAGATTTTATATCTTTTTCGCTGTATGATAGGGTGATCCCTTCTTCTTCATTTAGTGAGTTTAGGAAAGGCAACAATACAGTCTCAACAATCTTTTATATTGCACTTGATTCATGGCGCCCTCCACAAAATACAGAGGTCATGACTGGTGGTGGGTTTTTAATTTTTTTTCTGTACAGCTTCATCACTATAACGTTCCTTGGGTCTTTGTCTAACGAAATTAACACTCTCCGTCATTGCTTCAAGTCGAAATTCATCGCTAAAGATTACCTGTTGCAAAGAGGATGTGAGTTGTAAAAATGAAATTATTTTACAAATTGATACTTTGACGAAATGATTAATAATGACAAAACTTGTACTCATTTACCTTTATCCAATATTCAACCGTAAAATTTCTGTGCATTTTTACCCATTACAGACGTGCTTTTTACATTTTTGGTCTCAAACTGGGCTTCTTGGCTGGTCTGCGACATTTGAATCTGGCAGAGTGCAATCATGATCGCATCGTACGCTCAGATATGTATTATGAAACTTTAATTTATTTAGCACCTCTTTAGCAGAATTATGTCTATTTTGGAGGGCTGTTTTTATAATTATAGCCGTCTCTTGCGGTGGTTTTACTATTCGGCTATTCGGCCGACTGTATGCCGAGAAACTATTTGCATTATTGCAGTTTGACGGTTCGAAAGCATATACTAGTTTTTAATAAAGTCTCTATTTTACTAATGTCTTTCACTTTTCTTATTCTAAAACCGGTAACACTGGAATTACCCTAATAATATAAGGGTTGTTGTAACCGTTTACAATCGAAAATTTCAAATATATTCCAATACAAACTGCTTGTATTACAAATTACTTGATACGCAAGGGTGGCTCTAATTCAATTGCTAGGTACTGTAAGTAGGACCAATTTGCCCAAGCAACACATTACCGCGCTCAAGAGAGAAGTCTCCTAAATTCCTGGTAATGAATATCTTGCACCAAATCTTCTTTGTACTTATTCCACAATTCTACAGGATTTCCTTTATCACATGTTTTCAGCAGAATAGCAAATAAATCTCTTAGGTGTTTTAGCGAGGTGCATATGTTGCCTCTTGCGCTAAGAGAATATCTTCAAACAAAACGTTTGAAACATGCTTCTCTAAGTTTTGCACAAATGTTTCCATCAACCGTTCTAAGATCATGAAAAGATTGGTTTTTATCCTTCATGCAGCAACATTCCTAAGAAAAAACACTCACGCTGATTTGGATGGACAGTGTAAACTCTAAATAAAACGCAATCATTACAACATTTTTGGGTCAAAGCTCAAAGTAAAAGCTTGGGGCACAGCCGTTTCGTTATTAAAATAAACCCTTTACCCGTTCTCTAAATGAACGAATAATTGTTGTACATTAGGATATCTTTCAAGAATAGGAAAGCTAAAAATTCTGCAAAAGGCTTCGTTGCTACTTATATAGAGTTTTCCAATAGGAATGATTTGATTTTTAAGTGACGTTTCGGCCATTTGTAATATGTCATGATCTGTCATTTTTTGTTTCATTGTATTCAGTGTTGTTTACAAATTCATCATGGTGAGATGATGAAAGACCGCAATTTATCGATTCCAAGACGTTCTCAAGAGTTGGGACTGTCTCAAACCACAACCTGGCGGATTTTGAGAAAGGATTTGGGTTTGCATCTGTATAGAATTGTTCTCACTCAAGAATTGAAGCCATTGGATCACCGTAAACGTCGTGAATTTGCTGATTTTTCCTTGGAACAACATGAAAACGATAACGATTTTTTTAAGAAAATCATCTTCTCCGATGAGGCTCACTTTCATCTGAGTGGTGCTTTAAATAAACAAAACTTTCGATTCTGGCGCGACGAAAATCCACAAATTATTCATGAAAAACTATTACATTCATTTAAATTGATAGTTTGGTGTGGTTTTTTGTCTGGTGGAATCATCGGTCCGTATTTTTTTCGAAATGAAGCTGGTAACACCGTTACTGTCAATGGAGATCGGTATAGATCGATGATAACCAACTTTTTATAGCCGAAATTTGTAGACATTGATCTTGACAATATTTGGTTCCAACAAGACGGGGCTACGTGCCACACAGCAAGTGTAACAATTTTTTTAAAGAAATCATATCACTCTTATTGGAAAACCCTATATAACGATCTTGTTGATTTTTTGTCACTTTATCGCGTATATTTTGTTGTTGTAGAGCAAACATTGCTGCATCTGAACCCTGTTATCTAATTAGCACACACATTTGGCAGACTTTACTGAATTATAAAATTACTAACCTTCTATTGTTATTTCGTACTGTCCAATTCTCGTTGTAAATCCGTATCAATCACGACCGAAATCCCATTTTGGAAATCCCACGATTTTCTTACTTTGTCGAGTAGTATTTGATTGTGCAATTTTATGCGTCGAAACTTAAAACTTATGCATAATGTATTTGGCGAGATAATGTTGGATTTCTGACGTGGTTATCACACCAGGAATCCCAAGACCCTGGTACGGTACGCCAATTATAACCCCTTACTCATATGGTCTATTGTCTAGAAATTTTGTTTCTGAAATAATCCTTTTGATTTATCATCCAATTTCTTGTTTTTGGATGGAGAATTCTGTGTGGTTATGGTTTGAGTTGCTGTGGATACTTTTGAAGTAGTTATAACGAATTCGTTGGAGAATCCTGTAGAATTTGGGATCCGTAGTCGCAGCAGAATCTGCCATTTATGATTGGAGGGAATGCGTAATTGGATGTCGGGATCTCATCACTCACGTATTTCTGACACCATTTGTGTGGTTTCTCGACATTTTGTTGCGACATATCTAGCAGTTTACCTTAGTAACGTTTTGGGCTCCACAACAAAAACAAAATCGATGTGATATTGGAACAAACAATCTTTAAACAGGCATTTGTTCCTAGGAGGAGGAGGATAGCAGGATAGCACGATAGTGGCGTTGATTGGATAATCCTTCGCCGTAGTCGTAGCTCACATCCAGATCACTAATCTGACGTTTAGATTAGTACTGTATGTCTTATATAAAGGGTGTTTTGTGAACCTCTATCACTATAAATTAAAATAGAACAAAGATAAACATTTTGAATATCAGTGAAACTAGCTTTATTGATTTCGGCCATGTCGCCGTCGCGACATCGTGGTCAAAATTAGTATTTCATTAAATGTTTGTTTCAGTAAATTAATTGTGTCCCCCGCTGTGTGGCATGTAGCACCGTCCTGTTGGAGCCACATATCAGCAGGACTTATGCCAGCCAATTGGGGTACAAAAAAGTTCGAAATTTTGTCAGTGATTTTTTCTGGATGTATAATGATGTTTCGGCAAAGGCTTGCGGATTATCTTCACTCCAAATCCGACAATTCTGTTTATTAACGTACCCATTCAACCAAAAACGAGCTTCATCGCTGTACAAAATTTTGTTTGGAAATTCAACATCATATCAACTTGCAGTTCAGCCCATTGGCCGAATTGGCGGCGTGTGGGATGATCGGATGGCTTTAATTCCTGCACAAGTTGAATTTTGTATGCGCGTAAACCAAGATCCTTATATAAAATCTTCCATAAAATGGATGGAGACATCTCCAGTTGCTGAAAACGATGTCGAATTGATTGATTTGGGTCTTCCTAACCGCTGTACAGCGTTTATCGCTTGTACGGTACGCACTGTTTGACTTCTCTTACTTCATCTTACTGGATGCGTATTATCATTTAGAGTTTACGTGGTACGAAAACGATCCATAGTTAATCGAATTACCCTATGCGATGAGTTTGGCGAACAGAACCATTATTTTGATAAAAAATTTCAACAATTTGCAAGCGTTGCTCTGGCGTGAGTCTATACATTATGAGATGGCAAATCCAACTAATGACAAAGCAAATGTCAGCTGTCAAATAAAACAGTGTTGCCAACTTAAAGATGTGAACCTCTAAAAAACACCCTTTATTATGTTGATGCCGCTTCGCGTAAATCGTATTCATCTGTTTTCTTTTTTCTACCTACGTCTTTTGATGTAGTTGATGATGGTTTACACCATTTTGTTTCTGTCCATTTAAATGACAATGTTTGTTGGTTCGTAGTACTTGCCATTGTTCTGGTTTTAGTTCTATCTATAGTGCCTGCTTAACTTCTTACAGCAACGGGTCCGGTTTAACTCCCAGTCAGGTAATGTTATATTCACTTTTCCGGATCGATTATTGCCGCCTGGGGCCTAAAGTGTAGGGGAAATTAAGAACCAATATGATTATCGGTAGATGAAAGTGTCTTTGCAACAGTTTCAAAGAATACCATCAAAAAATTTATGAACATTATAGAGAAGATCCAGATATGGAATATAACTATAAGGAAAACATAAGATTGTGAAATTCTTGGAATTAAGAAAGGTATACTACCTTCAAAATAAAAATGGAGGTGTTCTTAGAAACTCGTTTTTTGGAATGCTTCGATTTGGTAGAATCTAGTTCTCATTGAGAAACCCACTTGATATACTCAACGAGTACTCTGCTATTACTTGAAATAATCTTCAAAGTATGTGTGAGGGTGACGTATATTGATGTGAAATGGTTGGAATTATGCGTCCCTATCCTTTAAGACCAAATGAGCTCTGTGTATATTTTGTATGGTAGGTTGTCGATTAGTATTAACGGGCACTCTTTAATAATATAAGGAAGGAGGCAGTCAACGAAGATTATTACTCTTGGAAGTAACTGAGTACTCTGTAACTGTAGTGAATCAACCGCATGCTATTAAGCGAGATATGTTAACAATGAGTTTATTTGATCAGACTTTATATGGCGGATTATCAGACGAACGATAGTAAGAATTGCACAACTAAAATGTTTTGCCAACGTCCGTAAAAATTTAGTGATTTCTGATTTCTACTACAATGTTATAAAATATTGTAAAAGAGAGTTAACTAATTGTAATTACAGGCAGAATATTTTAAATTAGATGCAGGCTAGGAAATGTCCACTCAGGGTATATTCACTTTACAGAGGTGAAATACTCAGATTCGGAAAATCAGGTAAATTAGTTTGCCGAAAGCAAATGCGATTTGAATGATGTTACCGCAAAACCACTATAACAGCCAGTATTATGAACCCACTCTTCACCCACATAGACCAATTCGAGGAAGCGCACAGGCCACCAAAATATTAAACCCACAAATACATGCCGCATACCTGCAAACATACCACAAGAAACTGACACGAATACCTCGCATCATTCTGTTATATTTCTATCCGGCCCCAACTTTTAAATTCTTACCCTCATATTTAACAAGCGCTTTAGTCAAAAAACGAAAAAGTTTTTCCAAAAAATAGAAAATTTTCCGAATTTTCCAACAAAAAAAAACCTAAAACTAAACACGAAAATGTAAAATAGAAAATTAAAATATGTAAAATGGAGCGAGGTACATCAAATTTTTTTGAACCATCTTATCAACCCTTTCTAGGTATAAGGTATACAACGTTTGTGTGATTATATGTACATTAGCAGAGATAGATCTCGACGTAAACTTAACGAACGAAAATTATTTTTCCGATTTTTCCATAAAATATAAAATTAAAAATTGCTTTTGTATAGTTGCTTGTGCAGAATGTAGTGGTTTAAGTGGATGTTGTTTTCCACCAAAACATTCTTCGAATTTTTGCCATTTTTGTCTGTCAGCCGTGCGCGCCCGAGACAAATAGTTTTCAATAAACCGAAATGTCAATTTTGAAATTTATCAAGATGACACATTCATACAATTCTTGGTTTGAGTGGCATGTATTTCGACGATATTGAGCACATGGAGTTTTTATATGGAATAAAAACACCGGGTGGTACGATGGAGAGGGTGGCGAAACAAGAAAAATGGTGGAAAAAATAGATGAATTTGGTATTTTTCATTTTATATGGAAAATTGTTATATTAAAATCATCAATTACACCTCACACAGCCATTATTTATATTGTGTTTTTCTATGTGTTTGGGATGTACATGCGGATGGCGCGCGGCAGTTGAAATAAATAAATTACCTCGAATTTGTCTTTATCATTCGAGCGGCGTAAAGATAAAGGAATAACATCACATATATAGGCTAGATATACCACACAGCTTAAATTAAAATTTTACGGATTAATTGAAAACCTGTTTTTTCGACATATACATACACGACTACGTGACTACGTACGAGTATAACATCACAAAGAAAATATTTGAATAATTTTCAGTATCTGGAAAAATTTCACAATTTTACAAAATCTCTAGAAAACTATTTTAGATATACAAAAGATCTTTTAAGCATAAATTCTAAATACGTAAACTAGAAAATAATATACGGGAATCTGCTACTCCATACTCAGCACCAAAAATAACCACCCCCGCTTCCACATCAACTGATTTACTTTCACGTAACTAATTATTTTTTTTAGCTATTTTCTGTTTCGAAGATGAAAAATGTTGTTAGTTAGTCTTTCTTCTCATGCCACTTCTACATATAAACTAGAAAGCTAGATAGCTTAGATATATGTACTAAATCTACTCACCTATTTCATGAATTTACAGGCGCACCTCGTTCAATGTTTCTGCAAAATTAATTTGTGCCGCACTGCCCGAAATAATGCGCCACCGCAGACATATGAACCCCGTTGATGCTGGTGGGGTTTGTCTACTACAACACCAGAAAATGTTGTTACTTTCGCATTTAAACTTAAGGGCCTTATGTTCATTGCATCCGTAATTATATAGCATGCTGAACCCAAATATTTGGTTCCGTTCCACACACATCTGTTATAATTTGCTATACAACTAAAATGTTACAAAACTGCTTCTTGTGCTTAAATCTAGATGTCACTATTTAGTTTTACGCAAACTAAGCCTTCCTCAAGAATGATGAAGGATCAAATTTTATCACAGGTCAGCGAATTCTTTCTGAACGACGTGGTAACTCTTGGCCAGCTTCAGAATCCATGGGTGCCTCTCGAAAAATTGATTGTGGACGACTGGCTGTAACAACCTCGTTCGATAATTGATGTTGATTTTTAATAATCAAAATTCCACAAACAAACTGATCGGGTTTGGTTTTGATGATGTCGCACCAAACCATTCTGTGTAATTACACTATACATCGCTTGGCTAAGAACCTTCTTGACACGAGGGCGTAGTGAGAAGTTTGGTAAAATTGCAACAGAGAGCGCCACAATCGCAAATCCCATGTATCAATATCATCTGTCGTTAGAACAAATTAAAATTTTCAGACAGATTTGTCATTTAGTTCAGTTTTCGCAGCCATTGAAAACAGACAACCCATTGTTTTTTTGCAAACATGGAAAAAAGTGAATTTCGTATGTCAATTAAACATTACTTTTACGCCTGTATCGGCCAATTCGAGGACGAATGGATATAGGTCCGATTGTGTTACCATCTGCACATTGCATAGCTCCATGCCAGCCTATACTAGCATGAAAGGTGGGTCGGCCCATGAGTTTTGCACTTCAACAGGGGGTCATAGATGTGTAGATGTGTTCCTTTTCATCACAAATCGTAATTTGTTGATGAAAATTCCCTTTGCATCCTGCTCCTATCAGGATTCGAACCCGGTACCTCCCGATCCAAACGCCAAAGCTTTAATCACAATGCCATTTGGTCGGTAGCCAACAAGGTCAAGGCCACAGTTTTTTGGGATGCACGCTCAATAATCAACATCGATTACCTTCAAAAGGGGAGAACAGTCAACGGCGAATATTACTGCAACTTGTTTGACCGTTTCAACGACGTTTTGAAAGAAAAGAAAAACGACAGCATTTGGCGAAGAAAAAAGTTCTGTTCCATCAAGATTATACACGGGTGCACACGTGCGTAGTTGCAATGGCCAAAATCCATGAATTACGCTTCGCATTGCTTCCACATATTCTCCCGATTTAACCCCCTGCGACTATTTCCTGTTTCCAAACTTGAAGAAATGGCTTGGCGGAAAGAGATTCGGCTCTAATGAGCAGATCATCGATGAAACAACCACCTATTTTGAAGGGTTGGAGAAATCGTATTATTTGGAAGGGATCGAAAAATTGGAAAAACGTTAAACTAAGTGTATCGAGCTAAAAGGCGACTACGTAGAAAAATAAATTGTTTTTTTGGCCGAAAATATTATTTTTTGTTTCATTTTTACCAGACTTTTCACTCCGCCCTCGTAACAATGAACGTTGTCCACCAATTCTTCGTTGAATTTGAGTACGAATGCATGAGAGATAACAGAGTCCTTGGTTGCCGATCAAGAATCGACGCAAATCGATAACTGGTAATAAACGTCTACTTCGCGTCACCAGCACTATCTTCGTTTTGTTTCGTATGGCGGTTTTAAAAGTTCTCACAAATATTTCGGCCACTCCATTTGGTGAGCGATGGAAAGGCGCAGTTGTTAGGTGACGTAAAACATCCGTATATTATCACTGATTTCTTGTCTGCTTTACAAATGACAACGATGGCTGCGAATAATCGACTGAGTTGGAATGGTTGGAGAACGCCAGGTGAAACCAAACTGTCAATCGCTCTTTTAATTTCATGTACCTGTTCAAACAGTAACGGACGTGCCTTGAAACATTTCGGGGTAGTATCAGGTGCGAAACAAAGTAGAAAACAAATACTTTTTGTCGGATTCAATGAACCCGAAGCCCGAGTATTTCGATCAGCTCACTCCCAAAATATTTACTCTATCGACTGTAGTAACAAGTAGTACCAATTTCATTGGAGCGCTCAAAAATTTTACAATAACGTCAAATTTACCTCGCTCTGGCACCCGAATATTACCATAGGCGCTCAAGCTTGTGTTAACGATCGTGGCTTTCGGCTGGTTTAGTTCACGATAACCATGATTACCAATCATTGTAATTGGTGATTTGATAGGAATGTGCAATCAGAACTGCTAAATTCATTGGTTTCTAAAAGACTTTAAATCAGAAATCCGAAATCGCCTATTCAACAGTCTTCGTTGATCAATGTAATTGGGCCAAGTCTGGATTAGCACAAATTCAGCCACACAATTTTTCGGATGGCAATGAACATATCTGATACGAATATGCCATCAGAAGTGGCTAAGTTTGTTGGTTTCTAGAACTCTTTATGTCCCAAAATCATTCATTCAACGGCCTTTGTTGTTCAATGAAACTGAGCCTATTCCGGTATATCATGGGATCGGATTTAAAAACATTTTATTTCTTTTGTTTAATTTGTTGTTCAACATATTTTTAAGGCCTAGTTTGTTTTTCCTAAATTTATGAATGAAAATTATATTTCTATGGTAAGCACAAATTTCGTCAGCTTAGCCGCCTTTGGAAAGTGTTAAAATTAGTCTTAAATTATGTGTGGCTTTTTCTAAAAACCGAGTTTTATTTTTTTCATCTTTAAAGCGAAATTAGAAATAATCTTTTTCCGTTTTTTCGGCTCCTGGACTAAATCGGTATGCAAAATTTCACTTTGAAATTCGAAAGTTTCCCTGCTGCAGTTACCTGAACTAATCAGCGCTGAATTGACCATCAATAGGTGCAATCGTAACAATATCAAAAGAAGGTACTAAGAAAGTACCATTTTAAACTTGAAGTGTCGTGATGCGAATACAGGAATAGGGCGGTAATGATCACAACGTTCCAGTTACAAAACTTGTTAAATAATAGTCCGTTTGAAAGTGCCACAAGGCAGAGATTGATATAGCCAATTTTGATTTAATTCCAAGATACTTGTTTGGCCCTCAAAGCAGTGTTTAGGCATTTCCAATAATAAACTCGACTGATGAAATCGATGTTCGTGTAGAGCTAACCTTATGCACATGCTAAGATGGGTGCCAAGTAATTTTTAAGTAAAGTTTTAAAATGTTCAGGAAGTGCTAAAAGCTATACACAAAGTAGTTTCCATCTTTATTTATACTAATTTGTCGCTGGTAAATCAAAACCTATCCAAGATTGAACCACTACGCCATCATCCTCCACCCCAGGCATTCTGTAACGTGCGTTTCAGTTATGCAGCGAGCCAGCAAGTATCTCGCCTTCAACTGTTTGTAAAGTATATAAATCGTTGCTATTACGCCTAGATGATTACTGAGTACAACAACTGTACCATTTGAATTGTGGTTGCGCCTGCGATGCTTGCATACTGTTGGGGTGTAGTATATACTTTCGGCGAAATATCATTATTGTAATGACTTGCAAATTGGTGTATGCACCATACGCTGTCCGCAAATCATACGATATTTTTTTTATGGGGCTAGCGGATTTTGCTATATACCGAATTTTTTTTTTTGAGAAGAAAATGATATTTGTTTAATTGGCCATTCGATTTTAATCTTTTAAAGCTGAGTCAGATTTCAGTCAGATTTGCAGAAAATGTTGACATCAAATGGTATCCCGAAGGATCTGGAAATTGCTGTGTCACAAGGGGTCTAAAAAAATGTTCGGGGTAGTTTCAGATATATCAGTAAGTGGAAATTGTGTTTCGATCGGGATTTCACTGATCTGGCGGTTGAACATTTTATATTTCGTGTAGAACATATAGCGGACACCTTTGTCTTGGCAAAGTCAGAACTAGTTGATCAATTGGAAGTATTGCTTTCAGGGGCTGCTTCAAATTGGTACTGGTGCCATATTAAGCGTAATCCCAGCATCAGTTGGGATCGCTTGAAGCTTGACATGGTAGAAAGGTTTCAAGATAGAAGGACAGAACACGACATTAGGAGGCATATCGAAGCCAGAAAACAAAAACCGAGCGAGAGTTTTCGAACATTCTATAATGACATTATTACCTTATCTCTACAGTTCCGCGACCCTTAGCCAGACTCAGAGTTGCTAGGCATCGTGCGTCGAAATATTTTCCCACATATCAACCCAAGTTACCTTAGCAGACCAAGAAATACCTACAATTTCCGCTTTGGTAAGAAGATGCCTTGCGTTAGAAGATACCTGGAGTTGTACGGGCTATGAACTAGAAAAACTTTGTTCTCGTAGAACTGTTGACGAGATCTCAGTCGAAGCACTTCGATCCGTTGTATGTGGAGGAATTAAACGCCCGACAGAAAGCAACGCACCATCGAGGACGAGACAATAGTTGCCAAGCGGAAAATGGAAGAATGGTTATACTCGTATGTTGGAATTGTCAGAACATCGGCCACGTATTTATGGATTGTTCAAAAACACCAAAGATAATTTGTTTTGGATGTGGACGGCCTGGTATTATGAAACCGAATTGTTTTAGATGTTCGGGAATCGCAATTTCATTTTTTCTCCAGCGTTACTTCTTCCCAGATCAACAAAAATGGACTCGACGGCGAATACACATCAAGAGATAATTGCTCAGACAACCGCACCTCGCAAATAAGCACACAACCAAGCCTAAATAGCTCGCACAACGTGCGTAATAATCCACCCAAAACAGTTAGGTTTGTACTACCTGACTTTACTGTTCCCACTGCTGTCCCCGCAAATAGCTAATCCCAAATCGAATCGAGTTCAAAAGTATTGGCAATTTAGACATAGGCTTCGTAAATTTATTGCTGAGACCAGTTTTGACAACGTCGCGGATAATCGGCCTTACGCGAAAGTAGTCCTTAACGGGCAAGAGTTAGAATGGTTTCTGGATAGCGGAGCTTCCATTACCGCCTTGGGAATTTACCCTCAACAGTTGGAATGGCCTCCGGATTATCCGAAAGGGTTTTTGGTTATATATATGCCAACGTTAAATATAATTGGGTGGAAAAGGTAATTAAAGTACTTTTGGTCCTGACATTGCAACAACCTCTCTATCTGGGTATAGACTTTTGGCGAGAGTTTAATATAAAGGGTGATTTTTTTGTGGTTAGGATTTTCATGCATTAGTATTTGACAGATCACGCGGGATTTCAGACAAGGTGTCAAAGAGAAAGATGCTCAGTATGCTTTGACATTTCATAATGAATAGACTTACTAACGAGCAACGCTTGCAAATAATTGAATTATATTACAAAAATCAGTGTTCGGTTCGAAAAGTGTTTCGCGATTTACGTCCGATTTATGGTCTACATAATCGACCAAGTGAGCAAACAATTAATGCGATTGTGACCAAGATTCGCACTCAGTTTACTTTATTGGACATTAAACCAACCACACGAATGCGTACAGTGCGTACAGAAGAGAATATTGCGTCTATTTCTGAGAGTGTTGCTGAAGACCGTGAAATGTCGATTCGTCGCCGTTCGCAGCAATTGGGTTTGTGTTATTCGACGACATGGAAGATTTTACGCAAAGATCTTGGTGTAAAACCGTATAAAATACAGCTCCTGCAAGAACTGAAGCCGAACGATCTGCCACAACGTCGAATTTTCAGTGAATGGGCCCTAGAAAAGTTGGCAGAAAATCCGCTTTTTTATCGACAAATTTTGTTCAGCGATGAGGCTCATTTCTGGTTGAATGGCTACGTAAATAAGCAAAATTGCCGCATTTGGAGTGAAGAGCAACCAGAAGCCGTTCAAGAACTGCCCATGCATCCCGAAAAATGCACTGTTTGGTGTGGTTTGTACGCTGGTGGAATCATTGGACCGTATTTTTTCAAAGATGCTGTTGGACGCAACGTTACGGTGAATGGCGATCGCTATCGTTCGATGCTAACAAACTTTTTGTTGCCAAAAATGGAAGAACTGAACTTAGTTGACATGTGGTTTCAACAAGATGGCGCTACATGCCACACAGCTCGCGATTCTATGGCCATTTTGAGGGAAAACTTCGGAGAACAATTCATCTCAAGAAATGGCCCGGTAAGTTGGGCACCAAGATCATGCAATTTGACGCCTTTAGACTATTTTTTGTGGGGCTACGTCAAGTCTAAAGTCTACAGAAATAAGCCAGCAACTATTCCAGTTTTGGAAGACAACATTTCCGAAGAAATTCGGGCTATTCCGGCCGAAATGCTCGAAAAAGTTGCCCAAAATTGGACTTTCCGAATGGACCACCTAAGACGCAGCCGCGGTCAACATTTAAATGAAATTATCTTCAAAAAGTAAATGTCATGGACCAATCTAACGTTTCAAATAAAGAACCGATGAGATTTTGCAAATTTTATGCGTTTTTTTTAAAAAAAAAGTTCTCAAGCTCTTAAAAAATCACCCGTTACAAATAGTACCGCCTCACTCGATTGCTAAAATGAACATGGCCATTTCAGATACTGAAAATTGTGACGATTTACACCACTCATTAACTCCGTCTCAGCTTACAATCTTGAGGGACACGATTAAGCAATTCCTATCTTTGGAAGACGAAGACTTGAGTCATATATCACTTTTGACGCATTTCATTGACGTGGGCGATGCAAAGCTAATGAAATAGCGTCATTATGCAGTTTCACCTGCAATTCAAAAGTTGTTGTATGATGAACTAGACCGCAAGTTGGCTCTTGGCGTAATCGAGGAGTCCAATAGTTCCTGGAGTTCCCCAGTGACATTGGTCCGTAAATCGACAGGCAAGGTTCGAATGTATTTAGATGCCCGTAAACTGAACGAAGTGACGATCAAGAACGCGTATCCACTACCGATAATCGAGGGGCTTCTGAGTCGGCTGGATCAAACCAGATTTATATCGAGCATTGATTTGAGAGATGCATTCTGACAGATCCCGTTGGTCTAGGAGTCCCGAGATAAAACTGTGTTCACCGTTCCTGGCCATCCTTTGTACTAGTTTTCGGTGCTACTATTCGGACTTTGTAACTCACCCCAAACGATGTGCCGACTAATGCACCGGGTGATATCCCATCAGCTACACGAACAAGTTTTCGTGTATCTGGATGATCTCTTCATCATCCAGCATATTACTTTACTACGACAAGTGGCATCTTTTTTAAAATCAGCCGGCCAGCTCCATCCAACAGCTGCATGCAGTTTTCAGTACCTCTGGGACCTGGTTAGGATTCTAGCAGAAAAAAATTACATAAAAGACATTCAGAAGTTAAAACACTATTTACTTTTAACACTGGTTACTTTATAACATATCTGCAATAGATGTGACAGTTCATCTAACTTATACTGTTTAAACAGAGAGTTTTAAACATGAAATTGGATATATTTTTGGATATAGGAGAAGCATTTGATAACCTTAAAAGGCTTAACCATCGCAAGTTTATCTGTCAATAAGATTCGGAAGATCATTATAAATGTTATCAAGAAATACTTCTGTATTCAAGCTCTATTAATTAGAGGCATGCATGATTCTGTAACTAGCAAATCACCAATCGAGATTTTCTGCTGAAAGCTCTGTACTACGTCCCTTGGTCTACTGGCAAGGGTTTCAAGATCTGTGGTGGAAGAGCTAATATATGCCACTGCAGGTTGGTTTAATAGTTATTTGGTTGTCACCAAGCTCACTTGAAAGTGCTAAAAGAAATACCGTACGATATCCTCAAGGGAACCAAACGAATTAGGCGACTTTCTATAAGCCGCAGATAGATTTGTGGATCAATATAAAGGGTGGGCCATCTAGCGGTTTCTGTTTAATCATACGACTTTTTGACACTGACAGTTGTCTCTCGCTCGAAATATTGACAAGAACACAGTACCACAGCACCACGTCGCGGTTCGAAATGAACTCATTTACGCTTGATCAACGCTGTGTCGCCGAAATAGTAGAAATTTTGAAATGAAATGTTTGCCGAATGAAGCACCAACCAAGCCTGCTGTAATCAAATTTGTGAAGATAATTTCATCGCGCTCGTACACCATAAATTGAAAGATTTGACTTGCACAACCTTTGGTTTCAGAATAATTGTGCGACATGCCACACCAGCCATCAATTAATCGATCTTTTGAGCATTAAGTTCTGTAATCGTGTAATCAGCCATTGTAATGATGTCAATTGACACCGCGCAGCTCTAATTTGACGTCGATAAACTTCTCCTTGCGGAGATACCGTGAAATATCGGTGGACAATCCACAAGCGTTTCAGGTCCTTAAGCATATAACATTGCTAGATTTTACATTTTTATATTCTGCTTCCATGCGGTCACCCAAATTTAATTTACCTAAGCAATGGTTGCCTGATGTTGGTGACAAAGTTGTCACGAATCCATCAAGATAGCACTCAGACATAAAAAAATTTCGTTGAAAAATCAAATTCAGAACGTAGTGTGCAAATTATTAATCATGGCTAACTTTGATAGCTGTAATCGCTGCAAATTGCTTTTACTTTTAATGATTCAAAACACGGTTATGTTCTGCACATCTTAAGAGTAAGTCTACGAATCGTTATTCAAATTCTGGTAATTTAAGGAGTCTCCATTGAAGCCTAGATAGTGTGCGGCGAAGTTCCGGAATTAAAGATTTAAGGGAGAATTTACATACTGAGCTGAGGAGTTTGGCAAAAAAACACGTTAAGTAGCGTACACCTGTACCAACAATTCATCTACCAACCAAAGTATATAGTTTAATCATCTTATATACATCATTTTCATCAACATACATTATCTTTGGTACACGAAAGCATGTATGTATTCATAATGGTAGAAAATGGAAAATTTTTAAGATCCGATATTTTTTGCTTATGTACATATACGAGTATTGTTTTTGCTGCGTTGTTGTTACTTTTGTTGTATATCTTCTAGTTCTGATGTGAGTTCTTATGGTAAGCAAAGCAACAACAACAATGTATAATAATAATGATAAGAAAACTAAGAAAATAGAATTAAAAATAGCGCAAAAGAAAGTAAAGTTTTCTTTTTTTGAGAATGTACGAGAAAAGTTTCTTGTACCTTTTAGTTGTTGTGCTCTTGAGGTAAATGATGAAATGGTACAAACGTAAGAGCTACTAAATGAAAAATACTTTAGTGATGGTTTGAGTGTATGGTAAAACGAATAGATAATTTGAAGTTCTGCAAAATTAATTATGCAGTGTTTAAAAAAGGATTCAGGTAAATGCTGGAACGTATCTTTGATATGCGGCTTTCTGACGCTTGAGCTGTCCTTTATTTTGTAATATCGAAAGGTCTATTCGTCTTTCATTATAATAATTGTTTTATCATATTATTTTTGGTATTATGGGCTCTTCAGGGTTTTTACGTATCATTTAGCTAATTAGCGACACGTGTAATAGTTAGATATTTTAAAAACTACAACAGCAAATCTCAGCTAAAATACACTCGCGAGCAACTAAATCGACTCAAACCTTCAGCGCTCACAGAAATGCGAATTATTATAAAACAGCTTAACCGATTTTCACTTGAACCTAATGCTGCACAAGCACTTCTAGCACAATTCAATGAAAATGGTGGCAACCCGTAAATTATGCGTAACACAATTTAACACAATCACAAAAATGCGACAAGCAATTGTTAGAAATGAATTCAGAGAAACATGGAAGCAATTCTACATTGAACAATTCATCGAAAAATCAAATATTCGAACGAAAGAAACAATTCATCGAAAAGAATTGTAATGCATATTAAAAAATATTGATCGATTTTCTATTAATTGTTCAATTTTGTGATAAGGACAACAAAGTAGGGCATCATTGGTTAAAAATAAAATTGTATGGATATTAAGAATAATTTGATGCGGATTATTGTGATGAGGTGCTTAATATATTTAAATCAAACTGAATTGTTATAATAATTCGAACATTTCGGGATATTAGGGTGACGAATTCGAGTTAAGTTTAAAAATCTGAACCTAAAACTACGACACACTAAATGTTGCAAAAAATTGTAAACCTGTGTTAAATTTCTATAAGTTTAACTTTTCTGCCACGCGTTGGCTCGATCGCCCAGTTTTTAAAAAATCTGTGTAAATTTCAGGTAATTTATATAAATAAGGTATTTTAGAATCCGTTGCAGTATTAGTGTTGGAATAGAGACACAACTAACCCATAAGCCCGTCTGTAAAATGAGTCTGGAAACTGTGACAGCGGAAAACCCACACGGAAATGCGGGTTGGGTCTAAGGCGTGTTAAACTGGCTGCATGCGCAGCAAGTGCGAAGCACGCAGTGGTAGCAAGGAGGAAATTCCAATTAAATCAAGAGCACGCGTTTGCCTTTCAACCCAGTCAAATTTGAATTCGCCAAGCGGCTTAGTGTACTAGATAGAGGACGAACTATAGCATATCTATGTTAAATAACATATTGATTTGAATTACCTGAAATTTACTCAATATTTCATTTTACATGAATTGTAAAATCTCCATAGGAAATCTTTACCTGTAAGTACTGATGTTCAAAAAAAAACTTTTAGATGAAAAATTTTGTTTCTATGAATTGTGTTTTCGATGAACAAGTTATTTGGAAAATTGTTTTCACGCACATTTGGTTATTGTAAAGTTGTAGTTTTCATATTCGTTTTTCGATGAATTGTTTTTCGATGAATTGTTTGGCGCATAATTGTTAGCCCACACCAACAAAATATCAGTCATATGTATCGAGCTTCCTTCCTATCCAAGAAATAGGGATCACTGAATTTATTACAACAGCCCACACCCTATTGCACCTGCATAGGAAGGAAGGTCGATGTATTATGCCCGAGTTTTGTGAGTGTGGGCTGTTGTAATAAATTCAGAGGTATCTATATAAGAGGTATGACCTATACAGAGAAATATTGTTTGGGGCAGATTTTGGCAATTAAACTATTCCAATATATTGTAATTTATTTTGTAAAAACTTATAGTACCACCCCCAGCACTATACAGCACAAATTCACAGAAATGCAAAAGGCGTCGTGTAACGGAAAACATAGTTTTTAAAAAATTTGCCTGCCATAGGGGTAATTTATTGGAGGTTAAGCTATGCCAATGTGTTGTAATTAATTTGTAAAATATGCCAGCACCATCCCCAGCACGATACAATATATATTAACAAAAATACGAAAAGTGTGGTGTAGATTTGTCTAAAGCCAGCTCACACACGAGTTGCAGGATAACCATACGGACAAGTCCGTTGTGCTACAAGTGCTGGTGCAGCATTAGAGTCATGATTTTCACAAGACATACGTTTTTTGAAATCATGATGTTTTTACTTTAAACTGACAATATTTTCATCAAAATTGGTTCAGTATTTTTTAATAATGAATTTTAAATCAAAGCGCAACTAAAATTGATAATTATGAAAAAAATTATTGGGGATGATATTTAAATGTAAATTACAACAAAAAATTCAACCAAAACAAAAACAATTTATTATTGCCTCTCCCCTTGCGTCTACAACGATTCGCATGCGGTTCACCATTGACCGATTTGGGGGATACACACCACTCCTCATCCAACGCAATCTTGAGGTCACTGATGTTAAATAGTACAATAAATTCTTGTCTGGATCAAGGGCTGGCCTCTTCATCGTCTCGAGTTCAACCTCATCCGTGAACTTCCGAGTGGTTCCATCTGTGTGACATTGGGCATTGACATGCGACAACATGATATCTTCCCCTATATATCCTGCGTAGGGCACTACATGATTCAAGAGAATTTCTTCGATATATCTTTCTTCATTTGTATCAAGTACAAAAACAAGATTTATTTTTCCTTCAAGCGATATGCCAGCCAAGCGAAAATCGCCTTCCTGGACGTCGGTAGACCCGGCCTCCTCTATCACAACCATGGTGACACATGCTGCTCTCGTCAGTGAATAGAACGGATCGCAGGTGTACACCGCAGGATCGTCTCTCGCAGGTGCATACCGATACGGCTGGTATGTGGTCTGCGATTGAATCGGTTAGCTGACGAGCGACTTCTCGTTGATTGCGCCCTTCTTGCAATAAAACAACAACTTGTACGGTTTTTTCTGGAGTAGTATCCATGATTTTGAGGAAACAATGAATGAAACTGATACAGAATTGTTCAGCTTAACTCTTTATAAGTGACTGATGGCAAATATCGGTCGACGTTGTATTATACAGGAGATTGTAGCACGCCAATTGTTTTCACCGAAACATCGCATTTTACTACGATTGCTTTAATTTGAAAAGTACTGTATAGATTTTCAAGATAATGGAGTCCTTGTAAATATAAAATATTAAGCTGTCAAAAAAAGTTGTTTTACGAAAATCGGTTAAGCCATTTTTAAAAAATACGCCTTTTTGTACGCGTGGTGATTTGAGTCGATTTAGTTGCTCGCGAGTGTATATTAATTACACAGAAAATGGAAAAATGTTGTATTTAAATGGGAAATGAAAGTTATAAGAAAAAGAATAGCCCAAAGACATTTTATGATCATCATCATGCATATTATATTTATATGGAAGTAGCATGTAGTATTATAATGAAAGGATATGTGAATACATAGAATATGTACATACATTAATTATTGCATAATATAGGTTGCTTGGTACTTTATAAATATTAGATATGCTACGGTTAAATTTAAATAACAGAAACGAACACCGAATGCAATATCCATTTATCCATCCAAAAAGAAAATGCAATGCCGTAATTTCATGTATTTCGGAATAAATTTCATGACTTCCGGAATTCGGCATTATAAAAGCATCCATGGTTATCAATTTCGAAACAACGTTCACAAACAGCGAAATGTATTCGATCCATCGCGCCGTGTTGACCTCCCTGGGGCCCAATGAACTCTCCATTCGAATAAATACAAAATTGAAACAAAGGATTAGCCAGTCGAAAGCATGTAATCCCAAAGACAATAGCCACACTGTCACAAAGACTGAATAATGATCTGGAAGTAGATATTGTTTTGGCAGAAGAGGACTTCGATTTTGACGTGGTGGATGTGGAAATCGATGATAGTGAAGCACAGTCGTGTGATCCGAAATAGACGTTGAAAAACCTCAAAATAATATCGATGCAGTTTTAATTTGCAATATTCCCGCCAAAACGTCGAAACATCTGAGATCGGAGGAAGACGGTCTCCTTGGAATTATTTTGTAAGCAGCTTACCGACATAACCATACCACTAGAAGTGTTGATTCCGAACGAATACATTTCGTTTTTGGTAATTTCTGCAATAAGGTACGATCGATTAGGCGATGCGGTCCTTATCGCCTTTTGCAAAGCATATTTTGCCAGACTACAAATTTAAAAAATAGTTAACAGTAATACGAGTTATACTCGACTAATTAATTTTATGTAATTTGATCATTGTGAATTTTTTTTATTAAATTTTCTTGAATAAATTTTTTTTATTCACGTTGTTAGTTTTGCTCAATACCAGAAAATTTCAGAGTTCTGATATGGAAATTTTCTTATTTCGATATTCCAAAATAGCAAATTCAACAAAAATTCCCCACAATCCCTACATCAAAATAAAATTAAAAACGGTGTAATCGTTGTGGCCAACAGCCAACTTTCTTTTACGACAAATGTACATAGATTTCGAATTCATAACACTTAAATTGTAATGCGAAAAATTGAAATCCGGGAGATTTTTGATAAAAATTGCATTGTATAATCAAAAATCATTGTTCCTGCTTAAATTTAAAAAAACCAACATGGTCAACCCTTTCAAAATCTTCATTTCAAAAATTGAAAAAGTTCATACGGAAGTTTTCACTTCCAGTCCACCTCATTTAGCATAGCCTTCCCAATTAATATAAAAAGTTTAAGTATGAAGTTTCATTCCGAATAGTCAAAAAACGAAAAAACTCCGATAGAAGCTGCCACTTTCGGTGCTCCAAATTTTTACTGAAAACAGTTTTTTGACAAAAATCACCATTTCTACTTAACTTTTGGAAAACGGTATTGCACCGGTATTTTTGCAACAATATTTTAGAATTTGTTAGTTCCTAACCAATTTTCTCGTATATAATATACTTTTTCCAAATACATGCCAAAATCCAAAAAGCATCTATTGCAGATGGCATTTCCGGTGGAAAAACTAAAAAGCTCCCATAAAAGCTGTAACTTCCAGTGAATTTATTTCGACCAAAAATCATTGAGAGATCTTACTTTGTGGATAAAGCTTAGGTATAAACTTTTATCTCGATCAATCAGCTATCTGGGCAGAACAGGTTCCGAATTTTTCTTGAAAAACAGCTTTTGTTAAATTTCGTCATTCCCTCTTAAATTTTGAAAAACTGAGCTGAACCGTTTAATTTCGTTTACAATCTATCAGTGCAAAGATTCTTTCTCGTAACAGATATCATTTTCAAAATATTTGCAATAACGAAAAAGCTCCTTTGCAAGCTGCCATTTCCAGTGGACCGATCTCGGCCAAAGCCAAAAATCACTGGAATGCAATAAAACGAAAAAGCTTCTTTTGATGCTGTATAAAAGCTGTAACTTCCGATGGATTAATTTCAGCCAAAAATCAATAAAATATCCCAATTTGTAGATTAAGCTTAAGTTTCATCCCGATCAATCAGTCCATCTGGACCGTGCAGCGGCCGAATTTTTGTTCAAAACAGTTTTTATCAAAAATTGTCATTTCCGTTTAAATTTTGGGAAACTGAGCTAGAATAATAAACATTAGTTTTAAGTATTTTTTCTAAAAAAACAAAAAAGCTCTTATGGAAGCTGTCAATAACGGTGAACTGATTTTGACCAAAACTCAGTGGGATATCCCAATTGGTAAAAAAACTTAAGTATGAAGTTTTATGTCGATCAATTAATCCGTCTGAGCTACACTGGAGCCGAATTTTTGTATGAACTTTTCAAAATATTTCCAAAACTCGAAGAAGCACTTATGGCAGCTACCAATTCTGGTTATTTTGTTAAAAATACTGTTTTTTGACAAAAAATGGTAATTTTCGCTTAATTTTTGGAATGCTGACCTGGATTGGTGTTGGTGCTAATTTAATTTAGAATGTTTTGGTTCATAATCGCTTTTCTCATAACAGCTATACTTTTCAAATCATATGCTAAAAAGATAAAGCGCCTAAAGAAGCTGCCTCTTCCGGTGAACTGAGGTTTTACCCCGATCAGTCAATCCGTCTGGACTATAGAGAGGGCACAACATTTAGCTTTCATGGTACCATATATTTGCACACTTTTTTACTTCGACAATATAGAGTAATGGTAAATCTGGAAAAATCTCGAGCACAAAAATGTTCATGATTAAAGAAAGTAATTACCTAAGGTATTGGGAGTGGGAGTTTTAGAGATATTGGGAAGAAACAGGATAGCATTTATATGGCCGTGGTCTTGTTCAAAATATACAAGAATTACAATATAGAACTGCGATACAAATTTCACATGAAGAAATAGAATTTTGTAAAATTCGGTTAGAGGGTTCTCCGGTGAGGCTCGGGTACCTTTATCTTATTTTTTTTTCTCAGCTCAAACTGCTTGAATAAAAATTGCTGAGGGGCGTTTTTTGAGTACCAGGGATCGATTACGATTGGCCCTTATTTTGCACGCATTCCCGGAATAACGTTCGTATGTTTTTTCGTTCGCACGATTTTATTAACAACTGGAGAAGATGAGTTTTCATTGGCAGTCCCTTCCCTAAATTTTTTTTCAGCTCGCACAATTTTTAATAAAAATGTTGAGGGAGATTTTTATAAAAATTGATGCAAGAGCGTTTTTGAGTCCCAAAAACTGATTGTGATGGGTCCGGATTTCTAATAAGGAGTTTATCATGCCAGGAATTGATTAAACTGAGTCCTAATTTTTGTAAAATCCACTCCGAAGGTCCTTCGGTAGGGCCCTGGTCCCTTTCCTTAATTATTTTCGACTTGCACGGTTTTTTATAAAAATTACTGAAAAACGTTTTCCATTACCAGAAACCGATTGTGATTTCTGATTTCGGGAAAATTCATTTAGAGGGTTATTCGATGGGGCTGGGAAGCTTGGAACCTTCTTTCTACTATGTATTTAGCTTAGACGATTTTGGTAAAATTTTGCGGTACGGGATTTTCGAATGTAAAGAAACAATTACAAGGTGTTCTGATTTGTGTTGCGCCATGTTACATTATTTTGCACGTTGTAGGATTTTGCATCATGTTTGGTCATATTGCACCATGTTGTGTGATGTTGCTCTATGTTGCTTGACGTCGCATCTTGTTGAGACATGTTGTGTGATATTTCACTACACTGGCGTTGGATGATTTTGATAAAATTTGGTGAAACAGCGGTTTCAATTGCAAGGAAACGATTACAAGAAATTTTGATTTCAGGATAATTAATTTAGTGGTCCTCCTCACGGATCGTCGCGGAGGTCTACTAAATGAATTATCCTGAAATCAAACCATGTTGCACCACGTTGCGTAATGTTACATGATAGTACACCATGTTGTACCAAGTTGCATGATGTTGCCCCATGTTGCGTGATGTTGTACAGTTGTTTCATTATGCGGCATCGTGTAGTGGGATGTTCCACCATTTTGTGTATGTTGCATTATGTTACGCGATATTGCACCATGTAGCCTAATGTTGCACCATGTTTCTTAATTTTGCTTCTTGTTGTGGGATGTTGCTATCGATATTGCATCATGTTACGTCATGTGCACCATGTCGTACGACGCGATTTTGCATAAAATGTCAAGTTGCGTCTTATTGCTTCGTGTTGTGTCTTGCGTTTTTCGTTTATTAAATATCAAATATCAAATATTATTTTTAATGACACTCTTGTGTCATTAAACTTGGGGACTTGTGTCCCTGATAATACCCTGAGGTTAAAAACGGAAGGGAGTGAATTTTTCTACTTTTTGTGGTAGATATATTGTCAGTAAATAGCCTCTTTGTTTTTCACTGACTTAAAAAAAAGGCGTAAACATTGTGAATGTCATTAAAAATAATACTTTGTCTGAAAAGCCGAAAAAATCTTAAAATAATTAATGCAGACGAATTTAAAAACTTCTTGACTAACAATAACAATATTGATTTGTAGCTTTCGATATCTAATAAATATTTTGGCCTTGGCCCCTCTTTTTAATTTTATTTCACCTGGTAAGGCCGGTCTTTATATTTTTCGAATGGCACGATTTTCATATAAATTGGAGAAGGGAATGGATGCTAATTTTGAGAAAATCCATTAAAGAAGTTCCTCGTTGTGGCCCGGAACCTTGCTTTAAGTGTTTTCGGATCGAATGATTAAGGTAAAATTTGCGGTGATAAGGGTTTTTTAATATCAGGAATCCCAATTTTGGGAAAATTAATTTAGGGTTTTTCGGGTAGAAAAACTTTTAATAAAATTAGGTGAGAGGGTGTTCGAGTGCTAAGAATCAATTGTGATGAACTCAAAATTCGGGAAAATTTTTTTAGGGGGTTCTCATATTGGATCCAGACCCCAATTTTAAAAAATGTATAAAAAATTTGAGAGAGGATATCTTCGAATGTCACGAAATGACCACAATGTAGTATGATCTTGAAAAATGAACTATGTCATCTCAATCGAAGGGGATGGAACTCAGATTAATAATAAAAATCTCAGAGTAATGATGAATCTTATATAAATTTTGGACAAACTTCTGGACAATTGTCAAGTTAAATGAACCTAAGCCGTTATAACCGATTGGGATAAACGCAACCAACAACTCTCTGTGTATGTTAAACAAAGCGTAGGAATATAAAACTTCATACATAAACTTTTCTCATAAAATAGGAAATCCCAATCAAATTTTGGGCGGAATTCGGTCCACCGGAAATGGAGCTATTTCGTTTTTTAAACTTTCTTTGAACGAGAAAGACAATAAGAATTGAAGTGAATTACATGGAATTCTAAATAGATAGGTTTTCGTATAAAAATCCTTGAAAAGTTCATGGACCCTTGCACGTTGCATAACGCAGTGACAGCCAGCATTTACTTGGAGGAAGATTGAATTAAAAACTTTTACCACGAATGAACACATAGATTTCGAATACACCACATTTGGTTTCTAAATCGAAAAATTTAACTTAAAGGAGTTTTGGTAATTTTGCTTATTTTGCTAATGTCTTATTCACCAAACTGTTACCGAGCAATGGCTAGATGAAATTTTCATCGTTTAGTGTTTTTAGTAATTTAGAAAAATTCCCTAATGTGTGTATATAAATTATCCGTTATGTAGCTCTGTTCGCAGTAATTTCGTAATCTTTTCTACATCTAGTATTGTCACCATCATAATTTTTAGCTAACGTACACACCTTAAAGATGGCAGCAAGGAAATCTTATTTTTTTCTTCTTGTAATTCACATACCCTAGTAGTATTATAAAATGAAACTTATGATAATGATCCTGATTGTCTTGCACCTTAAAAATATAAACTTGTCTTCTCGTGTACGCAAAAATAATCTTATCACCAAATTTTCATGATGCTAAAAGAATTTTATTTATTTGAAATAATCATATTGATCCTATTGAACACTCGTTTCCTATATACACGCGATTTTTTGCGCCATTATTTTGGCAAGAAATGCCAATAAAAAAAAAATAATGAATCATGTCATCGAGAGAGAATCAAGTCATGGCAAAATTATAACTTTTACTTTTTTCTGTTTGCTAAAAAATATAAAAAGAAATTGATAAGAATATTTTGATACGGCGAATGAAAGGAATAAAAAAAATTTTGGTTTTCTTATGGTGCTTCTCGTAATATAGAAAACTTTTTTTTATTTGACAAAAGATTGAATGGAAATAGATAACGCGGGATATTCAACCTATCACTGTTACTACACAACACCAGCAACTCCGTAGTGCCTCAACAAAAAGTCGCGATAACAAAAAAATATTGCTCTTTGAAAAATTGCCTAACAACCAAAAATAGAATCTCGCTTTATATAAATCACAATATATGTTGAAATGAAAAGGTAGGGGTACGTGTTACTGAGCGTTAGATATACACCACATACGAGTACACACAACAGAAAAGTCATTAACATGATGGATGGGTGTGTGAGGTTTACGAGAATAAAACACGACGAACAAAATATTATCAAGTCAACGGCTTCATGCGCGCATATTTTCACAAGGGTGGCTACTATATACCACCAGTTCATTTCAGCCATTTAAATCCAATAAACCATAACTAATAAAGCACACAAAGCATCAATATAAAAACAGACAAAAACAACAAATCGAACAAATGCAGTAAATGGATCCAACAAGAACATTATACACAACATAGCTCTGGCTTAACATTTTCCAATTTCCAATTTGGGATTTTTAAATTGAATTCAATATACGTAAGTACATACATAAGCATAATACATACAACATACACAGCATAAAAAAACTATAAAAGCTTCGATAAAACTAAAAATATTTCAACAAAGTCCAATTTACGATTGCAGATAAAAGAAAATTGGAAAAACAGCAAAAAAAATGATTTTCCAATATAGTTATCGTAACAAGTATTTATTTATGTTGTTTTGTGTATACATAGTTTTGTTGGATGCTGTGTGTCTTGTTGTCGCATATAAATATATGTTTATGTATTAGGAATCGAATTGAATTTTCCATTTCCAGAGTTTCAAAGTCAATGGACTTCGCTTTTTTTATTAATGCGCTTTTTGATGTCTAGGTATGGATTAATTTATATTAAGAAATGGGCTGGAAAATATTTTGCGACAGACATGTATATTGATTGGGAAATTGTGCGATATTTAATACCTTTCATAGCTAAGAAATCTGACACTCGAAACTATCAAGACTCATTTTGAGTCAATTACGCTAGCCGTCGCTAGCCACGGTTGTATTACGTCACGTTACAAGAAATTTGATTTCTAACAAAATTTGCATCCATCATAATACATTAACTATAATCAACATTAGCGTTACATTGATGTTAATCATCAAAATTTACTAACGCTGTGATTCAAATGATTAGTGTTCACGTCTAAACATCATGATTACAGTGCACGAAATCATTTTAAGTCCTACACCATTTACAGTACATTTGTTACAGGGCAAATTTGAGTTGGTAAACTAATTTATCTGTTGCAAAATTGAAAACTGAAGAAAAATACTTGTTTGAATTAACCTATGGTGAATCAGATGATTCATGACGCGACTTTCATAAAATACTAAAGTGTAGCTACACAAATTAACGAAAAGCGTTATTTCTAAAAAGTATAGTAATGAAAAGTGATAATTGCAATCCTGTACTAAAAAAGAAGTTAATATGTGTAGCTACACTTTTTGTTAATTTGTGTAGCTACACTTTTTGTTAATTTGTGTAGCTACACTTTTTGTTAAAAAGTTCACTTCGGTCACAATAGTCGCCATAAATCGTATGAGGAACACTAAGTAAATAGAACAAATCTTCTTGCAGAAATTGGCCCTGTCAGTTCTTAAGAGAGAATTTTCACTTGCCATATTGTTTATTTTCCTAAAGGACGAATACCATACAGATATTCCTCGCTATGATTGTTTTCACAACTCGGATTTAGTAACGAAATCACGAATCCGATTGGGTTATTTTGGGTAAATAAAAAAAACGCAGTCCCTCTGTTGTGTTCTCTATACCACGAGCTCCTATTAAAAATTAAAAATTCAAGTGAAATAGGTCGTCGACTATGTTGAATGATTTAGACAACCTATTAATGGGGTTATTTTCTCCACAGTTTGTGGAATGGTGTTCTAGTGCTAAAAACTCATGGTTTCGAAATGTTATTCATGGTACATGAATTGATATGTTTTCCAATATGTAAGCTGAATCAATGTTTTTTTGATTTTTCCTTTATTAATTACAACTGAGACTGTGCTCATCTAGCAATTTATCTTTCAAATTTTTACAAATTTGACATTTCTTAAGTAATTCTGATTTGTTGGGGTGAAACCCAATAGTTAATCCCAAAATTAATTAAACCTATTTAAAATGTAATTTTAATTTGGTATGTTTACTAGGTCAAGTGGCCTCATTCTTTGAAGTCTTCTTTCAACGACAGGGTTATCTATCATATGGCGAGTATAGAGGTTTCCATGTTCCTGGAGTCTTATTTCGTGTTTGGTTGCGTGCTTTTTTATTTCATCTTTGATGTATTCCATCTGTAAGTCCTTGTGAGGGTCGTCATTTCTTGATACTCAAGCATTTACGATGCTACGGAGAACTTTGTTTTGAAACGTCTGTATGCGTTTGTTTGCTTAGTACATCCCCAGAGTTGAATACCGTAGGTTCATATCGGCTTCAGTATTTGACGGTATAGCAGCAGCTTGTTGTGTATTGTAAGTTCAGCGCCTCTACCTATGAGCCAATACATTTTTCTGAACTCAATATTAAGTTCTTCTTTTTTCTTTTTGGCATGCTCTCTCCACTTGAGCTTGGCATCTAGTGCCATGCCAAGATATTTAGTTTTATTTGCATAAGGCACCGGTCGTGAGTTAATTTCTTTCGGTAGATGGGAAGCTTGATTCTCCAGCGCTTAGTCCAGTTACAAACCGCATTGGTAATGTTCTGGAGTTTGTTCGTTGCATCAGCAACATTACTTCTAATCGCCATGATTACTGAGTCATCTGCAATGGTGGCTATGGTTCCTTCATCTGTTGTTGGAATATCCCATGTATATAATAAATACAATAGTGGTCCTAGGACACTCCCCAGCAGGACACCGGCAAAGAGTTTCTTTAGTTCGGAGTATTCATTCTCATATTTCACACGAATTGGATAAATAAGATCTTAGTATGGCATAGAAATACTTCGGCAGATCTCTATGTAGCTTGAATTCCAGTCCACTGTACTTGACTTTATCGAATGCGTGGTCGACGGCCAGAAATGTGCTGGAACATACTTTTTTACGTTCTAACGTTCTTTCAATAATGTTGGTGATTCTATGCACCTGTTCAATTGAGGAGTGCTTTTCTCTGAATCCAAATTGATATGGAGGAATTAGTTGTTGGTCCTCAATAATTGGTTTAAGTCTTTTAGTAATAATTTTTCAAAGAGTTTTGACATGATTGGCAGCAATGAAATTGGCCTGTATGATTTTTTATCGTTAGGTGGTTTATCAGATTTTCCTATCATGATTACTTCTGCTACTTTCCATTGCCACGGAACATATTTTAACCGAAAGCTTGCACTGATTATGTGTAATAGCTTACGAAATCCTTTATTTGCTATAGAGCCTTGATTATTAGGTAAGTAATGAAGCCATACTCTGGGGTTTTTTTAACATTCAAGTTGCTTTTTACTTCTTATTTTAATTGTTTGTCTTAGTAGTGGTTGGAAGGTGTCCTCGAGATACTCCGCAAATAGATCAGCCTTCTCTTTAGGACCTCTTGCCCAGGTTCCATCCTCCTTTTTAAGTGGAGGCACTTGCATTTTGGGTCTTTTGAGTCCCTTCGTCGCCTTCCACAGAGAATCAGATTTTTTTTCATCGGTTAGGCTAACTAGATATCTGTTGATTGATGCATTTTTAACTTCTTTAAGAAGAGATTTGAGACTGTTACCCAAATTGTTAAGAATTGTTTTGTTCTGCGGTGTTCTAATTTTTTGCCAGGTTTTACGTGCCCGTCGTTTTTGTCTTACCAACTCTCTAACTTCTATTGGGTAGGATATGTTAAGCTTCTTCTTATGTTGTATAATGGGGGTACCTGCCAAAGCAGCAGAGTGAATTCCTTCATTAAGCTGTTCTAATTCATCTTCTAACTGGTGAAAATTTCTTATCGGTACCTGAAGATTAATTTTTTCCTCCAATACTTCACGAAAGAGACCCCAGTTTGTTTTTGAATTTATTAATCTGGGTGCACTCTCCCTTTAAATTACCATTTCATTGACTGTCATGATAACCGGGGAATGATCCGATACTAGAGAATTACTGTCTTCAATGTGAATGTAGTTCTGGGATAAAACCTCTTACTACATAAAAGTCTATTAGGTCAGGTATCTTCGTTGCATCACTGGGCCAGTATGTTGGGGGAGCTGTTGTTACCAGAGTAAAAATCACATTTTGTTGTCTAGATCCCCAATAAGTGTTTTTCGCATTAACGTCACCTCCAATAATAAAATCACGTCCAAGCGATTTAAATAGTTTAATACAGTCCCCCCTTTTCAAGTTATGCCGGGAAGGACAATATATTGCAGTGACAGTAAGCTGTCTGTGCTTAATTTGGATCCTTACAGCAGTGACTTGCATTGTTTCTTCTTCGATATTTGATTCTAAATGGTGTTTCATATTTTCTTTTATTAGTAATGCCGAACCACCTCTTGCTCTTTCCGCTGGATGAATATGGAGTGATATGAATTATAACACCGTATCTTAACAAACGAAGATTTAACTAGATGGCTTTCAGATATTAAGAAAATGTCGAATTGTGTGAATTTAAAAATATTTCTATTTCCGGAACATGCAATCTTCTATTTTGTGCAAATATTCTTGTAATTCTCTCGATGCTGTTTGCGGATTTTTGTGTGAAGACAATATAGCTGTGTCATCAGTAAAAGTTGAAGTGATAATTTTAACAGTTATTGGTAAGTCAGCTGTGAATAACACAAGTATAGCACAGGTCTCAATACACTACCTTACGGTACTCCTGCCTTTATCTCGGTTAACTCAGTAGTGGCCGTATTTTTTTTTTTTACCTGGAACATCCTTTGGGCTAAGTAGTTTTCAAGAATTACATGAAATTGTCTAGGCAGAAGAGTTTTAATTTTGTAATTTAATCCTTCATGCCATACTTTGTCGAAAGCTTGCGCAATATCCAAGAAAACTGCCGAGCAATATTTCGTTTCTTCTAAGGCAGGCTTAATTGTATTTACAATTCTGTGCACCTGTTCTATTGTGCCGTGCTGTTCTCTAAATCCAAATTGGTAATCTGTTATAATGCGACCTTCAGATAATATAGGTGTTAGTTCTTGTGGCAGCATCTTTTCAAAAAGCTTTAAAATAGCGGAAGTAGACTTATTCGCCTGTACGACAAGACTTGGGTTTCATTTTTACCTGTTTTAGGAACCATGCTAATTTTAGATATTTTCCATTTTTGGTGAAAGTATTAGATCATGGCCTGGCGCTTTCTTAGGATTTATACTGGTTTTGATAACCGTTTTGACGCATTTCCATTTAAATCTTACTGGATTTGGGTTCGACTCGTCCCTCGTAAACTGTGGTAGTACGCAGTCATTATTTTGTTCATTTGAGGTGAACACGTTTTGTAGATGGTTAGAGAAAGCGATAGCCCTTTCTTAGTCACTTCTGGCCCAGTGACCATCTGGCTTCCTTATCGGTGGGTTCGATAGCTCTGGCCTTTTTAAATTTATTGTTGCCTTCCACAGTGAGTAATCTGTTTTTTCTGTTGCTGTGAGCTCACTTAAGTAGTTCTATGTTCCTATATGTTGTTCTTCCCAAATTGATTCTCTCAGAGCGTTAATAGCTCTATTTAATTTCCATTTATGCAGAGAAGATTGGTGAAGCTGTCAATAATTTTTCAATGTTACTTGAAAGCTTATTATTTGTTTCTGAATTTTTGTTCTCCGGAGTAGCTTTTTTTGCTGACATTTCTATTAATTGTTTTAAGTTTTCCATCACGGTATCAATGTCTTCTGTTGACGTGTTGGCCCTCAATGTCAATTCAAATACGAGCAATATACTATTCGGATGAAATCGCATGTCTAAAAGTCAACTGAAAGGTTCTCGCAACAGTTCAGGGGTGTTCTACGAGTCGGAGGACGATTAAAAAATAACTTAGTCTCATTTTCCACAAAACATCCAATCATCCTTCATCATTAGAAGTCGATAGCTACATTAATAATGCCGGACGTCCATCTAGATCAAAAACATGCAGGACAAACATTTTTATTACAAATATCGAGGCGGTAATATTGGGTACCAGCTGGGAAGACCAAAGCTTAAGAAATTGTGAAAACTGCTTAACATGCTCCCGGTTTAAAGCGCAATTACAGAAACAGCTAAACCGTTGTTGGAGACTTAACAACTGAATCCATTAGTTTAACAAGGTTTTCTGCTCGTCAAGATGCTCACAATCACATTCGGGAACTATTTCAAAACCTTATAAAAAATTCCAAATACATATCCGATTTTGGTGGCATCTGGACGATGTCACTCTATATATCACTATAATATTACTAATTATAAAATATAAATGTTCTACGAATGCAAATTAAATTCATTTAAGCAGTCTGGTGTGAGTTCATTTACTGATGATCAACCATTGCTACGAGTATAGATCCAAGCAATTCTATTGGATACAGCCATCATTCATCTTACCTGGGCACCATTGCATGTGCGCTGGTTTTTATTGGAAATGAACTCTCGCCAAATGGATTGCCCCGCCAGCCTAGCTAGTGCAAATATGGCATGTGGTATCCTCATAAAAAATTTATTTTTCTTCTGAGACAATCGCAGACAAATTGCCCTTTTGAACGTTAACTATTAACAATTTATTTATTTATTTATTTTTAATTTTAACATTAGTTTTTATATATAAAAATCATTAAAGTGAGAATGACTACTAGTGGATTTGATGTCCTTTAAAAGTTCGTCATTCACACTTTTATGTACAAAACATATACAGCAAATAGTGTCATAGTGACTAAAACTACATTACGCATAATAAAAAACAAAATTCAAATACATAACAATTAATATAATTTTATTTAATTAATTAAGAATGAGTGACATTATAAATCACAAATAATGTTTAACTGATGACAACAGATGAAATTTTATCATTCGTAAACATAAAAATATGTACAGCGCTCTTAATATTTTCAGGTAAGTTATATGGCCCAATAAATGTTAATGATTTTCGGCCAAATTCAGTTCTAATTTGGGATCACTTCAACTGACTAGAATTTCTGGTTGAATAGCCATGATCTAGAAATTCGAATTGTATAGTCGAAATTAATGATGGGATGTGTAGAGACTTAAACATGTAGATCGACACATACATCTCAAAAATTGCTTTAATTGGGAGAATGCCTATAGCAATAGTTCGATAGAGCTCCACAGTAGGAAATAGGTGAGGCAGTTTATACATTGCTTTACAGCACCTATTTTGTAAAATCTGCAATTTATTCAGTTTCTCTTTAACAGCTGAACCAAAGGTGGAAGAAGCGTATGAGAATCGGGTATGAATAAATGAGAAATAAATTTTTTTTAACACATGTACTGGAACAAAATCAGCCAATTTTCTAATCAAGCAAATAAATGGATAAACTTTAATACAAATAGAATTAATATGGTCCTCCCACGTCATATGCTTGTCGAATATTACTCCAAGGTACTTGAATTTGTCCACACGACGCTCTATGGTGCAATTTGCTACTTGAAGTTGCAGGCGTGGGGAGTGAAAAATTATATATTTCGTTTTATTAAAATTAACTGATATTTTGTTTAAGTGAAGAAAATCTAAAAGTAAAATAATATCATCCCTCATATGTGACATTGTTACCTGACAATCTCTGGATTCATAGAACAGGGCCGTATCGTCAGCAAACATTCTAACATGACCCGTGAGCGGTAAACTGACCATATCATTTATGTAGATTAGAAATAATAGAGGGCCCAGGACACTCCCTTGAGGAACACTACAGTTCACACCTAAAGTGGAGCTTTTTACACCATTTAGAATCACAAACTGCTTTCGATTACTAAGGTAGCTTGCTAACAGTTTGCATGATAGGTCACGGAAGCCATAATTTTTGAAGAAGTAAACTGTGATCTATACAATCAAAAGCTTTACGAAGATCAAGAAATAAGCCACAGATATAGTTTTGCCTGTCAAAATTACGATAGATCAAATCAGTAATGTCTATTAAGGCCAAATCTGTACCAGAACCTTGTCGAAATCCATACTGACGCGAATAGAAAAAATTAGGTTTATTCAGGAAGTCTATCATCCTGTTAGCAATAATGTTTGCTAAAATTTTGTCAAATACCGACAAAACTAAAATTGGACGATAATTATTAACTAGAATTTCCAGACTTAAAGATAGGTGTCACTTAACAATTTTAAGACAATCAGGATAAACACCGGTTTCCAAAACCACATTAAATAGATCGGCTAGTAATTGTGAAAAAAATGGCAAATAGTTCTTCAGAACCACATTACGAATGTTATCATAACCACCACCCTTTGTATTACTGAAATTTGAAATTAAATTCGCTATTTCCCTGCAGGAAGTGGGCGAAAAGAAACACGAATTAATACTACACACCATAGTATGAAATTTATTCAAATCATCTGAGCCTGGACTAGAACTACTTGCTGATACAGAAGAATCAACAGAATTAACAAAACTGAGATTAAATATATAACAATAGCAGTAGGATCATGATACTCAACATCATTACAAATAACGGAGTGGATCCTATTATTAGAGTTATTTACCATGAACTGATTTAACTGTTTCCAGATTTCTTTTTGGCTCAAATTATTAAATAAATTCTCAAAATAATGCTTCTTTGCAAAATATTTTCCGTTTTTGATCTTCCTATTTAGCAAATCTAATTTATGTTTTAGTTCTAAATTTGTACTGTTCCTTTTAAAACGCTTCAACATCCGGTTTTTAAGTTTAATTAAATCCCAGTGTTCAAGAGTCATCCAACGACAAACACTTGCATTTTTCATTTTTACATGTACTTCCTTCAAAACGGAAAACTATAGAACAAGTTTATTATACATAACAAAAATCCGTTCTAGCGTAGACTCTAGGATTTCTGACGTCAAACACGGTACTCATTAAAAAATATTCAAAGGACTCATTAACCTTTTTGTAATTAACGTATCTCTTCGTTAGTGTCCGAGAACAATATTTAGGCTTGAAGCGAAATTTTGAGAGTACAAAACTATGATCATTTATGTCGGCTTCAATTGTAAAATTCCGAACTTGCTAAATATTATGAAAACTGCTAACAGAGTGGTCTAAAATATTATGGCTCAGTGGTCTGGTAAAGAAAGTGTTTGTTACGTTATAGTCTGTGTTGACATATGCCATCAGACCTATAGCAATATCACAAGAACTATCATTCACTCATTGACAGCATACTTTGTACAACTGGAAAGGAGATCCTTCGCCATCACATGTTATATCTGATTGTTTAGCCAAGATAGTTATTCTCCATTTCAAATTGTACTAAGCCTTCACCATCGCATCTCTATTGATGTCCAGATACAGGTTCTTCAATATAAGTTTTGTTATGATTATCATAAACGAAAACGCCATTCTACTAATTGATCTGTTTGGTTAAAATCGAAGAATTTTGCGAGGAATTAATTTATACAAAACACTCAATACAACTTTATACAAAACATTCCCATACCACAGGATAGCTTTGTGTTTAAATGTATATGGTGAGGTTTGTTTTGAGATCATTACACCATCCCAGTTCAAAAAATAACTTTGAAATGTCAGATTTGTTTGATATTTTGAGAGTTGTGGCACATGTGTACTGAGAGAATAGGAAGAAACTATTTTTGAAATGCACTCATTCATCGAATCTTCTCGGTTAGCTTCATATCCTTTAGTGAATCAAATATAAAGAAGAACATTTTGCAGTTAGGTTAAAAAATTTCTATTCTCATCAAGGTTCAGAATACAATTTTTTTTGTTTTTTAATTTTCAGAGAGTTAGTGTGGCGGAATATTATTGGAAAAATACAATTCACAATAGGACATGTCATCCCATTATAACCAATCGAACCACTCGCTCAAATCAATTAACCATAAACACCGCATATTACGTAATTCCTGTCAAAATAAGGATATTGTATCAACATTATAATTAAATAGAAAACCTAAAAACCCGCGTAAAACCAATTAAAATCCTATAAATCTTTCAAAAAATTTAAATTTATAATCTTCTCACCCGTAATGTAAACAATTCAATCAAACAATAAAAAAAAATAAAAAAATACAACCACCCTTAATTAATTCAAATAAAAAAAAATCTAATAATCTCAATTACATAATTAAATTCATTACAATTTTTTTTTCTTTCATTTTAATTTTTCCGATTTTCCAGCAAAATAAAAAAAATTCTACTGTATCCTTCTGTACCCAAAATGTGTATATACAGAGCGAGCAGCATACCAAAATTGTATTACATGGAGCAAAGGAAAATGAGATGAAAAAAAAAATTCACTTTTTGGTGTTTCCTTTGAATTTTTTTTTTGTGAATTTAGCAGGAAAATTATCCTTATTGTCTAATTTTGTTGTTTCTTTTTTTTTTTAATTTTGGTCTGTAAAAAATAAGGATCTCCCTCGAATTTTTTTTTCTCGTCTTGTTATTTTTTAACGGTGATAATTTATAAACCCTATGTATAAGATTCGCGCGCCGCGATAAATGAGTCCTTTGTTGTTGTAAAGTTGTTATTACAAATTTTTTTTGCCGATGTCTCGACTCCCGATGTGGTGTGAATTTGTGTTTTTTTGTTGTGTAATTAAGACGCGAGAGTCAATTTTATTATGTGCTGGCAGGGGGTGGTGCACACTAATTTATGGGACTACGTTATGAAGTGCAAAGTTTATATATATTTTGAGGACATTGGAAAATAGACATATTACGGATTTTCACATATCTTCAATTGTACATCCTTTACATGTTCCCCCACTTTATTTCGGTATTTATTATATGAAGTTTTGTATGCTTTACGACGTGCAACTTCGTTATATGTAAATTGTGCATGTACTCGTACTTATAAAAATAAATAGAAACATAAACCGATTGAATAGTTGAAGATGAAATAGTTTTCTGATATTTGTTAAAGGAATATTCGTTTGTTTCTTATCAATTTTATATCACGTTCTGGTATCAAATGCACATGGTTGATTGGATTAGAGTTCATTTCATTATATATGCTGGGATTATTAATCAACGTATCTAAGTGGAGACATGATGCACAATAAATTATATATGGATTATGTTACGGTTGTCTGATGGAACCGAGAAATGATTGATTTCACAAATTTTCTGATAAACAACAATGAAAAAGCTGCAAGCGAGTTCACGATCAACTCGCATATGATCTATGTTAAAACATAAATTCATAAAATCAATCAAGCACTAGTTGGTGTGAAATTTGCCAGAAAAAAATCCCGAAAAAAGATTAGAGTTTAATATGGCAACCCTGATATATAGAAATACTAGCTGACCCGGCAAACTTTGTTTTGCCCAAGGATTCCGTACAAGAAATTTGGTTTTTTGATCGAAAATTATCGATCGCTAACAGATGACTATTTAAAAAAATCAATTTCTGATTATTTTATTTATCTTTTATTTCTTAATTTATTTATTTATTTCTTGATTTCACTATTAAAATTTTTTAACAATATTAAAACTAAAAGTTAACTTATTTGTATTCGATCTAAATTACAACTGAAAATTCTTATGTTCAATTCAACTAGAATAATTCGCCAACGAGATAACAAAATGATGAGATAACAAGTTGATCAGCAAATATTGTCGACATTTGATTTCGACGTAATGTAAGATGAAACCTATGTTTCCCGTGGGAATCCCACTAGACCGCGTGTTAACTCTTCCCCATTTAAATTTCGAATGTCCTCATTTGGCTTGCGCTAACAGAAGGGGGTTTCGTAAAACTTTTTTCTTGTAGCTGGTAGTTGTGCTTCTTCTGAGATATTCTTATTTAGTGTTGCATATTGCGATTTATGATGATGATGAATACCACAGCTACGGCGACAATGAGTGCCATAAGTTCGATGAGATCTATATTATCGATGCTTCATCATTTGCAATGAGAGGATTTCTTTGAACTTTTCTTCTTGTGGCATCGGTTGTAAAATTGCCGGCTGAACTTGCGTTGTTGGTCTTTCTCGCGAAATGAATGTTGTATCGTTGATAGTTAGACTCCTGTTGCTGAATTTTACAAGATATGTTCAGTTGAGTTTTTGGCTTTAATTTCCAAATTAAATATCCCCGCTGAATTGATTGAGTAGAATTACTCCTTCTGATATCTCATCAATTGTTGGGGTATGTTGGTTGTTTCTTTCGTTGCATTTCGACAGTCCGCTTTTCAATAAGTTTGGTAAGCACGTTGAATTAGTAATGTCTTGTATATTATTTTGATTACAAATAGATAAGAAGTGAACTGTTTTATAATTTTTTACTATACTAAAGTTATCTTAATGTTGGCAAAGTATAATGCCTCCTCTGGAGTAGAGTAAGGCAAATTTTCATTTTCGATTGTGTCAATTGCTAATTTCATTTCTGATTTTGAAAGTATAAGAGAATTTATTATACCAGCCTTTGCCCAGTGAATGGCACATTTGATATTTACAATTTCTTCTTTCATTAATCTAATTTTATATTGAATATTTAATGCTAGCTGGTCCAACTCGTAGGTGAGATTGGGGTGTAGTGCATGTCTTCTCGTGATTTCTTCATTTAGTATAGTGTCCATTCTAGTGATGAAATTTTGATAATTGTCCATAAGAAATAATTTGGGAATTGGAATAGTCGAGGATCTGTATTTCTGCCAATGTTATGCCTAGTGCATACCTGAAAATTTGATGAAAATTGTTTTAGAATCTTATATTGCTTTTATGAATTATTCTGTCAGTATCCGTCAGTATTGTAGTGTTCCGATTTTCTTTAACTATCTCCGGTTTATATCTTCCTGTAAGTTTCGAACCTAGCCTGATATTTTGCCTAACATACACAGTCTCACCAGGCTGATAATCTTTAATAGATTTTCTTTTCTTGTTGTCTTCAGATCTTCAGATCTTTATTTTGTTTTTGTTTGATCTTTTCGATGCTGCTAAGCCGTGCTTTCTCATAATTTTCCGGATCTACGTTCGGTATTCTGCCATAAAATGCTTCTACAGGTTTCTTTCCTGTTGTGGAATGTATAGACTGATTATACTCGTTGACGGATCTTTCGAGTAATTCTTGAAAAGTTCTCTTTATTCCATCATGCCTATGTTCACCTCGCTTTTGTAGGGGGGGTTTGAATATTTGTATGTTCAGAGCGTCCCTAATTATGACAATTTCCGGTACGCCAAAGAAGAAGAAAATGTCCCTAAGGGGTTGTTTTATGTCTTCGGCTTCTTTTGATTTAATTAATTTGCAACAAGCGAGTTTAGTTAGTTTATCCATTGAGGTTAGCACCAATTTGTGATCAGTACCTGGATATTGAGGCATAGGCGTAGGAGTGATAAAAGGCTTGTTGGGATGCCTGTCGTATTTGTTTGTTTTACATGTGATGCACCTTTTAACAAAGAATTCGATTTTCCTCTTCATTCTCGGGAAGTAGTCATTTTCGATAATTTGCTCCTTATTTTCTTGTGAAAAATTGCGGCTGAGTAAAAATATGCCTCATATAATTTGGAAAAGGTTGGACGAGTTGATAAGAAATTTTCTCGTCGATTTTTAGAATAAGTTGGTTGCCAGGACTGGCACGTCAACTGTAGGGACATAGATCGACTTATTAGATCGTGCGAGGAGCTATCGTCACTATGCTGCGTATCTGACATTGCGCTTACCTCTGATGTTATAGGTATTCTGGATAGGGCATCTGCGACTACGTTTTCTTTACCTGGTTTGTACTTTAGTTCATAGTTGTACTCTTCCAGTATAGCCATCCAGCGTTTCATCTTCGAGTTATTGTTTTTGTTACTCAGTGCCTATGTGAGTGGTTGATGGTCAGTGAATATATTGACTTTTCTAGATGCGTATAGAAAATTTCGTAGCGCTGATAATGCCCAAATGATAGGTAGAATTTGTTTTTCGTTAGCTGCAAAGCTTTCCTCCGTTTTTAAAAGTTCTAGATAAGAAAATTATTGGTTTCTTCTGTTGAGATAATATGGCTCCTATGGCGAAATTTGAAGCGTCGGTTGTTAATTCAAACTCTTTTTGGAAGTTTTGAAATGTTAACATGACGTCATAAGAAATAAGGGAATTTTTAATTTTGTTGAAAACCGTGACTTCATTGTCTTGTAGGTTGATTGCTTTTGTTTTTGAGAGGGATTTGGACACATGTCCGTTTTCCCCTCTTAAAAGCGAAATCGGGGGTTTTGCGAGCTTCGCATAGTTTTGTATGAAACGCCGATAAAACCCTGCCATTCCTAGGAATGATCTTAATTCCTTAACCGTTTTAGGTATGGGAAATTCGGCTATGGCTTTTACCTTTTTGGGGTTTGTTTTTATGCCACTCCTAAAAATTATAAATCCCAAAAATTCTACCTCGTCTTTGAAAAATTCGCACTTATCTAACTGAATTTTCATGTTAGCGTGCTCCAACGTTTCGAATATTATTTTTAGGTTGAGGCTTGCCGCTCAAGGTGTTTGCTCCAGTTGTCCGTCAAACTACGTTTCGAACATTGCTTACAGTGGCAGCAAACAAGGACATGAAGGTTTATCATCTGAAAACGGTTGTGAAAACGGCTTTTCTCAACAGTGAATTGTCTGAAACAATTACATGAGATTTAGTGTGTCTACTAAAAAGGAGTTTATATGGTCTAAAGCAATCAGCGCGCAATTGGAACAAAACAATTCAACAAATTCTCATCGATTTCTGTTTTGTTCAAAGCACGAATGATCCATGCTACACCTACAAACATGATGTAAAAATATGCTACGTATTAATCTAAGTTGACGATGTGGTCATTGCTGGTGAAAACAGCGAGATAATCTCCAAGTGCGAAACATTTTTAAGTTCGAAATTCAAGATTAAGAACTTAGGAGAGATTAAGGATTTCTTGAATCTTCAAGTCGAGAAGGAAGCAGATGGTCATTACACGTTGAATCAGACTGCTTACATTGGAAAAGTACTAGAGGATTTCCAAATGTCTGATGCAAAGGAGCCCTCAGTTCCATTATCAGTTAGATATGGTAAAGGAGGAGATATACGGATTTGTTGTTGGGCAACGGCAAATATCAAAAAACGTCAACACGAGACCTGACTGCGGAATTGAAATGAGTATTAAAGTATCTCAAGGGCACTGCCGGTTTGCGATTGTCACTTGAGAAGAGTGATGGTTCGGATCAGTTAATCAGATATGCAGTGCAAGTTGGGCTGATGATCGCGCAACTCGAAAGTCACAATCTGGTTACATATTCAAGTATTATAACGATATAATCAGTTGGTGCAGTCGAAAACAGGATTGCATTGCATTATCATCAACGGAAGCAGAATTTGTTGCGTTGTCTGAAACATGTCAAGAGGCGAATTGGATTCGTCGTTTACTCAACGATTTCGATCAGCGCATCAGGAAACCGATGACAATTTTTGCAGACAATCAAAGTTGTTTGAAATCCATTAAGGAGGAGAAATAGTCGTCGCGTACCAAACATATTGATGTTCGAGAGGCATTTGTCAAGGATTACATCTACAAATGTATTGTTACATGCCAATATTGTCCTACGGAAACTATGGTGGCAGATTTATTGACAAACCCATTGGCGGGACCTCGTGTCTATGTTCTGCGGCGTTAACTGATGATTCAAATGAGGAGGAGTATTGGAAATAAGCATTGAATCATTTCCTATGTTTATTGTATTTGACTTTTGTAGCTAACTTCACTTCTGTACGAACCATCAATCAAATAACACGCGAAAAACATCATAAAAATAAAATAAAGAAAGTTTCATAATAAAAATTAATTTAGGATTATCCGTGTTTCATTTTCAAGTTTCCAGCTATGGTCATTAATTCCATTAAATTAGGCATTATTCTCCCTTGAACGGCCCTTTCAAAATCCTTGCCACTATCACATTGTTCATTAGCTTCGTCACAATCAGTCGGGTTCCATTGCACAGTTTCGGCGCATGCAGATTTCGTATCATAATGATGACAGATCCAACTTTAAGATGCAAATGATGAGGCGGTATGCCAGGCAAATCCAAAGAGTTTAGAAATTCCACTGGATAGTTGACGACTTCGTCTTAGTTTTGAAAGCGATCGATCGATTTGTATGCACGCAATCCTCATGTTGATTTTGAATCGTCAAGTCAAGTCATTCATATCAACATTTTTCGCTGTAAAAGTGCGCGTGCACTCAACCAATCGTAGTTACGATAGTTTTCACCAAAAATTCGGATACTAAACCACTGGAAGTATCTACCGGAATTTGTTCATTTCCGATTCTCAGCAGTTCTTTGGAGAAAACTTCTACGGGTCTATCCTGTTGCAGGAACACTCGCATATTCATACTCAATGGAATGGTTTTCACGTATCGCCAAAAATACGATGGCTTGAGACATGCGTTTAATTCATCCGCCGCTGTTGATTTCAGAATCACGGGAAGTGTTTGTCGGAAGTCCCCCGCCAACAGTATCATCACGCCATCAAAGCGACAATTATTATTGCGAAAATCTTTCAATGTTCGATCGAGTGCTTCTAGTGATCGTTTGTGCGCCATCGTATACTCATCCCATATGATCAATTTAAAACTTTTCAACACTTGAAATGTTGAACACAGGATTTTCGTTGATTTGCAAGTTTAACGGAAGCTTCATCTTAGGTAACCAAAGATGAACTAAAAACATAGGTATTTTAACTAAAAAAGCTAAACTTAAAGACATGTACAATAATAATCTAAACATATCTGTCGATGACATTATAAATTTGAAATGTCATATCTCCTCGAATGTGCTGTTCTTCCACCTTCCAACAGTGGTGCAGTATAGTTTCGCCGGGCGCATCAAGGAAAAATAGTCCGCCGTTTACATCATATACAGCCTTCATCAGATGATCATACTCACTCTTTTGCTGTTCATTTAACAGTGGAACATTTGTTTGCGTTCCAATTCACGATTTAATACAGCTCTAGTTTGACGATTTGGCGCTGGCATATGAATTTCAGTCAATAGTTTGCCACTCATAAGCAACACCGCTTCATTGTATAGATGTCATCGTACATTTGCAATTCGAAACTCTTCGTTAACTGTCGCGACTCGAAAGCGATGGAAAATGTCTTCTGCGATGTCATCTTTGTACGTATACCATAATTGACGTAGGTTTGAAGGCTGAAATGCCGAAATGATCATAGCAAAGTAGGCATGCTTCTCGAAACGAATCTTCTTTGGTGACCAAAATTAATAAAAAAATTTGAAATCTGGCATTGGATAACATTGACAGTTTTCCGGGAACCATTGCCTTTGGGATGCCTCATATATTTTTTGCAATTTTTTGAAAGATATTTGATGGTTGCTAATTCAAGGGTTAAATACTAACGAATTCTAGAGTAACTTTTAATATAATTCAAATAACTATATGGTTCCAGGAAATTCTATTGTGAGTTGTGGAGTTGCAGAGGATTAAATTAATAAATGTTTATAATATTTAGGAGGCCGGAAATTATAAATTTAGAACTAAATTTCAGGAATTTTCCAGATGTATGTGAAATAATAATATTTTTTCAGGTTGCTGATTTAGAGAAGCAATTATTGAAGATCAATGCCATCGTTATCTATTAAACCTATGAAGCCTTTATCCTTCCTCTAGTAGATTAGAAGTATATTAGAATTGTGTTGTGCCGTACGATCGCTAGGTGTCTGAAACCGAGTCGTTCTGTCCCAAAAAAATACCTTTCCTATCCGTCCTACTGTTATGTGTAAACAGGCTGTAGGCAGAGGCCCGGCGTTATCCTGGACACTTGTTCAGTACTTGGTTCTACAGTCCAATCAATCAATCAATCAAAGCCATTATTCTACTTGATTGTACTAAGCTAATCAAGTGGTCCAAGGGACATAAAAATGGGATAAACCTGAATTTTTTCCTGATAAATAAAGTCAATTCGGTCGGTACGAGTAGTTTTAGTTTAAATAAATTACTATAATCGTGGAGTATGTCGGAAAATGCCTATAAAAGCTGCGGGCCAATAGTCGAGTAAAAGTCAATTTTAAGTAAATTTTTCAAAAACTCTATGGCAAACTGATCGAAAAATCTGTTCTAGATCCGCTTTTTACCATAGTAAACGATTTACCCAACTATTGGCCCGCAGCCAAGGTAACACAATCAAGTGCAATTTCAACTGGCAAATCAAGTCGATTTTATTGGTTTGCGTATTTCTTTCGTAATTTCCGGATATCGTAATTTTTTTCGGAAAATTCTGCTTTGTAGAAATGATAGCTGTGTGCCAAACTTAAGGTAAATCGTTCCCTACGGTAAAAACCGCTTTTAGGACAGATTTTTCGATCAGCTTGCCACAAAATTTTTCAAAAATAATTGAATTTACCGAAATATTTACTTAAAATTAACTTTTACCTTAAGTTGGGCACACAGCCTTGGTTGACAAAATCAAATGAGTTGTGGTAAAATTCTGGATATCGTAGGGTTTATCAGAAAATTCCACTTGTAAAACTTTTCACAACTAGAACTATTTAAAATGTCCTACCAAAATGTTTGAATAACAAAAGTCAATAACCTTTTCGTACGCAAAAAAACCCCAAAAATGCGAAAATACCTTCTGCGTGCGTAATTCAATATTCCCCTAAATATTATTTTAGAGATATGCAAGAAATGTACCAACCCCTTACATAAAGCATAACTCATATATTTACATACATTTATGTATGTACACAATATATACGAGTAATAAATTTTTCATTAAAGTATTTTGTTCAATTTCAACATGGTCCATTCATGCAAATTTGAAATATGGCAAAAAATTGTATAAAAAGGAAAATGAAAATGAAATCAATCCTTGCAGTTAAATTCCGAATTTATGATTAATAATTGATTGGATATTTTACATTTTTAGAAGGGATGCCTATTTTGGAAGAGAGGTACACAACTTTTAATTGGAAATGTGCGATTTTATTTTTTATGCGCATACATCGAGTTGTTATGATTTTTGAACACACACACACACACACATAATCAATTATTATCTAATCTCATCCCTTTATTAATGTTAACCCCCTATACGGGTTGTTGCTCCGGTTGCAAGTCAATTTTAATTGTACGTTTTTTCGGTTCGATTTATAATGTCCTGTATAATAATTAATCTTATTCGTAATGTGTTCATTCCGCATGCACACTGACGAAAAGTTCAAATCGATTGACAATTCAAATAACTGTCAAAATCCGTAAAAATTGATTTTTATGGTGAATTAAATTTTGATGCGTTTGATGTGATTAAAAATTATGTTATGCGTATTTGATCGATTTAATTGATTTGTCAGAAATGATATTGCGTGTGCCGTGTACGGTGATTTTATGCAGATAAAACGTTTATTTTCGAGATTGGTTAAGGTTTGCAAGCATATAGTCTATGAAATGGTCATACCGTCATACCGTCAAATCGTATTTGATTCTTCAGGTCGAAAAATCTTAACACGTGAATGAAAATAAAACGGGATAATTGTCTAACAAATATGTTTTAAACCTTCTCGAATATTGATCGAAATTACGTTTGATGAATTGAAAGTTGGAGCGTACCTATCATTTTTTGGCGAAAATCAAAACTACTAAGGAGGACTGGAATAGAGTGACTTATTCTGAAGAAGATGAGTTGCTGTACCTTTGTAAAAATCATAAGGCAGATCACTCTTTGTAGATTGCTATACTACTCGTAGTGAATCATAGATTTAATCGAACTGGCGTTATCATTGTGGTTTAATTTCGGGTTTAACATAATAAATGTTCAGCATAAATCACCATAAACCACTTGCACAACTTTTCTTCAAAACATTTCTTATTTTGACAAGAGTGACAGCACTAATCGTTGTAATCAGAAATAAGCGCGAGTATTGAAATAAAAAAATTGTCATTAGCGGACTCGGAGGATCAGATTTATTTGGTCGTTTTGAACCAATTTATACACTCAGAGAAAAACTTGGGTCAAAAGAAACAAAAATCTGAAAAATTCATATATCTCAAAGTTTTCACCGATCGGTAAACTTGCCACTATAATATTTTGGTAGACCCATATGTGCACTATCCTTGTGACCTTCTTTACCATGTTTGGTGAACATTTTAAGACATGAATTTTCTTAGAATCAAAATTTCTAAGCATTTCCGTTTTTCACAGGAATGTCATTTTAGGTATGCGAGCTCCATTAGAATTTTAATCGGGTTGGCACAAGTAGAGTGCACATATGGGTCTACCAAAATATTATAGTGGCAAGTTTGCCGATCGGTGAAAATTTCGAAATATTAATTTTCCTAGAATCAAAATTTCTAAGAAATTCCGTTCTTCACAGGAATGTCATTTTAGGTATGCGAACTCCATTAGAATTCTAATCGGGTTGGCACAAGGAGAGTGCACATACGAGTCTATACATGAACATTATAGTGGCAAGTTTGCCGATCGGTGAAAATTTCGAAATATTAATTTTCCTAGAATCAAAATTTCTAAGAAATTCCGTTCTTCACAGGAATGTCATTTTAGGTATGCGAACTCCATTAGAATTCTAATCGGGTTGGCACAAGGAGAGTGCACATACGAGTCTATACATGAACATTATAGTGGCAAGTTTGCCGATCGGTGAAAATTTCGAAATATTAATTTTCCTAGAATCAAAATTTCTAAGAAATTCCGTTCTTCACAGGAATGTCATTTTAGGTATGCGAACTCCATTAGAATTCTAATCGGGTTGGCACAAGGAGAGTGCACATACGAGTCTATACATGAACATTATAGTGGCAAGTTTGCCGATCGGTGAAAATTTCGAAATATTAATTTTCCTAGAATCAAAATTTCTAAGAAATTCCGTTCTTCACAGGAATGTCATTTTAGGTATGCGAACTCCATTAGAATTTTAGTCGGGTTGGCACAAGTAGAGTGCACATATGGGTCTACCAAAATATTATAGTGGCAAGTTTGCCGGTCGGTGAAAATTTCGGAATATTAATTTTCCTAGAAACAGAATTTCTAAAAAATTCCGTTCTTCACAGGAATGTCATTTTAGGTATGCGAGCTCTATTAGAATTTTAATCGAATTGGCACAAGGAGAGTGCACCTACGAGTCTACCAAAATATTATAGTGGCAAGTTTGCCGGTCGGTGAAAATTTCGAAATATTAATTTTTCTAGAAACAAAATTTCTAAAAAATTCCGTTCATCACAGGAATGTCATTTTAGGTATGCGAGCTCTATTAGAATTTTAATCGGGTTGGCATAATTAGAGTGCACATATGAGTCTAATAAAACTTTATAGTTGGAATATTGTTAAGTTTTTATTGATTTTGGACTTTCATAAACATCTCAAATTATATGTAAATGATAATGTTTTTATAATAAAACTTTTAATTAAATAAATAAATAAATATTTAAATACTTATTTGAATAGAAATATTTGTTGCGTTCTGATTTCGCCTAAATGACTTCTTTAAACCAACACACTCTCATTTATTTTTGTTTTTGTTGGTTTAGGATTAATTTAGGATAAACTTCAATTGGGACTCGACCACGCACAGCAAACTTATATTTAAAGAATTTGTTTGGTTCCATTTGAAGAATCAAACATGTATTTAGGGGTAGGATGGTGCGATTTGAACCCAGTACCTCCTGGTTCAAGGGCCGAAGCATTAACCACTGCAATACTTATCCGGCAAAGTGCTTTGCCACAATCAAAAAATAATAATAATAGTAATTTGCAAGGATCAATTACTCCTCCTGGACCGCATGGAAGAAGTCACTACCATAACATTATTATAATTTTTTTAATTCAGGATAATTATAATCAAGGATATTGTTGAATATGAGTTGAGAATTATTTATTTATTTAAAACGAAAAATTGATTTTTAGATTAATTTATTTTTTAATTGTCTGATCACCGATGATATTTGCTTGTGCTAAGAAATTTGACAATAAATTTTTTTTGCGTCATCCTTGATGTAGATGACATCGTTTATTTTAAAATTTTCGTTGCTTTGATATTTCCATTTTCGCCTTTGTTGAAGATTATGTAAGTATTTCCTTAGGAAACGTACCCAAAGTGCATAGTGACCCAGTTGTGTAGTATCTGACACATTTAAATAGCTTGGTTGTGGAATAACCAGTAGCGATGTCAATGATTTAAGGATTAGACGGCGCTTTTTCAGAGTCGGCCAAACCATGAACTTGAAGGTGGATTGAATTTACAGTCAATCTTGAGATCTGTGATGTGGGCAAGCACGATGTCATCCATCGCAGTGCGTTATAATTGCCGTTGCATCTTGAATAATCTTCTTGTCTGAGTACATAACAATTAGCACACTTCTTCTGCTTACGAAATGTGTTAGTGCTGCGATAAATGCTTCACTAGATAGTGACCTCCTCCAGCCGACCACCTCCAAATATAATTGACTTGACTGTCATACAGACGAGGATTGATAAGTACTCCTTGACATATCTTGTTCCTCGGCCCACCTAGGTTGCTATTTCGACTGTACCAGCAAAATCGACTCCAGTCTGGTTGAATGCTCGAGGTGACACACGTTCAGCAGCGAAGATCACCCCTCATGGGCACTGATGGATCTGTGACATATAGAACAATTATTACTAATTTTTCGCACTAGGGGTCTGGATTTAACAACCTAATATGTGAGTTTTGAAAAATGGGACAATAGAATCATGTCGCTCACGACATTACGTGACGGCAGTATTACTCGATGCCTATATGCATATGAGCAAGCTGCTTTACTGAGTCGACCACCCACTCTAAGAACACCGCTGTCATCCAGAAATTGAGCTAATGATGACATTTCTTTAAGAACTTGATTCTTTGAAGACAGAATTACGATTTCTTACCAGACTTCGTTTTTTCTGCTCATTTCCAAAAGCAGTGCTATGATTTGCCCGTTTTAGAGCAACAGTTGACAATTAATTTGTAGCAGTAGCCCAGAATTGGCTTGATTGTAGGACGAGCGTCATGTTGTAAATCAATCAAATAACCTTGCAGGATAGGCTTGTATGGCAGCACATTTAATTCTTTCAGATGCCTATGGCTTGTTGCTATGGCCTCTGAAAATGACTTGATTGTAGTTTGTTGTCAAGATTCTTGGTCTTGGTTGTAGTAGCCAGGGCGGTCCGTGCCACCAGAGTTTGTTATTGACCAGTTCAGTTGGAAGAATTTCCTTAAAGACATGAACAGCGAGAATGTCTGTAGATCGAACGTAGCCCCAAATAATATTAGGAATTTTTTCGAGGGTTTGCGCGGTTCTGTTGTCGATATGAAGGAAGTTTGGTCAGCCAACGAAGAACAATTTTCAACTCCGTCCACGCAAATATATCTCCATATATTTTATACCATTTTTAGTTATGTCCGATGGAAGTTCGTGATATCATTCCAAATGTAACAACCAAAGTTGCTGAAAAAGCGCCTTAGCAGTTATCATAGGCGATAACTATCGCAATGGGACAATTAGACGAGAAACATCTGAAAGCAGTAGACGTTTAGTGATACTAACAGATGGTACGGGCAAATTGACCTTGAATCTGAAGTTGTCGTTGTTCGTACAGAATCAAGAGCTTGTGCTCCGAATCCTTGGACAAATAAACCAATCGAATGCTTCATCAAAACCGGATTTATTTTCGAGTGGCCTGAAATTTTTAGAAGCTACAGAAGTTTTTCGCTCCACAACATTCGCCGATATATTTACTTGCAGTCCTCAAGAGCGATTCGAATGCTATTTTGTGTGAGCGGAATCGCATGATAATGCCAATAAGATCAGATTAAATGGTCAGTCCAACTAGTATCTTATTGTAGATGTTGAGTTTTTTACAGCCGAACTTAATCACAGGATAGTGAGGATGATACAAATATTCGATTTAACCCACAATTTCTAGCAAAATTGATATCTTAATAGAAGCCGACTATTTTACGAAAAACAATCCTCGGTTGGTTTACTATGCTTTAAGATTAACAAAGCGAACCATGCACTCAATGTTCAGGTGTATTCACCTCACTTACGGTAAACATTATTTATGTCAACCACACTCTAAAGAAATTTGTAAAATGGAGTCAATCAGTAATCACATTCTAACGCCTAAAGAAAAACTATGTGAAAGACACTTTGTCAGCAATATACAGGTCAACCATGATGGACGTTTTTCGGTAAGCCTGCGGTTTCTAAAATCACCGAATCAGTTGGGTCATTCATTACACACCGCGATTACACGACTTCGGCGTACGGAGTGCCGTGTTGCTTGGGATCTAGGGTTTTAGAAACTGTATAAAAAATTCATGATGGAATACGAGAACCTGCACCACATGGCCTGAAATTCCTAAGGACGAAGTTGCCGATATAAAATTTTATCTTCCAAATCATGGAAAATTACGAAGGGACAGCTCAACCACGAAACCCATTGTGGTTTTTGACGGGTCTGCTAAGAGATCCACCGGAATTTCTTTGAAAGACTGCTTAGCTGGACCACAGTTCAAGAATCGTTGTTTTCGCTTTTTCAGCGGATGTAGAAAAGATGTATATCCAGCCAACTGATTATAGAATGTAACATTTCATAAACCTTCCTTGTAGTTATAATAAAGTTACAGTCATATAGGAGCCACCCCACGCGGACATAGAGGGCAACGAGAATGCAGATTCCTTGGCAAAAGCTGATTCTCATATATCCTGAAGAAGGTTAAACCACAATTGAGCAGAGTCGATTCAAATAGATGTTCTTTCAACCGTATGCGACTGCGGTTTCAGCAACTGGTTTCCGTGTGTGATGACTGCATAGGTGCTAACAATGATATAGCATTCATTAAATCTGTAGCTGTCCTGCTTTTAATAGGATCAGATTCCATGTTTTTAATTCCGTTTCGATTGAATTAAATCAATTAACGTTATTGCCTAAAATTGCCCCGCACACGAGCACGCTCTGATAAATTCCCTACGGCTTGCCCCATGGGATCTTTGTGGGCACACAGTATCAACTGTATTATCCGTTCCAGAGGCCTTATTACTTTTCATTTTAGCAGTGACACCACAAACTTCGTTGTTGATAGTTTCGTTGTTTGCGCCAGGTTGTTAGCTCGAAGATTTGTGTATTGTTGGTGAAGTTCTCTCGAAAATATTCATTTCATTTCTTCAATTGGGAATATATTATTGGTGGTACATTGTTGCATTTTACAGTTGTCCGTTGTACCCATCGAGATTGTTTTTAGTGAATTGTCTACGTCCAGTCTTTGTCATTTTCTTAATTTCTCGCGCCATATCGTCGTATTGACAAATATGATAGCAGTGTCACATAGGCAAATGTAGCTCGAATATCGCTGTGAATAGAAGACATGAGACTAGTCTTAAGACATCCCTTTGTCGCATTCTAGCTTTGATTTCAGTAATTTGTCGATATGTGTATTCCTGTTTAACTCCAAAGTGTATGTGTGTAATGTTTGTTTTAAGAAGATTACAGAATTGTGGAGCTAAAACTTTGCTAAGTTTAAGCAATACACCGTCTTTTCAGACATTGTCAAAAACCTGAGCCATATGAAGGAAAACTGTTGAGCAGTTCTCCTTTTCTTTAAGTGCTTTTACTTTCTATATATACGTAGTAGACTAATGTATTGTAAAAAAATTAAAACTTGAAATTTTTGCAGGTTAACCATTCGATGAATCCCGAAGTAGGGGAGTGAGTTTGTGTGCGATCACAGACTAAAAATGTGTGGTTTCTCTGTACAGCCCAGACGAAGCGACTGCTCGGCGTGAAACTTCATGCGTAAGCTTTTTCTATAAATTGAGAAATACCAGTGATGTTTGGCCGAAATGGGCCTACCGGAATTGCAACTAGGTGTGGCATAGAAGTTTTATGCAAATATTTGGAAAAGTTTTAATACTGGAATACCGTTCCAGATCAATTTTCTAAAATTTAAGCGGAAATGATGATTTTTGGCAAAACTGTTTTTCAACAAAAATTCGGCCCTTGTACAGCCCAAACCGAGTGATTAAACGGGATGAAAATACTTTCTTATTTTTTTTCATAAATTTGGAGTTCCCAGTGATAGTTGGTTAAAACTGGTTCACCGGAAGTGGCACCTTCCATAGAAGCTTTTTCGTTTTTATAAATTTTTTGGAAAGTATACGAAAAAGCTAAATTAAATTAAAAATTAAATTAATTTTCAAACCAAATTAGTTCAGAGCTTTTTTAAATTTTACCAGCAATCACGAGCTTAGAGAAAAACACTTTGTTTAACCAAAGTTCGACATCTCTAAAGTCCAGACTATTCGGAATGAAACTTCATGTTTAAATCTTTTTATTAGTCGGAAGATCCTTGCGAAATAGAAATCAGGATACTGGAAGTGAGAGCTTCATCAATTTTTGCTGATGTTGTTGAAAAGTTTAACATTTACAAAAAGCGACAAAGAATATTATCAACATGGGTTGGTTTTACAATGCAAGACAGTTTTACCAAAATTTTCCACTTTAGGAATCAATAATTTTTTGTTGGAGATTTTGAGATCTTTGTACATTCGTGCAGTTAAAGTATTGATATTGGCTTATAAGAGGTTCGTTGAATGATTTTCCTTTCCTTACCTTTCGGTACATGTTTGATTCCGAAAGCTGTTTAAGGACTTTAGCTGTTATCGAGAGGTTGGGATGATTTCTTGATCGCCAGGTTCTTCTATTTCTTGTATTTGTTTGCTCTCCAGTGTCTAATTTGGCCAAAATAAACTCTACGTTATCAGCGTTTCCTTCAAGTAGGCTTCTAAATTGTGTTTGAGTAATTTGTGCCTTCTATTATTCTTTTGATTTCGGTAGCACTCCATGCTGACTGTTGAAGGTCTATTATGAACTTTCAACTTATTCATGCAATTGTTTGTTTCTTCTGTTCTAATTCTAAGTTCATTCGATTATGTCATTTATCGCAAACATTTCCTCTATTCATCATTTATTTTCAGCCGTGATTTGAATGGATAAAGCTCATCTCTACTAATTTTAGTAAATATGGATTTATGGCGACCGTAGTGGTGCGATGTCTCGTTTTGATAGCTCGTCTAAAATTTCGAAGTTGTCTAGTATGAACTACATGAGCTCGAAAGAAATCCTCTCTTAATTAGAACAGCTGAAATAATACTCGTCATCTTATCTCCACCCAGTGTGTAGTGTTCTTGACTCCGAATAAAGCATTTCCAAAAGACACTTCAAAACTCAATAGAAATTAGATAATTGATTTGAGCACAACAACATTACATTACAAAATGTTTCAAAGTGTAAAATAATTTTGTAATACTTGCACGTCCATAAAACTTATTTCTTTACCCTATACAACAAAAAAAAATTAACCCTTTATCATCATCGTTGCCATCATGCATATATAAAAAAATCAAGGGTCTCAATCTTCACGGTAACAATTTACATTTTGAATTCATTAAAATTTTATTCATAAATTAACCCTTTCAAAGTATTTTATTTCAACCTTTTTGTGATTCGTTATTTTATAAAATAGTAATAGAGTAGTTCAGTACACTGTGAATTAGAAATAGTGTTAGAGATGAGATTTTTTTGTTGTTGCTCTTAAGCGCACATACCACATATGCGTGTACCATCGGTTTTTTTCATATCGTTAGTCCCAGGGTTACAAAAAAAATCCAAACAATACAAACGAAATTGAAAACGAATAAATTATAAATTTTATTTTGGAAATTTAATTTAATATTATGTATGTACGCAAATATCAGCCAAAAAATGCCATCCCCTAACATTAGATACAAAACAGCAGCAGCAGCAGCAGCAACAACAGATATATTTTACTGACAGACATTAAAATACAAAAAAATAAAAAATTAATGACATAAATAAAAATATAAAAAAGATATTTTTGCAAGGATACACATAAAATAGAAAGGATTCTCCTTTTAACATCGAACAACAACAACAACAAAAACAGCGGTGTGGCGGGATAAATATGACACCAGTCTATTGTTACGGTTACTGTGTCATAAAAAATGATAAATTTGAATGCGAGCAAACAAACATTTTTCCAATTTAGAATCTTTGTTGGGTATACGCACGCGAGATATATCTACGCGAAAATTATTAAAATATTTTTCGCACTCTCGCAACGATTTGGTACGTTGACTGCGTGTATCTAAATAAGGGATGAGCCGATATATTTTATGGTTTTTTGATCCATGTCTTATCGGTGTAATTTTAACGAAATAAATAAATTATAAATGGAATATATGTGATAAAATCCCTTAGACCTTTCACTTACCAGTATAAATCCTCACATTCAGGATGGCTGAGGCTTAACAACTACAATGAATCCGTTCCGTACTACTAAATTTTCCGGTGCGTTATTTCCGTTCGCTACTTGCAATGCATCTGCCCCGCTTCCGTTTGATATTCTAAATATTGTAAACTTAAGAAACAGAGGAGCGTTCAAACCAGAAAGCCGAGACATGTTTATGATTAATTGCTTAGTATACTTCAAGAACACCTAATAAAGAAACCGATTCGAAAACATACTCATTTTGAGAGTAGACTTATTTTTCCACTAATACTGGAATAATCATACATCATAGTGCCATTTATCTCAAGGTGTAACTCCCAGCAGCATTTGCATCGTCAAATGGAAAGATCGACAACACGAAAAATAATTCTCGAAACTTGAGATATTATTTGTAAAATATTGTTTCCGATTTACATTTCTCATCCAACAAAAAGGAATTCTTACCCCAGGTGGTACCCCAACTGCTCAGTTGGTTAATCCACCCTCTAACGAGGCCGGCCCAAAAGATTCTGTGATGAGCCAACCATTGCAGTACAATGCCCATTCGATCAAAGTTTAAAAATATCTAGATCAGCGCCTAGCCAAACACAGTTCGCGACTCAGCAGGAAATTGAAAATGTTGAACTACCCAGAAGACTGAGTAAAATAGAAAAAGTGGCATCACAACTTAACAATGAAATGGCTAAGTTAAAGAAAGAAAATGCATAGCTGAAGAAGATCGGACTAACTGAAGTTCTGGAAACTCCGCTTACCATCTATAGCAAAATCAGCATACTTGTCTTTACTAACGGTGACTTCTATACAGAAGACGAGGGACCTCTAAGAGAAAGTGATTGGATGCACAAACAAAATAAAACACCAAGGAAAGACGCAGAGCAGAATCCTTCCCAGAAGTTGGGAAGCACTCGCAAGCAAAAGAGAATGATACTACTTAACCAGTATGCATGTACCTCAACATCACCACCAACAAGAACAATGTAAGGTTGCAATGAAGACTAAGACACCATCGCCTAATTAATGTGATAGACATTACTGGGTTTGCGAATATCCTAGCTCTAATGGAATAAGTGTCCACAAACGACTTTATAGTAGTGGCACTAAGCAATAATGTTTGGAAGAACACAAGAGAAAGATGCATACAGACCTTTAGCCACAAAGCTCACTGAACAAGGTAAAAAGTGGTATACCTATGAAGACAAAAATAACAGAAAAATTAAGGTTGTGGCCAGAGGTTTTCAAGCCACCTGCAAGAAGGAGGATATAATAGAAAACCTCCAAATGAAAGAACTGCAAATTGAAGACGCAGTAAACATCCTTAAACGAGAGAAAGGAGAAAATAGTCAAGGAACCAAGATCATTAAAAGAGGGCTCGCGCTATTCATGCTCACCTTCAATTCCTGAGGGTTAAAATAGAACCACTGAAAAAGAACACGAGATTAATACCTGAATGTAAAAAATGTCAAGGTTATAACCACACCCAAAGATATTGCGGGCGAGACGTTTGCTGCGCAAAATATACCGGCAGACACAACGCGAGAGTATAAACTGTAGAGGGCAACACCCAACCAGCTACAGAGGATGAGAAGTAGCGGTACATCTGCAAAGATTAAGAAATAAAACACGCCTCAAAATACTAACCACGTTACAAGAGGAAGGATTCCCGCTACAACTATAGAGTGCTGGCACAACGAGAGCCCGTAGGACCAGAGAGGCGATCCTACTCGCAGATAACGTTGCAATTAACTAGTACTACTAAAGCAAATCCTTTGGAAAGGTTACTCCGAAGTATAGAATCGATTAATGCACGCCCAGCAAAATAAGAGCATGGTCTAAAATCTATATAAAAGAAGCTAGGAATGAGCTTACATCAATGCTATATACTAATCAAATGAATAGAACACTTAGAATTGTTATTTGGAACGCGAATGGATTATCACGGCATGTTCCAGTGCTAGAAATTTTTCTAAACCTAGAAAAAATAGATAAATGTCTTGTATCGGAAACTTATTTAACAAAAACTTCATTTAGTAAACTATGTGTCTATGCTATCCCGCTATTCATCCAGGAAGAAACGCTAGAGGTGGATCTACCGTAATTGGTATTGACGAAGATATTTTGCAAGTTAAAACCGAGGAAAAATGGGGGATCTAGACTTACAACCTCTAAAGGAAGCGAGTTATTTAATGCAGCTCGCAAGAATAACTGCCAATATCTCTCAGGCGATAAACCAACAGATTGGTGTGCTGACATACATAAAATACCAGATCTTCTTGACTTCTGACAAACAAAATGAATTTTCGACGACTACACGTGCATTGAAAATAGTGAAGGACTGTCATCTGGCCACTCACCTGTGATCATGACTCTAAGTACAATGGCATTAAATAAAATATAATTCACCTAAATTAACAAACAATAAAATCTATTGGGATCTATTTAAGAGATTAGTGGAAGAACGAACAAATCTCGGTGAACCAATTAGAACGAAGGTGCAGCTGGAAGAAGAACTAGAAGCATTTAATAATAATATCCAACAAGCTGCTTTTGAAAGTTCTCCGATTTCTCAGACCAACACCACAAGAAAACACAATTATCTTCTTGAGGTCTCGTAGCATCTGGCAGCAGACTCCGCAACACAAAAATATCCCCAATTTTCTGTGCAACAAATTATAACAACTAATTATGGAAGTAAAGAACGAATGCATAAATAAGCGACTTCGAGAACTCTCTGAACTACAGGATGTGGACTACTCGCTTAAGAAAGTCTCTCTGTTTGATTAAGTATCAGAAAAGCACTAGTATATGAGTTAATTACTGGACAGATTGTGAAAGCCACTCCCGAGAAAGGTTTGCGTAAATTAGTTCAAATAGTTAAGGTGGCTGAAGTAATTATGACTCCTAAACTAGGTAAACCAGGAAACGATAAAAAATCATATAGACCGATATCACTACTTCCGGTCATAAGAGACTCAAACCTATAATAGAAGAGAGATGCTTAATTCTACCACATCAATTTGGGTTTAGAGAAAAACATTCTACAGTCGAACAAGTTCACAGAATAACGAATATGTTCCAGTATTTTCTTGGATGTAGATCAACCTTTCGACAAAAATTGGCACCAAGGGCTTAAAGTTAAACTCCATCGATACCTGCCTAAGCAATTTTATCAAATTCTTAATTCTTACATAGCAGATCGATACTTTAGTATCAAATTTGAAAATGAGTACTCTGAACTAAAAAGAATATCAGCAGGCATTCCACAAGGTAGCGTACTTGGACCTAATCTGTTTATTATTTGTACTAGATACTTACCGAATATTCAAAGGTACTACAGTAGCAACATTTGCAGACGATACAGCTATCCTAGCAGTTTCCGAAAAGATTTTTCGGAAGAAACAAGCGAAACACATCAAGTAGAAAAAAGAAGAGTTAAACATCAAACATAGAAAAAGGTACTGGATCATGGGTAGAAATTCTGAGCTCTCAATACACAACAAATTGCTTCTATATAGGCAAATGCTATAACCAGTAGGAACCTATGGTATCCAACTTTGGGGTTGTGCCAAGAAAATCAATATACAAATGATACAACGCTTCCAAAATAAAGTGCTGCGAGGGATTGTGAGTGCATGGTACATTAGGAACAACGACCTTAATAGGGACTTGAAGATGGAATACGTCACCGATGAAATAAAAAAACAAGCAAGGAAACACGTACAGCGATTATTTCGATATGAAAATGCAGATATCCGTCGTATGTTGGACACCACCAATGGAGCGAGGAGATTCCAAAGGCAGAAACCGCTGGAGCTAGACAGCTAGAGTAAGAAATTAGAAAAAGAAATTATTATAAAATGAGTAACCAACAGGTTGCTCATGCTAAGCCAAAAAAATAATTTAAACTAGATAAATTACTAGATGATCTCTGAATCAGTTGTAATATTGAAAAAATAAAAAACAAAACAATTGCTGCAGAGTTCGCCGATAAGTGGAATATGCCAAACTGTTTGGCTTCATTGACGGCAAGCATGTAAATAATAAGTGTCCGTCAAATAGTGCCTTGGTATGCCTTGGTGCCTTGCGATGCGAACTGCATCTTTACACATGCATGGGTCGGCGGTTTGCTAAAACTATTTCTGTTCATTAAGTAATTTTATTTCGAGGTGTGCCGAAAGATTAAAAATTTGGCAGGCGCAATACTTTTGCCAAACAGTGCAATAGATTCTGGACTGAAGACACTGTCAATATTTAACTATTCACTATCGAGAGCTCACCGATCGAGATCGATAGCAAATACGTTCGGTATACTGGCTTTTTGGAGGATCTTGTTGGATACCCTGGACTGGATATGAAGCCAGATAATGCCACTAAAGTAGTTTTGGTAGTTTTATAATACTAAATGATTCAGCCAGTAAATTGTAGTGGTTATTTTAATTGCGTGTCCTGTAATGTAACTTATAGCCATACAGGACACACTACACGAGCTCACAACGGACACAAAGTTTGAATCTGTTGATAGCGATTGATTCATTGTTTGCTGTGTAATCAACTACAAAATATTTTCGGAATCTTCGCTTAACTATAAATGGTGGTGTTAACCCAGTATTGAGTTTACCCTCCCGTTCAAAAACTTGCTCGCAGTCCTGCTAATTGTTTTGGAATGTAAATGTTGTCCTGTGGGCTATCGCGAGCTTTTTTGGGTATAACGTTGCGCATCGATTCACGTAATTTCTCGATCAGCGAAGTGGGTTCTACCGATTACATATAGGGACAGGATGCACCACTAATTCTCCAGGGAACTTCAGTTGTTGTCCATAGACAAGATCTGTAGGAGTGCATCCGAGATCGATCTTGATTGAAGCTTCTATACTAGGAAGAGCGAAGGGAAGTTCGTCGCTCCAATGAGCTGTATTCGACTTAGCATATAATGATGCTTTTAAATGAACGATAGGGGCAGGATGAAAAGGGAATTTTCATCAACAAATTACGATTTATGATGAAAAGGAACACATCTATGGCCCCTTGTCGAAGTGCAAAACTCATGGCCCGACCCTTCTTCCATGCCAGTATAGGCTGGCATGGAGCTATGCAATGTGCAGATGGTAATAAAATCGGACCTACATCCCTACGTCCTCGAATTGGCCAATACAGCCGTAAAGGTAAGGACGTAAATAAGCAAACCGCGAAAGAGTTGCGAGAGCCTTGGCCCCAGATATCAGGGGAAAAACTTGGGACTGGAAATCGCGACGTTAAATAAATCGAATGGGTCTCCTCCAAGACACTCCACAAAGCGCAAATTCCCATTGTGGAGTGCTTATTTTAATGAAAAATCTTAAATCAGCTATCGCAATGGAACATAACCTCTTCTAAGCAGTTAGTCCACAAATTACCGTTGTTAAAAGCGCTGCACAAATCATTATTTTCTGCATTCATATTTAGTTAGATACATGGCCTAAAGCCGGTAATTCTCGATCCAGGCATGACAGAGACCTGGATCGAGAAATCTCGTCTCGTAAAATTAGTTTTAGCTTTGAATTTTCCGAAAAATATTAAGAATTTCAGTTTGCTTAGGGATTACTGAAAAGAGCGAACATTTCGTGATGAGAAAAATACTTATCCGCTTATACATAAAACTTTGGCTAAAGCAGATCTTTTAAAATCTAAACCTCCGTGCCCCAGCAACAAATTTATAATCGAAAGAAACAAATTTAGTGATCGTTCACACCAATGTCAATAGACCCAAATTTGAATGTGAATATCTCGTGAAGTATACGCTATCCTATTTCCAAAATTAGACATTTAATTTTTGTGGAAATGGGATAAAAGTAAACGAGACCACTTATAAGGACTTTTCTCTACGTTAGTAACTCTAATCACAAAACTGATAAAATATCTTAGTCATAGGAGTCAGAGTTGTAGAACACCATGATCTCTAGATGATATTCATTATGGATTTGTGTTATTGTTATTCTATTTTTCTAGCAAAGTAGTCTTGTTGGGTTTCAATTAATATCTTTTTATTCAAATCCAGAGTCGACAATATTCCATACGCTGGTTTTATACGGTCAATTGAGCTATGCTGTGGTTTTCCATTAACGTTAAGTATAAATCTTTTTCGCAACCTTCGAATTACCTTAAAAGGACCCTCGTAAGGTGTAGTGATGCCTATTCGTGTTTTATCCACACGAACAAAAACAAACTCACAATTAATTAAGTTTTTGGGAACAAACATATCAGACTGTGTCGATTTTCGAGTATCGACTGGAATTAAATGGGACTTCAAAATATATCGCCAGGAAGTATGAGGCTTTGGCCTTACACTAAGTCTGCCGGACTACATCTAATGTCCTCTTTTACAGATGCTCTAATGCCTAAGAAAATAATTGGTAACTCAGAACTCCAATATTTACTGTTTCCTCCGGATTTAATTGAAGTTTTTAGTGTCTTTTGAAAACATTCCACCATACCGTTCGCCTGAGGATGGTATGCTGTGGTGCGAATTCTGTTTGAACCCAGGATTCTTGTAAGTTCTGAGAAAGGTTTTGATTCAAATTGACTACCTTGATCTGTCGTAATCTCCAGAGGGACACCGTATCTGGAAACCTATTGCTTGACAAACGTTTTTGCAATTATTGCGGCGGTCATGTCCGGAATTGGGTATGCCTCCGGCCAACGAGTAAATCTGTCCACTATAGTTAGCAAATAACGGCTGTTATTCGATGGTGGTAGCGGACCAACTATACCCATGTGTATGTGTTGGAATCGCATTTCCGGAATTTTGAAGTTGCCATGCCGTGACTTAGTATGTTGCCCTATTTTCGATTTCTGACATGGCAAACAGTTTGTTACCCAATTTTTAACATCTTGATTTAACTCTACCTGTGGAAATTTCACAATAAAGTTCGTTGCCAGCGAATTGAACAAGTTCAAGTTTGTATTTTGGTATTTTCCGACATAGATCTATTTATCAGGGCTTTCAATTCTTCGTCCGTGCGTTGTATCTCTGATGTTTTGCGAATATTTGGAATTTCGCTGAGGAAGCCCGCTTGTGGATCGCATGAGCGTGACAAAGTGTCTGCGACCACATTATGTTTGCCTGAAATGTGGCGAATGTCAGTTGTAAATTGGGATATGTAATATAAATGTCGGCTTTGACGTGGACTGCGTTCCGTCTTCGAGTAAATTGCGTTTATCAACGGCTTATGGTCCGTAAAGATTGAAACCGTACGACCTTCTGCGAAATAACGAAAATGTTTAAGTGCTAAGTAAATAGCTAGTAATTCTCGGTCGAATGCGGAATACTTAGTTTCAGTTTGCGTGAGTTTTTTAGAAAAGAAGCCTAATGGTTCCCAATTACCTTTATTATACTGTTGTAATACTGCAGCTACGGCAATATTTGATGCGTCACATGTAATATTGTATTGAGAATTCTCAATTGGATGTGCTAATAATATTGCTTCCGCTAGCCCTCGTTTAACATTAATAAATGCGTTCATGCATTCATCAGGCCAATCGAAATTCTTGGCTGTTTTGGGCTTCTTTGATAAAAGTGCTAATTGAGTGTGAATCGGTTGAAGAAATTCTGCTAATCGTGGAATAAATCGATGATAAAAATTCACCATCCTGACGAATTTCTGAATTGATTTAATTGACTTTGGTTGAGGAAATTTTGTGATGGCTTATACGCGCTGCGGCGTCTTTTGATTACCTTAAGTGGAATAAATGTTCCTCCTCAGTTTTACTCGCTATCAATATGTCGCCAATATAGACGAAGACGTAATCGAGGTCTTTACATACCTTATTCATAAAACGCTGAAACGTTTGAGCTGCGTTCTGAAGTCAAAAAGACATTCGTTTATATTTAAATAGCCCAAATGGGAACGTCTTCGGAAGCTACAGGTATTGCGTGGTATGCTCTGATTAGATCAATTTCGTATAACGATCCGCTACCGTAATGGCATTCAGTCGACGGTAGTCTCCACATGGACGCCAATCCGTACTGTCTCTCTTTTGAACACACTGTGTTTGACCGGGACATTAAAATTTAGGGATTCGGTAACGGTTGCAAAATCCTTTAATAGTTTTCTAAAAATATGGTCAATCCCCCAGTGTTTCGGTGTTGGAGTATTAACAGTTACTGTCATTGCCGAGACAGTTAGTTTGGTGGTCGGATCTAGAATGCGTTTTCCACGCAAGTCAACAAGAAGACCAAATTTAGTTAAAAAATCAGCTCCGATACTTGGTCGGTTAACTGACGCTAGCACAAATGGATGGGTAAATGTACGCCGAAGCCCAATATCGACCGAAAGCAATTTAGTCCCAAAAGTATTAATAGTTATGCCATTCGCTGCCGAAAGACACGATACTGGATCGAGAGATCGATTTCCTTGAAAAAATTTATTTTAGACAACCGAAAGATCGGCTCCTGTATCTAAAGACAGTCGAATTTATTCGTTTAAAGGACTTGACTTTGTGAATATATTATTTTGCGATGAAAATTCGCACGGTTTTATACATTTGAGTGCTCTTCCACCAAATTTATAATGGAAGCAGCAATACTTATAATTTCTGGAAAATCTGTTGCCGCTTCTTGATCGAAATTTTGGCGCTATCGAAGAACGCGGGATTTTAGAGCGATGGCGACTACTAGAAACAAAGTTTGAAAATGACTGCTGCAATTGTGAAATTTGTTTCTTCAACTCTGTAATCTCCGATGTATATTTTTTAGATTGATTATCACAGGTTGCCGTTAAGGTGGAATCTACTTGTGGATTCGATCTGCCTTTTCAATTAAATCGTTGGTTGGTTTTTCTTCAAATCCGATTAATCCAACTTTAATGACTTTTGGCGTTCTCCTTATCCAAAGTTTTCTCACGGTCTCTTCGTTAATGTTATCACCCACTAATCTTTTCATGGTCCTGTATACTTCGAATGGTTTATCTTCGCCGATATCTTTCTTTTCGACTAATTCCTCCAAGCGTTTCTCTTGAGATAGCGAATACGTCTTAATGATTGCCCGTTCTAGCGTATTGTATTTGTCTTAGTCTGGAGGTGGATATCTTAATTCAGCTACTGAATCAAAAACGTCAGTAGGTAGAGAATTTGCCACAGTCCAAAACTTTTTTTGGTCAGCTGTAATTTGATGGAGTTGGAATTGCATCTCGATTTGAATACACAATGATTGAGGATTTTTTCAAAAAAAATCGGGGAGTTTAATGCGAGTGGGCTGAAGCGTGAACTTGAGCGGTTTGTTGCTGTTGTTATCACTATTTAACACGAGACTAATCTGCGAAAAATTAAATTTTTTTAAAAAAATATCCAATGTATTCGAAGCTTTTGGATTGTGAAAAGTTTCAATCTACACAAACGAAAATTCAGTTTACAGTACCGACAATATAGATCACCCTTCGAGAGTTATATAATAAAATTGAATCTTCTTCCTGAGTTAACCATCGCCGAGATGTTGTGCATCGTACAATTTCCAGAAGGTTTACTGTACTAATTCGGCTATAAATATCAGCATAAATTAAACAACCAAGTTTTTATTTTCATAACAGATGTTGTTCGCAACACTACGAACCGTGGTAACCTTTTCTAAATGTACCATATTCTAATTAACTAAATAGAAAATCCATAAATTAATCCCTCATGTTGATGCAAATAAAAAAAAAAAATAATTGCAACAATGCAAATTTGTTTTTGTATATCTACGCAAAACTTTTATCCTCGCACTGATAAAATCCTAATGCAAATCCCTTTTCGTTTCATAATACAATAACGACAGCACCGAGTTTTCCAAATAAAATAAAAATCCTGTTCATTATTTATTGTGTTGTGCAACGGATTAACAGGCACAAAAAACCCAACAAACACAAACCGAATGTGCGCACAGTAGAAATTGCATCGAACGAAACTAAAAGTGCAAATATTTACCTCAAATAACAGCATTCATTGTATCACATCCTTTTTAGAAAATCATCTTCCTTATGTACGTATTATGTGTCCTGTATACAGCAGCTACCTGTATTTTTGCATTATATTTTCGCAATACGGATATGGGAAAAAGGGTTACGTGTATTTCTGGTTGATGATGTTGTGATATGATTACCCTCTCTAAATATTGTAGTCCCAGTTATCTATAACGATGGGAAAAAAGGGATAATAGGATAAACACCTTTAAATTTAGATTTGGCAAAACAAAAAAAAAATATTATTGATTTCCTATACATACAAAATATTTTATATATATATTGTAAATGGTAAAAAGGGTTAAAAGGATATGTCAAACTGCGTCTTGCATGTAGAATATTCTCATGGTACGCTATAATGGAATTTCAATCAAAGAAAATTGTAGAAAAGTCAAGAAAAGAATAAACAGAAAAATTTGAAATCTATCAGAGAAATCAAAAAAAGGATAAAACAAAACCAAGCGAGCGAGGCGCTCTGTTGTGTGACAGCAAATATTATATTTTTCCCCGATATCAAAAGGGTTGAACAACCAGGAATCCTTTGGAAGTTTAGTAGACTGGAATCAAATTTTCCTTTGTTTTTATATAGTTCCTTGTGTCATTATAATATCCTTTTTGATTAAAACTCATAATTGTTTGTTTGTATTGTTTATAAATTTTGTGATCCCTCTCGAAATGAATAAAACCATATTGAGCTATCCTGTAATGAATATTTATATGTTTGCTTATTTATAATCCACAGGACACTTAATTTATTATGTCAACTGTCTTAATTTTTGACATTAAGCAATGTCACATACGCCACATCAACCCCATTATAAGCTGCTTAGTACAAAAACTAATATTAATTTAACATAAGAACGAAAAAACTCCTTTGGTGATTAAATCCAACATAACAGCACATACTATATACAGTATGACGTACATCCACATATGAGCGTACACGATAATTAATTTTATGTAAATTTTCCGAAAAAAAAAAATAATTATTCCCATTAGATGGCAAAATGGAAAAAAATTCTAATTTTCCATTTTGGGTTTTATAGTTATGCGGTGCTCTCTATAAAAGCATAAACTAAGGGTAGTTTTTCTAATACGCAGAAATTTGAATTTTCTTATTTATTTGTCACACATAAAAATAAGTTTTTTTTTTGCCTTGAAGAAATCCTCGTTTCTTGTGGGATGTATTTCTTGTTTCCTTCAACTCTTTCGGTATTACCCTTTCCCAAGCGAAATTAGTTCCAGTCGACTTCATTTAATATTAGTTCGTTATTTGTTGTTGGTTTTTTTTCTAATGAAAAGATAATTTTCTTTTTGTTATATTGTAACATTTAATTCCACCCTCATATATGGCGTACGTGTTGTATGTGGAATTGTACAGTAAGGGAAATTTATATAAATGGTAAATAAGGGTTCTTGAAATATTTTATACCTGTTTCTCCATTTGAATTTTGCATTGCATATTCTAGCAGTCGAATGGCCAACGTTCTAGTGATTTGAAATGGAGCAACAGCGAACGAATGCAAGCGAAAAACAGAAATTTTTAGATTTTGCTGAACAATATGTAGCTTAGGAACAGGAAAAGGACTTCCTGTTTACTTTTGAGCTTTTTATCAAAATGGTGGAGCATTACTACGGAATGAACTCGCTGGAATGAACAAGTAGAGATGATATAGATTTATATTGTCCTATTAAAAATTGTCGATGAAAAGAATGGAGACGTATAATTGTTGTGGCCAACACCCAACATAATTTTACAACAAATGTACATAGATCTCGAATACACCACACTTAAATTCTAAAGCAAATAATTCAACCTACCGGATATGAAAAATTGTCTTGTTTAATCAAAAATAATTATTCCTGCTAAAATTTCAGAAAACCAAAACAAGGCTAACGCTTCTTAAAAATTTAATCTTCATTGCAGAAATCGAAAAAGCTCCTACTGACATTTTCACTTCTGGTTCACACTACAAATTTACGGGAAAAGCGTTAGTGTGAAGTTTTATTCCGAATAGTTAATCCGCCTGGTTTGTAGAGATGCCAAATTTTAGTGAATTGAAGTTTTTTATTATCAAAACTTCTCATTTCCGGTCAAATTTAATTTTTAATCTGAACTAATTTTGTTTCAAATTTAATTTGCGTTCTGTTTATTCTTATCGGTTTTTATAAATGTTATATACTTCAAAATATTTCGAAAACACGAAATAACTCCTATGGAAGCTGCCACTTCCGGTGGACAGGTCTCAATTTATGGAAAAGGCTTAAGTATGAAGTTAAAATGATAAATTTTTCAAAATTCATGCAAAAAACAAAGATGTCACTTCCGGTGGAAAAACGAAAAAGCTCCCACTTCCGATGGACCGATTTTGGTTAAAGTTCACTGGGATCTCCAAATTTGTGGAACAAGTTTAGATATGAGTTTGTATGCCGATCAATCGGTCCATCTGGGCTGTACAGTGGCCGAATCTATATTGAAGAGCGGATTTTCTGTCAAAAATCGTAATTTCCGCTTAAATTTGGAAACTGATTTAGAACGGTATTAGTCCAAATTTTATTTAGAATCTTCTAGTTCATCGGTGGACCGCTTCCGGTCAAAAATGGAAAACATAGCATGAAGGTTCTTCCCGAATAATCAATCAATCTGGGCTGTACAGGACCGAATTTTTGTTTAAAAAAAACCTGATTTTGGTGAAAGCGTCATTTCCACTTACATTGAAAAGTTTTTGAAAAGTTTATTGTTTTTGAAAAGTTTTTGAAAATGTATTGTTGCAAATTTAATTTAAATCGTTATAATCGTTTTTCTCGTAGAGGCTGCCACTTTCGGAGGACCGAATTCACACAAAAATCATTGAGATCTCCTAATTTATGAGAAAAGTTTTGGTATGAAGTTGTACCCCGAATAGCCAACCCTCATAGACTGCAGAAAAACTACAGAGAATTAATCTGCACGATATCACATACGCACAGAAATTTTTCAAAAACTTTTTACTTCGGCGATATAGCGAATGGTAAATCTGCAAGAATCTCGAGGTCAAAATTTTTGATCATTACTTTACTACGTACACAAGAGAAAAATTGAAATCAAAAGCCGACTTCCAACAAAATGGCAATTATGCACTAATGTTGGCAGAACAAATACAAGTATCATGTTCAAATGGAGGCTCACTGTCACCGTCCACAAAATTCATGGTTAACTAATTCGATGTTGGAGCATTATAGCGTATTTGTCCGACTTACGGTCTCGGCGTAACGGCACCGTTTATCTGGCCCAGAGCCCAATTTCGCAAAGTTGCCACGGAACGATTTTTTTCTAACTTTTCTACAAGTAAGGCAGGAGTGTGATGATCTCAAAACCACATAGCCTTAATTCGACAAATGTATACTTTTAACGTGCCAATTACCTTTATCGTTTCTAATATAATTTTAGGTTGTACATGTTCGATTGATATAAAGTTCTCTTAATTTAAATATAACGAATTTAATTATTGTATTTAACGTGCTTTTTAATAAATTCTGGGCTGGGCTAACTTCACACAAGAGCAAATGGGTTTCTTATTGAATGGTGTTGCCTGATGAAAGTTTTGTATTTTCTGGGATAGAATCGTGGGATAACTTCACATACGTCAATGTATCGATTAAATTTGTTTGAAATGCATTCTCTGTGTTGATTTTCTACGAATATACAAAACACAGATTAATTTGAAAGATTGGCCAAGCGATCTTCAATTATCACAAACAAACTTTCAACTCTTCATTATCTTCCAGTACCGAAACATTTACACTACTCGTATTTCTGGTTACCGATATACTTCGTCGCCTTTCATCTTCATCGTCATTCTACACAAAGAAACACAAAGCAAATTAGGACATTTAATGAAATTCACGATCAAATCTAGCTCGTTTACTGTGGGCAACGGTGTTTTGAATATGAATGACGTTCGAGAGGACGCTTTCGTTGGAGTAACCATTATAAGTATCACACAGCAGTCAAATTTTAAACTTAAAACTTATTCACTAGACAACTAAATATTTATAAAATACTTTTGTTAAATTTATTATTTATTTCGTAATTTGTTTGGGTTTTAAAATGTTTGAGAAATTTGTTGATGCTTAATTTGAGGTTACTTTACGAACTTGTCAAAAATGTCTCCTCCATATTTTATAGCAGAACGCTGTTTAGATATTTTCGTAAATTAACCAAAATAATTAAACAAAAAAATAATAATAAAAATAATTTAAGGTTAGTTTTTGTTGATTTCAAAATTTCCCCAATTTGTTCTACGATAAAATAAAAATGTTGTGTCTCAGTCGCTCTAATGTAAATTTTAGTTCTTGTCTTTGTCAGACGGTCAGCAAAAATTTTCTGTTTTCCCCATGGACTAGTATACCATAACTGATCAGTGGCACTATTCTGGTAATTAGGAATAGGGAACTGGGGAATTAATTTTATGTGCAATTTTTATTTAAACATTTTTTTTGGCATGCTGAGGTAAAAAGTTAGTGATAATTTTTTTGAAAACAAAATTAAATTGGGAATCCCAATTTATAAATATTTACATCAAACTTTTCTCCTCAGTAGGCGGGAAAAACATATTTGAATAGAAATTACATATAAATTCTTTCCCCAGTTCCCTATTCCCGGGGAATTACCAGAATAGTGCCACAGATGGTCAAATTTGGTCAAACTATTGCACCTTGTGAATCGTAAAAAAGAACTAAAACTGCTTTGCGAACTTAGCGATTCTAATGATAACAAAATATTTCATAATAAATCTTTCGCGCACTGTTCACAAAACCATTGGTATAAAGAAAATATTACGCTGTTTAGAATTTTCCATTTAAATTCTTTTGGACACATAACACACAGAGAGAATCAAGGAGACAAGTTACAGTTAAGCATAAATACATACATTATACATACATGCATACAGCATAAAACAAAGAAAAGTCTTATCATAAAAGATAATGAATGTGAGAGTTCGAATTTTCTTCTTCCACCCATTTTCTTCATGCATGGTTGGTTTTTCTTCTTATCATTTTTATTTTTGTTGTTTGTTTTAGAAAAGCGCACATATAAGAAAAACTTACATGTACGATGATTATGGTTGGGTGTTTTATTCGTTATACCCGCTCTGTATGTTTGTAAAGTACATGTATGGTATCAATGGGGGTGATTTCTAGAATGGTTGCTGGATTTTATTTTATTTTTTTTTTTTTTTTTTAAGAAAAATGGTTGAAGTTTTAAGATAAGAAAAATGTATGTCTGTATGTATATATGTTATTTTTGGGAAAATCGTGATTAGTTTTATTATTATGAGTTTGAGTGTGTTATATATGGGGAAATTAAAAATGGGTACATCATATATGAGAACGTTGGGATTTTATGTCGCGTATTTAGTATAGGAGAATCATTAACTTTCTTTATCCATTTTATTTTTATTTTTCCTTGAGACAAATTAGAAAATTTATTTTTGTCGTTTTAATCAGTTTGACATATTCATGTAAGTATGGATATAACTACATATACAACATATATGACACAAATACAATTTTAGCTGAAGGGTAGGATGTTTTTGTGTTTCGCGAGGAAAGTTTATCGCAATTACGTTTATGTGATTATATAAAAATTTATGTGTGTACGCCGTTATGTGTGTTTGTATGTACATCGTAAAAGTTTTTCTTTTAATTTTCTTTAATATGCGAGGGGTTTATTTAGTTCATTATCGTTAACGTGTTTATGGCGCACAAGGTTATTAGATGGTTTTTTATGTTTTGGTGACGCTGTGTGAGTGATTTTAAAGTACATTATGAACATTACCAGAGGATGAACACCGATGCGAATTGGAGTATTTTTTGGAGAACTTGACTATTGAATAGCACGGAACTGTACCTTAAATATCGAGAAATTATTTGTGTACATTTTACAACCACCAATGGTTACATTTGTACTAACAAGCACTATCGTATTTAGTGGATGCTTAAAATATTTCATCTCGCATTTATTTCACTAAAATCAAAACTTATAAGAATACAAACATTTAACCTTGTGCTCCGTAAAACGAAATATTACTACTCTGTAGACGTTTGAAAAATTAGTAGTAGCCGTTTTCCCTGACCAAACGGCACATGAAATTATTTTGTTCTTTCTCTTTTCTCAACTATAGTGAAGTTTCCGACAAACTAAAAATGACAAAAACTTACAACAGCCCACAAGTTTAAACCTACACTTTCAAAAAAAACATAACCTTTCAATATGTTTTCTAGAAGCAAACATATTTATGCGGTGGGCGGTTCTAGACTATTTTAATTTTAAAATTTTGCTATAGTAAAAAATGTAATGGCGGTTTGAAGGTTAATGATAAAGGATCGTGGTGATGTCTACGCTTAACGGTATAGGATATCAAGGCAGAAAACAATGATTTTCAATGAAAGTTTAGTGACTTATAAATGATGTATTCGAACAATTTTAAAATGCAATATAACCTTGCAATTGGAATATACTACTAATGTCAGATCTGGAGTCTTACTTATGAATAAGGACACTAGAAGATTCTTTCAGGTTGATCCTGTCTGTCTATTTATCGATTTTCGAAAAAGACCATAAGTGACTTTACCAGACCACCACTGTATTTTTTAAGGTGATAGACTGCAAACCATCAGAACCGAAATCAATCTAGATGGAAACCGGGAGATGGAACGCCGATGTATCTATACTTGAAATTGACTCCGTCGGGAGTGCATTTAATACAAATCTAAAAGATAATCTCGGAATTGCCAATTTGGGACCCTCTTCTTCCTCCTCGTAATAAACATTTCCTCTGTGTTATGCTCAGTTCATTGCATTGCAAATTCAGGAATGGCCCACCACCTTGATTACCAAAGGCGTTTGTGATACAATTCCACCTGTGGAGTTGAATGCGATTTTAATGTCGAAGGTAACAGTGGCATATTATTTTTGGCTCCCTCCTAATCAATTTTCGTTTTGTATTGTTTTACTAGCCGGATTTGTGTCTATCGAGTCAATGGTTAAGTAGGCCTTCCTGAAACAATACTTGTACTTTGCAAGTTTTCCAGCCCTTTCGAAGTTCAGCCCTTTTTTCAAGTCTGTTGCAGATGACGAGTCCTAAAATCTTGCTTGTTTTGTCTCGCAAGTAGGTCAGTCGATATGACTATGGTTATACTGGCATTTTCTTTCCGGAACTAGCACCAACCAACCCACATTTAAGCAGGAGTTCAACAAGTCGAGTAACTTCCCAGATTTAACACGGATTCATACTCTTTAACACCTCCGTCGTAACTAGTGAGGATCCTATCAGTAAGCATATGAAACTGCCTCAGTTCTTCATTCCAGAAAAAGCAGATATTGGTTGGAAAGGGGATTTTAAAATAATTTTTTGGAAAGTTCATGATTATGTTCACCTGGAAAAGTATACTCAAAAGTACGCAAAGATTTTTGCAGAACTTCTTTAATATGGCCTCCTTGGCTGCAATTGGACCGTTTCTTAACCGATTATGAAGAGATTGGGTATATTCGATGGAAAGAAAATTATAATATAATTTTTGGAAGTTCTTCTGGAATATGACTTCCTAGGACGGAAATCAGCATCAATATTGCAATCATCTCTGTCCGAAAACGGGAAACTCAATATTTTTTGGCTCGACGTTAGTATACGAACGGGCGATTGATCAATGTCGTACTGCTTATCCCGACAGAAGTTAGGCCAGTTAGCCGACCATAATGATTAAATCTCAGTTCTCTCTACACGTTTATGTTGGATCACAACCTAACTTCCGCTCTGACGAAAATCTGTAAATTCTTGGGCATGCCTTTTGTTTTCCCAATCAATAGTCAATATCAATAGTCAATATCTCGTACAGCGTAGGGAAGATCAGCAAAGCTCTACTAGTCCGACTTCTCTACAGGGGTTGGTAGCAGGAAGAAATCGAAATGGTTGGTTGAAGCCTAGTGTAAAGATGTGGCTTACGAATAGTTGGTGCTCTTTGTTCTTCAATTGACGGAGCCGTGAATCAATGGCGCATAACATCTATTATGGTACCATTAAGATCTCGATGAAGACATAATCAATGTCCTTTAATTATTGTTTCATGCTGTTACTATTGCTGTTAATTATTCCGATCTTTTGCACTGGTATCTTAAGCATGCTGTACAAGGTTGACCCGCATACTAACCTTGCAGTTAGTCTAGTTAATTCTACTAGATGGTTTGTATTCCAGCGGCTGGCCTGATTCTTCCGAGCCTTAAAGGTGAATGCCTTGCTGACTCTTGCTCCTCCGATCATGAACAGTTTGAAGCAGTTAGCTGGCTATAATTGCTCATCAGTCACGGAATAATCCTCAATTTCTTCATTGAGTTTCGCGTCTACGAAATCCTGCGGTTATTCGAGATGGTTGGGTGAACAAAAACTCAACCTGCTGACCTATCGCGTTGATGGTCCTCATGTTTTTCTTATTCTCATTCTGATTATGCTCGCGAGCAAGCAACGCCTCTCTAAAGCTGTTTCTTTACTTTATGAGGTGTCTTTTTTGCGTACGATTAGCACCGGAGGAGGAGGCTGTAGTAATATTTTTCGGATTATTTTGCAAAGTGAAGTGTGACACAGTACTTGAAATTGTAGTATTTGATGATCCTTTAATGCTTCTCATTGCGCTCAAAGATACAGGCAATTCGAATCGATAGGTGCATTTGCATACAGAGACGTGCCGTTCTTTCATAATTCGCATATTTATCCTAAACGATTTCCGTCAGATATTAGTTCTTAATTCGAACCACCATGTGGATATGGGGGCTGCTTCTGTTCCTGAACTTGCCACCAGAAATCATTCATTTTGCCACCAAGAATCTCTTTATTATTCTTCAGTCAAGCTTAATCAAGCTTTGCGTCTCATCTATGTTGATATTGCTGGCATTTCTTCAGATCGGCCAACAATAATGAGCAGCACCTTGTGCATGTCATGCCAGTTATTCTATTGCAGATAACTGTAATTAACCACGTATAATTAATCGATTTGTAAAACGAAAGACATCAATTCCTACGCTTAAAATGAAAAGTGACGAACCTGAAATTACATACATATAGGAAAGATAATTTAATCAAAATGGCGTCAAATACTGCTCATATCGTGCTATAAATTATTGAATATTGCATTGTCTTCGAGCACTAAATTGTTCTAACAAGTCAAGAAGTTGTTTAAAATTTTGTTGCAGCATGACAGTAACATTCTCTAACGTGTATAGAAATATGATCTTAATCCTTTGATCAATAAATTTTCTAATATTCTACAATTTAAGGCAGTACTAGTGAAGATTTGTGATGGAATCCTTGAAGCTCATTATGAAGGCAAAACGTTGATTAATTTTGAAACACCTGTTATGAATAGAAGAAAGATAGATATTGGGTAAATTATTTAAAATAAAAATGAATTCGAAAAATCTTTTTATTTCTTAGATAAGTGTTTTCACATTTGTATACGACCTTTTTGTTGACCGTGTAACTGGGAAAATCTTCGAAAGCTATGAAATGAGAGTTCCATTTTCTTGATATAGTTCGCCCCTCACCGCACGGAGTATTTTCTATGGTATTAGTGAAAATTGGAATTTGGCATATGGGACCAGAGATGGACATTCACTCGTCATCTACTAGTTTTCACGCGATTTGCGTCATCTACTAGTTTGTACGTAATGATGCGGCCCCATGAACTTGCACTCCAACAGCGGGTTATAGAATAAATTAATTTAAAAGTTTAAATGTAACTTATTAAATGTGAACCAGACGAATGATGAAAATAGATGCTAGGTTAAATAGGGATATGGACTGGGCCAAAGTATAGGACTTCGTTTTATGTTCCGCTCAACGTTATTTTTGGTTCTGGTTTATGGAATTCTTATCTGTTCATTATACTAACCGTACGATGAGAATTTGGACTAGGCTCAAATACTCGCCACAATGACTGACACGTTTAGCAGCTGGTAAGACCAGCTAACGTAAAATAAAGAAAAAATATTGTTTCCTAGGTAGCCGACGATGTCATCGTTATGTAATCTACGTGATAGATTATGTGTCGACAACTATAAACTGCAAACTGCATGAGGTTGAACCAGGGCAGGAATGACAACTAGCCTATACATACAAAGACATGCTACCTCAAAAGCGGGACATTTGCAAACATTCTTGCAAAAGCCACATTCTTTGTAAATGGAGTAAATGGACCAACACTATCATAACCTTGACAACACAGACCATATCTTCGCCTGAAATAGCGAGATTAGAATCAGCCTGCAAGCCTAGGATCATCCAAGCGCAGGACAACTGCGCAGTGTGGACAGAAATGGAAATATAATAATCGTCGGGGAGACTAACCTCATTTAATTTTTAGTTCCCAGGTTTTACACCTATAGCTATTTAAACAACTGTGTGAGAGTCAATCTGGTGGCACACCATATTTTGGACTCCGATTTAGTGATCGCATGGATGCCGATAAGCACCACACTCTAAGATGTTTGAGAACCGTCGACGAAAAGAATGGTGAAATAAAGATTAAAGATTAAGTTTCAATATTGCTATTAAAGGATGGGATTGAAAATAAAAATTAGGCGAATGATTTACGGGAAAGAGCGAGTGAGATTTAAATATGATTTTGAATGTAGAAAATAACTCTCACGATACTAAATGTGATGAATAATTATTCTGAAATTATTTACGACATATCGCTTATTTTTTTCTAAATTGACCGAAATTTTCTTAACTTTTCGACTATATGAAGGAGAACTGGTGCACATATCTGGTATAGGCGGTATAAACTGTCGTTGGGCGAGTTAAACAATAATCATAACTAGCCTTTACCCACCACATACATATAGGATTTTGACTGAGCTGTTCAAACATGCAGATGTGGCCCGTGAGTTTTTCCAGGGTTGGTGGAATAACATTTGAAAGGTTATTCAAAACCATGGAATTTATATGCCGACACAGTGACATCATCATAACTGTAGAATGAATGTAGCATCAGTATTGTATAGTATGATTTACCATAACAAAATGGGAAACCATAAAACAACATCGTTTGCTGATTGAATGTTCAATTAATATTTTTCCCCTTTATCTCCAATTTTTAGGAGCATATGGCATCTACTGGACTGGTCCATGTCATCTACTGGACTTTTCCTCTGTTGGATGCTGTTGCTTTTATGTCCACCCACGACTTTCTGAGTGCATTCGCTCCTGCTAGCACCATTCGTTTCCATTTTACAGATGGTCGTCTGCTTTTCGCTTTTCTTTGTGGGTTCAATTCCGGAGGCCTTCTTGTCACGTCATTCTTCAACTTCCTCAGAGTGGCCAATCCATCCCCCACTTGCGCTTTTTTATTTCGAACCCAATGGCTGCTTGATTCGTTTGCCTACGGCGCTAGCTAAACATTTGTTATTTTGTTGGCCAGAAGCACCTCAGTATTCTTCCAAAGCATTTATTTACAAATTTTTTTATTGCTGATCTTATGTGTACGCTTCCAGATTTCGCAACCGTAAGCAACCCTGATTTCATACACGAATTGAACATTATTATAGCTTTGTGTTGTGCGATAAGGGACAGAGGGGTTCCAAGACTTTATGTAACACGTTGAATGTTGTTCTGGCTTTCTTGATTCGTTTATTTATCTATATCTTCATATGTACCACTCGTTTTCACTATAGAGTACAACCACGGTATATAAATTCATTGACCTCTTCTATTTATTCTTGGTTGATGTTATATTGGTGGAGGTATTGATGTTTTTTATCAACTTGGCTTTCGTGATATTCATCTGCATAATCTAGATCGATCATTGATTTCTCTGTTAATCCCTTTCACTATCTTATACTATTAGGAACAGAAGTAGCCAGAGTACGCATCCTTGTCTTACGCCATTGGCTGTTACAGTAGATTCACTTTGCTTACCTTTGTGTTGAACTCGAAAACCTTCTCAATTATGAGCTCAATTAATTTCTTTGGGATACCGATTTCACAAAACGACTTACATATTGCGTGCCAGTGTGTTGTGTCGAATGAACGTTCAAAGTCCACGAAGCGTAGGTACGGCGGTTAATTCCATTCGTTAGACTGCTCACAATGATGGTTGACTGCCGGTGAAAGTCTATGTAAGATGGCCCATTGCTATCTATATATTTATGGTTATGTTGAGCATTCTCTTGTTAGGTCACCGTTCTTCGAATACCGATATAGTCAAGCTTAATTTCTTTTTTCGCGGTATTATACCGGAATGCTACACTTTTTTATTACCGGTGTTAGAGCTCTTGCGATATATGTCTCTTTTGCATATTTCATGTTGTTTATTGTCCGTTTCAGAGGCCCTTGTCATTCTTCATTTAAGTAAGCAATGACACCGCTAACTTCCCGCTCCGTTGGCGGATGAGTGTTGACAGAATCGTTATTAACGCCAGTTGTTAGTTCGAAGATTTGTGTATCGTTGGTGGTATTGCCTCCGAAATATATTTTCCATCTATTCAATTGTGTTTCATATGTTGCTGTTAAGGTTGGACCAGATGAGAATCCTTTAATGTTAGGATATTGGTGAATTTTTAAATTGTCTGTTGCACGCATTGATTTTTTTGAAGTACACGCATTTTTCGGGTTGCTGCAGCCTCTTCTTCGGCCTTGAAAATGTTTTCAGTTTATTGCCTACGACCACTGCTTGCCATTTTCTTGGTTTCTCGCGCCGTATGTCGTATTGACGTTTCAGCACCAATGTATTTTGTTGAGTTGCCGCGTGCTTCAAGTTTCTTCCAAATTTTCACTGAGCGCCTCGCAGAATGTGTTTCTTTTGTCGGGTTTTGATGACGACATCTTTCAATCTGTCAGTGTTCGATTTTTTTTCTTTATCCGTTTTACACCGTCAGGATTATTTTTGAATTGTGGCATTACCGTTGGTGGTGACTTTGAATTTCTACACACACCTCTAATTGCCCTGACTGCAATGACGTGCGAAAACTCAATGAGTCGTTCTCCATTATTATTACGCTCAGAGTCTAATGTTTCTTCTTTACCCATGGTACCCTTTACCCAAGAACTTGGGTTGTTTCATCTACGTCTTTGGTAGAATCATATCACTGAAAATTTAAGGTTATGTTTGATTGGAATCTTGTTACTATTCTGTGATTATTTTGCTATTCACTCATTCCTATTCCACTAGTGCCTTCTTTGTTTTAGCTGTTGTTAATATGCCCACACATTCAGCGCTTCCAGATTATATTAATCAGGTAATTTCCTCCGCCTCAGTTCACTAAGCTTTCACTAGATGTTTGTTGAAATTAGAAATTACCGATTCGTGTTCGTGTACGATAGCTGAGGGTCGATATTTGCCGGTTTGCATAATTGATTCTAATATTTGTTTCTGTGATCATTTTGAATTCGGACTGATGAATGATTGGTCAATTGAATCCTAGCCAGCTACCAGGTCTGCGCAAATCATACTGGTAGCCGGGGGGGGGGAGTTAGTTCTACAGTCCACTATTTACTTTATTATATATGATATTCCCAAATATGGTGAGCCAAATTTGTACTAATCCAAGCAATGGTTGCTTGACGTAGACTTACTCTTACTCTAATCTATCTCTGCTACTCGTCCTCCATTTCAAGCTAGATAACTCCCGCGAAAAATGACTGGGAAAAACAAACATCGATTGATAATCAATTCATTAATTTTGAGCTAACCTGAACAAAATGGATATCATTTACATTAAAAAATCCTCACCTGTATTCTTGTGCCAGGCAACATTAATCCCTGACCATATTATCTGTACGCCACATTTTTTTCCGTTGTTGTTGGTTTCATTTGAGTTAAAACACAACCAAAAACGTAAAGTAAACCAAAAAGCTCGTTTACGCTATAAGTTTTGGAGTAACGGACGTTAAAATCAGAAATGAAGTATTCGTTTAGAAAATGTTCATGACAGACGGCAAATTTGACACAGCGAATTTCTTTTAAACCAAGATGTTTCAATCTCGCCTATTTGTTTTATAAAAATTGAATTTTAACTGCTAAAATAAACTGGTAAAATCTATTGTCTATGCTATTTCGACACCAACCTGTAGACAATTCGGAAATACGCGTAAACGCAACACTGACATTTATTCAGCGCTAGAAGTTCATCTAGGCTGTGCTAAAACACCCTACAAGAACATGTGAACATTTACAATGAGTTTAAAATTAAATATCAGCAACGTTAAAATTTTGCTGGTCAAGTTAAAACTTATATAAGCCGAACAAACCAAAACTTTAAATACAGCTGGTATTGTAGTAATTCCATTATCGCATAAAATTTCTCTACCCATCTTTCAGGCAGTTTTCATGAATTTACTTGTGTACACCTATACACATGCTTCTTAACGATTAGTTCAAGCCGGGATAATTAAAATTCTGTCAAGTGTATCCAATCAAAACTCAATACGATATCAAACGCATTATACCGAAAATCACGATTCGCACCCCTCAGCTATATACCGCCATATGCAAAAAAGACTCTTCCCCCGCATCCAATTCAACTTTGATCGCATGTGATTAATTTCATTTTCCCATTAGTCAAATCACCTTAAAATATACAATACAAATCCAGGTTACATACTCCTTTCCGCATATATACGTACGTAGCATACCAAAAATTTTGAGAGTCAAAAATTTAATCATCCAATTTTTCCAATGTATACGTAACACAAGAAAAATAACAACAACACCCTTCAAAATCCACTCGAATATGTGTGGATCTGAGATTTAATTTTTAAATCCTTTTTTCGTTGTCTTATTATTTCGTTTTATTTTAATTTTCATCCTAAAAACAAAGCATCAGCGCCAACAACAACAACCGCGAGGGAGAAAAACATTATAAGAAAAACACCCTCAAGTATGATATCCATGTAGCAGTAGTTCGTACGATGTATGTAGTTTTTGTAATGTAAAAGATTATACATCTTCTTGGTTGTTGGTTTGGTACGGTTCGCGAGCTGTACCGCATATTTCAAGGAAACCAAAATAGAAAGAATACACACGATTTTCATAGTTTTCCAATAAAACCGAACTGTGCCATCTTATTTTGGAGGTAACTAAAACGTTTCCTAACTACGGGTAAAAACGTCGAAAAGAAAATGGTGGTCTCTCTTTTTCTAGATTTTATATTAAATAAAGATCCATCTTCGCATCCCACGTTTCCATATATAGATGAGATCCACTTCTTTTAAATACTTTGTTTTTCTTTATTTGGCATGTACACAAAAAATGGGATATGTGAAAAATTTTCTTTTCATTTTTGGTATGTCACTTTGCTTTGTATACCCAAAAAAGAACTTCACCGCCACCCACATTACGTATATATAGTATGTTCCCGTATGTGAAGTATATACACAGAGCCAAAAGGAAGAAAATTAAGGATAATACAAAATTCTTATCTCTTTTTCTTGTGTTTTGTTAGTGTACCAACATATATAGGTATGTATGTATGTACTCTTATGTTGGGTTTTAAAATGCTATAAATTACATATATGATTTTTGTGTATCTGTACATTGTACATTCGTTGCTTGTGTTGTGTTCTTATGGATTCAGGGATTTTGGATTTTTTTTTTTTAATTTATCGTATTCAACAATTTCCTTCTACTTTTTATTTTCCTTCTTTATTTTTATTGTGATTTGGATTTGGAATTTTTATGGTGTTCTTGTCGTTTGATCGAAGAGTTTTTTGTTGGGTATAACGAAACTAAGCCTTCGCTTTTGAATGAAGTTGACATGGCAATTAAGTGACGATTTATGGTGGCAATACATATGGATAAAATATGCCGAGAGATAAATATTAAACTTTATTTACCCCTGGTATTTCGGGGATGTTAATGAAACAAGGCGGCAAAGCTGAAAATAATGAATACAATTTTTGAACGTTTCCTTTAAGTTATTTTGGAGGTGAAGGTCTTGAGTAGATCAATAAGGCTGCTACTCGTATGTGTGTCTAGGGCCAGCGCACTAGGTCTAAAGTGAAGTATCGGTTCGTTTCACTGGATTGTGAATATTACTATAAATTTGTCGGTTTATAATGTCACTTGTCAATTTATAACACTTCCGGAATTTTCTAGATAATTCGGGAAACAGCCACAATAATTTCTAAATTTCCTCTAAACACTAAAACACAAACAACAATAACTTACAAAATAATTTTTTTATTCATAATAGGTGGAATCGCAACAACAAGTCACAGCGTATATAGGGTCTAGTTTTTAATTAAATCCGAGCAGGCAGTGCCCTGCCAAAAACCACTGAGTTTTTTATTCAACTGAGTAATTTTACTCTGCATACTGCGTTTATATTTATGAACAGTGCTTACACCGTGCATACTCGGTTATTCAAATTTTACACTAAAATGAATGCAAGTATAAGGAGAGTATGCAAAGTAAAAAACTAAGGGAAATTTCAGCAGAAAAAAACCCTACATTATCGACATATTTCGTATCAAGTGGTAGTACAAAATTCTGTTGATATTAGCCGAAAATTACAAGTTATTCAAGTTAACAGTAAATTTTCGCTGAAAAAAATTTGCATAATCAATATCATATAATTCGAAAGTTTAAAGGTCATATGAACTGGGTGAAGTTAGACAGACTCGTAATTAACTGGATCCCATATTTATAATATGTCGTGTTAGGGCCCAATGAATTTGAGTTGTGGCACTAACAGTGAACACCTGTGCCAAAAATCAGGCCATATTTTATGTAGCATCATAGTGAAATAAATAAAAAACTGGACGCATGTTTTGTGGTAATTTGTGCTGGGTGAAGTTAGACCAATTCGTAAATAGCTGGATCCCATATTTATAATTTGTCGTGTAAGGGGCCAATGAATTTGATTTACAGGCCATATCAACTCAAATTTAAACAAATATGGGATCCAGCTATTGTCGAATTGGTCTAACTTCACCCAGTACATATTACCACTGAATATGCGTCCAGCTTTTAATTTATTTCACTATGATGCTACATAAAATATGGCCCGAATTTTGGAACAGGTGTTCACTGTTAAGACCACAACTCAAGTTCATTGGGCCCTAACACGACAAATTATAAATATGGGATCCAGCTAATTACGAGTCTGTCTAACTTCACCCAGTTCATATGACCTTTAAGCATTCGAACTATGTGATATTGATTATGCAAATTTTTTTCGGGGAAATTTACTGTTAACTTAAGCATGAGATATGTACTGGGTTCGAATCTATTACGATCGGTGATGCTAATAAACACATCTAAGGCCATCTGTTGGAATGCAGAATTCAGCGCCGACCCACTGTCTATATGTCAATTGACCTTCAAAGGACATTCAGACCATGGGACAGTTAATACTTTCTTTAAAAAAAATTTAAATTAAAAAATAGACCAATATAGTCTATGACAATGCACCATACTTCATCTATTTCGATTGGAATTTCCTCTCTAAGTCTGTCTAATGTAACATACGTCTTAATGGGAAATTTAAGCAAATCCTGCAATTCCCGAAAAAAATAAACATTGATATAAAACATTTTGACTAGAATTTCATCAAAAAAGTATCCAAAAACGTCTAAGAACCTGAAAACTCAACAATGAAATTTTTTATATGTGTCCGTAAAAGCCCGAAATCGGTAAATGTCCGAAATTTTAATTTTTTATATTCGTTTACATGAGTAAAACCCTGATTGTCTAGAAGTCCGTTGGTTACGAAATGTTTTTTGACTTTCCTTGTTATATCGCAGAAGTATCATTTATTCCCCATAGAAGGCCAAGCATCATGAGGGGCGCGATTACCTCCGGTGAACCCGTGAGAGTTAGTAAAACCATTAGTCCATACCAGGGTTGGGCAAGTTAGATTACGCAATATAATTAGTAGCCGGTCTTACCAGTTGCCGTTAAACTTGTCATTGTATAGTGAGTACATGGTGAACCTGGACAACATCCTCATCGCACGCACGGTTAGTATAATGAACAGACATAAAATTCCACCACAAGCATAAACCAACCACGGCGTTGAGTGGTGAATAAAATGAATTATTACATTTCCATCATCCAGTTTCCACCATGAGTTGCAATATGCAACTCATTCAAAGCAGTGCTTCCGCGGTATTTACCACAATATCAACGTGGGTTTATGCCTAAAAGACCAGGATCAACAAATCTCATAGAATTTACTAGCTATTCTAGTAAAGAAATTGAGAAACAAGTTGATGTAATATACACCGACTTTACAAAAGCTTTCGACTCCATCAGCCATTGTAAAACACATTTTCAAGTTCGGATTTTACAGTCAGTTTGTAGCCTGATTCAAATCTTATTTGAGTAATCGCATACAATATATTGAAATAGGAAGTAAAACGTTGAATATACAAGCAACCTCTGGTGTACCATAAGGCTCTCACGTTAACCCATGGATTTCCAAAATCTTCTTTAATGGTATTACTGAAGTAATAAAGCATTCCAATATCCTAATATTCGCAGATGATCTCAAAACCTACAAAGCCATCGAGTCAGCCGACGATGCCAATAAACTACAGGAAGATATTGACAACCTAGCATTATGATGCGAGTTTAACTATCTGAGTCTCATTACTGAAAAGTGCAAATCTCTATCATTTCACCGTAAAGCCAACCCTGTTATACAAGGCTACAAGATAAACGGTGTACTCCTTCAGGTAGTACTTGGAACTAAAGGCCTATGGGTTACTTTCGTTGAAAACATGAGCTGTGCATCACTAGAGCGAACTCCATGCTCGGTTTTGTCAATCGTTGGACAGGTAACTTTTTTGATGTGAAAACAAATAAGATCGTGTATTGTGCTTACGTTCGATCCCAGCTGGAATATACTATAAATATATGGAGTCCGTTCTACGAAGATCATATCCAAAGTATTGAGAAAATTCAAAAGAAGTTTATACGCTACTTGACCTAGAAAGCAGACGTGAATTTCCAAAAAGTACATTTATTACTAATTTCGTACTAATCGACGCACCGGATGTGCAAGAGATCATGACTTGATCCACTTAAACAGACACAGAACCAACTATGGCGATAATGAATCAGTGGAGATGATGTGTTAGAGTTTCAACAGAATTAACTATTTATTTTATTTTTGTGTTACTAAAAATAATTTTAAAAATAGATTAAGGCAATTTTATTTCAGTGATTTTTCTTTTTATTTCAAATTTTCAAGTCCAACGCGGATTTATTATATTTTGTATTTTTTCAAGTCAAATTTCAATATAAATAAATAAAGTTCGGTCTCCTCTCTAATGTACCGGACAGTCTGCCTTTTAACTTCGTCCATCTGCGTGCAAACGGTAACGGACGTGCTTTGAAACATTTCGGAATAGCATCAGGTTTGAAGGTTTAGTGGGCTTTAAATCGATTACAATAAACCAGAACCCCGTTTGTTCGAAAATGCTCGAGTTATTTTAACAAAAATCATCGACTTTGGTTTCCCAACCGCAAGGACTAGATAGAAAATAAACACTATTTCTCCGCTTAAATACGCTGAATTTGAAGGCCAAATACCTCGAACCAGTTCACTCTCAAAACATTTGCTGCGTCGAATGCAGTCACCAGTAGTGACAAATCTGTCTGATCAATCAAAAATTTTACATTACCGTTCAATTTACCTCGCACTGGCACCCAAATATTGGGGCTCAAACTTTTATTCACGACTGTGACTTTCGGCTGGTTTAATTCATCTAAAAAATTTCAAACGAAAACGAATACTTTTTGTTGGCCCGAACTTTGAACAGTTCGTCACTGGAATTGTCAAAACATTCGATGGCATCCACCGAATTGACATTGTTATTGGATTCACTTTGATCATCACTCGTTAGAGATCGACTTGACTTATCACTATTTCTCACTTCACTTACCGATGCAATATGGCCAACTTTAATATATGCTGCGATCATGCTTTGAACCACAGCTCAGATATAACTTCAAAGCATTTTACCGAACACGTTCTTGGATACCTGATTTTTCAGTTGTTAATTACGATAAAATACTATTTTAACTGAGCCATGTTCCTATCAAAATTTTCCTTGTTCTGGTCGTATGTACGCATCGGCGCGGGCGCTGAAAAATTATGTGTTCTTTGACTGATCAACAAATTTTTCATCTGTAGCACTATTCTGATAATCTCCCGGGAAAAGAGAACTGAGGATAGAATTAATATGCAATTTCTGTTCAAAAACTTTTTTTCGGGCTACTGAGGTGGAAAGTTTCATACCAAAATTGGCAGATAAAATTACCCACGAATTAATTTTGTTTTCAAAAAAATTAACACTACCTTTTTATCATGCTGTATAAGGTAGCCGAAATTTGTCAGCGGAAAATTTGAGATTTTGCTACTCGCCACAAGTGGCAGCACCATCATAAAAGAGAATTTATTATGTTATATAATTATCAGCGGAAATGTTTTATTCATTTTGTATCTCTTTTTTCACTAAATAAAACATCCCAGCGGAATAAAATATTAAAAGTGATCCCTAAAATGATAAATTGATTGATCTCCGAAGTAAAGGAATTCGCTAAATGAAATTTCTAAATTTAACAATATTCCGTCTTTTCGCCATTCTTAAAGAATGACGATGAAATTTGGATAGTAGTATTGATCATGGACTTTAAAGTAAGTTTTGGACAAAATTCTAGGACCTGTTAATGCCACTAAACTTGGCCGTTTCATAACCAATCTTTTTGAAAATTTAATTAATTTATTTTAAGTTTTTGGCCAATATTTTAAAAACGTCCATTAGTAACCAATACTTTCGGTTGTTTTCCTACTAGCTTAGGTCACACTGAGACTACAAGGAAAATTTGGGGATAATTTCTGGATTACATTTTTCACTTTAATATATTGGCCAAAAACTGATAATAAACTAATAAAATTTTCAAAAGGATTGGTTATGAAATGGCCAAGTTTAGTCCAGCATGAACTTATCCTAGAATTTTGTCTAAATCTTACTTTAAAATCCGTGATCAACACTACTATCCAAATTTCGTCGTTATTCTTTAAGAATGGCGGAAAGACTGAATATTATTAAATTTCAAGATTTCATTTACCGAGTTCTTTTACTTCGGAGATCAATCATTTTATCATTTTAAGGATCACTTTTAATATTTTATTCCGCTGGGATGTTTTATTAAGTGAAAAAAGAGATACAAAATGAATAAACAATTTTCGCTGGTATTTATACAACAAAACAAATTCAGTTTTGTGATGGTGCGCCTACTTGCGGCGAGTAGCGAAATCTCTTATTTTCCGCTGATAAATTTCCGCTATCTTATACAGCATCTTTTTACCCCAGTATGCCAGAAAAATGATTTTTAAATAAAAATTACATATAAATTATTTCCCCAGTTCCCTATTCCCGGGGAACTACCAGAATAGTGCCTGAATAGTTAACTGACAACCAGAGGTGCAACCAACTTTTTCATGTGTTCATCCATTTTGACAAAAAAACGAAAACCACTTTTTTCACACGGCACTAATTTTACAATTCTCAATTTTTTTTTATATCCTCGCCGCTCTCAATTGTTTCGTCCAGATGGACTTGTCGTAAAACAAAAGTCCTTGATATAATATTGCAATTGTAATTAGCCGGCTAACATGCCATGACGAGATCCAAACCTGAGCTGAATGACAATCAATGTTCGGAAAAAATCGATGATGAGAGAACTGAGAAAATGCATTGCTGTGAATAATTTGTGTGTTCCGTTGCACAAACGCGACAGAAAGGATCCTGTATTCAGTGTTTACCACAACAAAATGGGGAAGTGCTATGAATGCTTTAATCTGAAAGAGAACAACCGTATTTTTCACTACACATAATAGGATGAAGGATACAGGAGTGAAAAAGGGTCTCCATTCGGTACAATGTATTGGTGAAATGTTTTGTAAAATGATGAGTTCAAACTACAAGCGCAAGGGAGAGGGAAGCTAAGCAATGGACTGCATTATTTGGCTGAACAACAAACGCAAGCGATGCGTATAAGTAGCAGAAAGATTTCGAAACAATTTCTATTCTGTAAAAGTATTCTAAAGTACTAATCGAGTGCCACAACAACATTGAACGAACACATTTTGCATGTTAGTAAAAACTCGGCCTTAGCTTGAAATGCTTTCTCTCGCTCTCGAACACTGCAAAATTAATCAAGTAAGTAACTACGAGTATGTATGCAAATAATATATGAGTATAAAAACTGCAGGTGCTAATATCTAAAAAAATATAAATTCAATACCACATCTGTGTACTTTGAATGCGCAGGGTCTAGGGAACTGTCGGTAAATGCTGTTCTGTCAACTTTCAATTTATCTTGACAGCGCGTAAATCATACTACAATGCTAATATTTGCTATATACATGCATAGGTCATTATTTATTTATTAATAAATGGTGCATACAGTGACTACAATCGGCACAACAAAAGTGGCAAAAAAATTACGGCACATAACCTCGACCAAAAAAGATTGTATAAAGCTTTCTTGAATAAATTTCTCGACAAGTGAGAATCGAAAGCTCCGTAGACCTTGTTAAACACCGGCGATACTCTCAGAATTGGATGATCGATGATTAAAGATCCATCGCGTTGGCGCATTCGACGTTCGGGAGCGTACAAGTTGAAATGTGCTAGTAACTCGATACAGTCGAGACGGGAATTGATGATATCACACACAAACAGCGCGGCGATGGAGCCGCGATCGGCGATTATCTAGACGTTGCAGTTTCAAAAGATTACATCGATTGTGATAAGACGGGAGAACGAAGTCCACAGCACGCAACTGTTTCTGGATACTCTCAATCCTCTCGGAATAACAGTGGTAGAAGAGTGACCAAACAGGAGATGCATTCTCCAAAATGGACCGAACAAAGCATACGTATACTGATGTCAAAGTTAACGGGTCACTAAAGTCCTTGCAGTTTCGTTTAATGAAGCCATGCATAATGTACGACTTTAAAATAATGGCGTTAACATGTTTGGTAAATGTAGCATCAGATTCAAAAATCATTCCAAGATCCGAAATATAGCTCAACCCGATCAATGGTTTCGTTGTACAGTTGATATTGGTAAAAAACAGGCGAGAGGATACGTTTAAAGCCAGTAAGTTGTTAATTGTCCAACTGCAAACTAACACGTCTGTGACTTAAAACATTTTACAACGTCGTTAATAAATAATGAAAATAACAGTGGGCCGATATGGCCACCTTAAGGTACGGCGGATGGCGCCCGAAATAATGGGGTGAAAGTATCCAGAATCCTAACAGATTTCCAACGATCTGAGAGATAAGAACGCAACCAGTCGATGGGAATGAAATCACAGTCGAGACTCTCCAACTTGCTAATAAGAATGTAGTGATCAATCACACCGAAAGCCATTGCGAAGTCTGTGTGTAGACAACGTTAAGCTGCTGCTTGGAATTTAGACTGTCAAATAGATGACCACAAAATGAGGACAAATTTGGCACGGTAAAAATCCATGCTGAAAAGGAAAAATAAGTATCTTGGTATGGAAGTGCAACACTCTGTGAACCATGGACTCAAACAGTTTGGGTATAAGACAGAGAGGATGGCGATCCCACGATAATTACTCACCTCACTTCTATTACCCGCCTTGAAAATTGGATGAACACATGAGATTTTCCAGGGATCTGGGAAAATACCACGAAGAAGGCTTTTGTTAAACAAGAAGGTAACTGTTTGAATAGATGAATGAAAATGAAAAATTAATAAAACGATTTCCAATATTCCACATACACATCTGAACCATTTCGATTGAGTTTAAGAATCTTAACGGTGTTGTTCAATAATTCGATGTAAAAAAGACCGACGATGATAAATACTTGCTGCCATGGAAAAACACATCAACGAAAAACGCTTGCTGTTCCTCCCGCTTCCCGAACCGTCTATATAGATAGAAATAAAAAATCAATACAAATTGAATTGTTGCATGGTTGCATGATAAAAATTTCCTTTATGCTATGTTCATCTCCTCTATGTATGCACAATAAACTCTTTGCTTGTACTGGTTTTTGCCTTCATATATGATGATGAACTCAAATAAGATGAGGACGAAGCTTCAGAAAACGTAACCATCGTATACGCGAATTGTTGTTGGTTATCCGTTTGGAGTAAAATAAAATTATAACGAGATGAAATAAAATCAAATGATGCCATCACACAATGTACAGTTCAACTACCGTTGAGACATATTGGAAAATTTCGATTCAATTTTCTTGTGTTACATTTATGTATCTATGAAGTTTTTATGTTACGTTTTATGTACATATTTATGTATATGGAAATTTTATTATGCTTCCTCTTTTTAGTTATCTTCACACATCGCTTTCGTCATATTGTCGGGCGTTTCTGCTGATTTAAATTTTCCTTTTGTTGGAGTTAAATTTCTCTGCTTGAGAACAGCGCGCAATCAAACAGCAATCGAATAGTGGATTACACTAATCAAGTCAAAAATAATTGTTATTTATTTTCAGATGCTGCGCAACTGGCATACTAACTAAAGGGTTTTCCAATAAGAGTGATATGAATTGTTGCAGTGTCTTGTTGGAACCAAAGGTGGTCAAGATCAACTTCTTCCAATTTCGGCCATAACAAGTTGGTTATCATCGATCTATACCGATCTCCATTGACAGTAACGATGTTACCAGCTTCATATCGAAAAAAATACGGACCGATGGTTCCACCAGATCAATAACCACACCAAACTGTCAATTTAGGTGAATGTAATGATTTTTCATGAATAATTTGTGGATTTTCTTCGCACCAGAATCGATAGTTTTGTTTATTTACCGCACCACTCAGATGAAAGTGAGCCTCATCGGAGAAGATGATTTTCTTAAAACAATCGTTATCGTTTGTAATTGCAATTTCTAAACGTTGTTCTTGCGTATATCTAACCATGATGAAATTATAAACATTACTGAATACAATGAAACAAAATATGACAGATTATGACATACATATTACAAATGGCCGAAACGTCACTTAAAAATCATAGCATTCCTATTGGAAAAAACAATCAGATGTCCCGCCAAACTGTACTGCTGATCATACTACAAATCAACGGAAAATACTTTGACCTTATATACAAAGTATCAACACAATATTTTAGCGAATTATTTTAAATTCGTTAAGCAATAGTTGACCTTGGTTTATATTTAAATTTCTTTTTGATGTAATTATTGCACTAGTTTTAGATGTAACTGCATCGCAAATAGATTTGGTGCAAGGTTGGTACCAAAATATGATACGTGAAGCAGCTTCGCACTACCATGAGAGCTTTAGTTCCTACGGCCAACTATATCATTAAACCCGCTATCCTCGCTATAGATTTAGTAGAATCTTAGGTTGTCATCAAATTTTAAGTATTATATGACACAAAAAATTGTATAGAAATACAAATTCCTCATTTATATCTCTTCTCGATGTTTCATTGATCCGAATTTTCACCGCGTCATTATAATATCACCCGGCTAATCCCTAACGATGTTCATGGTGTTACGACTCACTGAACATCGTTAGAAAAATAAATTCAACAATTCCAACCTGTACTCGTATACACGACATAGCTACACGCACCTATCTGTATTATGGGATATGCGACACATATTATTGTTACCAGGCATTTCAAAATGATATCACTATAACAATAAACTTTTTGAAACATCACAAACAACAGCAACAACAAAAAATTTACATAATTAAGATTAAACTAAGTAAAGAAATTTTATGATTATACGTTCGTTTAGATTGTATTTAGGCGAAAGTATATGTATACTCTTGAAGATTTCATATATCCTGTATAGTACGCACATAACACACACGTACATACATTTATGTTATGACAACAATAAAAATAAAATTCTTTCTATTTTCTATTTCATGGAAATACATATTTTCCCATCCAAAAAGAAAAATCTTCACAACAATAAAAGCAAATCACCAAACCATCATCTCATCACCTAGTGCGTATATTACATAGAATATATCCTTTTTATTCATCCTTTCATTTAATTTCGAATAAAAAGAGGAAAAGGTAAACTAGGAAAATGACACAAGAAGAACAAGAAAACGAAGATTCCTTTTATTTCAAAAAATATTAAAATAAATTCCATCTTATCAAACACACATGAATGAATTCTTATATATTTTCTTACAAAAAAAATATTTTCCTCATTTTCTTTTATTTTTTTTACCTATTATACCTGTGCTACCTTATCCTTTTCTCGTAACGGTACGCGTATGTATATGTGTTTGAATATGTATACCTACATGTGCGGATGATGAGTATCCTAATTCGGTAGAATATCTAGAAATTTTATGCTTTCTAATGTGACATATTCAAGGTGATCGGTGTTAATGGTAGAGGTCGTTTTCACCCATATTTGCCATTTTACTCGTGATATTTTCGCCATTTGCACAATTTAATGAGTTGTCTTAGTTCTATGGCAACTATTTTGTGTATGGGTAGCTGAATAGATCCGTCATAATATTTGTAACTGAAATTTGTATCTTTAGTGGGCGACACCTTCGCGTGCTATAAAAATAGAGAGTAACCGTTCCGCCACAAACATCTACATCTTTTCTGATACCAGAGCTCCCGATATGTCCTATTTATCGGCTGTAGCGTCACAACATTGAACGCGTAGTTTATACCGCCATTGACAATCGCCCAGGCAGCCAATAATTTCTTATTTATTACGATTTCAGGCTACCTTCAGCTGTTAGCACTTTTAATTTTAGAATATTCCAGTTGGACTGTAACAGAATTCTATCCAATTCTGTGACTGACCAATCCCAATAGTACTAATTTCCCAAGAGCATGGCCTCGAAGATAATCACGTCGATTATAACGGGTGATTTTTTAAGAGCTTGAGAACTTTTTTTTAAAAAAAAACGCATAAAATTTGCAAAATCTCATCGGTTCTTTATTTGAAACGTTAGATTGGTCCATGACATTTACTTTTTGAAGATAATTTCATTTAAATGTTGACCGCGGCTGCGTCTTAGGTGGTCCATTCGGAAAGTCCAATTTTGGGCAACTTTTTCGAGCATTTCGGCCGGAATAGCCCGAATTTCTTCGGAAATGTTGTCTTCTAAAACTGGAATAGTTACTGGCTTATTTCTGTAGACTTTAGACTTGACGTAGCCCCACAAAAAATAGTCTAAAGGCGTCAAATCGCATGATCTTGGTGCCCAACTTACCGGGCCATTTCTTGAGATGAATTGTTCTCCGAAGTTTTCCCTCAAAATGGCCATAGAATCGCGAGCTGTGTGGCATGTAGCGCCATCTTGTTGAAACCACATGTCAACTAAGTTCAGTTCTTCCATTTTTGGCAACAAAAAGTTTGTTAGCATCGAACGATAGCGATCGCCATTCACCGTAACGTTGCGTCCAACAGCATCTTTGAAAAAATACGGTCCAATGATTCCACCAGCGTACAAACCACACCAAACAGTGCATTTTTCGGGATGCATGGGCAGTTCTTGAACGGCTTCTGGTTGCTCTTCACTCCAAATGCGGCAATTTTGCTTATTTACGTAGCCATTCAACCAGAAATGAGCCTCATCGCTGAACAAAATTTGTCGATAAAAAAGCGGATTTTCTGCCAACTTTTCTAGGGCCCATTCACTGAAAATTCGACGTTGTGGCAGATCGTTCGGCTTCAGTTCTTGCAGGAGCTGTATTTTATACGGTTTTACACCAAGATCTTTGCGTAAAATCTTCCATGTCGTCGAATAACACAAACCCAATTGCTGCGAACGGCGACGAATCGACATTTCACGGTCTTCAGCAACACTCTCAGAAACAGACGCAATATTCTCTTCTGTACGCACTGTACGCATTCGTGTGGTTGGTTTAATGTCCAATAAAGTAAACTGAGTGCGAAACTTGGTCACAATCGCATTAATTGTTTGCTCACTTGGTCGATTATGTAGACCATAAATCGGACGTAAATCGCGAAACACTTTTCGAACCGAACACTGATTTTTGTAATATAATTCAATTATTTGCAAGCGTTGCTCGTTAGTAAGTCTATTCATTACGAAATGTCAAAGCATACTGAGCATCTTTCTCTTTGACACCTTGTCTGAAATCCCGCGTGATCTGTCAAATACTAATGCATGAAAATCCTAACCACAAAAAAATCACCCTTTAGAATCCGAGGGAGCGAATCGAATGCGGATCGGAAAATGCATATAAATAAAATGAAAAACAATTGCTATAAATCAAAGTAGCCAAGAAAATTTGTATCGATTTTCATACAAATCATTTTTTATGATTCCCCGTACAAACGCAAAAAAATAGTTGCGGATCTAAAACAAACTTTACTTTACTAGCGTTTTTGGTAAGTATTGATGTGGAAGGCGTTACTAACGATTACATAACGATGAAGGAAACTGTTGACGCTAAGAGGCTCTTTTCCTTTCTGCTGACCTTGGTAGCATACCACTATCAACTTTACTAACCAATTCTCCAAATAGAGCCTATGGGCCAAATTAAGTTATTGGTTAGGGTAAAATGTTTGTGTAAACGTTTTACGGTTACAACCACAGTCGAGTTTTGCCCAAACGATCGGTTGATAGGTCCACTATTTCGGGGTCCGATGCCTCATTCAATCCTTCCCCATTTCATTTCGTAATTCACGTTGTTTTTATTCATTGCGGTAAGCTAGGCTGTTATCTAGGCGCACCCCAAAACCCACACAGATAATGGCAATTCTGTGAAACTGGGCTGGCTTTAGCGGTAGCTAAAGTTTAACCCGTTTCAGGACGTTAGCAGGTGTGGATTGCTCATCTGTATTATTTCGATTTCCCTTAGATTGATAGGTTCCTGCGGAATTCAAGAACGTCACCGGATCTACACGAAACCTTTTCTCTAGCAGTAACCTCCAGTATGGTTTGAGAATATATCTCACCTAAACTGTCTGCACTCTTCTTCTAGAGGAAAAGGGACCATTGATCTATACAGGCTGTAAACTTTATTTCATTCCGAAATCATCGTACCCTCGTGTACAATTTTTCCATCTCGAGGTTTCTTTTGAGATATCTGCCTTTGTCAAGCAGTAATCTTCCTTTCTTGAGTGGTTCGTCCCGCTACCAAAATCGTGTAGAGCTGTTGTGCAGGGCCTCTTGTGTCTTTATCGATAGATAAGTTGTTTAAGAGTCCAGCATTATTCCAGCTTATAACACCGTTTTTGTTCCTTTAACGGCCAAAGTTTCATCAGAGATAGTTTCCGGATGTTTTAGACAGAACTATTCATTTTTGTTGGTTTGGTTTAGATCCACGACATATTCCCCGAATAGCGGAGGAAAGAAGTACCGGTCTGCACAGTGATAAGAGAAACACACATATGGCTACTTGAATCGGAGGGGCGCCAGGTATGCGGATACGTCGATAAAAACCAAGTTTGTTTTTATACTGGACCTCCTGCGTAATATGTTAACACTGCTCATAGCCTGAAATCGCGGATAATTGTTTATGTTGAGAATTAACTTGACTATTGCAACGAAGACAGAATGTACGCAATCTTCCTGCCATTTAATGACAACTAATTAATTTTTGGAATATATCGAGAGGATGTAGTTCTTCTACTCCAACATATGGAACGGCAGGAAATTCTAAAATGCCACAGCAGGTCGCTTTACCAGATATGCTATTTCTCTTCATCGCTCTAAACAATAACAAACTATCAACGAATCATATGGCAACCTTTTCGATATGAGGCAGTCCACGATTTTCGTTGGTGCATTGTCTGTTACAGTACTATCAACGCTCCAGATCCGCGATTTGTATTGTTCTTCAGCTATCACAAGGCGAACAGGAAAAATTCCCAATCGCAACAAAGTTTCGTCGAGAGAGATTTATTTCGACAACTTGATGGCCGGCACACACGAAATCATGAACTTAATCGATGCTGCAGAAATGGCCTTCGAACAAACTGCTTTTCAATGAGATACCGATAAACCTGAGGCGAATCGATGGTTATCTCATACCACAATTATCGCCAAAAACATAGTTCAATAATTGTAAGTACCTATTCGACGTATCGTGGAATGAAGCGGTCCGGCAATAACTTGCTCAAGATGGCTCACTTACTAAGGTTGTTTGAGATCCATGGAATTTCTTAGAATCAATTGGTGGATAAATCATTCGATATGGATTCGGCGATGCCTCTGATAAATCGTATGCAACGGTGGTGTACAACTTTGGTAGATCTATCTATCAGACTCACAATATTGACATCCAAGACTAACGTTGCACCACTGAAAACAATTAACCTGCACCATCTAGAGCTTTGTGCACGCATGCTCCTCATCAAAGTCTTACATTTCAATCTCCCAACGTGATATAACACAAATTTAACTTGGTTGACTAATCGCTGGAAGACGTTTTTGGCCAATCTAGTTTCACAAATCCTGGGTAACCTTCAACCCACCAAATCCAATTCCAATTGGAATTATGTCGACACAAATTGTGACATCTCACACCGTACTACTTACTCGATATATATTCGTATCGCGGCTTTCTCAAACGCTTCGACCAAAATCGTCGCCGCAGCGCAGTAACGTACTCGAGAGACTTCACCACCGTACCTGAGCTCAATAGTGTTCTGGGCCAAACTGGTTCAAGAAACTTATTTCGCTGATGTGATATCAAGAAATCAATCCGGGGAACATATATTAGACAAGATCCCACTTTGATCTCTGAACCCTTCTCCCCCCAGTCTCTTACTACGGGCCATAAATTGACTCTAAAGAATCGAATTTACCATACACAAGCAGCCATCCGATTATCTTTTGAAGAGAAACCCAGCTTGTCAATTTACTTATTTCGCAACTTATGATTAATCTTAAATCGCATTGTGTTGCTCCTTCGACACTGTTCCTGTACAGTGACGTGGATTATGCGGGTCCAATATACATCAAACTATACAAAGGCCATGGCGATGTATCAACGAATTGTTAAATCTGCATTTTCGTCTGTTTATCTATCTGTCTATCTAGCACGAAGAGCCAAAATCCAGAGCATTAAAGATATAAATCCTGAGATCGCTGCATTACAAGCTCAAGATGGTACTACGTGGAATTTCATTCCTCCTGCTTCGTCTCATTTTTGGGAAGCAGGAGTAAAATCAGTTAAGCATCATTACGTCGCATTAAAGACACTGTTATGTCAGATCGATTCTTACTTAAACTGGTGATATTATGTTTCATATCGAATGATCCAGCAAACTGCATAATCTTCACTCCAAGGCACTTTTAAATAGGATAGGCACCAATCACGACAACTCAAAATACATTACTCGATGTGAAAACGAACCGATCCACTCATGACCAAAAACTTCAACATACGTATTTCTGGAGAAAGTGGCTGAGAATCAATGACAAGCGTCGGTGATATACCGATCGATTAGTGTGCTATGACGAACATCAGTTCGACGTAACGTCGGGTAACTCCATCAACCAAACAGCAACGAACAACACCATTATGCAAGGATGTGAAAATTGGTATTTCCACGGGGAAACTATTTTCTTCTTACTCTAAGCTCTATTCGAGCAGCTCGTTAGGGGTACAGCAGCAATTAAATCGTGCTTAATTCGCCGAATACTTTCGCCAATTCTGTTTCAAAATACCTTTAGCCTACATTTGAAAAGTTTTTCGCTAATCCTTCCATATATATCCTTACCGAATAAATGGAAAATGTACATCATACATGTAATCATAATTAATGATTTTTCTACAATTTCCTCTTCTCATCTTTTGTACACTTCATCTTCACACGTACCAAAATATATTTATCGTTTTTCCAAAAAATTTCTATAATTCTGTACCTCGAGCACATACTCGTTCACATAGCTTGGATTAGAAAATGAAAAATTTTTATTAATTACGTAATACAATTTTTTTCAATTTATCTGAAAATTTTCCTAAAAATATCCCTTTTAATCCTTTTTTTTTTGCTGCTTTATATGTTCATGATAAAGAGGTGGGTACACTTTCTATTGTGGAAACTGTGCGGAACATGACAAATGTGTGTTTGATGTAATTAATTATAAACAAAAATTATGCTAAAGAAAATCAATTGAAAATATGAGGGAACGTCATTGTTTTGACGTTTACTTGGATACCAGCAAACAAGCATACATGTTAAACCATTCCAGCACAATAAAATCTAATTTTTTGTGTGTATATGTTATCCGCCATTCCGCCCCCAGCCATTTTAATAAACTCTTTCTCTCTCGCATAAATGTAAAGATACAAATGTCGTTTACTGAAAATCTTCGCGTATACATACTCGTAGTACATTTTTATTTTATCTAGATATTTCAAAAACCAATTAAAAGTTTTTCGTAAAAACACATAAATTGTCTTCATTTTGCTTTGTTGTTTGGAAAATGTGAAAAATCATTTTCCTTGCAGAGGAATTAAAATATGAAGACAACACCATACATATTTTTTGGTAAAAGAACAAAAAAAATTCTAAAATTTTCTTAGATATAGAAATTCATCTTCTGTATTAAGAACTCATTCATTTTTATTGTTTTACGTCTTCCTGTCTGTCTAGTGCGCTAGCTAGCTATTTCTGCTTGTTGTACTTTGATAACAGAAATACAAACAATAAAATTTTGTATTTTATTTCTTTTTCAGGAGGCTGAACCAACATAATCATACATCATACTCGTACATACTAATTTATATTTACACATATTTAAATTATCATCAACGTCTTTATCCTTACTCCTCTTTATTTTAAAATCAAAACTTTCTTAATTTTTAATGTTTTTGGTTTGTTTTGTATTTGAAAAACACAAAAGGATGTTCGCACGAAATTTACAAATGAAATGTTTTGAAAACACGAAATTTTTGTTTTAATTTTTCCCGCAGCTTGCTATTTATTAAAAATTAATTGCTTTCTTTTATTACGAGTTTACGAGTATACAGTGTTTTACTGTACATACAAAGAATAATGTGCCAAGAAAGAAGCTTCATAATCCCTGAAAACTTCATACTGGTTCAGAAAATTTTTATTGAATGAAAGCCTCATTATTACCCGACATTAACCCGAATCATCCTGAACGTTAATTTTTCGAATTTTTCATAAATGGTTTAGATGCTCAACTTCTAGAACAAAACGGAAAATTTCATCATCAGATTTTTTTCAAATGTCTCTATGTCCTCAGAATACGTGGCGACGTTGCCATATGGCAACGCCAGGATTAAAAGGCTACAAGACAGTGACACATAGTAAATCGGTTTGTTCATGGATTCAATTCAATAAAACAGCAAGATTATGTAGTAATTCAGTTTTTATTTAATTCAGATTCACTTAGTGCAAGCAGTTCGAACATTCGGATTACATAGGTCACCCGCACAGCGTCTCTTCTTCTCTAGAGATATAACAAGGTGATTTGTGTGGTCATAGCGAATAGTGGTAGCTAATGTGGTCGAATGCTACTTTGCAACTTTGGCGGATCTCCAAAATGCTTACAATAATAAATTGAAATTTCGAGTTTGAATTGCTTTTGTGGCATATCCGCATCGATAACCCATGTAAAAGTGCAGCTCCACCACTTTTTGAAGCGGTAAGCGATACGATAAGCTGTAACGTTTTGGTCAAATCGATGGACCCCACACATATATTGATTATATTCGGATACTACACAAGGACCAGTGACACCTATTTTCTTCCGTGCATGTTTGGAATAGCGAGATGCAATCGATGTTGGTGTGGAACCTAAATGTGTTGATAGCATGCAGACGACTGAATTATCGAATCCCGGTTTTCTTTCTGTGGAATCAAACAACTTTTCGGAATTCGATACTCAGGAATGCTACCAGTTCCATAGTCTCGACTTTCTCAGAAAAAACGTCAATTATGTCGATAAGGGGAGCAGCACATTTACCAAATAGTTCTTCATATGTTGAGTTTGATCGCGGATTTTTACCTCGCTACACCTCGAAATTGAACATGTACCCGCTGGGAGTACATAAAGACCATACCATATAACGTATAGGTTTCCGTTTTATGAACTGTTGACAACCGTGCTTCCCAAAACAAGCTATCATACTTTCATCAAAGGATAAATTGTGTTCGGGATGGAAATGTTTCAACATTTTTGATTTGATGTGATCGGTTATCGGTCTCAACTTTCATAATTTATCAGTTACGTTTTGTGGAGCACGCACGTCCGGTTCAAAATGTAGACTCTGCAAAATTTCCTTAACGCGATTTCGACGCATGCTGTTATACACCAAATCGTTGCGCAAACTAGTATCGTTGCTCCACTCCAGTTACACAGGTTTAACCAGTAGATCCGCTAACAAGCAAAATGCCAATAAAAACGCGAAATTCTGTAACGAAATAAATTTTGTAACATTGTAACATAATTGCAGAGACAAAAATAAAAACAAACCGTTAACAGCAATCTGCAATATTTTTTTCTGAATATTCTGAAGTAAAACATCATCTATAAATTTCTCGAACTGTTCAGAGTTCTTGTTGGATGTTGGTAAAGGACAGCTGGATGAAGATTGATGTACACGACTTAAATGTGGTGATAATGACTTGTGCGCTGTTATTTCTGTGGGTTCAGAAGTATGTAGTGAACTACCAGATAAATTTAAAGAAGTATTATTGAGCACATTCGCCAAAACACTATCTTCAAGAATGTGATCCAAATTCTCGCTACCCACTTCCAGATTCTCAAGACGTTCGTCATTTTCAAACGGCATTTTACAGCCTGATCTTAATTGTGCCGGACTCACATTGTCTGGAATGCTGCCTTTTTCCTCATCGGCATCTTCCTCACCGCTTAAATCACCATTATTCTCAGGTGAAAAATAATTTGATACTAAGGAAATAAAGGATCACAAAATATGATGAACGATGTCTAATTACGATGACTTTTAACTTGTCTAGAGACATTTTTACCTTTACGGTTATATCGCCTGTATATCAGAAATGTGCTCTCGATCTCTTTCACATATTCGAATCGGATGGCTTTAAATTAAAAATGTTCTAAAAATAAAAAATAAAAAATTAGGACAAACTTAAGAAAAAGCTCACGTTTCATGATACCGATAAGAAATTTGTACTGAGCTAGTCTTAAACCAGCTTGCAATTGCCAATTTGCTTTTTAGGACAAGAAGGTTTAGGACAACCTAACCAAAATTTCCTTAACTTTCCTAAAAATTTAAATCCACCATTTTTGTTTCAATGTATGAGTAAAACTTCGTATAAACGAGTAAACCATAATTTATATAAAATGGTGTAAATAAATTTACAGGTAGTTTGCTTAAAATACAGAAAAGCCTTATCAAGCGCCACTAAATGAACTTTCGTGTTAATAAAAATACAAGCTAACTGAAAATCAAGATCCTTGTAAAATAGAACATTGCATTTATTATGCTCAATTCGCAATACTATAAATTCAAACGATTTCCTTAAATTTTCCCAGGTTCTAGAAAAACCCACGCCAAATACTAAGTGTACGTTCGGGGCAATAAGAATCCAAACTCACTGAAAATCACCATCCCTTGGAAAGTTATATGAGCTAAGTATATTTAGTAGGCTAAATTTTCAAATCAATAAATTTACGTTGTATAAGCTGATTCCCATAAAATTTTCAGGAAAATCCCCACCAAATATTAAGTGTTATTTCCGATTAATCCGGAACCTTTCCGGATCTCAACTAACCGAAAATCATCTTCTCTTGAAACATTTTAGAGACCAAGAGTAGTTATTGTAGTATGCTCGATTAGCAATTTACGCAATTTACTTATTTTATTTAGGCAATTTACGTTGTGAGCGTTTTTTTATAAAATTTGCAAATCCTAAGAAAACCCCCACCAAATACTAAGTGTACTTTCGGATTATTAAGGATCCAAAACAAACCGAAAATCATCAACTCTTGAAAAGTTATAGGGGCTAAGAGTGTTTATTATGCTCAAATCTCAGTTCGGTAAATTTTTGTTGTGTGTGGTTTACCATAAAATATTCCCATATCCTAGGAAGATCCCCCACCAAATGCTAAGTCTACATTTGGATTATAAAGGGTACAAAATTATATGGGCTACGTGTGTTTACTTTGCTCAATTCGAAATATGATGAATTTATGTTGTAAGCAGTTTTCCATAATATTTTCCCATGTTCTATAGGAAAACCGGGAAGTTATATCCTTAAAACCAATAGAAAATCACCATCTCTTAAAAAATTGTGGAGGCTTAGGGATGTTAGTATGCTCGATTATCAATACAATAAATACGCGGTTTCCCATTTAAATTTTTCAGGTCCTAGGAAAACTCCCACTAAATCCTAAGTATACATTCAGGATAATAACGAACAAACCAACCGAAAATCACCTACGTTTGAAAAGTTATAGAGGCTAAGGGTGTTTAGTATGCTCCATTATAGCATTACGATACATTTTCGTAGTTTGCGTTTTTCTATAAAATTTTCCCAGATCCAAGGAAAACTCCCCATCAAATGTACCATCCCATTTAAACAGCTCCTGTAACTTTTCAAGGAATGGTAATTTTCAGTTAGTTTGGATGGAGGTTTTCCTATTACCTGGGAAAATTTTATGGAAAAACGCTTACAATGTTAATATGTTGTATTGCCAGTTGAGCGTACTAACCTCCCTTAGGAACCTATAATTTTTCAAACGATTAACCCGACCGTACACTTAGTGGGAGCTTGATAAGAGTTTTCTGTAAGCATCTGTAAATTTATTTACATCATATTATATAAATTATAATTTACTCGTTTCTACAAAGTTTTACGCACACATTGACGGATTTAAATTTAAGAAATAGGGAAGTTAGGAAAGTTTAAGAAATTCTTCACTATCATTATTTCTTATAAGTCGCAGAGCAAAAAAAATGTTTGTTTGAAAACCATAATTAAGAATTCACAGTGCCATCTCTATAAAAATGATAGTCAAAATTCGAACCATATATATTTTGCTGACATCTTCCGAAATTTGGCCAAACTAAAAAAATATGAAGTTGAAATGGACTAAAAATATTTTGTTCACTGTGTCAATTGACATGCATTTCATACTTAAATTAATCAAAACACTCATTTAACAATTCACTTCGCCGCTTTAAGCTTGGATTGGCTTTTTATTGTAGTGAAATTTTAGTACTAATATTGCCCAAGTACTCTTTATGACACGTTTAATGACGAGTTTTTTTTTAAATGACTCCAGAGTTCAGGGCCTTTCCGAATAATTGTTTCAAGTTAGATTTAGTTTAGTAATATTTAATTGTCCTTACACTATTTTACAGGTCCATATTACAAATGATTTAAAGTCCGCTAGTTACCCAATTTACTCATGTACTTCTGTACTTTTGCTTTCAGCGCCGTGCATAATAAATAAATTGTTGATTACAGTCGCTTTGATTGAGTGATGTATGCTCGTTTCCGCAAATAGATGTACGTTAGCCTAGCAAAAAAACAAATAGATTCATTGCCCACATTCCATTTTATCACGATATTTATACCTGCTTTTGCAAGATTTCGTAAACACCGCAATTGGAAATTATATGTGACAATTGACAGATGTAGGAAAAACAAAAACATATCAAAATTTTACACTGTCATGGTCGATAAAAATCTTCCATCGCGATAAATAAGTCCATTTGTTAAGAGATGGCGCTCAACGCAAAAAATATATTTAATTTTATTATTATTAGTAGCTTTTTCATTTTTTATATAGATGTCTCTAGTTAATTTTAAATATATTTCAAAGTTAACATTTAAAAACTTGTTGTAAAATTTAGAATCAGTTTTAGGTAATTATTAATGTAATTTTAACATATTTTAATAGTGCCCAACTTATTTATAATGAATCCTCTTATAGTTTATCGCAGCGTATTAGTCGATCCATAGGATAATTATACAAATATCTAATAGCCAAATAGCAACTTTATCACGGCTACCGTAAAAAACAACAGATAATGTCATTTATAATGTCATTTGCTTAGCTGTCGACGTTGTCTTCATACATTGCGTAATCTACCTCACCCTGCCCTGTAAATCGGGTTCGAACCTTATTTGGGAATTTGAATTGACGAAAATACCAAGATTTCCAATTGAAAATAAAATTGAAAATTGAGAAATTTAAAATGTTGGGAAAATGACCATTGTGTTCCGATTTTACAAAATTGATTGGAAATTTTCTCACCTAAACGAATATATTTATGAGAAAGAGATTCCGTAAACATTTATGAGAAAGGCGATATAATCGCAAACGTAAAAATGTTTCTAGACAAGATAAAAATCTTCATAATTAGATTTCGTTTACCACACTCATAAGGTTTTACTGATCTCTGACCATGTAGGTGAAACCTTGTGAATATCTCTAGGATCAGTAAAATAATAATAATATTCTAATTTATGAAACTTCTAAGTCGTGAATGACACAGTAAATATCATCATAATCGAATCTTTGAGATTTGATGGTTTTTGCAATAAATCGGGTTCGTAACTTATTTGGGAACGTCCATTGAGTAAAATTCGAATTGACGAAAATACCAAAATTTCCAATTGAAAATAAAATTGAAAATTAATAAAATTTTGGAAGCCACGAAGCATTTCATCATATAATATTTGCCTCGTTTCGACAGCATTGATCGAAATTTACCTGATTTTTTTCGAATATATGAACGATAACCGACCATGGTTGCTGAGACGCCGTAAACATCTCTAGGATCGGTGAAATAAGATTTAAAATTTATTCATATCCATGGAAGTTTTAAGTAGCATTTTACGGCACAGTAAATACCATCATAACTAAACCATGTTCATATCAATGATACAATTTTGTCTACGCTTTCCTAAGTTATATCCAGAAATCTATGGACATCTCCAGCAGCGGTAATCGGAAAATTGGAATTGTTTAGATTGAAATCAAAAACTATAATAGTTTAAAATGCGCTGGACAAGTTAAAACTCGCAAATAGGGTTTTGATTTAGAGACCCCATGAATATCTCTAGGATCGGAAATATAAAAGTAGACACATTGTCTAAAAAAACATTAGTAAATTGTCTTTTATTTATCTCAGATCGTTAGGAAATTGTTTGATCTTTACAACGCCACTATTAAGGACTCAGAGACGTCGCTAATATAAGAGTTTAAGATAATGTTTGAATTCACTACAAGACAAATTTAAATGATTTTTTTTTTAGTTTAACAGTGTACATTTTTGGTATTGGTATACAAATAACTCTCCGCCGGTTTTATCAAAAATTGGGAATATTTTGTGGAAGAATGGTAGGTTATGTTTTATTCAATTATTGTTCATTGATACCCACTACTGTCTCCCATCTTTCTGGCAACATACGAATATCACGTCGGAAGAACGCTTCATCTTTCGATGGTATTCATGTGGTATCATCGAAACAAGTGGTAATCAGACGGGGTAGTATCTGATGAATACGGCTAGTGAGGTAAAACTTCCCAACTATGTGTTTCCAAGTCGGTTTTGACCGGCGTCGCCACATATGGACGAGCATTATCATGCAAGAGAATAATTTTGCGTGTGTGGAGTAGTAATGGGCGCGTTTTTCCTTAAGTGCTCGGCTCAATCTCATCAATTGTGTTCGGTAGAAAGTAATGGTTTGGTTTGAATTTAGCAACATAATACACGATCGGTTGGTTGTCTATGTTTTTGCATGGTCCTCTTGATTTCTTCTTTTTTGGGTTATCGTAGTAGATTCATTTTTCATCACGAGTAATTATGCGATGCAAAAACCCTTTCATTTATTCGTTTATGCCTGTTAAGCATAATTTCACATGAAAAAATCGGTGTTCATACCTCTCGGCTTCAGTTCATATGGAACCCGATTTCATTCTGGAAAATAAGGGATTTCGCTACTCGCCAAAAGTGGCAGCACTATCTCAAGAAAGAGAATTTCTTTGTTATATAATTACCAGCGGAATTTTTTTATTCATATATCTCTTTTTCACTAAATAAAACATCTCAGTGTGAAAATACAAATTCATAAATTTTCTCCTAATCTTACATGTAGTCTAAGTATGACCTTAGGTAGTAGAAAAACAGTCGAAAGTATTGGTTACTAGTGGAAGATTTTTAGATATTGGCCCGAAAGTGAGAAAAATTTTATGGCCGCAGAAAATTAAAAAATTACATTGAAAATTCTAATGAATAAATTTGGCCCGAACTATCGATAAAAGTTTTATAATTTTTAATTAAGAAATAGCCGAGTTCCTGCCAGCTCAAAATCCAGCTTAATCGTGCAGAATGTACAGATACCATATTTTCATCTAAAATTTATGTTTCCATCAAAAATCAATCGAGAAACCAAATTTCATAAAGATTGGCTATGCAATGGCCAAGTTTAGTTCATCAACAGATACTAGAATTTGGTCCAAAACTCACTTTAAAATCCCTAACCAATACTATTATACAAATTTCATCGTAATTCCTTAAGAAATGGCGAAGAATCACTTTTAATATTTTATTAAGCTGAGATGTTTTATTTTGTGTAAAATGAGAAACAAAATGAATAAAAAATGTCCGCTGGTAATTATGCATATAAGACTAAAAATTCTCTTTTGTGATAGTGCTGCCAGTTGTGGCGAGTAGCGTAATCTCTTATTTTCCACTGGCAAATTTCCGCCCATTTTTTTAACTTTTGAATCATCCCCAATGATTTTAAACGACGTGAAATTTATTTTTGAGTCAGTCCTAAGTACAAGTTCTTCTTGCATTTGGCGCGAAACTTCATCCAATAATTCTTCCAAATCCGCGTCTTCGTACATTTTCGGCCTTCCGCTTAGTTCTTTATCTTCGATACCAAATTTACTGTCAATAAACTTTTGAAACCACTCTCGGCAACTTCTCTCACTTAAGGCAGTTTCACCATATGCTTCTACAAGCAATCGATGCAGATTTCCGCTGCAGATTTCTTCAAATTAAAGAAAATGACGCTTTTTCGGCTCAAAACTTGACATTTTCACAAGAAAAATAATATATTAAACTGATACAAAATCTGTAATATTTTAAGATTGTGTCGTTGACAGATGTTTAACCTTAGGATATGTTCTAGTACATCGGGTAATTTTAACCATAACTTACTGGTGGCACCATCTTTTGTCGAACGGCGGAGACTTATTTGTATACCCAATATTATTTTTCGTGTACAATCATTATAGCTAGTCCACTTTTGTATCATGAAATCGCATCGGTTTATGATAAACGTTTTGTAATGATTTGTAATGATCCTTTCTGTTTTCATTTATTCCCACACTTCCCATTCAACCCATTCAACCTACTCACACAATTACAATAAGCGGCACATTACAGGCTCTCTGTCTACCAACCAAGTGTCGAAGCTTTAGCCTCTGCCCCTTGTGCGGTGATTTGTCATTTATTGTAGTTGTTGTAGTGGAGAGAATGAAGTTAACCGTTTATTTTATTTGTTGGATTTGTAGTAAATCAATAAAATGATAGAGGCAAGAATTATAATTCGATATCCAGATAGTTACATAAAATTAAAATATTGAACATAACAATATAATTAAGCCATACGCATGTAAATTACAAAAAATACTTTAAATTTAAAAAAACACTTGGCATTAATCCACTCATCGTCGCCGACCCATTCCATCAACGATACACATCGATAAATAAATGAGGGCACATTAAGAACAGCAACAAAACAATAGAATATTCAATTACTACAAAACATTGACATAAACTTAATAAAAATATTCATGTATATAAGGCATTAAGCCAATTACCACAGATCATAAAATTTTCCGAAAATTTATAAATTATGACCCCGAGTGAAACCCTTTTTTCCTTTATTGTGATGTTGCTGTTGTTGTTCACTATACAATAAATACGATACCGTATATTATGATACACACCATCACGCATTTTTCTCCAAACAAATTTCATTAAAATATTAATTTCCATTCTTTATTGACAAAACAAACATAAAATGTGAAAAAATAGAAAAGTTTTCTTCATACCATCATCATCCACAATCCACATCAACATGGTGAATTTTCATCTCTGTCTCTGTGCATAAATATATACAATAATGTATACTGACATGGGGGCGTGTGTGTTCAATAAAACATCCCTTTTTAAAAATTCAACAGAGCCATAATTTACTTACGGTCATAAACTAAGCATTTTCGTTTTTATCATCGCCACCGCACCACGCAACCATACACTACACACAAACACACACACACACGACAGTAATGATGATTATTTTTAATAATGATCATCACATACGCGAAACATAATCACCATCATCATCATCATCATCGTCGTCGTCATTATACTACATACATAAAAAATACGAATCATAATATTTCATGCGCATACAAATATGTAATATATGTGAGAGTTGTTTTTGTTGGTAAGGATATATGTCCTTATATGAGTCGAGTCTAGAGTGAAAGAGTATACTGTATATTATGCCGGGAATAGTAATAAACAAAAGGAATGGATAGCGAGCGCCATATAGTGAGCAGCGCAAGAGAAAGGGTCGATTTTATTATCGTGCGTGTATTTTATGTCGCACAGCTAAACAGCACACAACGATATAAAATTATTTATGTGCGTACATTTGAATCGCCTGAATTTATGTTATTATCCTTTATACTTATATTTCGTCCACCATATTTTCGTATTAGATTATATCGTAAGTTGAGTACCAAATAACCACCCCCTTGTCATATGTGAACATACACAATACATATATGTACAATAAATTTATCGTAATGATGCCGATCACCATCCCGCTGGTACACAAAAAAATATACGATATAGGGTAGTTGGAAAAATAAAGAAAATATCCACCCCAATAAATTTTCTACATCACATATATTATTATTTCAGCGATATGTGGAACGTACACAGAAGTAAGAAGAAAATTTTTATTTTTGTGTCAGCCATTTTGTCACATGTGATATTATGATAAAAGGAAAACAACACACTGGCAAAAAAAAACTTGGAAATTTCTCACCCCCATCATTTGTCACACTAACTAACTGTTTTTATTTTTATTTTTGGAGATGGTGCGGTGGGGTGGTAAAAATATATATATATGTTGCCATATCGCGAGGCGAATGACTACCATATACGAGTGTTATATATGGATATATGTATATGAACGACAAATATGGGAGCTTTTTGTGCCTCTCGCTTCCAATATGTACAAAAGCACATAAAGCTTTTGTTTTAGAATTAATTTTTTGTTTTTTTTGAGTTTGATGGCAGAAACAAAAAAGTTATAATTAAAATAAAATTTTATTAGTTTTTAGCATTGTGAATGTGTCACATTGTTCAGATGAGTTGTGTAGCAAAAAAAATAAAGTAATGCGGGTAAGTGAAAAATGGAAAATGATTTTTTCGGTGGATGGAGGTGCGAGCGATTTGTATGTAAATATATTATGTTATGCCTGCAATTCTGTAAATATATCAATTACCGATAAATGCTTATAAAATTTTAAAAGCGGCAGGTGGATTATCAAGTACGTGTGTCAAACCCACAACTAAACAATACTGGTCTTACGTTTAAAATTCGATTCAATTTAAATTGAAATGTAAATTGCCTTTTAAAATTACCAGTGTCCTGCACTATGCCTTTATTGTAATAAAGGGTGTTTTTTTAAGAGGTTGCCGATTTTTTTTTTGAATAAAACACATATAAAATTATGAAATGACCAAAATTTTTTTTTATTTGGTAGATAATTTTTTGGCATTTAACATTTAAACACAATTTCTGGCATATGGCTACCACGACTATTTTTCACAAATGTCATTCTGGAGGTCCAATTTTCCAGCACTTTTTCAAGCATTTGAGGGCGTATGTCAGCAATGACACGTTGAATATTGGTTTCCAAAGCGTCAATCGATTGAGGTTTATCCACATAAACCAATGACTTCACGTATCCCCACAAAAAGTAATCGAGTGGCGTCAAATCGCACGAACGCGGAGGCCAATTCACCGGACCATTTCTCGAAATAATGTTGTCGTTGAAAGTTTCTTTCAATAAGTCGATTGTTTCACGTGCTGTATGGCAAGTGGCACCATCTTGTTGAAACCACATTTCATTCATATCCATATCTTCAAGATTTGACAACAAAAACTCATTTAACATGGTTCTGTATCGATTTCCATTCACGGTAACGCGTCGTCCTTCCTCATTTTTAAAGAAATATGGACCGATGATCCCACCAGCCCATAGACCGCACCAAACAGTACATTTATCAGGATGCATTGGTAATTCTAGAACGGCGTGTGGATTATCTTTGCTCCAAATGCGACAATTTTGTTTGTTGACGTATCCATTTAACCAAAAATGCGCCTCATCACTGAAGAGAATTTTACGGTAAAAAAATGGATCTTCGTTCAATTGATTTAACGACCAATCACTGAATTCACGGCGCAAACGATGGTCGTGTGGCTTTAATTCTTGCACCAATTGAATTTTGTATGGCACCAAACCCAAATCTTTACGTAAAATTTTCCATAAAGTCGATGGACAAAGTCCAATTTGCTGAGCACGACGACGAATCGATAAATTGTCGTTTTCTTCGACACTGGCCTCAACGACAGCAATATTTTCTTCTGTACGAACTCTTCTCATTCTTGTCGGTGGCTTGGCATCCAAAAGAGTGAATGTAGACCGAAATTTGGTAATTACGTTCTTTATGGTGGTCTCTGACGGACGATTATGTGCACCATAAAATTCACGAAGTGCTCTATAAACATTTTTAATTGAACACTGATTTTGAAAATAAATTTCCACGATTTGAAAACGTTGTTCTGGAGTTAACCTATTCATAATGATTTGCCAAACAATATTGAGTAGAAATGCCACTTTGAGCTGTCAAAACAACTGTCATAAAATAAAACGACATCTATCGGAAAAACAAACCTCCTAAAAAAACACCCGTTATATAGGCCATTAATTTTTAGCAACCAGCAGAACATTACAAGATACTATGGATTGTCTATAATTAGACTAATTAAATTATTAAAAATTTGGGCTCCATACCTTGCAACTAAAGCGATGGTTATGCTAGCTTTAGAAAAAGTTAGCAGAACTTAACTTTACTTTATTAATTTTTCTTGGTCATTAGGCATTAGGCTTTTCCACTTCGAGCTAGCCGAACAAATCGAAAATCGGACCAAAACCCAAATTAGAACGCAAAACACGATCAATTGACACACAAATAATATTAATCATATTTTCTATTAAAAAATTTTGGGCTCCACTAGTTCTTGACCAAGCCTCAGTTCATTTAATTTAAACCTGGCAGAACCCAAATTGAAAATCAGATTGGTAGGTTTAAATAAAATAACCTTAAGCTTGGTCAAGTACGAGTGGAGCCTAAATTTTTTTACAGGGACAATTGATTAGGCCATAATAAGCCTAAAATTTTTTGTACGTCAATAGAGGCTATTTTGCGTTCTAATTTGGTTTTGGGTTCTGCTAGCTCTAAATTCCCTCAGTGAAGGAATATCGGAAACCGAAATTCTAACTGATGAAGTTGTACCGGAAAATGAAGAAATACTCCTAACTACGATTTCATTACTGCCGTAATTCTGAAAGAGCTGCCAAGCCAATGCCGAGCCAGGCTTACAGGCCAATTTCGTGGTTAACGATTTTGCTCTTTGGAAAAGTTATTGGCGAAAAGACATAATTCGATAATCGGGAGAAAAAAGTAATCCCAAATAATCTGTTTGGTTTCTTAACCAGTTCAATAATAGATCAGATAAACAAAATAACCAGCATAATTGTGAAAATATTAAAGGAGAAACAAATGACTTATCACAAATTGTGCATAGAAAATAAAACATAACCATAGTCTTTTAAAAGCGGATTTTTAAAACAATGGACATCACCTGTAAAAAACCAAGCGTCGACGTTTGCAATAAATGCGATGCACTTAACTACTTAACAATAAAATTAAAGGAGCTCAAATTCCAGAACGAGCATAGTTATTGGAAGAGCAAAACGAATTGATAAAATAGCAGGTATTTCAGGTAAATCAACGGGCGTTTAGCCCTTTGATTTTCAAAAGTGCTTGCCAACTTCCAGTTTAAACACTCGTCAATCATATGTGGCATGAACGCAATGGCAAAAGAGGTGGAAAAGAGGTGTTGACGTGCTTATTTAATTATATAGGGTTTTCCAATCAGAGGTTTAATTCTCATTAGCTGTCAGTTTTGAAGCTGTCATCTTTTGACATTTGATAAGTAAAAACTACGCCATTACTAAAAATGGTACGATACACGCTTCAACAACGCATTGAAATTGTTAAAATTCACTACAAAAATGGTGAAAACTGTGCAGTTACAGTTCGCAAAACTAAAACACTTTTGGGTCGACGTACAGCATCTTCTCGGTCGGCAATAGTGAAACTGGTGGACAAATTTGAGCTGTTGAGACAAGTTAGTGATGTGAAGAATCGAAACCATGTGCGTCGCTCAAGAAAAACTGAGAATATTGCTGCTGTAGCTCGTAGTGTTGACGAAAAACCAGGTTTCTCGATTCCTCGTCGATCTTTAAACGAATTAGACATTACACAAACGACATTACACCATATTTTGCATAAAGACTTAAGTCTTAAGGCTTTTAAAATTCAGTTAAAAGCCTTGAGTTTCATCACCATAAACGTCAAGCTTCGCTGATTGGGTCCTTCAAATGCATCAAAATGATCCGAACTTTCATCGAAAAATTATCTTCAGTGATGAGGCCCATTTTCATCTCAGAGGCTACGTTAATAAGCAGAAAGGTCGCATTTGGGGCTCAGAAAATCCAAGAATGATTGTTGAAAAGCGTCTCCATCCTCAACGTGTCACTGTTTGGTGCGGTTGTTGGGCTGGCGATGTGATTGAACCTTACTTATTCCAAAAAGAGGCTGGACTGTTACGGTGAATGAATTGCGCTACCGAGCTATGATTAATGATTTTTTTATGGCCGGAATTGGTAAATATTGATGTGGACGACGTTTATTTTCAGCAAGACTGCGCTACGTGCCACACAAGCAACGAAACAATCGCAGTTTTGCAAGAAAAGTTTCCTGAAGAAGTGGTGATCACAATTGGCCACCGAGATCTTGTGATTTAACACCTTTAGACATTTTTCTTTGGGGCCACGTGAAAGATAAGGTCTATGCCAATGCTCCACAATCGATTCAAGACCTTAAAGATGGAATTCGTGAAGTTATCGAGGACATACAGCCGCAAATGTGCGAATTGGACATGGAAAATTTCATGAAAAGGATACGGTGCTGCAAACGTAGCCGTGGCCGCCATTTGGCTGATATCGTTTTCAAATGTTAATGGCATACCTTCCTCTTTACAATGAAATAAACATTCATTGATTTCTCTTAAAAGTTACTCGTTTTATTAAATATCAAAATGAAACCTCTTATTGGAAAACCCTTTATAAAACCATTGCCAAAGTCATTAAATTTATTAACTTTTCATAGTGACTCATGCTCCAGGCAAAATAAAAACAGCTTTGCAGCGTCAATGTTTTTAGTATCAGAGCAATGTGCATACTATCGATCATAAATTCTTAGAAGACGTCAATTGATATTCATCATCCTCGTGACTCGTATCAATTTATGAGATCAATTCATTCGCATGAGCCATTTCATTTATATAATCCAATATAAAAACTCACTAAGCCACAATGAGCCATTCAAAACATTAAATTTTAGACGCCGGCGAATTCTACAACTAAATGTGCTACTAGGCCATATTGATAACAAATATTGCATCGTGTAACAATATTAATTTAGTTATAACTACCTTTGATGTTGCATCCACTGTGTCGATTGATATAATAGGGAACAATTTTTGTAACACATTTGGCGCCAATAATTCTATAGAAGCAATTACTACTAAACCTATTCAGTCAAATGTAGATTAGCTTTATCTTTATCTTCAACCTACACTCAAGATGATTTTACATCTTTATCAGCAATAGACACTGGAAGTTCACACACATTTGCAGTGGTAATGTTCAGAGGCTCTACTTCCGTTATACTTGAACATGCAACGTGTGAACAAACAATATTTAATCCTATTCCTAAGTCGAACAGTCGGCTTCCAATGCTTCGGAATTGTCTACTTCTTCGCCAGCTTTTTTCAAATCCGACCAAATGTTTTACTAGCTTTTTTGCAACACTGTTGGATCACTGCATTTCAAGCTCGAAAAACACACCAAATAAAATCTTTAATGTTAAAAGATTTTTGAAGAGCAAGAATGCTCTCGCTAGTCCCATATCGGTAATTTTCCACATCATTTCTTTCCGATAATGTCATTTTAAACTCCGAATCTGGCCAATTTGGCGGTAGGTACATTGCATGTACATTGTACTTTCTTAGCCTAATTTCATCAGAATGAGCCGGGCAAAAGTGGTTTTCAAAGCAATCGATGGTCGGGTCTTGTGCAATCTAGGCACTTTTGTACGTGCCAGCTGCATTTTGAGCACACTAGGGCTGTTAGCTTATCTTTGGATACTTTTATTCCTGAACTTCTCGCCTCGCCAAATGTTACCAAGGTAATACGTGGAAGGCATTTCCAAAAAAATGCCTGTTTCATCAGCGTTTTAAATTTGTTCCACAGTTGAAAATGTTTTTATGAATAAAGTAGCAGCATCGCCATCCACAGACAGCTGTTCTCCAACAATATTGCGGTGCCGAATTCCATGCCTTTTTTAAAGTTTTGTAGCCACCCTGACGAGTAATTACAGTCGGGTCTAATTTTCAGCTCATTATGAAAATATTTTGCCTTTTCGGTTAATAATGAGCCGGAAATTGGGACTCCATCACGGGCACGACGCTGTTTAAACCAATGTATAATGATGTGTCCAAAGTAGGATTTTCGGCTGCCCGAAACGTTTTTCGCTCAGGTATACCTTTTACAGTCATACTTTTCGCGAAAAACTTAAAAATGGTCTCCTACCGCTCTTCACATCTTTAACAATGTCGACTTTATCATTAATACTTAATACTATTCGTTGTCTTTTTACAGTTTTATTTTTCGTAGGTGCCATTATTAGCTGATTTTAAGTATTAAAAACAAAAAAAATCTAATTAAATTGTTAATAAATCGTTAGAATATCAGAAAAGAACCTAAGTTCATATTTACTTGTTGAATTTTAGAAATTTTAATTTAACTTAAAAAATTTTATCAAAGAAAATATGTACTTATATTCAGTTTGGTGGCTTACCTGAATTTAGAATACATATTATGTAGTCAATTTTACACAAGCGAATAAAAAGAGAAACTAAAGGGATACGGGAAAAACGTGGTTTCGGATATTAGAGGCTTTCCGGATAAAAGATCTTGATTTCAGAGAACCACAGTTTCCGGTTATTAGATTTTCCGGTTAGTAGGATTCCGGATAAAAGAGGTTCCACTGAATTAAAAGTTTGGTTTTGCCAATGTTCACATATTGTGATGTTATCTACAAAGTTTACTTGAGATTACGTTTAATAATTGCACTAGATACGTTCATGACCTTAGGAAGTTCAACCATATCTCGCAGTTTAGGACTTCAATTCTAGGATATGACTTGTTTCAATAATTTGATTACAAAGGGTGGTTAAATTTTAAGGGCCGACGTTGAATGTGAACCACACCTAAACGTCAAGTTTTTTTCTGCATTTAATTTGACATTTCTCAATTTCAGACTAACTCAATTTGAACCATGGAAAGATACACAATCGAGCAACGCGTTAAAGTTGTTCAGGCATATTATGAAAATGGGCGTTCATATCAAAATGCATATCGTGCACTTCGTGATTTTTTCGGTCAATCTAATCGTCCAAATGTGCGTACAATCGGAAAAATCGTGCAAAAATTTGAGCAAACCGGGTCTGTAGGAGATTTTAAAACACCAGTGCATGCTCGTACAGCTCGTACAGCAGAAAATATTGCTGCTGTCTGCGATAGTATGGCTGAAGAGCCGTCCACCTCAATTCGTCGTCGTGCCCAACAATTGCACCTCTCACGCTCGTCGTTGATGAACATTATGCATAAAGACTTGCATTTACACGCTTATAAGGTGCAATTGACGCAAGAACTAAAGCCTCTTGACCATTCCAAACGTCGTCAATGGTCAGAATGGTGGCAAGAAATGGCAACAGTGGATGATCAATTTTCGAAGAAAATCATCTTCAGTGATGAGGCACATTTTCACCTCAGTGGATTCGTCAATAAGCAGAATTACCGCATTTGGGCGAATCATAATCCAAAAGTGATTGTCGAAAAACCAATGCACCCACAAAGAGTGACTGTTTGGTGCGGTTTATGGGCTGGTGGCATCATCGGGCCGTATTTTTTCCAAAATGAGGCCGGTCAGGCAGTTACTGTGAATGGTGTTCGCTACCGTGAGATGATAACGAACTTTTTATGGCCCGAATTGGAAGATATGGATGTGGACGATATGTGGTTTCAACAGGACGGCGCCACTTGCCACACAGCTAACGAAACAATGGCTCTTTTGCGCGACAAATTCAATGGCCGTGTTATCTCACGTGGTGGCGATATGAATTGGCCGCCAACATCATGTGATTTGACACCGTTGGACTTCGCATAATAAATGTGCGATAAATATGAGTGGCCCTTACTTTCAAAAGTTATCCAATATCTAACGAGACACCCCTAGTAATGTGAGGTTATGCTAAAAACTTAAACAGAAAAAATATTGGGTCAATCGAAGACGGTTTAGAGGTCGCGACTTGAGCGCGAAATTCGATTAAAACGGTATTTTTTAAATTTGTCACATTGAAACGAACAGAAAAATTATTTAAAAAACGTCACAGATATTGAAAATCGATTAACAAATAGTGACTTTTTTATGCGGTATGAGACAATGGATGAAACAAGCATCCACCACTATATATACCAGAGTCAAATCGCCAATCAGCTGAATGGCGAGAGGCCGGTGAACCTCGTCCGAAGCGATGCACAACAATCGACTTGAAAGGTTATGGCGTCTGTATTTTTTTCGTTGACTACCTTAAGTAAGGAAAAAAGATCAATAGCGAATATTATATCGGGTTATTGGTGCGTTTGAAGGTAGAAATCGGTGAAAAACGAGTCACAAGTCGATCGCAACAATGACAAAATTGCACGAATTGCACATTGAATTACTCCTGCATCCACCGTACTCGCCAGGTTTGGCCCCCAGCGATTATAACTTATTTGCATACCTCAAAAAAGCTCCAGAGAACGAGATTTGGCTCCAAATTAAGAAATTATTGTCGAAACGGAAGCTTATTTTGAAGCCAAAGATAAATCGTTCTACAAAAAAGACATCGAAATGTTAGAGCGTCGTTGAACTGATTTTATCATTCTATAGACGCAATTCGTAAATAATTGTCATATCTTGATGAAATCTTTGCTGTCTAAAACAAATACACCCTATGCATCATATAAAACGTGTATGATTACAACTACTATAATCGGTGAACCAATTGAAAATAGTATTGCAATTGATTCCAAAATTCGGAGTAGCAAGATATCAAAAACAATACCAGATGAATTATCTCTTAAAATATCACACCCTCGCACACTGAACGTATGCATCTAAATCCAAAAGTGCGATTAATCAGAATTTCCTTCAGCCTCAATTTTTTGGGTGATTAACAAGACTGCGGCCAAGAACGAATTTTTTACCTTAACATTTTTGCAGATGTACCATTCGCTTTATCGGCGATGATCGAAAATTTGCTCTTGAAAAAGTTTGAAATCATGCATGTAAACCACAGAATACATTTCTTTAAATAAATAAATAAACTCTTAAGGTTTACTTTGTAAGACATCTGGCTCGTTAATCCGTTGCGATTCAAGTTTAAAATTTGCACCAGCATTTGCTTTTTTGGCAACTGCTGTATATCATTGATCACAAACAATAACGTCGAAGATTTTGAGGAAAATTGATTTGGGACAAAGGCGCTTTAGACTTAAGAAAAATTGAATCGGAGGTGGCTGAAAACCGTAAACTAATCAACGCATTGACAAACAAACTCGCTGATGATAATTCCAACCCGACAACATCTGCAAAAGTTGTCAAGCCTAGCTCCAATATCCATGATGTATCGACGTCGCCGCAATCTATTATAGGGTCGGGGCCTCCCATCAACTCTATCAAAACTGTCTCAGTGCCTGTCAAAAAATATTTATATTTCAGTCCTATCCATCCAACCGTCTCAACCGATCAGATCGTTAGCTATTTCTGCGATAAACTTCAAAATTCTTCGCCAGGGGACGTAAATTGTAGGGATTTGCTGTAAAGAATTCAGTCTCCAATGAAATGATCGTCTGCCATCCCTGCCTTGATGTCATTGCCGTTCGTATCAGACTAGCTTACAATACCTCGATTGATGCCGTCGGGATGTGTACAACACGTTTATCAACTACATCGACTCAGCCGTTATACCTTCAGTTCGCCCTTGTGATCAAATTATCATTATGGGTGACTTTAATTTACCCGGTATATCTTAGAACGATGTCGACGGTGTGTTCTCTTCATTCTCAACCGACGAGAAAGCATTGACTATCATCGATTACTTCGCTTCCATATCAACAACTGCAGCTTAACCGCTTCAGCAACAGTCGAGAAAAATTCCTGGACCTGCTATTTGCAAACGATATTTTGCATGCCAATGTTGCTCCGTGCTTCGACTTCAATGGACGCGAGAGCATTAATCACACATCAATTATGATAAATATTTTTATATTAAATGTACAACTAAATATTTTTCTATCGCAGTGCGGATTTGAATGATATACGGTGCACAGATTCAATGAGCTTCTCGGGAGTCGTATCGAGAGACACGTTCCGCGGGTTATCAATAATAAATCCGGCTTTCTGGAGCCTGGATATAATACCGAGTTGATGCTGCCCGAGAAACAACGCAACAAGTTTCATTCCCTTTACAGGATTTACGGCGTAAAAATACTATCCCGATTTCGTTAACGCCCGCAATGAATTTAAGACCCTTAATTGGTTCCTTTTCAATAATTACGTATAGTGCAAATCGAGCAAGTTTTGACATCCAATCCCCAAAAATTTTGGAACTTCATTAACAGCAAGAAAAGGTATATCTGGTTTTCCGTCGAATATGTCTTACCAGACCTCCACCGCCAGTCAGCCATCCGACATTGGCTATTTGTTTGCCAAATTCTTTACATCGGTTTACAAGCCACTTCGGTCAACAGACACCGGGTCTCCTACTACTTCCACCTCCATTGTACTCGATCATTTCAAACTTACCAAACAGGAGGTTCTGGATCAACTGCTCCTTCTCAACGTTAGTAAGGGAGCGGGTTATGACGCCCTTCTACCGATCCTATTCAAACGTTGTGCTGTAAGTCCGGGACCTGCAGTTACCTTCTTGTTTAACGAAAGCCTTCGTCGTGGTATTTTTCCAGATTCCTGGAAAATCTCATGTCGTAAAGGCTCTTCGTAAAGGCTTTCGATGTGATTAATCACTTCAGTCTTATTAGCAAGATGGAGAGACTGTGATTTCATTCCCATCGACTGGTTGCGTTCTTATGTCTCAGATCGTTGGCAATCCAGGATTCTGGATTCTTTCTCTCCATTATTTCGGGCGCCATCCGGTGTGCCGCAAGGTCGCCATATCGGCCCGGCATAAAATATTCTAAGTTTGCAAACTGCCTCCTCTTCGCAGACGACATGAAGATTTTCGCACAGGTCTCTAGCGCGTTAGACTGCCAAATGTTACAAGATGACTTAAACCCCTTTTGCAGTTGGTCAATTAACAACTTACTGGCTTTAAACGTGAGTAAATGCAAAACTATTTATTTCTTCCGTATCCGCTCGCCGGTTTTTTATCAATACCAACTGTACAACGAAACCATTGATCGTATTGAGTTCATTTCGGATCTTGGTGTGATCTTTGAATCTGACGCTGTCAACGCCATTATTTCAAAGTCGTACATTATGATTGGCTTCATTAAACGAAACTGCAAGTACTTTAGTGACCCGTTAACTTTGACATCAGTATATACGTAAGCTTTTTTCGGTCCATTTTGGAGTATGCGTTTCCTGTTTGGTCATCCTCCTACCACTGTCATTCTGAGAGGATGGAGAGTATCAGAAACAGTTTATTTTGTTCGCAATATGACATTTACCATCCAGTCGTGCCGTGGACTACGTTCTTCCGCCTTATTTGAATCGATGTATTCTTTTGAAACACATATCAACTTCTACGCTCCCGAACTTCGAATGGCGGTCCCGAACTACGGTCTTTCTGATCCAATTCCGAGAGTATCGCGAGTGTTCAACAAGGTCTACGGAGCTTTCGATTATCACTTGTCGAGAAATTCATTCAAGAAAGCTTTATGTGCCGATTGTAGTCACTATAGTCACTATAGACACCATTTATAAATAAATAAATAAAATTTCAGAACCAAACTATTGCACATATAGTTAAAACCTTTCTACCATAATTTATATTACTCATTTATAGATTGGAATATATCCCTATATTTCAATATCAAATATCTACCAAATAAAGGTGATCGGAATACGGAGGTACAGGTACGCGTATGGTTTGCGTGTGTGTGTGTGTGAATATGATTCGGAAAATATATTAAAAGGAAAATTATTTTCAAAAACTCATTCACCATAAAGGGTAAAATTATATAACACATAAAAACCCTGGGACGTTGAATACATATAGCACCGTGTATCGTATATAACATAAACATATATAGAGAATTACACATATGACGATAATAAAATGAAAAATAAACAGCGATGCTAATTAAACTCACAAAAAAAAAAGTTTTTTGTGTTGCTCCTTTCCAAGTAATGTTGCGGGATTTTCCATTTTTTTGTGTATTTCTTCTTAATTTTAACGTATTTTTCCATGGGTTTTTCTTTCTTACTTTTGTGATGTGCTGGTATACGATGGAGAACGAAAGGGTGGCTGGTGGTGAAAAACTGAAAAGAATTATAAATTTGTATGTATATAGATTTTAGCTTTTAACTACTGTACAAACTCGTATGTACATCATCATCATATATAGAGTTTGTACATATATATATATATATATATATATATATATATATATATATATATATATATATATATATATATATATACACGTATGTATGTACATATGGAAAAATGAGATGTGAAATGTATGTACATCTGTGTCATGAAAATTATAAAATTTCTCTTCTGTATATTGGATGTGAGTGGGGGCGACTTTTATTTTAATTTTTATTTTTGTTGTTGCTTTATATATGCTTTTCTAAAGTTTTTCGGGGGTTTTAATGAATTTTAATTTTTTTTAAGAAAATATTAAGAAAGGGTTATTTATTCATGTGAGTTTCATTATTTTGTTTTTTTTTTATTTTACTTATTTTTATGTAAAATAGATGGTGGTTGGTTATTTTTCTTATGAACAACATATAAGTTGTGTATATATATACTTATATGTTTTCTTATATTAATGAGTCCTTTTTTGTTGGTATATTCGCATATACGTACATACCTCCTTCTGTATTGATTTTTTTAGTATTTATAAAATTTTATATTTAGTAAGGTGGTTGGTGATTTTTCCTTGGAAACCGTTATATTAAATATGTGTATGGGGGGTGGATGTACACATATATTTAAAACGAATTTATGTATATGTCACCCTTCCTTCATACACCTACTGAAACAATCCTTAATTACCAAAATTTTTTAAATTCACATCCATTCAAAATTTTGACATATAAACCACCCCCGTACAATATTTTAACTGAAAAATGTATTCGTACATCTATGTACGTACATATATAACCAGCATAATATACATAAAACATAAAAATTAAACTTTTTTTCTGTATTATTATTTTCCAAAACTCCATCTTTATTTAAAATACAATCATACACAATAAAAATAAGAAAAACAAAATTTCTTTTAATTTATCTTATTTCAAATTAAAATAAAAGCAAATTTTTAACTAGAAAGAAAATTAAAATAAAATTGTACGTAAAATAAAAATATAAGTTTTTATTGTTAGAAGAAAATTTTGTATATCTTCATATATACATATACGTATATATCAACATAAGCCTTTTTTGGATGAAAGTGGGAGAGCTTTCATTCACCGTTGAAAGATTGTACAAAAAAACTGGCAAATTAACGGTTCTGAGTATAGACTAATTCTTGGTTGTCGTCCTCCAATAGCTGATAAACTGAAAAACAATCAAAGATTGTTTTCCTAATTGTAAAAATAAATGAACAAAGATTAGTCTGGGCTAGGAATTTCATCGATTAAAAAAAAATCTGCACGTAAGTTAGATTGACTTCTATCAAATTTTGAAATGTACACTGGTAGCTAATTTTACGCCAATTTAGAAGAAAATCGTTCTATGGCAAGTTCCCGAAAATAAACTGTGGACTAGGAATTTCATTGATTTTTATTTAAATTTACAGGGCTACACGACACGTAAAATTTTCTCTACGGAAAAATATTAAATAAATATAACTTTATAAATTCTACTAATTAAATCGTTCCATTAAAGTGGTGCCTAACAATCTAAATCTATTGATAATTGTGTATATAATATAATTTTGAAATTTGATCTTGAAGTACTGTGGTAAACTAAATTTAATAAGAATGCCGTATGTCATGAAGGAGTTACACTACAACAAGGATTTTTTCAATGTGATGGATGCTAAGAGAAATTTCATCCCCAATGTAAGAAAATCTATGGGCAGCGTATTACCCGACTAGCTAACTCTTCTTAGCATTGTAGTGATTTATGCCGAACATCATCAATTATATTAAATAAAATAGAAAAGGGTCAGAAACTTGTTTAACAATGAACTCTGAAATATCCAAAACTGCTGCTGTAAGAGATACAATTACCTCTCTAGGAACTCAATTGAATGCCATATTGGAAACCGTGAATGTACTTGAGAAAAAGTTGAATGATATGCAGGAATCACAAATAAATTTGGAAAGCAGTGGCTCAAACTGAAAATAATATTACGAAGCCACGGGATAAAAACGCAGAATTGGATGAACAATATTGTTCAATGGATCACATAAAATATAAAGATACAATTTCCAGACTACAAACAGATCTAGATACGTTAAAATATAAAGAGCTTAAAAATAATTTAATAATAACTGGGATACCCAATAAAACAAACAATATCCTCCATGTTATGGAGTTGGATTCACAGCAAGCAAAGATACACAATACTATACTCTAGTTAACACATCTGGGATCAGGAACAATATGAGAGCATTTGGTAGCGAAATCGGTAACACGTCATCAAATTTTATTAAGTTATCCTTTGTTGACGAAACTGCTAAGTCTGATGTGCTAAATAAAATGAAGCAACGAAAATGCTGTATAAAATAGCAGAAAATTTCCGGCAGAAAAAATGTGTTTTTGATATTTACCGCTAGAGGCATCACTATCACAAAAGGAAAATTTTTCTGCTGAAATTGTTAAGCAAATCAATAATTCTCAGCAGAAAGTTTTATGAAAAATCAAATTATTAATAGTTCAATAAATGATAAGTTCTATGTATGTGCTTTATTTTTAGATCTAAAGAAAGCGTTTGACACTGTGGACCATGGATTGTTATTAGATAAACTGAATTGCTATGGATTTAGAGGGAAATCCCAAGTTATAGTAAAAAGTTATCTCTCGAATAGAAAACAATTCGTTTTTGTTAATGGCGCTACTAGTAAGTGTAGCCTGGTGAAGCACGGTGTACCTCAAGGCAGTGTACTCGGCCCTATGTTATTTTTATTATTTGTAAATGACATGGGTAATCTCCCATTGAAAGAAAAACTTAGGTTATTTGCAGATGACTCTGCACTATTTTATGAGGTTAGGGACTCAATTGAGGGACTTCAGCTTAAGTCACATGATCTTGATATTTTGCTTGACTTTTTTAATCAGAATATGTTATCTTTAAACTTGGCTAAGACTAAATACATGGTATTCCGTCCAATCTGTAAACCTCTTCCTACATTACCTAGTCTTGCTGTAGCAAATGTCAATATTGAGCATGTTGAAACCTATAAATATTTAGGAATAATTTTAGACACGGTTTGCTCAAAAGTTTCTCCAATAATTTGGAATCCGGCCTCTCATTATCATCTCATCTACCTACGAAAATACTTTGATGCATATACTTTGCCTTCATTCATTCTAGAATTACTTAAGAGAATTTTTAAAGTTGAATGATACCAACCACCCCAACACGATAACGCATATTCAAGCCTAGAGTTAATGCAAGCATAGTAGAATTTTAACAATACCGATTTAGGTGCTACTGGTCTTAATAGATATAAAGTTCGTAACGCATTACTAAGAGACTTTTTTATTTTATCGACATGATGCTTCTAACTCAGATTACAATCAACAATAACTCCAAGGTACTTGAAGCTCTCAACAGTTTCAATGGAAATGCACGAGCTGGAGCAATTAACAGCATTACAAAAACTACTGCTACCCAAACTAAAATACATAAACTTAGTTTTATCACTTAAAATTAGGAAATGGTGGTCAAACCATTTCCTTAAAACTAAAAGATCGGCTGCAATTTTATGGCACACATCAGTTTGTGAGGACCCAAGATAGCATAAGCTCATATCATCGGCAAAGGCAACCATAGAGCCTGATAAATTTGCACTAACAATTGAGTTTACGTAAATCAGAAATAGAAGTGGCTCCAAGACGGAACCTTGAGGAACACCAATGTTTAAGACATAAGGGCTGCCCATAGTTCCATTCACCTTAACAACATGATTACGATTTAAACCAATGATGATAATGATGATACGATTTAAACAAATTATTAATGCTTCCTCTGAAACCAATTTTAGAAAGCTTATGCAATAGGAGGTTATGATCAACCATGTCAAAGGCTTTTTTTATGTCAACAAATTATTTAGCGATGCATGCACGCTATTTAAAAATTCAATTAATGCAGACTCCGTGGAAAACCCATTGCGAAAACCGTGCTGACAACAACTTTTAACACTATGCTTCTCTAGAAATACCACATTCTACATTTAATAATTTTTTCCATTATTTTTAACAGGACTGGCTGTAAAGCAATAGGCCGGTAATTATTTAAGTCGCATCTGGAACCATTTTTATGAAGAGGTAGCACAATTGCTGATTTCAAAATTTCAACAATACCGGTTCTAAAACAACAATTAAAAATATGGCATAAAGGAGCACATACAAGGCCAACGGAACTTTTAATTAAATAATTGCTACAACCGAATATATCGTAAGAGTTTCTTGATTTTAAAGAAGCAATGGCTTTAGAAACTTCAAGATCGTCAATTGAATGAAGAAAAAAGATTGCTCAACATAATCGCCGTCAGACTCCATAGAATTCCTATTATTTAATGGGAGACTAGACTTCAAATTTGACGCAATACTCCCAAAATAATTGCTGAACTCATTGGCAATATCAGACGCATCAGTTAAAAGATCATTATTAGATGAGTTAATAGAATTAATGAGCTTAATCATTGACGAATTATTACTTAAAATGTCATTGATAGTATGCCACATAAGCCACATACGCCACATACGCGAGCAGCAATGGTTTTCTTTTTTACTTTCTGACAATAGGCTGTAACATATTGCTGGAAACGTTGATTGGTTTTAACATGTTTCGCCTTCTCAATAACCATCTTTTACGCTTGATGATGTTTAACAAGGCCTCAGAGATCCATGGTTTAATAGGACGATTACTACGTGATTTTTGTGAGTCTAGGATAGCTGAGAAAACATCATTCCAAAGCGTTAAAAACACATCAACAGTTGCACACGGATCGTCAAGGGCTTAAATAGGAGAGAAATTAGCTCTACTTAATAATTCCAAGAATTTAGATAGAATGATGTTTGGCTTAACAGGTAATCTATCATTGATTTTTACCTGATTATTCTCCATCACAACATGCATCAAGTGATGTCACGTAATCTGCAAAAGAAGTGATCAATACAAGTAGTATAGCGTAGAAGTAGTACCAGTTACTCTAGTTGGATCATCAATAAACGATGCTAGACCAACGGACAACATCATACAAATATATACAATTATCGGACAAGGAAGAGCAAGATAAAATATCAATATTAATATCAACCAGAACAAAGAAGTTTTTACTGTTTATATGTCTTAAATATTCAGAAAACTCATCGAGAAAGACAGACTTCGTAACGGCCTGAAGCCGATAAATACAAAATACCGAAACTCCACCAGCACGATAACTATTGTTACAACAACAAACAAGATGGTAATCATTTAACTGATAAAATTCCATTTCATCATCATTAATCCAAATTTCACTCAAGAAAATTAAATCAGGTAAACTTTTAAATGACTCAATATGAGCCAAAAAAGGATTAAAAATTTTCCTAAAATCAACTTCTTCAGACCTCACTACTGAGTTTTCAGTAGAAATTAAGAAACCAATCTCTGCTGGCACCACTCGCAGAAGGCTTCAGGAAGCTGGTCTGAAAGGCTGTAAAGCCAGGAGGAAACCATGGCTCTCCGTAAAAACAGAAGGCTCGGTATAAATGGGCCCTAAAGAGCAGACGAATCAAACCTTGAAGGAAGTTGACAATTCTATGCCCTAGTAATATTAAATAATATGATTTTAAAATAAAATTCATTGATACAAATATTTCCGTTTTTCGAAGTCTCTATATTTTCTTTATTTCAGATTTTTAGTGTACCTTTTGTGCGTCGCCAGGTAGGTGAAGCATTTAATCCAAAGTGTGTGGTACCAACCGTAACGCGCCATGTCATAATCTGCCCGTACAATGGCATGGTTTCGAGAAAATGGCATTGAGGTTCTGGAGTGGCCTGCCCAGTCCCCAGACCTGTACCCTAAAGAACCTTTATGGAGTTTATTAAAACGCAGAGGCAGGCGCCACACAATAAATAACAAAGAAGTTCTAAAACACTGTCTGCACCAAGAATGGAGCGCCATACGTCTTGCATAATGTAAAAAACTTGTAAGCACTCTACCCAAAAGAATTTCTGCCGTAACTAAGGCAACGGGTGGACCCACAAAATATTAATTTTATACAAATAAATAGTAATGTGAACCTATAAAAATTGTTTCAATTTTTTTCAAATTGATAATATACTAAAAAAATTGTAAGATATCATGGGTGCTCAATACTTTTGGCCAAGGCTGTATTATACTGTCTCTTGCGTACATGAAGCCAATCGAGGGGATTACTGGTAGAAATAATTTATTGAATCGTTCTACCACTTGCGTATTATGAATTTCTGTAAATTTCAAGATTTCCTAGCACCAATCTCAGAAATATCTGGACCAACTGGGTAGTGATTTCAGGCTTCTGGTAGCCAACATGGGACAATTTTCTATAATACATTGTTTTTCCGCTGGCGTCACTTAAACATCAACAAAAAAAATTAGAAACAAAAAGACTTTACATAACCGATTTACTGTTAGTTTATCGTGAACAATTTACCGTAGAACAATTTATCGTAGAACAGTTTATCGTGAGGACAGTTTATCGTATATGTATCATCATTAATGCGTTGGATATGACGTATCTTAAACCATAAAACTTTTTTCATAATGTATTTTGTATAATAATTCGGTGATTTCTTACCCGATTATGATGAGATTGAGTATGTTGGATGGAAATGGATTTCTTAAATGATTTTTGGAAAAAGTTCTGAAATCTGGCTACCTGGGACGGAACGCGTTAATTTCTTAACCGATATTGATAATATTTTGTACGTTGAATGGAAATGGCGTTCTTAAATGGTTTTTGGAAGAACTAATGGAATATTGTCACCTGGGATCGACTGGTGATAGATTTTAAGGCATCCAGTCTTACTAGAAACTTGTTTACATCATAAGCCCACGAAAGATGCCTGATTACATCGCGCCTAACCTGGAGAGCAGAAGCAGATGAGGTATTGGTTTTGCGGCATCAATAACTTGCCCTGACATGTAGTGTCAATAAGCAGAAGCAGAATTTCTCTTGAATCATTTTCAATAGATCACCTAATTCATTTAGAGTTACCTAGCGAGCGTATTAATCAAGAAATTTGGATCGCCCTATTACCTTCAAATATAATTTAAATAGATTGACGACATAGAACTGAAAATCTTCCAATTTTACAAAATGAAGAATTGGCGAAATCCAATGCGATTGCTAACATTCTCATTTTTAATAAAGTACGAAAACTTCATAACGAACAAAAAGTTTTGTTTTCTTTGAACATTCTAAAATGAATAAATGAATGAATATTCTAAAATGAAACAATCAAAAAGGAAAGTTTCCACCTACAGTTTGAACAAGTATTTCAATAAAAAAAGAGGAAAAATTGGCAATAGCTTCGTCGATTATAACCGGAACACACGAAACGCACTTTGTGGAAGCAATAGCGAACAAGCCCGAAATTGGAGTTGGGTTACTCATAACTCATCATCAATTCGTAATTAACTTCATACCTATTAGCCAACATATTTGCGTACTCAGATCTTTTGGGCTTCACTTTGATATTTCGTTTGTCAATATCCAAGCACCAAGTGAAGATAAACTCGATTAAATCAAGCATGCTTTCTACAAACAACATCATGGTATCGTGAGCACAATAGTACAATACGGCGTCAAAATATTACTGGATGATTTAAATGTTCAAATCAGAGGCACTCACGAGGTATATCGCGACACCATCAGTTCGAACTCCGTACGTTCTGTTTTTAAACAACAAAGGGGCATGAACCATTATTCTAATTTTGTTCTACAATCCGTTGGTTGCAGGCACGTATTTCCTAAAACGCATTCATAAATGATTGACATTTCACTAGAACTATATATATCAGTAAAAAACGTATATTTCGATAATACTAATTCAGCCTTTTCATAATTTCGTCGGGGTTCAGTGGTAAGGTGGCCATATCGCAGAACTTCTCCAAAAATCATTCTAAAATCCCATTTCCATCCAACATACCCAATCTTATCATAATCGGTTAAGAATTTGCCAAGTACCTTCCCAGATGGCCATATTCACGAACTTCTTCCAAAAATCATTTAATAATCCCGCTTCTATTCAAATTACAAAATCCCATAAATATCGGTTCAGAAATGGCCGAGTACCGTCCCTGGTAGCCATATTCCAAAAATCATACACAATCCTAACAATATCGGTTAAGAAATTACTAAATTCCGTCCCAGGTGGCCAAATTCCAGAACTTCTTCCAAACATAATTTAAGAATCCCATTTTCATTAAACATACTTAATCCCATCATAATTGGTTAAAAAATTAACGCGTTCCTCCCCCATATTCAAGAACTTCTTCCAAAAATCATTTAAGGATCAAATTTCCATCCAACATACATGATTCCCAACATAATCGGTTAAACAATTACCGAATTCCGTCCCAGGTGGCCATATTCCAGAACTTCCTCCAAAAATAACTTAAGCATCCCATTACCATCCAACATACTCAATTCCATTATAATTGATTAAGAAATTAACGAGTTCCGTCCCAGGTGGCCATATTCCAGAACTTTTTCCAAAAATCATTCTAGAATCCCATTTGCATCCAACATAACCAATTTCATCATAATCGGTTAAGAAATGGCCATATGGCTACATTCAAGAACTTTGTTCAAAAACAGTTTTGGAATCCCATTTCCATTCATATAATTTTGTTATACGGTCAATTTTACAAACTACGATAAACTGGCATACGATAAATTGTCCACACGATAAATTGTGTCCACGGTAAATTGTGTCCAAGATAAACCGTTCTACGATAAAATGTTCACGTTAAATTGAAACACTATAAATTGTTTACGATAAAACGACCGTCACCCTACATAACCATTGTTTTTATTTGACAGAAGATAATACGGCTTATAAAAATGATTGTTTTCGAAAGGCACACTCTTCTATATCTTACTAAAAAAGGAAAATTAAACAAATGACCACTTGGTTTTTTCAAATTACTAAAAGTGGAATAAGTAACCATCAACAATTCGAGAATAAAGATGATCAATCAACAATTGTTTCTTTTTCACTATATAGTTAAATTGCCTCACTATAGTTATGTTGCCTGCAATACCCAGGGACACTTCTACTAAACTTTCGCATTAGGATTACGAACCAAGGAACTTGTAGAATGAGTAAATATTTACCTGTTTGAGAAATTTTCTGTGTTATAACAGTTTATTGTGTGGTGATTAGGTCTTTATAGTAGTCTCATTAAGATGGCTCTGCCTCTAACTTAAAAATTAAACTCTATGGAGAAATCTACATTTTAACGCAGGTGTCGGTCGTTTATTTTTTTTCGATTGCAATACCATCGATATTTATCGACTTAAAAGCTCAGTAGGTACTGCACTATAGCTAATTGCTGCGGGTGGGAATAACCAATTTCTATTTAAAGGTCGTTCCATTATCTAAACCACTTTTAGAAACCTATATTATAAAAATCACCCTAAATATCAAACCCATAAATTAAAAACCAATTTCCGTTCAAAAGTCTCTTCGAAATATAGAGAAAGAACTTAAAAATGTTCCAAAACATTTAGAAAAGTTTTCCCACCATTTTCTAATTTTTAATTAGATTTTTTTACCCAGATTTCCGTGAATGTACAGTAGTTTCGATTCGCTACACACATCAAGCATATATGCTGGCTTATATACGTACATATATAATGTATCCATATATCTACATGTAAGTTATATACAATTTTTTAACCCTTTCGAAAATAAATTTTTGTTGTTTTTTTTTTTTAATTAAATTTTTTGACTAAAACCATCCCACATTCACGATATATGAACAGTGAAACATACATATAGACGTACATGTGTATATATCAATTTTTCCTATAAGGTTTTCTAATCATATTTTGTGTAGAAATTTTTCGTTTCTGCATACTTCCTAAAATCTGTTATAATAATTATACACAAGAGTATATTTAGTTAAGTAACGGGAACAACAAAAAATTTTGTCGTTTATAAATTTCTTCATACATATGTAGATAGAGGTACGAGCATATATACCTATATGCTTATGTATGTACATAAATCCCGGAATTATATACACACACAAACTTAACCATACATAAAATTTGTACATAATATGGTTTTGGAAATTTATTATTTTGTGTATGTGTTCGTACGAACTCATGAAAAGACGGAAAGCTTTTCTTACTGTTTGCTTAAGTCGAGTTCATATATGTATACTCGTACTCTTATGCTTTGTGTGTATGTATCGAGTACAACTTTTTTGTAATGGAAAATTTAAATTAATTTTGAATGTATTTTTACTAATAAGTCAAAATCAATATAATGTTTATGTATTTACATATAGGAGTAAGTTGGTGTTCCTAGAAGTTGTTGGGTGTGGGACATAAAAAATGCAAAAGTTTTAAAAACCACACGAATTTGTATTTCCTTTTAAAAGTTGTGGAAGCTTAAACTATATAGGGAATAAGTAAAAATTTGTTTTTTGAAGCATCGTGCATACATAAATGTGGTCACATGAAGCTTGGTTCCATAATGAAGAATCTGTTGCTACTACAATTCCGAATTTTGATTCAACTTTGAATTGTTTCATATCGATTTGAAATTAAATAAATTTCATTGATATAAAATCAGTAAGGGCGTTATCAGCACATATCCATATTCTTGCTAAGCGAGCATAAACAAAAAATTCTGGAAAGTCAAACAAATTATAAAAGTTTATTTGGAACTCTTTCTGTTTACTTTTCGATTCCTTACGATTGTTTTTTAGGGTTCCTTCTAAACAACTAACACATATTCAAATTTGCTAAATTGAATTTTTAATCAATCAAATCAATCAACTACGAGTGTTTGTACTTACATATTACGAGTATATGGAAGGAGTAGCTAAATAAAAAAATCTTTCAAAAAAGAATTATTAAAATTAATTTTTCTGCGAATAATCAATATGAAAATTGATTTTATATACTCGTATGTTGGTTGGTACGGGTATATGCAAATCATGTATATATGTATTCAAACATATATTAACGATCATTACAGTTCAAACAATATCATGTACCTTGATGTGTACATGCTACTATATTGAATGCTCATCGTCATCATCTTCGTCGTAATCTCTTAGTTTATCTTGTAAAATCAAGTTTCAAATAACTGTACTGTAAGAAATTTGGGTTGTTCTATTTGATAGCCAGATATTGCTTTTACATCTAGGTGAGGTTACCAAGACGTTGGAATGGAAGCTTGGTTTCGTACTCATCAGACTGCAGTGACCAAACTACAAAAATATTGAAAATACTTTGCACTTACGTATAAAGTATAATCACAATGCCTTAGCGAATTATTATGTTTGTTATTCAAGCTTCCATTACAACGTCTTGGTAACCTCACCTAGATGTATGCGTTAAATACAATAAAATTCGAGGTTACGAAAGGGTTGACAATTTCGTAGCGAATCATAATAATTCGCTAAGGCATTGTAATTATACTTTATACGTTAACAACTGTTTTGTGGCCATACCTTGAAGATATTGGTTTGGACGACCTTTGGTTCCAGCAAAATCGTGCACCATGCTACACATCGGGCGTTAAAATAGCGAAACTGCGTCAAAAATTCGATGGCCGCATTATCAGCCGTAATGGTGACGTGAATTGGTCGGAATTTTAGAATTAGATTTTTATATAGTATGTGGGTGCCGTGAAGAACAAGTGTTATACGGACAATCCACAAACAATTGTGCATTTGAAAGCCAATATTGAAGCAACCATTTCTGAAATAAATCCGCACACAATCCAAAATGTGCTCAGAAATTGGACCGACCGAATGGAGTACGCCAAGGCCAGCCGCGACTCTCATTTGAATGAAATCATTTTCCATAAATAACCAGGAGGATTGTACTTTCAAACAAAAAAATTAATTTGGAAATATATTAAGCGGTTTTTGTTTTATTAAATTTTTAAATCTGAACTTATTATTGGAACACCCTTTACAAATACATACCTACACACACATACATGCATATACACCTTCACCACAAGAAGGCGGAGTTGGGAATAAAGAGCAGAGGCTTGAGCTTACATTATATTAATCAAGTACCGTTATATGATCGCGCCACTCTCAATTTGAACCCCATTGTGGATGTCGAAATTATTTATTTCATTGATAAAGGTAACAAAAATTTTGAAAACACTGAACTTTTGTGATTTATAACAGAGCCATCTAAGAGGGAGGCTCTAATCGAATTTTTTTTTACTAAGCTTAAAATATTTGGCAAACAAATTTGTATCGCCCACATTTTTTATTTCAATTTTAACCATGAGCTTTAACGGATTTTCCAATAGGAAACTGTTCAGACACCATTACATCCAGATAAAGTCACTGTGTGGTGTGCACTATGTGGTTCATATTTCTTTGAAGAAAATGGTCGAAGAGTAACAGTCAATGGAGAATGATACAAAACAATGTTAAATGATTTTTTTTTTTGCCTGCTGTTGTTAAGAATAATCTGGAAGATATGTGGTTTCAACAAGACGGTGCCACCTGCCACACAGCTACCTTAACAATCGATTTATTGAAAACAAAATTTGGTGAAGAAACTATCTCAAGATTTCATCCAGTTAATTATCGTCCCAGTAGGTCGATTCTGGCCTTCCTATAGGAAAAAGGAATTAGGAAGGATTTATCGTAGTATTTTTGTCGTAAAAGTTTTTTTTCTGCCATACTATGGTAAGCAGTTGGTGTAAATTTTTTCATAAACAAAATTAAATTGGGAATATTATTTCTATCCAATTTCGATACGGAAAAAATATTTCCTAAAATTATAAAAATTTAGATCAAACCTGATGGCTCAGTAGGCCAAAAAAGGATATTTCTGACAAAAACGCTATGTAAATGTTTTTCCTATTTCCTTTTCCTACAGGAAACCTAGAATCGATCTAGAGGTCGTGTGATTTAACACCTTGTGATTTCTTTCTGTGGGGATATGTTAAGTCACAATCCAATCAGTCCATCAGTTTATGCTGATAATCCAGCAACAATTGAGCAACTAAAAATCAACATTGAACGTGCTATTGATGAAATACAGCCAAATTTATGTGAAAAAGTGATGATAAATGATAGAATGCAGTACGTACGGAGAAGTCGTGGTGGTCATTTGAATGATGTTATTTCCATACATAAAGGCATTATGTAACCTTTCAAAAAAATAAAATGTTTGGTCTCATTGAAAAATGTATGTGTTTTTTTAATTTTTTAATTGTACGAGTATCATTCCTATTAGAAAACCCTTTATAACAGTTGCGTTGCTTTCGTAAATCCCGCTTAGCTTAACTTTTCTGTCTGAAAGAAACAACTTTTTGGTTTAATTTTTTTAATGTATTTTAATTTTTCAATTTCTGCCAAATTATATGCAGAACCATAAGTGAACAATATAACAATATATACAATTTAAATGTCACCAGCTTACCGGACAAGTGATGCAGTGGCTAAAGCTTCGGCAATTGGACCGGGAGATACGGGGTCCGAATTCCACTAGGGGCTGGATGAAAAATGAATTTTCGTCATGGTGGTGATGTTAATAAACACAACTAAGACTCTCTGTTGGAGTGAAGAATTCGTCCATGTCAATGTATAGGTTGACATGGAGCTTGCAATGTGTAGGTGGTGGTATTCTGTAATTGTATGAATGGGTGGATGTGTGCGTCAATGTAAAGGGGGTATTAATTGACCTGCAAAAGACATTAAATCCATTGGGCAGTTGAAAAGTATTCATGGCTCTGGACCAATCGACACTATCTCGGGATGCATTAACAATTTTTATTCTATTGCAGAAGATCGATTTTGAGACAATAAGAATGTGAGCTGATCATACCATAGGCAAGGAGTTTCCAACTGAGAAGGAGTTTATAGATTTTCTCACAAGGTGATGTCACTCACTGGAGATGTCACAGCCAAAGATTACAATGGACAAAAATAATTTGTTAAGAATTAAATTTGGCACTCATACCGTATCGACAGAAGTAACACTCGACAGAAGTAACAGTAATGTATAAAATGCGACAATGTTTATAAACTCTTTAAATGCCCATAATTGCAAAGCAATGGACGGCAAAGCAATTCTAGTTAATCTTTACAACGAATACATACAAATTCATGTGCCGCCCCTAGAATTAAGTGGAGCCCTGCTCTTGGATAAACTCATGCAAACGATCATAGAGGCAATGTATGTATCACAAGTTTAAGTGTTCGCATGAACCGATTCAACCGTCATCTTGCAGTGGCTAGCAACGAGTCCACGAAAATGGAAACCATACTTACGATCCTACCACAATGCAAGTGGCGGCATGTTAGTTCTAGAGAGAATCCAGCCGATCATGCATCACGAGTAGTGCATCCATCAAAACTTAAAAAGGCTGTTATTTGGTAGAACAGTCCAGAATTTTTAAAGACAACTGAGAATACTGCCCAACCCAAAAAACTACGTACGAATGCGCTGAAGTTAGGGTTGAGAAAAAATTAACCCAATCACTTGCGGCACAAGTCACAACACAAGACCATCTCTCCGCCATTAATCTAAAATTCTTGTATGTTCATTCACGGATGCAAGAAAAAGATCAGATATTCAAAATCAAGTCAAAGAGCAAGCGTTACTGACATGAAGGAAGACAATTTTCAGTTGTGGAAAATAGCACAACAGTACTCATTCAACGCAGAGATCAAACAAATAACGGCCAAGCAACAAGTGTCATCCCAAAGCAAACTCGTATCGCTGCATCCTTACCTAGACGACCATCAAATAATAAGAGTTGGAGGGAGATTGCAAAACGCTGACATTCCACATGATCGAAAGCATCCAATCATTCTGCCCGGAGACCATTACATCACAACGTTGTTGATTGCTGATATGTACATCGATACACATCATGGTGACATCTCGATCATGCTGTCGAAACCACGTCGAAGGATATATCCATAAGTGTATAACTTAATTTAAATTCAAGGCAAAGGCATCTAAGCAACTATTGGGCAGCTTACCACCAGTCAGAGTTGTGATTCCTAAACGTGCATTTCAAATCAATAGAGTGGATTATGCAGGGCCAATAACATTAAAAATAACCCAAGTGCGGAAAGCAAAAATCCAGGAGGCCTATATAGCACTATTTGCAGGCATGGCTAGTAAATCTGTGCTAGTCACAGTTATGACAACAGTCACTTACTAACTCATTACATACAATGGAGATTCAGGTGTCCAACCGCAAGCCATATGGATGATTTATACGAAGCCGGAATAAAATTTACGAAGTCTCACATCCGTAAATGCATTGGTTCATCGATACTTACGTATGAGCAATATTACACCTTACTATGTCAAGTGGAGACAATGCTTAATTCTAGCCCGTTGTGTGGTAAATCCGACGATGCAACCAATTTAAATTACTTGACTCCAGGTCATGTTTTAATCGGAGAATTATTGATGGCCATCCCTGAACCAAACCTAGAAGCAATTAACTTACAACGATTAGGTAAATGGCAGATAATTCAACAAACCACACAGAAATTTTGGAAGATGTGCTCAACTGATTATCTTAATTCCTTGCAGCAACGTCGTAAGTGGCATTCAATTTTAAATGCGGAGATCTGGTGGTAGTAATAGAGAATGATTTACCACCAACCAGAGCCAACGTTAGTGATGTACATCCCGGGACCGATGGTTTGGTTGTCAAAACACTTAACACGCATTCTCGATTACGATATTAAAAACCTATTTTCGTTTTTAGCGAAATTATCCTTAAAATAAATCAATTCAAGTTGATCGACATTTCCAATTCGCAAAAAAGCACCAAGCAATGAATAAATAAAACAAGAAAATCAAATATCGTAACTCTCTGAGAAAACAAAAAAAAAATTTAAAACAAAATCAATAAATAATTTTCCATTAGAGGTAGTAGCGTTGTTGTTGTTGCATACGATTTTAATTCAATTTCCTCGATCCTTAGAAACAAAAATAAAATTGAACGAAAAAAAATTCAATAAATAAAATATAAATTGGAAAAAATCTTCAAAATCATTGAAATCTGTAATTCCCTTGTTTCTATATATAAATTCCACATTGGAAAACACACATATAAAATTTTCTTTTTTCTATCACTCTGTGCTACAGATAGATATTCTCTATCATATTTTATCATCCACGAATTTTTTTCTGCATTGCTTTTTGGAAATCATATTTTCAATTTTCCAAAAATATGTATGTGTATGTACTGGTAGATCTTTCTGTATATAGATTTATAATACTAAATCTATGATGTATACAAATAGAAAAATCCTTTTTGTGCTGCTCGTCGATATTGGGGAAAGGATTGCGATACAATTGTTTTTCTTTTATGCGCTAAAGAGCTTCGCATACTGGCTGTATTGTTGCTACTTTTTGCTGCTCTGCTGCATGTCTTGTATCTCTTAAGAATTTCATTTTAATAGAAATATTTCTAAATAAAATACAAGTTGAAATTGGAAAATGTGTATTAGTGTACTAGGATTTGTGAAAGGATTTGTTTAAAATAAATAAAATACATAACTCTGTTTCTGTTTCGATTATTCTGTAAGACAGGGACTGCAGATCATAGCAAATACTTGTCCATGGCACTTTAATCTACTATACTTTGCAGGGGTACGTGTTATTGATACCAAAACCTAACATTAGTCTACCAAAGCAAAATTGAAATTAACACGAATGCACAATATGAGTGCAAGAAACAAAAGGTTTTTACCGGAAAGTGGACCTATAAACACATTAAATAGTATCATAGCCATCTAGATTAATAGAGCCTCCCTGTTCGAGTTTTTTTTCCACTAAACTTAAAATATTGGGTAAACAAATTTATATTTCCCATTGAAAATAATGAAAAACGGCCAATTTTATTAATTAGTTTATGTTTTCTGGTTCAAACAGAAGCTTTTTTAATGTTTTTGTACAGAAAAATAAAGAAAAGTTCAAACTTTAATTAGGTCAAAATAGGATTCAAGAAAAACTTTTAAAACTGTATGAAAATCAACTTAGAAAATGAATAAATAATGAGCTTTTATATTTTTTTTTTCTTTATAAATACCGACATTCGGTCAGTCACCACTTAAATGTGGTTATGAAAGTACGCGAGTAACAGTGTTTTGAATCACGGATAAAATAAATAATCTGGGCCGCTCATTTTCTACTTTGATAAACGATGACACACAGATTGCGGTCGATTCGACAGCGGGTCTTCGATGAACGATGGATTGCTACCAAACAGCTTGATTTGAATGGCTTGTAGAGGAAATATAACTTGTTTAAAGGAGCGACCTTGTTTTCAATAGAATAGCAGCAATGTACATTAAATGCATGCGTATTTGTCGCCACGTGTCCATGATAAGCCGAGAAGTACCTTGTAATAATGTAATCCATTCTTTCAAATGTAACAAACATTGGTCACTCCTTTATTTTCGAATCTCGTCAATGGTCATTTATCAATCCTCCCCCGAGTACATTCATTGCAGTGCTCTTTAAAACGATTTCAATTGAATTTTTCGATTTATCTGCGTACTTCCATTCAACTAAGTCTCGAATAAACTTTCACAAATTTCGTAATGATGCGGTGTTATGTACGCAACGCTGCGTACTCAGTATTTCGATTCCAACATTTAATTGGTGCGAACGAACAATATTATAATTCTGATCTCCTAAATAACCGCGGTCTGGTAAACAAGCTAGTCGTCTTTGCCCTCTAATTCTTTATCAGATTTAACAATTTACACCAATAGTTGTAAATAACATTTTGGTGGTACAACATCAGTCCAGAAACATTCAAGTACCATATTTATCATAGCGCCAACAGGTCAATATTTTGGACACTCAACTTAAGTATAGCTTCCATATTCTCATCGCAGTAAATTCTTTTCGATTTTAACATTGAACGTATTCAGGCACAGTAATTCGGATCTGCGAATAATCGTGGCCATATGTCCCCTTATGTTATTTCCAGCGCTGTCAAATTTGATTATTTGTCGGTAAAATGGAGATTTCAAATATTTTTAGCCCTTTTAGTATTAAAGTTAAATTTAAGTAGTATAAAAGTTTTATAATTTAAATTTCGATAACCGCTTTTTTTTGATACTCTTGTTCAGTATTTGTAACGGAACTAAAATAAGAATATGAAACAAACGATGCAACAAACAAACTACTTATAGTAACGCAGCTACAAAATCGAAGCAATATATTGTAACACGTCATTCAATAAGTCCTGAGCTAAACCTCTAAGGAAAAGCTAATATAAGGAAAAGCTAAACCAGTACGTCTATATCTCCTGTGAGTTTTATTATGCAGAGCCTCCAGTTTCTTGAGCTCTTGGGTGAACCCATGTGCAATGAGAGGCTTTTTTATTACCTTTTTAGGGACAAACTTTGTAGCAATATTTAACAACTCATTAAAGGTGTCTACTGCCTGAGCAACTGTCCAATCAACTTCAGCTAGGAAATTGTTTATATTTAGAACCGTGGCCGGTATTCGCATAATCAAATACAGAACAATTCTTAATGAAATTCATATTATTTGAAAATCCGCTGGAAACCTGGATTGAAACTGTGGTGTGATAAATACTCGAAGATCCGGCAAGATCATCGCTGGGCTCAAGTTTGTAAGATCCATTATTGTTGGTGTAAAAAATTAAGTCCAGATAAGTTTCGCAACTGTTTGGTATATTTTAATCTGGGATGCACCTATGTTTGCCATAAAATCACAGATTAAGGCGGAATGATCGTGAGTATTAGCTGGAATGAAGACATTGTCGTCCATCATCCAGACTAACTCTGGAAAGTTGAAATCGCCAAAAATAATGAAGTCAATGTTCTCCTTCATAAATGGTAATAAATTACTAGACATTTCTAGACATTAAACATTTATAAATTTTAAAAATAATTCTTCAAGATAGTTTTGAAGTTGTCCTTTGATAAATTTAAGTCAAATCGGTCGTCGACGATGTCGTATAATTTAGATAACTTATTACCTAATGGGGTTATATTACAGGTTACAGCGTATTCCATTTGTGATCAAACGTAAGCGAAATAGAGTGAACAAAAGGTTTGAATATCTTTAAATTCACCAGTCCACCTTTTAACAAATCCAAACATGGCATTAGCTCACGCAATATAATTTTCAATATGCTTATTGAAACTGGCAATCTCGACAAATGTAACACCTAAATCTATAATCTCATTGTCTTTTTGCAATACTTCATTGTTGACTTTATAGGAAGTAATTAGCGGATTTCTCTTACGATGGAAAGACATGATTTTGCATTTTTTAATATTTTCACAAAATTTATTCGATCTATGAAAACAATAAATACCCACGGCCCGTTGTGTGATCCTTGGAGAACACCAGACTTAACTTTAATAACGTTTGATTTCTCATTTCCCATTATTACAAAAGGCTTGAACTAATTTATGTAATCGAGTGAAAACCCAAATGCGAATAAACTCCGGAGTGCTTTTGTCTGCTTCTAACCCGTTTCTCAACATTTTGGCGTAAGTTTCAACTGCCGATTTTTGAAGATAACTAGTCTATCATCGAACCACTGAGGGTGAGCATTTTGTGGTGTGCAGCGCATAGGTACATAAAGTTTGAAGCCTTGCAGCATAATGTCATTAAATTTGTCAACTTTGTCTTTTATATCATTGGAATTGAGAGTTATTTGCCAGTTGATCGATTCCAGGTAACTTTGCAGCCCCACACGGTTTTTTTTTGAATTTGTATTTGATTGGTTGTAGGTGCTCCGAACTCGCCATTAAATTAGTTGAGTCAAATACAATCAATATCAATCTATCAATATCAATCTATCAATATCATTTTTGACAAAAGGTAACATGGATGATAAGATCCAATAATCTATCACGATTATTAGGTTCAAATTATAACCAAGCATGGCGTCCACAAATAAAAATTCTGTATTTGTTGTTATATTGCATGGTAAAATACAATAGTTCTGGGTCCAAATTCCAGGTTATATTTAGAAGATTAAAATCGCCAAGCACGAGAACTAAATCTAACGAGTTTGTTGTATTAATCACTTCATCAATACCATCGATGCAAGTTGCGTAAGGATCACTATTTGATTGACGTGGTATATATGCTGCGTAGATGATTAGATTGGTTTGGTTAATTTTGATTTTTATACCAATTTATTCGACTCTCAATGGGCTAAAGTTGTACGCTATGTACTGCAACTATTAGTATGCCACCACCCGAATTCTTTTAGCTAATTTCGAGAGACCGATCACATCTGTAAACAACGTAATCTTGTCAATGAATCATGTAATCAATCGTTCAGCATCATCGATTTATATACGGCCACGTTTAAACTCAGCAAACCAACATTCGTCGGGTATTTTCGATGGAGCAGAGTACCTATGACGCTTTTCAAACTTTGCTTGAACGGTGATTTAAAAATAATTTTTTGTAAAAAAGTGACTTTATTAAAGTGACTTTATCAATGAGAATGTTATGAAAGCACTACGGAAAACAAATGTTTATTTTCCGGGGTTCCAAGGTTGCATTTTCATATTTTCAACGCAATTGTGTTGCCCAACAAATAAATTGATCGAGTTCAGTAATATTTTGAAAAGCATCCTAGCCTGGTAAAGAAATCAATAAACCACATAACTATGAATACTTAACACTACACTGGTGTTTTTTTATTTGAGTTTCTCTAATTAAAATAAAATTGTTGACCCAAAAACTATTTCTCATTTGTGATATTTTATCTAGCTACAATTTAAAAGTAACATTTTATTGTTATTTATTTTTTGGTGTATAGAAATGGATGGAATCAATCAAATCAAATATTTATAGTTTTGCTGATCAAAACTATAACTGTATTTTTAAAAAAACAAATAATCATTTTTTGAAAATATACTCAATATGCGAAATAAAATTTTATTATTGATGAAATTATATTATTTCAGAAAATTCGTTTTGAACGAGTCTTTTTCTCTTTCTTTAGAACTCTATAAAAGGTCTTTTATACTTCGTGGCTTTATAGTTAAAGTGGCTTTGGTATTGGATCTCATTTCACGAATGATTATGTTCGGAAAATGGTATGATCCGAAAATGGATATTACTTGTATCGTCTTAAAATGATGCCAGACTATTTATTAACTAGTTGGTGAGATACAATACCGTGCAAAAACAGGGCCCCGTGTTTCAACAGAGTTTGAGGAGTGCAGCGCTTAGAAATGGAGCTTCCAGTAAAAAATGAATACGCAAACATAAAAATTAGGCCAACTGTAAAAATAAATAAAAACATCAACCACTTTAATAACTTTTACTACATTCCGCAATCTAGGTGCTCCTCTCTCGCAGTAAAAAAAACTTTTCCCGTAAAATCAATTAATAGCAAGTTTCTATCCTTAATATGAAAATAATTTACAATTTAATTAATTTATAATAAAATACCCAACTGAATAATTAAAATTTTATAAATAGTGTGTAGGAAGAAAATAAGAAGAACTCACCCACTTTCTTAACAGCGAGTATATGTAGTACAAAAACACACACAACATATACTTACGGTACTCATCGGCAATATTTTAAGCAATATAAATTATAAAACAACCTAAGAGGAACTCTTAAAAATTTCTTCTTGTTATTTTCTTATTTTATTCGTTAATTTTCTTCTTAACTTTCCAAACAAAAATAATTAAATTTTGTTATTTTTGTATTACGTATGTGCTCTCGTACATGTGTACCTACAAACCTTCCCCTGATTTCGTACATAAAGGATATTTTCTGCGAAATTTGCTTCTATGGTACATACGAGTACGTTTACTTACACAGTCAATGAGAAAATATTTGAATAATGTAGGATGGTGGTGTACTCGTAATATTGAAAGGGTTATACTCTGCATATTACATCTAAAATGAATAGTTTTGGTGAAAAAGAATGTATCGAATCACATAATACTTTATAAGCCAACAAAAAGTATGTAAGGAGGGAATAAATTGCTCTAAGCCACCCATCATATACATTATTAACATGCGGGGAGGTGGGTTTTAGTAAATGAAAACTATTAAATTATAAAAGAAAACTTAATGGTTCAGACATAAAGGATTTGATGAGATTTCAATTGGCAGTATTAAAGAGCGAATCGTATTATGCCTGCAAAGCGTAAAACAAAATCCCTTGCCATCGCTTTTTATCTTTGAATTTAGAAAACGAGTTAAATCAATGTCAAAATAGGAAGATATCGAATGCATAAATAAATTGCATTTGGAAGTACGAGTAAAAAACGTAGGCTACGTTCATTTTTGATTAAATATAGAAGGGTTTGGTAAAAAAATCCTGGTTTAGTGATTAATTAACATGACAGAAAGTCATGTTTTTCTTTCTAGATCCGATTTTTTAATATAGTCCAGTTAGCTGCGAATTTATCAAACATCTCTGTATTCATTCTAAACCTGAATTTTCAAATTTTTCCTAAGCTTTCTTTACCGCAATGAAGAGAAACCCTCAAAAGAGAGTATATTTCATCAAGAACCCAATATTTCTAGGACAAAAAGCGTATTCTGATAAGGTCGAAGAACTGATTAGCACATTAATGGGCTAAACGAGTACGAAATTACATCCACGTGAGCAACAGCATTGAACCGAAAGAATAAATTATTAATTAAGATACTCATAATAGTAATTCACGCCAGTTTTTCTTACCTACAAAATTCAAGGATCATTTGATTTTAAGTGTTTTAAGACTGTCCAGCAGCATTTGTACTTCCAAAAGTTCGTGCTTTAAGTAAGGATGCAACGGGTGATCTGTCGTCATTTCTTTGTCCAGTATACTGATTGTATCCTGTCTATGTAATTTTGATGTTTGGCAGTTGCAATTATATGGATTAGTTTGAAATTCCTGTTCTGAATTTTCACCTAACCGGTGCTAATTGAGATGACTTGAGAGTTTGTGTAATCAAGGATTTGAATTCCTGCGAGTGCACTGCCTAAGTCAGAACTGTAAAAATAAGAAGTATATAAGATTTAATATTGCATTTGTGAATTACTCTTCCGGACTCTATCAGCACTGTTGTATTCTTATTCTCCATTACTAAATATTTCTGGCTTGAATCGTACTGCTAGTGTTGATCCTAATCATTGCGTAGTTATATTCATTGACCGCCCGCCTCTCGAGTAATTTCTCGAAATTCGTTCCACTCCATCGCCCTTTAGACATCTCATCATTTCTGAGTGCGTCGAGTGAAATCATTTTACTTGACCATTCACCCCACTTTTATAAGAGAGGGTTTTGAACACTTTTATGCTTAACGTGTTTCCCATCATTGCCATTATAGACTTTATGAGTTAAGGGATTTTTCGTTGTCAATTAGTGGAACTTATAGTACTTCCGTTACGCTGAAGAAAAAGAGAATATCTCTGAGTGGTTGCTTAATGCACTTTAATGGTTAGCACTTAATGCTTACTGGACTTTAATGGTTTGCAGAAGGCGAGTTTGCTGAGTTTATCAATAGCTGCTAAAACTAATTTATTTCCTGTTGAATAAATGTTTGGATGGAGCGTGTGTCCAAGATAATTTAGGATAGGCGTGTGAGTGAGAATAGGTTTATAAGGATGTCGACCGTGTTCGTGAACCCAATGTATGCTGTGTTGCCGACATGATATAGCGATGATAGTTCCTCGCGTGATCTGGTTCCCACAATGAAAACCCCAGTCAATGTGCCAGGTGTGTAAGTATGAAATCAGGATTTACCAATAAATGGCGCCACCTGTCAATGTACCTTTCGACAAACCACGTCATCGGTGCTATTGTTTTCTTTTGACATCTACTCGTATCAACAACATCCAATTCATAACTGTACAAGTTTCATACAATAACGCATGTTTTTTACGTGTTAAAAATGTCGAGTTTTGTGCCTACAAATTACGATTTGTGGACATCATTGATTTTTTGTTATCATTTGAAGAAAGATGCTGCAGAATCACATCGAATGATTGTCAAAGCTTTCGGTGAGCATGGTCTTGGTAAATCATAATGCTATGAGTGGTTTAATAAATTCAAGAGTGGGGGTTTTGATGTGAGAAACGAAAAACTTGGAAGACCACAAAAAAAAGGTTGAAGACAGTAAATTGAAAGCAAAACATTGTTGGATGAGGATGACACTCAAACGCACAAACAACTCGTGGATCAATTGAGTGTATCACGAGAAGCCGTCTCCATACGTTCTAAATCCACGGGAAAGATCCAAAAGTTGAGAAAACGGGTATCGCATAAACTAAATGAAAGGCAACAGGAAAATAGAAAAACCGCTTGCAAAATGTTGCCCGCCAGATACAAAATAAAATCATTTCTCCATCGAACTGTGACTGGAGATGAAAATTGGATCTATTTTGAGAATTCAAAATCCAGAACAACCATCGACCTCGAGTGAATTATTTCCAGCTGCTAAAACCTGGCGAAACCGTAAATATTGAACACTACCAACAACAAATGATCAATTTTGATTATTTTGAACAAATGATCAATGACCAGAATATGATAAAAGGCAACACAAAGTGATTTTGCTTCATGATAATGCACCATCACACAAGACAAAACCGGTCATGGAAGCTTTGGAAGCATTTAATTGAATTAATTGAAATACTTTCACATGCGGCTTACTCGCCAGACTTGGCTCCATCCGATTACCACTTATATATATTAGCATCGATGGAGCACGGGCTTGCTGAGGAGCACTTCACTTCGTACGAAAATGGCTCGATAACTGGTTTGCCTCAAAAGAAGAACAGTTTTTTTGGCGTGACATCCACGTATTGCCAAAGTTGAATGTGATCAATGAATTGAAGAGAACAAAATCTGCAATGGGAAAAGTTCAAGAGGTATGTTCACAAATTTAATTTGCACCAAAAGTGTAGAATGAGGCATTGGCTTAGATTGAGGACATATGTTTAGCCGAATCGATGTGCCATCGACATTTTCGATCGTGATTTGCAATTCGAGAAACACATTTTGTTGGTTACATTTGTTCTTCCGAACTAATCTTCCGAAAGTGGTTCCAGAACAACGCTTAGCGTATTGCAGAATTATGCATACAATTGCAGACCAAAGTGTCTGACATAATCACAATATTCGTGTACAACTACAAAACTGAAATATTCTTCGATCGTTTTGCAAAACAATTGTTGGATATTGGGAATGGGAATTTGCCAATCGACAAATCCACACAATGTAACACATTGCTAACAATATCATCAGTGGCTCAGTACACGTGTTATACGTATTAGGAGCCAAATGCGATCAATTTTCTCGTTCAAAACGAAATACCAGGCAAAGCGGCAACGTTTAAGTTGTCAATTATCCAACTGAATTCTTGGATTCACTTGATTTGACAGGCATACATCCTAATGGGTGTAATTTCTGGGCTTTTAGTGACCATATAGTTAACTGTTCGCTAAATTTATTTGAGTTACCCTAGAAATCCTGGATTTCAAAATACGGTTTTCAAAATCCCAGAAATCAAAATCCAGGAATATAAAATTTCAGAAATCAAAATTCCGGAAGACAAAATCCCAGAAATCATAATTGCTGCACTCAAAATAAACGAACGGAAATAAACGGATTTTTTACCAATCAACCAGAAAATATGTATGTCAGATGGAAACATGGTTCCACAATGAATTTTGGAAGAAGTTCTAGAAACGGCTACCTGAGACGGAACTCGGCCATTTTTTAACCGATTATGATGGGATTGGCTATATTGGGTGGAAATGTCATTTTAAACTGATTTTTAGAAGAAGTTCGGGAATTTGACCATTTTGGGCGGAACTCGGACATGTTGTATTTGGTTATGATGACATTTGGTATGTTGGATCGAAATGGGATGATAAAATGATATTTCGAAAAGGTTTTTGGATGGGGCAGAACGCATATGTTCCCTGCATAAAAAAGGCGCTTGTGTCAAATGTGGTAATTACCGTTTTTTAGATAAACTGATAAAACTTCGTCTTTACTTGCCAGAATAATTATCTTTACCGGAAATATCATCGGTTACTACCAATGTGGTTTTCGTCCCAAGTATATTAGAACATAACCGTTAAGAAATTCTTTATAGACTTTCAACAGGCAAATGACAGCATCCACCACGAAAACCTCTGAACCGCGCTCATGTGTCCCAAGTTTCCAAAAAAGCTTGTCTCTTTCTGTAAGCTTACTATCTGATTCGCTGTATATATTTATTGTGGAAGAAATTCGGTCTGTTCCTTTCGAGATAGCATGCGAAACCCAACAGAGAGATGTGTTCGTGCCTGTTCTGTTTAATCTGGCGCTCGAGCACATGGTCAGAAAAGTTGTATGGAATCTTCATGCCAAATTTTTTTGAATAAGTCAGATCAAATTCTTGAATATGCAGATGATATCATGCTTCTTGGTCGTAGACATAATGTCAAGTCATATCAACTACAATTTGTCACCGCTTATCCTCAAAACGAAACAACTTCGTTTGAAAGCGGACATCAGGAAAACTAAATGCCTTTCATCACCAAGGAGCATCCATAAGATACGGAATGGAGGACCATAACCTTGATAACGTGGAAGAATGGAAATATCTCATTCCAGTTATAACATCAACAAATTATGCTCAGGCAGCACGAAGGTACGTTTTGCGATACGAAATAGCTTTTGCAGTCGTGTAAGTTCGCACTTCACAAAGCAATTATAAGATCTGTGCTAGCTATCCGAAATGAAAGTTGGTGCTGACCACTTATGAATGTAGATGTATTATCTAAATTATCGGATTCATTAATTCCAACCGAGAAATGTGTCTGAAAGATCCTGACCAGAACGAATGATAAGAAAAGTGAGCCACCAATAACCAGTCAGCGTTCATAAAAGGAGACTACCTAGACTACGTTGGCGCGACGACGTCGAACATGATCTGTGAAGAATAAGATGTCAATACTCCTGGGAGCGTGAGACGGACCGAGATAGTTGGACGACCACCGTGTAGGCGGCAAAATCAATTCATGGAGTGTGATAGTTGGCTGTAGTTAGTGTTGTAGTTGGCACAAACCAACTGAATACGAGCGACAAGAGAATTCGTTGTAGTGTTGAATTTTGACAAGTGAGCTTATTGTGGACTATAAAATTTTGTAGTTTTATTTTATTCACTTTGGTAATCACGTGCTATATTCTTGATTTACATACATTTGTGCTGAAATGGGCAGGTGTTACTCACAAAAACCAAACCCACACACAAAAACAATCCAAAATAGATTTATTTTTTTAGTGGCGCTGAAAAATAAAATAGTGGTAGGTAGGTTTTTAAAAAGGTACAATTTCCTTTGAATTGAAGTTATTTTATCCTTAATTTATTTAGTTTTTATCTAATAACTAATGTTATTATGTGTGTGAATCGGTTATAAATGGCCGTGTTCAGTCCCAGGTATCCATATTTCAGAATATCTTCCAAAGAAAAATCTCATTTCTATCGAACATACCCTATCCCAACATAACCGGTTAATAAATGGTTGATTTCCATCCGAAGTGGTCATATTCCAGAAGGCCTTCTAAAATACGTTTAAGAAACTTGTTTCCATCCAACATGCCTATTTTCATCATGGTTGGTTAAGAAATGACCTAATCCCGTCTCTTGGATGGCCATGTTTTAGTACTACCTCTAGTTTTAGAATCTCATTTTCATCCAACATACAAATTCCCATCAAGATCGGTTAAGAAATGCGGTCGTGTTATTCGCGCTAATATTCTAGAACTTCTCTAACGCAAATCATTTCCATTCAACATACCAAATCGCATCATGATCGGGTACGAATTAGCCGAGTTCTGTCCTTGGCGGCCGTATTCCACAACTTAGAATCCTATCCACATCCGACATTCCCAGTCCCAACATAATTGATTAAGAGACGGCGGAGTTCTGATACACGTGGCCATATTCCAGAACTTCGCCTTAAATTAATTTTAGAAACTCATTTCTATCCTACTTACCTATTTTCAGCTTGATCAATTAAAACATAACCGAGTCCGCTTACAGGAATTTTTATTTCCGGGAGTTTTATTTTTTGTTTTCGAAATTTTGATTTCTAGGGTTTTGAAATCTGGGATTATGATATCCGGGATTTTTGGTCTCCGGTTTTTGAATTTCTGGGATTTTGATTTCCGGGATTTTTTTTAAATTCTGGTTTTGGTAATCCGGGATTTCAAACATCTCTCAATTTATTTTCTAGGATGAAAGTTTACTTATCATTTAAGTTTTTTCTGGGATGATATGTTTTGCATTAATACCTTGTGGATTGTGTCCAAACCGCAGCATAGGCATGTTTTTTGAAACAAGTTCAAAATAAAGAGTAAATCAGGCCAATCATTAGGTGAACCGATTATATTTCACTAATTATAAACTTGGTAGTTTGAAATTAAGAGACTGGTGGAGGCTCGCTTATAAAATTTTAAAACTTTGTGTAATTTGCAAGGAAAGGCCCTCTCAAATGGTTTGGGAAGTAATTTTCATTAGTTCTTATATGAAAATACCATAGTTTGTGTCAGGTTTCGACTCACAGTATAAAATTTTCAAAATAAGCGCATAGTTCCTCATGTTCATCTTTGAGATGTTGAACAACGTGATCCACTCCAATCTTACAGTCTCTTTGAATCTCCGCTTAATCATTGAACATTATTTTCACAACATACGTTAACCTTCCGGGAAAGTTTTTCTTTAGATTTAAAACCATAAAATTCTGTATTTTATATTGGCCGATACTCTTTTATCAGTATTAAATCATGTCTGTTAATTTGGCCCGAAAAAACCATCCTGAAAAGAGAAAACATCCCTCCTCCCCCAGTATTCGCCATGTTATCGTAATAAGACTTTGCTGTCTTAATATCTAATGATTCAGAACTCTGAAACCGCTACCCATTTGAACCAAACATTTCTAAAATCGGAGCTGGAAAATTTACACAAATTCATAATAATTCATAACACGCAAGTGGTAGAATGATTCAATAAATTATTTCTTCCAGTAATCGCCGTGATATCGTAATGACATTTCGTTAATAAATTTTCTAATGAATTTAGGCAGTGCCCGTTTGGCGTAGACTATTCTAGGATCGACGCTACTATATTTCAAACTAACTACTAGTTGGATAGTTATTTATCCTAACCCTTTTTGTTGTAATCTCTTTCGAAGAGTTTTTTTTTAGCTAAGACACAAAATCCAAAAGCCTTTTCGGGCTGAAAAGACTTCTGGCTAAGTTATCACACGTTATTATATCGGTATTTGGAGCCGAGATGTCAAGTTTACTAAGAAATCATATTTCAAGCCGAAATCTGAAAACCCACAAAAAATTCCAAAAAAAAAAACGCAAATTGCAGTACCAAAACATATTTCTGTTAAACATAAAAAAACAAGTCAATCGGTAAGAAAAGAAAATTGGAAACAAAACAAGAAAAAGATTTGAACGCAACAGGTTAATTTTTTCCCGGAAAATATAAAAAATCAGAGTGAAAAATACATAACAAGAGAAAAAAAAAGTTTCTTTAAAAAAATAAGCAAAACAAAAAAGGAAAATTTAAATTTTCACTGGTTGCATATTTTTTTTATTTACTTCTTCTTCCTCATCGTCTACCAACTTCGTCATTTCATCTCTTTTGATTCATTTTCCACACATTTTTTTGTGTTTTAAGAGGAAAAGTTATTTCATTCTTGTTTGTGTGCGTTTGTTTGTTTTTTTTTTTGTTTAATTTTATTTGATTATTATGATTATTGTTATTATGATTCGTATAATGATCATTGTTATTGAGATTATGATTGTTTTCTTCAATTCGCATTTTTTTATTATTAAACAGCAGGTTTATGATTATAAATTGGAAAATGGTTTATATAGATTTGATGTCGTTCGCATTACCTTAAAAACGATTTCCGCCCAAAACCATTTCCTGTGACAATTTTACCGTTACTCACACATACTTAACAAAAATTTTAACATTATGGTAAGGTACAACGAGATTTTTTTATGCTTGGAATTTAGTCGATGGAAATGAGTGAAAATATTAAATAACACAAAAAGATGTTTGCGTTATGTTTTTGTGCCCTTTCCCGCGCTAGAAAATTGATAAAAAAAATTAATAACAGAATTTCCGTAAAAGGATTTTCTTATTTAATTTTGTGTACTTCACAAATTTGATTGAAAAGTAAATGTTTTCGTAAGAGTACCAATATAAGAAAAGTCTGCGAGTTCGTTTATTATAGAGGGGTTCTGTTTGGAAGTAGCTAAGTTAAATTATGTTTATAAATTTATTCACGTAATGTTGGGTTATATATATATTAAGTGGTGGAAAATGAATTTACCGTTAACAACGAGCGAAACCATAACTCTTCAAATACTAGAATATTTATAGATTACCTAAAACATTAGGATAATGCAATAATTTTTTATTTCTTGGAACTAAGGTGAAGTGGTTTATCTCAAAGTTGAATTGTTAGAGGATGGAGTTAAAGTCGGACACTAATAATTAAAATGTATTGGCTGAGCGATAAAATCGTTCACTAGAGGTACGAAAACACCACAATCTAATAAAGTCAAAACAATCTCCTTTATTATGCGCGTACCCAACCTTTTCCAATTTCATTTTATTCAATTTCTATCCACTCTCAACTATTTTACCAACCATATATTAAGTATGGAAATGAAAACAAAAAAAAATAAAAAAAATCGTCCTGAAAAACCACCCGAATGAACCGAACCAAATATAATAAAAATAAAATGTGTATGTTCTTCACCCATTTCCATCTCAACTTGACTCCAAAAAAAAATTAGGATGAGTTTCTGTTCTGAGATGTGATGTGATGTACGATACTATTAGAATTTGGGGGTTGGGGGTAAGATATTTACTCGTATATATATATAGAACCATAAGATACAGGAATACTTTGTTTAACGCTGTCTACGATCAAGTTTTTTATTGAACTGGTTTAGATGAGAATGATTAGTTGGGCTTGAAATCCCGTATTTCAAAATCCCGTATTGCAAAATTCCGTATTTTAAAAATTCCATAATAATGTTGATATTAAATGTGTTTAGCCAATAATGAAGAAATAAGCATATTGGATGGAGATGGGGTTTTAAAATGATTGTTGGAAAACGTTCTGAAATTTGGCCTACTGGGCTGGAACTTAGCCATTTCTTAACCGATTATGATGGAATTGGGTATGTTGGATGAAAATGTGATTGGGAGGGGAAAAATGGAATAAACGAAACACAAACAATATTTAACCGATTATGCATGTTAGATGGAAACGACATTCTAAAATGAGTTTTTGACGAAGTTCTGGAACACGGCCACGTCTGACGGAACTCGCTCATCTCTTGATCAATTGTATTAGATGGATATGGGATTGATTTTTTCAAGAAGCTTAGTCATATGGCCACCTTAGACGGAACTCAGCCATATTTAAACCGAATATGATGGGATTGAAACGGTGTTGGTTAAAAATTTAAATCAAAAACGATTTTTGAAAGAAGTTCTGGAATATGGCCACCATAGGGACGGAACTATGTGATGTGATCATAAAATTGTTTTTGGAAGAAAAAATGGGCCAAACTGTAAATACTAATATTCAAGAACAGGCTAATTGAAAATACAAGTCACCTCAAATCTACTTGCGTGAAGCCAATACACACAAGGTGGTACAAGAACTCAAATCAAGCGTGCTAACGAATGGAATAACATTTCACGTAACAAATGTATTTCGAGGCAAAATACACGAAGTAAAAATTCAAACACATGAGGTCAACGACTATAGAGAAATTATTATACATACCAATTGAAGTCTTCAAAGGGTCTTTTTGTCGTTATTAAGGACAACGATCTCCATGTTGAAATAACCGAAATCCAGGACGCGCTTGTTGAAGATGGATTTAAGATACAGAATATATATAGGATCATGAACCGCTTGAAGCAACCACAACCAATGGTCAAAGTTGAACTGGATCCATCCGAAAGCATTTTGAAATTCGGCAATTGCGGTGGAAACCACACTGCAAACAACAGAAATATTAGTCAATTGTCACGCCCCAGGAGGCAGTATAACCAACATACGCAAGCATTCTCCAAGATGAATCCTCAAATGCTGAACCTACTCTAAATAACCGCATGCAACTGATGATGCAGTTAATAACAACAATGCAAAATATGCTACAAGGAATGCTACAAAATCAAACCATTATCATCCATAAAATAGAATGTCTCCGATAAATTATCTGAAGATATGCCACTGGAGCGCAAGCGGTATAAGCCAACACAAACATGAATTAGAACACTTCCTATCAAACCACGAAATTTATCTTATGTTAGTTTCTGAAACCCACTTAATCAAAAATCGCAATTTTGGAATAAATGGTTACAAAGTTTATAGCACAAAACATCCCTTTGACAGGAAAAAGTGGATTTGCCATTATGTTCTAAATGAATATAGTACTAAGGATATTCAAGTAAACTCTGTATGTGTGGACCTCAACAAAGAAAGGTTCAATATATTGCTCTCCAAATAATAACGTTTCGGCAGATATCCACAAAAAAAATTTTGCGTCCCTGAGCCAACGTTTTATGGTCGCCGGCGACGTTAATGCCGAACATACCTACTGGGTTCACGGTTGACTACACCAAGGGGACGTCAATTAATGAGTGTTATTCAAGAAAACCATCTACAATGTCGCATCGTGTGGCCATCCAACTTATTGGCCTACTGATCGTCGAAAAATCCCTGGCGTTCTTGATTTTTCAGTTACAAGTAAAATAAACCGAGAAATAATCAAAGCTAAACCACTTTCAGAATTGTCTTCTTACCACTCTAAGGTCTTACCACATTACTGGGCCGACCAAAAGCCATGTTCTACCTGGTTGAAATTCAAGATGTCCATCAGTTCACATATCGATCTGACGGCTAAACTGCAGACGGCTAATGATATTGATATGAAAAACTTTAATGATTTACTGGTCAACGCAGCTATTTCAGCCTCGCCTAAACCAAAGAGCAAACATACAAGACACACCATAATATCCGCTGAAATAGAAAAAATGTTAATAGAGAAACGTCGCTTAAGATGCATCTGGTAAATTAATAGATCACCAGATGCTATACGTAGCTTTAATCAGGTAACAATAGAACTACAAAGCCTACTACAAAAAAAATAAGATGGATTATATGCAAAACTATCTTTAGGAATTATGGGAGGCCACTAAATACCTTAAACGGTATCAGCAACCAAACCCGCCCATTTGTCTTTCTGAAGGTGAATGGGCTAGGAGTGACGAGGAGCTAAAGTCTTTGCAGATCACCTTGAAAGTGTGTGCACTCTAAACCTTGAGTTATCGGTAGTTCAAACAGAAAATGTAGCATTCAGACCTTTGAGGAAATTTAAGATAAAGAAACCACTAATAAAGTTTATTATTGCACATCAAATTCAATTAAAGAAAGCCTCTGGGTATGATCTAATTACAGGTGAAATGCTTAAACAACTGCCTGAGCGTGCCTTTGGACGACTGGCTCAAATATTCAATTCAATTTACGAATCGGGATATATCCCTGAGTGCTGGAAATTGTCAACTATAAAAATGATCCCAAAGCCTGGCAGGGTTCCTACCAAAGTCTCGTCATATGGACCAATAAGCCTACTATCAATCATCTCGAACGTATTAAAAAAAAAACTATTACCGAAAATATTAAACCGGAGCTACGAAATGTCATCCCTAATCATCAATTTAGCTTCAGATCCCAGCACAGAACCATTGAGCAAGTGCACCGAGTAGCTACAAAAATAAGGACAGCTTACGAAGAGAAAAAAATACTGCTCCGTCGTCTTCTTGGATGTTGCCCAAGCATTCGATAAAGTTTGGCAGAGCCTACTTCATAAAATTAATCTTAAATTGCCAGAAATTTACCAACCATGAAGCCATATTGGTCAAATCGCAGATATTATGTCAAATACAATACCTCTAATCAGGCGAGACAAACATTTTGGCTGGAGTACCACAAGGTAGTGTGCTTGATCCAACGTTATATTTAATTTTCACTTCAGATCAACCAACGTCTTCGGAAATTATGACGTCTACTTTCGCGGATGATACGGCAATCGTATTTAGCCATAAAAATCCACAAACGGCATCCGAAACTCTAGAAAATTGGTCAAAGTGATTCATCGAGTAACAGGAACCGTTTGCGGTTGAATATTTGTTTCTGCTAGAAATATTTTATGCAAGTGAGTACAATGAGTGCTAATTTCGGAAATGATGATTGGTTCCCTTTTATAAACATTTTTTCCAACTCGCTTTTGATGAAAAAAGTGTGGAGGTTTGTTCATGTTGCAATGGTTTGCATAATACTCAATCGATCATTAAATCCTTGTTGAGTTGCTTGTTACTACTGGGGCACTGCACCCCAATTTGCTTATAGTCGAAATTATAATCCAATATTGTTTTTGGTGCAACAGCGAGATAATATATGATGAGTAAAACCGCATATTGAACGTTAATTTATTGACTATCTTAATCCATTTACTCCTTAGCAAAGTAAAAAAATATTCTATTGGAGAAGACGAGGTGCATATGACGAGGGAACCACATTTATATTCCATAAATCTTATTCCAACACGGGTCATACATTGAACGTTTATTTTACTATTATTGTTAGCACGTGTTTGGTCCATTCAAGATGCACTCACTTGAGAAAATTTTATTGGCAATAACAGGTTCAAATAAGACAAAAACCACCCCATGTCGTATGTTGAACGGAAAATTTCAATATATCTGATCGATCAGCTACTAATTATTGAGACGGCGCTTCTCGAAGATATATTGATGGTGGTCGCTCTTTTGATACTCTCGCCACTGCTCGAGTTTCCTTCTCATTAGTACCTTTATTTCCACACAGAGGTTGGAAACGGTTACCAGTTGTTATCCCTGCTCCTAGTTTTAGAGTTTTTGTTGCACTTTGTACTGGAGACTTGGGATTACGTTTACGTTAGTCTGTTACGGTTATGTAACGTTCCATTCCTGTTTGCATTAAAAGGAAAGAGGTGCCTTGAGCATCGAAGCATATCGCAAAATCGTTGAGATCTGAGAAGCAGCTAATAAATAATTGTACACATACAGATTGAAAAGTTCGAGAGGAGTAACCGTAGTAATAAAAGGAATCGAGTCATCTGTATCGCCAGAAGAGATACGTGAGGAACTCACTGCTAATGGCTTCAATATAAGATGCGTTATCAACATTATTAATCGTGAGGAATCCCTCAACCAATGTTCAAAGTAGAGCTGGAACCTAAAGCAACAAAAACCAGAAGGACACACGGAATCTACAACATGACGTAAGTCAGTCTTATAATGCACTAATTGCCAATAATTTGGACATTCTCGAAACTATTGCAAACTGCCAGCTGTGTGATTTAGACAAAACCCAACCTGAAGTAAAGAAGTGCAACAGTTGTGGGGAAGACCATACCACTAATTACAGAGGATGCCATTGTGTATAAGGAGTTAAGGAAAAAAATGACACCAAGGCAACGAATTGGGAAACGAGGTATTAATCATATACATAAACGCTCAAACAATGAGAAAATTATTTCTGCACCCAATAACACGGAAACATCATACTCAGAGGTGGCTGCGGATAACGTGCGAAATAAAGCGAATAAACCTCAGAATTATGATCAGGGAATCTTCAAAATGAAAAGTACCCTCAACGAAACAATGAACGAATTTATGCAAATTATGGAAACAAATATGGGACTCATGCTGCAAAACATGACTACCCTGATGCAACTGGTAACAAACAATCAAAACATAAGATGATTGAACTTAAATTAGCCTTCGGCTAGCGCAACATAACTTAGAAGTACAGCATGTTCTTAACGAACACAACATTGACATCATGATGGCCTCTGAGACACAATTTACACAAATGAGCTCTGTAAAATTTAATGGGGGAACCTCGTGGGGAATCAGCAATTATTATTAGAGACAGGATAAGACTCCGATTAACTGAAAAAATAGAAGAATGGTCCGGTACATGCACCATCTATGCAGCTTAGTGTCCACCGAAATATTCAATTAAAAAACAACAATTTGCAAATTATTTCAAAACCTTGGGAAATAAATTCCTTACAGGAGGAGATTTTAACTCCAAACACATCCAATGGGGCTCTCGATTAACATCACCAAAAGGCAAGCAGCTGTGGGAATATATGCAGGAAGGAAAACTAGGTCGTGTTTCTGGCGGCAGACCAACATATTGGCGAACCGAAAGATGAAAAATTCCCGATTTAATCGACTTCTGTGTAACAAAGAGTATTGCTAGAACATATATTACGGCCAAAACATGCTACGAACACTCATCTGACCACTTCCTGGTTTTATTAACATTAAGCACACAAGTTTTAAATTCAGAATCAAATATTTTTTTAACGAACAGACACACTAATTGGTCTCAATTCAAATCTGCAGGGACAAGAGTAAGCTCATTAACTTCGAGATATAGGTATCAAATTAATAATGGGTATTTTCCTGAAACTTGGAAAATTTCCCAGATCATAATAATACATAAACCAGGTAAAGATGAAACAAAAGTAGACTCATATAGTCTAATCAGTTTACTGTCAACTCTGTCAAAGCTCTTTGAAAATCCTTCTTGAAAAGCATAAACAAATTCTGCAAGTGCAAAGTATTATACCGGATCACCAGTTTGGATTTAGGTAAAATTATGAAACCATAGAACAAGTGCATACGATCGTATCAGAAATCAGAAACCCATTTGAACAAAAAACGTACTGCTCTACATTTTTAGACATCGCCCAAGCTTTCGATAAAGTATGACATGAAGGTCTTGTACATAAAATTAAGGCCCAGCTACCATCAAACTATCATGCGATCATTAAAAATTACCTGCTAAACCGGAAATTCTGGATGAAATATAATAGGGCATCTTCCAATTTAAATGAAATAAGCGCAGAGGTTCCACAAGACAATGCAGACCTTCCTACTACAAATTAACAGTTATTAACCGTTTCAACATTTGCAGATGATACAGCATTATTAGCGGCACATGAAAACCCACAAATAGCATCAAGAGTCCTGCCAGAACACTTAGAAGAAATTGCTGAGTGGCTTTCAAAATGGTGAATAAAAGTAAACGAGAAAAAATCAGTACCATTACATTTACTCTCCGTAAACAAACCTGCCCTCCGGTGAAGAAAAATAACATCTTTCTACCTCAATGCGAAACCATTAAATACCTAGGTCTACATCTAGATAGAAGATTGACATGGAAGAACCATATCGAAACAAAGCGACAACAAATCAATATCAGAAGTGATCAAACAAATTGGTTAATCGGAAAACATTCTAAATTAACTCTAGACGGTAAAGTCTTGTTGCTTAAAATGGTACTAAAACCAATCTAGGCTTACGGAATACAATTGTGGGGCTCAGCCTGTGCCTCAAATATAATGAAATTGCAACGTGTACAATCATAAATACTACGAAGAATGGTAATCGCACCTTGGTACATACGTAACACAAACATACATGGCAGATACAACACAGCAGTACAGCAGAACATACCAAACTAAATTAGACCAACATCCTAACACATTAGCTCAGGAAATATTATGGATGCCTAGATATCAGCGCCTTAAAAGAAAAGAGCCCTTAGATCTAACTAACTAATTCATATAAACAACAAACCAAATAGTGCATAATACATAATTAAGAATTAACATAGGCTTAATTAGCTTGTAAGATTTGAAAACAACTTGTGAGTTTCCGAAGATAGGAAAGATTCACGAATAAAGCCAAAGGCAGCTATAAAAAAGAAATATGACAAACTCTACGATATCCAGAATTTAACTAAACTAAAACTACTCAAACCAATAAAATCGATTTGAATTGCTAGAACGAAAAATCGTAAATATCCCCTAGATCTGGAGATGGCTCTTGATTTATTTGATTGTATCAACCTAAAGCTAACAAGAATTACGCAAACTAACAAAATCGACTTGATTTATAGTAGAACTGAAAAGAATACCCCTACTCTCTATAAACCACGAGCTTAGTAATATATTTAAACTAAAACTGCCCACATCGAACGAATTGACTTAATTTGCCAGATCAAAATTCAGAAGGATCCCATTTTTATGGAAATGTCCTTATCTGGATATCGTTTTATCGTCTAATTTCCACATAGTGGCTTTTAACACAAATTTTATCCACCCGATTTTCACTCAAAATTCTTATAAGAATGCTTTTAACAGTGTATTTACTAATACTTGGTAATTTTTGTTATTTGGGACATATTTCACTGCCATAAGAATACGTTATATACTCCAATATTGGTTGGCGTTATTCGGGACTTTCCTGTAAACCAAATAAAAATAGTAATAAAAAATCAGGAAAATACGGAATAAGGAAAACGATGGGAAAGGAAAAATTTTATGCCATTTTGGGTTATAATATTAGAATGGAGAATTTTCCGTTTTATTTTATTTTTATATTTTTATTTTTAAATGGATGGATGACAGAAATAAAATAAAACGACACAAAACATACATTAATATGTATATACATACACATACTACACATATACATATAGAAACAAGATGGCCGACGGCCTGTCACGTGATTGGATACAAAGAACACAATTTCGTATATATGAAGGATACGAAACGGAAAATAAGTACTCTGGAGCTTTTTATTTTGTTAGGTTTTCCTTGTACACACTTAACTCTCGATTTTTATAGAAATTTCATTTTATTTTCGGGAAGACGACGTACATACAAAGTAACATAATATGCATACAATGTTAAGGATATATAAGGATATTTCGTATACTTTTGGTTTTATTATTCGTGCTGGTTTTGAATTTTAAAATTTTGATGGATTTTAATCGAGAAGTCTACTATATATGTAGGTAGTAACAAAAGAACGCTCGAATGATTTAATTTAAGACAAGCCGTAGAAGAAAATTAAATTTCAGTTTATCCAAAATGCACGCACTTTGTCATATCATTACGGTAATGATGCATTTTCCAATTATATTTGTTTATGCATATTGTTAATCAAATCAATATTAAATTACACAAATAGAAGAAAATTGAAAATTATAGAGGAAAACATATCAAAAATATATAACAGTACCAATTTTCCATTTTACCTCCTATATACATTTCCATTAATAAATAAAATAATCTGAAGACGAACGAATAAAAAATCAAAATATTTAGCATGAGATGAGTTTTCATTTCATTTCATTTTTTTTCATAAAATTCAAGATTGAAAGTCAAAAACATTCAAAACAATTCACTCAAAATGTAAAAAAAAATTTAATGGTTGGGGTGATAACAATTTAGGAAAATATATAAACACTTATGATGAAACGCGCGGTGTGATAACTAAACAAAGTTTACTGGTTTTCAAGTGTTAATGTGACTGCAAATAACGTGCGTATTTGTTGTGTTTGAGAAGTATTCGATGCATCAGCGAGTGAAGTCTCACAATATACCTCGATTTCAAGGAGATTTAATCCTAGACAGCTTCACCAAAAGTGACATATACTTGACCGATAACAGTTCTCAATTCTTGTGGACGGATGTCAGTCCACGGCTTAACACGATGGCTGAATATTGATTTAATGTCCTGTTTTCCCCACCTTGTTTGCGGCGTTGAAACTTTCTGGCTGATGCATTTCATGTACACTTTCAAGGTGCACTGCCAAATGTACAACTGTTGGATGTCGTTCGTAAATTGGAAATGATAAAATACGCCATACTGCTTCGTTGCTACTAATGTAGCGTCTCAGTTGGTAATGGCCGATTTCATCGATAGATGCAGTTACAATTCCAACTCCAAAAACTTCTGCCATATCGCTACCTTTTTAACATATTTGCAAACGTCTCTTCCAACGATTATCAACTTCAACATCATTGTTCCGTACTTTTAAAGTGATAAATTTGCCTCCAGTTTCAATTGATCGTCGATGATAGAGTGGATTTCCATTATTGCTAGTGCAGGGTAAGTTGTTGTTAAGTAAGCCACATGAATCAAGTTTTTGGTGATGACTTCAAATAAGTGTGTAACAATGTCGACATCTGGTGTTTCCACTGAAATGACTTGGTTAATTTGATCTGGCGTGAGTTTTTCGATCCACCAAATCAATATGTGTGCGAATATATGTCTTTCGAAAAACATGATGCTTGACAATGAAATCCATTAAAGATGTCAATTTCTGTTCTGAACACACGTGAGGAAATATTATGACGATCCGATGATGATTGTCCAGTTAACAAAAGTTTTTTGATTTCATCCCACATAGCGTTGCATATGAATGTAATAAACTCAATGGGCGGGCTTATGCACGAACATAAGGACTCCTTGTAAGTGTGGTCGGTATTATGACCAAAATGGCACAATTAATTGGGATGGCCATCATTAACTACTGCATCACGTAAATGACTGTACTCTTCAGAACTTAACTTGGTTTAATTTATTCGGATGTAGCGGAGCATTTACGCATACATATCGACATCAACAGATGGAACAATTGTCGACATTTCAAAATAAAATTTTCAGCGTGTTCGCGAATCATCAATCAATATAAATAATAATTCATGACACTGACTTTCTTATTCGTTTCCTCACTAGTTTGTGAATTTCTCAAATTAAAGTTGGAAAGATATCCTGCTTCTCAATAAAATCGAATATTGCAAATCGTCGTGTGTGCAATGGTTTCTGCGACTCACACGAGTTAAATTCCCCGTCAACTATACCGATCGCCACTTCATCAATTGTTATTGCATTGCATTTTCTTCGTTTTGGAAGACAGGTGTTTTATCAGCTCAAACTACATGGTGGGCCATCTGTTGGTCCTTTTTTGAAGTCGCTTACAACAAAACAACGCATTTTGATTGTCCAAATTTATTATGAAAATAATTCTTCAAAAACAACAACATTTCGTAAATTACGTGAGAGTTTTGTCATGCAATTGGCAAAATTATTGATCGTTTTCAAGAAACTGGTTCAGTGGAAGGTCGTAGATCATAACTTTGTTCATCCAGTTCGTACTCCTGATGCAGTGGCAGCTGTTAGTGAAAGTTTTCGTAATGAACCAAAGACATCACCCAGGCATCGTTCACAATTCAACTAACTTAAAAATTGAAGCCACCAGACCATTTAAAACCTCGTCGTTTTGTTAACTGGATGCTTGAACGAAATGGTCTTTTCATCAAAAAACATCTTTAGTGCTGAAGCTCATTTTCATCATAAAGGGTACGTCAATAAACAAAATTGTCGAATTTGGCGAGTCACTGTTTGGTGTGGTTTATGGGCTGGTGGCATCATTGGGCCGTTTTTCATTGAAAACGAACAGGAAAATGCCCTTACAGTGAATGAGGAACGTTATCGCAACATGTTAGCTGTTTTTTTGGGGCGTAAATTTAATGAACTGCGTGTCAACAACCTTTGCTCTCAACAAGACGGAGCGATATGCCACGCAAGTCATGCAACGATCCATTTATTGTCACAAGATTTGCTAATCGCATAATTTTAAGAAATTGTCAAGTTCTTTGGCCACCAAGAAGCCCGGATTAAGGTGTATACCAATCATCCACAAACAATTCAACAACTTAAAAATAATATTCGAGCTGAAATTGAGATCATTGACCCGCTTTTATTAGAAAAAACAATCGAAAATGTTGATATTCGGATGCAGGCCTCTAGACGAAGCCGTGGTGGGCATATGAACGATATTGTTTTTCATACACAAGTGGCATAGAATCATCTTTCGTTATCAATAAAAATTATAGACTTTTTATCCCAAAATGTGTGTTTTATTTACAAATGAAGAATAACTAACAGATGGCTCACCCTGTTCAACTTTGAACTTCGAACGTGTTGAACGAATAAAGTTTGTAATGCAGAATAGAGAACGTTGATCGATTTGATCATTAATTTGATCAATCCATCTCGGCTGTAAGCCAATTTTTTATTGAAAAAAAGTTTTTTGCCAAAAATCGTCAAATTTTGTAAAATTTACCTGGGTCGTTATTGTTGGAAATTTAATTTAGAATCTTTTAGTTCATAATAGTTTTTGTCGTGAACATTATACTTTTCAAAATATTTCCAAAAAATAAAAACCAGTTATAGAAGCTGATGATGATTAAGGTGGACCGATTTTAGTCAAATTCACTGAGATCTCCCAATTTATGAAAAAGAACTTATTTTACGGAGTATCATCCCGATCAGACAAGCCGTGTGGACTGTAGAAAAGACACAAGCATTTTGTCGTCACGGAACCACATACACACATAGAGGTCTCGTAAAAAATATACTTTTCAAAATATTTGCCAGAAACGAAAAGGCTCCTGTGGAGGCTGCCACTTCAAGTGGACAGATTTTGGCCAAACATCATTGAGATCTCCCAGAGAAGTTTCATTTCAATTAATCAATTCATCTGGGCTGTACAATTGCAATTTTTTTTATTCTCTTTGAAACCTGTTCTGGGGCCGAGGCTCTACCAACTCTTTCACGGTTCGCTTTTCCCATCCTTACTTTTACGCTCTTACCAGCCAATTCATGGACGATAGGTCCGATTTTCGTAAAACCATCTGCACATTGCATAACTCCATGACAGCCTAATAGAAGTGGCACTCAAAGTTGAGTTCTTTTTCATCACAGTTCGTAATCTGGTGTTGAAAAAATATCATGCCGCTTAAATTTTAGAAAAATGGTATGGACCAGTATTGTTCAAATTGTATTAAGAATAGTTTAGTTGATCTACCTTCACGTAAATGATATGCTTTTCCAGCTTTCCCTAGGATCCACCAGTTTTTGAACAAAGCTTAAGTATGAAGTTTCATTCCGATCAGTCAATCCGTCTGGGCTGTAAATAAGCTACAGACGTTTGGTTTGCACGGCAGACACGCGCACGAAGATATTTTTTTAAAACTACTACTTACTTAGTAAAATAATCTTGAAAAAATCCGACGTCTCGATTTTTGCAGATTTACAATTTGCTATGTCGCTGAAGTCAAAAAAGTGATTTTTAAAATGATCTCACAGAATATATCATTTAAGAGAAAGACGATTATAGACTAAAAACATTTAAATTAAATTTGCAACAATATCATTTCAGACCAATTTTCAAAAATTCTATCGGCAGTGACGTTTTATGACAAAAATCTGTTTTTCAACAAAAAATCGGCCCTGTACAGCCCAGACGAATTAATTGATTAGTATGAAACTTCATAATTAAGCATTTTCCACAAATTGAGAGATTCCAGTGAATTTAGGCCGATATCGTCCTACCGGCAGAGACAGCTTTTATAGAAGCTTTTATGTTTTTTGCAAATATTTTGGTAAATTTACGTGAAAAACGTATATGAACTAAAGGATTATAAATAAAATTTGAAACAATACCGTTACTGATCAGTTTTCCAAAATGTAAAAGCAAACGCAACAATTTTTGAAAAAAAAACGTTTTCCAACAAAAATTCGGCCCTGTACAGTACAGAAGGTCTGATTGATAGGGTTGAAAGTGTTCAGTAAATTTCGGACGAAATCGGTTTCATCGGAAGTGAGAGCTTCCATAGGAGCCTTTTGGTTTTTCCGTTTTTGAAAACGACTATTAACTAAAAGATTGCGAATTAATTTTGATGCAACACCGATCCAGACCAGTTTTCCAAAATGTAAACGGAAATTACGATTTTCGACAAAAATCAGTTTCTCAATAAAAATTCGGTTTCTCTCCCCCCCTCCCCCCTCCCCCCTCCCAATACGGACTGATTAATAGGAATGAAATTTCATACTTAAGCATTTTACAATAATTTGTAATCAACAGCGGTTCACCGGAAGTGGCAGCTTTCATATAGAAGCTTTTTCGTTTTTTGCTACTATTTTGAAAAGTATAAAGCATTTACGAAAAAACCATTAAAACTAAAAGATTGTAAATTAAATTTCAAAAAAAATTAGTTCAGACATTTATTTAAATTTTACCGGAAATGACGAATTTTGATAGATCAAAACTTATTTCACCAAAATTCGAGATGTCGACAGTCCAGGCGAATTGAATATTCGGACTAAAACTTCATTCTTGAACCTTTTCCAATATTTGGGCGATCATTGTGAAATTTGGTAGAAATCTAAGTATCGGAAGTGGCATCATCAATGAGAGCTTTTCAATTTTTGCAATTATTTTTTTTAACAAAAAACGACAAAGAATTAAAATATTTAAATAAATATAAAAATTAAATTTCCAACCAACAAGGGTTGGTTTTCTGTAATTTTAACAGCGATATTGTTTTTTAATTTTACAGAACCATTTTACCAAGTCTGGCAAGCTTTATTTTTCGCTTTAGAAATCGAGAGTGGTGTATTTGAGATCTATGTGCATATTCGTGGTAAAAGAAAGTCGGGTGTTGGCCACAACAAATTCATCCCTCCATTTTTTTGAAAATGTTACATTTTTCAACATCATTGTAAAAATTGAAATCTCTTGAAGATTAAGATTATGCTATTTTATTCCGAATAGTCAATCCGCTTGGACTGTAGAGATGCCGAATTTTGGTTTAACAAAAAAAACTTTTTGTATCAAAACTTGCCTTTCCCAGGTTTTACAGAGAATTTTTATTAAGAAAATGTTTTTTGTTAAAAACCGTAAATTCCGCTTAAATTTTGAAAAATTGTTCTGGGCCTATATTAGTGCAAAATTAATTTAGAATAGTTTAGTTCCAATCGTTTTTCTAACTAATAAATGATATACTTTCCAAAATATTTGTAAAAAGTGTAAAAGCTGCTATGGGGGCTGCTACTTCTGGTCAACCAATTTTTGGTCAAAAATCATTCGGACTACGAAGGAGACGCTTAAGTTTGAAATTTCATCTCGATCAGTAGATTCGTGCCTTACTTTATTTTACTACGTAAAAAAGTAATAAAGCTGTTGAAAATTTAAAAAATAGGTGAAACACGATTATCGGCAGAGCTAATAGTAGACAAAACGCTTACAATAACTTCAACAAAACATAAATCGCCTTAAATGATGATCGACCCCTTTTTACAAATAGCACTGCTGCGTATGCGAGAAACACAATTGGCACTGACACTTTTAGAACTGCGAAAGAGAAGCAATCAAAAAGTTACTATTCCTAAACTTTCTCTAAATTTGGAAGATCTAATCGGATACTGACCCACACGACAGTTTAATGCTCAAATCTCTACATGATGTACCATAAACACCTTGTGAACTGTACAAGCATAAAATTTAATTGAGATACATTGTACCCAATTTAATTCCATCACCATTTACAAAAGTATATTATACGTACGAGTATACTACACAATAATCACTTCAATCCGCCAAGGGTTAATTAATCATTCCAAAATTTAGTTGCCCTGGAAAATCTGCAATACCGTCGAAAAATAAAAATACCCATAGAATGGTAATATATAAAACATACTACTACTACTACGACTACACTACAAAAGAAGAAAATTTGGTTTCTAAGCAATTAGAAAATTTCTAAAACACTTCAAATATTATTTAACGGAAACGGTATGAGAAGTAGATTATACAATATATGTTCAAAAGACACTGGTGGATTTATAAAATTCCCTCATCTCATACTCACATATGTAGGTATAATTGTACATACATAGTATATTAGTGTAGATATATAGCCGAAAATATATAAATTTTCATTTCCCAAAATATACACAAAAAGCAAAGAAAAAACCAAATTAATTCAAATCAACCAACCAAAATTTTCTATTTTCCTAATTTCACCGTCTCTCCATCCTCTCAACTCTTTTCATACTCGATGCTTTCTTATGTATATATTTTGCTTTCCTGTTTTTCTTATTAACATTTTGCTTCTTTTATATGAGTGAGCTTTTTTCTTATAGCTTATATAGCTTTTAATTTTCTTGAAGAAAATTAATTTTATTCTTCGCATGTACCACCGTCATATATGTATATGTTTGTAGCCATACATAATACACATTCACATACTCAGTCATGTTTGCTTTATATTTACATATACAGAGTACACACATATATTTATACCATACACATACGCGACATTGTTATAGCAGCTAGTTCAGAAAATCATATCCTGTTTTTCTTAAGTATTTTCATTTTTTTTTCAACTTCCTTTTATGATTATTATAATGAGTTTATGTGTATGTGTGCCTTATATGGATGTGTACATGTTAGCAAAAGAAAACAAATTTTTTGAAAAGAAAAGTCTTAGATGAAAATCATGATAATAATAACAGTAATAATAATAATAATGATGATGATGATGATGCTGATGAGGAAGTAGAAGAAAAGTTGGTTTGTTGTGTACTCGTTTACTATATATAGATCGAAAGAAAACTTGTTCGTATATGCTTATCAGTTTTTCTCTGGAATTTTCTTTTCTTTTTTGTGTACATACTGTCGAAAATTGGGAAAATGTATATACAGATTTTAACTTTTCATTCGTTACCATTAAGTTAAGGAACAAAAATTATTGTTCCGTTTATATTTTATTGATTGATTGGTTCACTGAACAAATAAAGGGTTATAAGATTAATATATGCAATTAGATTTTTTTGCTAAGTCGTGAAAATAAGATGTTATGGTTTACAGATGAAATTCCTGTTCTTACTGCTCCTGTGGAAAAATCTGACCATATTCATTCATATGGTAGCAAATAAAACAGGTTTCCCAGACATTTCGCGGTATTTCGATCTGTTTCAGTAAGCAATTTGTCAATAGACATTTTAATCAGTACAGTTGGTTTATAAGTTTAGTACGCAGCAAGTGACATGCAATTTTTCATATAAAAATGACACAAGCGATAACGAAAATTAAAATTTCATCGCTAAATTTTATTTTTCGTATTATCATATAGATGTCTCTGTCTAATTCTACACAATTTTTCACTGAAATTTATCTGCATGTACGATAAAAGTAGGCTAAATTTTTGACATTTCAGCAATTTTATTTATTTGTTGTTGTGCTGTGTTTGAAAAATTAAATTCAAAAGTTTTAATTTAGTTTTTTAGTTTCAGTTTCTATGTCGGAGGAATTAATTAACGAAGAAACACTACAAAAAATAACAAAAAAAACTTCAATCAAGAGAAAACTAACTATGGCGGAAAAAAGAAGCTGGCTGAAAAGCATCCGTCAATATGCGAATTATCAGAGTAATACGACCAAAATACAATGCTATTGCAGAAGCTTTTAAATATGTTTCTACTGAAATGGTTAAACCAGGTAAGGAGTGTGCCTATAGGAGATTGTTCCTTCAGAGTATGTGTAGGAAGTGTCTCACTATAATATGTGTAGTATACTTCACACTAATTACTGACGTTTTATAAATTAAGATCAAAGATATTTAACGGAAAACATTTATTGAATTAAAGCAAAAATTTTATTTAATTTTACAATAACTTTCACTATTAATAAATCACAATATTCAACTTTCTGTTTTTAATAATTTTTTTACAATAGAACAAAATAGAAAAAAAATAATAGAACCATAATAGAACCAACCTTCCATAATTTTAGAGAGTTCATTTAAATTTGAATATTTGAAATTAAATTTGCCGTTCAAGTTTGTAAACATCGCCACAATACTGCCTCCCCAATGAATTCGGAAGAATTTATGAAAATACAAGTATACTGTGGCCGAAAATAAACCAAATAAAAGAAACGACGATGATGCAGAAACTGCTTCAGTTAAAACGAGACGGTGGTCTAATTTTTCTTCCAGCCCTGGTTTGAACTGGTTCCTTTGATGAAAGATTGAAACGAACCTTTTTAAACACGTTTGAACAATCAGAACCCGACTCAATAACCAAAGTTCTCTCACCCAGCGGGGCCGCCGAAAACGATCCCACGATGTCCGCATTTTCCGCGAAACACGGTTTGAGGCGATCCAAAGATACCACGCTCGTCCTGCCGTTTATGTCAATGTGAAGAACTTATCTCCTCTTTCGAGAACCTTAAGGTGGCTGCAAAGATTTCCTCACAAAATCTAACCTTAAAACACGTGTGAATACGTTGAAAGTTCTCTGCTTACGAAAGTTTTTACATTAGAGTGCTTGGTAGTTGGAGACGGTCTTATCTCATCGAAATGTTTTTTAAGATTATTGACACAATCTGTCTGATGAATTGTATATGTCGAAAAATAATTTAGAAATCGACCAGGAACTCTCAACGTACTTCCGTAAACAAGTTCAGCCGTAGAAGTTTCAAGTTCCTCACTATGTAACGTGCGTAAACCTAACAGTACGGTTGGGAAGAACATTACCCAATCAGCTCGTTTGTGACACATGATTGCGATCTTTAACGTTCTGTGCCATCTCTCAATCATACCGTTGGGCTTTGGGTTATAAGCCGTCGTTCTTACTCATCTGAATCCGATTAACGCTAACAATTCATTAAAACAAGACTCAAATTGCGAACCGTGGTCGGTGACTATGACGAGAAGCGACAGTAGCTGCAGTAATATCAGGAAGATCAGGAACGCAATACCGCTGATTGTCAGAAATAGGCAAAGGGCCAATGATGTCCTGAATTTCTGCGAAGCGTTGCGAAGTTAATTGATAAGATCCAAGAGGTGAAATGGTGTTTCTTGAAATTTTGGATTTCTGACAAGCTAAACAGGATTGTGCCATAGTTTTTGAATCTTTCTTGATGGAGGGCCAGTTGACGTTTTTCGTCAATAATTTAATTGTTACTTTAATTCCAGGGTGTGAAAGATTACGAAAGGCTTCAAAAACACTTTTCCGAAATTCAATTGGAATAAAAGGTCTTTGGTTAGCTGTCGAAATATCGCAATATATAGTTTTGCTAGAGTTAAAACTCAACGGAACTTGGACAAACTTTAAAGTTAAATTATCGCGCATTAGATCTTATAGCTCGACATTAATGCGAAAGAAATTAGATTAATGCGGGAAAGTGTATCTGCAACGACATTATCTATGCCTGAAATGTGTTGAATGTCGGTTGTGAACTGTCCGATGAAATCCAAATTTCGGAATTGACGCGGTGATGTCTTTTCCGGATTCTGACAAAAAGCATAGACAAGTGGTTTATGGTCCGTAAACATCGTAAACTGTCGTCCTTCCAAAAGATATCTGAAATGCTTGATGCCAGAGTACGCTGCTAACAACAATCTGTCATAAGCACTATATCTTTGTTGCGTTTCATTAAGACGAACCGAGAAAAAACTGAGTGGTTGCCAAACATCACCAACATACTGTTGAACTACTGCGCCGATAGCTGTGTCTGAAGCGTCTACCATGATAGCGAGCTTAGCCGTAGATAAAGAGCAAGAAGAGTAGCTTTACACAACTTCTCCTTACAATTGTTGAAGGCATCAATGGACGCTGCTGACCAATTAATTGGAATTTTACTAGGTTTCTTATAGCCTTTAAGAAAATCATTAAGTAAAATTTGATCACCCGCGGCGTTTGGAATGCAACGTCTGTAGAAATTAATCATCTCCAAAAATCTTTTGAGTTGATTAACCGTTAATGGACGTTCAAAATTTTTGATGACTTCAACACGTCCTGAAACAGGTAAAATGCCATTTGCATTAACGAATTGTCCTAAGAATTTAACTTCAGGCGAAGCGAAGACACATTTTCCAGGGTTAATTATTAAACCGTTGCCTGATAATTTTTGGAAAACTAATTCGAGATGCGCGTGATGTTCCTCGAAAGCTTTAGACGCTATCAGAATATCATCTAAGTAGATGAATGCGAAATTAAGTCCCAACAATATACGGAATGCATGAATCTCTGAAAAGTCTGCGCTGCATTCCTGAGACCAAAAGTCATTTTAGTGAATTCAAATAAACCAAAGGGAGTCGCAATAGCGGCTTTTGGAATATTAAACGGTTCAATCTGGATCTGATGATAAGCTTGGACAAGATCAAGAGTCGAAAAGACTGTACATTCTTCAAGTTGGTACGAAAAATCTTGTAGGTGTGGAATGGGATAACGATCTGGAATAGTAACACGATTCAAACTGCGATAATCTCCACATGGTCTCCAATCTCCATTTTTCTTCAAGACCACATGCAAAGGGCTAGACCATGCACTATTACTTGGACGACAAACTCCTAGTGCCATCAGATTCTCGAATTCCTATTTTGCAATCATTAATTTATCAGGTGTCAAACGTCTAGCTTTACAGAAAACCGGTATAGTCCAAAAGTTTCCAGCCGATGAGTGGTCAAGATGTCGTTGGATCTAGAAGACGACGTTTGCCAAGATCAACTATCAAACCAGTACTTTGCTCCAATAATGGGTAGCGAGACATCTGCCACTACAAATTCCCACTTGAAAGGACGCCGTAACCCAAAATCTAAATTTAGAATTTTTGTTCGATATGCTTTAATCGGCGTTCCATTCGCAGCGAATAATTTGGAAGTGGTTAAGGCCTGCGGAATGTGATAAATTTTAATTGAACTGACCTCCGCAGGTTTTATCGTAAAATTTACAACCAACCTGACATTTCTGAGCCTTGTCACCGAACCTAAAATGATTAATAACTCAATTCGAATTTTGGATTAACCCGACCTCTAGATCTCGAACGAGAATTTATGCGATTTTTATTATTTGAACGAGATCGAGATCTAGGGTTAACCATAGTTTTAATCTCAGCCAAAAATTTTAATCTAAAATCCTCTAATTTAGTGTCTAAATTAGATGCTTCACAAATGCCAGTTGGATTGAAGCACCCGTTAGATGCTGCAGACGAGGATGGACCGAAAGGATTGCACGATTTAACGGCATTTAACCCTAACGGTGGCAACACCTCCATCATATTATCTGCACGTGCTGCCAAAACATCTAACGTCACATCGTTTTCGAACGTAGTCAGGATAACCTGAATCTGCGAAGGCAACCTCTTCATCCAAAGTTGTCTGAGCAACGTGTCGTTAAAATTACTGCCAGCGTTTAAACGTATCTGACTTAGTAACTGCGACGGTTTTCTATCACCCAAAGTCAGGTTTGTCAGAACGTTGTTCAAGCGTGACATCTCTGACTCGCCCAACACGCGAATCACTTCCTCTTTAAATACGATATAGGGAAGTGAACCCTTATCGCGGAGAATCAAATCCGCAAAACGATCATGTAATTTCGTACCCAACGCCACCACTGCGTGAGAAAACCTGGTAACCTCCGGCCTGATGTTCGCGACAGCAAACTGCGATTCCAGAATCGTGAACCAAACTGCCCGATTCTGACCGTACAATGGTTGCGGAGGTCAGAATTGCACCGCCCTAATCAACCCTTTAACTTTGATATTAAAACTGTTTTCAATTGTTTCGATCACTTTTAATTATCTTGGTTCCTTCGCTATTTTCAATTTTCTCTTTTCTCTCTCTTCTCCTTTCTTCTTCTTCTTGTAATTTTTTTATGTTGAGGTTCTTCTATTATACCCACTTGCAAGAAAGTGGAATGAAGACCGCTGGTTAGAACCTTTATTTCTCGGTTATTTTCACCTTCGTGGGTACACCACTCTTTACACCCTCTCAGTGAGGGCAGCGTTAATACAGGCAATTGTGGTGTTTTCATTATAACTAGTAAGAGCGGTTTCCAAAACTTGTATCAGTTTAGTCTTAGGCTCACCTCACAAACCATTCAGCAGCCCTCGTTAGAGGATGAACTAGCCAACTGAACAGTTGATGCACCACCTAGAGTAAAAATTCCTGTTTGTTGTAAACTCATTGCTTTAAGGACTGGTTATCAAATTACCTTCTAACCTAACCAGTGAAATTTCTGCTCGCTAGAACATCGTTGGTTGTTTAACAAAGAACACCAAGCGCAGGTGAGCTTGATATTTGGGCTGTTATATTAAATTTCTAGATCGACGCCACTTATCTCCATAATTGAATATGTATACTTGAAAATTAAAAAATATCTTGGAATATAAATTACAAAGAGACTTACCAAAGCAGTTTTATGGAATACTAACAGCTACATAGCTAACCGACTCTGCCGTGTTAAATTAGATGACGAATACTCGAAATTGAACAAAATATCAGCTGGAGTATCACAAGGTAGCGTTCTGGGACCTTCCAGTGCAGCCATAGAGGAGACAAACATTGCAACGAAGCATTAGAAAGAATCACTAATATTGTCAGTACCTGGACAAAGATATGGCGAATAAAACAAAATCTGTTCATGAAAACTTCACCATAAAAAGATCAACTGGATACCAGTGGAACTGAACTCTCAGTCGAAACTAAAATGGACAAAGCATATCCAAAATAAAAAGGAAGAATAAAACATTAAATGCAGAAATACGAATTGGATGTTAGGGAGAAAGCTTAAGGGTAGCTTTGCATAGTAAATTGCTAATATATCGGCAAATTCTAAAACCAGTGTGGGCTTACGGTATTCAGCTCTGGGGCTGTGCAAAGAAAACAAATGTTAATATCATCCATAGTCATTTCGAGGCAAAGTCCTTCGTAGAATAGTTAATGTACCATATTAAGAAATGACAACCTCCATGGAGGTCTGAAGACGGATTTCGTCAGTGAAGAAATAAGCGAACGCGGGAGAAAACACTTGCAACATTTATATTTGTAAAACAGATTGCAATCCGTGATTTTGATTTCTAGGATTTTTAAACAGAATTTTGTCACATTTTGCAGAGCGACTTCCCCAGTACTTCCTTAGAAATATTGGTGCTTATAGAAACAGTTTGCTTTTTAAGAATTCAAAAATTATAATAGGTATGAAGAGATTAAGGAAAAAGCGCAAGTTGGTTATTAGTTTGGTTTCCCAACCTATCTGATTTTTAATAATTCAACCGGAGCAAGCAGAGATACCCTGGTTGTTGTACAGCGGGCAATATATTGCTCAGGTTGCACAGAGCAATATATTGCTTTTTACTTTGCACACTCCGCATACACCATTCAGTTCACAAATATAAACGCAATGTGCAGAGTAAAATTACTCAGGTTGAATTTAAAAAACAAAGAGTATTTTTGACAGTACACTGCCTGCTCAGGTTGATTTAAAAAACAGACCCAAGGATAGTTTACAAGGCAAACAAGTTTCTCTTGAATGGTATCTATACCGGGCACCCATTTTGAATTTTTCCTATAATTTCAGTAATGAAGTTTATTTTGCATAAATGTATACAATATGCCGATGTTTAACTAAATATGCCAATTTAAATGAATTACTGTAAAGTGATAAGAGAAAAATCATTATATGTAAAATATCCAGGGAAAATGGTGCGAACGAGATATAAATTTATCCACCTGAATTACATTCAATTTCACATATGACTTGCAAATTCATGATTTATGATCCTTTTATCGGCACAACCATATACAATGAAATTTTCATCCTCTTACAATAATGATGACTAAACACAAAACACGCAGTGCGGCTAATTGGTTCCCGCTTCTACAGAAATATTTGGTAACAAAACAATTTTAATATTCCTCAAGGATCTTTACTTTAACTGCATGCAGCTATTAGAATGCTACCAAAGTAATAAAACCCACATATCAATATATAAGATATAAATAGCAAAGCTCAATGATAAGCCAAACAACAAACGAATATACCAGTACCGTCGCGTGGATGAGTAAGGAACGCAAAGAAGCGATTATAAAAAAAACGGATTTAACATTTTCGACATTTTCTTCTTGATGTTTTCTCAAACGTATATCGCTTTTTCCATTCCTTGCTTCTCACGGTTCCGCGATCTCATCGCACGTAAATATGTGTACATGTAAAATACATACTTGGGGGTGCATAATTTTATTTTTCGCCTGCCTCCTGTACTTCGCGATATTATGTATGTAACGACAAAAATATGTATCTTGACTTTCGAAATTAAAAACAAACGAAATCTCAACTTATTTGGTAAATTTGCGATATATTTGTATTGTCTTGTCTTGGGTGTTGTTGCTACGATACGCTCATTCTCATTCTTCATCGAAATCATTGGTTTCTATTCTGTTTTCCAATCGTTATTGAGAAAATTTTGTTTACATTTGAGATGGTTATAGTGGGAGTTAGGAATCAATTCGTGAATTATTTTTAAGTTCAGAGTTCAATCTCATGACTGAATGTTGGCAGAAATTTTTTTACTAGAAGTTTGCAAATGAAGCGGATTTAAGCCCCTACAATTATTGCTGCAACTTAAATGTTTATGGCCTAACGCTAAATGTTTTTCGTTAATATAAAGAGGTTTGTGTGATCATAATTCGCGAGTTCAATATGCACATCAAAAATATAAGTCAAACGAACTGTACTTCATAACGAACTGTACAGGTTAAAACAAAATAATAATTGACATGTAATTAAAGAAAATAATATTTAGCCACTATAGGGGTCATATTTGTTATGTCCTATAATTGTGACGGACATCAAAAAATTCTAAACTATTATTTAGTCAAGTTTGTTGGTGAACAATGACTTTTCTTTGCAACCACCCGCCCTTGGTATCCCAACAATAATAAGAGAGTTTGGTAGTGTTGGCTGTGCGTGGGTAGGAGTGGGTTACGAAAATATATTTTTCAGGTTTGTCGCTTGCCCTGCAGTTTTGATAAATTGAAGTCTTTTATTTTTATTGCGTGATTTTAATTTGTTTTAAAGTTTATTATTCGACCCTTCATACTTAATTACGTGAAATAAAACATAATAAACAATTCGCCTGAAAATGTCTAATTAAATACTTATAATCTTACATGTTATCAACGTCTTTATTCACGAATATTTGCTCTGTAGTAAAATAATCTACGTTAAAAAATTATACCGAATCAGACGACGTCATCAGGGCAGAATTTATAAAATCTGGAAGAATATTCCGAACTCTTCAAAATAATTGTGATAAACATTGTTCATGGTTCACATGTTGCGCATTAATTCGGAATTCGCCGCGCATAAAGACGTCAATCACGGTAAAGCAATGCTGCATTGCAGTCAAATCGATCATGATTCACCGAAGAAACGGCCGAAAGAGTTTCGATTGAACCACTAAAACAAACAACTTTGACCGCTCTTCGAACTATGCCAAGACAACCCATTTGACATGACTTTAATTTTACGTGTGTGTGTTGTTCTCCTCCTGACAGATCGTACGAGAGAGAGAGACTATTTTTTTATTTTTGCTTTTTGACACTTTGAAGGCGAACGAGAAAATTTGAGATATTAACTTCAGTGGATGGTGCTCATTTATTATTGATTCAATAACGTCAATGCCAGTATATGCAGGCAATTTATGAAAATCGCGCGCCCGTGTGCGGATGATTATGAACATCGAATATTAAATGTCGGTTATTAAATATCGCTTGTTAATTGTATGTCGCACGGTTGAATGTTGCGTATTAATATGGTGATTGTGTAGATGATTGTATTATCAATTATTTTCCGAATAATTAAGTTGCTACAGTATCCTACCAGAAAATATCAAGCTACTGCGCACTGAATGTGTCGAGGAAAAAATTCAGCCAAAACAAAGAGCGCTAATGCAAGAATACGACGGAGCTATTATAGCGAGACAACGGGTTGTGTCTGCACGACGTATCCAAGAAACACTGAATCCTTCGGTTAACGTTTACTGCCTCGGTCATCAATTAATACCGTTCTTGTTGAACCTACAAAGTCAACATCTCTTCGTAGGATGCGCGTTAAGTTTGTCCTAACTAAATTCGGATAAACCGATTAAACCATTGATTGATTCGTTTTTACGTACTTGATTGAACTTGCTACAAATTTGATATTACCCAATATTCTGGGAAACAAATAGAAAATGGCCACAAAAATTAAATAAATATTAAGGAAATATTTATAATGTTTAATAATATTTAATCCCAGTTTAATTAAGACAAAATTAGTGATTTTGTGTCAGGTCAGCCAAATTTGCCGTAGAGTACTACAAATCGAACGTAAAATTTTCTAAATTTTTCCGGGAGTCTCCTGTTAACCAGCACGAAAGTGACGTATATGGTCATTGGGGGTTTAGTTCACACGTTAACACGTTTACCCTATTCCCCGCATCCGACATTTTTCCATGCAATTAAATGGATGCTCAATTTTTTTCAAAAGTCGATCGCGTTAGTACCATTTAATAGAAATTGCTCCTGACGACATACATAAAACCTCAATTACCACACCATTTAGCTTATCCGAATTCAGCCGAATGCCATTTGAACTACTAGAGCAATTTCCTCTAAAGCGGAAAGAAATTCTAGGCAAGCATGCCATTTAGACTATGTCTCTCAATTTACGACAGGCATACAGCATATACAAGGTAAAGACAATGTGGTCGCCGACATCACAACGATCGCAATAGCTCAACAAAGCGATCAAGAACTACAGGACTTACTCTCTAGTTCAACAAATCGGCACACTTCCAAATGGAAGCAAAGGGTATTATATCCTTTGCTACAGAATATTTTATGTTAATTGGCTTAGTTGTGGTTTAATGGCTACTCCACGGCAAATTTGGCTGTCCTAAACACCCTAAACCCCCAATTTGAACAAAACAAACGTGTTTTTGTATTAGATAGGACCTAATAGCATCTCACCATATAGGTCACTTAGAATGCTGGTTTATTGGAAATTGCCGGGAAAATTCATAAATCTTTACATTTTTGTTAAAAAAGGTTTTTATATAACTATTTATTCTAAAATTCGTTCTATCGAGACATTATACAAACACATCTACACATAGTTTGTTGTTGTTGCTTTTTAGAACAGATTTAGGACAAACTTCACTAATGTTCGTAGGAACGGTTTCACTATCTCTGCCTTGCCTTTGGTTAACGACCCCATCTTGTGATTAGCCAGCTGTGGCTTTTACTTTATACACTGGACACAACTAGAAAATATCCCTTTAATAGTGCTTCGTATCTTCAATATCCGCAATATTTTCTTCTCAACAAATCTAACAGATACGATGGGCCGCGCTAGTAATTGTTGATATGCCGCTCCACTATCTTTTCTTCACTATCGAGTCATGGTTTGGTAAGATAATTGGATGATATTGGTCATACTGGATTGATGCATGCTCTATTCGCCCACCAACTCGTAGCACTCCGACATCGTCGATGAATGGATTTAAGGTTACCAATTTGCTTTCACGCAGGATTCAGCTTTGCAGCTCGCAATTTATCGCGACTTATCTCGCCTCTAGATAGTCTACTCCTTGTTTTCTTTGGTCTCTTTCTTCTAGCAATATCTAATACTCTAATATAGAAAAAACAAAACCAAACTTAATTTCATGAAACTGGAATACCTTTCTTGCAATTCGTAGATGAACTTCACTTTGAGATCGAGCTTATTTGCCATCATTCCAAGAGAGTTATGCTCTGCCGTTGGAGTTTTGTTATTCGAACGGATAATTTTGAACCATTGATCTCTTAAGCGTAGAATATAGTTAGAACCATGCCACCATAAATGAAAACTTTATAATTCACTGGGAAAAAGCCCGCGTGTAATACAGTCAGCCGGGTTTAGGGTGGATGGAACGTGATGCCAATAACCTTTCGGTAGTATGTTTACAATCTTGCTAGTGCGGCTTGCGCTCCGCATAATTTTAGTTGAGCTACCGGCACGGTATTAGTGGGTGCAACCATTGTTATTGCGGTGATTAATTGAGCATTTTAGATATCCCGTGTTTTGTATCGTTACGGTTAGTAATGCCTAGCCATCGCCTAACACTGACTGCTCTCAGGTATGGAAGTTCACATCTTAAAATTAACCATTCCTGCTGCCCGTTTGGTGGTAATAACTTATCCCAAGTTACTTCCATAGTAGCCATAATTATGTCGGAACGACATTTTAAATTTTATTATAAATGTGGATATTAACCCTAACGGATCGAATATTCGCTAAATTCTGATAACATCTTGCGCTTTGTAAAAGATGGCGTTTCGTTCAACTGAATTCGATATGTAAATTGTATCGGACGCTGGCGTCCATATTGCAGTCGTAGAACCTGCGTTGCTTCCGTCGTTTTAAATTCTATAGGGAATTCCAAAGCAGTTTATAATCCCTCGTAAATCTTTCTGTTGCGAATTTAGCCGCCACTTCTTTAATTCATATACCGGCACTCTTTTAACACAATATTGTTGCATTTGCGATCGATTCGTCACCACTCATTAGGCCATCCATATACTTTGGATAACGGTTTGTATTTTTCTCAGCAACCTCTTATAGCACCCGGGTTGCCAAAAATGAGGATGAAGCCACACCATAAGTCGTCCATCTTCTCGATGTCCGCAGTAAATGCCAGCCGATGTTTATTAAAATATGAATTCTGTTATGGGTAACACAGGATTTATGTTACAAGATCAACCGTTTGGATTGAGTTTTTCCAATACCTTTGACAATTAAGTTTGGCTAAAACACTCTCCTTTATTATCACGTAACCATCAAAACTGTTTTATACCTAGACCTTAACTATACCTCTAATTTTAAACATTCCACAAAGACTGTCAACTATTTTGTTTCTCTTCCTACTGTTAATTTGCAAAATTTATTCTTCTCAGCCCATCCCCACACATTCTTGCGAATTAAGAAATTTGTCGCTACATATTAAGCAATGGAGCATCACCAACCATTTTATTCTTCCGGACAAAATTCCTTCAAATAATTCCATCCTCGAAAAAAAAGCATAAAACCCGAAGGGGAAAGAATACACGTTTTGCTCAATGTTGTCCATACATACGGGTATACTGGCTTCCATGGAAACCTTATCACACGCAACAACAAGCTACTCGATGTGTTTTATTGATATACCAGAACTGGCAACCAGCAAAAACTTTGGTTTTGTTACCTTTGATCTTAGAAACTCAAACTTTTCTACCTCCTCGAAATGTAGATCTCTTGAGAAGATTTTTCCAATGTTTCCCATCTTGCAGTTGGGTGGATAAGTTCTGTTTAAATTTGCATTTTTTCAGTATCACTGCCTCAACTCATATTATAGTCCTATTGTTATCACAAAAACGAGTTTTATCTCAATCTGATCAGAAATGGCTGAGTTCCATTCTTATTATAAATTTCACTTAGCGCACAGAGTTGTCCGGAACTCATTTTGTAATATCAGTTTCATACAAATTGATCAACAAATGGCTTACCTGCATTAAAATTGACCAATTTTCATTCTCTATGATTCTAGATTCTAAGCGAATTTTCAATCAAATTGATTTAGTAGCTTGCAAAACTGTTTAGATTTATCCTTGGTGCCGGTACACATGTCTTTATCAGCTCAGCAAAAAAGCCAACTTCCAACATATTCTGCAAAAAATTTCATGAAAATTGTAAATAAATGGTATTGATCCATCACAGTTGGCTAAGTTCCAAAATTTTCTTCAAAAACATTACAATATCCCATTTCTATCTAGTCAATGTAATTTCAACATGATCGGTTAATAAATAGCATATTCCGTCCCAGTTGACCGCAGTTCAGAACTTCCGCCAAAAATTATTTAAGAATTCAATTTCCATCTTTCATAACCTCTATTTCATCTCGATCGAATTATATAAATAGTCTCGCTCTGTAACAGTTGCGGCTATATTTCAGAATTTCCTAATTTCAAAACATCGTCTCCATTCACCATTCCAAATTTCATTCAAATCGATTATTTTATGGAATAGTTCCATTCCAGTTTCCATATTCTCGAAATTCCCCAAAAATTATTTCCGCTATTTCCATCCACCAATACATTGGGTGTTAGGGTGCGTTTCAATAGGGTAGTAATTGACCGTGTATAGCCGCGTAAGTCATCGTGGACTATATTCCAACTCGGCAACTATGTAGAGATCACCAAATGTGTCTAGTATACCTCCATGTGGAAACACCCGGGCAACGTTTTTAAACATCGGCTAAATACTAGAGGCGAGAGGATTACACTATAAATATACAATATGCAATGAGTAAAACAGACGGAAGAAATGCCCCAAGTGATACACCAATGGAAACATTGGGCAATCCACTCTCTGATGAGACTGGATCTAAGGATTTCGAGGAGGGCCAATCCTTGCTTACGCAGAATAACAAGAATATTCAAATTATAAGCAGCCCACAATGCAAAAGATGTCAAGCATATCGACAATCCGCAAGCACATCTAAAGTGTGTGCACTGTGGACAAGGCCAAAGAATGAATAAAACTCAAATGTATGGTCAGGCAAATCGATACGAGAGGCAGACAAAACAAGACGATAAGCAACCACTTGGTCGCCATCTATGAACTGAAGGTGTTACATATGCCGCGAAGCAATGAGAGGCGTATTCAATAAACGACAGCAAAAATCGATAGATGTATGTAGACATCAGTTAAACATTACAAGATATTCTCATGAAACTAACAAACTTTGGAACAAAGGCTACAAAAATTGGAACATAGTGCATTGGGAGCTAGACCCAAATCCACACAAAAATAAACAGCACAATGAAAATCATGTCATGGAATGCTAATGGTCTGCTCCGTCAACAACAAGAACTATACAAACAGTCCTCGATATTGAAAATATAGATGTGTGTCTTATTTCGGAAACACAGTTTACTAAGCAGTCCTACATGACATTTAAAGGCTATTATGTGTATCACACTACTCATCAGATAAATCAGTCATCCAACATTTTGAAGAAGCAAAGTATGAAAAAGAAGAAAGGCCACAGTGGTTTGTATAAAAACCAACAACTTTCCTATTGCTGTGGCAGGATTGTACTGTCTACCAAGCCATTCTAATAAAAACAAACAATACTCAGTGTTCTTTAAGCGTCTGGGAAGAAGGTTCATAATAGATGGTGACTTCAATGCGAATAAAACTCACTGGGGTTATAGATTAACTACAACTAAAGGAAAAGAATTACTGATTGTCATTAAAGAAAATGGATGTGAATCCATTTCAACAGGAAAGCCAACATTTTGGTCAAATGTCCCAGGAAAATTCCTGACCTGTTCGATTTTTTATAACCAAAAATATTTCTAATAATGAAAGTCGGAGAAGGCCAAGATAATGAGCTCAGACCATTCTCCGATAATCCTAATCCTAAGCGAGTATATCACCCAAAAATGAAATAATCCAGTACTAACCAACAAACATACGGACTGGGAAAGTTTCAAAGTACACCTTGGACAAAGCATACTTTTGAACGTTCCTTTAAAAACTATGGATCAACTGGACAAAGAAGTAGAAAAGTTCATTACGGATATTCAACAAACAGCATAAACGAAAATCCAGAAAAAAAGTGGCACCAAATTAGAGCTTCACAACACAAATTCAAAAACTAAAAATGAGTCAGGTAATTTCTACTTAAATAAGTTAACGAATGACAGTAATACGGATTATTCGCTATGGAAAGCAACTAGAACTCTGAAAAGGCCAATAATGCCGATCCATCCTATCAGGAAAATGGATGAAACATGGGCAAGGAAAAACAAAGAAAAAGCTGAAGCATTTGCAAATCGTCTTGAAAATATATTTCAACCTCCAACCATTACATCGCCTACTGAAGTAACAAACGAAATTAAACCCAATTTAAACTTAAAGACAGCACAAGGGTTTACTACCGAGAAAAGATACGGTAAAGTTAACTAGTATCATGTACGTTGCACTCACGTTAAAATATGTGCCAAAATTTTGGAAAGTGACTGAGGTTATCATGATTTCCAGAAAACCAGAAAACCCGCCACATCTAATTACATCATATAGATCTATCTCGTTGCTGCCAATAATGTCTAAACTCTTTCAAAAGTTACTATTAAAAAGTTTCAAACTAATAATTGAAAAAATAACCTAATTCCGAATCACCAATTTGGTTTTGGCAGTGACCACTCAACTATTGATCAAGTGCATAGAATAACCAATATCATTGAGAAGACTTTAGAAGAGGAAAAAGTTTGTTCCGCAGTATTCCTTGATGTAACTATAAATTAATCCTCCTAAACAGTACAGCATAATACTGGGATCGTATATAACGGAAAGATATGTCAGGCTTAAGCAAGAAGATGAATATTCTGTTAAGGAAATAAGACCAGGAGTTCCTCAAGGAAGTGTACTTGAGTCAGAGATGTTCCAATCCCACAAAACAACACGATAGCCACTTTCACCGATGATACAGCCATCTAAGAGGAAGTACAGAACTGGACAAAAAATGGCGCATAAAATTACATGAAACCAAATGTGTACATGTCGACTTTACAAACAAGAGATTAGTACACAAACCAGTATATGTAAATAGTCAAGTAATTGTATTACTAAGCAAACACTGCCAAATATCTTGGTATGACATTGGACGCTAAGCTTCGCTTGAAAGCTCATGTAAAGAAGAAAAGAAACGAGTGAGGATTAAAATACAATAAAATGTATTGGTTCCTGGGAAGAAACTCTCATCTATCAATTCCTAATAAGCTTCTGCTTTATAAGCAAGTATTGAAGCCTGTCTGGACTTATGGATGTACCAATGCAGAGCAACATGGATATTATCAAAGGATTCCAAAATAAAGTGCTAACAAACATCGTCAACTCACCATGGTTTGTCAGAAATAACGACATCCACAAAGATCTGGGCATAGAATCCATCAAAACCGAAATTATGAAATTTGCTAAAAGTCATAAACAACGGTACTTCACCATGTCAACATAGAGGCCATCCAGCTTCTGGATAATATGGATTTAGCTAGAAGACTCAAAAGAGTAAAGTCTTTTGAGTTAGGGTAAAATCAACTAAAATAAATCTCTATCTAGCGCACTAAGGAGTACATTGGATGCACCGTCAAATTTCCGTAAAATGTAGTAATTTAAGGTAGAATAAAATTGCTTATTAGTATTCGTCTAGATTGTAATTAAAAGAGAAATAGTAAAGAAGAATTATTTAAAAAAAAAAAAAAATTCCATCCACCGTATATACCCAATTTTATTGCGGCCAAATTTAGATGGTCTTGTTAAGAAATTGTAGAAATTGAAAGCTTTATTGAATTTGATCCATAGAATCTTTGCAAAAGCTCTAGAACTTGCCCTTGCTAAGCTCAAAGGACTAAACAATTGGAATACATCACCAACACCAACTAACTTTGCCTCCTCGCGGACTTGGTGTATGAGAAACTCGTCGGAAGCCATAACGGATCGCACAAGTAACTCTTTTCTCCTTGCACTCTTTTTCTCTACAGTACTGAAAAATATATGTAAGGTACGTGTTAAATATATTTTTAATAACTAACTTAACAATTGCGCTGTATTTTTACGGAATCGTTTCTATCTCCTACCGCTGATTTTGTTTTTATCCAGCCTGGTAACATCAAGAATAGCGAAGACAAGAGTTGAACAACGCCTTTAGAAAATCATATTGGCGATGTGGGGCACCCCCAGATCGCTCCATCTCTTCTTCTAGCCGGTCGCAAAGTAATGTTAATGAATCGCTGATAGTGTCTTGCCAAAATGTGAACTCTGATGTAATTCGGCCAATATGAGCAATAACTTAGCCCCTTAATTTCGCGAGATAGCTCGTTTTGTATCTGTCCCACCAACAGCAAAGCCTATACCTATATCATGCAGCTTTGAGATACCAAAAATATATTCAACTCCAAAAAAGTAAATCAAAAGCATCACACCGCTAATCGCGCGCGGCATCATTTAAATTTTTCAAACAACTTTTCATATTATAAATATTTAGCGCACGTAGATAAGTTTCTTATGTACACCAAACACCAGAAAACAACAACAACAATATAAGAAAGTTAAACAATATAAGCGAAATAAAAAAAAATTGAAATTGAACGCGATATTTTTTTTTTATATATTTTGTGTACCTACCAACAACTCTTTATGTGAAAATTATCGCTTTTCTCGCGCGCGCGATATTGGGAAAACATTCAGATTTTTTTAAGTGTACGTATATACGTATTTCGCGTATCTTTCAAATATGTGAACTTTTTATTAGCTTTTGGTAAAGATCAAGTTTTCAATATGATGATAGAGCAGTATTAATGGTATTTGATTTATAGAAATATGGCTTTCGTTTATAACGTTAGACGCTATAAAAATTGGAACTTACAAGCTCATATATTTATGAACTTTTATTACCTTAGGTACGTACATCTACAGTAGTAAAATTTAATAATATTTTCTTCATATTAAGCACACATGTATGCGCGGATAATCTGTATATGAATAAATTGATTATATTGGATTTGAATTGAAACCCCTTTCGATATTTACTCGTCTGCCACTCAAATTGTTTATCAAGTCTGTCTATCTCGTATATACAATATGGGACCCATACCAACTCTTTGTTACTAAGTTTTATTTATCCCACACGCTTTTTGTCTCATCGTTAAAGGACATTTCGGATACATAAATGTATGCACGCATACATTCATGAGATACAGAAAGCAGAACGTTATAAAAAGCTCAATATTTTATTATAAGACATTTAACATATAATATATCGAAATATAACTCCGTATACACATCTATACGTCGCTATGTACTGTACCAATCATTCAGGAGAAATAAATCGTTTATAATAAATAAAAGTTCACCTCCAAAGCTCAATATAATACGAGTATATATATATGTAGATACGTATAGATATGTGTTTACGTGTATATATGGAGTGGGCGTTCTAAGCAACAATCAATTTCATCTTTCATGTGTTTGAAAACTTCTTATATATATTTGCATACAGCAAAAAATAATTTTCCTTATCAGTTATATACAGACACACATACTCTCGCGGATATCTATTTTTCCATTTTACATACATAAATAAATAAATATACACATATGTACTAGTATAAGTATATAAATGATAACACACAGAGTAATAATGCTACGTATATGTGATGTACATAAAACTTATTCGTATTCTGCTTCTTTATAGAACAACAACAACAGCCAAAAGTGGTAAAGAAGATGTAAACGAAGAAAAAATTTTCATTTTTCCCAAAACTTTTTTTCCATATATTCAAAATAATTCTACTTAGTTTTATTTCTAATATATTTTCTTGTGTTCTTCTTGGTCTTCTTAATATTTTTTTATTCTGTATGAGTGAGTTTCTGCTCTCGTATGCATGTATAAAAATTAATGATAAGGGTTGAACATTATCCTAAGAAAATGGTTAAGTAAACGGTTTTACTTCTGGTTTGTTGAGACTAGCCCGCTAGGAAAATTATGTAATTATTGGATTTAAGAACTGTTCGGTTAGGGTTTTATATAAAATTTGCTAAAGCAAATTTTAATGACGACTTTATCCAATAGTACGCAAAAAATTTAGAATTCCAATTGTTTATTGTAGATCGTGTACTAACTCGGATCAGCTTGGCTAATTTTCAACAAAAGGGACCGATGGCCTCCGACTGCTCTGGCGTGACGACGTCGAACAACAACCTACACATAACATAGGATGTCGAAATTGGAGGACGAGAGCGATAGACCGAGGATCATTGTCCAAATCAAAATTAAGATGATTCTTTTGAATTACCAAACTAGAACTAGACGAATTTGATACATTTGCTGAAAGGTGGAGAGTTCAGGATCTATCCCGTTGATTCGACCTATATTCGCCATACTAAAACAATTAAAAAACCTTTCCAAATTTAACTTAAACCAAAGTGAATTGGTGAAATTTCATTTTAATATCTATATTTAAATGCCCCTAAATGTATGTACTGGTTTGTTTCTTTAATAAGTTTGAGTGCCATAATTACGTTAATTTGCTTACTAAAATTTACTTATATTGTTTATATGTGTAAAATTAATTAATAAATTTATTATTTTTCATTATTGCTGATCTAAACATTGCACATTATAATAAATTAAAAACCACTTATCTTGTAAACACTTTTTTATTTCGTAATTTGCCATCTAGTGACAGTAAATTAACCAAAAATAATCGTCATTGCGGCTTAAAAACAAATAAATTTATCGTTTGAAGTAATTTTCAAGTAAATTTTACATTTTCTACGTCCTTGAAGAATTAGATCAATTGAAAAGCCTTAAGGCTGTATGGTACTCAAATTGTCAAAAACGATGTTTAGTAAAAATCGGGTTTTGACTATAAAATATTACCAATTAACCTAATTCTTTCTTTAGCATGAACTCAGATGGATAATTGAGGGATTAATACATGATTATCCAAATAAAATGTTTCCAAGACAAACTGTCTGTGGTTACGTTTCAAAGTTTATCGTTTTTTTTAAACGCATAAATCAATATTTTACCTCTAAACAGCGAAAAATATTTGCATTAAGGTGTTAAGAAACATAAAATCGAGAGATTAATACATGATTATCAAGATTTATCTTGAAATGACGTAGAAAATGTAGAATTTAGTTTATAAAAATATTAAAAATTTTGGTTTTTATCGAGTGAAAAATTACGTCAAACGATAAGTTTATTTACGCCGCAATGACGATTATTTTTGGTTAATTTACTGTCACTAGATGGCATAGATAGCATACGAAATAAAAAGTGTGTCCAAGATAAGTGGTTATTAATTTATTAAAATAGGCAATGTTTAGATCAGCAATAATGAAAAATAATAAGTTTATTAATTAATTGTACACATATAAACAATATAAGTAAATTTTAGTAAGCAAATTATACTAAATTATGATATTCAAACTGATTAATGACACGAACCAGTACACACATTTGGGGGCATTTAAATGTCCTTAATGGGAAAATATATTTTGTACGAGTAGCGCGCGTTGCAATACAACTCAAACAAAGAATGTGTTTGTGGTTTAGTTCTGTTTATTGAAGTGTTTTGGACACACAACTTTTTTACTCTTTCTTCTGGTGCCTACACGAATAAATCAGAAGGCTGGCGATGTAGCGATTGTTCCTGTACTTTGTTGATGATAATTGCAAATACGCACCGGATACTGCAAACATTTGAATTCGAATGGCATATCTGTCGGTATTATTGGGATATGTGGCAGCAGTACATCAAGTTGTGGGGGATAGTTGTGCGGCGGCTTGCGTTGCAAATCAAGTGAATTCAAGAATTCAGTTCAATAATTGACAAATTCGTCTTGATTTGCCTGGTATTTGGTTTTGCATGATGAAACTGATGACATTGACATTATTGGTTTTGGCTGTTAATATAGCACTCAGTACACGTCCCACTGATGATTTCTGAAATTCTGTGAATGAACTTTGGGCTTCAATTAGTGTGTCGTTGTTGCTTGATTTTACAAAAATTCGTTGGCAATGTGATATATTGGGCGCTTTCATGTCCTCTATCATGATTAGTGAAATTGTCGCCAATTTGATTTTAAAATTTCATAGTGCTACACATTTTTATCGTATTGGCTTCGATTATACTAAACATGCCCCCATGTCAATAACTTAATATGTATATTCAAACATTAATAATGAATTCCGGCAAATCATATTTCTATAGGAAAGTGATTCGATTTTTTCATATTCTTATATGGGGTCATATGGAACTTGGCCATTTGCGCCAATCCTACCATACGGCTGGTTCTGCCCTAAGTCATTGTAAGCCCTTCTTACTATTACCAACTCACTATCAATCACTTTCTTTAACAAAACAAACAATTTGTGTTCACCAAGTACGGGTTTGTAAAACGTTGCAGTTGGGAACTTGTAAACCCCAATTTTCCAGTTTTTTCAATAGAATTGTACGATTCATTGCGTCAAATGCCTTTCTGATGTCCAAAAATAAACAAGAACAGATGTTTGATTTGTCACTCTTTACTTAAAATATTAGTTAAATTTCGACAAGCAGATAAGGTGTTTGAGTTTTTCTGCAATCCATAATGGTGCTTTGATATTATGTTTTTGTTGGATAGGAAATCCTCCAAATGAGCCAACACAACCTTTCCATACACCTTCGATATAGCAGGTAAAATTGAAATTTGTTTATAACTATGAGGGTTGCCTGAAAAGTTTCCGACCTAACAAAGACACAAGATATGTTTCCTTCAAATTTATTTTTATTTCTCTACATAGTCTCCTTGTAGGAGAGTCTATACACTTGCCCCAGCGATAATCCCATCTCTTCAGCCCGCTAAAATAATACTCGGCGTCTGCAAGATAGTACTTAGTGTTCCCTTAATTTGTCCGGAAAACTTATGTTATCTAGTTGGATTGGGTCTAGTACAAAGTGAAAACACCTATCCCAAGAGTTGTAACCTCTTAGAAGTTTCTTAGGACAGAGAATTACTACTTCGATTTTTACCTCTAAAACTTTTGAATGTTAAACCCTGTGTTCCTCTAATTTTTCCGAAAATGCATGTTTTCTAGTTGGATTGGGTCTAGTACAAAGTGAAAACACCTATCCCAGAAGTGTAACCTCTTAGAAGTATCTTAGGATAGAGGGTTTTTACAATTACAACTATTGAATATTAAACCCAGTGGTCCCCTAATTTTTCCCAAAAACTCGTTTTCTAGTTGGACTGGGTCTAGTACAAAGTGAAAACACCTATCCCAAGAGTTGTAACCTCGTAGAAATATCTTAGGACAGAAGGTTTTTACATCGATTTTTACTTCTACAACTTTAGAATATTCAGCCCAGTATTTCCCTAATTTTTTCGGAAAACTCATGTTTTCGAGATGGATTGGATCTAGTAGAAAGTGAAAACACCTTTCTCAAGAGTTGTCTTCTCTTAGAAGTATCTTAGGACAGAGAGTTCTTACTTTTTAGAACGTTTTTTTAGTGTGATCGATGACCACCTCCCACAATCTCGACTTGTATTCCGTGGAAATCCAAAAAATAAGTTTAACCGTAATGATAAGCTTCTTCTATAGGATAAACTATAACAAAATGCTGAAAATCGCCATGAAAATAGTCATCTGATCAATCAAACGTAAACGCATAGTAAGATCGATTAACACCTCACAAAATCTTGACTTGTATTCTTTTGAATTCCAAGCAACTTTTAATAATATTTACATTTTAAGCTTTTTCTAATTTTACTAGCTGATCTGTGACTGAAAATCGGTCACGTGAATACATTTTCTTGAAATTTTGGTTAAGAAATGATTAAGAAGATTTTCTTAGATGTAAATTTGATGCACTTTTATCACAAATAAAGTAAATTCATGTATTTTCTTAGCATATTTTTTCCCAGCGCTAGGAAATTTTCTGAAACCACCTGAGGTACCCGTTTCGGGTACTTCCCGGTGAAATTTTTCCTATTTTTCTAGCCTTCGCACAGCGCCATATTTATGTCGACCTGTTTAGGGGTCATTTTAGGTAGAAAAAATTAAGAGTATTAATATATAAGATAAAAATATAATCATATTTTTTTAATTTTTAAATGCAATTGTAATAATTTTTGATATTTTAAACTTATCTTACCAATTATTCACAAATGCATATTTAACTTTACAAATATTTATATTTTTTGTTGCGAAAGAAAAACTTTATGTGAAATATAGTTTCGCCTAAATGTTCATTTTTGGTGTATATTTACTAATCCATATACAGATTTTTTAGTTAGGATTTATTTAGGAATTATTTCATTCCGGTATTATGGGCCTATTAGCTTTTCTCACTTGAAATTATTTGGTTGACTTGATGGCATATTTTAACAATCCTTTAAACCAAAGCATGTTTTTTCCAAAAAATGTCCACTGGAAATTCTTATTAGAAATTAGGTTAACAATATAACACTAATACAACGATATATCTGTTAAAAAATTCACGCCCATCATAAAATAAATTTCGAATTTTCAAAAACTTCCTCCGTGTGCCAGAAATTTGAAAATTTATACAATGCACTATATGCTTACATTAAAGTAATACATAATTTTTCTTTAGGACTAATACTTTGCAGGTATAGTTCGTCCAAGTTCTCGAAACATTCTAAATGGAGTTTAATAAATTGCATAATAAAATGGCGTCTTGATATTTTTCAACATCTTTACACACTGGACCAATTTTGATGACTTTTCTTGTATTTGCTTAAATATCGGGTACTCAACTACATTTTCGGGTTTCACACATAGATGGTGCTAGCGACACATCTAGTTGTTATTTATGTCAGATGTTGTGTTTTATTCACAGCGTAGACAGTTGTTAACGATAACCAGTTGTAATACCAGCACATATCGCAACGCAAAAACTTTTTTTCTAAGAACAAAAATTTCGTGCCAAAAAACAGCATTTGCTTTCACGGCATAAAAGAAAGAGCTTCCTGCATCGAATTGTTACGGGAGATGAGAAGTGGATCTTTTTTAAAAATACCAAACGCGAAAAGTCGGGGCTTTCACCTGGCGAAGCATCAACATCGACGGAACGGTCAAATCACTTCGGAAAGAAGACAATCCTCTGCGTTTGGTGAGCCCAGAAAGGAGTCGTGTACTATGAGCTGCTGAAACAGGATGAACCTATCAATGAGGAACGCGATCGATAACAACTCATCAATCTGAACCATGCATTACTGGAAAAAAGGCCATATGCGAGACGACAATTGTGGATTATAAGACAAAGTCTTTCTAAGCCCTATTCCGAGCATAGGTTCCACGATCGGAAAAATAGAGGAATATATAGAGAACAAAATAAAAAGATGTCTATTACCGTTATTTCATATAGATTTACCAAACTTATTGAACACCACTCGTATTTTGTGCACGGCAATTACTTAAAGGAATGCCCATTAATTAGTTAAATATATTTCATTCACCTATAAATATTGAATATTGATTTATATTAAACAGTTTATCAGCCTAACCTCAAGCTTCGTAAGAGTTTAGCTAGGTTTTAATTTGCGCGCCATTTTTTGTCGAAGTGGAAGTTAGCTAATATTCATATTAAAAAATAAATAAACCGTTTATGATGCAGTTCTTGTGAAACATTTTTCCCTGAATTATTATTACATTCAAAACGAATATTTTCTATTACTTTCACTGGCATTTTTTACGAAAAGCGCGCCAACAACAAAAATAACATCTTCCTTTAATTCGTAACACCGCATCCATGTATTTTTTACTAAATAAAAGTGAAAACTACACAGCAAAGTAAAAAAAAAAATCCACTAGCAACAAGCAGCAAAAGTGTTTATGAAGTGAATTTATAATGAATTCTGCTGCTGCTCCGTGTTGTTCTTGTAGAGTAATTTTTTTATATACACTCGTATCATAATTTTTTTTTTATATATTTTCTTCCAGAAGAAAAGCTTAAAGTTGTATTTTTATTGTGTAACGCGAAAATATCGTAAAAAAATGAAAACTGAGAATTTTCCATAAAAAAATCGTTCATTCATTCATCCATTTTCCATTTCATTCATTTTAATTGAAAGTTGAGTATAAAAAATAAAATACTAAACGGAAAAATTATCTTATTTGTATTGCGTTTAAAGGATTTTCCCTCTTTTAGTCGCTTGTTTTTTACTTTTCATTTTTTACTACAGATTTTTTTTTTTTTATTTTTCGTATGCCAAGTTGAAAATTGAATAGAAATTAAAAGAAGTGAAATTAATGTCATTATAAATTATAATGCAAAGTGGTTTAAGGAAATTAAAGATTATAAAAAAAAACTAAAGATTAATGCTGCTAATTAAGATTGTCGTTTAGTTTCATTTCATTCATTTTGTTTTTTTCTTGCTTGACAATTCTTTTCAATTACTATTGTTTTCTTGCGGAAGTTTATTTTATCCGTTTAAAAGGTGTTTGCAAGGTACAGTATGCTTCGGTGTTGTGACGGTAACGTACACACACGAAACTCGTTGTTGTATAACGGATATTGGATAGAGGAACTCTTTGGGAGGGCCAAATTTTTCTCATTGGAAGAACCTTATAATTTGTTAAATTAAATTTTGTAAATAATTCTTAAAATTCCACAAAAGGCTTTTCCAATTGAAATAAATAAACCAACTAATGCTGTAATAGGTAGCCTATTTTCCGTAACAAGACCAACTCTATGACCAATAAATGTTATGTCAGGGTCATAAACTCCGAAACTAAGCGTAAGTTTTGAGTTATGTGGTTGTTGGGTGTAAGTTGCACATCACCTCGCGAGGAGATTTATATATTAGAGAAATCAAGTAGTGCAAATTTTATAAGCCAATTTCTCCGAGGTTAATCTTATTTTATAGTTTTGATATGTTTATATACACAAATTTAATTTTTTGCTATATTTAACCCATATACAGGGGTCCCAGAATGAATGGATAAGTCTGAAGCATCTTATAGTAGAGCTATTGGACGCTCAAAATAAAATACAAAAAAAAATATATCCCAAGTAGTACCTAAGATTTATCATTTTTTTTAAAAAAAGTCAATTTTTTCACATTACTTCACGTTTCCGATCACCACGGCTACAAATAAATTAAATCCATCGGTTTTTTTGGTGTTATAATATTTTTAATGAACTATACTAAAAGATATGCAGTAAATAATATGAGAAGCTGTAGCACTTTTTTTGACAAAAAAAATCTAAACTTTAATTTTCAGCATGAAATGTGGTAAATTTTTTTTTTATAAAAGTTTGAGCGTCTTTAAAAAAATGTATGAGAACCTAAGTGACCAACTATTTTAAAATCAGATGCAGGTTTAATGCAGATTCTAAAATGGTATAATACATGCTTGTATCTAATGTAGATACGAGGTTATTGCTATTAGTATGCAGATGGAATAAATTCGATTAAATAACAAAATTTTAAAAATTGGATTATTTATTGTCTTAAACTGTAACTGATAATATGGGATTTATAAGCTTGATATTTGCTACCTAAGCGTGTTCTGCGCTACCTTGTTCATAAAATGTATTAAACGGTAAATAATTAAACATTAACATTATTAAACATTAATTTAATGCATCACTCGACTTGTTCGACATCGCATGTGTTTATTCCGTTTATCTGGCTTGTATCTGGGCGGATTTTTGTGTATCAAAATGCGACGAAATTAGTATACGTCACAAGAATACGCAAACATGCATTATATTTATGGTGAATGCAGAAGTAACGCAAATGCAGCTGCAGCCCTGTATAGGGAAAGATACCCAAACGCGAGTCGCCCGGATTATCGCGTATTTATCAGAGTCCACGATTGTTACTCGGAAGGAAGATTAACTGGCAGCGGTGTTGGTGGCACTAGCACTGGAAGAGTCACTAATGTTGACACTGAAGAAACAGTGCTTGAGGAAATTGATCGAGATCCGTCTACCTCTACAAGAGCAATAGCACGACGCATTGGAATCGCAAAATCGAAGGTGCATCGTGTATTGAAAAAAAAAAAAAAAAGTTCCACCCCTACCATATTAGACGCGTGCAATCTCTGGAACCAAGAGACTACTACTCAAGATTGTGTTTTTGCCGACAGATGCTTGCGAAAATGGAACAAGATCCGCAATTCTTTAATAATATTCTATGGAGCGATGAATCAACGCTGATTAGAGATGGATGCCTTAACATGCACTGCTTTAACAGCTGGCAACTTTCAAATCCTCATCTAATGCGATGACAGCGATGCAAAACAGATCCCAGTACAAATTCAAAATAGGAAAGATAATTGGCCCATTTAAACTGCCTGGGAACTTATCTGGCAAAAGCTATTTGGACTTTCTTTAAAATGATCTGCCAAATTTATTGGAAGAGGTGTCCGAGGAGGTGAGAGAATCCCATTGGCTCCAGAATAATGGGTGTCCTGCGCACTATGCAGTAAACGTTCGGGCGTATTTGAATTCCACATATCCAGATAGATGGATTGGCCGTCTGGGGCCCATTTTGTGGCTTCCACGTTCTCCGGACCTAAATCCGCTGGATTTTTTTTACTGAGAGTAGTAACTCTTCTATTACGTAGCCGTGTCCAGGAAGCCGCGTCAAAAATTACTCAACGGCGTTATGCGCGACTTCTCAAAAGAGCTTTTATTCGGAGATGTCGGGCGTGTATCAGAGTCGGTGGCACACAGTTTGAGCATTTACTGTAAATGTACATTGGTTAAATAAAGTATTATCAATGTGTAACGTTATTTTTATGAAGCCCTTATCATCAGATACAGTTTAAGACAAGAAATAATCCAATTTTTAAAATTTTGTTATTTAATCGAATTTATTCCTTCTGCATACTAATAGCAACAACCTCGTATCTACATTAGATAAAAGGATGTATTATACTATTTTAGTATCTGCATTAAACACGCACGTTTTTTAAAATAGTTGGTCACTTAGGTTCTCATACATTTTTTTTCACCAAAGACGCTCAAACTTTTATAAAAAAAAATATTTACCCCATTTCATGCTGAAAATTAAAGTTTAGATTTCTTTTTCAAAAAAAGTGCTATTAGTATAGTCCATTAAAAATATTATAACACCAAACAACCGATGGATTTAATTTATTTGTAGCCGTGATGATCGAAAACGTAAAGTAATGTGAAAAAATGGACTTTTTTTTTTAAAAATGATATATCTTAGGTACTACTTGGGATATATTTTTTTTGTATTTTATTTTGAGCGCCCAATAGCTCTACTATAACGTGCTTCCGGCTTATCCATTCATTCTGGGACACCCTGCATACGTATCTTATAAACATATCGGCATAGTAGTTTTATAGTTCATTGTTCTTGTTAGGCTTATACAGATTGCCATTAGTAAAATAGATTAACCTCGGAATGTCTACATGAGTCCTCTTATGTATATTTTGCTTTATGATGTAATACATGCAGTTTTTATTTTCAAATCTAGTGACAACGACCAACATGTCAAGAAATTTTTTTTCTTCCATATAATAGAAATTGCGTTGTGTTTTTTGTTATTACGTGTCAATTACATGGGAAAATTAGTCTGCAGTAATACCATTGTTGCAAGTGCTGTGTGGCAGGTCACACCGTCTTGTTGGAAAAACATATCCTCCACATCAATTACATCCAATTCGGGCCACAAAACTTCGTTAACATTTCGCGATACCGCACTCCATTAACAGTTAGAGCATTTCCAACCGCATTTTCAAAAAAATACGGCCCAATTACTCCGCCAGCCCAAAATGCACATTAAACAGTTACTCGCGGTGGATGCATTGGTTGTTTGAATATCACACGAAGATTTTCAGCACTCTAAATCCGATAGTTTTGCTTATTTACGTATCCGTCACCCAATCAGCAAATTCACGGCGCTGCGCATGGTCCCTTGGCTTGATTTTTTGCACCAATTGAACCTTGTATGCGTGTAAATGCAGATCTTTTACCAAAATTCGTTGCATAGTGCTTCTGGAAATGTTTAATTCTTGACCACGATGCCGAATGGAAGTTACTGGATTCTCGGCCACAGATTCCCTTACTGTGGCTATATTTTCGAGTGACCGACAAGGACGATGATGAACAATGATCATCTGATCCATCAGCGTAAATTTGGTCTCAAATTTTGTAATTAAACGCCTCACTATCGATTCATTTGGCACATTATTGCGACCGAAAACTTGACGTAATTGGCGAACGGTTTTCGCAAAACTTTCACCATTTTTGTAATGTGTTTTTAATTAAACGTTGTTGGTTTGAATACTTCTCCATATTCTTAAATTGCGTGGTCTATACGTGACAACTGTCAAAAAAATCACCGTACAACTCGTATTAACAAAATGGCGGCAAATTTAAATCCGGAGCTCTTGCTGAGCCACCTTTTATCAGCACGAAAAAGCATATATCGCGACAGTTTTTTTACCGAGTCATCCCGAAAACTATATGTCTCGATATTCACATCATAAAAAAGAAATAATAAATGCTAACAAGTAACATTTTACGGTTTGTGTAATAAATCAATCCACGATTACACAAAACCGGAAAAACCTATATTACAGGAAAAACCTATATTAGCCGGTATGTAAGCAAACAAGAAACACATATTAATGCGCTTTTCGTAGATAATGAAACCACCTTTGAAATAGCAAAGTAAGAAAAAATTATATTAGCCGTTTGTCTAAATGGCGTGCGTTAATTGATATCTAGGTTAAATTCAGGGCACTATGTCTGACAAACGGTTAATAGAATTTAGTGCGCTACTTTGCCTAAATCTTAATTAGTTGGATTCATTATCTACGGTAAATGCATACATTTCTGTTTGTGAATTCATGTTTATGTTGGCAAAGCTTTGAATTATACAGGGTGGGCCATAAGTTTGAATAATTTTGATTACAAAAGATAGCTTTAATCATGAAGAGTTTTAAAAAAAATTAAATTTTAAAAATAATATCTGGTAGATGCCTGCCATCAGCAGTCTCTTCGCAAGCTGCTGCTCTTTACTGTACCTGGTTCATAACTGAAGCCAAAACTGGTTGATCAATCGCAATAATTTCATTTATTATGTTCTCTTTTAATTGTTGCATTCCTTGCGGTTTATCTGCGTATACACGATCTTTTAAACATCCCCACAAAAAGAAATTTGGTGGTGTTATGTCGGGTGATCGTGATGGCCAATTAATATCTCCAAATGGTGAAATGATACGGTTATCAAAAACCGTTCGCAGCAAATTCATTGTTTCCCTTGCAGTATGGAACGTAGCTCCGTCTTGTTGAATCTAATTTTTTTCATAAAATCGGAATCATCCATTAATAATTCGGTCAATTTTGCACAAAATCTTAAGCGGGTTGCATATAGTCTTGTGACAACATTTCATGTACCATTTGTATTTTGTACGGAAACAGCAATAATTTTTTTTCATTATTCTACGCAGTGAAGTTCTGGACATTTGAAGCTGAGTGGCAGGTTTACGAGTCGATGTTTCAGGGTTCTCATTTAAGCTCTCCCGAATTCGTTCGATATTATCTTGGGTTCGTACTTCAAGTGGTCTTCCATTCCGAGATAAGTCACTAACTAGATTGCGTACTTGACTTCGTGATGGTGCATTTCTGGAGTTAAAAAAAATTCGAAATTTTCTTTGAGTTAAAATTATTGAATTTTGGCTAGCAAAATAAAACTCAACAATGATTGCTCGTTCCTCATTCGTATGCATGGCTGCTGAATCTCCCAAACGTTGTTTCTAATACTGAAAAATAAAAAGAGGAAAAATACAAAATAAAAAAATTATATCAAAAACACAATGTTCAGTGACTTATGGCCCACCCTGTATTAGGTTTTTCGACATCAAGATTAATGCTCAAGTTTATCGGGATCATGTGTTGGAGGGAGCGTTGAAGATTGGGTACAAAACCATTTCGGCCGCAGAGCCTGGACATTTCAACAGGACTCGGCGCCGAGTCATAAAGCGCGCGTCAATCAAGATTGGCTGAGAAACAACGTTCCGCGGTTCATTTCCACTGCCCAATGGCCACCAAATTCACCGGATGCAAATCCGCTAGATTTCTCGGTTTGGGGTATTTTGAAGAGCAAGGTTGGGACAAAAAATACCAAAGTGTTGATCATCTCAAGCAAGCGCTTCGCCGGGAATGGGCCAAAATTTCGCAGAGCCACTTTCGTGCTGCATGCAACAGCTTTGTCGGCCGTTTGAAGGCCATAATCGCGGGTAAGAGTGGCCAAATCGAAAACTGCTAATGCATTTCGAAAATTTATATATTTGTGAACATTTTTTACTTTTATTCAATAAAATTCATCAAAAAATAAAAATTCTGTGGCGTTTTGTTTTGGTAACACTTCGTGTCAGCCACCCTGTAAATAAATAAAATCTAAAGAGATATCTAATACGGATAAAATGAATTTATTTGCGGTAATGTTCATTTATTGCTGAAATCCTCTTCCGAAATGGCCATCTAATGGAATATTATCCAAATCTAAAACCAAAATAAAGAAAAGAGGATAGATGTCCTCAAAGCACTTAGAAGAAACAGTTAGGTTGAATCGTTTTGAGACCTCATTCCCATGCAATAAAAAATGATTTAAAATTGAACACAAAAACCAAATTTAAGAAGCATATGAAGTTAGACCAGTTTTTCATCCCAAAAAAAATCCTCAAACAATACTACACTGAACGCTTGTATCTTGGTGAAATAACACCTCACCCACTACCAACAAAAAAATTATTTTGCTTCTAATTGAAGGAAATTTTGTCTTCTTTTCGATACTGGAACCCGTTTTATTTTATTTTGTTTTTCTATGACTTTTTTGAGTAAAATCAAAATTATCTAAAAGAAAAAGACATATGCTGCTGTTTGAGATATTAAACGAACTTGCTCGATATTTCATTCCAAAATCCAAATTAGCCGTTTTATAGAGAATTCATTCAAGGCTTTTGAAAACGATGCTGTGGAAATTTCTGTACGACGACTTCTTGTCTTTATTAAAGATTTAGCGAGAAACGTAACCGGATTGTAAACATTTTTTTGTTGCTAAGTTGGCACTACTATACTCTATCTTGATGTGAAGTTCGAGCACGATCTGTCATTTAGTTTGTTTACAGTGCTTTATTTTGTCAGTTCATCTCAAATGTGTTTCCCGATTTTTATCTACCATATACTCGTATGTATAAAAATCAATTGCCGTGCGTTAGTCTCCCAAAAGCTCGAGAACGGCTCAATCGGATGAAAATCGAAAAAAATTTGCAAAAACCCAAAAGAAAAGCCGGAAAATCGAAAATACTGGAAAATCGAAATTTGCGTTTTGTATGGGAATTTTGTACATGGAAATTTTTTATGGGAATGCACTTAACACCACCTATCGTTTCATCTGCGCCGTGCATTAGCGTTTGATCGGATGCCATCCGTCAGCCATAACAACGTCATCGGAGCTGTCAAAACGCCGGCGGGTGTGCACGCAATAAGATTAAATTCGCCGACAATCGAGTAAGCAACTGCCGTTATTGTCGAAGAAAGTCTGCAATCTAGAGATATCGTGCTTCAACGTTGGAATTAAAAAGCGTGTCTAAAACGAGGAGGAGACTGAACGACTGGCATATATACAATTAACGCCGACGGCGATGCCAACAACTTGGGAAGAATGCCAATTTTACCGGCCTCTTACGTCAGAAGCCCTCACCACATACACGAGCATTTGCAAGATGCGATGTCGTTTGTTAGAAAATATGGCCGCTCACGTCTATTCATAACATTCATCTGTAACCCTCAATGGAAATCTCTGATTCATTTCATCATAAAGCTCCGTGAGAATGGTCAAGTTCATTGTTGGATGTACTCCGTTCAAAAAATCAAATCGGGTAAAATCGATTCCATTATAGCTCAGCCGAACGCGAACATATGGAAATGACAAAGTATTTCAGTATTAGATGGGTCGCTATGTGAGTAGCAACGAGGCGATTTAGGGATCTTTTACTTTGCGATCCACGAAAGACATCCAACAGTCGTATATTTGGCAGTGCATCTGGAAAACGGGCAACGAGTATATTTCAATCCAGAGCACACAACGGACAGAGCGGCCCGGCCGCTCGAAAATAATGACAAGCTTCTTGTCGGTTTCTCAAGCAGATGATTTCGGTTTCACTTTACTGTATGCTGAAACGCCACGCTAGTACACATATAATGCATACTCGAAATCGTTCCAGCGTCCGAACCAAGGAACACGAGTTGAAGGACATCCAAATATATTTGCTTCAGACGTTCTGGGTCGCATTGGGACAATACGCTCCAAGATTCCGTAATATCTTCATCACTACATCAAATTCGCACATTGTTTGCGATTCTCATATCCGCATGTTCCCTTTCGAATCCGAACAATTTGTGGGTGAAATATCAGGGCGACATGTCTGAGAATTTGTTGCATCGTGTGCGTCGCCAATCTTCAAATTCAACATTGCAAATGACAGTAGAAATGCACAATGAGGCATTGATTATCATAGAAGACTTGTGTTTATTGATGGCGAATAAAGTGTTATCGTATTTGGGCATGATATCACCTAATCATTCAATGCACGATGCATTCAACCACGAATTACAAAGTGAACAACAATATCACACACTTGAATCAACAACAAAAACCTGCGTACGACTCTTTTATAGAAGCTGTGAACAATGGATGCCCCCAGAGGAACTGAAAAAACTTTCTTAATATCATTGATTTTGGCATCGATTCGATCACAGCATGAAATTTTCCTGGCATTGATTTTATCTGGAATAGCAGCGACTTTGTTGAAGACGGACGAACTGCACATTCTACACTGAAATTGCCACTGAACATGTAAATCAGCGAGATACCAATTTGCAACATCGTCAAAAACAGCGCAATGGCAAAGACTATATAGAGGAGCAAATTGATTGTTTGGGACGAATGAACGATGGCTGGACAGAACGTTGAAAGATCTTTATGGTAATCAAAACATTTTTAGTGGAATCATGATTCTGTTATTCGGTGAGTTTCGACAAACTCTTCCTATTATTCTACGTTCAACTCTGACGAACTAAACGCGTGTTTGAAATCATTAAATTTGTGGTGGACATGTGAAGACTTGACGACAGATTGACTACTAACATGCAAGTGTTTTTGCAAGATCGAACTGCAGATGTGTGAAAGAACCAATTGTTGGACAATGGTAGTGGGTAAATTGCAATTGACATGCCGTCCCGATTCATCACATTGTCTGCTGATTTCTGCCCGAATCGAAAGCAGAGCTCATTCGATATGTTTTTTCGAACATTGTGCAAAACTAATAATTGGCTGAGCAAATGAGCCATATTCGTACCGAAACACTAAGATGTCGATGATCTCAACGCGACCATTTAAAATTTCATTCCGAGACAGTCATTTTTCTTCAAATCGGTTAACACAGTTAACAACCAGGGTGAGTTGTCAACTATCTCATTTAATTGTTGAAATCGCTGGAATTGCTCTGATTGCTCAGTCATCATCATGTTGCATAACATCAATCAACCTCGACTGTGCAATGGAACGAGACTGGCTGTGAAAATTTTATGAACAGCATCATCCAGGCGACGATTATCAAGGGAAGGTACAAAGGAGAGGATGTTTTGATCCGCGCATCCCGATGATGCCAACGAGCTTGCCATTCGAGGTTAAATGGCTTCAATTCCGCGTGCGTCTAACATTCGTGATGACCGTCAACAAATCACTAGGGCAATCGTTGTCAATCCTCCAGCCATCATCTTTGTTTGATTCACCGGAGCCATATCAGGTGAATAATTTGGTTGTTCGATGTTATTTGTTAAGTTTTTGGTCAGAAATTTCTTTACAATGATAGCCTTGTGAGATGATGCGTCGTCGTAAATATCGTAGTCGATAATATTGTTTGTTTACAGTCTGACCCTCTGGCAAGAATTCCGAGTGCACAACACCGCGATAATCAAAGAAAACAGTCAACATTACCTTGATTTTTGATCGACATTGAAGTGTTTTTTTCATTTTCGGCTCAATTGGAAGGCACAATTCAGAAGCTTGTTGAACGATTTGCATGACAAACTCGTAAACCCATGTCTTATCACTTATGTTGTTATAATGCGTTTTATGAATGTGCCGTGGATTCACTATAGTTCTAGCATGTCTTAAGGTACTTTACACTATTGAGTTTATGAAGAAATTTCAGGTCTTTCAGAACTAGTCGCGCGGCAACGCGTTTCATGCCCAAACAATCATGTACAATGGTACTAATTGATTCGTGAGACACAGATAGCAGCCATCTATCTCAAACCAAAATGACAATTTTCCGCCATCATTTCCGTCCCTTTATGGATATTAACTTCACCTGAGCCGACCAGAGCGAGGCAAATCTTCCACCACTTTTGAATGCACTGTGCCACTCATACGCACGTGTTTTTGATAAAATCGATTTACCACAAGCCGTCTGTAACATTTTCAGCCATTCGTCATGCGAAATACCATCTGTAATACAAAATTTGAATTATAGAAATCGGAAAACACACTTGAGATGAACTAATAAAATAGAGCACTGTAAACAAATTAAATGACAGATCACGCTCAAGCTTCACGTTAAGATAGAGGGCAGTTATGCCAATTTAACCAAACGGGAATTGGTTCGTCACTTTCGTGACGGAATGTAAATTTCAGGCTTTAACAGCTCCCCCTCCTTTGTGATGCTCTGGATCTATTCTATTGGCGAACCAAGATTTGGATCTTAAATTACCTGAAATTACTTTATAAACCGGAGTATTGACCATTCGTAATACCTATACGGATTTACAAAGAGATGTTACTGGTGCATCACCACAAATAAAGGCGCGTAAAGAAAATTTTTTTGTATCTTAGTTTTGCCAATTTGGTCTGCAAACTCTTTAAATAAAACAAATCTGTGGAAAAAGGATGACCACCACCAACCCAATATCTTACAATTAATGGAGAACGACTACGAGCATCAATGAAAAAACCTAGAATCAAAGAGTTGTCGACGTTAAAATCACAGGATTATTTTAGGTAAACTAGATAAAAATTTGGGATCATGCCGATTAATCCTTTTTTCAATTCCAAAATGTATATATTCTCCTCGACCAACTTGGGTTTTATTTTCGGAAAACCTATATCAAATGCTCGTAAAATTTTAAGTAAATGTGTTACCTAGCCGGAGCCCTCTCTTATCAGATTCCTCTATTCACTCATCTTATATTAGAACCGCAAGAGAACTTATCACAGGGAGGATTTTTGATTATCATTTGTTCAATGACAGAAGCATTTACACTATTAACTTCAACTTAAGCTGTTGTGTGCCATTCTCTTCCTCCGTTTTAACTAAAAATTGGAAGTTCCATATAACGAAATTCCGATTAAACGAAGTAATTTTTTCGGTCCTTTCGGATTAAAAACGAGATTTCGTACAAAGTTGGTCATAATTCGAACAAATTTAAGGAAATAAAAATCCTGCTACACTGCTCAACTCAATAAAACAATTAAAAAATCTAAAATACCTAAATATTGACTTTACCAGCCAAGTATAATTGGTAGCATAATTCCAGGGGAAACTGTTGTCGCAATCTGTTTTACGACTAATTCTAATTATAGAAAATATATAAAGAAGGAGTTATGGACTCATATTGAGACACCTCACGAATATAGAATTAACAAATATTGTTCACAAAGCCGAAAGTAAAATGTTAACCCCACGAGCAAAACTCTTTACAAGAACTGTATATGCGTGCATTTCAATTTCAAAAATCAAATTTGTACTTATTGGATTAGTAACAATCTCCAGCTACAACTTTTCTATATTACACCAGTGTAGTGTGTTTACGTAACGTAAGGCTTAAATTGAAATAAAAAATGAAAAATCCTGAAGCAGAAAAAAAAATAAAAATTTTACATCTCAAAGATAATTTTTCACCTGAATGGATAATCATCAAAAACATGTACTATGTATACTCGAACCAAGTCAAAATATCCCGCACGAATGTTACGTGGTGGTACACAATGTAGATACGTACATACCATACATACATAAATTTCTCTTTATTTTTGCTGCTTTTCTTTCGCTAAATAAATTACATCATTAAAATTGATTTTTCCACTTTTTTCTTTTATGGTACATACCACTCCACATCTCGTTCGGTACCACATATATATAAAAATACGAAAAACTGGTTCCCCCGCCGCAAAAAGAAAACTCACCAAAAATAATAGAAACAAAATCCCCAACAACAACAAAAAACGAAAAATTCAATCCATCAACATCACACCAACCATCCATTATTCTTCATATATACATATATAAATACAACAAGAACAACACGAAGAAAAATGAAAAACTTATTCCAAAGAAATCGATTATTTTCCGCACACAGCATCATATACCTAAAATAAAAAGGATTCTCCTTCACATTTTTCAATTTTTCCGCCGTTCCAAATCTATCTTTTCTTAAACACACAAGAACGGGTGTATATGCTAGGAGTATGTGTGTATGGTGTATAGAGAAATGGTTTTTTTGCCGCTCTATCCTTTGAATGAAACATCAAAATGGAAAACAGTAAAATTGTCCAGGGATTTTTATTTTTGGTATATCCATGTATGTAGTCGTCGTGTATACGGAGAAACGCCATTTCGAAATGAATTTTCCAAACTTTATCAAGTTGGTGTTGTTGTTGTTGTTGTTGTATGTATACGAGTATGTATGGAACATATATTTACGATTCGAGGAAAGCAAAGCAACAACAAAAACGGAAAAGCTTTGAGATGAAAATAAAAATGAAAAACTTTCTGTGTGATGTTGATATGAAGAAAACGAACGAAAGAATTGGAATTAGATGGCAGAAAGGGGTATTGCTACTTTATAATTTTCCCGATAAGGTGTATGTCAATTTATTTCTGCTACCATGTACACAAGTGAGTTTGTTTGTACGTATGTATGTCTATGTGTATATGGTTTGAGGTAATATATTTAGATAAAAATGGATAGATATTTCATTATTAATGTACATTTCGAATAGTTTTTCACCCAACCCCCTAATTTTTCATTCCAAACCCATTTAATATCATTTTTGTGTTTATGTGCAGCTCCTTTATACATCAAAATAAGGATACGAGTGTATTTATATCTAGATTCGAACGTTAAATTGACATTTGATTTGTATTAAGTGAAAAATAGTAGAAATGGAGATTTGTTACGGTATATTGATAAGAAAGTTGAATTATCTCGATAAGTGATGTGTTCGAATTATATATTTGGACTGGAATGGGAAACCGGAAAATCGTTTTGTTTATGTCTAGTTAAACATTAAAATTGGCAATTAGAGTTTCCAAGCAGCGTACATTTTACATTAACTCCGAGGAATCGATTGTCAAATCGATCATCTTTTTATTTGTATTAAAATTGACCTCTTTGTTTATAAAATCGTCAACAAAGGCACAGCTAACTTTTGCTAAAGTCTGTAATTAGTTGCTCAATAAACAGCTCGCAGAGTCAGATTGGCACTATAAAATGAATTTTGGAATTAATTCTGGGATTTTTCATCTAAATTATATCCCTGTGCAAACATACCAACTTATTTGTGGACACTTTTGTTGCAACACGGAATCAGTTACTCTAATAGAAGTAAAATTCTTTTCATTCATGTCATTGGTCATACAAGTTTATTGAGGTTACCTTGCTACAAGTAAGAACAGTATGTAGTCCTTTTATGTTCCAACAACAAAGTCAAGGTTAGGTTGATGCCGGCTCATCGTCATACTTCGACCCTTAAAAATGATAAAAGCCATCAAAAATACAATCATTACCATGGAAATTGCAAATGGCTTTCGTTCTCTACCTCCCGGCAAACGTAGTACTTTATTGAATTCGACTACGTGCTTTCTCAAGTTCTTGCGGAGAACGAGGCTCTCGAGCTAGGTTTCCAAACGTACTTTGGTTCAAACCTGCACTGCTTCTCTCAATAGATGAACTAAGAATGAACCATGTCGACGAAAACAGTTTAATACTCTTTTAGTGGTGCGTCTGTCAGTGTGCTTGGAAAAGACTCAATGAGTTTGTTATAAAAGAATAAAAAATTCATAAAGTTTGTAATAAATCGAAAACCAGACAATTCGCGTGAAAGCACAATAACTTTCACTTCCATCAGGGATTGATGTTTGGAGAAAATTTAATATTTTGCCGAATATGTTTATAAATTAAATGTTTACTGACAGTCCAAACAAAGACCAAAATTCACATATTACTAATGAATATGACCTGTATGACCTAGAATAAATAATAGAGGTACTACCTAGTCCCTCCCACTATACAGAATGAATCATAAAATTCGACAGGATGTTGAGCTTGCGGGATTGCGATATCAACATGATTTTGTGATGCTCGCCGGTCACGGTTGTTACGAAAGTGAACAGCAACGCTCAACCTAAAAGACTGCTAGTGGTACCTGCTAGATACAAGGCAGCATTAACGGTACCAGAAAGACTAATGACATTGGACGATTTCTTCGCTATTGTCAACCATCAATTTTCTTTGGTTGTCAATAGAATTAAGACGAAGGAATATTAAACAAATACCATTAACGTTCTCATAGAAATATATCTGGTCCGAGCTCTTGACGGTTTTGTCATAGGACTAAACCGAAATTTGTCGAGAACGCTGATTATCCAGAAACGACAGACGTCATGAGAAGCTTATACATCTTACTTTGCGATCCAAAACTTAAATTTTCACAGAGTTTAAGTTTGTTCTAACTTGTCCTAAAACCAATAAGTACGTTTCCTGTTTATAATTAAATTTAACAGTGCATTTTATATACCTCAAAATCTCATTAAAAGTAATTTGTCTTAAGATATTTCTAAGAGGTTACTACGGTTGGAATGGGCATTTTCATTTTGTACTAGACCCAATCCAATTAAAAAAACGTTTTGTAAAAGAACCTAAGGGAACACATGGGTGTTATTTTTCAAAAGTTGTTCACATCAAAATCGCATTAGAAATAGTTTATCCTAAGATGTTTCTAAGAAGTTACTACGGACGACGAAGGTATTTTCACTTTGTACTAGACCTGCCTAATCTCTTAGAAATAACATGTTATAACAAAATACTGTTAACACAATTTGGAGGTATATACAACTTTTGAATATTACACCCACTGTTCCCCTAGATTACACCATCTAAATATTTGCTTAATTTACTAAATAATTACTTTAAGGGGTACCTATTACAATGAACGACGGAAACAGTGAAAATTTACCGCATATAGAAACTGAGGGCGAGGATGATAAATACACCAGTTGTTGAACGAAAATACGAATATCGAATCACTTGAAGACGAAAAAAAACCGAGAACGCGCAGCCGCACTCTCAAGTTTCTGAGCGACACAAGAGCCAATGAAACTATCCTCAAACCATCAGAATTAACCAAAAACACATTTCCCACCAACGCCAATTGCAAAATTAGATCGGCCAAAGGAAAAATCGAAATCAACAGGAAAATTTGTGAAAATTTTTCTTAAAAGCATCGGAATTAAAACAGCCAATTGTTTTGTCAGGTGAAAAACCACTTCACGAAAAGCAAGCATCTCAGGGAAATAACAGAAATTCGAAATAATTACCTTTCCTCGGAAGTGAAACAATAACCTCCAATTAATGCTATCAAAATACAATTGGTTCGTTAAGCAACGTAACACCAATAGATATCGCTGTGGTTTACGAGGTAAAGGGACAAATCTGGAAAATAGGATCAAACCATGCCTTTAAAGAGACCATGTATAACTCCTTAATCTATGGATAGTGGCCAAAACACCAGACTTCCAACCTAATTCCTAAGACTTCCAGTATACACAAAAATACAGGAAGGTTATTGACTTTAAACGTCCGAATGCCTTCGCACCATCTCAGATATCTACCCAAATCCGGACATATCTAAACCGATCGCAAACCTTACTTATTCAAAGTTATTTACCACCATGATAAGATCGATTCATCATAACAATTAATGGGAAGTATGAATTCTGACTTCCATTTGGACTTAAAAATACACCGGCTATCTTTCAAGGGATGATAGATGATGTTTTAAAGGAATTTATTGGTAAAACCTGATATGTATATAATGATGACGTTAACATTTACAGAGGTAAAACTGAGGAAGAACATGTACTAAACGGAGAAAAAGTTTCTCTAAACTTGAAAAGGCCAACCGACCAACAAGTCAATCTGGATAAGACGAAATTCTTGAAAACGGAAACCTAATTCCTAAGTTCATATCAACACGAATTAAAGCATTAAGGTCAACCCAAAGAAAGTGGCTATTATTCAAAAAATTTTAGACTACCCATAGAATTTGAAGGAGTTAAAATCATTCCTCGGACTGGCAACAGACGTTTAAGAATTTTGCGAACGTAGCAAAATCATTGACAAATTTTCCAAGAGATGATAATTTTCAAATTAAATACTGATAGTTCCTGTTTTCAATAAATCCTTCAACCTGACTGGCAGTGCCTCAGATAAGGCAATAGGTGCGGTACTAACACAGGAAGACAAAAAGAAAGAAGATGAAATAAAAAATTCTTAACGAGCACCAACCTCTCACATTATTGGTCTTAGCAACAAGAATAATAACGCCAAACTTAGCATGGAAGGTTCGCATGGAAGGTGTTCATGGAAGGAAGCAACTACGAACTTGTTCATAAATCTGGATATACTAACTAAGTTACTGATGTCCTATCAAAGTTGGAACTAGAAGCGAAGACGTTAACTACTGATGGAACAATTCACAGGGACGATATTTAAAAGCGGCATGGAATAAAAATGCCTGAAAATTAAATATAAATCCTACCGCATTAAAATTTAGCCCGCAACATCAATAAATATGATATTAGTAATGAGAAATTCATCTCGTGTGTCGCTTTAAAACCAAATCCATCCCACATTTAAGAGACGTAATAATCAAAGCCCTACATTATTTTATTGTGTCTAAAATCTAGTAATGAGCACTGAAAGTCGCTTGGTAAGTCCTATAATTACGGGCTATCTAAAAATTTGGAGTAAAGATTTATCTGACACCCTCGAAAGAAGTCAGGTAAATGGGACTATTGAAATAATTCATTCAACTGTAATTGAAATAGTCAGATGTCTACACAATTAATCATTTCTAAACACTCGGTCATTCAACAGGAACCTGGTGATATATTTTTTGGAAGAATACAACGGATTAACTACCAGAATCTAGCCGATTTCAAAATCACCAAAAACAAATGAAGATTTAATTGTAAAAATCTGGAAGGCCCAGTGGACCAAAATTACAAGAGAAAAAAAAACAAAATATGCAAACCTATGGATACCATATTTTTGGATCAGAAACAGATATTTCAAAAACGGTGACTGCGGACAATAACGTAATTACTACAAAATCAGAGAATTGAATCCATAATGCCCAGGTAAAATTTTACCACAATAATCAAGGATCTATTTCTAGATCATGGTTGTGGGGCCTAACATCAACTATAAACATTTAAGAGTACGATACCACGGTAGTAACTCTAAAGCAAGCAAACGAACGGAATCTTAAACGGGTATTTTCAGTAAGTTTATACGCCTATGAAGAACTAATCGACCGACCAAACCAACGTCCAACAGTATGCATCAAAGAAGCAAATTCCGGTCTCAACTGATCCGTCAAACGGAACAAATCTCGCAGTTGATTTCTGAACTCAAGAATCAAAAACTTAGAACCGGAAAATTAATTAGTTGGAACAACAGCGCATGGTAAGGGAAAAGCCAAAATCAAATAGTTGATAGCAACAACCAACACAATGCAAAACACAATTTAGTAAATACAATAAAATTGTTGTTGTTATTTTAAACTGTAGACACAGTGGTACGTTAGGCCCGTAGCCATGACTTTGCTAATATCGTCGCAAATAGTAAAAAAAACTCACACGCACGCGTTACAGCAAATCACAATATACTGTGTTGAGTAAACGGACGTCTATGGTTGTCATTCCAGTAGAATAGCTGGAATTCACTTCGCGGAACAAAGTATTCCGTGTACCGGCAAATGACTTTGGGAGGGATTTGGGAGTATGGGTGTTGTAGTCCAGATCGAACCTAATCAACTATTTACAAAGACAAAATTCCAATTATCGAACGATAAGCATACTGCTGGAAGGCGCATATTGCTTCTGGATCGAATATCTATTTTTCTTCCATTTAACATTTTTATGCGGTCACCCAAAGTTGTACTAACCCAAGCGTGATGATGTTATCACATTATCTCTCTCTTCTACGCGTACCCCACGCTTCTTTAACGGAGCGGCCACGTTGTCATGGATTGGACGTGCGTTTCAGTTAATTTTGGCATAAAGTAATGGAAGTAATTCACCATGACTGTAAACTGCTGAATTCTTTTAAATGTGGTTGAAGCTGAAACTTTTGTAATGGCATTAATTCGTTCAGGTATGAAGAATACTATTAGGGGTGACTTTATGGCTGAGGAAATGGAGAGCTCGAACAAAAAACGCATTTTGAACTTTTAATGTGTACGCCAAACTCATCGAGTCGTTGGAACAACTGTGCCAACTGGAGTCTCTATAATTTCACATTTTTCAATGCTACGATCATCTCATCGATGTACGTGAATACGAAGTTTAGATCTCGGACGACTTCGTTAATAAACCGTTGAACCTTTTTTGCCTCAGAAAGGATCGTGATTTTCGTTTTATGTACATCTCCGGATGCGACGAGAATTGAATGATATGCTCTGACGAGCATAATTTTGTAGACGATTGAGCATCTATGCAAATGCATGGGGAAGTTTAGAAATCTCCACACGGTCTTTAATCGAGTTCTATCTTTCTTACTATATATGTAGTGGGAGACAATGGTCTTCGTGGTCGAAATACAGGTAAATACCTTGTCATCAATATATAATGAACCACGGAATGTCTGACTGGTAAATTATAATTTGATTCTGCTGTTAGGGAAAGAAATTTTTTTAGCAGCCGACCATGATCGTTGTCGTTGGTGATTTGAAGAGGGGTTGGTGTATCGAGCAGAACCGTCGTGACATTGACTACAGCTGAGTCGCTGAATTAATCAGCCATTTTCGTTATATGTCGACTAAAAGAGCAAAAATACCAAGGAAATAAATGCAAATGGTCGGACGATTCAAGTCAGCTAGTATGAAAGCGTAAGTGAACATTCGTTTTAAACCTAAATTAACCTGTAGCAATTTCGTGACGTAGGTACTGATTTTCGTGCCATTGGGAACCGATAAATTTAGATGTTGTGATTTTAAATTCAGAAAAATTGACGTACAAAATATCTGACAGGGAACACGGAAAGCTCCCTTGTCTATTAAAAATCTCTGCTTATATAGTCTGTGATTACTTTATTCGTTGCCCACGCGCATGTGCCACATATACGCCTAATATCTCGACGCTAGTATTACTTTCTTATCTGGATCTAGATCCTCTACATGAACGTGACCTTGATTGTGAGTACGAACGTTTTTCTATTTGAATGATTTCGTACATCCTGTGAGCCATTCCAGCAAGCATATCCAACTGAACAAAGTCTGAACAGTTCGAATTTCGTCCAGCGTCGTTTCCAGGCGCTGGAAATATTTCTCGCAAATATTTCTCTTTCGAAGTTTTATTTTTTAACAGTTCAAGTTAAATTTCGGCGAGTGCGAACCATTCTCGTATATTGGCGGGCCAAATATTCTGTAAAAATGTTAATTTCGACGGCACGGTTTCTTTCGATATGCCTTCGTTTTGTGCATCAATTTTGCGATCGTCTATAGGCAGGACTCTTAAACTCAATATCGCCTCGTTATATATTCGTGACTTGTTTGCTTCACAAAGGAAAAAATCCAACACTGGTGCGTTTTCCGCTCGTAAAATAATTTTATTTTATTTGTAGGGAGTAGGGTCACCACTCATAAGCGTTGTATTAACTACGGACTGATGTCTTCAAGTTAATGTTGGTATTCGTATTGAATAGCAGACACTCGCAAATGCTAAACGTATGTCGGGATAAATAATAAACACTGTTCACTTTGGCCGTCTCCAATAATTTTGAGAGGACGTGTTAAAAATGAATTCGAGAATTCGGTATAGAAGTATTTCAAGAGGCCACTAGATTCACACAAAGTGAATTTCTAACAAAAAGTTGAGCCACCACATGATGTCTTCTTAACAGTCACACTAAAAAAGTGCCTCTTATATACTGGTTTTGATACATCTAATCTCCCCATCCTATCTCTTGACTATATACATCAATGTGTGCAAACAAAACAAGAAAACCAGTTACAATATTCCACTCAAGTTCACACAATCAAAAAAAATTTAATTCAAAAAGGATACAAAATCCAGAGATCGGGCGATGGAGATAGCACAAGTACTCATCAATTCAATTTCGTCGAGTGCCCGCGCGATGGGTTTATTAAATCTTCATTTTTATACACGCAATAGAGGGTTTTAAATTTAATTCAAGTGTCCTGTATACTAATAAAATAAATAAATAAATAAAAAATCGGATTATCCTTTTTTGCTATTTAAAATAACGCGCACGATGACAATAAAAAATTATTGATAACTTCATAATATAATATTATTATGTTTTGCGGTGGAAGGATATTCGAGCACACATCCTTTAAGAAAATTATATGTGACCTCGGCGTCCGCTTTTAAAAAAATTCAGGTCATAAATAATGTCGTTTAAATAGTGAGGACACGCCTTGTTTTTATGTGAGGCACATAACAATTTAGTCCTTTTTCGATGACCATTCGAATCCCTTTATGTAAACGAGAAAGTAGGGTCACTCCCAAATGATTTGGTTACATAGTAACCCAACACATATACACACACGCGCATAAAAAAGGATATAATTTTTAAATTATTTATGTATTTCCTTATGGGCATGAAATTTACATAAATTTTAGGACCTTTCAACCGTTTTTCTGTAGAGTTGTGCAATTATAAATTTTCGATTCCCCCTTACATCGGTTATATGAAAATGCGGAAAAATATTTTTTCTACCTGTGCTAATCCATTAGAATAATAGTAGCGAACCCTATTTTATTTCGTATGACCTTTTTCGGTGACCCTTGTCCAGATATTTTCAAAACTCTGGGGTTCATTTAATCGAAAATATATGGTCAACGAATAAATTTTAATAAATTATCGTCCTTTTTTGTGCATTTGCGCGTATACCGAACTTTAGGGTGGGAATTTGTATAAGATGTGTACGATGCTATAAAGGTCACGCGTGCTATCTGTAAGAATGAATATTGAGATGGATTTCTTGGGTGACCTTCTTCACCTTAGCAGCAACACATATTAAGTAAACATGTTTTACGCTTCAAAACAAAACTAATTTTCCAGTTGATTTACATTTTATTAACGGAAAATCAAACTACTGTGTAACTTCGGTGTTTTCTATTTTATTCGAAATATCTATAAAATTTAAATTACAATGGACATTTCTAGACGAGCACGATTCGAAAATTCTATCAGAATTGTTGCAGTTGTCTATCTGTATTCTAGGTGTAATCGGGCGATATAAAAATGTAATTTACATTTTTAATGTTTGTCAATCAAAAAACATTAAAATAGTGCATATCCTGTGTATACAAGGACTTTATAGCATCCCTCTCTGCACATTCAGTTTTAAATCACGCGTCTTTTACAAAAATTCCGCATCTGCCGAAAATTTAATTTCAAAAATAGTTTACATACGGAAAAGGATTTTTATTAAAAAGGATAATATGCAAATTAGATATTATTTCTTTTCAATAAAAACGCAAACCGAAATACCTAAATTCGGGAACTAACCTACTAACATCAATCAAAAATCGAAAGCCCCTCTAAGATCCTAGATCAAAATCGAAATTATATACAAAAATTCTACCTGAGATATATTTTTTTTGTATAATTAGAGCACAACATAAATACAGGAGAGAGATATGGTAAAAAGGATGCAATTTATTTTTTTTTTTTGAATAATATATTAGTGTATCCTTTTTTCCATTATATATCTTCCTGTATTTTGATTACACATGTATGGATTTTAATACCAAATGGTGTAATAAATAATGTGCCAGGGACTCGGGACGACGACGGTAGGGTTGTAATTTAAATTTTACGTTTTTTTTCATACCTAGAAAATTTGATATCCCTTTTTCAATTTTTGATTATGTTAAACGGGAAATTATAATTATAATTTATTTTTGCAACAAGAGTCGGCTTACACAACATACAAATTGTGCTGAACACATTTTATTATACCATCCATGTTCAAGGTGTGTGCACTGGTTGAATCATTGTAATGGTTTAATTTTGCAATCGCTAAAATTTTTTAATATGCCTACGAGAGACACCTCCACCAACTGCCATGGCAATTAATAAATGGAATTACATCTCGTACTCTTCTCATACAAATTTCGGAAGCAAAGCTCTTCGAGGAAAGGGCCATTGTACGTTGGATAATAATTACTAATTTATGATTAAATTTGCTCTGGTTGTCGTATTTAAATTCAAATTCATACACGGATTCAGTTTTTTCTTATTTTTACAAGCAATAACCACCCTCGGATTTGTTACAACGTTCATACCTACGCAAATTGGTTTTACTGGTTTACAAAGCATCTGTAATTCGTAAAACTTGTAATCACAATCCTTGAATTTATGTATTTATTTCCCCTAAAACTGGGTTGTAAGGCATCGACTTCTTTCCCATACAACTAATGACTACCCTGAAATTTTTTACATCGACCGACACCCGAAAAATTCGATTATAACCAATTGAGTTACCTTACTTCATTAAACAGCCTACACCCATGAAAATGGGTTTCATAGAATCGAACTCCCTGCGTAATTATGAATTGCTTAGACAGACCGTTCGATTCATTATAACAAATGTTCAATAAGGAGAAGCCAATTTTAATCATTTTAACCCGTTTAATGTTGTGGGCAATTACGTAGATCGGTCAACATTGAAATCCGCTCGATGCAGACAATCACATTGTCGATAGGAATTTTAGCTGACAAGCAAATTTCGTCGACCCACGACATCCACATCGCCGAAACGCACATCGCCGACAGGTATTTTGACCCAAAATCCTAATTCAGCACACATAACCAGATTGCGAACAAGCACCCACACAACCATCCCGCTGACACTCACACCGCCGAACTATAAACATCACCGAAAGCCACATATGATATGGATATAGAAATTTGAAAATTGACAAAGTGTAAGTTTGCTTTAGCGGTGCTGGTAATGTAGCTTGTTTGTCTTACGAGGACCATACATTTTGATAAGAGAAATATTTGTACAGCTAGAAGTATCCAACATGCTAGAACTAGAAGCACCCACATAGCTGACAACCACATCACTGTGATGTGTCTATTTTGGTAACTGCATAATGGTATTGTCCGATGTTGGTGATTTATTTATTGTTGCCCGAAGGTTGTTATAGAGTGTCCACCAATAGGTGTTACTTCCGACTGTCGTGGTGACGTTTAGTGTCATCTCCTATATTGCTGGCCACTCTTAATTATTTTAATGCGTTAGTGTTTGTTGTGATTGTCTAGAATAGGCAGCAGGAGCAATTTTTATCATCGAACTCGTCGATCAGATCCTGGATGCGTATCGCTGATCCTAACGAGTAACCCTTTCGAATGTGGTATACCTTTTTCTTTGACGAGAACGAATTGACCGGTGACGAGGTTGTCGTTAACTCCCAACCACTTTGGTCGTTAGGCGGACATATATTGACAAAATTTCTAGAAGTGGTGATACATTCTCTGAAGTTGCTGATAACAATTGAAACGGTTGGTTTTCACATCGAATAGTATTGGTTAAGGTGCCGGGAGTGGTGTTTCTGGTGTTTCATTGAGGCACAGTGGTCGCGAATTTAAGCACGCTTCGATCTGGCATAGCGGTATTATCAATACCTCGAACGTGAGTACAGTTTCGCATATAACGTCGCACGTAAGGGATGTTTAACCGATTTAACCCTCCGCATCCCCCAAACCGCTGAGATGTGGCGAAGCAGAAGTAATGAAATTCCAGGTGGTCCCATCCTGAGTCAGGAATGTCACCTGACGATTACCTCCGACAAAATTGATTGAAAAATCACTGCATATTTTGATGTTGCCCTTTCGCGTGGTGTACCTTTTGAATGATGCGATTAAGGCATTATTAGTGAGCTCGGACACCAGCTCCAAATGTAGTGCTTTCGTAGATAAGCAGTCGAAAATACTTATGCCCCCTTTATGATGCACCGCCACGACATTTGTCTAGTTTGATAGACATTGGGCATGTATAGTCCACCCTACTGTGCCGTCTCGAATGAGTAACACATTGCGATTGAAGAGTGGCCATCAGTTATTGACTCGTCGTTGAGCGCTGGCGGAAACACACAACCCATGTTTGCGCGTGTGGGCGCGCCAAGATGTTGATGCTTAGGATGCAGTAGTGTTTTCGTGGGTGAGTCAACATTAGCTGTGAGCCACCTTTATGATGTGCATGTGATATAAGTAAAATGATAAGCTGCATCTTTGGGAAGGGTATTCGAATGCTTCCTTGTGTACAGCAAATTCGATTCGAGGAGCCACCCTCCGAAGATGGGCTCTTGCTAATAGATGTTCCCCGAATTAACATCTTGATATCTCATCAGCGAAATGAGTTTCTTGAACTAGCATAATCCAGAACTTGAATGACTAGTCGAGCTCAGGTACGGTAATGAAGCCTTTCGAGCAGATTGCTATGCTGAGACGTCGCTTTTTGATGAAGCGTCTGAACATCGAGCGATGAACATCGAGGGAGAAAGTAGTATAAACCGTTGTGAGACGTGACGGTTCCTGCATGCATTTCGACCAGCGACTTTATTTTTCGTTCGCTGTTCTTTGGCGTGGTAATTACCTGAAATATTTTCGTAGCCAAACAGATCGCCGCAGTAGTTGACTTGTAGCATTGCGGGTTTGAAAGCACGAGATACGCAATCAGCGGAGTTGTGCTTAGCTACGACATAATTTCAATTGGTGGATTGAAGGTAATCCCAATCAGCCATAAACATCTCCCAGCGAGTAGGCGTGCTGCGGAGCCTTGGACCCTCGACCCAAGTATTTTCATTTTGACAGTTTCATCATGAATTTTAAGATCTATTACGATTTGTAGAATGATTTATCCAGCAATCAATACTATGAACCTCCAACGAGCTCAAATTATCTCGATAAGTGAGCCAGCCGCCTTTGAGCTATTGATTTTGGAACCGGTTCATTCCACAATACGCTGAGTACACAATTGTTGAAGTATGATTTTGGCGATAATTGTGTTATTAAATACCCAGCCAATCAAACAGTTAGCCGAAGAAGATCAATATAGGCTAAGTGTTTTAACTGAATCGTCCCAGTTCAGCTCCACTTTCAGGGTCAAGTTCGCGAAATTCGATCAGTATCTCATTGAGAAGCTGTTGGCTATTCGAGGGCCACTTCCGCAGTTCAACGTCATCACAACATCGAAGCAGATACCCTGTTTGTCTCTGTAAACTTCGATTAAATTCACGATGTAGTCTGAGCTAATCACCGAATCGACGCATAGGCCGCCCGATGCGACTTTGGCTACATTGGGAATTTTTCCTGTTCGTCTCGTGCTAGCTGATGGATAGTACGAATCATGAGATTCGGAGCGCGGGCAGTACCATAAGCGACAGTACACAAACGATAAACTATAACTGGTTTATCTCGAATAAGTCGCAATATTAGTCGTTGATAGTTTCTGTGTTCCATCTGGATGTGCCGGTAGCTGCTTGAGATCTGTTTGCAAAAACGGCTAAAAATTAAATATTATTTAACGTGTAGAGTAGCAGTGTTGTGGTACAACAATATTGCTGATCGTCAAATTTGTTACTTGTTAATTTTAAATTCTACAACAAACTGGGTATTAATCATGTCGATTCAAAATAAATGCATTGACTGATGCACTATAATTGTCGATTGATGGTTTTTTTCATGCAGCGGTTGCATATGTAAGGTTACAGGTGTACGGCTGTCAACGCAATTAAGCTGCTGAAAAAATTTCCAAATGATCTACGGACAAACATCCAACATGTACAGCGGCAAATAATAGATCATCAGTTACTGCAACTGCTAATGGCGTTGAATAAACGAGCGAGTACCACATTCATGTGGCGCAACCTAGTAAATGGTTTTTCATAAACCGCACACACTAATCAGTACCAGATGTACAGTTCCGCGTACTACTAACAAAGATTTCGAATACTGTCGAAACAAGCTTTGGATTGAAAAGTGATTACGTATCGTATAAAATCACTTTCTAGAGTGATAATTTTCAAAGCACCAGTAACCTCATGTGGCTGACAGGGAAGTTTTGCATGGAATTTGATTGGGGTCAACAAATGCGTTTTTACAATCGATCCATAGGCGCCACCTAATTCAATGTCAAATTTTACTTCGATTCAAACAGCAGTAACTGCTTGTAAAAGCTGGAAAAAATAATGTCACAAATTTGGAATGTAATCATGTGCCACATCCTTAGACTATGAAACAGACCTTTTTCCATTCATACTGTAAATAAAATATCTTCGAAGGCAGATCTGTATATCATCTGTGAAACATCCTTCAATGATAAAACCTTAAGTTCAGAATTATTACATCCTCAATATGTGGTTTATAAATGTGGTCGCTCACCCCAAACAAGCACAAAAAAATCCAGTGACAGGCTACTCATAGCTATCAATGCATCACTGCACTCGTCTATCGTGAAATTGCGTGTTAAAATAAGTCAATACGAATTTACGTGGCGCATATTCCACTTGATTCACATACATCATCCTATATACAAAGTGCTGTGATACAATTGTGGTAATTATCAATGTGGCTGGCTCATTAGAAATAATCTAAATAATGGGGAATTTCAATCTCTCAAATATTAGTTAGATTTATGATGAAGATGCGAACGAGGTTATGCCTGTAAACGTGAATTCAGATAACGCGTTCCTGTACGACAATACCATATTTGGGTCAAATCTGCGAGATAACACATGGACTAGATCGAACCACAGACTCAATTTTTACTAATGAAGTTCTACTGAAAACAGAAGAATCCCCAACACCGCTCGTTATGAATGATATTCACCACAAACTAATCGAAACAATATTGGAAAACAATATGAATAACAGGTTTCAAAATTACCAAAGCCGGAAACCTTAATACAAGTTCAAAAAAGCCAATTCAATCAATTTACAACAATATTTTGAACAAGTTGAATGGAATGACAGTTTAATAGCTATGACGTAGATGCAAACGTGAAATATTTTAGCAAACCGAATAAATATCTTCCATGGTATGACCAACTTATCAGTCTTAAAACAAAAAAGACAAGTCCCAGAAAAAAAAATCTCAAATAAAGTTTCCAGGATAGTAAATACAAATTTACTGTGTGTAGCCCAAATTTTGAATCCTATTTTGAACTGAAATACAAAAACTATATTCGCAACCTAAAGGATAAACTTAAAGATCATTGGTCATACCCAACGTGTTTGCTGAGTTTTTTCAATTTGTTTATAAGTCGGAAGACATTATGAATTACAAAGATCCCAATAATAGTGAATCAGATTCATATTTACTGCACAAATTGAGCCAGACGATAGCCGCAGCGAGCATTGATAGGGTAGTCTTGATGGTATCTCTGCTTCATTTTTGAAAAATTCTTTAAATTTCGCAATTCTTCAAAGTATTATTCAGTCATTAAAATTGGTAACTTAGGATAAGGAACACTAAGACATAAAAGATCGACTACAATACAAGCTACCGCCGATGTACTACAAGGGTCTCACTTTAGCCCAACGATTTAAAAAAAAAATGTACAAAGCAAACAGGTGGTATTTCAGGTGGTAAATGAAATTGAAGACCTAGGGGTTACTTTCGTTTTAAACATGAGCTTTACTAAACACAGGCTTTGAAACGCACATATAGAATCTTCTGTAAAACCACTTTGGGGTCCAAACCCAGGGGAATGAATAAATGTCTTGGACGGTCTCACTGTGATGCATCCCTGTTCAAATAAAAACGCACCCACTAATAAACATAGCCAATATTCCCGCCGTGGGTTAACAAAATATTTTCTTCAAATGCAAAATATTAGAAAAACAACCAAAACGAGATTCGACGTCGCGACAAAATAACAACCCATCGACCTTGACAGAATTATTCTCCTTTTTCCGCTTGTTATTATTATCATTATTATGAGTATTGTTCTTATTATACAATTTTCATTTTAATTTCCTTCTGCTTTTTTACATATTTTTTATTAACAGCTCTACAAGAAAATTGCACAGCAGCACAGTACAACAAAAACTTTTAAAGTTGCGGGGAAAAAATGTGTATTCTTGAAGCAACACAGTTAATGTTTTTCTGTTTTTAAGAAAATGAAGAAAACAAAAAAAAATTTCCGCGTTTCGTTTTTTTAAAGATTCTTATGCTTCTGTATAATCAAAACAAAAATGAAATGAAACAACAACAAGGAGATTTTTTATGGATTTTGACCCAGTTTTAGATTGTTTTGTGTCGGTTGTAAAACAAAAACGCGGAATGTCTGTCCCTTCATTCATACGAGGTGAATGACTTGTTAATTTTTTTCATAAATTTTGTATTTGTTTGAACGTTGCTTCATAAATGTGAACCTTTTTAAGAACGGAATATTATAGGGAGGCCAAAGAACTGATTAGCTCACTAAAGATATTTTTATGTTAGTCAGGGGTATCCGATGAGAACTATATCCTGCTGTATTGTCAACCCGTAGAACAATTTTCTTTTGAGGAAATACTTTTAAAGTTTAAACATCACAGTACACAGTTACATCACCGTTAGTTGGTATACTAATTTTGTTCTTAAGCTAAAGAAGTTCACGAAGACAATTTATTCAAAATTAATTCAATGTGGATTGTGTCGGCGAAACATGCATAAGGCATCGTTTCTTCCAAACGATTGTAAAGGACATGTAAAATTTTACTCAATTTGTTGCTACTGAAGTTCGTACTCAATCCGCATTATCGACATAATTTGGATCAGGTGATTATACAAAATTCTGATGATGTTAGTCAAAAACTACAAGTTATTGATGTTAGCAGGAAATTTTCACCAAATTTCGAAAAATTGATTTCACATAATTCAAATGTTTAAAGGTTATATGGACTAAGTGATGTTACCATGTTTATAATTTGTCGTGTTACGAGGCAATGAATTTAATTGTACTAACAGTGAACACTAGTTAAAATAAATTAAAAGCTTACCCAATCCATATTACCATTAAACCTGCGTCCAGCTTTAAAATATATCCTGATTTTTGGCGCAGATGTTCACTGTATCGGAGTGAAGTTTAGGCCAAAATAACAAAATATGCACTGTGTCCTATAAGAACTAAGAATTTAAAAAATACTCAAATATTGAAATTTCATAATAATATTTGAAAATGTTTAATAAACACAAGTATTTCTGCACAATAAGTAGGAAATAATACTGTGGGTAAAAAATAGTAAGACTTTGTGCATAATTTTAATATTCTTTATTTATTTCTCCAAATCTATTTCGTCCTCCTCAAAGTAATCCCCCCGGCCTCAATACACTTGTGCTAACGTTTTTTCCAATCCTCGAAACAGTTGTTAAAGTCAATTTCCGGAGTAGCCTCTATTGCGCGTAGCGATTCACGCTTAATGTCTTCAATTGAATCAAAACGGTTTCCCCGGAGCGGTCGTTTGAGTTTGCTGAACAGCCAGAAGTCACACGAAGCTAAATCAGGCGAATACGGTGGTTGCGGGACGATATGGGAGGAATATTAGGCGAAAAAGTCACGTAAAACCAATGCAGTATGAGAAGGTGCATTATCGTGGTGCAAAAACCAAGAGTTGTCGACCCATAATTCCGGCCTCGTTTTACGAATAGCTTCGTGCAAACGACGCATAACACTCAAATAGTATTCCTTGTTGACATTTTGGCGGTCGAAAGGAATTCGGAGTGCACCACACCTCGATAATCGAAGAAAACTGTCAACATCACCTTGATTTTTGACTTGCTTTGACGTGGTTTTTTCGGCTTCAGCTCACCTTTGGCACGATATTCCGCCGAATGATCGTCTGTTTCCGGGTCGTAAGCGTAGATCCAAGACTCATCGCCAGTTATAATACGTTTCATGACATCCTGGTAGTCGAAAAACATTGTTTCACAGACGTCAACGCGATGCTGTTTTTCCCAAAAATTGAGTGATTTTGGAACCAATCGTGCTTTCACTTTTCTTAGGCCCAAATGATCTTTCAAAATAGTTTTCACTGATCCTTCCGATATTTGCCGGTAAGATCTCTGACTGTTAATCGTCGATTCTCGAGCACCAATTCCTTGATTTTATTAACGTGTTGATCATCAGTTGATGTTGATGGCCGTCCTAGGCGTGGTTCGTCGTCAACACGTTCTCGACTCTCTTTGAACAATTTGTACCAATCAAAAACACTTGCTCGCGACATACAATTATCACTGAAGGCCTTTTGCAACATTTTGAACGTTTCGACACCACAAAATTGATTCAGCACACAAAATTTAATGAATCTTCTTTGTTGAATAATTTCACTCATTGTAAAAATCGCCGAATGCACTTTTTGTACTTCAGAAAGACAAACGTCTACTAAACACTAATGATTATTTTGATGTGACATTTGGCACAGATGTCACTGACAGTCATACTAACATAGAAAAAAAAATACTTCGACGAATGGTTTTCCGCGTGAAATTTAAATTAAAAAGTCTTACTACTTTTTGCCCACAGTAGTATTTAGTTTTTGTGAAAACTTTTGAGTGAATTTTATAATAAAAAATTTTAACAACAAAACACACTACGAATCGCACAGAGGTGATCGTAATGGTTCTAAACTAACACTGGATGTAAGAAACCAATCTTATTTAGCCACTTGCTCGGAAATTTCTGAGATTTTTGTTGAGAGACAACAGTTCTTCAACACCTAGTTCCATATACTAAGTTCCAAATTCAATTCATAATTCCGGACTAGAAACCAGACATCAAAACTACTCATTCTACTCACTCTAAATATAGAGAAATTTGATATATGCTTAATATCAGAAACACATTTTACTAGCAGCTCCTATGTAGCAATGCAAAGATATACTTGTTACCATACCACACATCCAGCAGAACGGGCAAAAGGAGGGTCAGCAATATTTATTAGGGATAATATTAATCATCATGAAGAATTAATAATTGAAAAAATATACATCACAACACCTGTAATATATCTGCAATCTATGTCCCCCACGGTATAACCTAAAGAAAGAAGACTACATTAAATTGTTGCAGAAATTAGGAAGTAACTTCATTATCGGAGGAGACTTTAATGCAAAAAATACTTTTTGGGCTTCAAGATTAACCTCTCCAAAAGGTAAAGAATTACTTGCAGCTGGCCAATACTCAAACTGTGAATTTTACTTAGGAGGGAAACCAACGTACTGGCCATCTAATCTTAACGAAATCCCAGAATTTACAGATTTCTACATCACTAAATGGCGCATATCGGAACGCTACATCTACTTAGAAAATGATGAAAGTCTAATATCTTATGATTCTCCTGTTATTATGACGGTTAGTCAAAATTTAATAGAGAAAACAAGAGACTCAGAAAGTAGCAGTGGAAAGTAGCAGAAGTAATAATGATTCCGAAACTGGGCACGCCACTCAATGATATAAAATCTTACCAGCCAATGAAGTGAATTCTTCATCACTAGCGAAATTGTTTCAGAGGCTGTTGCTCAAAAGATTGAAAAGAACCATAGAACAAAGAAACCTTATCCCAGAATATCAGTTTGGTTTCAGAGAGAAACACTCAACTATTGAGCAGGTTCATTAGCTTACAGATGTAATTTAGAATACATTAGAGAGGAAAAAGGTTTGCTCTTCAAACTACATAGAGATTTACCAAAACAATACTATATGATTTTAAAATCTTACATAGAGAATCGCCATTTTCGGGTGAAATATCAAGTAAAATACTTCGAGCTAAAAATATTTCGACAGGAGTCCCGCGCATGGTAGTGTTTTGGGAAATATTTTTTACCTGCTCTACACTAGAGATTTATCTCAATTAAACAATGTTACCGTTGCAACATTTGCTGATGATACTGCAGTTCACTCAGTAGGAGACACTATCGAGGAATCGACAACGAAACTACAAAAATCATGTGATAAAATCATAGAATGTGAATTTTACTAATCTAAAAGTCAGCTACAAACTTGTAATCATTAACGGTCAGCAGATTCCGTATGCAAATAAGGCTAAATATGAGGGATGACCTTAGAGACCAGGTTTAGATGGAAAGAGCACGTTAAAAAGATGTATTGGCTGCTCGGGAAAAATTCGGAATTGTCAACCGAAAACAAATTGCTGTTATATCAACAGGTGCTAATACCTGTATGGACTTACGGAATTCAGCTCTGGGGCTGTACAAAGAAAACTAGCACCAAAATAATACAAACTTTTCAGAACAAAGTACTACGTGGTATAGTTGACGCTCCGTGGTACATTAGGAATGATGACCTTCGTATAGGGACCTAAATATCCAAACTGTTCAAGAAGAAATAAAAAAACTTGCAGTAATTCAAGAATAACGTATGAATCAACACGTAAATGAAGAGCTTCGTGATATGGTGGACATTTCACATGCAGTATGGCGATTGCAGAGAACGAAACCAATTGATTTAAGACCACCTTTGCACTGGCCTCTTCTCATTCACAAGTGACATACTTAAGAAGTGATTTTTGAAGCATTTTCTAAACTGACGTGAAAACGGCACTTATTTTATTAAGTACAATTTAGTGAATTTCTACCTAAGACAACTTACTATATATTGTCGCTCTCGATAGCAAAGTAAGTAGAGTGCTTGCTTAGTTACGGACTAAAACTAACTCGTCCTAAAACACGACACGGAATATCTTTTCTACGTTATAACAAACAAAAGCATTAGATCCGATGAAAAAAAAGTTAATTTGGAAAATTAAGAGCCCAGAAAATTTAAAAAACCTAAAATCATTTCTGGGATTCATTTTTTATTACAGGCGTTTTATAAAAGATTACGCTAAAATAGCCAAACCGTTGACAAATATCATCAGAGGAGAAAACGCGCAAAATGCGGCCAATCAATCAAAAAAGGTGAAAATCACTCTCTCAAGATTTATTGGCATCCACGGAAATACTGATGTTTCCCAACTCCGAAAATCCGTTCATCTTGACAACAGATACCTCGAATACAGCAATTGGCGCTGTACTGTCACTGGGTGAACTTATAGCAAAGACAGACCAATCACGTTCATCTCCAGGTCAATAAACAAAACAGTGGAAAACTATGCCGTTAATGAAAGGAGATGCTTGCCATTATTAGGGCTTTGGACAGTTTACGAAATTACTTATATGGCGCGAAAAAAAACAACATTGTCACAGATCATCAACCTTTGACATTCTCCCTAATAAAAACCATAACGCCAAACTAAAAAGATGGAAGTCAAGACCCAAAGAATATAACTATACGAATTAGAGATAAAGGTCAATGCTCTATCAACAAATGGCACAATTCATAGCGCGGATCAGGATAGTTCAGATTTGATTCCATACTACGATGCACCGATAAACGTTTTTAGGAACCAACTTATTTTTACGGCGAATAAGAATGCTTACGCCTATGAAGCACCACATCCGAATTACCACACACAATTTATCAGTTTACGAGGTATAACCAAAGAAGCTCTGCTGAACACACTCAAAGAAAGGCTGAACCCTATACAACAATTAATGGCGTGAAGATTCCGGAACAATACATCCAAATTCTGTAAGAATTATATACAGAACATTTTGCTGAATTTAAAATTCGCCTTACTCAAAGAGTCGTGCAATACATCAAGAACGACGAGAATAAATTCAGAATTATTTAGGGAGAACATAAAAGAGTGCACCGTAACTGGAAGGAGAATAGAGAACAAATTCTGGCAAAATATTACTTCCCACATTTGGCCAACCTGATAAAGAAGTACACCCGAAACTGTTGCCACACAAATAAATATGATCGTCACCCGGAAAAGGTTAAACGTTAACCTACACCAATACCGACCTATCCAACGGAGATTACCCACATAGACATTATTGACATCAAAAAGAAAAATCCATCACATGTATAGAATAGAATAAGTTCTCGAAATTCACGAAGCTCTTCCATATTAAGAACAGATCAGCTCCGTATATAAGAGATAAATTCATCAAAATTTTGGACAATAGTGATGGACAATGAGTCAAGTTTTATCAGACCTATGGTATCTTATTATATCAAGACGCTCGAAATACAAATTTATCTTACGCCATCCCAAAAGAGTGAGGTAAATGGAACAGTGGGAGAGAGTCCATTCGACCACCAAAGAGATGATAAGATGACTACAAAATGAACTTCATCAACCAAAGATCATCAAACAACTCGGGATTCAACCAATTAACTTGGAATTTTGACCCACGGGTCGTGGATCTTTAAAGAGGGAAGAGTTAACGACCGCAAGAGCGAAATATCAACGAAACATGAACATCTAAGTTGCACGAGCATTCGGCATAATTACAAAAAATTAGATTATTTTATTTTGCTTACTGCAAATTTTTGAATATGGAAATTTTTGTTAGATTTAAGTTTAGTTTTAGTTTGGAATTGTATCAATAAAGATTAAAATAAAACTAATTTTTTTTAATTCGCTCCGAATTAAATTTCGTAAAATAATATCGCGAATAATTTTATAAAAAATACTATATCAAATTAAAATCTCGTACTAGTTTAGAACAAGTTTCTTTATTAAGATACACGGTCAATAAAATATTTAAATCCACGCAGGAAAAATATTACCTGCGCCAATTTCACCCCTTTTGCTGAATACAAACTTGATTTCTTAACGGGTTCGAAAAAAAATTTTCTTAAACAATTTTACGGTCAATTTTTAAATGTGTTTACAACAGCAAACACAATTATATATCGGCAATGAATTTACAGCTTGTTTAACAATTTAACGACAATTTAAATAAATTGGTAAAGCCGGCCAACTGGTCAAATATTTTTCAATTTTTTGTTAAATGGATGGGGTTCGTTATGGTCGAAATGTAGAAAACTTGATTTTGCATAATATGATTTATGGTTATTTTATGCTGCGTATACGGTCAAATTTGACCACACGACTAGTAACTGTTGGTGGTCGGAATAATAACAATAAAACGAAATGATTGATTAAGATTTTATGAAGATGGTCTGGTTTATCGTCTTTGGAATATTATTGTGACATTGATGACCTACGGGTATAGTATATCAAATTTCAATTGGATGGCCCCTCACTTATATATGGTAATATATTGATCTATGACTTGACCTTTCTGCTTGATATGACATGTGGACGTGTAAATACGAAATATGCAAGTGAATTTCCAATTACATTATATACGTATTGTGTGCACATGGACGTTTAAATTATAGATCATGAAATCATCCATTTTATATTTAGTATATATAAAAATTCAATTTCATTTCATCAATATAAAATAACTACACACTCATTCTATTGATAATACAGTCCCTCATCCATCCATCCGCCATATCCTTCGCTTCGGTAAATATACCATTTTCAATACATGTAGTGTATACATAAATAGATTATATTTAATGAACCTCCCCCTTTTCGAACATCGCCCGTCATCACATCTCAACTCAATTTGTATATGCTATAAATTGTATTTAGGAAAAACTAACAACCCCATCGCATACATAACAAACCAGTCAGTAGCAACAGATAGCATATACCATGCACACTATTTCAAAGATTTTTCCTTTTCGGTTTTGTTTAATTTTATTTATGGATATTGAGTTGGAAAGTACGAGTACATACACAGCGAAAATTCAGCACTACATTAGACATACATGTATAGTATATATTCGTACCCATCTGCAACATATCAATAGTTATATTCGATTTAATATAAAGACATTCAAAATATAGATGGATGGAATATGAATTTCCATTTTCCACTGTATAAGGCTGCCCCACGCCACATTTCCACATACGCCGCCAAATATTTTAATAATCTCGCATATAAATGCACAGTACATTTAAAGTAAAAAAAAACGAAATACCCCTACGGTTATTGTCCTTTTTATTTTGCTGCCGCTGCTGTACGATGATGCTCGCTTGACTCGATTTATATTCATCTTGTGTGTGACGGGGGGGTTATTTTCATCGGAAAACACAAAAAATTGTATAATTTTATAGATAAAAATGCATACGATCGAATTTAAATTTAGTTCTTGCTAGGGCAAGACACAATTTTCGTTTCAATACATAAATTTTCCTATTTATCTGTATGTGTGTGTACAGTCGGTAGCGGTACAAAAAACATATAGGGGATACACAAATGGATGACGTACTTTCTTTTCTTTTTACCAACCATTAATTTTATGATCTGCTTTATGCTACTTTGAATTCAAACCTAATTTGAATATAAATAACATATTGGTTACCATGGAGTTGCAGTTTCTCTTCCAAGATACTACAACTATTGATATAGTATGCCGCACGTGTTGCGATTTACAGTATCTCAAACAAAAAACCCTGATGCTTGGGTCCAACCAATAGGAAAGTCGGTAGGTTTTAAAAATTTCCAAGTACAAAACATTACTTATTAGACTGAGAACGTGAGCGCCGAGTGTTAACCTACAATAAACCAACTGTGACAGTCACAGTGCCCTGTGCATCATTTTACACTAAATAATTTTTTCGGAGCCAACCAAACCTACTTTTGGACCAGTGACACGATGTTCAGAAATAGATTTTATAACTCTATCAGGAATATAATTTTAAATTGTGTTGATTCGAGCTGATGATTTGAATAATTCACAATAACCTAGAAAAGGTCGAACTCATTGTGCAATGGTCTGAATGGTACTCACCGATTTCATGTACTTCTGGCTGAAATATGCTGCTTCCCAACAATTTTGTCGCAAATAGTTCTGGCTTATAATCCCATCTATGTTCGAGCTAAACATACTGTAAGTGGATGATTAGTTCTGAAAACATAAGATCCCGGCAGGCATTGCAGTGTCTCCGACTGATTTTATTTTGATTAAAAATCTCTTATTTAAGTCCATAAAATGGCATCGCAGTTCTATTTTGGTATAAGCCAATTAGTTGCACACTAATTCGTTTCCTTCCACAATTTTATAGGAATACTGAAAGGAAGGCTGCCTCAGAGAACTGGCATAAACACTTTAACTATCCTTTCTTCTATACTCGCATAACTAAAGTAAACCAGCTACGCATTGCGAGCTCCTTGGCAACCTACACACCGTTACGAAATATTGGTCAGTAAATCCACACACCGCCAGAGGGCCATAGTTGTATTTATTAAATTACCGATCGTAATCATAAGAGAAAATGATTTTTTAATATGCTGAACCCAGTCGGATTCGAACCAAACACTACCTCGTTCCAAGTGCCTAAGTTTATACAAATAAAATTACAATTAGCTAAAGAATTATTTGCACAGTAAAATTTCCGAATTACTTTGATAATTTGAACAGCCAGAAAGTAAAGGGGCGCTCCAAATTTGTTAGGTTATAGCAGCCATGTTGTTAAAGCAGTCTGTGGCAAATCACCATGGAAGGTTAAAGCGTGTGCAAATCATCAAATTTTATTTTCAAAATCAGTGCTACGTTCAAAAAACGTTCCGCGCGGGGCGCATTACGTGTATTTTATAGCCTCACCATAGTTGGTTCACGTAATTTGAGTCAACCGGTTCAATAGATATTCAGCCAACATCCATATGTCACCGAAACGTAAGGTCTGCTGTACGTGAGAGTGAAAACGAGAGGCATCGCTCCCGTGCGTGATGGTGTACGGGAAATTCGGAGGCAATCAATTTCTCATCGGGACTTCGGACAAGACAACGCCGTGCGGATTTTGGTCTGGCGAAACAAAACTGGCATTGACATACCGTCAACGGAGAGCACTATATACAGATCGATGATAAGCAACTACTTGTTACCTAAACTAGTTGATATGGATACCGGCGATATGTGGTTCCAACAGAACGGCGTTATGTGCCAAACAGCGCATGCCACGATGGACATTCTCTACCAGCGATTTGATTTTTATCTCGAGCGGCGGCGACGTGCACTGGCCGCCGATATCATCCGATTTATAAAGCCATTAGACTTGTTTCGTCAAAGCTATCTTAAATCGAAGGTCTTTGCGAATAACCGCAAGATTTATGCAGTAAAGTTGTCGAAAATTGGACCTCCCGAATACGTACCGCCAAACAAAGCCGCGGCGGTCATTTGGACCTCTATCTGATTTTCCTCAAATCTATTACTTTACTTGTCATTAGTACCCGTATTCTCCGTAAATCTTCTGACACCACAGTGTTGGTGAATGTGATGATCTACTGTTCGTTCAACGAGTATGGGTATTTCAGATAACACTATGGGATTACGGCTTGATGTGCGGAACGTAAGTAGGTTACTTTTAATGATACCTATGACTCTTGTCGCTCAGCACCAAATTAATTTATAGGCTCGATTAAGCCATGCCTGTAATTTGTGTAACTCCGCTTATTTATAATGTATCAACCTGCAGAAGAACACAGCGCGAGCTGAATAATCGAGTATTCATATATTTAGACGACTTGCTTACAGAAATTAAATATTTCGGAATCATTGCTGCTGACATTATTCTTAAATTAATCCGGCCGAGACTATATGATATAGCTGGAAGAGAGTCGCGAAGCAATTTCAAACATAACGTAATCCCTCAAAAATGGCTGTTTAAACTGGAGGCTGATACTTGTATACCAGAAAAAGGATAATGGTGAAATGAAGGCTGATCAATTGCACAAAAAAATTGATAGCGTGTAACAATAACGTCACAGAGCAAAAGTTTCACTTTAAAATGTGATGTTTGTACTAAATATTGCATACCCCTATTATCACATTTTTGCTTGGTTAGCACTGTATACTAGTTATGACTTCCGAAATGAAACTATCCAACAACCTCGTTCTCTGGCATATAGAAGGATCAATTAGTTATCGACCATAGTACAAAAAATGGATTAGTTACGGAGTAACTTGCACAATAGAAACTTAAAGAACTTTCTATATTTCGAATATTTCCGAGTTGGTTTACATCAAAATATTCCCGAAAATACAAGAAATATTCTCACAATATTTTTTCAAATATCCCTAAACTCTACAACACAACAACAATAATTTCCATAATTTTGCTTCCATATACAATTGCTTCAATCACATAACTAATTTCCCTTTAGATATCACTAATAATTTTCCTGCTCTTTAATTTACTTTCCCTTTTAAACCATCGCTTACCGCGTCTTCATTAAGACTGAACTGCTAAGAGCGTTCGCAAAGGTAAAGTTTAATAAAACTACTAATACTGCAACTGCTACTTAAACCTAGATGTCACTACTTTCATAACCCAAAAATGTCCAATTCGTCAATAGTCCAGATCGTAACATTAGTTTAGGTGTTTCTCTGAGAACCTGTTATTTTTAGCAAAGTTATGATCGGTAATTGATGGTCTGTGATTCTTTGGAAAAAATTGGTATTTTCAATGTCTATACCAAATAAAACTTGCACCTTACGAGTACAATACATTTACGTCGAAGTAAAGGGAAATAAATAAATTATGATCTAGCTTTTAGGCGAAATCTTATGCGATTTTTATACTTCAAACATCCAAACAAGAGCATCGAAAATCGGACAGGTTTGAAAAATTTCAAAATTTGGTGTTTACATTGAAAAAAGTTCAAATTCTCATCAGAAATTGAAATAAACCAATTCAATTCTGCTTTTTAAATCTCAGATTTAAGAGTAGAGGAATTACTGCACGCCTCTGTCTTGTGCCTACATTTGCCACTTCAACAAGTGCTCACCTCACCCTACCTATTCTAAATTAGAAAAGTTCAACGAAAGCCGTGAATATATACAACAACAAATTCACAACAACGAGCTCAGGCGCCCTCTTGTAACAGAATGTGCCAGAACCTCTTACAGTTACAAAACCGGACCAATTTACAACTTTTTAGTTAACAAGTAACATTATATAAAAAAATTAATAAATGAAATAGTTCTATAGCTGCTCACTCAGCTTCCTCAAGAATTGCTAAACACTTCTAATCACGACATACCCACTAAAACTAAACTTACAACGCTAGGAGAATAAAGGACAAGCAGGCTTTTAATAATGACTGAGTCAATTCGAACACCATCTGGACAACGGGGAAATGCAATGACTTGCATTAGAAGGCTTAATAGCAAGTTGTTTGACGGTCGCCCTTCTATAAACCGTAATTTTTGAGACGCAAGTAACCGACTCGAAAATCTTAGCAGTGTGGATGAGCTGCATATCTTTGAAGATCATTTGATAGCTTGCCAATTTTCACGCACTGAACAGCCCTTATTTGATATCCAAAATTTACTTCTCAGCTTTAAGCACGTAGAATGTTTTATGGGCAAATGGCTATTGAATGCCTTACTAAATCCAGAAACTCTCTTATTAGAGAGTGGAGAAAAGCACCATTGTCAATTAATAAGGGCAGCTAATATTTAATCAGAGGCTGGCAGATTAAATAAAGTCGGTGGTTACTAATTGACTTGAGATGATCATGTTGAACCTCTAGTCGTACCTTGTTTGTGGTTGAATGATAAAAATATGGACTAATGAAAATATCGGTTTAATAAAAATTACTGCAATGTCCTTAAAACCAACAGCCAAACATGTGGAAACAGTATACTAAATTCCATCTAAAGTACATGTTTGCAGGAATGAGTCAGTGTGGCGTCATACGAAATTGGTAGTAACCATTTCAGAATAGAATCCAGTAAGTTTTAGCAAGTTGAGAATGGATGCTTTGAAGCCTTCATTAAAGGAGGTCAATATCCTCGCTACTCCAACCATCTCGTTACATCCAACATCTGATATGTTTTCTTTAAACGGTAATTTCCGAGCTAAGAAGTAATACGGCTTGTGCCAAGCCAACGTGTACGTTATAATTAAACGAAAAGAGCAACATATGACAATAACAAAGAACCCATCCGATATAGACAGTCGTAGCACCTAATTATAGTGATAACAATAACCCTGCTATAACAAAAGTACAAGGAGTTAATTGCCTCGGAGAGTGGTCAAAATTACCATTATAGGATAGTAACGGTCCGCTAATCTATAAGACTTCATCAAACAGAAACTCCAACGTAGAAAATTCATCTGGTCTTTGTACAACTTTGGCCATGGTGCTATATATGCTAAACAAAAAGAACCACACCTTCAGCAGCGTTGTGCCTTATTATCTACATTATGGAGCGAAAATTTGTAGGAAATATTTTATAATTACACTAGTTCAACGGTTCAAGTCTTAAATATGCTGAACTTTGAAATAGTGAAGTGAAAAACAGAAAACCAATCATCGTTTGTTTGTCAATTGATAAATCAAACATTAAAAAATCTCTTCCCCTTATCCTATTCATGGAACAATTAATCACACCAAATCTAATTATACGGTAAAATTACAACTTTACAGAACGTGTCGTGGCTGCCATATCTATCTCATGCCTGTTTTACGTATATAGGGCATCCCTTTCACAGCGGGATTTAGCCTCCAATGTTTAGCGTTATGTTTTTCGATTATAATTCAAAGGCTTGAAAGGATATCACTTACCTGCATTTTCTTTGCTTTCGTTAAGGACGTAACTCAATTTCGACTGAAATTCGACTTTCGACTTTCGAATGGACACGGAACGATTTCGACTTTCGACTTCGAATGAAATTCCCAGGCCAGAGTTCATTTTCGGAAACTTGCCATGTGGAACGAGTTTCTTGTAATTCAGCTCAAAATTAGCTACTGGTGTATACATTTCAAAATCATGTAGCCCTGATTCGAGACATTTTTAGTTTTGGCGAAATAATTTTATATTTATCGAGCGGGACGATATAGTTTATATAAAAAAAATTAAATTCCTAGCCCAGAGTTCATTTTCGGGAACTTGCCACGGAACGAATTACTATATGCAACTTAGAACTTTACAGTTTTTTGGTACTTTAGATTTTAATTTTCTTTATTAAATTTGATAATTTTTCGTTTTTTTATTAAAATTGATAAAAATTCTGGGCTGGGCTAACTTCAGAAATATATAGTATCGTATATTTGAATAAAATGAATCAAAAGCTGGGCTGCCGGCTGGGATAACATCACACAAGCGCAAATTGGTTATTGATATGTTAGTGTTGTCTGATTAAATATTTTTATTTTCTGGGACAGAATTCTGGGATAACTTCATATACGTGTACAATTATGAAGTTTTAAATATCCCGCCATCATTCTGCTTTCCATAAAGCTCCCAACATTAACGCTTATAAATTTGTAGTTTGCATCTACTAAACCTTGTAACACGATATAAAAATAATTCTTACAGTTAAAATAAAAGGATCCTGAACTGGCTGGACATTTAATTCTAATGTGCTTCTTGTGCATCGATAGCTCCGACACAATTAGGAAATTTCCATTTTCTATAAAACTGGTCTGCAATTGATTCGAACATTGATTCTGTAGGAAATGGCATATGTTTTTCAAATAAAGCTTCCCAGGTGTAATAAACAGCTTGCCTAATTGTAGTATGTGACATTCGAAATGGGAAAGCTATAAGGATCGCAAAGACGTCCCATTGGCAAGATACCTGGAAATAAATAAGTTTGCTAGAATAAAAACCTTCACAATGCAAAAATATTTATTTATATTATAATTTATTTATTTAAATTTTACATTTTGTTGCAGAGAATGTAGTTCGACAAAAATGGTTTGGAGACAAAGGAGAGGTTTACGAGACACATTTAGAAAATTGCTTTCTAAATTAGATCAAAAAACGAAATGGTGACCCTGCTGAAGAAGTATCACCAAAATGGCACTTTTTTAATAACATGTTGTTTATTAAAGATCAGTTTGTGACCCGGAAAACAGTCGGAAATATTACAAACCATCAAACGGATGATTTTATTGGCGATGAAATCACAATAGAAAAGTTTGAGTTGTTAGAATAAGCAGAGTGTGCTAATCTGTCAAGATTGACATTTAATTTACTTTTAAATTGTCAGAAATGACTTTTATTTGACAGAAAATTTGTTCCCGCCAACTAATTATCTCAATGAAAAACAGAAAACTCAAAGGAAACTAGATTTTTGTGGTAAGCTATTAGTGTCCGGAACTTCCGTTAAAACGAAAGAGATAATACAATGAAAAAGCTGTTGGATATCGAAGAACAAAAATTGACCAATTTTAAATAGAGTTCTCAACAGCAACAAAACAAGTTTCAGAAATTGCTTCTGCTAGAACATGAAGCATTATCTCAGAGCCAATATACTTCTCAGCCATCTTGTAGAACACAATTATCATACGTCAATGTGCTCCTGTTTCAACACCGTCACCAGCTTTTAGTTCTCTAACGACAGAGTTTTCTAATCGTTTATCGCCTCTTCAATCAGCAAATTATTCCTGTTGCGATAAAAGTCACCAATATGGACCAGCCAATCAACGATACATTTTTCCAATTTCGACCTGATAATTCGTAAATTGTACTTAACGGAAATTTTATTATAAACAATTGAAATAAATATTTGCTTTACTTACCTTAATGTTACAAACAATTTTTCTTCCGGTGAAATACATTTTCGGAAGTTAGGGTCCTTACGAAGTTTAGTCTCAGTAGCTTTTAAAATATACTCAAATGCAGTTGGAACCATTCTGCTGTATTCAAAAAATGAGGTCTTTGACTTCTTTAAGTAATTTTCCAAATTCACCATTTTCAGCCCAACATACTTCTGGGATTTTTCAGTGAAAGAAATTTTATTAAAGATGTTTCTAATAAATACAATTTAATAGCAGGATCCATTTTCGAGTTTTTACTAATTGACAGCAATAAGTTTGTTTTTGTACTACAATTTCGCAAACAATGTAAAGGCAGCTGTAGTATTCGCCGCGAGTACACGAGAATAGGAATCATAACCACTATATGGTAGCTAACATGATATGCCAACACACCGGCAACACAAGAATGTGTATCTCACTCACACACATTTATATATTCAAACTATAAATATTGATATGGAATGGGAAAATTTAGAAAATTGGAAAATACAGAACCAATTCGCATAGATAGATAGATGGATGAGTGGTTTGTTTCTGTATTTACATTCCTTTCCCATTTTTTATGCAAAGGAACTGGCAACTGAAAAGTATTTTTTCATGCTTAGATATTATAAAAATTCCCAATAGAATTGATCTCGTCTATATACTTACATGTAAACGAATATCTATCTAAACGTAAATGTTTTATTATGCTTTTTATGCAAAGTAAGCAGGATAGGATGTGTATTATCCCTCTTCGTCCTTTAAGTACTCGTATAAAAAAATTAAAAAAAATTCGCCAGGTTGATGATAAAATCACCAAAAATTGTCTTACCCCATTCCAGTTCACTATGCACATTTGCAAATTTGAATATTTATATTTCGGAATTAATATTGCAAAATTTTCCGCACCCCAAAAAATACACAGAAAAATTTCATCCCCTTTTCAATACAACCATATTATAAATATTTTAAAGTTACAACATTTTCCAATCTATCTTGACGTTTAGTTCTTTTTTTTTTGCAAACCCCGCATATAAATTCACCGGTTTCGTCTTCTAACTTCTTTTATTCAATTTGCAACAAAAAACAAAAAGAAAACAGCACACAAGATAAGATTGACAGTGGAATAGGGAAATCAAGTTTAAAATGTACAGATAAAAAAATAAAAGAAAATTGGGAAAATCTATAACGTGGAAATTCAAATAAATGAAAATTCACAACATAAAACAAAATGTGAAATGTCATAGAGAATGTAATGCAATTGGATTTTAATGGTGCAAAAATTGAACTTTTGCTTATTTACATCAATTCGATGTATACTCTTATAAGATAATGGTGAATAAAATTGATAACAGCATTTTCCAAAGAACACCGCACGCCACGGTCGTCCCCCTTTCTGCAGTTTTACCATCACAATACGTTGATCTCTCTGTGGAAAAATAAAATGTACGTGGCAGAAAATATTCAATGAGTGAAGTAATTTCGCTTGCATTGCACTCCATTGTTGTTGTTGTGTTGTGTATAATTTTTTATCATGTTTGGCAAATATCGAATATCACAAATTTGGGATCATCTTTCGTCACCAAAGGGAGAGAATCAGCAGAAGGAAACGTCAGAGCATCTTACCTCCAAAGGTAACGAATGGTTTTCTTCTAAACTTATCATACGCAACTAAAATTCCGGTTTTTTTGTATTGTCTTTCGCTATCTACACATTTTTGCCATCTCTGGCAATACATGAATACCACGACGATAAAACGACGCGTGTTTGTATCGAAACCATTCGTCCAACCAATTTTGTACTTCTTTGAAACTGGCTTCACATTGACAGTTTCGCCCTGTTTCAGCAGCTCATAGCACGAAAGCAAAATTTCGCAAATGGCTCTTCGATTTTCCATCTGTCTCACAGTCAACTCATGCGGCACCCATTTTCCCTCCTTTTGAATTTTTCCCATAGCATGTAAACGTTTGGAAATACCTTGGCGAGTCATGTTTAATGCCTCTGCAAGTTGGTTTTGAGTTTGCGTATCATCTTCATTCAATAGCGCTTGCAGCTCGGTGCCTTTAAATGTTTTTGGTCTTCCGGAGCGCTTCGTGTCCCCAATCTCGAAACCGCCACTTCTAAAACGTTTAAATCAATCTTCATAGGTAGTTGTCGATGGTGCATGTTCGCCCTCAGGCAAATAACGTACTTCAGCTGCATTTTTTTCAAGATGAAGCAGGAAAACAAAGCATCCCGCAAATGCTGTTTATTTGGCACAAAACTCGACATTTTCGTTCTTAGAAAAAATATTTTTGTGTTGCGATATGTGCTGGTATTACTCCTGGTTATCGTTAACAATTGTCCACGCTATGAACAAAATACAACTTCCGACATAGATGACAACTAGATGTGTCGCTAGCACCATCTATATGTGTGAAACCAGGAAATTTAGTTGCGCACCTGATACCAATTTATTTGTCGGGCGAATTTGGGTTCGACGTATTACATATTAGTTTACCTTATTTCTACAGCTTATAAGATTTGCATAAGTGATACGATTAGTTAGTTTGAAACATATATTGCTGTGTACCTTTCTGAGAAGACCGTTCTTTTCTAAAAAAAATTGTTGTTACACCTGACCTAAAAATTAAACTTCAATGAGTCTATTAATACATTTTTTCTTCACCATTCGAACCTACCTACTAGAAAATCTCCAGATTTGCAAACCAAACAATCACTGACCCTCTATCGGCAATTTCCTGAGTAAGTTTTCATAATTTTTTTGAAGTATTAGGTAATCTGATTTTATTTAAATTTTTCCTATAATATAGGGTTTTCCAATAAGAGTGATATGATCCAAACTTTTCTTGCAATAATTCAATTGTTGCACTTGCTGTGTGGCACGTAGCCCCGTCTTGTTGGAACCAAATGTTGTCAAGATCAACTTCTTCCAATTTCGGCCATAAAAAGTTGGTAATCATCGATCTATACCGATCTCCATTGACAGTAACGGTGTTACCAGCTTCAGTTCGAAAAAAATACGGGCCGATAATTCCACCAGACCAAAAACCTCACCAAACTGTCAATTTAGGTCCCCCCCCCCCACTTCGTCCCATTCAATTTTGAAGAAGAGAATGAGATTGTCGAAAATATGATCTCCTCTTTTAACCCCAAGCACTCAAGTGTGTTTCACAAAATTGTTGGTGCAACTGAAGATAAAACCAGAAAGCTAAAATATTACGTTCTTGGCGGTCCTAGAGGTAATGGGAAAACTTATTTGTAAGAAACAGTGATTCGTCATTTTCGCGTAAGGGAACTAAGGTAGCTGCTAATTTATTAATTAATGAACAAACATCAAGACTATAATAATTGGTTGTTACAACTTGGAATTGGAACACTTTTAATCGTGGGAACGATATACCACATCACACTATTGAAATTCCAGAAAACTTAATTTTTGACGATGAGTTGGTGAGATGTCGCAAACGGATATCCTTCGGTATCTTAACAACTAGCCACGATCGACACTTTAACAAGTAAACGAAGAAAAGAGCAAACTCTTACGTTCAGTCCGAAAATTAAACTTTTAGAATGGGACTATCGATAAGCTTAACATCCGATCAGGCACACAGTTCGAGCTATTCACTAAAGCTATTGACCTCTTCAGTTCATATTGAATAAGAATTACTGCCAAGATTTTGAATATAGAACTGAAAGGACATCGAAAGCTTAAGCTGGATGACAAAGTAAAAATAACGAATAAATGTTGCAAAAGTAAATGTACGTAAGTTGTTTGTTGCAAAAACACTAATCCCATATTTAGACATTCTATTTTTCCGAACAGTTCGAAATTCTATCTCGGTAGATGTGAGATTTATTACCCCTAATTAATTTTGGAAAGAAGCACAATTACATAGGCAGAGTATACTGTTTAACGCCTCGTGAAATTCTGTTGGTATTTTATCAGCAAATCTGAACAACTCTTCAAAACAACTTTTAACCGCTCACAACATATCGACTTCATCAAATACTATGTAGCAATCATCAGATCACCCCTTAAGAATTAGAACATAAGAAAAATTTCGTTTTATAAAAATATTCATCTCTGTAATCAGCAAGCATTTTCAAAAAGGGTTAAATACTTTCATATATTTAAAAAAGGGTCCAAAATTATGTTAGCGCGAGTGAAATTCTTACACAACACATATAGTTACATAAAATACATTACACATAAGTTCGATTCCTGAAGATGTTATGCAACACAAATTTTTGATTTGTTACGTGCCGCGTATATGAACTTTAAATACCGACGGTTTCTCATTTTCCATATCGATATCTATATCGTGTATGTTGCAATATCCAATATGTTTCAATTGAAAAAATATTTTTCCAATTTTCCGCACCAAAATTATTGAAATTTTATTATTTTTCAATTTTTTGGCAACATACATTTGTAAATTTATACAGAAAGGAAAACAAACGAAAGTCACAGAGATAAGATTTATTTCCAACTTATATTTTTGTCTTGTATGTAGAATTTTTGTGTTTAGGTACGAGTATGTGTTAGCGCGATAGATAAAAAATAACTCTGTATGAATATATGAACGAGGAGTATAGGAAATTGAAAATTGAACAATGCAGGATATCCTGAAATGACAAAATAATAATAATCATAATAATAATAAACAAAAGAAAAATGAGAAATTTTATGATAAGGAAAAAATCTTTATTTGGTTGATAGGGTTTTACGATTGGAAAATTGTTTTTCTTTTTTGTTATTCTATATATTGACGAGATTAATGTGGATCAAATATTGGAATATATATGTACATACGAATATACATATAAAGCTTGTCACACACGAGTCGGTGAACTTCCGTCATAAAAATAAGTTTAAATATAATATTTATTCCAAACTTTGTCCGTAAAATCTGTAACTCGTTTAATTTTTTACCTGAATTGGGAAAATTACAGTAACAAAACTCGAATTGGTATTACAAAAGCTGTAATAAAACAGTTGGGAGTATCACTTATTTTTTGCCAGAAAAAGCACGCTTATTTCTAAGAAATGATAAATTTGATGCGATTCATGTTTTGATTTCTTCGTGGTTTCTGAAGTGCTGGCCTTGAAGATCGCTTTGCATTGGTCGGAACAGATAGTAATCTGATGGGGCACAATCTGGTGAATAGGGAGCATGCTGTAGAATTTCCCATTTAAGTACTTCCAGCGTATTTTTTACTTGTTTTGCGACATGTGGTCGAGCATTGTCGTGCAGCAAAATCCCTTTACTCTGTTTGTTGGCTGGAACCGGATCGTTTTCATTCAATGCATGGTTCAAATCTATCAATTGTTGTTGGTAACGTTCACCAGTAATAGTTTCGTTCGGTTTTAGCAGCTCATAGTACACCACTCCTTTCTGGTCCCATTAAATGCACAACATAACCTTACTTCCATGACTGTTTTGTTTTGCTGTTGATGTGGATGGTTCGCCTGGATGAACCGGTGATTTTTTGTTTAGGGTAATTCTAGTAAATTCATTTTTTAGCGTCAGTCACAATTTGAGACAAAAATGCCTTCTTCGGTGTCTTGAAAGCAAAGAACTGCAAACCATTAAACTGGTTGCTTGAGCGACATTTAACTGTTATGCAAGTTCTTTTTCTGTTTGAGCTGAGTTTTCCTTCAATAATGCTTCCAATTCTTCATCTTCGAATTTTTTCGGTTGATCAGAACGTTCTTTGTCACTGACATCAAAATCACCACTTTTGAAATGTTTAAACCAGTTTTGGCAATCTATTGAGTTCATGTTCACCATAAGCTTCTTGAAACAAACAAAAAAGTAATGCTTCCCGCACATGCTTTTTTGTTGGTTCGAAATACGGGATTAAAAAATATGTTGTTTACGCTTTCACGGATAATGACAAACTAAATTTTAATGTGGAATGTCAACACTTTAAATCGCCGTAGGTGCGTCATTGTAAAAGAATGCTTAGTACTAAAGTTCCGCCATCTCTTAGAAAATCCAAAAAACTAAGTAATACACCCAATATTTGACGTGCTTCATGACATCCATTGAACCGGATCATTTCAAATTTTACATGGAGACTGATCAACATTTTGTTTTAGGTCACAAGTTTTCATTTGAAATTTAGTAAGCGCCATTGCGCTTTTTCATAAAAATGACCTGAACCGGATCAAATAAGGCATCAAGAAATAAAGCTTGAGTTAAAATTGAATTTCATTCCTGTTACGTTTTCAAGTGCGTTTTACGTTTGAAGTAAAAAAGGGGGTTTTAAAAAAATCTCTGTGTGTTTGTGTGTGTGAAGACTTAATGTCTGTGTCCTCTCTACATCCCAGACGAATTGACTGATCGGGAAGAAGCTTCGTACTTAAGATTTGATCATGAATTGGAAGATCCCAATGATTTTGGGCTGTTATTGGTCTACCGGAAGTGGCAGCTTTCATAGGTGCACTTTCGTTTCCTGCAAATATTTTGAAAAGTAGATCATTTACAAGAAAAACGATTTAGAACCAAAAAAAATCTAAATTAATTTTGCAACAATTTCGGTCCAGATCGGTTTTACCAAATTTAAGTGGAAATTGACAAAAAAAACAGTTTGACCCCTGTACATAGCCGAGACGGATTGATTGATCGAGATGAAATTTCATACTTAAGCTTTTACCTTTAGTTTTATAAATTGGGAGATGCCAGTCTTTTACAAAAAGATTGTAAATTAAATTTCAAACAAAATTAGTTCAGATCATTTTTTAAATTTTACAGGAATAGCGAACGTATATATATTTCACCAATATTCGGCATCTCTATACAGTCCAGGCGGATTGAGTATTTGGAATCAAATTTCACACTTTACCGTTTTCTATTAATTATGAGAGCCTTGACCTTGTTAATTTTTTCAAATTTATACATTTTTTTGATTATATAAGACAGTTTTACCAAAAGTCCGGTTATAGTTTAATTTTTAGATTTAAAAATCAAGTTGGTGCATTCGACATCAATTTATACATTTGTGGTAAAAGAGTCAGGTGTTGGCCACAACATATTGACCCCTCAATTTATTTTTATAATTTGTATGCTTCTTGCATGAAAGCAGGAACGAGAATGCTATATAAGATAGCGAAAAATAGTGGGTACGCTATTCGCCACAAGCGGCAGCACTATCACAGAAGGGAATTTATTTGTCATATAATTACCAGCGGAAATTTTTTATTCATTTTGTACTTTTTTTCACTAAATAAAACATCCCAATGGAATAAAATATTATAGGTGATCCTAAAATGAGTGATCTCCAAAGTAAAGGAACTCGGTATATGAAATCTTGAAATTTAACAATATTCCAAATATCCAAAAATCTACATGGAAAATTTGGGGAAAATTTATGGATTAGAATTTTTACTTAATTTTTTTGATTTTCTGCAGCCATATAATTTCTTCTCATTTCTGGCCAATATCTCAAAAACTTCCACTATTAACCAATACTTTCGGTTGTGTTTCTAATAGCAAGGTCATACTGAGACTACATAAAAAATTAATTCAGTACCAGACATTGTTTACTTACTTTAACAACATTAATATTATTTAACTTTTCTAGAAATTTTTCAGAACTGACTTACTGTACAATATTTGAATCTACATTTTCTTGAATTTTACATAACTGTAACATTTTATAACTCTCGAAAATTGTGCGAATAAACATAAAGAACCACATGTATGTGAAGCTGGCCCAAATTTCAACCCAAAAAATGCGATGGCAATACTAAAATGATGATTTCTATAATATTAAAAGTATCAGCCCAAAAAATTTTATTTCACGCCACTTTATAGGAACTCAGCCCAAAAAAATATGACTATCGTGATAGTTTCTCAAAGTCAGCCCAAAATTTACTATTACAAAAGATAAAATTGTCTCGCCAGTTATGTCTAAACTCTCAACCCAAAAATGCATTAAAAAATGTTAAATAATGAACCAAATTAAACAAATTAATTTCAAATTCAAATTAAAGACAAACTAATAAAGGATAATCAAAAATTAAGAACTCAAAAAAATCGTTTAAATTAATTTAAAAATAAATATTCAATTCTGTAACTTCAAAGTTCAGGCATAAACTAACGATGCCATTATGTTTTCCCGCATTAGTTCTGCTCCAAATCTATACCATTGCGTGGGAACGTGCAATTCTAACAAGGCATCGCGGGCCAAAACTTAAAAGTAACAAAGTTAAAATTGACGAGTATTTATTTAGCTTAATTTGGCGATATATGGCCACGAGAGATTAGGACATCTGTTAAATAATAATTATACAATAATAATTAATTCTTTAATAAAACATAAATAAATTTTCTATGTTCAAATTCCTCCCGGGTCGATTTGTATTGTGATAGAAAATGATAATAATTCACGATATATAAATTAAACTATTGAGATCTACAATTAAACTTGTATACTATTACAGTACACAAGTACAATTGTATGTATATATCGCAATAGTTTGTTTTATATCGTGATAGTTTAAAAGCGTTGCCAGCGTTGAAAAAAAAAATTAGGATAGAATTTGGGCCAACTTCATATAGCTAGTTACCATCTCGACCTGAACTACACAGTGGTCAGTTTATGGTAGGACATGTTTGTTGAGTTTTCTTTGTCACTTGTGCAACTCGTCAATAGTTAAAGAAAGTGGAACAACAGACGTGTAAAGGCAAGTCGTATTATTTTACGGCAATTTTGTATTTACCCGATAATAGGCGCCTTAATTGTTTCAGCATCATAAAATTTAAGTAAGACGAACCTGCTTGACGCAGGTTAAAAAATCGAACCAACCATATTTGTTCGAAATTTACCATGATAAGACAATCAGAAATCATTTCACAACACAGTATATTTTAAATTATATGATGCATATGCTGCATCAAATGATCACCAACTCTTTTCGTGAGTGTATAACCCTATGCTCGTACACAATAAAAAAATCCCAATCATCTAAATCCCAAAATTCACCAAAAAATCATCCAACACGTCAAAATTATTAATTATAAAATCAAAAGCAAAAGTACACATTCGATAAATCTCTACATCAAAATTAAATCAACTCGACAAAAAATCACGTGCATAGCCACAAAAAACAAAAATATATATAATCTCCAGAAAAATACACAAAAACTAAACAAAAATAGGCGGAGTTATCCTTATTTCGTGTCATATGTATATAGATTCAAAACTATATAACTCGTATGTTTGTTATCTCTATAAAACACTAAAAATTACTCTACACAATATATCTCTGTATATATTCCACATATATGTTTGTCTCACGTTCAATTTCTCTGCCCCTCATTACGATGTATTCGATTGATTCGAGCAACAACAAAAACGTACCAATAATAAAAACAAACCACATAGGCCATTAAAATGTTTCGACATGTATTATAGAAAGTGGGGGGGTTTTATATATAAAATAACGTATACTTGTATTGTATAGACGAAAATAACAAGGGGAAATAATAAAACTAAAAATTCAATTGATTTTGTATTTCCAAAAATCAATAAATACTCACACACTCAACTCAAGTAAAGAAAATATAAATTTGATAATATAATTGAATGAACGAATTCGATTGGTAGTTTAGAAATTTTCGTCTACTACTTACCACCACCAATCCACTATTACTATACACATTTTGACTTCTAATATGGTTCTTATTAGAGTTTTGTTTCGACAAATATAGTTTTGTCTTTCTGGAATCAGGAGAAAAAGGGTTAGGAAAAAATAAATTTTGTGTAGAGATTAAAAATTTATTTCCCCGCTAAATATTTGTTTGTTTCGTTTGTCTCGATTTGTGCATATTTAATATAGAGCGCGCGAAATTCATGACCTAAAAAATAAATTATAAAATTTCTGCGAGGTGGATTATTAGCATGCAGTTTACATTTTTTCCTAGTCCCCCTCCCTTGGCGGCTTTATTAATAAAAAACAGTTAAAGTACAAATTAATAACCTCACGTATACTACACCGCACGAGATGGAAATATGTACATGAAATAATGGATTTAGGGCCTTTTTTAGTGTAACAGACATGAAATTTTACTCACGTGGAAGGAACGGTTTCAAATCAATTTTATTGGTTTGAGTAGTTTTAGTTAAGATAAATTCTGCGGATATCGTAGAGTTAGTCAGAAAACTCCACTGTGTGGGAATTTCTTGGAATTTGGATTATTATTTTAACTATACTCAAACCAAAAAAGTTAAATTTTAATTTTCGTGAACGAAAAATGATAACTGTCCGCTCCTTTTAGATTTTTTCCTTTAAAATCGAAACCGTTCCTTCAAAAATCGGATTAAAAAATCGATTTATTGATTAATCAGGCAGCGTTCCTATTAACTTTGTTAATATCCCATCCCATCCCGAGGCTGCAAATGGTTTCTGGGCCCGATAATTTGATTTACCTCTTATCGCTTACTCTATACATAATTTTAATTTAACATCTTACTTGTCTACGGCCAGTTAAAGTTATACTTGCGTGTACGTAACTCTTATTCATCTCGTTGCGGCAACATATTTATTTTCGTTGCCACCGCACTATTATTTTCAGTGATAATAGACGTTGTGGCTGGTTCAGTTACATTTCATAAGTTTTGAACCGTTAAAATCCGTTTCGCTTTCCGAATTCTGTACATAACTTAACAAACTTCTCAAGTTCAAAAATTAATTCTTCTAAGTAATTAAATCTGTCTAAATTATCCAAGAAAGTACTTATTGAACTTAAACCATAGTTATAAATATTTCATATAATGAATGACGACAATGCAAATTTAGTCGAATGTGAAGGGCTCTGCGCGTGGTCAGAAAATGACCAGTCCAATTCAATTAATTTTATCAGACAACACCTGATCAATTGTTGTTGAAGTTGTTCTACAAGCCATTGTAGCATGTTTTCTTCTTTAAAATGCTGAAACCACTTGCAATTACCAAGTCTAAATATTACCCTGTTTTGAGGCGTCTTACCTCCAAGATATTTAAATTAAAATTACCCACCTTGAGCTCCGAAAAATTGGTTCATTCTTTCAGTCTCATCCAATAAGTTATCTATTTGGATTCAACGGTACCGCGATTTCAATTTCATATATTTAGAACAAGAAAGGAAATATACTAACTCACTCAACTTCGTCTTCAACTAATCTTAAGTTTAGGAACCATGTTGGAATGCATTGTAACATAGATGAGGAATGGAACAAAATTATGATTGAAATCGATATCCTATTTTCAATAAACCATTATCGAAACTTGCACCAACGGATGAATAATTTCAGTCTTTTGTTGAATTCAGTTGTGTAACAGAAATATGGCATTATGAAAAAACGGGATCGGTAGGAAAGCTCGAATTACAAAATCCCGAATTATCAAAATCAAGGCTTTTCAAAATCCCGCTTTTTACAATTTCACTTTTCGAAATCTCGCTTTTCAATATCCCGCTTTACAAAATTCCACTTTTTAAAATCCCACATTTTTAAATATCAAATTATGCGATGTGATTTGCATTTTAACATGAACTTTTTCAAGAATTTTTGGAATTTGGCCATGTTTCAATGGAACTAGGCCATTCCATTACCCATAATTGCCAAATTTGGTATGCAGAATTGGATTTGGATTCTAACATGAATTATAAACTAAGTTCCGGAATTTGGCCATGCTGAATGTAACTAGGCCGTTTCTTAACAAATTATGATTAAATTTGGTATGCACAACTGGATTGGGATTTCAACGTGAATTTCTGGAATTAGATAATTCTAACTGGAAGTTGGCCATTTCGTAACCAATTGTGGTCAAATTTAGGTTATATAGAGCTGGATTGCGATTTTTACATCAATTTTGGCTGAAATTTTGGGCTTTGGTCATGTTGGATGGAACTTTGCCATTTCTTAACCAATAACGGCCATATTCGGCCATAATCGGAATGACCTACAACTTGGATCGAAACTAACAACAATTTTATACATTTACTACATTGTACTGGTAAGGAAAATATTATCAAAAGCCGCGGGCCAGAATTCATAAAAAAAATAAAGAAGCGGGCCTTTGATAATAGAACTCCAACCATTTTTAAATTGTAACGAATTTCAGCCTTCGAAACGGATTCGTAATGGATTTTGCAAATAAAACATTCAGCGGTTAAAATAGGTGTGCTATAGCTTTCTGAAGCGAGAGCTGGATCCTGATCTCTAACGATTGTAGATTGTTATCTATACTTTCAAAGGGAAGGTCATTCGTTCCATTTTTGGTTCAATTAAATTTGCACAAAACGAATGCCGCATTCATATGAACCACGAAATAAAGCAACTTCTCGGAGGTAGCGATATCATAGGATTCATTAAACCCAATCGAGTTAGATAGCTGGGCCACGTTGCAAGGTTCCCACGACAATGTACAATTAATAAAGGAAAACCCCGACTGAGCTCGCGTGACGTGATAGTGCAGGCGGCAAAATCCTTCAGGGGATGTAAAACCTATCTAGAGAAAGAGAGAGAGAGAGAGAGAGAGAGAGAGAGAGAGAGAGAGAGAAAGAGATTAAAGTAACAAACTTTACTTATACCAACACCTTTAACTTATTCAACAAATGCACTACTCGTATTGCAATTGTAAATCACTTGCATATGCATACTTGAATTCGCGAAAATCCATCACTATCACCGCCGTTTACAAATGCTTTCGTTATTTTCATATTCCCCTCCACATGAAATGCCATTCTAGAACACAATTCCCAATCAGAATTGGAGGATGTCACCGACCAAACGGCACAGTGGTTAAAGCTTTGGCGTTTGGATCGGGAGATACAGGTTTCGAATCCCGATAGGGGCAGGATGCAAAATGGATTTTTCATCATCTGATTACGAGCGGTGATGAAAATGAACACAACCATGACACCCTGTCGGAGTGTACAACTCATGGGCTGACCCATCTTCCATGCCAGTGCTTTATGCTGGCCTGGCCTGGCATGGAGCGATGCAATGTGCATTCGTTGTTCTATACGTAAATCGGACCTATATAGTCGTACGTCTTCGATTTGGCTAGCAATGCGTAAGGTAGGATGTGAATTGCGAAAGAGTTGGGAGCCCTTCCACACCAGAACAGATTGCATATAGATTAAAACATAAACAAAAGAATTAGAGGAATTCTGGGTGCGGTTACATTGACGCATGTTAAGAATAATGTTAAGTTACTATCTCGGGTTTCACTCGAACCGGCGGTGTTTGGGATGGTAACACTTGGAGATTTCCTTAGTGAAGATCTGGAATAACAGGCACATCGGATTTAACTAGCGGTTAATAATTAAACCGATTTTATTAAAAAATTAATTGTATCGAAGCCCTATGCTATAAAAATTTGAAATTCTAACTTAAAAGTTGTCAAAATTGCTCATAAGACATTTGTTTATTCTTAATGATTTTTGGCCAAATAAACCTGATTTGACTTAGCAGAAATTGTAAAAATAAACTTTCAGCAACCAGCTTTATTTATTTTTTTAAGGTGTTCAGCTTTCTGTCTAAAATTGTGTCCTTAAATCTTGTTCAAATCATCTTGTTTAAATCATTCTTAGGAAAAAGGACCTGCGTTATTTTGAACAAAATGAATCCCAATCAATATTTCCTGACCCAGATTGTGACAACTAAGTGGGCACTTTGCGTTACCTTTTCTCTGCGTGTATAAGTATTTTGTGGAGCCAGCCCATGATTTACTTCATCGCCTTATTCAATAAGTTTTGTTTTAACAATAATTCATTCATTGCGGTATTGTTTGGGCCTCCTGTTAATGGTGAACTTTGCAAGGTCAGCTTTAGCATAGAAAATCCTTCACTGACTGCCTCCGTCCTTCGATTATGTTATAAAGTTTAGAGTTAAGGTAAAAAACATGATCAGAGTAAATCTTGGGTTATTGAGTAGTCATCAAGACCACTGTGGCTTCTGTCCAGTTATCCGGAACATATATCCTCTTACACTCATTTGTAAATTACTTAATTCCAGCCAAGGAAAAACAATCTCCGAGTTATTATGAAGTTCGGCAGGAGTTCAGCCGCCGGTTGATTTATGTGGCTTAAAGTCGTTTAGTATACATACATAATCCGGACCTCTGGACATATCAACTGAAGTTCGATGGACTACGCTTAAACAAGTTATCGATGCTCCAACAATGACCAGTTGCAGTTGCCTATTTGAATACGTACTCCACAACACTCGTTTCGTGTCGGTTTTAACTTTTCTCTAGGTTTTAACTACATCACAAGATATATCCATAGAGATGTTGCAGGCGCCCGTAATTTCGATAATGCAACCCGGTTCTTTCACGGCCTGGAATTTATGATTTCTGAAGGTCCTTCGGAAAGTAGGGTTTATCTAACATTTGATTCATATACTCGATTTGCCATTTTGGCATTTGAAAGGTGGATCCTTCCTCTACAAACTCAGTACCAACTTTGCTCTGTTTTCCTACGCCTTCACACGATTATATCTAAAATTGTGACCCATAGACTCGATTTGCCATTTTTGGCATTTTAAAGGTAGATTCTTCCTCTACAAACTCCACACAATCACACTTTGCTCTGCTAATTGATATCAACCACGAGTTTACACTGCTCTTTCTAAATTTTGACTCATAGCATAGACTCGATTTACCATTTTGGCCGTGTAGATCTTTTAATATATCAACGTAGTTCTTAAGATCGGTTAATAATTGTTCGATAGCATCAAACCACGAATTTATATATTAAAATAATTTAATAATAATTTTGAAATATTACATTTTATTTTAATTACAATTAATATTACAAAATAAGTAAATACTCGTAGTGTTGTATATTTTTCCAATTTGGTTCCCCTTAATAAATAAATAAAGATAATTGGTGGGCACACATGCCCCTCCAAATTTAAATAAATTTAAAATAAAATCTCGATTAAGAGATTATCTGACCCATCAAATTGAACAACAGAGTTAGATACGGTTGGGCTTCGTCAAAAGTATCTCAAAAGAGTTAGTACTTTTCCAAAGCTAGCTTTAAATGAAGCAAAAACAATAAAACTCACAATTCCATATTTAAGCGATCATAAAATTTATTTTGTTAATAATTTATATAAATAAAAAAATAAATAAAAACCACATTTATAAGATTTCAATGTATATTAGCCACTGTTCGATAATAAAAAAATTTTAATTCAATACAAAACCATTAATGTACTTCCTGGAAGCTCCACTCATCTATAGTGTCTATATAGTCTCAAAAGTTGTGCCATTCACACACACACACCTCCATGCGCGCTCATAACATTTTATCTAAATTAAAATTTTTCCTTATCAATCACATGTTCATTATTATTGTTAGCATGGGATGCTACTGCGGTATGATTCTCACCACTTGCCGAAACATCCTCAGTGATGAGACCACCGCCATTTTGTTGTGAATCACGTGTCAAATTATCTTTTTCCAATTGACGCCGCTTAAATTCCTCATACTCGGAATTAAATTTCGGTGAGGTGATTCCAAAAATAGAGGCGAGCTTTTCACCAATATAGTCGCATCCGGATAAAATTATATTTCCACTTTGAAATGCATAATGATAGAACCATGGTCCCCAAGTTAGCTGGCTCTGAAAATAAAACGCAAACATGTGTTAGGTTAAAAAAAATGACACACTGCCACCTTTAAGCCGATAGCGTAAGCTTTCATCCAACTAGTGCCCTCTATAACTAAATATTAGAACTCGGAACTTTGTATCATGAATCATGTTTTATCAATTATCAGAAATAATTAATTTAAAATGGTGAAACTAATCACCCTGACCACTTACCACATCCACTTGCTTATTACTATCACTCTGGCTATCGACAACATCCTGTACTTCGTCATCACTGTACTCTTCAAGTGTCCCATCACTGAAGTGTAGTATACGTTTCGGTCGCCTTATATGAATATCTACATCCCCAGAATCACCAACATTGCTTAGTTCCATTTTAAAAAGAATTTATTTGTGTATTTTATTAATTATTATTCTCGAAATTTCACGAAAACAAAACACAATCGAATTGAAGCATAAAAGTTTGAAACTGACTGCCGTGATTTTAGACGGTATGACTATTGTTTTTGTTTATGTCATGTCGCAACTCGCACAACGCAATCGCCAAAACTAATTAATTATTGGATGGTGGGAAATTGAAGTGACATTATCTTTAGAATATTATTTAATTGATAATTTCCAAAAAATTAAGTTGATGTAATGCCTACGATACCATTAAAACTCGTATATTATGTTAGCAGTGAGGATAAAGTAAATTAATCGTGCTATAAATTTGATTCTAATTTAATGAGGTTATGTTTATACATTTACAGGCTTATCCGGCTTCCAATCTTTTGGGTAAAGTCGGTAAAAAATGGAAGTGCAAAGAAAACGGAGAACAGTCGATTTACGTTATATTTGAACTGGATGAGCCTGTAGTAGTAACGGGAATTGATATTGGAAATGAACATTCAGCATATGTTCAGGTGCTGGTGAACAAAAAGGGTGGAAAGGAATCGGATTATGAAGAGCTCCTGTTAACATCATCGTTTATGACCCCAATGGAAAGTCGGAATTCGACAAATCCAAACAGGGTGCGGTGCTTCTCCGAAAGTACTTTGGTTGAAGATGTGGCCGACAAGAAATGGAATTTGGTCAAGGTAATTTGCACCCAACCATACAATAAGCATGTACAGTATGGACTTTCGTTTATAAAACTGCACGGGATTGGGTCTGGTCCAGATAGTCAATCATCAAATTCATCGAACGGCTCGCACATAATTCAACTAGGAAAATTCAAAATGCGAGAAGAATCTCCGGAAACCTCAGATTCGGACAAGTCGACTTCACTTTTTTCGAGATGGAAAAATAACAGTTCTACGTTCTTGGTAAAAGAGACAACTGCATCTGAAATTAAAAAAGCCTCAACTTCTTTAACCGGGTCCGCAACACCAAGTTTTATAAATCGCAATAAAATTTCCGATTCGAAAAATACCAGTATTAGTCTACCAGACACAGATGATGGTGAGAAAAGAGAATCAAAAAAAGCCCGCAACATGAATCGATTATTTTATGACGATGATGAAGATGAAGGGGTTTCCAACGAGAGGTTGGAGAAAAAGTTAGAGAAAGATAAATTGTTAAAGGAGAAAGAAAAACATGAACGGGACAAGGAGCACAAGGTCCATAAAGATAAAAAAGATATAAAACAGGTTCAAAGCAGCAAGCGAACAGGGGAAGAAAAAATGAAAACCTCCATGAATAAATTTAAATCTTTTTTGGACGATAAAGATGATAATATATCATCGAGTAAAACGACGAGTTCTAACAGTAAGCCAAGTACTAGCGGTGGTTCTGTCAGTAAACCGGCGACTCCTTCCAGCTCCAATAAGGACAGAGATCGTGATAATCGAACTCCGAAGCGGCATTCATCATCACCACATAAAGATAGGTCAAGCGAAACTAAAAAACCAAAACTAGAAACGGAGGCCATTAAAACGTACAAACCATTTAATAAACTAATGGAAGGAATCACATTAGCTATAAGTGGAATTCAAAATCCGGAACGAACCGATTTAAGACAAAAGGCACTCGATATGGGTGCCCGCTACAAGCCGGATTGGGACAAAAACTGTACACACCTAATATGTGCATTTAAAGGTACCCCAAAATACAACCAAGTAAAACAAGACAATGGTAAAATTGTGAATAAGAACTGGATTCATGATTCTCATGATAAAAGGATAAAATTCCCTTGGCGTCGGTATGCTCTTGATTCTTATGACCAGAAATTACAAGACAGTGACGAAGAGATTTACGATGAGAAATTTGCACCAAAGAAACATGGGGCCCCATTAACGCAGACCAGTGAAAACGATACAAATATTCTAGATTTGTATGACAACTCACCCGAATATGATTCTGGCGAGGATACCGCGGATGAAATCGAACGGGTCAAAAAAGAATCGGCATCTGCTAAAAAAGAGACGAACAATAATCATGATGATAAATACAATTTGAGTACAGACGATGAACTAAATCCCACCTCTCAATCGAGCCAGATTGCTCACGCATTTTTTAAGGGCATTAAATTCCATTTGAACATAGATTCAATTTCGACGACGGACGTCATCAAATTAAAACACTTGATCAACGTGTATCAAGGTGAATTGTGCGAGGATCGATTCAAATCAGACTTCATTATATCTAATAAACGAATTACCAAACCGGATCATTTTGTTGGTGAAATTATAAAACCGCTCTGGATTTTCGAGTGCCACGATATGGAATCAAAATTACCAATCAAACGATATAAATTTGATTCCTAAAATTATCAATTTTTATTTTTTATTGTTTATGTTTTCATTTTTTAATGTTAATAAAGTATGTAAAGTAATAGAAGTCTAAACAATCATTTCTAGTTCTCGTGCATAGAATATCGCTTGTTCGGCCAACTCAAGCGATGGAATTTGCTCTTTCTGCTTCGGAATTTCGCTGGCAAAATGATAAAAGTTATCAGAACCCAATTTCCAATTACGTTTCGCTGCAAACTCCTTTACATCACGTTCCGTCTTTAAATTAAGTCGTTTGCTACCCTCAGGAATCGAGATTTTTTCATATGCCCGCTCGAGACAAGCACCTATTTCGTTACGCACTGTATTTAGAAGTATGTCCATGAAAAAGTTATAACTCTCGGCTGGAACATTCCCTTTCGCTTGGAATATCTTGTTATAGCTACCCTCCATTAAATACTGCTCTAAAATTAATGGTGGCCGAATAAATTTATTCGTGTGAATTATATCGGCCGGAAGTAGTTCCAATTCTGTATGAAATTCAGCAACTCGATTTTGTGAAAGTAAAAAGAGTAAATTTAATCCTAATAGTTGATACATGTTTTGCGATTCGCCAATGAGATTTCTAAGCAAACAAATAAAATTTTTTAAAAACTTTGGGAAAACAAAGAAAATTATACTGACTTGTAATCATAATAGTAGCATTTCAATTGTGACATGTAACGCTCAAATCCAGGAATATCTTTAGCCGCAACACTATATTCGGCTCCCGATTCCAATATATCACGAGCCAAATTAAGCTCCTGCTGCGACACAGAATTCTTTCCAGTTGGTAAATAAACCAAATTGACGAGAGCAACCTGACAATGACAAAACAAATATTTTATGAGTGTGAGGTTAAGTCTCTCGAAAACGACAAATCATTAGTTTTGAAAAAAATACTACCTTCAATTGATCCAAAAGAGCCCCACATTTTTTTAAAATACGATTTGGTTTATTCCATTCAGATTTATAATCTTTGTAGAGCGCTACAACCGTATTTACTGCAGCCATTTTAATGAATTTTGCACAAATTTTATTTTCAATTATGCTACCGTCCTCATCACTGTCACATTCAATAATTTGTACGTTGCTGTTGTTGTTCGAGTTGTTATTTGAGCAATCGGTTTTAATTTTTTGCTGTATAAATTTTGAGTAGAACCGGGTGAATACATTTTGATCATCTTTTTTTAACGATTGTACAAGATTTGCACCATTCGCGCTACCATTTGGATTTGTTGAGGCCGATGGAATATCCATATTTGAAATAAAGGATTTTAGAAATCGTTCGATATGATAAATGAAATTTTTGTGGCAAAGTTGTTTCTCGTTTGTTTTTTAAATTAAAAATAAAAGGCAACTGATTATTTGTCCATTTTTTTAACTACGTTCAAATCCGTTTCAACTTTCCGTTTCAACAGTTACCCTATGTGCATATTCACACTACGGTAACTTGAATCCGATAATTTCTTCGTTTTTTTTCTCCTTTACCTATAAAACCAGTTTTTTGCGCTGCATGCCATGCCTGCACCATTAGAGGGCTGTTATTACAGACCATCATGAATTTCATCAAAGTGCACGATCAATATTATTGTCATTACCAAAACAATGACATTAATATTATGATTGTCATGGCCGCTAAAGGCGAGATATCGAAATAAAACTCGCCTTTTGTGCAAAATCTGGGCTATCGTACAGGACCAAATCAAGACGATCTAGCGACAGGACCGAGGACAAGTACAAGACTGACAAAAGACAGTTGTATGTGTTTTGGAACACCTTGTCTTGCAAGGCTTGTTTTGAGCACGTCGTCTGTAACATGTCTTGTAGTTGTTGTCGGTAATCGGTAGTGTGGTCGTCGTCGGTAACTTATCTTAGAAACACTGTTTACAATGCGAGTCGACTCAAGTTATAGTTATCTTCAGGGTAACTTGTAGTTTTTAATTTTTGTTTGCGTTTATAATAGTCAGTTAACTTAGGATCGAGTCGAAGCAAGATTAGGAATGTCTTGATAAATGAGTCGTTGTTTTTCGACTCAACCCCTCATATAATAGAAATTTTAAAACAGAGCTAAACTTGATCTAAGAAATTGTTTGGATCGACGATATGAGAAATGAAAAATTTATTTGTATTATTTTTATGATTTATTTATTACAGCATAATTTCAATTAGAATTAAAAAACAATGGTCATTAAATATTAAAAGGTTTAATAATTAAAGTAGAAATATTTAATTAAATTTAAAAACCTATTTGTGAATAAAATATTTTAACAGAAAATAACGAAAATATACTTTAAAAGAAACTTTGATTTTGCAAAAAAAAATTAAAGTTGAGCTAGCTAATGTACTCGTATAATACAGTACAACACAGTATCTAATCATAATTTGATAGCTAGAATGACATGAAATGGAATTATATTTAATCTCGATTGTCGTTTTGTTTTATTTTACTAGCGCTACATTCCGTTGAAGGATTTGGCCACCTTATTTCTAAAGTTAGATAAACAAATTAACTTCGGATTAATGATTGATTGATCCATTGAATCCTAGCCACGTCCCAGTGCTGCTGATGCAAATGAGACAAGTTGTTACCAATGATTTATCTCCCCCAAAGGACAACTCCATGTATGTACTTGGGACATGGTTACATGTTTTGCAGTAATCTTAGAAGATATGTCTGGTAATTCCCCCGGAATAGGGAAGTGGGGGAAAAATTTATATGTAATTTCTGTTCAAATATTATTTTTGCGGCCTACTGAGGAGAAAAGTTTGATGTACATTTTTATAAATTGGGAATAATTTTTCCAGATCTAAATTGGCAGGGCAAATTATTCCTCATTAAATTTTGTTTTCAAAAAAAATTAACACTAATTTTTTACCTCAGCAAGCCAAAAAAAAATGTTTAAATAAAAATTACATATAAAATCTTTCCCCAGTTCCCTATTCCCGAGGAATTGCCAGAATAGTGCAACAGGGCCGGGATGTTGTACCATCACTATTTTCGACTTAGTTTATGCCTCATTTTTCAGAAATCAATAAACATTCTATTTCGCGTAAATAAATTCGTGTCGTTATATCGCAATTTCAACATGTTGATATAAATGTGGGTTCTTTTTCTTTTCTACATTTCAATAAACGTAACATGCATGAAAAATCATTTGGTGATAAATACAATCAATCGATCTTGTAGTTTTAGATACTTTGGAATAGAAATACAATGATATTTTACTCATATATACGAGGGCAGAGTGAGAAGTCTGGTAAAAATGAAACAAGGAATAATATTTTCGGCTTCAACGTAGTCGCCTTTTAGCTCGATACACTTACTACAACGTTTTTCCAATTTTTCGATCCCTTCCGAATAGTACAATTTTTCCAACCCTTAAAAATAGGCGTTTGTTGCATCGATGATCTCCTCATTAGAGTCGAATCTCTTTCCGCCGAACATTTCTTCAAGTTTGAAAACAAGAAATAGTGGCAGGGGGCTAAGTCTGGAGAATATGGCGGATGTGGAAGCAATTAGTAGCGTAATTCATGGATTTTAGTCATGGCAACTACACACGTGTGCACCCGTGTATTGTCTTGACGGAAGAGAACTTTTTGCTTCGCCAAATGCGGTCGTTTTTCTTTCAGAACGTCGTTGAAACGGTTCAATCGCCGTTGACTGTGCTCCTCTTTTGAAGGTAATCGATGTGGGTTATACCACGTGCATCCCAAAAAACTGTGGCCACGACCTTGCTGGCCAATAAAACCGCCTTAGCCTTCTTCGACGCAGATTCGCCAGTAGAAATGCACTGTATAGACTGTTCTTTGGTCTCCGGTGTATAGTGATGGATCCATGTTTCATCCACAATTATGAAACGACGCAAAAACTCCTTTTTATTTCGCTTGAACATCGCTAAACCTGCTTCTGAAGTTGTCACACGTGTGCGTTTTTGGTCGATTGTAAGCAAACGCGGCACCCAACGCTCAGATTGCTTTTTCATATTCAAATATTCGTGTAATATATTGCGCACACCTTCATCTGAGATGCCTACTATCTCAGCTATCTCGCGCATTTTCACTCTGCGGTCTTGCAATACTGTATCATGGATTTTGTCAACCATTTTTGGTGTGATGACTTCATTTGGGCGTCCTGAACGTTCGGCATCAGTTGTGCTTGTACGACCGCAACGAAAATCAGTATACCACTTGTGAATCATTTTAATAGATGGTGAAGAGTCCCCATAATATTTATCAAGCTTTGTTTTGGTTTGCGTAATGGTTGCGTAATTGACACACGAAATTCACTTTTTTCCATGTTTGCAAAACAACAATGAGTTGTCTGTTTTCAATGGCTATCAAAACAATGATGTCATGTATTGACACATGACATCTGAGATTTGCGATTGTGGCGCCTTCTGTTGCAGTTTTCAACGACTTCTCACTACGCCCTCGTAACTACCTAGTGTTCGTGTTATTTTAACACATCCTAATTCACTGTGAGTAACAGTCTCGTATTCATTGCCTTTAACATAACTATAGTAACCTATTGATATAGCTATAGACTTCACGTTCGAAAAATCGTATTATATATTTATCTTTCTTCTAGACAACGGTAAAGCAACTCGACTCCGTATATATTGGTATCGAGTTAACTCGATTCTACAAATTTGGCGATTCGAATCGAGTTAATACGAAGTTGACTCGATCTCGTATTATTGAAATTTCAATCTGGGTTCAATCCGGATTGAATCCCTAATATATACGTAGTGATTGATGTAATATTTATTTTTTGGACATCGAATTTTTCTAAGCAGGACGAAAAATTAGTTACGATTTTTAATAATGTTCAATAATCTTTTATCACATTTATTTAAATATATTTAGTTAATTAAGTATGATATAAGATTATTGAACATTATTAATTAACAATGTTAAATATCTGTTGTTTATGTTTGTTTTGCTTGCACCAAAATAAGGCGCTTAAGTTTTCACTAAAGACAAAGTTTGTTGGAAATCAGTTACTGTCCAAGTGGCCTTAACACAAACAACATTCAAAGTCCATATATTGCGAGACGGCCGTATACACAGTGCCTGTGTATACGGCCATCTCGCAATATATGAACTTTGCATGTATGCAGGCTCAAAAAACGTAAACACAACAAAAAACTTTCATACAAATACTGTGGAATTTTTTTTTGAAAACTTTGGTTTTTGGCTTTATTAGTTTCTATCTTGTAAATGCGTCAGAAAAATAAATTTTTATTTTCCTGAACATGAACTTTCAACATCTTTAATTTTGCCAAATCATTTTTATTTTTAAGGTATTTTTTATTTAGAAATTTACCATTTCCCGCTATGATGTCTTTAATTTGATGATCGTCATTTAAAATATGTATATAGAGCATAGTTAGGTTGTATGCAGTAGTAGTCGTTTCGTTCGTATTTCTTCTGTATGTCATCAGAATTTTGCTCTATATAATATACGATGATCATCAAATTAAAGACATCATAGCGGAAAATGGCAAAATACTGAATGAAAACTAACTTGAAAATAAAATACAATTCATCTAAATTAAAGGTCAATAAATGATATGTATACTCAGGTAACTGAGAATTTATTTTTCCGCCACATGTACGAGATCCAAATAAATAAAGTTAAAAAAAATCTTGCAAATAAATAATTCCCATAGCGTTTGTATGAAAGTGTTTTTTCGTGTTATACAAATCGAATTTTTTATCCGCCTTCTACTTGGACGTATAATAAATACACATACGCAATGGTACATAGCAGAACGTATAAGTATGGCAATGTCATCACTTTTACACACAGTACAGTATTCGTTTTGCCTGTTCGTATTCTACTCAGTACTTCTTGCCTGTGTATATGTGTTTTGCTTTTATTTTATTTTTATAAAAAACATCGTGACTAGAGCGCTGCACAAACCAAAATGTAGCAAAAAAATGAAGATCTTAATCAAAAATGTCAGATAAATAGAGTAAACTTTTAGAAAGAAGAAATAGAAAAAATGAAATTATGAAATAAAAGTTTTTAAATATCTATTAAAAATAGTCTGAAACTGCACTTGGATAAATTATGTTATTGAAAAATCATAAGAAAAATTTAAGTATTTAAAGAAATATAAACGAAATTAAACTTGCCTGGCAAAAAATCTCATGTAGTCGAATTGTTTTGCTATGGAAAAGTATAATAGCGGTTGTCTGTCACTAACGCTACCTCAAAGATGTTTTTTTTTTGTTGCGATGGTCATTTATATAGTGGCAATGTACAAATCATAAATTTGCCGAATGTACCCAGAAAACCAAACATTGAGCAATTAGAACAACCGGAAAACTCTAGTACCGAAAAAATCTCTTTCGTCCATTTATTTTTAAGCTATACAAAATGGCGTCATTTATGTAGAGTTGTTTATGGTAAATATAGCTACGACCCTACGACGACTGAGTGTCATTTAGCGTTGGTTTATCATATAAACTTATATATATCTAATTTAACAAAGTTATTTTATTCAAAAAGTAATATACAATAATAAAATTACATGTTCATGGTTATATTATGCTAAATAAGTGAAATAATAATTTGAATACGAAGGAAAATAATAAAAAAAAAGTGCGCGCGAATTGATTTTTATTGTGTGTTAGTATTTTTGGTCTACACTTTTCCCTACATAAAATTTGCGTTTGTTTTGTAATGTCTAAAAAATTATTTTCTTCAATTTCTTTTTATTTAATTACAGTTGTTGAAATGATAAAAACAGTTATTAATAAAAACAAAAGTAAAAATTGTTAGAGAGAAGTGAGAAAAAAAAATTGTGCATAGTGAAAAATTTCCAAAGTGTCGAAAATGGGACGAGGTAGTGGCGGAAATGTTGGACGACCACCACAACAACAAAATCCAGCTACACTAAAATCGGGTACAAAAACCCCGACTTCACAAGCGATGAAAAGTAACAACAAAAATGACGATATCCTAACAAATAATTCGATCACAATGACTCGGGCGAAGCGTACCCCAAAGCCGAATCGTAAATATATCAACGACGAAGTGGTTACGATGCGCTCAAAAATTTCATCATCTCGTTCGAATTCACCCGACAGTGAGGAAATTGATGATGACGACGATGATGATGTCGGCATTGTGCTGGATAAAAAAGTGGCAGGTAGTAAAGGAACAGGTAAAGATTTTGATATGGAAATATCTAGGGGACGTGTTAATTTACGTAAAAAAGCGAATGCTACTGTTGCACCTACAGGAGCTATTAAACCGATTCCCGCTATGAAACCATTACAAACCTCAACTCCGACATCGAATCGGAAAATTTATGAAATGCGTGATTTAACTGCACGAAATAAAGATACGAGCTCACCAGTTATGGTTAAACGTCCAGCAGCACAACAAGAAACAGTGACTCGGACGACGAAAACGACTTTACCAAAAAAGCGTGCGCCTAAGAATGATGATATTGATTTTGAGATGCCCAGCAACGACGAAGACGATGCAGATGACGATGATGAATTTGAGGAAGAAAAAACGCCACGGGTTGTGCGGCGAACCAGGCAAGTAACTAATACTGTTAATACAAATATCAACAAAATTTCTCCACCCGTTCGGCAAATAACACGAATAGCCACGTCAACAACTATTGGAAGCACAAGCATTACACCAACGATTCCGCGGAGTAGTACAACTACCACCGCTCCGAGTACTTTAAAAACGAATACCAGTAATGCCACTACCACAATAGTAAAGAAAACGCCTGCCCCGCGGGTCGTGCCAATGTCACCGCATTTTAAATTAACCGAATCGTCCGCTACTAATGTAGGCAAATCAAACTCGGTACATTCGTTTACCATAGTAAATATAAATGATATAATGAAAAAAGGGCCTGAATCACCTCTAAAGAAGCGCAAACTTATTGATTCTAATACGGCCGAAATGCGAGAGATTAAACGAAAACGGTTTGTCGAGGCGCTCGCAAATAGCCGAGACAAGCACAATAGCAGTGTAGAGGATGAATTGGATTTAGATCTCGATGAAGATGATCTCGAGTTGATCGAGGTGAAAGAAAATAAAAAATCGGGTGGCTTAAATCGAAATACGACGAATAGTCGACGCAAAACCCAGCACACTACTATATTAACGGATGATTTTGAGACAAAAATTAAAACAAATCAGCTACATAAATCCACGCTAGTCCAGCAGAGTCTAAACAATAACAATAATAACGGTAAATTCAAAGAAATTGAACCGAAACATGAAATAATACAACTACAGCCGAAGAGTGTACCAAGTAGTAAGCCACCGCCTCGAATACTAAATACAATGCTAGGTCGCCGCACCACCACAAAACAATCTGATCTTGTGGGCGAATTCGATATAAAGCAATCAAAACCAACTGTAGTCGAAATGAATCCAACGTCAATGGTGGGGTCAGTGCCAATCGCGAAATCATCACACAATACAGTGAACAACAATAGTACCTTAACAAAGGATAGTTTAAAAACCTATAAAAGCGGTAATTTAGTAAATCAACAGCGAAAGCTTGAATCGCTGATGGATTCAAAACCAAAAATTGTATATGAAGAACAAGATGGTAAACGAGTTAAGAAAATTACTTGCTTCGAAACTTGGTACGTTATAAATATTCCAAATGTTGAAGTACCCGTTCAAAAAACCACGGTAAATATGAGCCTGATCAAACTAGGTAATGAGGCTAAACAGATAACGCTTCCGTCTGCCAGATGGACGTATCGAATCACGTTGAGTAAAGCAAAAAATGAGTACACGAACGAAGTGTATACGGGTGAGGTGCAGGACGACCATATCAAAGAATCTGAAAAACATTTGTACGTGCCGACAAATATCATGTTTCGTCGCCGGAAGTTGCATGCATCTTTGAATATGCAATATGATCGGGCGATAATCTTCAAAAACTCGTCATACTTTCTGAATGTCGATGGAAAGAGTGTTAGATTACTCGGCAGTCCGCAATCGATCAATAATTTAGCCGAACTCGAGACCTTATTACAAATTGTAGATGATATTAGTTTAGTAAATTCGTGTGTGGAGCCAACAAATTATGGTTCATAAACTCTGGTGCGAATCGTCGAAGAATAAAACAAGAACCATTTTAGATTTTTGTTTATTTTTATTTTTAGTTTATAATTAAAACTATATTATACTTATTGACTATATTATTTTGTTTGTTATCAATCGTAATTAATAAAAAAAACAAAAGATATATAATTTTAACACAAAAAATTTTGCATAACTCAACCGTTTGTTGATCCTAGAACTTTTTGTCCACTGTACAGATTGTACTAAAAATATTCATCTCAACCGAATTTTGTACCAATCATTCAAATTTAGTATTGGAATTGTTTGTACAACAAGAAATCATTTGAAAAATGTGTCTTAAAAATTTGAATTATTATTTTTTACTTCCAAAAAAGCTTTTCTTTATAATTTTTGAAATTTATTGTACTAAAAAACGACAAGTTCTAAATCGTGGATTTTTCTGTACAAACCAATAATCTGTTGCTTGGAAGTTCAAGCGTTTATATACCTAATATAAAATATTATTAATAGACTAAGAATTATTATATTATATTGGCATACAATTAATAAAGAAATAAATGGAATTTAAGTGACGTATTGTTTATTATACAATTTTTGAACGCGTTTACGAGTAATTTTAAATTTTAGCACTCGTTGGAAAAGGTATGTACACTCGACTCGAATTATATACATTTTAGTACCTAGGATAATTTGCACTAAAAACCGAACACACCCACTACCTGTTCAGTTTGTATGGGTTTATTCGGAACGAACAACTATTACGGAATTTTGAGCATTTAATTTCGAATAATTTAAATAACCTAACTTTATTGTTTTAAAATTTTGTGATTGGTTCAAAAAATTGAAGGAACTCATCCTTAAATTGAAATCTATAGCTATAATACTAGTTTATTTAAGAGTGCAGAACTAATAAATTAAAGGAAATTTTGTTTATTTGTTGTTGTGTATTCGACGCGTATACTTAATAAAAATCTAATTTTTGCTAAGGCACTTATTTTAAAATAAGATCGTTAGAACCCGATAAGTGATTGGAGCGGCATCTTCAGATTTTCCTTTGAAATTGTTTTATAAAAAGAACAACAACAACCAATCAGGAAAGCCACTGGCGACACACTCATGACTCGTCAGCGATCCAATGGCACGTGTATAGATAATTTCAGCAAATGGGACTAAATTTTCGTTCGTGACAAGTCTGAGATGAATCGTTTATGACATGCCTGAGATGTATCGTATATGAGAAGTCATAGACGAATCGTATATACTATAACGTAAGTAATATAGCTATATAAGTGATATATCTGAAATGAATCGTAAATTATATATCTGAGAAAAATTTTTGTGGGCATATGAACATTTCTAATTTATTTTTAATAAACCAATAGTATATAAATATTGCCGCCAATAGTGTATAAAAGTATATCAAATGGACGATCTATTTTGTCAAATAAAAAATAAACAAATTTGCTTATGTAACAATTTTCATAATAATATAATTAGAAAATGTTTACTAACCACCTAATTATCCACCGGATTCCACTGAATGCAAAATCGGATGGTGTATAATCAAGTTGGTCGACAAAATTATGTTGGACGAGTTAGATGGAAATTCCATTCAAACAAATTGGATAGTGTGTAGCATTGTTCGACAATATTTCATCATACATGTGGAAAATTGCGTAGAAAACAAATTAGAACGAAACAAACCAAAAAGAAGTATATTAAAACAAAACATACAATTAATTAGATGATAAATTGGATGGTGTGTAGATAATATCCAATTTGGTTGAACTAACGTTGGTCCGATTAGTTGGATGATCTGCAGTGCTCTTTAACAATAAAATAATGCTAACCAGATAATTGTATTAGGATTTGCTTTATGACGTTATCTTCTGAAATTAATTGAAAATTAAATTCGTTGCTTACCGAATGTCAATATAATAATAAACGTATTGCCCACTTATGCATTTACTCGGCCTCAAAGTTACTTAAATATTCATTTTCTATGTTTTTATTTATGAAAATGTTAGGCTCGAAGAACAATACTAGGTAGTCAAGAATTAGGTGGCTTCCGATTAAAAATTTAATACGTTTACCACCACAGGAAAAAATGTATTCGAAAAATGCGACTCAATAAATAACGCTTAAATGTAATTGTTTCTCCTAAATAAAACTTACAATGAGGCTAATGCGAGGGTAATCCAGCACTATGATGTTCAGAGTGTTTCAATCAAATAATGAAAAAATATTTTACTTTAAAAACATATATGCATGTGACCCACTGGTGGGTCATATGGCAGTAAACGTGTTAATAATCTTAAATATCTTTAAGGCGTTTGATTTTTAACAAAAAAAAAAAGACTTTGTCAGAACTGTGTGCATGGAAATCAAAAGAATGATTCATTCATTCATCCAACTTGAAATCCTTAATAGGTCAAATTAAGACTACAGTACTTATGCTGAAAACAGAAGGGCAGAATTTCTGTTCGCAACACTACTGGCAGTGCTTTACGCAAACTACACATGGGGGTTTTTGTTCTGCCGCATCACGCAGAATTTTAATTTTATCTTTGGGATTGGCTACATTATCTCGTAATACAAAATCTATTAGGTAAGCAAGTATAAACTCGGCTCTGAAGTAGATGCATTAAAATATACTTGAACGCATCCAAATCGCCCGCCATTTTGGATATGTAGCTTAGTCATTGCTGTTTTTATGGCATAAATTTCAGTCATTTACAAGCCGTGTGTATCAATTTTAAGAGATGGATGTCGTTAAGCAACATTTACGTCATTGCATTCAATTCTGTTTTCAAATGAAAAAATGCTGCTCAAGCTATGGAATTGATTAATTCGGCTTTGAGTGAATATTCTGTGTCACTCAACAGTAAAAAAAGTGGTTTGCAAGATTTCGTGATGAAAATTTTGGTCTAGAGGACGATCGCCCAGGTGCAGTAAAACAATTTGAAGACGAAGAACTTAAAGTTTTACTGGACGAAAATCCGTGTCTAACTCGAAAAGAGCATGCGGAACAGTTAGGAGTTACTCACCAAGCAATAAATATCACTTCGATTGCATGCAACGGGTACTCGTACCTCAAATGGGTACGTCAAACCATGGATTGATCCAGGCCAGCCATCGAAATCAGTTGTAAAAATCAATATTCTTACCAAGAAAGTGTTACAGTGTGTCTGGTGGGATTGGAAAGGAGTCGGTGTCATTTACTACGAGCTTCTGAAACCTGGTCAAAATGTTACAGCTGAATGTTACCAGGCTCAATTGATCAAATTAAGTGATGCTCTGGAGGAAAAAATACCATTTACGAGCCAAGGAAGGCGAAAGGCGATATTGTTGCATGACAATGCTCGTCCATGCACAGCAAAATTAACCCAAGAACTCATTTTCTACTTAGGCTGGGAAGTTTTACAGCATGAGGCGTATTTTCCAGACTTGGCTCCCTCTAATGCCCACTTATTCAGATCGATGTCATCATATTTGAAAGACCAGCGGTTCACGAAAGTTGAAGATGTACAAAAATGGCTCGATGACTATTTTGCTTCGAAATCATCAAGTTTCTATCCCGAAGATATTCATCATCTACCTGATAAATGGCAAAATACCACAGATAGTAATGGCGAATATTTCGATAATTAGTCTTTGTAACAATTACATTTTCAATAAAGTTGAATTTACCAAAAAAACAGCGTTTCTACTTGCACACGTAATATTTTACAAAACCTTTTGTATAAGATCTCGCATATAAAATTTCGCATTAAAAAATCATGTCACATAAAGTTTTTAACGTAAATATATGAAATCGAGCGATTTCATAAGTGAAGTTAAATATTGTAACACAATAAAAAATTGCAGCCTTAATCCACTCGTTTGTCGTTTCAAGCGACTTATTTACTATGAAATCAAACTGGCTTGCGAAAACATCGAAATATCGAAGTCATTTCAAACCACAAACAGCGTATTTTATGCCTTTTCTAGTCACCTAAAAATTTGTCGATTTTTAATTGTTTATTTCGCCGCAAGTCACATATTGCCAAGACAACTGGCTAATTTTTCATACATATAATAGATTCCATAGTCACTTGAAACGACTCGACTAGCGGAATAAAGGATAACTGTGCGTTTATACTTGCGGGAAATAGTGCGGCACTAATATATCGCACTCGCTCCTCAGGTATGAATATATACCTGCGGGAGCGAGTGCGATATATTAGTGCCGCACTAATTTCCGCAAGTATAAACGCACAGTAAAACATGCCAAGAGCAGCGCAGCATATTCCAAGCGATCCATATTATCGGCTGTGGATGGGCATGTACACCAAGAAGCGCAGCTGTTTGTTTGTTTTGTCTTAGAAGTAAAATCGAATTGTGTCATTTTTATCGAGGTTATGAGTAGCAGTAAATTGATGTTGCTGGGTGTGGAATCTATTGGAGCCGCAACAGATGTATCTTCATTCAATATAATTTCTTTAAACTTAATTTTTGCTATTAAAATAACAAAATATTTGATTTGTTTTATTAAAAATTCCAATATTTATACTCAAATTATGATTTTGCATCATTACACAAGCGAATAAATATTTAAATTTGCTGCTCGCTGCTGCTGCTTGGTGTTTCATTCTTAAGTACTGACACACGCGCGGCGCGTCAAATTCCAAATGTTACATATAACTCGACGCGCGAATCCGTTCACACCAAGAGCGTTGCAGCGACTTTTTTGTTTTGGATAATATTGAGAATTTTAGACTTTGTTTTATTAATGTTTAATATTGGTAAAAATATGAGTGCATACGTGAATGACGAATGAGAAATGTATGGAGCACAATTGAAGTATCATTATTTTTAGGTTATGTTCGGCGGCGATGGACGAACTTTTTTCTGCAACATAATTTCGGATGCAACTTCGGCGTATGCAACTTCTGCGATAAAATTTCTTACTTACTGTATATACTTTCTTACTCTTAAAATTACAACTTTTCTATTAAAAATCCAAAATTTGTAATGTTTTTTTATAAATAATTGGTGTATAATTGTTTATATTATCGTTATTATGAGGACGACGTAGGTTATTATGAGTGTTCTTTACTGAACTGAATTTACGGTAATAACACGGACTCTGAAGCTATTAGGGTCAAAGCTAACATAAAAGGTCACCCTGTAAATTTTAAAGGAGGAAGCACGAAATGATTTTAATACATTGTTTGATGAACAAAAAATTCGTTTTCAACCATAACAGAAGAATCTCAAAAAACATATAGTTAAAAAACTTATAGAAAAGACAAGCGACGATAATCCAGAAGAAAAATTGTCAATTAAAGTTGGGAAAAATAAGATCAAAAATGAGCTAAAAAATACAAAGTATCGAGAAATTCATAATATTAAAAGTAAGGAATCAGAGTTCTTGAAAAATAAAAAACGAAAGTCGGAAAACGAAGTTGGAAGCAATCGGGGATCTGTAAAATATTGCCATCGAGTATTATACCAGCATCAGAAAACACCAGAAATGAAAAATAGTACCAAAAATGGAATGCTCTTTTCATTGATAAATGAAATCAGTATTCGAATTTTGTTCGAAAACCGCGACTTGAGAGTTGGGAGTTTTTCTGTTGTATCATCAGCACACTAGAAGTAAATGTAAAATTTAATTACTATCTACATCAATGAACAATAATATTAATTTTGTGGAGCACTAGCTCAGGTTAGTAAAACAGTAGCAAAACTTCCAACTCTCAGTTTTGAAACAAAATCTGTACTCCAGGAGGTGAAACAATAAAAATTGACGAGACAATGGCAGAATTATAAAAACTAAAAACATGTGTGGGTGTACTCTCAGAACAAATTCAGTCATTTTGCACCACTTTAAATAAAGGACGGAAAATCATTAAAAAAATTCACTTTTCCAGATGCCTAACCTACCGCTACTTAATGTAATAGATTTCAAGAAATTCAAGAGTCTTTTATTGGACAGTGGTTATTTGCAACAAGTGGTAATTGAGCAAAAATTGGATCTATAAATTTAGTCTCTATTACCAGTACCTTATTTTTTGCAGGCAGTACGATTGGCAAGAATGTTATTTACTACAAAGTCTCTCAACAAAATGATCAAGATGATGATAGAAAAAATTATCTGCTATGATGTATTGTGAATACACTCCTGGAGTGGAAAATCTGAAATATCCGCCAAAGGTATAATATTATTACTGCTTCTCAATATGGTTAGACTAACTGTTGTAATTTGTTTTGAAATTTCAGCCAGCCGAACAAAACTTGCTTTTAGTGACTACAGTGGAGTAATAACCTTAATCCAAGTTACGATAAGGATTGTGAAAAAAATTTCCGACGAAAATTTAAAACAATCTTTAGTTGAGATTCTGAAAAGATCCTCACAAAATAAAATCCGTGAAGAATTAAAACTAAATAAAACTCGTGAAGTACAACGACAACCAGGCACCTTTACAAGCTTCGATGCTATTCAAGACTCAACAGAAACCGATTGCTCGGCGAATATTTGGACATACTAACTTGTCTTTAAGTAGTTCTTTGAAAAAGTGATATGTGTATTTCTGTACATATCTTATTATTTCAACAATTCCATTTGTTTATTTTGAAATATCCAATTGAATAAAAGATTTATATTTATTTTTTTATTTTTTTTACAACAGTGAATATGTTAATTCCAGGTATGTGCCAGGTATGTGTAATTGACTTATAACTGAGAAATGTTTGTGTTCGACGTCAACAAATTATTTTGGGTCATGACTAACTATCTGCGATGACTTCAATCTGCGTTAAGCAAATAGGTCTGGCTCATAACTGACTAATGTGTTCAAGATTCGTCAACCAGTTTTTCTGGTCTTATAACTGACTAATGTGTTCAACCTACGTTAAGCAATTAGGATTGACTCATAACTTTATAACTAGTCCAATCTGCGTCAAGCGATTATTAAAAGCTCATAACCGACCATTGCGTTCGGGCTGCGTTACGGTTGACTCATGGGTAGGTAATTTTTGGCCTTTGTCCATATCCAGGACTTAAAAGCGGTAGCACTTGTTGGACCATTTCGTTGAGACCGGCAAATAAGCAAAATGTATGGCGGGTAAATATATACGCTACTAAGTGGACCAAAATAAACTTTGACTATACCCTTATTGAATGTAAAAGAGTTCAGTGCACAATTTTTTTGCACCACTATATTTTACCCTTTTCCATATAAATCAATGATAAAAAAACGGTCGAAATTTTTCCATACAAAAATCAAGTAATGACTCTTCTCTTTGTATTCTGTGACACCGTGTTGATAACAGTAATAGTCGTTCCATAAGGGCTGTTTTTTCCAACGGTAGACAATCACTCCTCTCTGCGCTTGTCTTTTAATGTTCGCACATAATTATTATTTTTTTATATTATTTATTAATACACGGATTTGGCTCTATCGTTAGAAAAGAGCTGGCTAATAAAATGTTTGGGTAGCGGATGCCGGATTCCGCACTGTATCGAACTATGCACTCAGAATAACATATGAATCAGCAGGCCAGGTATGTGAGTATATATACTCGGCCTACGGAACACCGTGCAGGTTGAATCTAAATTACCATAACCTCGTAGATGATGTTAACGGCAGTAATTTATCAGCAGCCATACAACATTCACACACACTTTTACATTCTTTGGGTGCACCTGGGTAACCTTTGAAAACATTAACACGGACTGAAAGATAATCAAGTCCAGCTCATCTTCAGAGATACAACTGAATAGCTAGCTTGAGAAAGAGCGAAATAAACTCATCAACACTAAAGAAGAATAAACTCTGCACCGCAAGATGTGAACGGTAATAAGCATATGGGCTATATCCCCATCGGAGGGGTCAACAGTAATGGTAATAGATTGCTAGGAACCTACAAAATCAGACTTGATACTGCCCAGCACAACGTGAGTCCGAATTTCCCTATTATAGAAGGTTACCTAGCATCAGAGAATTGCAATATATCCCGCCCGTAAGAATCATTGGATAATATCCTCGCAGAAGTTCATCCAAAATATCTTTCGTTGCGATCTTAAAATTATTTATACATATTCTTCTTGCGCTGCTAAAAATATATCCCAATTAGAGGACACAGGTGGTCAGAAATAATTTTTCTTTATGAAGTTTTTTTTAATTGGAGACTGCTCGGCGATATGTTATTCTCACTGTCTTCCAACCAATGTAGTGATATGCCTCTGACAAAGACCAAGTTCAGGATACATCACAGAGGATTTCATTCAAAACCGACCGTTGTCGAAAATTTACAACACCTCTTAAGGTGCAAATTACACTTAAAATATTAAATATTGGATTAAATAATTTTAATTAGTTTAATTATAAAAAATTTTCGTTATAAAATTTTGAGAAAAATTCATAATAGATATTTTCGCTGTTGTCAGGTCAGATTGGTTGTCGAAAAAAAAACGGGGAGACCACCAGCTCCCTTAACTACCCAGAATGATTTTGATTCCAGTTGGCCGCTCGTATTTAACCAGAGCACTAGAGAGGACTGTGGGATTTCTAAAGTATCACAAAATTCATAAATTTCTACAGAAGCTAGACGTGTTCATGAAAACATTATTTGGTATACATCAAGAATTTCTTCCTTACTCACATAGGTTTGAAGAATTTTACTGTATCTGTTCCTCCTTGTACGGAGTTTATTGATTTTAAGATATGTTTTGCAGAATAATTAAATATTCGGTTATGTTAAAAAAAATGTTAATGTATTTCTGATTCAAAAAAGATATTTTAATAAAAATTATATAACAAACTAAAAACTAAATCTTCGATTCACAAAAAAACGAAAGAAAAATCTTAATTAAAACAAACTAAATTTAAAACTATTGTGCTCGTGATCTACTTCGCTCGTGTTCGAGTTACTCGAGACACTTTTGCCACATCTGCATTTTTGGATTCTTCGTCGTTTGGAGTTTCTTTCGCTTTTCGCTTAAGTTTACTACTGCTAGACGGCTTTTCAATATTTTCGGCCGCTGCTATTTCATTTCTGCGCGATCTAGGTTTTGTACTTATTGGTGTCGGTTCCTGGAAAGATTCTGTGCTTCCTGCATCAAGTAAATCTGTGTCTGGTAATTCATTTTTAGCTTTTCGACCACGCTTTGCAGGAACTATAGGTTTCTCAGCTGGCAACTCGGCTGCTCGTCGACCTCGCGTTTTTCCGGGCGTTTCCTCCGTTACACTTTCAACTGAAATATTGGTATCTAGTTTTGCACGTCGCCCTCGACCTCTCATTGCAGTGGTATTATCTTTTTCGGCTGCCATCTCTTTATTATTCATATTTGCAGAAAGTTTTGATGGTGTTTCATCATGGCTGGTTATTTTAGAAACTTCTTTACTCGAAATATCAGCTACACTTTCATTTTCAGATTGCTTTCGGGCACCACGCCCACCACGTGATTTTAGTGGTGTGTCTGGATTCGGCGGTTTAGTCACAACCAATTTCCGACCACGTGAAGATTTTGCAAGTGTCTTATCTTCGTACTCGTTGCTGCTGGCATCCGCATCACTGGCAGTAGAGTCCAGATATCGATTCGGTTTTTTTATGGGTCGACATCTTCTATTAATGGCAGGTGATTCAGAAACTTGTTCAGATTCACTGTCTGTTACAAGAATAATAGCGTCTTTCTTAGCTGGACGTCGCCCGCGAACCGCTGTTCTCGTAGGTGTTGCAAATACTTCTGTGGTTATCGCGGGAATACTTGGAGCATCTCGAATCTTTCCTCGAGCAGTTTTTGTAGAAGACACTATTTTTACTTCAGAGTTATCGGTTTTCTCAGGCGTTGTTGAATCCAGAGAGATATCAACAGTAAGCACCTTTTTTAATTCGGGTTTAACTGCAGTAGAGGTTACCGCGTTATTTTTTTTGGTCCCAGCCGCTCGACGTCCTCGACCACGGCTAGTAATTTTTTCAGCTGGCTCTTCCAATTTGGGTTCTTCGTCAGCTGACGGAATCACCACATCAGTAGTCTTCTTCACTGGTGCACGGCGCCCTCTACCTCGCCCAGTTGTTTTTTTGTCGGTTATTTCTTCAGACGAGCTCGTCGGCACATTTTCCTCAATCTCCTTTGTTTTTAGCTCGCCCTCTACTTGTGCATCTTTCTTACGTACCGGTGCTCGCCGACCTTTGCCACGACCCGTTGTATTAATCTCGACTATTTCACAATCAGACGTTTGTACAATTACATTGGGTTCTAAAGCCGACACTGTCTCTAGAATTGTAGCTGGTTCATCTATATTATTCTCGTTAATAACTTCTGCCGTATTTTTTTTTGCTAGAGGCCGGCGACTTCGGATTCGATCAGTCTTTAATGGTTCGACTGTTTCTTCATGTAATGCATTGAGATGTTCAGAATTATTGGATAGTTTGTCTTCAACAGATGCTTCTCCTTCAACCGAAGAGGCAACCTTTTCCATTTTTGCTGGCTGCCTTCCATTCTTACCTCGGTCCGACTTTTTCCGCTCGATTATTTCTTCTTCGTTTTGTTCGACATGATCAGTTTCTTCATCAACATGACTCTTCTTTGTTGATGGTTGCCGATTTTTACCTCGACCAGACCTTTTCTGCTCGGCTAGTTCTTCGTTTTGTTCGACAGTACCAGTTTCATCAACGTGAGATTTCTTTGTTGATGCTTGCCGATTTCTACTTCTAACAGACTTTTTCTGCTCTAATATTTCTACATCGGCTGGATCTACATGTTCAGGAACGTTAGCTTTTTTATCTTCAATTAATGGTTGCTTTTCATCTACTTCTACAACTACTATTTCCAGTTTCTTTGCTGACCGTCGATGAATTTTACCTCGACCAGAAACTTTCTGTTCGACTAATTCTTCTCCAGCTGGTTCTACACGATTAGTTGCTTTTTCAACTGGAATTGTTTCTTCAACCTGTTTCTTCTTTGCTGGGAGCCGCCGGCTTTTACCCTGACCAGATTTTTTCGGTTCGAATACTTCGTCATTGGTAGGATCTAAATTTTCAGATTCATTAGTTTCATCTGGTGCTGCCTCTTTAACCGGCGGTCGACTTTTACTTCGACCTGAAGCCTTCGGTTCGATTATTTTTTCAATGACTGGTTCTTTAATTTCAACGGCGCTGATAACGCTCGGTTCAACCAATTTTGAAACTTCTTTCACCGTCTCCTTTGCTAGTCGTCGTCGATTTCTACCTCGAGATTTAAGTGCCTCTTCATCGGCTGCTGCTACTTGCTTATCAGCAGAGTTCACTTCTTCAACCTCCATTTCTTTTACAAATGGGCGACGCCCTTTATTTCGAGTAGTAATTTCCTGCTCGGAAATTTCTTCGTTGATGGTTTTTGTATGCTCGGCATCAACTAAAATATTTTCTGTTTCCTCGATGTTAACCTCGTTAGTTAGGTTTATTCCCGTATTCTGTGCTTGCCTATCTTTATTTCGACCGAATGTTTTTGTCACTTTTTCTATGTTCTTTGGTTCTAAATTTTCAGTTACGTTTGTGGGTGGTACATCTACATTTGGTGTGTCCGCGACTTCTGAAGTTTCATCACTTTGTTGAACAGTGGCGACACGTTTACCTCGTCCGCGATTTGTTTTTTCCTCAATCACTTGGACCTTGGATTCCGATGGAACAGAAGTTTCAGCCATTGACAAAGACGAACCATCTTCAATATTTTGGACTTTCCCTTTGGCTCGTTGTTGGCGAGCTGCTCGGCCACTAGGTTTCTTAATGACCGGTTCCTCTTTTGGAGCAGGTTTGTTACGTACAAGACGGCGACCTCGGCCAAGCTTAATTAAAGAATCCTCATACTCGCTTAAAACTTCAAAATATTTTTCTTCTGGTTTTTCGGCAAATGCAACGCGTCGAGCAATTTTCAAATTATCATCATCGATATTTTTAATTACCATCTCCTTTTTGCCTGATGCGATATTTTCGTGAGTGGATGTCGTTACTTCCGATTCGGATTCCACAGAATAATCCTTCTTATTCTCAACCTCGGTGGTTTTGACCGATTCTGGAGGTGTAACTTCTTCATTTAGTAGTACCTTTATTTCAACATTTACTGATTTGCCTTGAACATATTCCATTTCGACGGACGACCGTTCTCCTTCGTTTTCGGCCTGAATTGTTCGACCGCATTCTAATTTAACATCCGCCGTTGTTTCTGGGACCTTAAGAAATAGCAATTCATTGTGAAGTGCCCGCTTTGCTGCTGGTATGCTCGACGAGATCACATTCTCTGAAATATTTAATTCGCCAAGATTAGCTCTGATGTTGGAAAATGGCGTTGAAGTTGGATTGTTTTGAAAATTAACAACAGAATCGTCGGGTTCTTCAAATAAGGGCGTGTATGTTTCTTTCGAGTACAATCGACGTTTTCGTGTAGCGGGAATAAGGTTTGCAATTACATCCGTGGTTTTAACATTTTCAACGACCTCACTATTTTCAACTACTGTGACCTGTCCAATGACCTCGACGTTTTCAATTTCTTGGACATCGTCAATTTCGACGCCTTTTAAATCTTCGGCGGCTTTTGCAACCTCATCGTTCTTTTCAATTAAAATCTTCGGCCATTCTTTACCCGGAGGTGACGGCAACTTCATACTATGCTTAGGTGATTTCGTTCTGGAAGGAGAATTCAACGACAATTTGTGTAATTGACTGGATCTGTTGTGAATTAATTTCTCGGGTTGAGAAGTTCCATTTTCGAATACCGAATCATCTGATTGTGTTTCTGGTATAATAAGTACCGATTCCGTATTTTTAGTCAATTCTGACTCAACGGGAATTTCTTGTGTCTCCGGTACAATCAATTCGGATTCCTCGTCGTTGAACAAATTTTCGGATTCGTCATGTTCAAATGTATCATCTAAATTGTCCTCTGCATTCGCGGAAATATCGGCTACGGTAATAACCACTTTCTCCGGTTCTGTTGATTTATGTGAAATGTCGTGATTTACGTCTATTTTTTGAACCGAGTGTTCGATTTCAGAACGCGTAGATACTTCCACAATAGGCTCCTCATAATTAATTTCGCATACAGTCTTATTTTGACAGATTTCAGAAGGTGATTTTGCTTTATTGCCAATGCTCATGGCACGCCGACGAGCTTGTAATGGTACGTGATCAGCATCGCCCAGCGACAAATTAATGTCCTTGACTTCCGACGCAAATTTAGAAATTTTTTCTTCTTTCATATCAAGTTTATCACCCATAGTTTTACGAGATGATTTTGAACTGCTTGATTTCACAGGTCTTATAGGAGTTAGACTTGTCCGACCACTAGCTCGTCGAACCACTTCATTTTCATTGAAGTTTTTAAATATTTCTGAATCTAGTTCTGATGATTCTTCAGCCGTAGATTGCGATCCGGCTTTAATATCGGACTCAGGGTCCTTCACTTTAGTAGGAGAATCCTTTTGCAAATTGTCAAATACACTATCAATCATTTCATCTTCGGAATCCGTGTAAATTAAAATACAGGCAGACCCATCATTGACATTCGAACTTGCATCGACGTCGCTTAAACTTAATTTGGTACTCGAAACCTGATTTTTCACATTACTAGAAATGTGTTCAAATTCTTGCTGAATTTGCGATATCTGGTCGGGGATTTGATTAGACGGATCTCCCATCGTTCTACGACTGGAACAAGCTTCTCGAATTATTTTCTTTGGCGTTTCACTTTTACTGCGAATTGGACGTACTTGCATGCCTTCAAATTCAGAATCTTCAGGTAACATACTTGACACATTTTGATCGGTCGATGAAGATATATCCATTGCGACCTTCGGTGACTGGGATTCGGTTTCGTCTATTATATTTTCATTCGACGTTTCCGCAATCGATATACTTGAAGTTACGGCGATTTGCTCACAGGAAATAATCACGGAACTGATTATACCGGGATCAGTTGTCGATGAAATTTTTGATGCACAATCAATATCGGATTTTGCTTTATATGAATCTATTGTAATTTCTTTCATATCTGATTGATCTCCTAATGTCTTGCGAGAAACTTTATTCGATTTTACAACATTTTCTGGACCTAAGCTTGTGGCCCGTGTTTGTTGGACAATTTCATTTTCATCGAAATTCTCGAAGACGTCCGAATCCATTTCCAAACATTCCTCAACCATCAATTGGGAAGCAGATTTATTTGTCAAATCCGGACTATTAGCATTGACTGAAGTATCCTTTTCCAGATTTTCAAATACACCGTCTATCATTTCATCATCGGAGTTATCATAAGCCAATTCACGCGAGGGTTCTTCAATTTGTAGGGGTTCAATTCCACTAATTTCGGATTCCATGTTAGCACCAAATTCTCCCAAGGATGCTTCGTCTATTTCAATCGAATCATTCGACGATCCGTTTACACTTTCGCTCAAATCAATTGTAGCTATAGATTTATTTTTGATAGCTGACAGCTTAGGGGTCTGTTTCTTCGGGCTGATACTCTTCGATTTGATTCGCGGAATTGAAACAAGTTCAATATTTTCCAAAATATTTGGTAGACACTGTTTCACTTCTTCTTCAAATTTCGATAGTTTGGATGGTTCCGCTTCAGTAAGTTCACATTCTGGCTCATGATCTTTATCTACATTAATACACATTTTGGCGGACTCGTCTAAACTTTCACTCAAATCTATCGTGGTTATTGCAAGTTTATTTTGCATATCCGAGGAGTTAGGTGTTGGATCAATTGATTTTCTAGACGAGTTTAATTCATATGCGGCGGACGGAATTTCGTCTAAATTTTCTGATTCCTCACTTGAACACTCGTTAAAACTTTCGCTCAAATCTATCATAGCAATCGATTTCTTCTTGATACGCGGCGACTTAAGTGGTAGTTTCTGTGGGCTGATACTCTTTGATTTTTTAGGTAATTCTTTCACCTCTCCGAAGTTGTCATCACACGGTGGGGACTTTTCGATTTCTTGTTGGAATTTCGATACTTTTTCATTTAATGTGTCACCTATGGTTTTGCGGATAGCTTTAGAAATCCCCTGGATTGCTTTTTCTGGTGTTTCACTTTTGCTACGAGTTCGCAATAAATTTAACGGATTCGCATTTATTGCATCAGCATCACATAAAATTATTGATGAATCATCTGATTTTTTACCGAATTCTATTTCGGTCTGTGCTACTGTATTTTTCTCCATAAAAATTGTATCGTCAATGTATAAAATCGAGGAATCATCCTTCTCTTCGGCGACTATCTCGGGCTCCTCATTCTGCATCTGGATCTCAACTATATACGTTTCACCAGAATTATCATCTTCATCATTGTTCACGAGACCACTCAAAATTTCTTCTTCGCCATTTAGAACTAAACTAATATTTGTTTCGAGTACTTGGGACGACATATGCAAGTCGCAATCGTTTAAATCATCATCCGCGTCTCCTTGGAACACTTCGAATTGGGTTTCTGGTATAATTGCTTCTTCATCTTCAATTACGAATGTGTCCTTTGAGGTATTATCCCCAATATTCAAGCTCGATTCACGTTGTGTCCTGGTATAACGCCTTGGCGTTTCTACTTGAGTACTTGGTATAATATCGCTTGCTTCTTCATTTAGAAGGGCACTCTCATCTAGGACTTCCGGTATTTTAATAGTTCCGGATCTTTCAGATTCAGACCGAAAAGATAGGTCGTAATTTTCATACCGGAAAGAAACTCGATGATCAACTGGATCGCTTATTGATATTCTCTTGAATTCTGCCTCGACATCAGAACCGTGCGAACTTTGAGAATCCGAATCATCATTGTCAATATCATTATCGACATGATTACAATCCGGTGGTTCAACAACACTGGCCTGTGGAGTCACATTAGAATAACGATTTGATAAAATTTGTTGGTTGTTATTGGGTTTCGGTGTAACTGCAACTGAGTCAATCCATTTTTCTATATTTTCCGCTTGAGATTCGGTAAGATTATTTCGCATCTCAAATGATTTCTTTCGAGAATATGTTTTGGTAACATGTTTTTTGCCGATTAATTCGTCAAATGTTTCATCCATTGTTTTGGTTTCGGAGACAAAATCTTCATTAAACTCAGTATCATCATCACGATCATCAGCAACATCAAAATCGTCGACATTTATGGAGTCTGGAGCTATATCGATTGATGGCAATGTACACACAGAAACATTTTTTGAATCACATTCAAAATCGTACGAAGAGTTTATCATCTTTGTGATCGTATCGAAATTTATTGTAAAATCGGGATTGTGCCCCTCATATGGAGTATTGAAGAGTTCCTTAATTCCACGCACGTCGCACAAATCATCACGTGCCGGTGTATTTAATAATTCCCTCACTCCTACAACATTCGTTAAATCGTTGGTTGGCAAGTGTTGACCGGGTGTTTTCATCAATTCTTTTACACCACGCACGTCCCGCAAGTCATCACGAGCTGGCGTATTCAACAATTCTCTGACACCAGCAACGTCTGTCAAATCATTTATTGGAATATGTTTACCAGGCGTCTTCATTAATTCTTTTACACCACGAACATCTCGTAGATCATCACGAGCTGGTGTATTTAGCAATTCTCTGACACCTACTAAATCGTTGGTTTGATTGTGTTTATCCGGCGTCTTCATCAATTGCTTTACTCCTCGAACATCTTGAAGATCATGCGCTGATGTATTTAGGAATTCTTTAACATCTGTCACGTCTGTTAAGTCGTTGATTGGCAGTTGTTTATCGGGTATTAATTCTTTGGACCCTTGGACATTTCGTAAATCGACTGGAGTAATTGTAACTTCTTTAACACTTATATCTTCTATTAGATCATTGCTCTGAACACATTTACCAGTAGCATCAAATTCGTTTAAATCCGATGTAACGTTTGATAAATCGTCTTTAGTTGTGTCGCGTGCCGATGTATTCGCTAGTTCTTTGATACCTAATGACCTATCAGGCGTCCTCATCAATTGATCTACTTCTGTTAATTCATTGCTCGTAACACATTTACCAGAAGTTTCAAATCTGTTTAGAACTGATGGAATGTTTGATAAAACGCCTTTAGCTGGTGTGTTACACGAATTTGTAACTTCAGGTAAGTTATTTTCAATTCGATGCGATTGCAACGGACAATTCTTTACTTCACTAACAAATTTTGTTTCTGCATAAACTAATTTCGCACGACCCGGAGTTGCTACTCTATCCTTTACGGGTGTCTTTGCTGGTGTAGTATGTGCCATAGTCTTTCTTAATGTAGTGTTTGGTGTAACACCCACTGTCATGAAACTCGACTTGTCCATTTCACCTTCATCGTTACGATGGGAAATATTTGGCATATTAAAGGTTTTACGATCATTAAAACTTAAATTTGCAGATCTCTGTGGTTCACTTAACATTGCACAATGTGGCGTCACCGTTTTATTAAGGAATAACGATTTGCGATTTTGCGCGACTGGAGTACTCAAAGTATTTGTCATATTGAGAACCTTCTTGACTGAACTAGCAGCCACTATTGGTGTTCGATCAAATTTATTGATTGTTGTATTAGCCGTGGCATGTAGACCTGTTTTGGGAGTTTTCGAAACGTTTGATGAATTTTTTATTGCAGATTTTAAAAGAGTTGTCAACTTGGCACTCTTATTTGGAGTATCCTGCACATATGTGTTACTAGTATTCGGGGTCGTTAGATCTATAAGATATACTAACGATGAGACGGTTTTTTTAATAATCGTGTTTTCGGGTGTATCCACATCGATCAAATCGTTAACCATTGTAGTATTAGTAAATGATTTTGCAAAATTTTTACTACGGTGGGAAAGTGTTGCAGGGGATACTGACCAGACTAATGAATCTGATTTTTCCAATTTGGATAGTTTAACACTCAAATTTTTATTTTCATACCGTTGGAATGGTGTGGACGCTTCTAGCGGTAACATGGGATTAGTTCTTGGCGTGATCATAATATTTGTCTCTTGTAATTTCGTAATGTCCTTCAATGGTGTTGTGTTATTATTTTTCACAGTGCTCCGGGATACTGTAACATTCTCATTTTCTACATCCTTTTCAAGCGACGTTTCATTTGTATCAACATATTCTGTTATCCCGATTGTTGGCATAATGGTATTTTCAGGATTATTGTCAGACTCTGTATTGTACGTATATTCTTCACAATTGTCTTCCTCTTGTTCTGCCCACGAGTCATCTAATTTAGAAACATTTCCAAATCTATATAAGGACAAATTAAAACGAATTAGTTCCTGGGCGATTTCCAAACAAATTTTAATTAAAATACTTACTCATGGATAGTTATACGTTTTTGGGCTTTTAACCTTTTTGCTATGTTGCCAATTGGAATTTTATTTATTTTGCAAGTAAATCTTCTATTGACCTAAACGAATGCATATAAATAAAGATAAGATGTTTACATTAAAACAAGTGTTTTACCGTTCACAAACGTATTGAATTGTTTAGGTAAAAACGTATTGAATATTAATATATATATTACATCAAATTTAAAGGCTAATGCATTTACTAACGCTAAAATATTTTACTTACTTTCTTGACATGATTTTCAGATTTGACCAATGTTTTATCTAGAGACGTTCCATCACCATCATCTGTTTGGGGAACTTCATCATCATCCAGATCCACAATTCCTTCTTCTCCGACCCCTGATGATAGCCGCTTTGTGAATTTGGGCGGAACATACGTCCATAAGAATTGCTTTTGGCAAACACTAATAATATCACGATGATTTAATACATGGCATTTTTTAATGATCACCCCATTTAACCGCAATGGATTCTTCTTTGAGAAATTTTTTATTTGTATCACATTATTTTTTGGATCAGGATATATCATACAATGGACTTTTCGGATTGAATCATTTTGTATACGAATATCACATTGGATGCTGGATCCAATTTTGATCCTGTTACAATGCGGTATAAAATATAACCCGAGGGTGCCATCATCACGGATTAGTGTTATTTTACCACCGTGCAATGAACACATATTTATTTGTTGTATGTAAATAAATAAAAAGGAATCGTAAACCAAATTATGTTAAATTTCATTCAAAATTGCAACGCAATAATGATGGCGTTACAATATGGCTTGCTGAGTTTTATAAATTGTTTGTTAATTTTTCTGGATCGTAATTTAAAATACTTTCAATTCAAATCACAATTATATGATAATTATTCTTCTTTTAAAATACACAATTACTTGTTTAATGTAAACACTTATTTATTCAAATTATATAAAATTTTAATTGTTTTTTTTGTTAAAATGTCGCGTCTTAATTCTACGCAATAGACCGTTGGAATAAACAAAATAACATTTTTTGAATTGACATCACCAAAGTATCACAAAAAATGTTGTACTAGATTATAAGTTCAGTGTACAACTTTCTAATTTTTACTATTGTTTGTTTTCTTTCTTAATTACCTATATATATCACTTTTATGTTTTATCTAATGTATTAACAGTTTAAATCCAAATTACTTGATTTACACATACCTAAAATGTGAATATTTCGAGTGCCGAGTAGCCTACGCATATTCAAAAGTTTTCCCTTTTTCCGGGAATCAATTGTGACCCAGTATACATACTTATGGAAAATACGTTGGAAACCTCAGGCAACCAAAAATTATTCGGATTCAGCTGAGGGTAATGCAATTTACACTAGATATGCTATCAGGGTAAAAATTTGAGATAGCATGTTTTTCCGAAAAAAACTTACCCGGAAAAGTTACATCTTAAAGATCGATTTTATCAGTGTACTAAAAATTTGTGTTTATGTTCGAAGTTATATAATTTCTTATATTTTTAATTAAAAATTATTGATATTAAATGATAAATAAATTAATAAAATTGAAATATGGGAGACACTATATTGAAAATTTTATTACTTTGCTTTACAATTTTTTATTATACCGATGCTAAGAAGCTAAACCTGACATTTTCGATAAACAATTTTTTGTTTTTCTTTTCACCAATACTAATACAAAAATCGGGTAAATTTTTTGATGTTCTTTTACACAGAAACCGGATAACTTTTTTCAAAAAGCATAGAGAATTTAACCTAACTTGACGAATCAAAAGTTAAGAAAGCACGCCTAGCGGAAAAATTGTGTGACAATTGACCTAATTTATTCTTTAGGATGAAGTAAATGTATAATTGAGGGATTAATACATGATTATCTAAATAAAATGTTTAGTTTGTCTATGGTTAGGTTTAAAAGTTAAACGCTAAAAGTTAAAAGTTAAAAGTTTAAACCCACTAAACAGTGAACAATTTTTGCATCAAGGTGTTAAGAAACATAAAATCGATGTGACTATCGATAAAATGACGTAGAAAATGTAAAATTTAGTTTAAAAATGTTAAAAATATCGATTTTTTATCAATCGAAAAATTACGTCAAATGATAAGTTTATTTGTTTTTACGCCACAATGACGACGAATTTTTTTTGAAAATTTTACTGTCCCTAGATGGCAAATCACGTAATAAAAGGTGTGTCCAGATAAGTGGTTATCAATTTATTATAATATGCAAAGTAGAACAGCAATAATGAAAAATAAAAAATGTATTAAATAATTTCACGCATATAAACAATATAAGTAAAGTTTAGTAAGCCAATTATGCAAAATTTTGGTACTCACATTCATTAAAGAAACAAACCATTGCATACATTTTAGGGGCATTCAAAAAATCGGTACTAACAACGAAGTTTGATTTCTCAGTACTAATACAGCCTTAAACAGTCGAAATGATTACATTATATAATATTATTATATAATGTAATTTATTATATAATGACTCTTTCCGTCTGAGTCCGTTCATTCTATCTAATACCATTTTCTGATGAAAATTATATACAAGTCAAAATTAAATTTGAAATAAGAACGGAACGGAACAGATGTATCCTGTTCCTATTTCATCATTTGTTTTATGGGATTATAAAATTGTAAACTGATAATAAAAGGAAGTGGTGTCGCCCGAATCGAAATATTTTGTAACCATGTGCGCATGAATAACTTCCACTCCAGTTTGTGACCAAACAATCTTGCAATATTAAAATACAATAATATCTAAAATCATTTTCTTGTTATTCTATTCTTTTCTTGTTATAATAATACTAAATCATGTATAGCATATGATATACAATTACCCCATATTAAATATCGTTTGAAAATATTTAAAAGTCTAACATAAAGAAATTAACATAAAAGTAAGGCATAATGGGAAATTCGCCTGTCTTTTCTGTATTGCAGCTGAACGACAAATGGATGCTGTGTGCCGCAACTTTGCCTACAAATCACTTTCCTCTTTATATGAATATTTGTTTATTTTTATTTTATGTTTTAATTTTCACTTTTCACCAATTTGCTTTCCACTCTAATAATTACATGAGCGATATTTTTATGATTTTTGAAATTATGTATAACAATAATTTGTGTTAGGAATGAATATACTCGTATGCACCATATAAAGGTAAGATAACTAATTCAATATTATTGAAGAAGGAAAACGAAGTAAGTGTAGTTGCGCTGTTATAATTTGATTAATTGGATCTAAAACAATTCACGGTAGCACTATGTATAATTTACTGATAGTACGTTTAAGGAATTTCAAAATTTTTATTTATTTTTTGTGGTCTAATGAGCGCTATACCCTCTTTTTCTATTTGACTGTACTGTTGCTCGGATGTAGAGAAAGCGCGTGTACTGTTCTTTGATTGAATTTTGATATGCAACTATATCACTTGTTTGGACTTAGTTACAAATGTGATTGGTGGACAATTTCTACAGAACAACTTTCTGAACCATACATATATCTATAACCCGAAAATGTTTAGTTTTGGAATAAATGTAATGAAACATACACCTGAATGAATAACACCAAGATATTTGATATTTGCTTTGAATTTAAGATCCAGAGGCAACTTCTGACTTCGAGGCTGATTTTCTGTTATACTATTGGTCTGTTAGTTGACGTAAAGTACAAAAAATGTATCGATCCATTGACTCTTTTTCGATAGGCGGAACACAGGTTTCTGTGCCATCAAATTAACTAACGACCTTCAAATTGAACGGATTGAACCCACATATTCGGAATGTGCTGCAGAATTCCAAGCCTGTTTTCATGAAACCCCGTCGCTTAATACGCGATCAAGCACATTGTTGGTCATAAAATTGAAAGACAAGTTCAACCATAGTTCAGAGTTAGCCCGACAGCCCAACACAGAGAAAATAAAAATAACTAAACAGGAAATGGAGCTTTGGTTAAGTCAAGGAGTATGCCTTCGAAGAGCAAGTGGGCTAGTACCCTCCACAACTCAAAGAAAAAGGACAGTGCATAGCGGCTATGCGAAGACTAGCGCAGGTTGAATACAAAAAATAAAACACGATCGGGGTCCCCGTTGTAGTATGATTTTTGCGCAGATGAATTAGCCATCACCTTAATGTAATAGTAAAATTTTCAATTATTGACCTGGTACGGGTGTACCTTCAGATGCCGATCTTGGAAACAGATTAGCCATTTACTTTATTAGGCTTATTTAAGTTCCCGGATAAATACGAAATGCGGCTCAGACAACATTCCAGCGGATCATTCACTCTAATTCGAGACACCAAATCCGGGTATCCAACCATTACTAAATATTACTAAATACAATTCAACGATTCTTGGGAATATTGGCTTATTATCGCATATTCTTACCAAAACACGACTCAAGATCAAGCTAAATTATACGAGTTTCTAAATGATTGAAAGAAAAGAGACAACCGTATGATCACTTGGTGCAATCAGCCAAATCAAGCATTCGGGCGCTGTAAGGAACGATTAGCTGAAACCACACAATTAGGTCACCGGTTTCACACGATGGTCTGAGACCACTCCAATTTCGGACATGGATTAGTCGGTTCGACGTTCCATCTGCGATAGTCTCCGACAAAGGGCACCAGTTTGAAACCGAATTGCTTGCCAGCCTAGCTGTTTAATTGGATTCCAAAGCAAGAATACGAGAGCCTATAATCTGGCATGCAACGGAATGGTCGAATGGCATCTTAACTTCACATTTCCATACTTTCTTAGTCGAACTCGTGTACGGAGAAAAGTAACGACTCCCAGAGATATGATACAATCTCCATCATTTTCGGTTCAACCAACACCTCCATCATGGCAAAACAGGTAAAATTCAACCTGGACTTACACAATTCTCAGAAGTCGAGACCACAAACCACAACGAGTTCAAAGTGCAATATCAGGCGACCCACTGGGTTCGACTAAACGTTCGCTTCGTTCACTAGTATGGTAGCACAAATAAGTGCATGTGGAAACATGAAGATCATTTTTCATAGAAATATTGTAGGTTATTTCTACTATCCTTGCTATCGCGAGGAATTTACGTGCCTAATGATGAATTTGATTTCAATGAAAAAAATTTAAAACGAAATTACTACACAATGAAATTTTGTAAATAACTAAACGTCACACTGACATATAAATTACACATTCATTAGTGTTACCTGTTACATTCTTTCGGAAAACTTGATTAGTACAACTGACATCATTCCACAAAAGGTAACAGATTGAGTTTGAACTGATGTATGATGAATTAACCCAGCAGGAAAGTTTTTGACGACACATTAATGACTCATCAGCGGCAATCAAGCATGACACGTATATAGAAATGTATCAGCAAAGGGGACTAATTTTTGTTTGTGACATGTCTCAGATGAATCGTTTATGACATATCTGAAATGATTGGAAAGATTATATTTGTTTACAAAGATTATATTTTGTTTTTGTTGTTATATTTTTTATTTATGATTTTTATAAACATTAATTTCATATTAATATTTCATAATTAAAACATAAACTTTGTTATTTTGCTTAAGATAACCAACCTTTCATAAAAAAAACTTAATTTTCAAATACTTTTGCCCATGGCTGTATATTAATTTCATGTAAATGTAATTAAAAAGCAATGCGTTAATACTTTTGTTGGTTGTTACTTTAAAGAACACAATGGTTGCCGACATAGTGTCCTGCATTCCACAAGAACAACACTCAATTACTTGCGGCAATCGGGATTGAGATTTGTTCCGAAGCTAAAATATTTCTGATACGGGAGTACGTGATATTGTTTGCCGAATCTCATAAAAATAAGTGGCTATGCTGCGGTTGTTTTGGGTCTGGCGCTGCGACCTTAAAGGATGAAACACGCCAAGCAGCAGCAGCGAGCAGTAAATTTAAATATTGGCTTATAGCTGTTTCCAATAATAAGTCTTAAGGATGAAACACACCAAGAGCAGCGCAACATATTTCAAAAACTCCTCACTATCGGCTGCGTATGGGCGTACACGTTTGGTGTGCATACCCAAAAGCAGCCGTTAGTAAGGAATGTTTGGAATATGTGGGAGTGGTTATGAGTAACAGCCAAGAGCAGTAAATTGATGATGCTGGGTGTGGAACCTATTGATGCGATAGAAACAACTTCATTCAATATAATTTCTTTAAATTTCAATTTTTCTATAAACAATTAGAAAATATCTGATTTATTTTAATGGAAATATCTATATTTATATTCAAACCATGATTTTGTATCATTACATAAGCGAATTAGCTAATATTTAAATTTTCTGCTCGCTGCTGCTTCATGGAGTGTTTCATCCTTTATTGGTTTGGTTAACCGGTATTTGTGGATCTTACTTCCTGGGAAACAAAACTGCATGGTTTGATGCATTTGGATGCTTTGTTATCAAATTTTCTGTGATACCAAGAACAGTTCTGTGTATATTGATATCTTGTTGTTCGTTGGTTGCTTGCGTTATTCGAACTTCCCAATCCAGGGAGAAGGTATTCGGCTCCAGAGTGATTGCGGATGCGAGAGTTGTCATTGTGTTTAAAACATTTTCTAACCTAATTAAGTTATCGTTAAGTTACTTGCAACTGAAGGGGCCGCTTATCCAGAGGGTTCCGATCACAATCGGGCTATGTCAAATGGGCCTTTTAATGAATTTAAAGAAATAATTTTCACTTCAGAATTGTGCGCGTGTTGATGTTGATGAATTTTCCCCACCCACTAATTATAATACAATAATTAAGGTGCAATTAACAAGAACGCCAACTGTGAACAGCCCATATATTAATTTTTATAAATTTATCCCATAAGCAATCTCTAGAGACCTTCCACTAAGCACAATATCCAATTAATGTGATTTACATTTTCAACATGCTTATTTGCTTATCACGAAGGAATAACTAAATATCGACCTTAGTTGTCAGTAACCGGGTTGATTTTAATAAACGGACGTATACGCACTCAATCAATCAATCATTAAAAGTTTTAGAGATGCAACGATCAAAACGAGTTCACTTAATTTCAACATCAAAACTAGTTCATTATCGAACGAATTCAAGTCATCGTGTATAAATTTGACATAATTAGCTGTCAAACGAGTACACGTACTCGTAATTATGTGCCCGGATGAAACTTATATCGATAATCCTATATTCAATAGAATTAATTTATAAAAAGCAACAATTTGATGTCAAGTAGAGGAACCAAACAACAGATTTCATTTGTGTATATCATATGAAAACAGTTTTTACAGCAACATCACGACAGAATAAGCATTTCAAAAAATAATCATTAGAAAACGATCAAGATGAACTTAAGAAGAAGTAAGGCGATTATTATTTAAATTTAACGGTGGTGCTTATTTTGTATTTTTTTTTTTTTCTATTCTTATTTTAATTTCCGAAATTAGATAAGATTGGTTAGGATTGGTTAAGAAGACTGTAACGGGAGTTCCTGCTGTTCCGATGGTTAATTCATAAGTTTATAACCTCGGGGTTTGCACTATCCAAACTATAACGTTCATTTCGTTTTTAATTATTGCCAAGCATCATGATTGCAATGCCTCCGTAGTATTTTAATCGACCAAACCAATCTGGGTACATAACATTCCATTTGTTCAATGAAACATGTATTGATTACCACGGGGGCGTATAATAATTATGTACATGCGAGTAAAACAATCGTGTTACACAAAATATCTAAAATTCCATTTGCTTGGTCTGTTATCAGAAAATAATTTGAAACAACACAACTGTACTCGTATACGAGTATAACTTTCATTTTAAGCTGCTGTGTTGTTGCTAGATCATTTTGAGTTAGTTTTCACTAAACATGCACAAATAAAATTAATCGGGTGGCAAATTTGATTTAATTTAATAATAAAAAACTATTAATTAACTTAATCGTTTTGCTTTGTATTTTGGTCGCCAATATTTTACAGACTTCATTTTTGCCGGTTTAGGAGGAATTTATCTCTGTTGTACGGTTAAGAGTAATGGCCGTTCTTCATAAATTTTGCAAATTTGATAAATGGCATGCATTTATCAAAATTTATGATTGAGATTAAATATCAATTGGCCGATAAAGCATATACATTTTTTATAAGCTGACCGATTCTTTATTTCGTAATGTTGACCGTATTTTGTTATGGGAATATAACAAAAATGTATGTTCTGTTGTTTGACCATCGTAGGCCACATCACCGTAAATAGTTAAGCACTTAATCGTAACACGATCTAATCGTAATCACTTTATCCAGCAATGGCGAAAATCTATATTGACAGGAGTCAACGATATAAATTAGTGGATTTATGATATTTAGTACCATCACTGATCGCCCTTATTAAAAATGATTCGTTAAAACGAGGATTCTGATGTATGTTGAATAATAAAATAATTGTTCGTTTCAATACGCAGCCAATGAAATACTGTTAAAGTTAGTCGAAAGTTTCTTGCTCTCAGCCGAAAAAATATTTTATAGCCGCCTCACCTTCTAATAATCAGACTACAGCAAACGTCTGCCAGGAGCTATATAATTTTACCAGATTGGCCCAAATCCTGTGACATGTAAATTACAGTAAAATTAGACATTTTCGAAACTAAATTAATAACATGTTTTGTAACTTTTGAGTTACCTACTTTCCCGCCGATCTTACTATATGGCTTCAGACTTGCCCCAAATTACGCCTAGGGTTATCTAGGAATATGACCTATCTAATGGCCATTCATATTTCATATGCTTGTTTTAAAAATTTACTTTAAAACTTACTTTGTATTTGTGAAAAAATGTACTTACTGTATAGGCTTTGAAAATGATGTCGATGAGACATCGAAAGTTCAGCAATTATATTGTTTTAGGCTCTAGATATTTAATTGTTTACAAGAAATGGGACAATCCTCAACCGATGTTTCCGAAGTATGCAATGGATGGTTTAAAAAATTCAAAAAACGCCATTCATTGCACAAGAGAAAAATACAGAGAGAAGGCAATAGATGCAGTAAACACGTATCCAGAAGAACTTCAAAAACTAATTCAAGAAAAGGGTTATTTGGCTGATCAGGTATTCAACGTCGATGAACCCGGACTATGGTGGAAAAAATGCACTCTAGAACGTATATTTCAAAAGATTGTATAGCGTTAGTTTTTTGCAGTAACACATCCGGAAATTTGATGACTAAGCCATTATTTATTAATCGTTCGCTAAACCCACGCTCAATGAAAGGTTGTAATAAAATCAGGCCTCTTGTGAATTGGAGGGCCAAAAAACGGCATGGAAATAACCAAAGTTATTTTGGTTTCATTTTCAAAGTTCTTTCTGAAGACTTTTCTGATGAAGAACCTAAAAACTTCACTCTAAAAAGTGTGGAAAAAAGTTTAAATATGGCGATGCAATTAGAGGATCATTTTTAGAGAACGATCTACTGCCGGTGAGAGCAGAACAATTTAAAATAAATTTGCACAATTGTTTTTCCGCTTATGAGGAATTTTATAAAGATTGCGATAAAAATGCAAGCAATCTTTAATAACAGATATTGCAAAACTGTTACAGGCCTAAATGACTAACAACCATGACGATGAATCAAAAGGAAATAATGCTAACACGTTCGCGGCGCAATCCACTCATAATTAACAGTGATGAAGAAAAATTTGATTAAATATGCGTTGTTGTTTGAATTCTTATTTATAAATTAAAAAAAGTTTCTACCGAATTTTTTAATTTAAAGAATTCAATGTTTCATTAGATCGAAACCAAATTTCTAATGTCTTGGTAACCTCACCTCGATGTAAAAGTAATATTTGGCTATCACCCAGAATATCCCAAAAACAGATTATCAGAAATATACTTCCACAAATTTCAAATTTGTGGAAGTATATTTCTGATAATCTGTTGAATGTTAAAATCCCTATTTGGCTATGAAGTTTATGACTCTTACAACGCGATTTTCTACTACGCGGTCTTTTCTGATAACGAGTCATTCGCGTAGTGAGAGGGTTATTGTACCTTTAATTATTAGTCATTGTAAAGATCAAACAGTTTCCTAACGATTTGAAATTAGCAGGAGAAAACTGTGATGCAATTTATTAAAGTTTTTTTTTAATTCTAGAGAAGGCTATTTCAGACAATGTGTCTACTTTTATGTCTTCGATCCTAGCTAAATCGAAACCAATCGAACCAACCACCACCAATGCGTGCTAGACGGGAATTAATTATGATGATTTTTTTTTTAACTTGTACAGAATTTTTTAAACGATTGTGGTTTTCCATTTCAATCTATTTTCCAATTTTTCTATTACCGCTTCAGAGATGTTCATAAAATTTTGAATGTGTTTTAGGATAGCGTGGACAAAGTTCTAACATCGAAATGAACATGGTTTGGATAGCTCAGTAAAAACCCGATATGTGCGGAGAGCCTAGTCTAATTAATCTTATGTTCACGGGTTTTCTTCCATATATTCGAATAGGTCAGGAAATTATCGATCAGTATTGTTAAAACGGGAAACTACTTGATTTTCAATTTTATTCTCAATTGAAAATTTTGAACTTTCGCCAATTGGAATTTTGGGAGAAGGACAAAAGCCCGATATTAATAATCCCGATAATAAATTCTCAAGAGTGCAAAACCCCGAGCAAACGAAATCGCAAGAATATAAAATCCCGAGATTTCAAAATCCCGAGGTTCAAAATCTCCCGGGAACAAAATTCCGAAAACCTATGAAAATTTCAAAGTTTATTTGTTTGAAAACTATGGCTGTTATTGCAGATTTTAAGTTCAGCGTAGTTACATCAATGTATTGGCCCAACATTGGTATATGCTCAATGACGCACAATACAAGAAAACAGTTAAATAATTAATACTAAAAATTTAAGTTTAATTATGTAATTATGTATTAATTAAATAAAATAGAAACAAAATAATTAATAATGATTAATAATTATAATTAAATAATGAAAAAAAAATCATATTTATTTACATTTAGACCGTACATTCTTTATAACCATCAATAACTAAATGAAACAAACCTTCTTCGCAAACCTTTTGATTTCCGGGATTTTGTCCCTCGGGCTTTTGTATTTTTGGGATTTTGTCCCTCGGGATTATGTAATTTCGGGATTTTGTACCATCGGGATTTTGTATCCTCGGGATTAAGACTCGGGTTTTTATTCCGCGGGATTTCGTCTTTCGGGAATATGTCACCAACCCAGGAATTTTACCCAATTGACAGCTGCGTTTTTCTGAAAACAATCGGGTTGAGTTCGCGATAGCTTTTTTCAAATTTGTCCAATTTACAATTAAAAATTTAATTTTTTTAAAATTAAATAACTTAGATTTAATAGTAATCTAAGTATATAACAAAAAAATCCGTCATAAAAGTTGTATTGTTTTCTTGTAATATTGATGTTCTGTATAGTTCTGAACAGTTATGTTATACAGAACATCGATATTACAAGAAAACTATACAATTTTATGATGGACGCGAAAGAGCAGGGACTGCTTCGGCCTCAGCAATGATGGCATCGATTAAAAAAACCGATTGTTTTTCAGGAAAACACAGTCATAACCGTCAAATTCTATAACGATTGATCGAATTTGATGGTTACAACATCAATTCTCGCAATTTGAATACTTCCGGAATATTCGTGAAAATACCGGAAATAATCTTTGAATAATTTCCCAATATTTACGAAATACCACAGTAATACTGGAATATTTCCGAAATATTCCGACAATAATTTTCCCACTCTTATTTTAACAACAATTCACAATTATGACGATTCACAATTATCTATTAATTCACTATTTACACCATTTACAATTACATCACAAATTTCACTTAACAATACACTTATCATTTTCCCGCTACATTCGCTTTTAATCTTTCGCATGCCGTATCTCCTGAATGTCTCACCAAGATTGACTCATTGTGATCGTTGCACTCGTATTTATACACCTATCGAATATTCTAGGTTCGCCTGGATTTATTCTAGACGGTTCTGTTTCAGACTATTATAATCTGCTTGGCAACAAAACTGATATACAACTACTTTTAGTGCTACTACTCAACCCCAGTTATCACCAATCTCACAGAAAATGTTTGTAATGTCCTAAACTTTAAATGAGTATTTTTTGTTGTAACGTAACAATATTTACCGTGTGTACTTAAATGTGTATTTAGAAGTGTCATGAATTTGAATAAATTTTCAACTTCAAATTTCTTAATTTGCAATTTTATTCTCAATTGACAATTTTCGAATTTTCGCCAATTGAAATTTTACTTAATTCACAGTCCCAAATAAGCTACGAATCCGATTTATTGGATTGCGCGCGCCCCCTATCATGATCAGTGAAATCATCGCCAATTTGATTTGCTAATTTCATAGTGATAAGAATTTTCATAACGTTGGCCGTGATTTTACTCAACATGTTCCCAACTGTTTGAAAGCGCCTGTCTTGAAAGCGCCCAATGTAAAAACAATCAAATAATTGATGCCCTAGAGATGTTCACAGGGTCACATTTATACTTTTGAATAGCTAAAAATTCCGCCGTCAATTTCAAAAAGCGACATTACATTTGTTATAATTTTAAAATTATTGTTTCAATGAAATTTTTGAATGGTTTGATGTTGACTGAAGTTATACAGAGTTTTGATTTCCGGCGATATCCTGAACACCTCTAGGATCGAAGATATAAAAGTAGGAACATTGTCTGAAACAGCCTTCTCTAGAATTAAAAACCCTTTATTAAATTGGCAAAATCACAATTTTCTTGTGCTAATTTCAAATCGTTAAGAAATTGTTTGATCTTTATACAACGACACTATTAGAAACTCAGGGACTTCTCTAAAATACGAGTTAAAGTTAATCTAAAAATGTTTCAATTTCTGTGTAAATTTTTGGTGTGTATTTCACAATCATTGAGCGAAAACACTTTGAATGTAATAAAAAAAATTTCATCAATAATTATAACTAATTAAATTGTTGTTTATACAAAATGTATAATCCATTGGTCTCACGATTATAATTAGTGTACATATATCATCATACAACAAACGTCGAACACATTTTGCTTTCCACTCGTATACCAGATTTAAGAGATCTTTGATAAACGGAACATTAATTTTTTGTGTGCGACGAAATAACTTTTTCTTATACATACTCGTAGTGATGTACATATATAAATAAAAGTGGTTTGGACCAATCTTGAAATGTACCGTAATACCGTATGATGCGCATCTGTAAATGTAATTAACAAGAAACAGTTTGTACATTAATTTTCATATGTATAGGTAGACTCAAACCCATATACTTGAAAAGCTACTGATGAGTACATCAATTTGGATCGGAAACCGTTTAAATTTAATGTTCTCGTTGAGAGAAGGCACACCCAAAATACATAAGTCGTAATAAACACTATACATACATACATAAATAAAGTTGTTTTCCAAAATCAATAAATTATTTAATTAATTTTCTAATTTATCAAGGTCGATTGGGTTAAATTTATTGCCACCATAATTTTTAAACTGGGCCGTAATTAAATTGGATACAATTTACAAACCATCATAATATGAAATCGAGTCTCGTGCACCCACACTTAAATTCAATTATACCCTACTTCTAATTATTATTATTATTATTATTGGTAATTATAAAGTTACAATGTTTTGTTTTTCAAGTGCGATTCTATTGCATCGATCGTAATATTTTTATGTTGGTTTGATATTAATTCGTTTATAGAGCATCTTCAATTTCGTGGATAAGTTTTGATACTTTGGTCAACGCGGGCTCACTTCTGGAATTTATGGAATCAGGGTCATGGCCATTCTTTGACCTTTAAGAGTGGTAAGAAAGGTGGGCTTGCTTCCTTTATTTTCCGAAAGCCAAAGTACTTTATGTGTGAACCTAACCCGAGGATAACAATGTCTGGGAATTTGAATGATACAGCATTTGTGGTATAACCTCTCAAGTATTTTGCATTTTTCTAACATATAGCTGAAATCATCACCGACTTGTTTCATCAATTATGTCCGAAATTTATGCTGGCAAAATGTAGATGGTGTCTCTGTGATAGAATCTTTCCAGGAGGATTACTGTGCAGATACATAAAAACACAAAAATATTTTAGTTTTAACCAATATATTTTTAATTTTCAGTTCATTTTGCAGTTTTGTTATACTTGGGCTAGGTTGCTATTTCTTCCCCCTTTAAAGATCTACCCAGGCCTGTGGATCTATATATTTATTTAATGTAATTTGATTAATTTCTGATTGACAGCTGAGACTGGAGTATTTATGTTTCATAGGTAGCTGCTCCGCTCCCTGTTATTTAAATAAAGGTCATGGAGGTATTCTGGATCTAACCGTTATAGTCGATTGAAGTACTGATGGTAAGACCTTGGATATTCGGATTTTTTAGAATGTTTTGTTATGGATTTCAAGCGTTTCATTGTTGGAATGTGTTAGGAAGTTACTTTCAAGGTATCTTTTAGTATCGTTGGTGTAGAGATTCACATTAAAGTTATTCAGAAGGATTTGTGTTGTCATTTAGCATCTCAACTATTTATTTTTTGTTGTATTGTAGTTGCATTTTGCGAGTGTACCTCGTATGAGTTAACTAACCGACAGTGTTCATAAATTATTTCTTCTAGAAATTATTTAACTAATTTGTTCTACCTGATAAATTAGGTGAGGTTTATTGCTGCATTTTCGCTTTATTTTATTGATTTCGGGTGGATTTTTGTCAATTATGTCTTCGTTGAGTAGAGTAAGTTGATGACGTGAACGATTTTGAATTTCCCTTTGATAAGTCGCCCGGATCCTTGCTTAATTTTTATCGGTGCTAGAAAGAAATAGCCCCATGGGATTGTAATTGAAAAAGGAATTGAACTATTGGAGTTGAAATTTGTAGATTATAAGTGAGCTAAATTAGCAATACTATATGCAAAATGACAAGTGTATAGCACCGATATAAACGCGACATTTTCATAGCTCAGCCAGCTAAAACTACGGTTTTCATATGAAAGCATTGACATGAACATATTTGTAGCATTGCCAATTTAGCTGTGGAATAAACGCAAATGTCTGATTTTTCAGTGATTCTTTCATTGTATTGATTTTCTTTTTCCTCGGCTTCGAGATGATAAATCCTCTGGTTCTTTCGAGGAAAGTTTTGTTTGATGGTTTGGATTGATAAAGCGATTGCTGAAATTGACTCTCCTAGTTTTTATTGATTAGTTCACCACCATCGGTGTTGGTGGCTTTGGATGTTGTGACCTTGGTGCTACGATACTCTGTTGTTCTGTTGTAGAGATAATATTGGAACCGATGTATCTTCCTGGTGTTAATTGTTCGAAAAAATTTGGTTAACAGCTATTGTGAAAGTGTTATTGAAATTTTTGTTGTGTATTGATAGGTTTTGGAAGTTGAGATTTTCAGACTTCAAGGCAGGATGAATAGTTGTTGGTCATTGAACAGTGATTATTCTGGGTATTTCGTCTGATAACCCTCTTACAAACACGTCTAAGGGCGGATATATCTCGGCTACTATTTTCATCGTCTCCATATTAAATTTCCCATATTATAAATTCTTACATGCTTCTACTTCCTTGGGTTAATCTACTAAGCAGGTGTTGGAGCGTACGTTGTTCTCTCTTGTCTGCATAATGAAGTGGCAGGCAGTACTTGATTTCACACCATTAAAGACGTTGTAAGTAATAAGTGCCGAGTATGCAGTACCTCTGAATTTCTGTAATCATGAAAAATTTGTTCTCGTGATTTTTGTAGATGTAGCATTCGTTATATCGCCGAGATATAAATTGACTAATTGACCGATCGGGATAAAATTTCACACTTGGTACTTCATACTACATTCACCGGAATTGGTCCTCCTTATGACGTTTTCCAGGTTTGAAAGTAATTTGAAAATTTTATACGATTTACAAGAAACACGATGAACGAAAGATTCTAAATTAATTTAACAACAAATCGGCAATATCAGACTAGATTTTCAAAATATAAGCGGTAATGAAAAGTTTTACATTTACATTTTACAGCAGAAAAACATTTTTATGTCAAAAATTGAAATTTCCGCTTAAATTTTGGAAACTGATCTACACCGGTACTGTTGTAAAACTAATTTAGGATCTTTTAGTTCATATACGTTTTCCATGCTCTCAATGGAAGCTAGAAAAGCCTCAATTATGAAGTTTCATCTTGTTTAATCAATACGTCAGGCTATAAAGAGACCGTATGGTTTTTGGAAAAACTGTTTTTGTCAAAAATTGGCATCTCCCTCCGCCTAAATGTTAGAAAACTGATGTGGACCAATATTGTTGCAAATTTAATTCATAATTAGTTCATAATCATTAGGATCCCCCAATTTATGAGAAACAGCAATTGTAAATCACTTTCTAGTAGTTGGGTTCGTGAATATTCCACGTCATGAGAATCCATATCGAACGCCCGAAATTCGTAACAATATGTACGCGTAGCACATTGAATAGGTCTTGACGAATGCTACAAATTTAGCAGAAGCACTTTAGTACTAAATTTTTCGATGTGGCGCAGATACATTTCTTGCGATCTGATATAAACATGTAACATTTCGTTAGAAAGGTTTGAACCAGCTCAAACTCTTACCTCGTTTTTTGGTAGACCGTTCAGGAGGCACACTTAAAGGAGGCACAATTTAAAACTGCTATCTTTTGGTAGACCGTTCGATAATGGCCAAAATTACAGCAGAGTTAGGAAATTTGTTTAGAATGTTTGCAAAATCTCTGCATATGTTCAACTACGTTATATTTCAAGCATCTTAATACTCTAATAGAATCTTCTATCCTGCTTGAAGATCAGCCTTTATAAATTCTATAATTTAAAAAAATTTAATTTAGTGGTTTAGCGGGTGTTTCGAATCCTCTTTGCTTAATAATTGTCCTAATCTGCGACAAGCCGTTTTAAAGTATTGGATTTCGTAGTTTCGACCAGCAATTTTACAAACGTCACTGACCTTTTTCTCGTTCTTAGAAAAATCTGAAAATTTTGTTAATTATATCCCTTTTGTTCTACGAAACCTCTTTATGAACTATCATATTCATCTGGCTGCGCCTTAGTTATTTCCTATTAAATCTGTATGATTTAATCATCTGTTGCGATTCACACAAATATTGTAGGTGTAAAATAGTTTGAAAAAGTACTAACCTTTGATTTTTTAAATTTCATCTTCTACAGTAAATATCCTTTACAATAAAATATTGTATTTACAGGTATTGGCCTCATTTGAAAAATATCTTTTGTTTTTCGTAACGTCATTTTCAAGTGGACATGTTATTTAATTGTTTCGTCCGAATTAATACTGATTTGTGTACATTTGGATGCCCGTTATTTCCGATTAATTAGGTATATTGAAATAAATTATTTGTTGGTGACTATTTTTTAGGTATTAAATATTATGTCAAGTCAATTAAATTTAAATTCTTTTTATTCTTCAGGAGAAAACTTCAATTGGGCACGTTACAGCAAGCAAAGTCGAAGAAGTAATCTTTTTAAAACCCTTTACAGTTACAATATTTTTTTAAATTGTTCAGTGAAGGGGTAAAACAATAGACATAAGTTTAGCACCGAAATCAAATTTCTACCGAATAACAAAATTATACAAGTGTACGAATATACAAATAGTATACGTTTAGGCAAAATATTTGAGCAACAATTGTTATGTGGTTAAAATAAAAAATAATTTAAAACTACACAATAAAATTTTGTTTATCAATTTTATGGACATGACATACACTTTTGTATAAAAATGCCAAATAGTCAGTCCCTGGGTTCGGTCATATGGATTACAAGCAATAACTGCAACAGTTGTTGTCTTTATTTGGGACTTTTGACTATTGTAGCACAAAAATGTTTATAGAAGTTTCGTGTAATAACCGTTACAGTTATTGCTAGTTAATCATATGACCGAACCATGAAACAACCATTTGACATTCTTGGATTCACGTACATACCAAAGCCATAAAAAAAATCATGTCTATATATGGGACTTTTCTCGTTTCTGTAAAATTTTTCATTGAAGTTTCGTGCAACAACTGTAGTAGTTATTGTTTGTTATTCATATTACCGAACCCAAGAACCGACCATTTGACTTTTTTGTATTAAAGTACATGTCAGGGCCATGATAAAAAACCAAGTCTTTACATGGTACTTTTGAGTTCTGTGGAACAAAATCTTCAGTTTCACTGAAGTTTCATGCAACAACTGTTGCAGTTATTGCTTGTTATTTAAATGACCGAACCAAGGACCGACCAATTGCCATCTTTGTGCTATTTGGACCATTTTATGCTTTGTCTTGCAATTAAGTCAAAAACATTTTTATATTTCCATTAGGCATATTTAGCACAACGAAGTCTCAGTTACAAAACAATATTTCGATTGTGTTGCACATTTTTATTTATATTCACCTAATTGTACTTTAAATTTTGAATTTTTACTTCATAGCAACATTTAGGTAAATAACTAACCAATTCATATTAATAGTGTATATTCGTACATAAAATGTAGATTATTTGTTTGTTACGTATTTGACTGGCAATCCGTAAATAGCTGGATCCCATATTTATAATTTGTCGTGTTAGGGGCCAATGAATTTGGCACTAACAGTGAACACATATTTCAAAAATGAGGCCATACGGACCTAACTTCACCCAGTTCATATGACCTTTAAACACTCGAATGATTTTTCAATTTTTTTTCGGCGAAAATTTACTGTTAACTTCAATAACATGTAATTTTCGGCTAATATCAACAGAATTTTGTACTACCACCTGATACGAAATATGTCGATAATGCAGGTTTTTTCGGCTGAAATTTTCTTCAGTAGCATGATTGCCATATACTGTTCGTTAAAACCATTGTAATTGGAACAAATAGCACCGAACACAACACACACGCGTTTTCAATATTTGATTCAAACCTATAAGACAATTACTTTTTTATAGTAAAATACATTCGTCTGGCAACCCTGAAACCAAACAATATCGAATCAAATGAAGATATGAAATTTGTTTAGATCAGTTTTATTTTTAATCAGTAAGATCTCTCAACATACAGTTTGTAAACTTAATTAACATAACACTTAATTACTCGCCTTCCATTAAAACAATGTTAATGTGATTTTGCTTAAACATTGAGAAACATCTGTATACGATTTATTGGAATTTAATTGACTGAATCGGAACTTTTACTAAGCATCAGCAACAGAAAGTAAAAAAAACGTTTTACAATAATGTTTTAGTCACTAATTTTATGTATCTCGTACTAATGTTGTTAATTTTCACTTCAATAAATTAACATATCGAACATGAATGGTTCCATATCATATTTTTAATTTAATATATTTATTTCTAAATATTAATTAACTTTCATTATGAGATACCGTAAGCAAGGCAAACGATGTTTTATATTGATTGGATGATTAATTTTAAGCAATTTTTAACTGTACGCGATTCTTTCTTTTAAAGATTTTCTTAAGAAGATTTTACCTCGCTGAGAAATTTTTACTTTCTATATATAATCGATTGATCGCGAATCGTTTTAAGAGGCAATCTAGACATTTGTTATGTGCTTTCCTTTGTTATGACAAGAGTGCATATTCGGGTTAGATGATTTGTCTTAAACTATTTTTTTTTGTTAGTTTGGCGTTGGTGAAATTTGCTTAATTTGTTTTTTAATGCAAATAGTATCGCTGAATATTTTAGAATATTTTATAAATCTATAATTAGATTAAAAATGAAAGTTATATTTAGATTAGTTTGCTTTGACTAAATGCTAAAATACATTTAGATTCTATACAGATTTCCAGGATCTAGACAAATTACACCAAAGTTTCGACCTGTCTGCGACTGTGCAATATTCTTCTTCTTTTTCGCTGGCCCTACATGAGATGTCCACTTCGATGGGATTACATTGTGGAACCATGGTCAGAAGAGGACTTTGATGCAACTGTAGTGACGGTTGAAGTAAAGGAGCAAACCTAATGTTGATATTCCTGCGGATTAACTTCCATCACTCCAAGGCAGCTTCGGCTGGGTTGATGCTGGAACTAAGAGCGGAGGAGATAGACATTTTCTTAGTGCAAGAACCTTGGGTCTTCGGGTGACGGGTTAGTTGGAGTTAGGCCCGATGCGAAGAAGATATAGGAAAAATTTGTTCCATTTGTTAAAAATAATCTGAATATCTCTCTCAGCAGCATTGAATATCAGCATTGAAATGGATGGCCAAAATCTCGGCTTAATATCAACTTACTTTCCACATGATGAGGATGATATCCCGCCTGTCATTTTAGGAAGATCATTAAAGGAGGCTTTAAAGTGATGCAAATTCACTTTACACAATTTGAGGAATGAACGAGATGAGTTACTCCTTTATTTTATTATTCAACCTATGTTTAGGCAATGTTGGCTATGAACCAATATTTATGACTAGAAATAGACAAGAAGTACTAGACATTACACTTGTCTCAGATACCATTAGAGATGGTTTAGTGAATTCAAGGTGTCGGAGGATCAATCGTTTTCTGATCATTGTTATCCCCAATTAGAATTGGAGACAAAACTCATGAAGAAACCTAGCTATTGAAACAGGGAAACCGACTGGGATATTATTAGAACTATTCTAAGTAATATACAACCGGCTCCGAATCCAAACCTTCCTAATTCAGCACAAGAGCTTGATGTTCTATAGTGGATCAGCTATCCGACGCCTTTAATAAGGCCTTATTAGGTGCATATCCTTCTAGCAGACCTCTGGGTAAACCTCGACCACCGGGGTAGACAAAAGGACTTTCAAACACCCGAAGAAGACGCAGAAAGCTAAAGCTGCTAAAGACTAGGACTACTACAAGTCCTCGGAACCTACAAAGAACCTACAAATACGTATTAAAAATGCTAAAACAAATGTCTGGAAGCTATACTTTAGTAAAATACAGGTGTTCGAGTTTATCCCAAGACATCTAGGCTGCGTAAAATACTATCTCCAAGTCCCATCACTCTGCTTTCTCTCCAAACACCGGATGGGTCTTGGACCGTAACTAGTGCAGAATCTTTGGAGCTACTAGTGCAACCTCGCTTTCCAGGGAGTAGTCTGCGCCTCAAACACGTAGAGATAACAGAGTGAAGAAAAATCTTGTGGGATTTAAATAGCTTTAAGCCTTTAAGCATTTAAATAGCTTTAAGCCTTATAACTCGGAAGGAATATACCGGCGGATGTCCAAAAAACGACTGACTTAACCTTACCCTGGCTGGAAGTAATCTGAGATAACTAGAACTCTGTAGTAGCTTATGCGGATGATGATGCGATTAGTGTCTTCGGTAAATATTCTTGCACTTAAAAGAACGCATGCAAATTGCGCTTGGCTTTCTCTCCAGATCAACCCCCTGACTCTAATAGTATTAAATTGTCTTTCACATGATAAAGCAAATTATATGGGGTTACTGTTTGGTGGTCAGTCAATATTCTGACCAACCTAAAATCCTTGGTGAAAGTACAGCAAACAGCTGCCTTGTGTGTTAGTAGGACTCTTAGGAGCACAGCCACTGAAGCACTGGAAATTCCCTTACCTCTCACACAACTATAGATATCTTAGGTAAATAAATGGCAGCGAGCTCAACTCAACTATATCATCCCGCCACCATCTTTGGACCAGAGATTTAAGACCTGATATTCCCACCGAAGAGAATTCGTGAGAGAAGTATTTCTGAATACTGAAGGTGTTAATTTCTTTACTGATGGTTCAATAATGGAAGGAGTGGAGTTTTCTGTGAAGAATTAAATGTAAACCTCTCGTTTCAACTCCCGGACTACTGCTGTGTATTTTAAGCTGAAGTAATCGCGATAACGGAAGCCGTTGACTGGTTGAGGTATAATGTAATATCTGTAAATGTTATATTCGCATTTTTACAAACAGTTAGGCTTCAATTGAAACGCTCAAATCTAGCTAGTGAAATTTATCCAAACTAATCCAAACAATTTTAAAGTAAACATTCAGGCGAATTTGTATTGTGTAATTTCGAGGAGTGTGAAATATTTAAATTTTCCAAGAATAAAAATATTTCCTGAAATTCTCGTTCCTCTTAGACACATTTTTAGATACTAAGTATTAAGCACAGACTTCAATGATATTAGTGGACTGTTTAGAACCAAAAGAGTATCCCTACTAAGTTATTTTATTTTCTAATTGGTCTAACAGGGTGTTTAAAAATATGATATTTTAATGGGCATTAGATATATTCCAAAGTCGTTTCAAATGACTTTGGAAATTAGCTAAGGCCCATCAAAAAATCCCATTTTAAATCGTATGAAAGACCCATTAGCAAATCGTATAACTTACTAGAGATACTTCTTTTAGCCTCAGTAGTCCACCAATATCACTGAAGTTCATACTAAATGCTTAGAAAAAACTTAAAATGTCTTTGGAATGTACCCAAGGCCCTTTAAAAAAACACATTTTTAAATCTCATGGAACCCCCTGTCAGACCCATTAAAAATAATATGACTTAGTAAGGACTCTCCTTTGGGTCTCAGTAGTACACCAGTATCACTGTAGTTCACAGTTCAAACAATTTCAGGAAACATTTTTATTCTTGGAAAATTTAAATATTTCACACTCCTCGAAATTACACAATATGAATTCGCCTGAATGTTTACTTTTACAATTACAATTACAATAAGTTTGTTGTTACTGAATTTTTGGATTAGTTTGGATAAATTTCACGAGCATCTAAAATCATATTTCCTCACGTTGAAAGTAGCCTAGAATTGTCTCTTATCTCTTAACAAAGTTGCAGATCAGTTCAACATTCACCTGATGTGGGTGCCAGAGCACTTCATTATTACTCGCTCAATAAAGCACAACCTGACCCATTGCACCAAGCAGGGTGGATGTTTATATACCGTTTGCTATGTGCAAATTACTGCTTTAAGAGGAAGCTAGAAGAATAACGAGCGACAGCTGGTCCAACAGTACCTTGTGCGCAAATACTAGGCAGATAAAGCGCGACGACGGCATGACAGTATTGTGATGGGTGCCTTTACGGGAAGCTGTCTCATCGGTAAGCATGTGAGCATAATGGGAGTCTCCTCACCTGTCCCCGTCTAGCGCTTAGCAGACTGAAATTACTTGGAGCTGCCCTCCTAAATGACTTGATAGACCTCAGCAAAATGGACGTAACAGATATTCTACGTTTCGCTAAGACTTCAAGATGGTTCGATAAATAGGTGAGAAGAGAAAACAATGTGGCATGATTGTGTCTATGCCCGTCCTTTAGGACCACCACTTACCTAACCTAAAATTAATTCAAGAATTTTACACAACTTTCTGAAGGTACATTTACTGGTAATATTGTGCCAATTGCTGATAAGTTGAAATCCCCCGTAACGAGAATAAAGTCGGAAGAATTGGCAACATTATGGATTTGTGCAATGGTATCGTAGTAATTAGTGTACGATCGATCGTTGATTATGGAAGAACCGTAAATGTAAATCGATTGTCGGGCTAAAATGTTTCGGCACAGACTCTTACATACCCTTTCATATTTATTTAAAGACATTAAACTTAAATGATTTAAATTTGTACTCGCACTTGTTGTCTTATACGCGCAAATTGTATAATAGAAAATTCCACATATCTCTATTGTTGCCAATCTATCTAATATCTATCGTTTATATGTTTTGTAAGACAATTGTAGCAATAGTAGCAAATATGTACGTGCACTATGGAGCATGATTATTAAGCGTTAAAATTAAGCTACTCGTACACTAAAAATAAATTTACGCTTATTTATGCTGTTATACTGGTTATATGATCGATGAAGATAGTTATGCAAATCATTAACTTTTCATTTACAAGCGTGAACTAAAGAGTACAGAGTAAATATATGAACAGAGTATGGAGTCTCACAACCTAAATGATTTGGTAATTCATTAGATAGTTGCTGTAAAATAAGTACCAGGAATTAATTATTAATTGATTTTTAGTTGTTTTGCAATTTTATTGTTTTGTTTTGTAGCGGTCGCGTGTATGAGTAAATTGATTGAAATTTATTTCTTCTCGACAATCTACAGATTGAACCGTGCTAAATTGGTTTGTAAAATTGTGCTTATTGGTTAAGTAGTATAACTATTTTATAGCATAGGGAAATTGGTGGTGAAATTAACTTTTTATTCGTACAAGTGTTGGGTAATTTTTCTTTTAAGTATTGCTGCAACGGCATTATTGATTACATTAATCTAATGAAAATATGATTATCATCATGGCTGCGGGCCGCTTGAATAATTGGCACTGAAATTTTGATGGAATTTGTTACTTAACCCCGTTACACCCATTTAACGCATTGACATCATTTTACTGTCAAAAAAATATATCGGAAGCAAAAAAATTTGAATCAGCACAATATTACAAAAAAACGTTATAATGATCTGCTTCGGTGATGATCATAATCGTGTATAAAGCCAAAATATTAAAAATGAAGATCAACCATATTGAGCAAAAAAAATGAAAGCGTTATAAATTTTTTTGTTTTTATTTCGCGTACAACGGTTTTATCGCCATTTTTAAAGCGAACATTTCCGGTTAACCATAACTTACCAGTAGGTGTTTACTTGTTTACTATAACAACACAACTGACTCATTCCTAATTAATTTCAATATTACACCCGTGATTACTTTTGCTTACTGTCACGTTTGGATGCCCTTTAAAAATAATTCAAATTAAGAAAAAATTCCATTCGATATTTTTTAATTTACTCTCTACTCGAGCGAGATTTACTATTTTAAAAATAAGATCATAAATCAAAAGTTTAAAACGAAAACAGAGAAACATGAAAGAGAAATCAATTGGTGGTAAGATGGTATATGGCCATCACAACATTTTTTATTATATTTGTTCCATTCAAATCAAATACTATAAGGCGAATATTTGTTATATGGAGAGACGGAGAATAATATCTTGAGCACTTGACCACATTATTAAAAATTAACTCTAAATTACAGTAAACGAAGTGATCATACAAAATTCAACTAACTCAAAAATTCAAGCCACCAGATCATTTAAATCATCGTCGTTTTGTGAATTGGATGCTTGAACGAAATGAAGGGTTTTCATCCAAAATCATCTCTAGCGATGAAGCTCATTTTCATCTTAATGGATTAATGGATACATCAATAAGCAAAATTGTCGTATTTGGGGAGCGGAGAATCCTCGTGTTGTTCACGAAGAAGAAGTTCATCCTCCAAGAGTCATTGCTTGTTGTGGTTTATGGGCTGGTGGCATCATTGGGTCGTTTTTCTTTGAATATGACCAGGAAAATGCCCTTACAGTGAATGGGGAACGTTATCGCAACATGTTAACTGGTTTTTGTGGCCCAAATTGAATGAATTACGTGTCAACGACCTTTGGTTTCAACAAGATGAAGCGACATGCCACGCACGCCGTGCAGCAATCAATTTATTGTCAACAAAATTTGTTGATTCGTAAATCACATAATTTCAACAAATTGTGAAGTTCCTTGGCCACCAAGCAGCCCGGAGTTACACCACTTGATTATTTTTTGTAGGTTATTTGAAAGGTAAGGTATATGCTAATCATCCACAAACAATTCAACAACTTAAAAACTACATTCGAGCTGAAATTGAGGTTATTGATCCACTTTTATTGTAAAAAGTCATTGAAAAGCGAAGCCAACCCACCTTTCCTTATCAATCAAAAATTTTGATTTTCCATTCCAAAATGAGACTGACATTGTGTTTGTTGTACTTTGTTTATACCTACATCGATCGAATATTCTACATTCGCCTGGATTTATTCTAGAGATTATGTATCAGTTTTGAATATTCGCCCTCTGAGCTCAACATTATCACTGAAAGAACGGGCACTCACACCTTCGCCCTTTATGTTGCATCGTCCAGCACAACAAGTACCTGACATAAATGATGAGGAGGATTTGTCTCCAAACATTGATGTAGTTCGCAAAATTACTTTAAACTTTTGTTGGCAGTATCTCATAAATTTACAAACGCGGCCAAAGTGGTAGCAATCTTAACAAAATTAGGAAAAAAATGATGTCGTAATTATTTGTGAACGAAATTTGCCACTGGGTAAGTGGATGAGAGGATGAGTTGGCTCATTATCAGTTAATGAATCAATAGATTTATGGCCGGCGCGATGATCGGGATCAAAAACGATTTAGGTAGATCTGAAAAGGAAGAAAGTTAAATCAACACCTAGCTTTCGAAACCTCAAATCCAATCTAATTCTGCCACAGCTACACTGAGAAAAAATAAAGTGGAAAGGACAAGAAAATGTTATTAAAATGTTTAAATAGTTATTTGTACACTTATATCTACAGGGTGAGCCATCTGTTAGCCCTTTTTTCATTTGTTGGGAGATTCGGGACGCGAAGGATTAAAAGCGATAATGAATAGCAAGAAAATATTAAGTGGTGTTAAGTGAAAATAGTGGTGTAATTAAAAATTGCAAATACAAATAGTCTATTAAGTGAAATAATAAGGAAATCATTTGTTGTTGTGATTTACTGTTGGTAAAATAAAAGTAGAAATATTACTGTAGGAATATTTCGGGGATATTCCAGTAGTGGTGTATTTGTTTAGTAAATATTTGGAAATTATTCAGAGATTATTTCCGGTATTTTAGCAAATATTCTGAAAGTGTGTGAATTGTAACCGTCAAATTCTACAACGATATTCAAAATCCAGTGATACGAACCGGGTTTGATATTGTGAATTCGTAACAATACTTTATGTATTGGCGATTTGCACAAGGGGTACAAATGAATTGTTATGACAGTTTTGAATCTCCTTTCATAGGAAACTGCGATTCACGTTTATTTCGCCAGGTGTCAGCTACTTTGTTGGAAATCGCGAATAAAGACTTTGACATAAAGACTTTGACAGGGATGATGTCGATACAAAGTACTTTTTTCGGTACTTTGGTTGTATGAAAACTACTCGAGTTTTTAGACAACATTTTTAGAAAAAAAGAACAACAGCAAACCATTGGGTTTCATCTAGAAATCAGCGTGTTTAACAGCTCTAATTCAAAGAATAAGATATTTAATCCATTTTGTGATTAAATCTACTAACGGTAGCTTATTATTGAGGCAAGCGAAACATTTTGTGAAGACCCCATGCAAAATACAACTCTTTCTTATAGAACACTGAGATATTAGAAAATTTTGGTTCTTATTGGTTTAAATGATAGGGCTCAAATCCAGATAATAATTTTAAAATTAAAATTTATTAATTATCGGCAATTTTCTTTTCAAGTAATTGATAAATGAAATACTTATATAAAACCATGATAAGTTTAATCCCATTTCGTTAGAAAGTTGGACGACGTTTGCCAAAATTACACAATAAAAATACTTTGGGCGCACATACAGTGTAAATATACGTCTCTTGAATTGGACGCGAAGCCCAACCTTGGTCTGAACGATCACTAAATTCAGTAGCTTTAAATTAATTGTAGATTTTGGGACACGGAGGCCTGTATTCTGAAAGATCTGCCAAAATAGTATGTTTAAGCGGTTAATTTTTTTAGCTGCAGCATTACATAAAAAGATCACAAAATGTCTACTCTTTGCATTGCAGTAATCACTAAACAAACAGTAATTACTAATATTTTTGCATCGCTGTTTTAAAACCAGTTCTTAGATTTAACGTTAAATTAAAATTTGTCGGAAAATTTAAAACTACAAAACAAATTACGAGCTGAAATGTTCCGATCCACATCCTTAGTTACCATATTCGAGCAAAATATTTCCAGACACAGATAAGGTCCTAGGCCAAATATTTAATTTATTTTGAATGCAGGTAAAGCCAATGAGAAGTTTGAAGTATGCATTTGATTTTGAGTTTACCATATACTTCCAGGATTAGTAATAATGATTGCTGGGATTACGGTAAGATCTCAACGTAAAGCTATAAGTAGGTTTAGTTACGAATTAGTAGAAGCTAGAATGGGAACCTTTGCTGATGACACAGCTGTTATGTGATGCTAGTATTGTTGAGTTCACAAGAAAACTACAAAATGCTATTAATATAGTGAATAACTGGACAAAAAACTGGAGAATAATACTAAATGAATCGAAATCAACACATATCAACTATACAAATAGGAAATTAGAATATATTCCGATTAGACTGAATTCGCAACAAATTCCATACTCTGATAACGCTAAGTAAAAAAAAGAGTAGCTAAAAGTAGTAGCTAAAGTAGCTAACAGAAAAGGCAAGAACTGAATTTAAAATTGAGAAAAATGCACTTTCGTATTGGAAGAAACTCCGAACTGAAAACACTCAACAAACTGCTGTGTGGTATTCAGTTTTAGGCTGCGCAAATAAAACTACAGTTAAAATCTTACAAACATTTCAAAACAGGGCACTACGTAGCATTATGAATGCTCCTTAGTACATTATAAATGACAAACTCCATCGAGACTTAAACATGGAATACGTCAGCGATGAAATAATGAATACAAAAATTTGCAAGGAGTCATATACAGCGACTGCAGCAGCTTGACAACGAGGAACCTACTGGATCGCACCAACGGACCGAAGCGTCTAAAGAGAACAAAGCCTTTAGAATTAGTGGTTCCCTGAGTCGCTGAAATCAAGGGACTGGCAGAGCTGGGATGAACCGATAGGTTTCATCCCACAAGAATAGACTACTAAACTAATAAAACAATTACTAGATAAACAATGAGATTAGTTGTAATATTATACAGAAATAAAGGTTTTTTAAAATAAAATGTAAAAACAAATTCCCCTTCCAAATCCAACCCAGAACATTCCCGCGCCTACCAGGCCTTTTGCAAATCTTGTTTCTCCCAAATCATTTGCAAACATGAACAAGCTCCCACAAAAAACGTTTTCTATCAAAATTAGTCATCCGCGGAAAATGATTATGATCTTGATACAACTGGCAACTAGAATCGACCCATTCCTAACCGAGTCCCACGCAAATGCTATATCAAAATACTGCAAAAAACGAAAAAGCTTCATTGGAAATTGTCATCCCTCCCCTAACCTAACAAAAACCGCTAAGTATGAAGTTCTGTCCTGATCAGTCAATCCATATGGGACGTAGAGCGGCTGAACTATGGCAAAACAACAGTTTACAACCAAAATCATCACTTCCGCCTAAATTTGGGAAAATAACCAGCCCTATTACACATCCAATCCATAATCCTTCCGCTCTCAAACGATTCCCTCGCTTGAGGGAGATAATACGCTCCAAAATAATTGAAAACGCATCAACAAATGATAAAGCTTAAACCACGATAAGATAATATAAGCTGTCACATCCGGAGGGTCGACCTCTGCCAAAAGCCCACTTGGACCGCCCCCCAACACATTAAAAATGTTCAAGTATTAAGCTTGATCAAAATTAGTCAATCCACTTGGGATGCAGAGAGGACACAGACCTCACATTTCCACACTTAGTCTTACTCTATAAAAGAACGTTTACCCTATTAAAAAAGAACTTTTTATTAAATAGGGGATTAATTAATCCAACAATTGTCCACCATACCAATTTTTGGGAGCTTATACCAATTTTTTGGATTAATTTTGAAAATAAAACTTTAATTTAAGAGCACCCCAATTTAGAAATTTTGATCTGGCCACTCTATTTGAGTCTCATCAGGCTTAATTCAATTTAAATTGACTTTACTAAAATATTGGTGCAGTCGGTAAAGGTGTACAAAGTACTTTCAAACTAAATTCAGTATTGTGTTCCTCAAAAAATCAGTACTTTTGATTTCTAGCCGGTATCATCGTTGACCAGTACATATCTGAATTAGCAACAGGTGGTTACAAATGATAACCTCCATGACTGTATATCAAATAAGATAGTAACAAAATTAAATTCTCAATATTCTCTCCACTATAAACGCTCTCAACATTTTTTACTCCATCATTTTAAACTATTCTCGCGTTGGAAATCTTAACTTTAATAATTTATTGACAATTTACTGTTATACATATGAGAGTAAGCGAGACAACTCGATAGTACGTAAAGTAGATTTGTGATACTCATAAAATCCAATAAGAAATGTAAATCATAAAATTTTTTAGTATATCGCGAGAATTACAAAAAGCCACTAATCAAGTTGGAACTTTTGTACATTTCGGTCGTGGTTTTTTACGTTTTTCGTTTGTTTTTTATTTTTAAATATTTATAATTAGTGTATACAATTAATTAATATTGTGATAAAATATCGAAATAGTTTTAATGTTATAGCTAGTATCGATAAATTCTATGCAGAGACCAAGAATTACCTCAACATACAAATCCCAATTGGAATATTAAATACTTTCACAAATACGTGTTTTTTTTAAGTTTTGTTTTGCTTCGCGGATTTATTATTACGTGAATTTATTTATTCAGTTACATAGATAAATATTATTTATTAATAAAATAAATAAATGACAAAGTGATTATTACCATTATTATTATTTATAGTATATTGAGGTGCAAAAAAGTGCTAAACAAATCGTGAAGTTTGTGAATAAATCAGTTCAGTTATTTTGGGTGTATTATCCGCAACCAAACAACAATATTTTTAACGACCGCAATCATCAAATTGAAGAATTGCCTTGTTATTAAATTTAAGAGAGATGATTGATTGAAAATATTAAATTAAATAAGTTGTGTGTACTCGTATAATAATTTTCCATTCTTAAATTATTAAATTAAATTAAATTAAATTTGTTATTTTTATACATAAAGTGATTGTTTGTGGAATTTTGTTGGAATAAATATAGAATAACAACAAAACACAAAGAAATAATATTCATAAGAAGTTATACGAAATATATTTTTGTGGCCTTCAAAATTCTTTGGACTGAAATTTGAATTTAAATACAACAATACGGTGTTGTGTGTGTGTTTTACTTATTTATTTTGTTAAATAAAGGTTAGTGATTTAATAGTTTTTTAAAGCTTGTACATACTTACACTAGACAGCTACTTCTAATTAATAATACAACGTGAATCTCTTGTGTTGTTTTTGTTTAAAACTATTTCCGGTTTGATTTTTTTTATCTATTTTACGTTGGTTTCTTAAATATTTCAATTCTGGTAAATAAACAGCCCGAGTTTTAACTATCTAAGATTATAGTTTTGTATAGTCAAGTGTAGATGAAAAGCTGAGCCAATAAAATATTACGGTTTCCGCCCCTTAAATTTTTCCTTGAATTAATTTAGATTAGTAACATTTACTATGCCGATTGTTGTTTTTTATTTGTATCTGCAAACATGTTCTGCTATTTAAGTTTTTGTTACCGTTTCTAATAGGAAACATTCGCTTAAGGGGCTTCTGTTATTGCATGTACCAAGGTCGCCTCTGGAACTATGCATTTACATAAACAAATCATTTTTTTAGTTCCATTCGATCGTATCATTGTTATTCCTAACCATTCATTTCATCCATTCATCAGTACAACATAACACATAATAGTTAATAACAACTTAGTTATTTTAAAACTTACTATACCACATTGCTTTTAAAATAAAATTTAACTATAAGTTGTCAATTGCTTCTAAATCTTACAATTATTATTTTTCTGGGTCATTCCTTGGTTATTTGTACAGCTCAGTAGTTTGATCTATAATTTTTGAAGACCATATGCATATTTTTTGGCACCTGCCGCAAGAGCCAAATTCTTTTAAGCGTTTGTTAGTGTTTTAAATACGAAAAATAGTGACTCCTCAATATTGTAAATGGGCGCTTTCAGGCTACGCAACAGTTCAAAATCGTTGCATTCCCATCAGACAATATTTTTCTCGCTGGGTGATTTCAAGCACATCAATGATAGCAGATTCAAAATCTTTGCATTCAACTGTGGACCATCGGCTTAATTGCATTTCACGTCCTCGCATTGTTCTGCAGTGTGTTGATACTCTTCTAGTTTGAGCCAACATCGTGCAATTAGAGGTATTAAATCTGATTTTTTTGAGCATTAGTAGTTAAGAAGGCGCAATCGGTGTCCCGAACAAATAAATACGGACTCGTACAAAAGCATGTGCTGGCATCGGTGTAGTGTGAATTTCATGTTGTAAATTTGGATTAAAAAACCGTTAAAGTTTTTTGAAAGTCAGGTTAACCGGGTTTAGTTTAGTAACTTCATAAATTGACGTACTTTACGTTTCTCTGCTGGCTGCAATTAATTACTAATAGCGTTCGTTTTTATTTTTCCAGGTATAATATACTTAATCATTAACATTTATTTTTAAAATTTCCAATTTCTTTTAAGTTTAACCATGCCTTTTTCAATATTTTTTCACGGAATGACTACTTTATCTAGATAAGCAATTATTTATTTGTTTGCCACTCGCGCAACCGTGTCCATCGTTTTTAAAATTACCAAATCAATAAAAGGCATTCGAAAAAATTCGTAACACTGATCGAATGTAACAAACCGTTTCAGTTATTGAATCTAGCTCCATTGAGATCTTGAAGCCAAGCCCAACACAGTGAAATAAAACCATTCGTTCTTCATTTTTACCAGAATAATTGAACCACAGCGTAAGCTAAATGTGAATTTCGAATACCGTTTTCTAACAATTCGTTCTAACGTTCTAATAATTCTAACGTTTCGCTGATTAAATGATAATAACTTCCGTCGTAATTTCAATTTACGTTTCGTTTAATTTAGTTTTTCCAATTTCAATTAGATTTTTGCATAAAACATTGACTATATATATTCAAAAATTACCAAAAACATTACAATTAAAACACCTGCGTCCGACCTTGGTTTCAATAGGTTTAGATAGTGATCTGACATATTCGTTTGACGTTGAATTGTTAAAGTTGTTAGTTCGAGTATTCAGTGTAATAAATTGGTTTGTTTAATATTGGCCTTAAGGATGCCTAATATCATGATTTTAAATATAAGGATATGAACGACCAAAATTCTGCTATCCTATCGTTCTTGGGTTGTTTTGGGTCCTAGGCACTCTCAACTCTTTCACGGTTCGCTTTTCCCATCCTTACTTTTTCGCCGTTTCCCAGCCAATTCGAGATCGTACGGCTATAGATCCGATTTTCGTAGAACGATCTGTGCATTGCATAGTTCCATGCGAGTCTATAGTACTGGCATGGACGATGGATCGGCCCATGAGTTTTACGGTTGGACTTACTAAACTTTTGTAATCAACTTTGAACACTACTGAAACGGATTCTCTGTTGAGTGTTCTCCAGCATTACTCCTTCTTTTCTTTCAAGGATAACAACCGCATTCAAGATCTGGACGTTTAGTTATGGAGTGTGATGCCTTATTATTGCAATTTTACATTATTTTAATATGAACAACAGAGAGATGGAATTAATTACACTTAAAAAAAAACGAGTAGACATCGACTTGCGTGGCCCACACAGGCTCATGCATAGTTTTTTGTTTTTTTCTGGAATTTCGTTTAAATAATTTATTGGCATTTAAAATTGAACAAATTTTATTTAAATAAAATCAGTTTACGCAAAAAGTCTAAAAAATCTCGTGACAATAATGGCAGAAAGATATTTAGTAGAGCTATTTAATAATACGGTCCCAATTGTACCGCAATTTTTAGTTTGTTTATTAACCGACAACATCTTCAAGCGCAAAATACTAAACCAGTTGAAACAATGATAACGTTCTTTTTGGTTAATCGAAACTTCTTTAACCAGGGCTGAAAAATCTTCGATAGAATATATTTTCCGCTGTGGCATCCATTTTGTATACATTTTTACCAAATTGAGTACTACAACTGACGTTTTATAAAAATTGTCATTCAATATGTCTACGATGTGAACTATTTACCGCATCTCTTTCGCCGGTTCACCAGTGCCATTTTATTCTAATTGGACGTTTTCTGGAGTGGTTGTAGTTTTGAACGACAATTTACTGACTATGTTTAGTGTTTTGAGTTTGAATTTAACATTTGGAAGCGAAGAATTAGACTTAATTCATTGACTACTTCTTGAATTTTTTCACGTGACGAATAATTTCTCGAAACTATCACTATCCAACAGCTTCACCATCACTAGGCTGACCGATTCCTTTCGTGTTTTTTTTTACTTTAGTTACTAAAATTCGGCCAAAAGTTGTCTTGTTACTGCAAACGAATTGTATAAAAACTCAATTTGTTTTCTTTTAGTGGTATAAAGTCGATTATCGCGAAAACACGCTTAGAAGCAAAGAAATTGTTGAGATTACGGCCATTTTAGACAAATTCCGTTACATGTGGGCCAACAAAAAAATTAATTAAAGTTACTCAAAACTCGCTGTTTGTATTTGATTAAGTCAAATTTAGCCGAAGACGGCTTTCGAATACAATAAGTTATCTAAATTTTCGAAACTAAATACAATTTTCATACAAAAAAATACGAAAATTATTTAGAATTCATTGTTTAGTATTTTATTACGTGAAATTTAAATTTTATCTTAATATAAGGATTTATAAACTTCATCCAATTTTCGCTGAAAATAAATGAATAGTTTATTTTTATTTAAAAGTCTTCAAAATTGATTGTTTTGCATTTTATTGAGTGAAATTTCGGTTTAATTTAATTACACTCAAAACTTGTTTTAGGTTGAATAAACTATAGAAACTTTGAATTTCACCGAACTTTCATCGAATTTTCACTAAAAACAAGATAATAATTTATTTCTGGCAAAAGTTACTCAACATTCGCACGTTGGTAATTAATTGAGGAATTCAAGCCTAATTGGACTACACTCAAAATTAAATTATTTAAATTTCCGAAACATAGACCAACTTTCACTCAAATAAATTAATAATTTATTTTTAACTAAATTTTTCAGAATTTAATGTTTTATTTGATTGAGTGAAATTTAGGTTTCATTCGATTACACTCGAATTAAGCAAGTTTAGAGATTAATCAATATTTTGATTCAAACAATTTAATAAATTATTGTTAACTAAAGTTATTCAATATTCTCTGGTTAGTATTGGATTGAGTGAAATTGAGGCCTAATTAGTAAAATTCAAAACTGGAATTTTGCTAATCTTCGAAAATTACTTTTCACTTAAAATCAATTATTAATTTTTAACTAATGAGTGAAATTTAGGTTTAATTAGATTACACTCGAATTAAGCATATATTTCACTCAAAGCAAATTAATGATATATTTTTAACTACAGTTACTAAGCATCTTGTTATTATTTGTTTGGGTGCAATTTAAGTCTAATTAGATTACAATCAAAATTGAATTATTCGAATTTAACCCAATTTTCACTCAAAATAAATTATTAACTTATTTTTAACTCGAGTGAAATTTAAGTCTAATTTTAAATCTTATCTTAATTTAAGTATTTAGAAACTTAATTCAATTTCACTCAAAATAAGTGAAACATTTGTTTTTATTTAAAGGTAGTTACATGTAAGTGCTGACTAGATTTGTTTAGTTTGGTATCAGTACATAAAAATAGAAGGTTCTATTTTCACGATCGCGAGAGTAAACAGTGCCGTGATACATTGTCAAGACATTTATAACATTCAGCCCGAAATTTTAAAAATTTCTTCTGTATGAATGTTAAATACAAAATTTACTTAATCTATGACCCCCTGTCGGAGTGCAAAACTCATGATCCGTCTTCCATGCCAGTATAGGCTGGCATAGAGCTATGCAATGGGCAAATTATTATATTAACCGACACTGGCGTAAAAGTAAGAAAGGAAAAAGCAAACCGTAAAAGAGTTGGGAGAGCCTTGGCTCCAGAACAGATTGCAGGGATAGTAAGAAAATAAAAAACAAAAATGTATTTTTAAGTTATCCTTCAATTGCTGGGAAGTCTATACGGCCTTAACCTCAGCTGGAAAAGATAATGCGGAAACTAGCTTATTTATTCTGGATATAGTGGTTTGAAGTTTTGACCATAAAGAAAGTACATAAGAGTAGTAATTCGAATGCAATAAATTGTCATATGAAATTTAAAATCGATGTACTTTCTTTATGGTTTTCACTACAAACAGAGAGATTCACAGAAAAACTCTATTTGAAATTACCAGAATATAGTCGTTTGAATCTCGCCTCATCATACGTTGAAATTTTGGCCATAAACTTAGAGATTTTCGGAAAAATCTATCTGAATATATTCGATTTAATTTAATCTTACAGACGATTCACGAGCACTTGAACTGTACCGCCAAATTCGTTGAAGTTTTGACTACAAATCTGAAATATTTCGAGAAAAATCCTATAATGAATTATTTGGATATAGTCGTTTGAATCTCGCCTCAGTTAGAATTTTTCCAGTAATTTCGCTCTTTGTTGTCAGAACTTCAACAAATTCTGTGATATAAAATACGTCAAGCGCTTGTGAATCACCTGTGAATCGATATTCAATCGACTTTATCCAGATAATTCCAAATAGAATTTTTCTGGAATATCTCACTTTTGTAGTCAAACTTCATCGTATCAAGTGGTATACGTCAATTGCTCGTGAACTACCTGTGAGACGACATTCAAGCGACTATATTCAAATAATTCCACTCAAAACTTTTTTGAATTTTTTTTTGAAAATGTAACCTATTAATTTCATCAAATGAATTGATAATTTAACAGTAATACATTTATTTTTATTATTAACAAAATTTAGAGGCCACGATTAAATCGAAATTCATTTAATACACAAGTAATTCAGTCATAGTTTACGTGTATTTTGTGTCATGACAAGTGGCGTGGCCATAAGTAACAAATTAAAATTTCGGGCTTCATGGACGTCATAAAGATAACAGAAATTGATACTTTTATATATTGGACATGTGCACTTATTGAACTACACATATCTACATAATATTGTGTATTGTGGTTTGGGATCACGTTGAAGTTATGTGATAGTTATCACAACATGATGTGACTTTGAGAATAGTGGCGACTCAAAAATATATAATAAAAAATATCAAACCGCTGGGACAGAATGAACATCAAACCTTACTTAATTGAGATTGTGGTCAAATGAAACAAAATTTTAATTTCAAACCCCCAAATTTACCTTTTTATTGTAGTAAAAAAATATCCACCCATAATTTTAATTCTCATCTCCCAACAGCATTTCAACTAAATCAACACTACAACATTTATCGCTATCCAATCGCTGCGATGATTTCCAACGGAGCAGCGTTGGTAAATATACTAAATTTAAACGTGCATCCTTTCGAAATGGGCATTCGGGATCCTTCCAGTAGACACGTTCCCCAACATCGACATGAACAAAATGGCTTTTATCGGCAACTGTTTTCAGTGCTTCGATAATAATGGGCTCAGCTTTTATGCAATATTGACACCAATTTACACCAACCTCATCTACCCCTCCACTAAACAATACATGTATTTTTTCACCGGAGTTCTCTAGGCACGTAATTAACTTCGAGAATGCCTCGTAGCCCTGGACATGATGTTTAATCACCATTTTTGAAAGTTGCACTAAACCAGCCAACAAAATAATCAAAATAAAATTATTTGTTTGTATAAACAACAGGGTTGCTTGCATTATATAAAGAAAACTATTTTACGGTGGAATTACACTGCTAAAAACAATATAAAAAACAAGATTACTCAAAAATGTAAATCGTATTCCGTCTAGGTTGATTAAAAATGCAGAACGCATATTAAATTACGTATCCAACTCGTTTATATATAGGATTTAATTGATTATTGCAAACATGGCCATAACACTATTATCTCAAAGATTATGTAAAGGAACAAAATTATACCGATTCGATAATCGAAATTAGCACGATAGAAATTTGAAGTTTGATTTCAGGTAGTTGCCGCACGTTGACTGCACATCGTAACGACGCGCGACCTAAACAAATTATTTACAAAAAATCAGTGGTTTTACAACGTTTAGTTATAGTTGAGTGAATTCGAATAAGATACGTACAAGAATCTAAGGTGCAGAAATAATTTTTGGTTAGTTTTGTATTATTTCTAAAAATATTATAGAGTTGAATCTTAATTCTCAGAATACAATACATAAGTTACGTAAATTACGTAAATATATTTGAACCGTGAACCACCTTGAAGTGTTGTATTAAATTTACTTTTTGTTTGAGCTTATTTGATTTATAATCACTTCTTATTATTTAAATTGGCTTAGCTGAAACTGAAATGTTAAGGGGGCTCAAGTTTTCTGTAAGAAAGAAACGTATTAGTTAAGAATAATCCTACATAACCAATTTCGAAACGTCAGAACTTAAAATTTGAAATCTTTAGTCTGGTTTGTGTAATAATTTGGTGAAATATTGGGAAAGGCGGACAAAAATCTTGATTAATATTTCAAATTGGAAAATTTTCAATCATTTTGCGTAAATAACGATATTTTGGGAAAATTTTATTTGGGTAATTACAGCCTTTAGGTGAATGGAATATTTTTATGTACAATTCAAATGAGCGTTTTATATTTATTGTTTTTATAGAAAATAATTTTAGATTAAAGTTCAAAAATTTGTTCAAATACTCATTTTGTTCAAATTAATTTCAAACCTATTAAGAAATCAACATCTCACTTTATTTAAATTAGTGAAGATCATTTTGAGGTTACTTAAATGTCACCTCATCTCTGTAACAAAACGATATTTAGTAAAAATTTGGCAATAGAATGGGAATAACCGTTTAATAAAGAGGTAATTGTAGGTTGCTGTGGAATATGTCCTTCAACATTTCAATACTCCTCCCCAATCTTGTAAACCAATTAAACTTTTGAAACTGATAATGGTTTAGTCAGTAGATCTGCAACCATTTCATCTGCAGCACATCATTCACACTTCGCTATATGGTTGTCAACGTAATACTTAACAAAGTGTGTATCAGTATCCACATGTTTCATTCGCAACGAAAATTTTTTCCTTTTCAATATATTCAAGGCAACTTTGGTTGTCTTCGAAATTTTTTATTGGTCCACGATTATGCATTTCAAAAAGAGTCTTTAAAATGCTTTTCACGTATGAAATTAGTTGAATGATTTTGCAAGCCAGAAGTAGATCATCGACATAAATAAGAATGTATTTGGGGTACAAATAAGTTTTGAAGGATTTATAAAAGATGGCGTAACTACAGGGGTCGTCACTCGAAGTGTTACCAATTAAAAATGCTGTAAATTTGTCAATTTTTATTTTTTATATTTCAAAACTTCAGTATATCGTAAAAACATTTCAAATTTAACAAACAATATGTTATTGTTCGATGTAGCCACCTTTAGCGCGGATAATTGTATCGAGTCTGTTCCAGGAGGCTTCACACGCTACACGAATGTAGTCTGATGGTAATTTGTCCCATTCTCGGCGAAGAGCAATCTTTAAGGCATCGACCGTCTCATATTTTTTAATTAATACTCTGGCCTCCAGAATGGACCATATGGAAAAATACATTGGGTTTAAGTTCGGGGAATATGGTGGTCATTGTTGTGAAGAAATGAAGCTGGGAACTTTTTCTTGTCAAAAATGTTGGGTTTCAAGGGCTTTATGGTATGGTGCCGAGTCTTACGTACCCAAGGTAACAAAGCATTGTTTAAAATCTTTACGCGGTATATTTGTTGATGGCTTCAATCGTAGTTCAATTTTTAATAAGCCCCAAGCTACGAACAGACACATTGAGATGTTTCGCCAATTGAACTGCGCTTTATCGTGGATTACGTTTAATTCTGGCCTTCACCTTTCGAACCATTTTTGGCGATGTTGCTGTTTTTGGATGTCCATCTCCATGGCGTTTTTTGATGCTACCAGTATCATTGTAACGTGTAATGATCCGATAGACAAACAGTTTGTTCACATGTAAATGTCGTAGCTCTTTAACAATGGCTGGTTGGCATTTCCCAGCCAAATACAAAACAGTAACACTATTGCGTTTGAATTCCGTTTCGATAACTTTTTTAACTACTTTTTTAACTTTACGACGTAAAACGATATGCTTCCTTAGGCTTGTAAACAACATAACAGACTGGCGCTTATCAACAAATGAGCGCGCTTTCATTATAGCCGTTTTGTTGCTACAGCAGTGTGAAGTTTGTAACACTTCGAGCGCCAACACCTGTAGTATTAGATAGAATCAGGCCATCTTGTAACTATACTCATGTTAAAGCGTCACCATTTCCCTCTAAAAATCAGTATGTGTCATTTCGCTGAAGTGTGAACAACATATTTTTTGTGCTCTAACCATGTCAACCTTTGTGCCAACAGAGGCGAGTACTGGTCCGCCGTTTTAAAAGTGGCGATTTCAACACCAGTGCCAAAGAACGCAAAGGGAGACCAGTAAAGTTTTAAGACGCTGAGTTGGCGGCAGTATTGGACCAAGATTCATCCAAACTCAAAGAGGAGCGAGAGAGCTTGCTGAAACTTTGGAAGTGACTCAACAAGCGATTCAAAACTGTCTCAAGACGCCAAACGCCGTTTTTTGACGTGCGAACAACTACTCCAAAGACAAAATCGGAATCATTTTTTGCATCGAATCGTGACAGAGGACGAAAAGTGAATCCACTATGACATCGCAAAGCGCAGAAAATCGAGGGATAAGCCCGGTCAGGCATCAATTTCAACCGTCCAACCGAATATTCATGGCAAGAAGCTAATGCTGTGCATCTGGTGAGATCAGTTCGGAGTGATCTACTATGAGCTACTCCATCTTAACGAAACCATCACTGGTGAAGCTCAAACGAAGAAGCCATAAGGGTCGATTCTTGGATTGCCTCAAAATACGAGGAATTTTTTTAGACGCAGAATCCGCATACTGGCTGAAAGATGGGAAAACTCGTATAGTTGACGATGGACAATACTTTGAATAAAATACTTTGTACCAATTTCTCTGAATAAAGCTTCACAGTTCTAAAAAAAACTCAAAACTTATTTGTACCCCCAATAACACCATTTACCAATACTTTATTAATAGTTTTACTCCACGACCTAGCGGCTTGTTTCAACCCATAAATGCTTTTCTTCAACAAATATATACTTGCGATGATCCATTCCCAAAACCCAAAGGTTGCTTCATGTAAATTGGTTCAGTTATTTGACCATAGAGAAAAGCTGTCTTTATGTCGCAGTAATTTACATGCATTTTGTATTTCCCAGTAAACGATAATAATACTCGAAATGAAGTTTGTCTAACAATAGGTATCGAAACTTCATCATAATCCACTCCATATTTTTGAGAAAATCCTTGCGCAACGAGACAAGCTTTATATCGTTTTATGCTCCCAGCATAGTTTATTTGGTTTTGTATACCCATTAGCAACCCATTTGCTCTGCGATCATCAGGTAAATCACATAATTCTCATACTTTATTGTAATGCATTGAATCCATTACATCCTTCATAGCTTCTAACCAAGATTCCTTCAGTTTACATAAAATTGCGTCGTTATAGCTTGATGGTTCGAAAACTTCTTTTGTAACAAAAATTTCTACATTCAAATCAACAATAATTTCATGATCAACATCTTCCTCGTCGCTATTTACTTCTTCGATTCATATTCAATTCATATTCAATTCATATTCAATTCATATTCAATTCATATTCAATTCATATTCAATTCATATTCAATTCATATTTAATTCATATTCAATTCATATTCAATTCATATTCAATTCATATTCAATCCATATTCAATTCATATTCAATTCAATTCATATTAAATTCATATTCAATTCATATTCAATTCATATTCAATTCATATTCAATTCATATTCAATTCATATTCAATTCATATTCAATTCATATTCAATTCATATTCAATTCATATTCAATTCATATTCAATTCATATTCAATTCATATTCAATTCATATTCAATTTATATTCTATTCAATTCATATTCAATTCATATTCAATTCATATTCATTTAATATTCAGTTCATATTCAGTTCATATTCAATTCATATTCAATTCATATTCAATTCATATTCAATTAATATTCAATACATATTGAATTCAATTCATAACCAATTCATATTCAATTCATATTCAATTCATATTCAATCCATATTCAATTTATATTCAATTCATATTCAATTCATATTCAATTCATATTCAATTCATATTCAATTCATATTCAATTCATATTCAATTCATATTCAATTCATATTCAATTCATATTCAATTCATATTCAATTCATATTCAATTCATATTCAATTCATATTCAATTCATATTCAATACATATTCAATTCAATTCATAACCAATTCATATTCAATTCATATTCAATTCATATTCAATTCATATTCAATTCATATTCAATTCATATTCAATTCATATTCAATTCATATTCAATTCATATTCAATTCATATTCAATTCATATTCAATTCATATTCAATTCATATTCAATTCATATTCAATTCATATTCAATTCATATTCAATTCATATTCAATTCATATTCAATTCATATTCAATTCATATTCAATTCATATTCAATTCATATTCAATTCATATTCAATTCATATTCAATTCATATTCAATTTATATTCTATTCAATTCATATTCAATTCATATTCAATTCATATTCATTTAATATTCAGTTCATATTCAGTTCATATTCAATTCATATTGAATTCAATTCATAACCAATTCATATTCAATTAATATTCAATACATATTGAATTCAATTCATAACCAATTCATATTCAATTCATATTCAATTCATATTCAATCCATATTCAATTTATATTCAATTCATATTCAATTCATATTCAATTCATATTCAATTCATATTCAATTCATATTCAATTCATATTCAATTCATATTCAATACATATTCAATTCAATTCATAACCAATTCATATTCAATTCATATTCAATTCATATTCAATTCATATTCAATTCATATTCAATTCATATTCAATTCATATTCAATTCATATTCAATTCATATTCAATACATATTCAATTCAATTCATAACCAATTCATATTCAATTCATATTCAATTCATATTCAATTCATATTCAATTCATATTCAATTCATATTCAATTCATATTCAATTCATATTCAATTCATATTCAATTCATATTCAATTCATATTCAATTCATATTCAATTCATATTCAATTCATATTCAATTCATATTCAATTCATATTCAATTCATATTCAATTCATATTCAATTCATATTCAATTCATATTCAATTTATATTCAATTTATATTCAATTCATATTCAATTCATATTCAATTCATATTCAATTCATATTCAATTCATATTCAATTCATATTCAATTCATATTCAATTCATATTCAATTCATATTCAATTCATATTCAATTCATATTCAATACATATTCAATTCAATTCATATTCAATTCATATTCAATTCATATTCAATTCATATTCAATTCATATTCAATTCATATTCAATTCATATTCAATTCATATTCAATTCATATTAGATTCATATTCAATTCATATTCATTTCATATTCAATTCATATTCAATTCATATTCAATTCATATTCAATTCATATTCAATTCATATTCAATTCATATTCAATTCATATTCAATTCATATTCAATACATATTCAATTCAATTCATAACCAATTCATATTCAATTCATATTCAATTCATATTCAATTCATATTCAATTCATATTCAATTCATATTCAATTCATATTCAATTCATATTCAATTCATATTCAATTCATATTCAATTCATATTCAATTCATATTCAATTCATATTCAATTCATATTCAATTCATATTCAATTTATATTCAATTCATATTCAATTCATATTCAATTCATATTCAATTCATATTCAATTCATATTCAATTCATATTCAATACATATTCAATTCAATTCATATTCGATTCATATTCAATTCATATTCAATTCATATTCAATTCATATTCAATTCATATTCAATTCATATTCAATTCATATTCAATTCATATTCAATTCATATTCAATTCATATTCAATTCATATTCAATTCATATTCAATTCATATTCAATTCATATTCAATTCATTTTCATTCATTTGCAATTCATTAAATTAAATTCATTCTCAGTTCCCTTCAGTTTATCTCTCTGATATCTCCAAACTTAATCTGCGAAATAATTGAAAATATCTATAATGTTAAAATACTTGCAAAAAACACTGCAGACAATAGTTAAGACTAAGTATAACCTCCAAAAATTATCAATTAAAATCACCCTATTTGTCAACAAAGTTCGTTTCAAATATTTCGCTTGAAATGCTCAACTGTTTTCTTTATTGTCGCCCGTAATTTAAAGTCATTTGCAATTTATTACCAATTTTGTTGGCTTTAGACGGCAATTATGAGGAAACCTATCTGGCTAGCTTTCAGTCAAACCCCTTAAATTCCCTTTAATTTTAGAACATCGGATTATATTGGACGGCCCTCATACAGTGCCATAATTTCGCCTCTTAGAGCTGAAGTCCCACAGCAAGAACACAATTTTTGAATAATCCCAGTTATTACTCATCACAAACAGATTCGGTTAAGGTTATACCCAGAGCGTGTAACTTGTTATCTTTATTATGTTATATACCCTCAAGGCTTAGTTTGTAAATAAATTACAGATATAAATATTTTGTATTAGATTGTTATAAGACGTTTAACAAGATTAAGATTTCAAACAAGAAAGAATATAACTACATATTTATGAAATGTAAGCTCATCAAATTGTTTTCTTAACGCTACGAAGGTGATTTATGTTGCTTTTGTTTAAGAATTAATTAGTTTTATTCTCGAAACCCATTGCAACATAATTAACATTTCTAAACTGGCCATATATATATATATATATATATATATATATATATATATATATATATATATATATATATATATATATATATATATATATATATATATATTAATTTCAAGGTGCTGTTTTAGTTTTAGTACTATAAAAACGCGGAACAGTGCACAATTGGCACGACCATGAGATTAAATATTCATAATGTGGCTTCACGAATCTTTAAGTATGCAAGCATGCAAAAATGACTCATACGTATAAAATACGGTCATAAATCTTGTAGGAGAATTAATGTCTATTTAATCTTAATACTAATCTCGATGTGCAGTTTATACAAGATGAAATGAATTAACCGGACCGTGACATCATCACTACACGCAAAAATTTTAAATATTAGCCAAAAACATGTTTAATTAAGCAAAATCGCTTCTAATAATCGACGCAAGTATAATTCGCGCGTTATCTCATTCCCCGCTTGATAACAATTAAGTTCACTTATCTCTATAATGAAATAAAATTACGGTGTATTATCATCACGACGACGTTTAAATATTAGATAAAATTTGCACATAAATTGTTTTCATATGAGTCTTGTGAGGTATTATGAAACAGATGTCTACAAGGGAGTGTTGGTGCGACATGGGGATTCACGGCAAAATCTGTAGCGGTTCATTCAGCTGGTATAGGCTTAATTTATAAAAAAAAACTAAAAAACTATACCTTTGAGTTATTTATAGGTAATTAGAATTAAGTACAGCTCGTGTAATGACAGTGCACGTTGTATGATTTCGTCACAATACAGTGAGCACATAAATTTGTGTTTCTATGAAAATTTTTTATTTTTTAGTAATCTGGATGGTTATTGAAGTTAATGTAAAGGCAATCTTTGAATCCACTGCAGTTTACATTTTAAGAATTGTATTGTAGTACACATGTACACCGGTGTTTTGTTTTATCTTTATAATCTAAGTAATTCTAAGAAACTTTACTAAATTGAAACTAGGATCGTACAGTAAATCTTTAACTTTTAGGTAGAGTCCTCAGTGAACCTATAAAGGGAAATTGTTCGTACCTCGTAAAACACAATCGCTTATGGTTATTACCTTCTCTATTTGATTTATTTTATTTTAAAAAGGCACACGCAAAGACAAGGGTTGCCCAGGAGACCGGTATAATGAATTTACAGTTCAAAGCGAATTTAACCACTTCCGTCTACCTTGTCTTTCAAATAAAGTAATAACTGCATGCCTTATTTTATAATTTTATAACAATTTTGTGCCAATCTTACCTAGTTATTTGTTTACAAAATAATTTTAATTTTTTAACCGTGTATGTTGTTCCAAAAATTAATCTAAATTAATTAAACACAAATCTCAAAAGCAACATTTTTGATCCATTGAAGCAATTGAAATAAAACATTAGTCATAATTTGACCCATATATGTAAATAACTTCTGCTCAAACACTCTTACAATAAGAGTTAATTTAAAATTAAAAAGGGGATTTTACAGGTGCTACCGCGCCCCTATACGAGGTTCATGGAACATTGTACCCGATAGCTATTTCAATTGTAAGGTTATATACACTTTGCCTGGTTGTTCTGTTATAAACCCTTCTATCGGGCAGGCAGTCTCATTTTATAACCACAGAACATCCTACTCCTTAGACTTCAGTTATATGAATCCCGTTTATCAATATCATTTTACATCTTATGATTGATTCTCAGTACACACAACCCCATCTTTAAACCGCTATTTTATATTCAAAAAAGCAGGTTCAGCAAGATCACGAAGGTATTTCATCTGTGATCCTGAATAATGTTCTACAGTAACTAATATTTTGAGCCAAGATATCTCGGTCTATGACGGGTTATTTTGGATGCTGCGTGATGTTAAATATCTATAAATATAATATAAACAGGGATTTGCTTCTCGTAGTTTTCTCTAAAGCCATTCTTTGGAAATGAATGTTATAATTTAATCGGTCACCATTTTTATCAAGATGGAGAACGAACCGTTTCCTTCCACTCTATAGAATATTGTTCCTCCTGCAGACGAAATTATTAATATAATTTTAAACAAACAATGCAGCCGTTATGATCACTCCTGGTTTACGCTTTTCGTCGTAGATATTTTCTTACCAGAAATGTTATTTATTATTATTTGCTAAACCAAGTACTAATGGGATACATGATGAGCCATCTGTTAGTCTTTTTTCATTTATAAATAAAACACAAATTTTCGTTCATATGTCGACCACGGCATCGTCTACAGGCCTGCTAGTCTGAAAAGCAGATCAATGACCTCAATTTCAGCTCTAATGTTGTTTTTAAGTTGTTGAATTGTTTGTGGATGATTAGCATACACCTTACCTTTCAAATAACCCCACAAAAAATAATCAAGTGATGTTAAATCCGGGCATTTTGGTGGCCAAGGAACTTCTCAACCTTTTGAAATTATGCGATCAACAAATTTTGTTGCTTGCGTGGAATGTCGCTCCGTCTTGTTGATACCAACGCTCGTTGACACAAAATTCATTCAATTTGGGCCACAAAAAACAGTTAACATGTTGCGATAACGTTCCCCATTCACTGTAAGGGCATTTTCCAGCCCATAAACCTGAGTGACTCTTGGCAGATGAACTTCCGCTTCATGAATAACATGAAGCTTCTCCGCAAAATTCGACAATTTTGCTTATTGACGTACCTATTACGATGAAAATGAGCTTCATCGGTAAAAATAATTTTTAATGGAAATCCTTCAGTTCGTTCAAGCATCCAATTAACAAAACGAAATGTTTAGTTTTTGTGAACGATGCCTGGTTGATGTACTTGGTCCTTTCATTAACAGCTCCTACTGCATCAGGAGTACGAACTCGATGAACATGTTGATACGGTGTACGACCTTTAATTTTGGCAATAGCACGCTCAGTAGGACGTCGATGTCGACCAAAACTTGCACATAATTTATGAAATGTTGTTGTTTTGAACGATTATTTTCATAATAAATTAGGACAATCAAAATGCGTTGTTGTATTGTTAGCGACTCCATTATGATAAACGGCATATTTTTGATTTTTCTTATGTCAAAGCATTTGGACGATTGAAAAAAGAACCAACAGATGGCCCACCCTGTACACCCATTTTTTCCTGTCGTGTTGAAAAAAGCGCTGATTATATTTTTCAAATTATTCGATAAAATTTAATAAATTTATAAATTAAAAATCGATTTAACGGGTGGCCCATCTGGCGTTTGTAATTTCAACTAGCGATTATTTCGAGTGTGGCAACACTTACGTCATTCGTGTTACGACAGATAATTAGTTTATTGTTTGACATTTACGAAATTGGTCGCTTTACGTTTGAACAAAATTGGGAAATATTGAAAATTTACTTTCAAAGTGGTGAGACTTCTACCCAAACTGTAAGAAATTTTCATGGAAAATTAGAAATGAAACGCCTACAAAGCAGTTTGTAGATCAATTTGTGAAGCGAGTTGCACCCATCAACATCAACTCACCATCATGCTGAAAAATTGAACATTTCACACAATTCTGTGATGAGAATTTTGTATAAAGACCTCGGTATAAAGGAGCTGAAGAAATATTGATCATCCACACGTTTTCGGTTCGCTAATTGGGCTGTGAAACGCTTGGAAGAAAATGAGCATTTTTACCGAAAAATCATCTTTTCCGACGAAGTTTATTGTCACCTCGGCGGCTACGTCAACAAGCAAAATTGTCGCATTTGGGATCAGAAAAACCACACGCAACCATGCAGAAGCCGATGCTTCCACAATGAGTGCGACTGTTTGGTGTAGATTTTAGACCGGCGGCATCAGTTGCCGATTTTTTCGAAAATGAGCTAGGAGTCGCCCTTACAGCCAATGGGGAGCTTTACTGAGCCATGATTAACGAGTTTTTATTACCCAGAATTCAAGAGGAGGACACACACGACATTTGGTTTGGCGGATCTTGCCACACAACAAACGCAACAATCTTTCTTTTGCACAATGTCTTCGGGGATCAAACAATCTGTCGTAACGGATATGTCAATTGGCCACCACGCATCTGTGATTTGACTCCGTTAGATTTTTTTTTGTGGGGAGCCGTTAAGGATAAGTGTTACACTAACTATCCAAGACTTGAAAGATCAATTCGAAGTTGCCATTAATGAGATAGGGACGAGCCCATATACAATAGAAAATATTCTGAAAAATTGGGTTAACAGAATGGGGTACTGTAAAGCCAGCCGTGGAAGTCATTTGAATAAAATTGTGTTCCATACTTAATGGCAATGAATACTCTTTCTAATAAAATATACCGTTTTGAAAAATATTAATTCGTCTTTGAATTAGAGCCAAATTAATTTTCAAACGTTAGATGCGCCACCTTTTATTCATTGTACAAGGCCGAGTGAGTTGTTTAAATTACAATAAGATTATTTGTGTTCCGTCCAAGCTGCAATCAAATAATGAGAAATACATTACAAATTACATCTAAATCTAATCTTAAAAATATAAATTGCATTGCTCTTTTCCGCCATATTTGTTTAAGCGCGTCATCTGTCAAGATTTTAAATCATCTGTATGAAGATATTTCCTTTTTGTTGCAGGTAATATGTTCAGGCTGGCGCTTCCGATGCTAAGTACACTTTGTTGATGTCACTGTTTTTTTATCTGTGGTGCACATTCCTCGTGGCCACGTAAATGTTGTAAGATTGGCTTTGGTTTTCAGATTTATAATAAACCGCGAAACCATTTTACATGTTTCTTTTATTTTCAAGAACCATCGCCTTAATACGTCATTATCTAAAGTGGTCGTTTATTTTTTGAGGTGGTAATTTAAGGTATCTGAACTTTCGTTCTCGATGGCCTCGGTTAAACAACAGCCTAATAGTACCAAAAGAGTTCCATCCAAATCGTTTGAGAAATGGTTTATAGCTCCATTCCAATTCCAGACTTATGTGAGATTCCCATTTTCACCGCCATCTGTTGATCACCATTTTCATGATCGATTAAGAAATGACTTAAATTCATACAAGCAGGCCATTTCTAGAACCACTTTCTAAGAATGTGCAGAACACATATTGGAATGAAGCCATTCCAATTAGTTGAGAATTCAATTTAGTTTCTTTATAGAACCACAATGGGAACCATATTGGAATTCAATTTTCTTAATGTGGCATAAGTTTAACAATAGTGGACCAAAACCAAGTAGTGGACATACATTTGACACTCATTTTCATAATACAAATCGAGATCCATTTCAATGGGTCAAGAAAAGATTTAGTTTCACTCAAATTGGTAATAAAAACGCATAACTAATATTGGAATCCCATTTTGATCATACAAAATGAAGTTCATTTCCTGAACATTGAAATTCTGTTTCATTCAAAGCCAATTCAATAGGCTTGGTTCTATTTAGCTTATGATTTTTACCAATTCGTTCAATTTCCTTATTTGAACCCTAAACCACCCTTCCATCACCGAAATCAAATAGCAAGGGTTATAGATGAGTTTCATATTCCATGAATATGGTTTATTCCTGTGTCACACCAAATTCAAATAGGAAAAAAATAATTCTTATTGGAAATTTTAGTACAATCTTATAAGTTTAAGTTTTTGTTTAGAAAATGACTCAAACCCCAATTTAAATAAAAAAATTATAAAATTCTGTATAATACAAATTTATAAACAAACTTAACCATGTGTAATGTGTAGAAATAAGGAGATTTGTATTTAAACATATTAAAACGATTACAATAAAACTTTACTATTAAGTGAAAATGCTAAAATTCAAACTTGGGTTAAAATGACATAACAGCACCTAGAAAATAAAACTTTTTAGCAAAAAACCAAAAGTCGTGCAGTGTTAGCATTAAGTAGTTTTAGTTAAGTAATCTCCGGAAACGGCCATACAATTTTGAGTAAAAATACATCAGTAGAAGATCTGAAAGTCTGGAAATGTTTGCCTTGGACTAAGCATGACAAAACGTCAAAAGATCATATTTCAGAAGTTTAGTTAATAAAGAAAATTATTTAGTACAATGATTTAAAAAAAATATTAGGGATATTTGTAAAATACCGAAGTCGTTTTAAATATCCAAGAATAACTTATTTTGTGAAAATTAAAGACAAATAATTTTAGACGTGAGGCTCTCCTGTGCGAAGCATAACCTGCTTAAGGGACTAACCGGCCCAAAATAATATTTTTTGCATTTATGTTTTATACTGAGGAAACCTTCCACAATATTATATCTTTCATCCTTAAAGAATTAAGTTTTCGAAAGAGAACATCAACTACGTGCTGTTCTTAAGATGGAAAAAAGTCAGTGCTAGCGACTTAATTTTGATAGTTTCTGTAAATCCTTCGAAAATTTTCCAAATATCTAAAATGGCAAACAAAAATTTTCCATAAAATTGAGTATTTCAGTTGCTCTATACTAATCATTTCGGTCGTTTACAAAAACTTCTTAGGTCATCAAGCTATGTATACGAGTATACTGTCAATGAAAGAACTTACGGTTATATTAAATAATTTTAGTTGACAGGAACTGTGTTTAAACTACACTGCTAATAACTATATATTTAAATAATAGCATCTAAGAACAAATTAAATTATCAAGAGTCCAAAAAGCCAAGAACAAGTGTTTTGTTCGACGCTGCTAATAAGATGCTAACAATAATAATTAGCTCAATTAATTAGTGTAAAGATGTGAAAGAAGGCAAATTTCAATTAAACGAAATGGAGGTCACCGTAAAAAATTGGATTACGATTAGCGATAAAATCGATCGATAAAAATAGAAATCATTAACCTAAAATATCAAATCATATAAAAAACGCGTATGTATGAATCATCAAACGTCACAATACTTATGTATGCAGATATAACAACTAACATTCTGTTATGTTAATTCAATGATGGTCTCTTATGCATGTAGATAAAATACCTCGTGCTTTTTCTTTGTATTATTTCTTACTCATGGCGCGATTGACAATGAAATTTTTAAACAAAAGACTATATACAATAAAATAAAACGACCGCATACATTTTACGGGTAAAGCGCTTAAGTCAATTTCGTAATGTGTTTAAGAAAAATATGAATCAACCAAAATGATGAGAATGAAAAAAAAAATTGGCTGGAAAACCGCATCTTAGAATATGTTGATTTTTACTCTGTACTAATATTTACGTTGATCGTGTGAAATAATTTAAAACTGTGTGTGTTGATAGGGTTCTGAAATATGTGTATTATAGTTGTATGAAAGAATGAAAGGGAAACGAACGCAGTTTGCTGTTTTACGGTATGAAATTACAGTGTCGTTAAGTAATTTACGCGCGGTTTAAGACAATAGAGATTTTTTTAATAAGATTTTCACTTCTTTTGTTTCCTAACGTCTTAATTATCGACATTTTTTTTATTAAATACGTATTAATTTCGTTTTCTGTACACAAAATTATTTACGGCCTGTGGTCGTACACTATATAGATAATATTCTCAAATAATTAAGAGATTTCTACTACCGTTAAACACTATTACTGTTTTATGTTTATATTTAACAATCAACATTCCGGAAATAAATTAATGTAATGTAATTCAATTTACATAAGACCTTCATCGATAAATTACAGTTAAATAAAAATAATTTCTCTTTTGATGCCGTCGGTCGGTCGGTCGGTCGACTTGCATTTTATTAGGTGTGCAAGTAGAAACTCGGCTCTGAAGTTGGTTGTCGTCTCATTCTGTGAGTTATTCAACAGTAGAAAAGTGGTTTGCAAGATTTCGTAATGGCAATTTTAGTCTTGAGGACGATCCACGTCTAAGACACAACAGTTTGAAGACGAAGAACTTAAAGTTTTACTGGATGTGAAAATCAGTGTCAAACTCAAAAGAGCTTGCAGAACAGTTAGGAGTTACTCACCAATATCACTTCGATTGGGATTTGCATTCATGCCAGAAAACCATATGGGTTGATGGCCAGCTACCAACAACAGTTGCAAAAATGAACCTTCATGCCAAGAAAGAGCTTCTGGAACTTGGTCAAACTGTTACGCAGCTGAACGTTACCACAGGAAAAAAGGGGAAAGAAAATATTTTTCCAAAGAAGGCTGGAGGTGATATTGCTGCATGCGACAACGCTCGTCCACATCCAGCAAAATCAACCCAGGAATTCATCTTTTCCTTAGGCTAGGAAGTTTTATGGCATGCGGCGTATTTTCCAGACTTGACTCACTCTGATTACCACTGACTATTTTGCTTCGAAACCTCCAAGTTTCGATCGCGAAGGCAATGATCACCTACCTGATAAATGGCAAAAGACCATATAGTAATGGGGAATATTTCGATAATACAAAGATTAATTACAGAACAATTATATTTTCAATAAAGTTGAATTTCTCCAAAAAAGCAGAGTTTCTACTTGCACACCTAATAAATACACGGCACACACGTTTAAATATGAATCATATCAGTTAACCGTCAAATCGTTCATTCACTGAAGTCGTAAAAAGAATTATCGATAGTATGGTTCCACTATTTTTTTCAAGGTTGATAATTTGTTGTAGTCGTTAGCTGTAAATTTTGAACAAGGTTGTAGATTAAAATCGTGCCGTATGTTTTTTATCTAATAAATAAGTATTTAGGTAAATATATTAGAAAATGTTTACAAAACTTGTGCATATGGGACACTGTAAATATTGTGTAATACAATTTTTTACTGAGGTGCCCGACCTTCAGATGAACTTTTGTTTGAATTCATGCGAACGTTGAACTGATTTGCTTATCAATATTGCGAATTTTTGTGTATGATTATTATGCATGTTAGCCGCGATGTCATTGAGTGAGGGTTGCCGATTTTTTTGGTTTTGAACTTTGATAATTTTTATTCAAGTCCAAATATTGCGGGCCTAATATATAATTGAAAATTACTTTATTTGAAATACTTAATATTTTTTATTTTTTTTTATTTCCAGGTAAGCCGAAAATCAATTACATGGACAATAAGTAGGCGTTTGGCTTAAATTATTAGATTTCAAATTATGATGACAAAGTCTCCGTCAATTTGTAAAAGTTAATAATTCGGTAAGAATTCGAAATTAAAAAAAACAAATTTATTACTCAAAATCCAAACTAGAAGTAACTTAATGTAAAATAAAATAATTTTTTGGCTTGAAAATTAAAATTTTCTCGAATTCTTATTATGTTACACTTAGAGACGAAAAATTTGGTCTTCGCGTATCTCGCTAGGCACGTTGTGTTGATGCAACATTACTGCTAATTTGAACTCTTCCCTTTTTAAAATCAAAAAATTTAACTGGATAGGTTGAATCCCAGCCCCATTCTATGTGCGAGTCCCGCCCTATGTATCGGAAAAATAAAGACGAAGCCACTACTGATCATGACAAATTCTGTCGATGGCAACCGCTTCCTTGTGCCCGTTGAATAGCTCCGATAATTGTACAATGTTACCCAGATACAGATTGTATAAGTATCCGGAATCATTTTCGAAGCCCTTTTCTGTGATGTTCGTGCGTAATACAGAGGGTAAAACATTGAATGTCTTCACTTCTTTACTTACGAACGTGGGATTGTTGATTTTGACCGTCTCGTTAGCATATTGCTCCAAAAAAGTTCCTTTCAAATGTTGACTCGTATTATTATACGAGATTTCTCCGTGGAAGTTACTTAGAAATATAGTATGGTCGTTGAAGGTTTCAATGATTTGTTGGTTATGGAATTGATACTCGCACCTAGCATTGAGACCGTTGATCAGTTGATAGATGCAATGGTCCATTGGTAGTTTCCTTAGTACACTTAGTTCAAAAATAGGCGTCTGTCTGAGATGATAATTTTTCACAATTCCAAATATCTCATAGTGGTTGAGAAGAAATTGATTGAATTCCATGTATATGCGTTTGTTGTGTCTGGATTTTTGGTCATTGACAGGGCGTAAAGGAGAGTAGATTCTTTCACAATCATCATAGGTTCAGGGCAGGGTTTCAATTTCCGTGATAACGATTAATTTCACCTCTATTCAACAAATTACGGTATATTTTGTTTTTGGGGATAGTGAGTCGATTAAACAATACTTGTTGGAGTTTTTCATCCGATTCATCGTGTAAGTGGTCAATAATTTTGTTGTATTCCGCAAGCAATTATGTTGAGTTTTGTTCGTTAAGGCTTTGTTAATTCTGAACTGTTGATTGTTGTTGCAAATTATCTCGTTTTGGCTAGTCATTATCTGGTCCGACTCAATAGCACCTGGTGAACCTACTATCCGTTTCCAGGCGCGAACTTCAATTTCAATTTCAATTTCAGTTTCAAGCTGAATACCTCTCATGATATACCTCTCCTCTATTTTGATTCCGTTGATGACGGTTGGATGCAATTGCTCTTTTAGAGCCTGTCATAAAACTCTTTTGTTTATCTTCGGCAAACTAATATTGCGCCTTTGGTACGAGGAATAGGGCTCTTCATGGGCATAAATGTGGTTAAATTAGACTAATTAGGTTCGTTGGATGCTCTCCCGCAGCTTTGACAGAGCGTCAGCTACTTTATTGGTACAGCCCGATTTGTAAATAAGCTCGTAATTATTTCTTCCAATCGAGCTTTTCAGCGCTTCATCTTGGCATTGTTGTTCTTACTACAAAGTGCAAACGTTAGCGGTGGTCAGTCAGAATTTTGATTTTGCGGGCCCTATATACCATAAATAGGTGCGAAGATTATCCAGTACCCATATTATGGCCAGCATCTCCTTTTCATTTGTTGCATGATTTTCTTCCATCTTATTCAGTGACCTGGAGATGTGTGATTGACCGGTCTTTCTCGATATCTCCTTGAGATAAAACAGCGCCAATGGCGGACGGCAAGCGTCAGTAGTTAACAGAAAAGGTTTGTTAAAATTTGGAAAAACCAATATCTCCGTTGAAGACAGGTGCTCTTTGATATTGCGAAATGCGAAATGCGAAATGTTTCTAACTCTTTCTGGTTCAGATCAATCTTCACTTTCTTGGATAGCGATGCGTTGATTTGCACACTTTGCCCTCTCGTCAAGTTGGTTAATGGTTTCCATAATACGATTCAAGCCCCAGGATGAAGTTAAGGTCTTCAAATTCTCAGGTTTCTTGAGATTTTATAGATAGATAAGGGAGTTGGCTAGATGTTCTTCTGCAGTTTTCCCTCCGAAGACAAAAATGTAAACATTACACAGTGCGCCAAATTCCATCAAAACATTATCTACCATTCTTTGAAAGATTGCAGGTGCTTTTTTTTTAATCCGTACGAGCACCTTAGAAATTTATATTTTCCATTCATGGTGGAAAATTAGGTCTTCCGAATATCAGCCGCTTTCATTTTAATCTGGTAAAACCATGAAGTCAGATCGATGGTGATAAAATATTTGGAATTTCCGAGATTTGCTAGTGTATTTGAGATATCCGGAACGGAATAATCGTAGTTTTGATTCCAGCACGTACTTCGGTATCAATGGTTTCGAAGTTGTTAACGGGTTCAAAGTTTATTGCAATTTTCGAGATGACCGTGTGCAATATTTATTTTGGTTTCAGGTGAAAAATGACCATTCCGATTTTCCATATTGTTGACTTGCCGTGGAGGTTTTTCTTGTAATGAAATGTGTATGTTGGGTGTGATGATCAATTCATTGTGCTTTCGATCAATAAGTGTCTCGAGTTCCTTCAATATGTCATCTCCTATGATTCCTTCAAACGATTTCAATTCTGGTATAGGATGAAAAAATTCGATGGTATTGTCGACCCCGCCGTTTTAGTACCCCATCTAAAGGTTTTGACAAAAATGATGATTGGGTTCGTTTGGCCATGGTTTGGTCACTTGTTTTTATAGTTTGATCACTTACGATTAAACGGTAAAGAAATAATGAAAAATTCAAAAAAAAATTTCCCGGATAGCACTTCATTGCAAGAAAATCATACCGTTTTGGGATATGGGTCATTTTTATTCAATTCAATTCAATTCAATAAAATCAGGTTCGTCGCTTATTGGTGAAACTCCACCAATTAATACAATTTTGATTAACTAACGCCATAATGTGTTGACCAATCCTGACCTAACGATTACCTAACGAAATTTGATAAAAACGGTATGATTTTCTTGCAATGAGGTGCTATCCGGGAAATTTTTCATTATTTATTTACCGTTAAATCGAACGTGACCAAACGATAAAAACTAGTGATCAATCCTGACCACACGAATTCAATCATCATTTTTGTCAAAAGCTGTAGATTATGTGCTAAAAAGGCGGAGCCGGTATTGTTGATGCCAGTGCTTTTGAAGGGTCCACTAATTTTGTGACTGATTTGTGGTTGATTCGTTGATGCTTCCTTGGCTCGTGGAGATGCGAATGTTCCCGTCTTGCTACCGATTTATCCTGAGAAGTAGGACGGTTGCTATAATTTACTTGTCGCGTTAGAACTGATGAACCAAGATTCATCGGTGCTCGCGGTTTAGGATACTTCGGCCTTGGTGGCTGGAGGTTGCTTGAATTTCAATTACCATGAAATTCAAACCTGAAGTCTCCATACAGGTTCTGAATTTCTAAGCATGAGGCACCCCGTATGATCAGCATCTTAGACATGTTCCCATTTAACCCATGGATGAACACGTCCAGTGCTCGGTTTCGATAGGTTTCGACCAAAACATTGATTGTCTCCAATGTGTATAGTCTTGTGTCTGGTTTTTCTTGGCTATTGTACTCAGTTGGTGTCTCACTGTACGGAAATCTCTTTTATTGGTGTAATGTAATCACAGTTATTTTTTAATTGTCGCCCATTCTACATTGAAAATGTTATAGAAAATCAACACTTAGTCGGCATTGCCTCGAATTTTTTGTTGCTGAACTATAGCCCGGTATAGGTTAACTATAATGCTTGTCTCTTTAAGACGTCAGCAGCTATGACCCGAATAATGAAATACATAATTTTTAAATTATTTATAACAATCAAACCACTTAAAATTACATTAAAACGTGCACACAAAAGATATTCAAAGATTATTGAAAACAAGGTGCGGCCGCCAATGCAAGTTTCAAACAAAATAAACAAAAATATTTTATATACTAATCACCTCTACGTTTATACACAAAACAAAATTATTTATGTAATCCGAATCCCTCAGGAATAGCCACAGGTGGATTATTCAGCAATTTCTAGACCGCGAACGAACATGAGTGTGTGTTTAGTTCCCATACTTTTTATGATTTATGTATACAAATACGTACACTTTGTACGTCTTCATCTTATTTAAATAATTTGTATTCTACTAAGTCATGCACCGTCGGCCATCATAAATGACCACCGCACATATTCGTTCTATGAAACTGCATACATATTTTTAATATACAAAAGAAATTCTCGTCCTATTGTTATACAACAAAAATATTGTGTAACGTTACTTAAAAAAATATAATTACAAATGCACTTGTTGTATTATTTTGTTTATAAATAAAAAGTTAATAATAATTATTTCTTTGCCACTCTAAATATCCCCAGCGTTATCATAAAAATTTGCATGTGAGCGCGAGTACAAGACACACGAATAATCGGTTTTTCGACTAATTTCAGTAACAGAACAAATTATTGGTGTTGTAATTCAAAATATTATTATTTATATTATTTATTAACTTCTTAAATTAAGTAATGAAAATTGAAAGTAAAGTGTATTTGCAACAAAAACTACTTTTTTCGTTTAAATGAACATTAATTTTCCGGTAATTAATGGTAAATATTATAAATCGCCTTCTGTATTTAAGCAAGTTTTTATGTATAATGCCTGTGAGTAATGACCAATTTATTTATTGTATGCAAATTACTTAAAATTTGGTAATTTTATTCTATGATTTTCTATATCTTGCTTTTACAACGCAACGCAGATTTGGGTTGGTTCCTATTTGTTCCAATAAGAGTAATTGATTTACTTAAGGCCATTAATTTTTTAAATTGGCGTCGAACTGACAGATAATACCGATGGTTAAAGCACCAATTGACTTAGCGAATTACATAAACACACAAATAATTGTTGAAGTTAGTAATCTCGAGTTTTTTGTATTTATCCAATTTACGAAGTATTCAACAATTAACAGTGGATTTATATAATTCGCTAAGTCAATTACTTAATATAAATAATAATTTTTAATATAAATAAAAATGGAAATTCCAATCGAAACGGTTTATTAATATTTTCAAATTATCTAATCAGTTAGAACGCGCGCGGGAGTGTGTGGCAACACTGCATAAAAGTAATTATTAAAATGGAAGGAAAACGAGATATCCCTCTCCCCTGGCATACCAGTATTCTCTATTCAGCAGCAATACGCCTCTTCGAGCAGCTCTGGGACCAGATTAGGATTCACACAATTAACTCGAAGACAACCGAGATCAGTTTACGCGTCATCTACTAATTTGAAAGTGATCGCGTCGAAAACTTATGGATAACATGGACGATACGTCGATAACATCAAAACCTTGTCGATAACATCGAAAACTCGTCGACACTTACTTGTTATTTAAGCCAGTAGTGATTGAATATATTTTGAACTGCTGTTTCTGGACATTTTAGTTAATTCAAATTATAATTCCTAGAAAATATTTTTCCAAGTAACTGATACTGTGTGCCTCACACCGATTTTCTACTAAATTACTGACTAAACTAAATTATTGTTAGTTTATACTAATTATTGATAGTTGTTGCATAAAACGTACTCGCGTTCAAATTAAATTTGAAAATTAGAATAAAATTTTATTTTATTGTGTTTCGCGCCATCTATTAATAACTGGCACAAACTAACTTTAAATTAGTTTAGTCAGAAAATTATTCGAAAAGTAGTATTAGGCACACATTATTAGAGTAGTTAAACGTAAATTTCAGGCTAAATATAAATTTTTTCTATCCATAGTCGCGTAAGCTAAAAAATAAATGTTTGTTTCAAAACCATAATTAAGAATATCCACAGTGCCATCTCTTTAAAAATTCGTACCAAATATATTTTACTGGCATCTATTGGCATTTGGCCAAACTAACAAAAATATGATATAATGAAAAATATGAAGTGGAATTGAACTATAAATATTTAGTTCACTGAACTGGTAAATATTTCTTTCAATCATCACTTAATTTAACAGTGCAGTTAAATTCGAAAACATTCGCGGAAATATCAATTTTGCCAAATTGATTCTATGGCAGGTGATGCATTTATTCTTTAAATATGATGCACTATATGATGAATCATGGAACTGATTTTGTCTCGTTGCCCATGACCATTTTAGAATAATTAGCAATCCAAGGATAAGTAGAAAAATCTAGTCGATGAACAGAACGATCATGAAAGTTTTACGACAAATAATGTGGGTGGCTGTAACCAATTTAGTTCCCTGTCTGCGGACATGCTTCATCATACTCACATACTTCATATTTTTTAATCTCAGTTTAAATATTTTTAACACGAGTTTACTTAAACTTCCAGTGGCGAGATTACTAAAATATCATAATTGGAAATTGAATGTCATAGCTGACAGATATATGAAAAAAATCTAAAATTCTCTAAACACTTTTTTCTAAATAATATTTTTAGATAGATGTCTCTAGTTGATTAAAGATTTTAAATAATTTGAAATATTTAATTTTAAAAACGCTAAAAAAAGCTTCTTATTTACAAATATTTTAATAGCGTGCTACTTATTTTATAATGTTGATTAGATTCAAATGAAAATCATCTTCGTTGGTCCAGTTAGTTTAGGTCAGTGAAAGTCGGTCCTTATAGTGACGAAGAGATTATGCGATTTAGAATCCAAATTTAAATTTATTTGGCCCCTGGGACAACTAGACGTAATAGCAGTAACAGTAACTTTATCGGACCTGGTAAAGAATTTTTAATATAATTTCCTAGGTTGTCGACGTTGTCCACATTGTCGACGTCGAGAACGTAAAAAATCGATATGAAATCTACGATGTCGACAACCGCGTAGATTATATTACGTAATCTAGCTCGTCCATCCCTGCCGATTATATAACCTTAGTAAAACAAATATGGGATGGTTTACAAATTGCATAGCCCTGTACACCAGCATAAAATAATTTGTAAAAAATCTTAAGTAAAAATTGTGTGTGGGTTAGTAAATGTATGTCAAAAAGCAAACATTTAGGCGAATGATATCTTTAATCAATTCATCCTAAATATAAATAAAATATAATTCAACTGATTTTATTTATAAAAACATCTTTTTTACAGTAAAAGCAAATAAAATCGAATTCAGTAAGCGCATTATTTCGTTTTTCTTTCAAAGCAAATTTGAGTCTCACTTTGACCTCACATTAGTAATGGTAAAATCCAATAATTCAGTTCAATCGAACATGCCTCAAGTATGCCAAGACTTTTGATTCCAGAAAATATTGTACAACAAAATTCAGCAGTTCAATTCCGGTGGAGCGACTGAAGAAAGGCTTTTTTGTATTACAAAAGCATGTCAACTACACATTACACTTTGACGGGAACTTCCGGTATATCGAGAATGGGTTTTCAGATGCCGAGCGTACATAAAACACGAATGAATACTGATAAAATTGAAATTTTCTATGGTTAAGAATCAAACAACTATACAATCGTACAATCCATGCTATATTTATAGAAATACCATATTTGTGTCTAATCCATTCCAGCATAAATTTTCATATTATTTCCGCGACAATTTCTCTAACTAAATACCGTTGAATTTGCAAAACAAATTTGTTATCTTTGCTATATGCATTCACAATTCCTGTTTATGTTACTGTACCGCAGAACAAAGCGGTAAGAAATAAGCAAATAAGCAAGTAAAGTAAAATAAAATTACAAGAATTGGATTAGAAAGGTAGGTTAAGTCTTTTATTAACAAACGATACAGTAAATTTAACTAATAAATTGCAATTTATCTACCTCCCGCACTATACCTGACTTTCCAATTACAAATATTTGTTTCCTTCAAAAATCGATCAATATCGCGAAATACAACAAATACACAAACTAATAACCCAGTAATCTATAAACAAACATAAATTCCAAACCACCAATTACCTGAGGACCATATATAGCGGAAATTCATTGTAATTCAACTTAAAAAAACTTTCTTATGTTTGTTTAATTGCAACGACCATAATGTGCTGTCGTATTTATAGTGTTTGATTATGTCTGATTGGTAATTGATTAGTGCCCAATGTTATAATTTTTAATATGTTTAGAAAGAGACGGCAATATATTCGTTTATAACACATCGACTTATTTTATGACGTATAGGACAAAACCCACATGTAAATTATTTATTCAATAAAAATGTTACTTATCGGAAATATGTCAAAGTTTATTTACCTTTCTGTGAACTTAGACAATATGTACAAAGTGTATCGATTATTTTATTGTGTGTCATGTCCATGATGACTACTTAATGAGACTAATCGTAATTTACGTTGTGTTGAGTTTGAGGCACGCGAGAATTGTGTAATGTCTTTATAATATACTTGGTAAGAAATCACACATGATTATAAAACTAGTGGTAATTAAAATGTTTAGCTCAAGTGATAAAAGCCACTACTATAAAATGAAAAGAATATCTCAAAAAACCGGTAAATTGAGTCAAAAGTTTTCTTAAGGTTCTGTTCTACATCACTCATCTTGTCGCTTGTTTTGCATTATTCGTAATAGAATATATATTTAGCCTGCAACTATTTTACTATCTTCAACAGGTCTTATTACACCTAACTAACGTATTATGAAAGAATAGTGTTATTGAAAAATAACTAGTGCAGTAGTTTTAAAAAATGTTGTGTTTAAAAATTGTATAGCAAACGAAGGTTGTGTTCCATATAACGGGTGTTTTTTTAGGAGGTTTGTTTTTCCGATAGATGTCGTTTTATTTTATGACAGTTGTTTTGACAGCTCAAAGTGGCATTTCTACTCAGTATTGTTTGGCAAATCATTATGAATAGGTTAACTCCAGAACAACGTTTTCAAATCGTGGAAATTTATTTTCAAAATCAGTGTTCAATTAAAAATGTTTATAGAGCACTTCGTGAATTTTATGGTGCACATAATCGTCCGTCAGAGACCACCATAAAGAACGTAATTACCAAATTTCGGTCTACATTCACTCTTTTGGATGCCAAGCCACCGACAAGAATGAGAAGAGTTCGTACAGAAGAAAATATTGCTGTCGTTGAGGCCAGTGTCGAAGAAAACGACAATTTATCGATTCGTCGTCGTGCTCAGCAAATTGGACTTTGTCCATCGACTTTATGGAAAATTTTACGTAAAGATTTGGGTTTGGTGCCATACAAAATTCAATTGGTGCAAGAATTAAAGCCACACGACCATCGTTTGCGCCGTGAATTCAGTGATTGGTCGTTAAATCAATTGAACGAAGATCCATTTTTTTACCGTAAAATTCTCTTCAGTGATGAGGCGCATTTTTGGTTAAATGGATACGTCAACAAACAAAATTGTCGCATTTGGAGCAAAGATAATCCACACGCCGTTCTAGAATTACCAATGCATCCTGATAAATGTACTGTTTGGTGCGGTCTATGGGCTGGTGGGATCATCGGTCCATATTTCTTTAAAAATGAGGAAGGACGACGCGTTACCGTGAATGGAAATCGATACAGAACCATGTTAAATGAGTTTTTGTTGTCAAATCTTGAAGATATGGATATGAATGAAATGTGGTTTCAACAAGATGGTGCCACTTGCCATACAGCACGTGAAACAATCGACTTATTGAAAGAAACTTTCAACGACAACATTATTTCGAGAAATGGTCCGGTGAATTGGCCTCCGCGTTCGTGCGATTTGACGCCACTCGATTACTTTTTGTGGGGATACGTGAAGTCATTGGTTTATGTGGATAAACCTCAATCGATTGACGCTTTGGAAACCAATATTCAACGTGTCATTGCTGACATACGCCCTCAAATGCTTGAAAAAGTGCTGGAAAATTGGACCTCCAGAATGACATTTGTGAAAAATAGTCGTGGTAGCCATATGCCAGAAATTGTGTTTAAATGTTAAATGCCAAAAAATTATCTACCAAATAAAAAAAAATTTTGGTCATTTCATAATTTTATATGTGTTTTATTCAAAAAAAAAATCGGCAACCTCTTAAAAAAACACCCTTTATTTTCCGTCTTATAACGATTTTTCGTAACTTGAAATGAGGTCAAAGTTGTATTTTACTTTTTGGCTGTTACACTCAATAGGTTTCACTTAAATAATCTTGAAGATAAGGTACTTTAGATTTTTAATTATTTTCATTTCTTTATATTTATGTCGTTAGGTAATTGTTTATGGTACGGTAAATAATAGGTTACCGGATGTATTGTACACTGGAATTAATTTGTTTAGGTAGATGATGAACTTGTGCGTCTCCGACAAAAAAATTTAGTATGTTAAATATTAAATACAAAAGTTTCTCAATTGTTATTAATAAAATTGCTGTGTTGGTGAACCCATAACTTAATCTACACAATCATACCATCGCCATCTCTATATACGAGTAGTGTACATTGTCTGTTTATTTATTTAAGAAGGACGTGACAAATGACACTTTGTGTAAAAGCAAGCTGAAACCAGCTGAGTTTTACCGGTACGGGTACAAAAACTAGATTTCTGTTTCTTAGTGACCGCGATAGAGTCCGATTTGTATGAAATCTTTTTCAAAACAATTATAATCCTAGCGTTCAGTCATTACGATATTTTTTATCGAATTTTGCCATAAAACGCACTCATTTATTCTGGCTGATAACATATGGATGCATTTTATTTCTAATGTTTTTTCGTTATGATTTTACATGGAAAGTTTGCTCAACTTTAATGTTATATTTTCGTATTATGCGCAATTTACACATTCAACGATATTCTGCAGATGCAGATAACCTCAAAAACATTCAATACTAACAAACTAATAGAAATGGGTAATTGATGTCTATGAATCATCGATATTTTCGAGATCTTGTTGCCTGTTCGCGATAGTTTGCAATCGAATTTTCACCAACTGCTTGACTTGCTAGAGCGCTCAAACTTACATACTACTCGATGACAATGCAATATACAATCATTTATAACACGCTGTGAGCAGTATTTGACGTTATTTTGAATAAATTACTTTTCCATTATGTTTGTGTGTAGGGATTGATGTCTTTTGTTTTTAGTTGTATTGATATTTAATTATCAGCTCTAATTGATCATTATTTTTCGAAAATATTATTTATTCCTTTGAGCAACTATAGAATTGAAACAAATTAGAGCACTCGCTCAGTCTGCAATCTGATCTCAATCACATATGCAACGGCCTTTATAGTGTGATAGAGAATATTATGGCCCTATCATGGTTCTTGCGCCATCAAGTGACTTAATATAAATCCAGCCCCATTTTTCCATAAAATCAAAGGAAGATTCGACGCTGGCCACATTCGTTAGAATGATGTGGTTAAGGTGTCATATGGAGCGATCGTGTTAAGCAAGTGCTCCATGTTATTAAATTAATTTCATCAGTAAAAAGAAACAACCAAAGGTCCTTTTTAATAGAATAATAACCTATTTACGAGGGCGCTATAACAATGACATTTGGGCGAATTTTTAAAATATTTGTTAACAATTTTTGTAGTGTTGAATTATTTTAGGAGGAGTTCATTTTTGCCATCACTAACATTAAACGGAAAGCTTTTGTTTTTGTTTATTAACTATGCAATCTGTTCTAAGGCCGAAGTAGTATTTCGCCTAAATGTCATTTTTGTTTAATCTTGACTAATACAAACACACTTTCGTTTGTTTTTTAGGACTAGTTTCGGTCTAACTTAAACTTCTTACAATACTAAGTTTACTGTTCACTTCCTGCTCATCTTGCAGTCGGAATTGGGGGTTGTGCAACATTTTGAAAAATAATTTTGCAAAAGACGTCATATTTCTTTTCTGCCATTTCATGTAATTTTGTTAGTTGAATGAAGTCGTATTCGATTGAAGACAGTGTTAAATTTATTCAAGAGCACTACAAAATCGCGCAATTCGTGATAATTTTGTTCGCCATAACCGCCCAAATGAAACAACCATCGGTCGTTTGCCTGGCAGGCCAAAAACTGTTCGCACACCAGATAATATCACTGTTGTGAGGCAATGTGTGAGAGGTAATCCGAAATAACCAACAACGCGTCGATCACTTGAATTGGGCATTTCAAGGACCAGTTTGTTGTGAATTAGGCACAAGGACCAGAATTTACACGCATACAAGATCCAATACGTCGTGTGTTAACCGATTGGCTCTTAGAGTTTTTGATAGTAAGTGTATTCTTTTGTGCTGCGTTGGCTCAATAACAGTTTCGTCAGTAGAAATGCAGTACATCTACATCTTCAACTACGTTCATTGGTAACTGCCTATCAAAAACAGTTTCAGGCACAGGTTTATTTATTTTAATAGCAAATTTGGTTATAGTTCGTTGTGATCCTACTTTGGAGATTTCTTTTTACAGCTCCTTGCATCGAGTCATATATAGGATTGTAGATCTGATTGAAATTTCACAGCTCTTTTGTTTATGTTATCATTTGCCATCAAAAATTGAGCTGATGATTATTGAAGAGGGAATTTCGTACTTATCAGTGCTATCATTTAGGTCAACGTCTTTCAGTGCAACCTCTAATAACTCGTCGTTATTAAGAACTCTGTACACACAAAAGTTTTTCCATAACAGTAATGATAACATCATTGTTCATTTTATTCAAAATGTATCGAAATGATCGCTTTATGTAATAAGTTTTCAATGTTGCGATAATACCTTGGTCTAATGGTTGAATTAGGGCAGTAATAACCATGACTAAATCCTGATGAAGTAAACCACGCCTGAAGCATTACTATAGAACAAAAGGCCGGTCTTATCGGCTTTAAAACCTGGTCACTATTGTATCCATCTTCTTCATTTAATTTGGCCAGCTGCGAAGAGAATTCTTTGGCAGCTGCAATATTTTCAGAAGTTATTTCACGTTTGATCTTGACATTATGAATTTCATGCCTTTCTAGAAATCCTTGCAACCATCCATTACTAGCAGCAAATTTATTTTTGTTATCGTCGGAGGGTTTGGAAGATGTTAATGGTCCCATTTTTTTATTTGGTCATAAATTCTTAAAGCCTTCTGCTTAATGGTATTGGTATCAAGTGGTATACGTTTATGAGTGTAATCTTCTATGCATGTCAACAGAACCTTTTCCATTTTTAGCACTCAATTTGGTACCAGAAGTCACGGCATTTTTTTAATTGTCCGGATTGTCGCTTCCTTTAAATTCAAAGATTTTTCAACAAAACTTTTATAACATATAAACTTGCTCACACACTTCGATCGTCACGATATATTTCAATCATCTATACCTCCCAAAAATTTCAATCACCCCTAAAACCGAATATGTGCCGCACTTGGTGCCGTCATATGCACGATTAGTTACGGTTATTTTGAATATTAATCAAATATTAAACCAAATTGGATAGTTGAATCTAGAATATTTTCTATTGCAATCGTTTTTATTCAGAAATTTTTTTAATGTTGATTCCGAGCAAGTAAAGTGTTTTTTTAGAGGTTCACAATTTTAAATTAAAATAGAACAAAGAAAAACATTTTGATTATCAGCTTCAAAACTAGCTTTATTGGATAGATAATTTTATGCCACATAATGCTTGAATATGATTTCGGCCATAAGGCCGCCGCGGCTGGCGCGTAATCATACTAGATCACACTATCGCTCACACGTGTCTATCGCTTGTTCAGTACGCATTGTTTGACGTCTTACTGGATGCGTATTATCATTTAGAGTATACGTGGTGTGAAAACGATTCATAGTTAACCGAATTATTCGCTCTGATCTACGATTATGACGACCGTAAAATGGTGGAGGTAATGCACGATGAGTTTTGCGAACAGAACCATTATTTTGATAAATCAAACTAATGACGAAGCAAAAGTCAACTGCCAAATCGGTTATCAAACAAAACAGTGTTACTAACTTAAAGATGTGAACCTCTAAAAGAAACACTCGTTATAAAGAATTTTAGAAATTGCTTCAAAGGCTACTAGATTAATTAAATTCCTGTTTTTGTTTTTCTATCTGTTTCACTCAAGCCTCCAATAAAAAATGAGAATAATTTTACAAATACATAAGCAAGTTCAGCACTTCAATTATGCATGGAGAGGCAAGTACTGTTTGCATTTTGTTAGTGCACAAGTGTGTCCGGCTAATTAACATTCATTGCTGAAGTTGAATTCTACATAAAAGTCTATTTATAAATGAAGCTGACGCTCTACCCGTCATTTTTTTTTGCAGATCAAACAATAAAATTTTGTTTGTAAATTATCACTTTTACTTACGTCGAACAGAGACCATATACGCATGTAAACTTTAATTAGCGTCTATCGATTGTCTACCTCCAACAATATAATTTCTCGCACTCGATAATCAAAACCTAATCATCTGCATCAATATACAAAGTACATAATGTATTCTAAAAATAATATTAATTTTCACTTTTCGTCATTAGACAAAAATGTATGCGTTGTCGGGAATGTCGGCGACTTGTAAAAATATGTACACATTACATGTTTATAATAAATTTCTCACTTTACAGTTGCATGCTGGTAATTGCGCTCGTGTCATAATCCCATTTCATGATTGTGAATATTGCATTACGACATGTAACCATATAATCATTGTATATCTTCATGATTTGCTCACAATCCGATCATGTGAATGTATTCACATATATTTCTATCGAGGTGATTGTTTTGATTGTGGGTGGAATTATGACGACATGGTGTTACTAGACAAGCTAAATTACGGTTTATGTCCAAGTTTTTACTTTCTATGAATTTTTTGTTACTCACGTTTCAATTAAGCATCCGAATATACAAGACAACACAATGTTACTTATTTGATTTATCTTTTATACAGTAAAGCGTGTAATTAGCTGATCATTGGGTTGTTCCGAAAGTTACGTAGGAAAATATTTTGTATACAAAATTCTTGCTTAAAATGTGGCATGGCTATGATAAACATTTCACTTTCCATTTCAAGAGTTTCTTTGTTTGGCTTTTGTTTTATTTGTTTATGTGTGTGTGTGTAAATTAAATTAGGAATTCATAGGTGATTAGACATAGTCGTGTACTAAAACACAAAACATTTTGCCATTCATCCGTAAATTTAAATTTAATTTTTAAATTTGGTGTCATGTCAAACCATTTTGGGACTGTTGACTGCTATTGTATTGCTACTCAAATACTGTAGTGGTGGTAGTATGTCGCTGTCGTGCGATACGATGATTAATAAAACAAATATTTTGGGAATTGCCCGTTTTGTTTGTGGTGCTTAATTAACATTGTAAACGGTGTGGTGCGGTGTAGTGGAAATGTGTACATTTGTAATTGACTCAATTGTTTTTCAATTGCGAGATACACTTTAGAGTAATGGTACAATTATTTTTTATTGATTAGGCGTGATATTTAATTTTATTTTGTTGAAACGATATCGTAAAATAATGTTGGTATTGTTGCAATTTTGATTTCGTTGTAAACGTGCGGTCTACTTTTTGGTGGGACCATTGCACCGGAAATGTAAATTATGTAAGAAATTTGATTTCGAAACCGGTTTGAAATTCAAAAATTTAGGAGACATTTTCGTTTTAGGAAATATTAATTTAAGATAAAGTGTTTTAATTTGGTTGTATGAATATGGGGTTTCAAAAATTCCTATTTGGAAAATCAAAAATTACTGTTGTTTGGGTTTTCTCAATTAAATTAGTCTACGAACGAAAGCAGACTATTCAATGTTTTCGGGTACATTTTCTCAGTTTACAACTACCCAAAATTATCACCAAATTATACTATGAAAATACACAAAGATTTTTGAATAATTATAGCCGCAGCTCAATAATATCACAGGTCTTATTGCTCGACATTTGGTTGGAGCTATTACACTCGAAAATAATGAGAGGTAATACAACTTTATTCAATAAAAATTAACCTTTCACAAAACAAAAAAACGAATTGACTGTGCAACTTTCCTTTTCTCAATGCATTTTTCGGCCTCCCCCTCCCCCCTTCTCTCTAAACATATAAAAAAAATAAAAACTAACTGTTGACCGATGCATCTAAAAATCGGTGTTGTCATGTATGTGAAGTTAGCCCGAAAAGTAGCCCGAAAAAAATGTGTCCTTGCTAAAAGTTTAATATTTTCGGGCCAGCCCGAAAAATTTATAAACACTGCATTATCTTAAATTCTCATCCCGAAATAATTTTTACATCAGTATATTAAGCTTTTTGAATTTGCAAAAAAATTAAATACTACATACATTGTAATAAAACTTAATAAATAAATATTTTGTTTATTTACCATACAAATATATATTATTACCAAAAATATATTAAAATAATAATAATAATTAAAAACGAAATCAAAAATTACGTTACATAGGATTACGTGGTTGCCCTCACAAAAATGTTAAAAACTACTGCAAGTGCTGCTACAAAATATGATTAACATCACCAATATACAATAAATATATATATACCTTCATTATCATATCAGTGGAATAGAAGGTTCATATTAACCCGAGTCCGCACATACAAATCACAGCATAAAAATTGAAATTTTTAGTGTTACATTTTATTCTGTAGCAGATTCCACAGGGATATCCGACCACTTCGGCCAATGCCTCAAGTTAGTGTTGGTCACCATAAATCTAAAGCATATCCCCACATTACCATATCAGTGGGATAGAAGGTTCATATTAACCCGAGTCCGCACATACAAATCACACCATAAAAATTGAAATTTTTAGTGTTACATTTTATTCTGTAGCAGATTCCACAGGCATATCCGACCACTTCGGCCAATGCCTCGAGTTAGTGTTGGTCACCAGAAATCTAAAGCATATACCCACATTACCATATCAGTGGGATCGAAGGTTCATATTAACCCGAGTCCGCACATACAAATCACAGCATAAAAATTGAAATTTTTAGTGTTACATTTTATTCTGTAGCAGATTCCACAGGGATATCCGACCACTTCGGCCAATGCCTCAAGTTAGTGTTGGTCACCAGAAATCTAAAGCATATACCCACATTACCGTATCAGTGGGATAGAAGGTTCATATTAACCCGAGTCCGCACATACAAATCACAGCATAAAAATTGAAATTTTTAGTGTTACATTTTACTCTGTAGCAGATTCCACAGGGATATCCGACCACTTCGGCCAATGCCTCAAGTTAGTGTTGGTCACCAGAAATCTAAAGCATATACCCACATTACCGTATCAGTGGGATAGAAGGTTCATATTAACCCGAGTCCGCACATACAAATCACAGCATAAAAATTGAAATTTTTAGTGTTACATTTTATTCTGTAGCAGATTCCACAGGGATATCCGACCTCTTCGGCCAATGCCTCAAGTTAGTGTTGGTCACCAGAAATCTAAAGCATATACCCACATTACCGTATCAGTGGGATAGAAGGTTCATATTAACCCGAGTCCGCACATACAAATCACAGCATAAAAATTGAAATTTTTAGTGTTACATTTTATTCTGTAGCAGATTCCACAGAGATATTCGACCACTTCGGCCAATGCCTCAAGTTAGTTTTGGTCACCAGAAATCTAAAGCGTATACCCACATTACCATATCAGTGGGATAGAAGGTTCATATTAACCCGAGTCCGCACATACAAATCACAGCATAAAAATTGAAAATTTTAGTGTTACATTTTACTCTGTAGCAGATTCCACAGGGATATCCGACCACTTCGGCCAATGCCTCGAGTTAGTGTTGGTCACCAGAAATCTAAAGCGTATACCCACATTACCATATCAGTGGGATAGAAGGTTCATATGAACCCGAGTCCGCACATACAAATCACAGCATAAAAATTGAAATTTTTAGTGTTACATTTTATTCTGTAGCAGATTCCACAGGGATATCCGACCACTTCGGCCAATGCCTCGAGTTAGTGTTGGTCACCAGAAATCTAAAGCATATCCCCACATTACCATATCAGTGGGATAGAAGGTTCATATTAACCCGAGTCCGCACATACAAATCACAGCATAAAAATTGAAATTTTTAGTGTTACATTTTATTCTGTAGCAGATTCCACAGGGATATCCGACCACTTCGGCCAATGCCTCAAGTTAGTTTTGGTCACCAGAAATCTAAAGCATATACCCACATTACCATATCAGTGGGATAGAAGGTTCATATTAACCCGAGTCCGCACATACAAATCACAGCATAAAAATTGAAAATTTTAGTGTTACATTTTATTCTGTAGCAGATTCCACAGGGATATCCGACCACTTCGGCCAATGCCTCGAGTTAGTGTTGGTCACCAGAAATCTAAAGCGTATACCCACATTACCATATCAGTGGGATAGAAGGTTCATATGAACCCGAGTCCGCACATACAAATCACAGCATAAAAATTGAAATTTTTAGTGTTACATTTTATTCTGTAGCAGATTCCACAGGGATATCCGACCACTTCGGCCAATGCCTCGAGTTAGTGTTGATCACCAGAAATCTAAAGCATATCCCCACATTACCATATCAGTGGGATAGAAGGTTCATATTAACCCGAGTCCGCACATACAAATCACAGCATAAAAATTGAAATTTTTAGTGTTACATTTTATTCTGTAGCAGATTCCACAGGGATATCCGACCACTTCGGCCAATGCCTCAAGTTAGTTTTGGTCACCAGAAATCTAAAGCATATACCCACATTACCGTATCAGTGGGATAGAAGGTTCATATTAACCCGAGTCCGCACATACAAATCACAGCATAAAAATTGAAATTTTTAGTGTTACATTTTATTCTGTAGCAGATTCCACAGAGATATTCGACCACTTCGGCCAATGCCTCAAGTTAGTTTTGGTCACCAGAAATCTAAAGCGTATACCCACATTACCATATCAGTGGGATAGAAGGTTCATATTAACCCGAGTCCGCACATACAAATCACAGCATAAAAATTGAAAATTTTAGTGTTACATTTTACTCTGTAGCAGATTCCACAGGGATATCCGACCACTTCGGCCAATGCCTCGAGTTAGTGTTGGTCACCAGAAATCTAAAGCGTATACCCACATTACCATATCAGTGGGATAGAAGGTTCATATGAACCCGAGTCCGCACATACAAATCACAGCATAAAAATTGAAATTTTTAGTGTTACATTTTATTCTGTAGCAGATTCCACAGGGATATCCGACCACTTCGGCCAATGCCTCGAGTTAGTGTTGGTCACCAGAAATCTAAAGCATATACCCACATTACCATATCAGTGGGATAGAAGGTTCATATTAACCCGAGTCCGCACATACAAATCACAGCATAAAAATTGAAAATTTTAGTGTTACATTTTATTCTGTAGCAGATTCCACAGGGATATCCGACCACTTCGGCCAATGGCTCGAGTTAGTGTTGGTCACCAGAAATCTAAAGCGTATACCCACATTACCATATCAGTGGGATAGAAGGTTCATATGAACCCGAGTCCGCACATACAAATCACAGCATAAAAATTGAAATTTTTAGTGTTACATTTTATTCTGTAGCAGATTCCACAGGGATATCCGACCACTTCGGCCAATGCCTCAAGTTAGTTTTGGTCACCAGAAATCTAAAGCATATACCCACATTACCGTATCAGTGGGATAGAAGGTTCATATTAACCCGAGTCCGCACATACAAATCACAGCATAAAAATTGAAATTTTTAGTGTTACATTTTACTCTGTAGCAGATTCCACAGGGATATCCGACCACTTCGGCCAATGCCTCAAGTTAGTGTTGGTCACCAGAAATCTAAAGCATATACCCACATTACCGTATCAGTGGGATAGAAGGTTCATATTAACCCGAGTCCGCACATACAAATCACAGCATAAAAATTGAAATTTTTAGTGTTACATTTTATTCTGTAGCAGATTCCACAGGGATATCCGACCTCTTCGGCCAATGCCTCAAGTTAGTGTTGGTCACCAGAAATCTAAAGCATATACCCACATTACCGTATCAGTGGGATAGAAGGTTCATATTAACCCGAGTCCGCACATACAAATCACAGCATAAAAATTGAAATTTTTAGTGTTACATTTTATTCTGTAGCAGATTCCACAGAGATATTCGACCACTTTGGCCAATGCCTCAAGTTAGTTTTGGTCACCAGAAATCTAAAGCGTATACCCACATTACCATATCAGTGGGATAGAAGGTTCATATTAACCCGAGTCCGCACATACAAATCACAGCATAAAAATTGAAAATTTTAGTGTTACATTTTACTCTGTAGCAGATTCCACAGGGATATCTGACCACTTCGGCCAATGCCTCGAGTTAGTGTTGGTCACCAGAAATCTAAAGCGTATACCCACATTACCATATCAGTGGGATAGAAGGTTCATATGAACCCGAGTCCGCACATACAAATCACAGCATAAAAATTGAAATTTTTAGTGTTACATTTTATTCTGTAGCAGATTCCACAGGGATATCCGACCACTTCGGCCAATGCCTCGAGTTAGTGTTGGTCACCAGAAATCTAAAGCATATCCCCACATTACCATATCAGTGGGATAGAAGGTTCATATTAACCCGAGTCCGCACATACAAATCACAGCATAAAAATTGAAATTTTTAGTGTTACATTTTATTCTGTAGCAGATTCCACAGGGATATCCGACCACTTCGGCCAATGCCTCAAGTTAGTTTTGGTCACCAGAAATCTAAAGCATATACCCACATTACCATATCAGTGGGATAGAAGGTTCATATTAACCCGAGTCCGCACATACAAATCACAGCATAAAAATTGAAAATTTTAGTGTTACATTTTATTCTGTAGCAGATTCCACAGGGATATCCGACCACTTCGGCCAATGCCTCGAGTTAGTGTTGGTCACCAGAAATCTAAAGCGTATACCCACATTACCATATCAGTGGGATAGAAGGTTCATATGAACCCGAGTCCGCACATACAAATCACAGCATAAAAATTGAAATTTTTAGTGTTACATTTTATTCTGTAGCAGATTCCACAGGGATATCCGACCACTTCGGCCAATGCCTCGAGTTAGTGTTGATCACCAGAAATCTAAAGCATATCCCCACATTACCATATCAGTGGGATAGAAGGTTCATATTAACCCGAGTCCGCACATACAAATCACAGCATAAAAATTGAAATTTTTAGTGTTACATTTTATTCTGTAGCAGATTCCACAGGGATATCCGACCACTTCGGCCAATGCCTCAAGTTAGTTTTGGTCACCAGAAATCTAAAGCATATACCCACATTACCGTATCAGTGGGATAGAAGGTTCATATTAACCCGAGTCCGCACATACAAATCACAGCATAAAAATTGAAAATTTTAGTGTTACATTTTATTCTGTAGCAGATTCCACAGGGATATCCGACCACTTCGGCCAATGCCTCAAGTTAGTGTTGGTCACCAGAAATCTAAAGCATATACCCACATTACCATATCAGTGGGATAGAAGGTTCATATTAACCCGAGTCCGCACATACAAATCACAGCATAAAAATTGAAATTTTTAGTGTTACATTTTATTCTGTAGCAGATTCCACAGGGATATCCGACCACTTCGGCCAATGCCTCGGCCAACTGTAAAACCCTGTAAGCTGATATCCCTGTGGAATCTGCTACAGAATAAAATGTAACACTAAAATTTTCAATTTTTATGCTGTGATTTGTATGTGCGGACTCGGGTTAATATGAACCTTCTATCCCACTGATATGGTAATGTGGGTATATGCTTTAGATTTCTGGTGACCAACACTAACTTGAGGCATTGGCCGAAGTGGTCGGATATCCCTGTGGAATCTGCTACAGAATAAAATGTAACACTAAAAATTTCAATTTTTATGCTGTGATTTGTATGTGCGGACTCGGGTTAATATGAACCTTCTATCCCCACTGATATGGTAATGTGGGTATATGCTTTAGATTTCTGGTGACCAACACTAACTCGAGGCATTGGCCGAAGTGGTCAGATATCCCTGTGGAATCTGCTACAGAATAAAATGTAACACTAAAAATTTCAATTTTTATGCTGTGATTTGTATGTGCGGACTCGGGTTAATATAAAGCTTCTATCCCACTGATATGGTAATGTGGGTATATGCTTTAGATTTCTGGTGACCAACACTAACTCGAGGCATTGGCCGAAGTGGTCGGATATCCCTGTGGAATCTGCTACAGAATAAAATGTAACACTAAAAATTTCAATTTTTATGCTGTGATTTGTATGTGCGGACTCGGGTTAATATGAACCTTCTATCCCACTGATATGGTAATGTGGGTATACGCTTAAGATTTCAGGTGACCAACACTAACTCGAGGCAGTGGCCGAAGTGGTCGGATATCCCTGTGGAATCTGCTACAGAATAAAATGTAACACTAAAATTTCAATTTTTATGCTGTGATTTGTATGTGCGGACTCGGGTTAATATGAACCTTCTGTCCCACTGATATGGTAATGTGGGTATATGCTTTAGATTTCTGGTGACCAACACTAACTCGAGGCATTGGCCGAAGTGGTCGGATATCCCTGTGGAATCTGCTACAGAATAAAATGTAACACTAAAAATTTCAATTTTTATGCTGTGATTTGTATGTGCGGACTCGGGTTAATATGAACCTTCTATCCCACTGATATGGTAATGTGGGTATATGCTTTAGATTTCTGGTGACCAACACTAACTTGAGGCATTGGCCGAAGTGGTCGGATATCCCTGTGGAATCTGCTACAGAATAAAATGTAACACTAAAAATTTCAATTTTTATGCTGTGATTTGTATGTGCGGACTCGGGTTAATATGAACCTTCTATCCCACTGATATGGTAATGTGGGTATATGCTTTAGATTTCTGGTGACCAACACTAACTTGAGGCATTGGCCGAAGTGGTCGGATATCCCTGTGGAATCTGCTACAGAATAAAATGTAACACTAAAATTTTCAATTTTTATGCTGTGATTTGTATGTGCGGACTCGGGTTAATATGAACCTTCTATCCCACTGATATGGTAATGTGGGTTTATGCTTTAGATTTCTGGTGACCAACACTAACTTGAGGCATTGGTCGAAGTGGTCGGATATCCCTGTGGAATCTGCTACAGAATAAAATGTAACACTAAAAATTTCAATTTTTATGCTGTGATTTGTATGTGCGGACTCGGGTTAATATGAACCTTCTATCCCACTGATATGGTAATGTGGGGATATGCTTTAGATTTATGGTGACCAACACTAACTTGAGGCATTGGCCGAAGTGGTCGGATATCTCTGTGGAATCTGCTACAGAATAAAATGTAACACTAAAAATTTCAATTTTTATGCTGTGATTTGTATGTGCGGACTCGGGTTAATATGAACCTTCTATCCCACTGATATGGTAATGTGGGTATACGCTTAAGATTTCAGGTGACCAACACTAACTCGAGGCAGTGGCCGAAGTGGTCGGATATCCCTGTGGAATCTGCTACAGAATAAAATGTAACACTAAAATTTCAATTTTTATGCTGTGATTTGTATGTGCGGACTCGGGTTAATATGAACCTTCTGTCCCACTGATATGGTAATGTGGGTATATGCTTTAGATTTCTGGTGACCAACACTAACTCGAGGCATTGGCCGAAGTGGTCGGATATCCCTGTGGAATCTGCTACAGAATAAAATGTAACACTAAAAATTTCAATTTTTATGCTGTGATTTGTATGTGCGGACTCGGGTTAATATGAACCTTCTATCCCACTGATATGGTAATGTGGGGATATGCTTTAGATTTCTGGTGACCAACACTAACTCGAGGCATTGGCCAAAGTGGTCGGATATCCCTGTGGAATCTGCTACAGAATAAAATGTAACACTAAAAATTTCAATTTTTATGGTGTGATTTGTATGTGCGGACTCGGGTTAATATGAACCTTCTATCCCACTGATATGGTAATGTGGGGATATGCTTTAGATTTATGGTGACCAACACTAACTTGAGGCATTGGCCGAAGTGGTCGGATATCTCTGTGGAATCTGCTACAGAATAAAATGTAACACTAAAAATTTCAATTTTTATGCTGTGATTTGTATGTGCGGACTCGGGTTAATATGAACTTTCTATCCCACTGATATGGTAATGTGGGTATATGCTTTAGATTTCTGGTGACCAACACTAACTCGAGGCATTGGCCGAAGTGGTCGGATATCCCTGTGGAATCTGCTACAGAATAAAATGTAACACTAAAAATTTCAATTTTTATGCTGTGATTTGTATGTGCGGACTCGGGTTAATATGAACCTTCTATCCCACTGATACGGTAATGTGGGTATATGCTTTAGATTTCTGGTGACTGACACTAACTTGAGGCATTGGCCGAAGTGGTCGGATATCCCTGTGGAATCTGCTACAGAATAAAATGTAACACTAAAAATTTCAATTTTTATGCTGTGATTTGTATGTGCGGACTCGGGTTAATATGAACCTTCTATCCCACTGATACGGTAATGTGGGTATATGCTTTAGATTTCTGGTGACCAACACTAACTCGAGGCATTGCCTGAAGTGGTCGGATATCCCTGTGGAATCTGCTACAGAATAAAATGTAACACTAAAAATTTCATTTTTTATGGTGTGATTTGTATGTGCGGACTCGGGTTAATATGAACCTTCTATCCCACTGATATGGTAATGTGGGTATATGCTTTAGATTTCTGGTGACCAACACTAACTTGAGGCATTGGCCGAAGTGGTCGGATATCCCTGAATCTGCTACAGAATAAAATGTAACACTAAAAATTTCAATTTTTATGTTGTGATTTGTATGTGCGGACTCGGGTTAATATGAACCTTCTATTCCACTGATATGATAATGAAGGTATATATATATTTGCAGCACTTGCAGTAGTTTTTGAACATTTTTGTGAGGGCAACCACGTAATCCTATGTAACGTAATTTTTGATTTCGTTTTTAATTATTATTATTATTTTAATATATTTTTGGTAATAATATATATTTGTATGGTAAATAAACAAAATATTTATTTATTAAGTTTTATTACAATGTATGTAGTATTTAATTTTTTGCAAATTCAAAAAGCTTAATATACTGATGTAAAAATTATTTCGGGATGAGAATTTAAGATAATGCAGTGTTTATAAATTTTTCGGGCTGGCCCGAAAATATTAAACTTTTAGCAAGGACACATTTTTTTCGGGCTACTTTTCGGGCTAACTTCACATACATGGTGTTGTCGTCGTATTACTGTTCAAACCTGGCAACAGATGGCGTTGTTGATCTTAAACATTCCTGTCCAGTTTGGAGATTCGTCGTTCGAGATTAGCCGACATATCTTCTGCACTGGTCGCAGAAATTGATGTGTGACGGGTCAACCATCAGGTGTTCTCGGATCACAGTTATTCTCGATCGTTACCACACGTACCAACCCATCACTTCTGGAGGAAGGTTTATGTTGAATGGCAACTAGGTCGTTGCAGTGAAGTGAGCTATTCCCATAGTCGAAAATGTTTTTACATTCGCAGTAACCTTTGCCAATACATATTTTAACCAATTGTCTGGTAAGTTTGGCATGGTCCACTCTGGTCGTGTATTAGTGGCTGTTCGATTAAAAACCACCAGGTGTTAATTCAACACCTTATTCAAAATCATCATGTAATGCGATGATCGGCCTGGAATTCAGGCATGCTTCAATATGAATTAGAAGCGTGTGCAGTTGGTGATAAAAATTTGTCTGGTTCTCGATAATCCGCCACCTAGCTGAATATTGAATGGCCCACCAACGAGGCAACGATGCCATCTGTTGAAATTGCATAGTTCATTCAAGGCTGCTATGACTTTATAGTACTCCAGTATTTACGCATATTAACAAGACAATGATCTATGGTATGGTCATTGTCTTCAATTGATATGTACATGCCATTGCGTTAGCGAATATTTGCCATAATATTTGTTGCCATCGTCCGTGCCGTGGTTCTACCTCTCCCGACATCCCCCGTGATTGCAATTTGCTCGCTTCGAAATATTATGTTAACAAGTAAATCTTGTGACAGTGGGCCAGCCAATATTGTGTCATTCAGTAGCATATCGTTGCTTCTTTTGGCCGAAGCGTTGAACACTACTCGAAACTTCCCCGGTTGATGTATACAATGATTGGGATGGATTCCCTGGAACAACTGGAACCGCGTCTTATACCCCGCTGATGAGTTCTGAGATCTGAAGGGGAATCGAAACCGATCACTTGCCGAAGCAGACCCAAATACACATGGGTAATGTGCGCAGCAGACCCAAATACACATTGGCATGGAGTATGAATGATTGGAGAACGACTCGCTGATCATTGTTGTTCCTTACTGAATATCAAGGGCGGCTGGCTTGATGTCGAAAGCGCCAATTGAGTTTTATCAGGTTGTGATGTGAAAGGTGTTTGGCGCTGACTATTCGCCGATCCCAATATCTTGTCTATTACACAATCGTGTACACATTTTTTTTATTCTTTTAAAGAAATCTGTTTTGTGAGTACATGTATGCTTTCAGATTAAACCCGAACAAACAGTTTAAAACAAAAATTTAGTTAAAACAAAAGAAAAATTAACCGAGCAAATGGCACAGTGGTTAAAGCTTTGGCGTTTGGATAGGGAGGTACCGGGTTCGAATCCCGATAGGAGCAGGATGAAAAAGGAAATTTTCAACAACAGATTACGATCTGTGATTAAAAGGAACACAACTACGACCCCCTATCGGCGTGCAAAACCCATGGGCCGACCCATCTATGCAATGTGAGCTATGCAATGTGCAGATGGTAACTTAAATCGGTCCTATAGCCGTACGTCTTCGATTTGGCAGGAATTGCGTAAAGTAAGACGCGAAAATTAACCGCGAAAGAGCAGGGAGTGCTTCGGCCCCAGAAAAGATTGCATGGAATAAAATATAAAAAAAAAAATGTACAAAGAAAAGATTAAACAAAAAATAGAAATCAAATTAATCAATTAATCAAATCAAATAATTCTTCAGGATATATTTGAAGTTAGTCTTTGATAAATTAAAGTTAAATAAATAGGTCACATTGATGATGTTGACTGATTTAGACCCATAGTTTGTGGAATTGGTATTCAAATGATGTTCGAAATGTTCAGCATGACACATGAATTGATATGTTTTGCAAGATGTAAGCTGAATCAGCGTGACCAAGCAAAAGGTACAACTGAAGGTTGGCTCGTTATTCATCTTGCTTCAAATCTGAACCAACCAAAACGATGTAACGGAACGCGTTTGGTGGTGAGAAATCTCATGTGCAATGTTATGCTCAAAGGAAAGCTCAAAGATCCCATCCGATATGGCCATTCGAGTTTAACCGAACTCAATTTCCGATTCGTCTTGCTTGATGTTGAATCTAGAAAATGAATGTTTCTCACACGGTGAATTGTACGTAGCATGTTCGCGTGTCGGCAAACCATCCGATTTGTTCGTTCTCGCACAAAACAAAAACAGTCACATATCACAAGGTAACTTCAATGAGGGGAATCGAGAGTTTGACAGAAGTAGTGCAACAATGCTACGCGAATAATTTCGATCCACTTCAATAAAGTAAATGCCTTGTACATTTGTTGAACTTAATTCATTTTGGGTATTCATTTTATTTAAATAAAAAATTGAATTTAATTTAGCTAGTAAGTTAACACAACATTTATTGATTCTGAGGTGGTACGAAGTTCGCCGGGTCAGCTAGTTATTATGATAAATTTGTTCTCGATACTGTAAGCTTTCGTCACTGCATTTATGGATTTAAGATAAACCTCTTTTAACTTAAGTTCCTTTTTGAGAAGGCACCCACCAAATTAGCCCGCCTTAATGAAACCTGTACTATACTTTGTTACACATTTATTACAATTTATTACAACAAATCCCGATTTTATTACAGTTACCGTTTTCGAGGAGCGAGTGGTTGGTTTAGCTTGCAATTAAACCTGCGCACCGCCAAAATTGTAACTATTGATGTAGCTATGATGTCGGGATGATTCTTGGACCAGAATTTATTACAAATTAATTACATTGAATAAGTAAGTTCAAAACCACCCCTATAACTTGCTTCAGGGTAAATTTCACCCCAAAGCGATTATATATTTCAAAAACGTCGATTTAAGCAAATTTAATAAAAAAATGTACACCTGACTGCCACCAGATTTTGGGAAAAATGTTGCAAGAAGTCTTGTCGAGAGTAGGTCAGTCTTATTTAGGTGTGTAATAAATTATTTTTGTGTCAGGATACGCGGAACTGGCTCCCAACGGTAGAGGCTTCAAATAGGTAATTTAAAGGTCGATTTTACCACCTTTAATAATTTATAACACCAGATCGCCACCAGATATGAGGTCTAATATTACTCTGTGGTAATATCGAAGTAAATTACTTTTTCTTCAGTTTCTTTACAACACTTTTGGTCCTTTACAACTTCAATAGTTATAAAGGAATTGAGAAAGAATTATATTCGGAAGGTGATTTCTCATTTTAATTTTATTTATAAAGTGACAAACTAAAACAATAGTTTTCACGAGTGCAATAGGTTAGAATTAATTCAAAACGTTTGTATGCCAATTAATTCGACCTGAACGTGGTCAAGTTGCCCTCTACAAAAGATAAAAAGTCGAATTCGAACCAACCGTTTATCTGATGAAGCTTTGAAATAATAAATCATTAAAGGTGGTGGAACTTGAAATTACATATTTGAGGCCCATATATTCTGAAGCTAATTCCGTCTAACCTGACACAAAAATAATAAAATAAACACATGGATACGGTTCATATGCTCACCACAAGGCCAATATAAAGCAACATTTAAACTAAAATCTGATGGTGGATTTGTGTAATAAATTATTAAATATGGTAAAATCGACCTTCAAATTACATATTTGAGACTTTACAGTTTGGAGCGAATTACGTCTAAACCTATACATAATTTATTACACACCTGGATGAGGTTGACCTGCTCACTAAAATGTTCAAGGAATAACATTGGACTGAATATCTGGTGGCGGTCTGGTGTAATAAATTATTAAAGGTGGTAAAATCGACCGTTAAATTACTTATTTGCAGCCTTTACGGTTTGGAGTCAATTCCGCGCATCCTGACACAAAAATAATTTATCACACAACTGGATAAGGTTGACTTGGCCACCGCAAGGTCAAAGTAGTAACATTTGACAACAATATCAAGTCAGTACAAGTCAACATCTGGTGACGGTCTGGTGTAATAAATTATTAAAGGTGGTAAAATCGACCGTTAAATTACTTATTTGCAGCCTTTACGGTTTGGAGTCAATTCCGCGCATCCTGACACAAAAATAATTTATTACACACCTAAATAAGACTGACCTACTCTCGACAAGACTTCTTGCAACATTTTTCCCAAAATCTGGTGGCAGTCTGGTGTAATTTTTTTTATTAAATTTGCTTAAATCGACGCTTTTAAACTATATAATCGTTTTGGGGTGAAATTTACCCTTAGGCAAATTATAGGGGTGGTATTGAACTTACTTATTCAATGTAATTAATTTGTAATAAATTCTGGTCCAAGAATCATCCCGACATCATAGCTACATCAATAGTTACAATTTTGGCGGTGCACTTTTAATTGTAAGCTAAACCGACCACTCGTTCCTCGAAAACGGTAACTGTAATAAAATCGGGATTTGTTGTAATAAATGTGTAACAAATTATAGTACAGGTTTCATTGAGGCGGCCTAATTTGGTCGGTGCAGGTTTAGAGCACTAGTTTTGAGTCGATTTGTGGTGCCAGCATGAATTTTTTGGTTTTTAATTCATAAACTGTTTTTGATGATGGCACAATATTAATTGTTTGAATTCCGATATCATTACTTTAGGCGTGCAGATTTTTAGCTACTAAACTGGGTTTCGGGTCGCAGCAGGAAAAATATAACGAGCCGCCATTAACATCACATACAGCTGGGTACTCCGATAAAATTAGTTCCGTTTTATAAACTCAAATCCCTTTATAAATAAACTGGGAAGCCAATTCACTGGTTTTATCATAACGTCAAATGCTGTAATGACAACGTTTATACGGTACGCCACGTAATTGTATTCACCGCCATACTTTAGGTAAACAAAGATTTTAAATTGTTCGTTCGTAAACGAACTGACTTGTGGATCCTACTTACAAATATCCATGATGTAAGCTTCGGTGGTACGTAGTAATTGGATCAGTGTCTAATCGATTTGAGTGCGGCAATGCAGTCTCAGATGTTGAACTGTTTGCACTAAGCGGCTGGATTATCTCGATGGTTGCAGTTGCTATATTGACCTTTTTTTCGGCTTTAGAGAAAAGCCTAGTGTCATAAGGGGGTCATCCCGGCTACTCGCCTCCACCGCTGCTTATAGCTGCGCAAATATTTACCTGTTACCTGACGTAAAGTATTAACCTTGTTCGAGGTTACAGTATAAATTATAATAAACATACAAAATTCTTTAAGAATTTCAAACAAACGCTACAAAGCAAAATCGCAACAAAATTAAAAAATTTCATGGGAATCTTAAAGTTTGTTGTTGCTTTAATATGTAGATGGGCGAATTTGTCACAAAAGCAACATCATCATGATGAAGATCGTTTTCGCAGCCGCAATTATATTATTACGAAAGCACGCCTGATTAGAAACGTTTTAATTTTATAATTTGTTCGCGTATCTTATAATATTGTATTAATACCTATTATGTATACGATTTAATGTTTAGTTAAAAATTATTATAATTTATTTCATATTTTAAAATAAATAGTTTTGCTCGTATTCTGCGCCTACACACACACGCTACATAATGCATGTAAAATACAATAAAATAAAATTGAAAGTTTTTAGCCGACTTCCCACAACACTCGGCATGGTATATGCGGCTGGCGCTTTGTTTTATTCTTCGCGACTGTAGGTTATTGTTATGGTATGTATGATGTAGAAATACTATATCGTGTTTCCTGTGTGCGAAGCCCCTTGAGCTGTATAGTATACTCGTATGTAATATTTACGTAAACGATACAAATCGATCGTAAAAGATGAAATTTTACGTTGTACTAAAAAAAACTTGATATTGACCGGTTCTTGGTTTGTACAAGCAAACTTGAATAATTTATTCGTTGTTTTGAAGGAATACCAGAATTTTGGTCACATGACGTGAAAAAATCACGTCGACGTGATGTGATATGTACCTAAGCATATAAGTAAAATAAACAAGCCAAAAGCGATATTTTTGCGTGTATAGTGTTTGTGTCGTCCGTAGATTAAATCGTGCGACAAATAATATTTTTATCGATATTCTATTTTATATGTTTTAATTAGCTAATTGAATTTAATAGTTTATAGTTTTTATGGTTTAATAGATTTGAATACGTGATGAACGAATATAATATTTTTGTTATTGAAAAACATACAATTTATATGGCATTCCTCTGATCAAAATTTATTTTGAGATAAAACTGATGTCAAAACTCATCAATAGCTGATTGTGAAGTTGTAGCTTAGAAATCGCGCAAATGTAAAAACTGTATAAGGGCATTGTGGATCTAATGAAGAACATAAAGAACTCTTTATATTCCTTTTTTAAAAGTGTTTTACGACATGAAACTGGTCAAAGAAATTTCCTGAAGCGTATGTTCGGAACGCTCTTTAAACAACCTTCATTCCGACTTCTTCTGGTGATTAGGATGATGGTCACAATGAATCTGTAATCGATATGCTGTATAAGATAGCGGAAGTTTGACGGCAGACAATAAGGGATTATGCTACTCGCCACAAGTGGCAGCACCAGCGGATTTTGTTTATTCATTTTGCATCTCTTTTTTCACTAAATAAAACATCCCAGCGGAATAAAATATTAAAAGTGATCCTTAAAATGACAAATTGATTACTCTCCGAAGTAAAAGGCCTAGGGAATTGAAATCTTGAAATTTAACAATATTCCGTCTTTCCGCCATTTCTTGAAATTGGGATAGTAGTATTGATCAGGGATTTTAAAGTAAGTTTTGGACAAAATTCTATGATCTGCTCATGCTGGACTAAACTAAACTAAAATTCAAATTTTTTTATTTATTTATTTTCAGTTTTGATCAATATCTCAAAAACTGCAACTAGTAGCCATACATTCGGTTGTTTTTCTAATTGCTTAAATCATACTGAGACTACATGGAAAATTTGGGGAATATTAATGGAGTAGAATTTTACCTAAGCTACTAGAAATATAACCAAAAGTATTGGTTACTAGTGAAAGTTTTTGAGATATTGGCCAAAAACATAAAATAAACAAATACAATTTTTTAAATTTTTAAAAGGATTGGTTATGAAATTGGCTAAGTTTAGTCCCTCCATTTTGTCCAAAACTTACTTTAAAATCCCTGATCAATATTACTATCCCAATTTCATCGTAATTCGTCAAGAAATGGCGGAAAGACGGAATATTGTTATATTTCAAGATTTCATTTTCCTAGTTCCTTTACTGCGAAGATCAAACAGTTTGCCGTTTTAAGGATCAGTTTTAATATTTTATTCCGCTGGGATGTTTATTTAGTGAAAAAAAGATGCAAAATGAATAAAAACAAATCCGCTGGTAATTATATAACAAAAAAGTTCTCTTTTGTGATAGTGCTGCCACGTGCAGCGTGTAGCGTAATCCCCAAATCTCCGATGTCAAATTTCCGCTATGTTATACAACATGTGATCGATAATTGATTTTTAGAAATGTACTAGTAAAATCATTTCTACTACAGTTGTAATAGCTGCAGTTTTAATTTTTTATTTCATCATTATTCCTTTGCAGTTCTGTGCAGCGAAATTAAGAGATTACGCTACTCGCCACAAGTAGCAGCACTATTGCAAAATAGATTTTATATCCAGTGAAAATATTTAATTCATTAGTGTATCTCTTTTTTCACAAAAGAAAACATTCCAGCGGAATAAAATCTTAAAAGTGTTCCTCAAATTCTCAAGTTGATTGACCTTCGAAGTACCGGTATTCTTAACGAATAATGATGAAATATGGTTAGTATATTGGATAGCGATTCCATAGTTTTATAGACTCATCTTTCTAGCCAGTCATTGTGGAGTTTGGTTCCTAGGATTGATTTTGGATTGAAACATAAATTTTAGATGAAGTTCTGGTGTCTGTCAAGATTAGCCATATACTTCATAAGATTTATTTGAGTTCCCGGATAAATGCAGAATGCGGCTCAGACATTCCAGCGGCTCATTCACTCAAATTCGAGACACCAAATTTACGTTACGTTCCCAACAACCTTAACCTTAATTGCTTCGTCCAACCTAAACCAGCTTTTCGAACACTTGCAAACAGTATTAAGCAATTGCAAGGGGCCGGTGTGGTGGTCATTTTGAATAAATCCGTATTTGGAGAGAAATACATTTTTTCCTAGGTTTCGATATTTCAGCGGCGTATTACGCAGGACCAAGCTCGAATTGAAGCAATAAAAAATTTCGTGTATCCAACGATTCTTGGGAATGTCGCCTTATTATCGCATATTCTTACCAAAACACGATACTAAGATCAAGTCAAATTATACGAGTTTATAAATAATTGAAAGGAAAGAGACAACCGTAAAATCACTTGGTTCAATCAGCCAAATCCAGCATTCGAGCGCTGTAAGGAACGCTTAACAGAAACCACGCAGTTAGGTCACCGGTTTCACGCGATGGTTTGAGACCACTTCAGTTCGTTTGCCAGCCTAGCTATTTAATTCGATTCCAATGCAAGAGTACGACAGCTTATAATCCGGCATGCGAAGAAATGGTCGAATGGCATCATAACTTGATATTTTGATGCTTTATTAGCCGAACTCGTGTACGGAGAAAAGTAACGACTCCCAGAGATATGATACTTGAATATGTCGTATGAAATTAGAAACTAGGATCGCCAACTGACCGTCTAAAGACCGCATCTTAATCAAATTTGTGTACGTCAAATTTACAAAAGCAAAATCCTTTCTGTTTTTTGAGAGATAAAAACCAAAAAGTTATGTATTTCAGAAAAGAAAAGTATTTTAAGTATACACTTTGTAGGTGCCGCCACATGTATCGTAAAACGGAATTTTTTAAAACTTTTGAATAACAACACGATCTTTTCTAATCTTCATAAAAATTTTAATTACACCAATTAAGATGAAATTTGGTCCAATTTTTACCGATCATCAAATTAATAATCTCTTGAACTACTAAAAATTTTTTAGAACTCATCAATCAAGATTCGATATTAAATGCCATACGAAACCGTAAAATTTTGTTAACTTAATAGTTTTTAGTGTTTACCATAAACGTAAAGTCTGATCATCCGTACAACATCCCACACCAAAAGTTTCATACAATCTGATTCCATTTCTATAGTCAAATACTCTCTTGACACACATATTTATGTCTGTCGTATTATACTTGGAAGAAGTACAATGCGGCATTTAAACGGATGGATAATGAGATTTGAAAGGTACTATAGAATACGATTGTACCACAACGATTACAATCACTGAGTACAAATACAACAAAAACCATAAATATTGCACAATTACCGTAAATGTTAGAAATACATTAGAATTGTTAATTTAAAATCTCGCGCAATTTAAAGTCGCTTATAACAATATATATTAGCAATATATATTGCTTTGTATATTCCTAATGTTTACAGTGTATGAGTCATCTTTGTTTTGTGTATCAATTTCGTTCGCGGTGGGTGGATGGGGTGATGCACTGTGTACAATTCTATATTTAACAACAACTAACTTTATTATTTTTATTATTATTTTTGTCATTATATAGTGATTTATTATTATAGCGTTTTCTTATAGCGAACTATTTATTAAGACTAATTTGCCCATTTTAGCGATTAACCCTATTTCAAAGAATAATCGAGCTCGCTTGTAAATAGAAATATCACAATGCGTTGATGATTTATGAGCCGACAGATCTCGCAAGTTTGATCGTAAAGGTGAACATCATATACTTTCTTTGAGTACCAAATCACCTATACATAATTAAGAGATCGCGCTTAACGATTAGATTATACCAGAGTAGCGGGATTTAATTTAAAATTACAATTTTAATTAATTGGCTTAATGAAATAAAAACATTACAAATTCATAAAAATGAGGTTTATACCAAAATTTCAGCATTAAAATATATTTTAGAAATTCAGTTTCTATTTCTTTGATCGGACCGTGTATGGCGTCGCTTGACCTTCACATACATACATAAGTACATTGAGAATTACATCTATTTCGCGGTACTACCGGTTTATTATAAAATTAAACATGACCCGATTTCAGTCACTCCTCAACTAATCTATCGTGTACACGACCAATTAAGACATTAAAACGGATTTTAATTATCTTCCAAGACAACAAAGATTTCTTATTGTATTTTAATTAGACGTGCGCTCTTTGTTGTTGTTGACGGCCACTGTGTTTTTATTTTGATTTCGCGGTTTAATCGTGATTATTCTAAATACATAAAATTACACCGGAATTACAATAACCTTTCCAAATGAATGATTTTATTGCTTAACATATCGGTAAGTGATGTATGTAGGTGAACTTTTAACCGACAGTAAATTATTTAACAATCATTCAACGAATAAATTATATGTGTGTGCGGATGCTGGATTTACCGAAATGCAAGATATACGACACTTTACCGTATTCTAATGAGGAAAACGGTACCATAAACCAAATGTCTTAGACATTTCACATATAATTCGATTTAATCGTTTAAGATTTTTTTTTTTTTATATTTCGTTAGACGAACTCGATTAAAATCAAACACGTAAACAAAAAAAAAATGTTTGTAATAAAGAAATTATTAAGATGAGATTGGATTTCTACATATACACACCAAAATATTGAATGAAGATAGCGGATTTGACTGTGAAACCGAAACACCAACGTCCAAGTATAGAATAAATAAGATAACAGTCCATGAGGCGGACGCGTTTTTAATATTTGGGTTTTTGTAATTTGACCATTAATTATTACCGTGTTGTATGTCAAGAGAAATTATGGTCATTACATTCTAGTACTACATACTTGAGTATTAACAACTGGGGTAAGATCGAGTTTAAACCCGAAAAACTTAATTTGTGATATCGTCTATCAAGACTTTTAACGATTGTTAAGAACTTTTTATAAACTATCCCCACCTGTTTAACATGACTCTTTTGGAGATAGCGCAGTAAGTTTAAGCTGCAGTTACAAACATTCTATACAAGTCACTAGCAGACCCGGTAGGCAGACGTTTTCCTGCCACAGACCCCGCTCGCAAAATACTACTGTGGGCAAAAAGTAGTAAGACTTTATAATTTAAATTTCGCGAGGAAAACCATTTGTCGAAATATTTTTTTTTCGATGTTGATATGACTGTCAGGGACATCTGTGGCAAATGCCACATCAAAATAATCATTAGTGTTTAGAATACGCTTGTCTTTCTGAAGTACAAAAAGTGCATTCGGCGATTTTTACAATGAGTGAAATTATTTAAAAAAAAAGTTCCATTAAATTTTGTGTGCGGAATCAATTTTGTGGTGCCAAAACGTTCAGAATGTTGCAAAAGGCCTTCGGTGATAATTGTATGTCACGAAGTGTTTTTGATTGGTACAAATTGTTCAAAGAGGGTCGAGAACGTGTTGACGACGAACCACGTCTAGGACGGCCATCAACATCAACTGATGATCAACACGTTAATAAAATCAAGGAATTGGTGCTCGAGAATCGACGATGGCATCGTTGAAATATCGGAAGAAAAGTGAAAGCACGATTGGTTCCAAAATCACTCAATTTTTTGGAAAAACCGTCGCGTTGACATCTGTGAAACAATGCTTTCTGACTACCAAGATATCATGAAACGTACTATAACTGGCGATGAGTTTTGGATCTATGCTTACGACCCGGAAACAGACGATCAATTGGCCGAATATCGTGCCAAAGGTGAGCCGAAGCCGAAAAAACCACGTCAAAGCAAGTCAAAATCTAGGTGATGTTGACAGTTTTCTTCGATTATCGAGGTGTGGTGCACTCCGAATTCCTTCCGACCGGCCAAACTGTCAACAAGGAATACTATTTGAGTGTTATGCGTCGTTTTCGCGAAGCTATTCGTAACAAGAGGCCGGAATTATGGGCCGACAACTCTTGGTTTTTGCACTACGATAATGCACCTTCTCATACTGCATTGGTTTTACGTGATTTTTTCGCCAAAAATTCCACACATATCGTTCCGCAACCACCGTATTCGCCTGATTTAGCTCCGTGTGACTTCTGGCTGTTCAGCAAACTCAAACGACCGCTCCGGGGAAACCGTTTTGAGTCAATTGAAGACATTAAACGTGAATCGCTACGCACATTGGCTGGCGGCTATTCCGGAAATTGACTTTAACAACTGTTTCAAGGATTGGAAAAAAACGTTGGCACAAGTGAATTGAGGCCGGGGGGATTACTTTGAGGGGAACGAAATAGATTTGGAGAAATAAATAAAGAATTTTAAAATTATGAACAAAGTCTCACTATTTTTTGCCCACAGTATTATAGTTCTTGAAATAAAATTTTTTATTCGGTGTAATTGAAATACCTCAAATACGTAAATGGAATTAGATAACGAAGAACAAAATTAAGAAACTGGCCTTGCTTTGCATTCTCAATCAAGTAAGGATGAGTATTCAAATACCGGAAAAATTGAAGGGAAGCAGAGTGGTACCTATTCCTAAAAGGGATCGTATCACCTTTGGGTTCCGTCGCAACCACTCTGCTAATGAATGTGTAGAAAAGTTTGTGTGGGAAGTGCGAACCGGGGAAACTTTATCAGATCTTTATGGGCCTGGGGTTTCCTTGGAAAATTTGCAAATGGGTGCATGAGTTCATGAATAAAATAAATTTACTTTTATGTGGTAGAGGGTACAGGTTGGAGAGAACGCTGAATATAGGCCTCTCCCAAGGCAGTCAAATTTCACCGACTCTCTTCAACCTTTACACGAGCTCGATACATAGGTTTAGCTCCTCGGATAAGGTCATCCTGCAATTTGCAGATGAGTTTGTCCTGTTGGGCAAGGGGAGGACCATCGAGGAAGCCTTAAGTCGGACTCAAGAATGTGTGAATCAGGTAACAGAATGTTTGAATGAAATGAATTTGCATGTAAATTCGAGAAAATGTTGTTGTATGGCGTTTCGTACGAATCGTATGGTTGACGTGCAAGTGTATAATGAGCAAATTGAGTGTGTAAATTTGAATAGGTATTTGGGAATCTGGATTGAAACATTAGCCGATAATTGCAAGAGTAGATCGAATGTAATCAAAAGAGTGAGTAAACCGAAATGAGGAGCGCATCCTGGTGTGACTGTTATGTTACGAAAGGCGCTAGTGTCATCAAAAATTGCGTATGGGCTGAGTGTATATGGTGATGGATCCAAAGTCGCGATTAATTCAACCCCAATACACACTTTGTGGTCTGAATTGGGTGATTCACCTCTTAATTATAAGAGAGAGTGGATCACCGTGCGAGAGACGGTGCGAATGTTGACTAAGGACAATAAATTGGTGAATGAAATAAAAGAGAGATCGCAAAGAGGGATGGACTACCAAAGGACACAAAAATCACGGGTGATTTTAGAATGTATTTTCCAAAATTCGACCCGCAAATCCGAAATTCCCCCCGAGCAATCTAATACACAAGTGTTAGTGTTTAAAGTTTGGTAATACAGCAAAAGCGATGATGAATGAGTTGTCGGTTAAGAGTGAGTTTTTAAAAATGCGAATGAATTATTTTGCCCATGTGAAAGTGTATACAGATGCTAGTGTGAATGATGATCGTGTAGGTGTAGGAATTTTTATTCCGTCAATAAGAAAAGAGAAAATACTACGAATGAATGCCAGCATCTGTATAATGCAGAGTTGATTGGAATTATGGAAGGGATCAAGTTGGCAATGACACAAGGGAGGAGGAGAATAGTATTATTCTCCGACTCCCGGATTGAATTGGAATTAATTAGTAGGGGTGGGGGAACTCATGGTAATGTGTATGTGGAAATGTTGCATGAGTAATGAAAGAGCCGATATACTTGCAAAATGGGGTTGTTTGGTTGAGGAGGTAAATGAATATGAATTCATGGATGTTTCAGGTGAATCTGTGGAGAAAATGGGAGAGAGCGTTTGTTGAAAAATGTCGGGTGAAAGGTAAGAATTACTTTGAGTTGGTTAGTTGTCCGTTGAGTAAACCTTTCTTTAAGGTACTCAAGGGAGATACTAGAATGACAAGAACAATGGAACGAGTGAGACTGAATCATGAAAATTGGAAAGAATGCTTGAAGAAATGCAATTTGATTGAGTGTAAATTATGTGACAGCTGCTTGATTGTGGAGGACATCGAACATTTGATTTTAAAATGCACTGCATTTAATCAGAGCAGACAAATGTTCGATGTTCTCTTGAGTGCAAGGAATTTGCCTTGGCAAACTGAGTCGGTTTGACATCAATCGAGTGGGAATTGAATACGCGGAATTTTATCAGCAGGACAGCTACATACAGAATGAATGCCATCGTTAGGTTCGAAACACTCATCACATACGGTAGTGGGCAAAAGCCGCTTGTAATTTGGATACTCTTTGAAACGGCCATGTTTAGTAAGAATTGCAACGAAAATTCTTAGATTATTCTGTTTGATGTTTGATTTTAGCTGTACCACTATTAAATGTTACAGGAATAACAGGTGCTTGCTTTCGCCAGAGAGTCTGTAATCTCGTTGTCTTCATTATCGTGGCGTCTGGCACTCACATGACTGTAACTTTTTTATTACTACAAAGAAGGTTTATGAGATATTTACATTCTCTGATGAGCTTGAAATCAATCAATCGGCTACTTTATAACTTGAGCTCAGCTTGAAAAACTGAACAATAAACACTACACATATAACACTAGACATAAACACTAGCTTTTGGCAGAAGACATCGAAGCCCGAACTAACATTAGTGTGATACCGATCATATGAACAGTTCGTCCCTATATTCCTGAGACATCTATAAATCTCTTGAAGCCATATTAATTTCTGGTATAAACGAGCTGTATCTATAAGTACTTCTAATCTGCGTTGGTGAGGGCTCCCAAAAAGAGTGGGAATAATAAGGCTGCATTCTAGTTTCTGCGTCTGGTTAACACCAGATCAGTTTTAGATGGATTTACGTGAAGGATTTTATTGGCACACCAAGCACACAATATGGATATCTTGTCGCATCAGATCAGATAATCCTGGGCGCACAAACGGGTATAATGAACGTTGTCTAAGAATTGATCGATAACCAAGAGACACACATGTAGTGAAATTACACTGCGTTGCACTTTGTTATCTTTTTTAGATACGGAGAAACCGGTAAATCCGGAGAATCTTGGCAATGCGGGATTGAAGCATCAACTTTCTCTAGCAAAAGATGTGCTATCAAACGCTCCCGCAATATCCAGGAAAGTACCCATGGGGTGTTCGTTATTATTCATGGATCTTTCAATCCTAGTAACAAGCTCATGAGTGCTGTTTCACAGGGCTGCCTACTCTGGAAGCATGCTGTATCAACTGTGTGTTAGTAAATCCGATCTGACAGTTGTAAGTATAAAAATGGCTTCTTCTTCACGAGCTTGAATGAAACCAAAGGCCATGCTCACTTAGAAGAGAAGTAGCATATGAACCTGCTTTAAACAGTGCAAAGGAGAATATGGTAAACTCCAACTTTTTTGAAGAGGTTAGCTTTTCGTTAGCCAGAATTTTCTAAAGCAGAGTCGAAATTGCATTCGATAGCGACTTAGCGAATACTCCTCATCATTTGATGTTTGAACTGTCCCTGCAATGCTGCACTCACGAATAAGAGTGGCCCTGGGATTATTTGAAAGAACAATGCATGCTCTAGGCCTCGAGACTTGATTCATCAGAACATGATCGTAAAAAGATAATATGTACGGGCTTTTGGAATATAGAAATTTCACAATCCGGGATAAAAAAATATTATAGTATGCTTCGGTTAGTTTGTTTTCTTATAAAGAATTCTCTTCAGCTTTGAAAGACTTAAGTTGTTCAGAGAGAATTTCCAATAACGCCTCCAATGTTGATTTATTACAAACTATAGAAGCTTCATGGTTCTTCCTTGCTCCTTGTTTCCAATATAAATTTCAACCGAAGAGAGGTTGGGTAATAAATACGTTATCTATACTTTCTTGTCTAGTAGATCCTTAGAGCATTTTATGAATAACAACTCTCTTTAAATAGGGCCTTAAATTACGAACTACGAACAACTCATTTCCCACGGAAATGACAGATTCTCACTGCTCATATCGTCTTTTAACAGTTCTGAATTTGCTATCAAAGTACCTAAAAATTGTATTTTCAAATTATTATTTCTTTAATGACTATTAAACCAAAACAAACAAGGATGTATTCAGACAATCCCATCCAAGCTTCCCCTTTAACGTAGCTGCCTGAAACAAACCATTTCTCGTAATGCGATGCATTCACAAAACGCTTCAACTGTACACGTGCCGATAATTAGAAACAAATTGCCCGAATGACACATGTGTATTTTTGCATCCGCACCACCACATAAACCTATTATGGATAGTTGCAATTTTAAATTAAGATTGTGCACTCCATCTGCTAAATATACCACAGCATATGACATATGTTTTGAAACGTGACTTCAACTAATTATAGCCAGTTTTTGTTTGAGGCACGATTACAGATATGTATACTACATCGCCCCGAATTAGTGTGTTGAAAGACGTTTTGTGCCAAAAAAATAAAATTAGCATTGACATTCATACAGTTCACCACACCTCAAGTGTTTAAAATTTTGAATCAACAGATCCTTCACGCGCATTAAAGATTTGTTAAACATTTTAATTTTTAACTACACATCCGGCACGTCCCAATTTCATCGCAAACTATATGGTCGCGCAAATTTCGTAATAAATTCGCATTTTTCCAATCCAACCGCAAAAAATCTAAAAACAAATTTTTAATTATTGCAATTACATTCAGTATTTATACATTAAATTCCAATTGAATGTTTGATTGAAATGAAAAACCTTGTGCTCTACCCAAAAATAACAAAACTAATAACAATTTTTTATTTGTCTATTTTCAGAACTACATACAAACTACTAACAGAGAAGTAGTGATGGTGGTACAATAAAAAAAATCGTATACAAATCAATCAAACAATCACGTATGAACAGTCAAATAGTTGTTGGCATTTGAAACGACCACAGTGTTTCTCGGGACGAACTATTTGATCGTAAATTAGAAAATGCTGATATTTAATCGATTTATACTCATCACGTTGCTGGTATCAATATATCACCAGCGGTCAGCATCCAGTCATACACTAAATCGACGTGAGGTGAACACAAATAATAAAACCACAACTGAAAGTCCAGTGATAACCACAACAACGAGAATACCGGTGACAACCACAGCAGCAACGAATAACACAACGACACATAAAATACCTGAGGCATTAAATCCTGACCAAAAGCAACAAGTTCCTAATATAGTACCACCTAGTCGAATTGATGATAGTCATGACGATGCAACGATTGCTGATGATGAAGCAGCATCGACGGAACAAAATGATAGCACACAAAATAATTTAAGCGGGAATAGTTTGGCGCATAAAAATGATGAGAATATAGTTGATACGGATGATGTTTTTCAGATTGAGGCCGGTGAGGAGGGCACAAAAGATGATAAAACCGCATCACCGGATATCAATGATGCCAAAGAGGAAGAGGATGTTGTTGGAGTTACGGAGCACGTGACTGAAAATTTTCGTTTTGATATTTCAAAGTAAGTCAATTTTATATTATTAAGCAAAAAGCTTTGCATAGAAATATTATTTTCAAAAATTTTCATTCATAAATTGAGGAAAAACAAACTAGCCTCTAAAATATACTTACCACCGCCCCCACTACCCTGCTTGCTAGTATAAAAAAAATATAATTTCAAAGGTCTTGGAAAAAGAAAGAATTTTGTTACCAGTACTTTAATTCACACATTCACCGTTTTGACGCTGGCATTTCATTATTATAAGTTGTGGCGCTGGAAGTAGCTACATTTTGCTCAGTTTGTTTTATTATCAGCTCTAAGTTCACAAATCTATCGCGTGGTGGTGGTGACAAATTATTAATTTAGTATAGAAAGTATTCGTGCATTCAGAAGAGTCAAAACAGTTTCATCTTCCATTGTGTACTATCAAAATTAGGATGACCAGAAACAAATTTTTATAAAACCAATGATGATAGAATATTGAGAGCCTGGTTTCCTAAGTCGTTTTGCTACAAATTTTCTGTCGGCCGAAGTTCTGATCATCTCATCAGGTTTCAGCCTCACTTTTCATTCCAATTTTTATCTATCAATCTATTTTATTTTGCGATTTACTTGTCGTCTGACGTCTTAAATTGTATGTCTTTCTTATTAATTTAACTTTGGGCTCCCCATGTCTTGAGACCTGGCTTCTGTTATCCGGCTATCTGTTACTCATGTAGGTCATACAATTTTGAATTTGTTGTTACCGATGTGAGATTAGGGCTGGCGGATTCTGTCCTATAACAGTGACACTAACGGAAAACGAGATCAATGCGAAATCTGACGGAATCGATTCATGCTTGTGAATGATTTTTATATATTATTGGGACGCAGTTTGGGCATATCTTAAAATAGACTAAGCAACCTTATTTTGCTGAGGAATAGATCCATCAATTCAATTTTGAAAAACTGTTTAGCTTGATCCGGCGTATATTTTTTAGGTAATACTCATGGTACCCTTGAAAAATTATCGTAGAGCAACCCCAAATCTGTTTAATTTAAGTCGAATTTAATTTTAGAAACGCACCAAAAATATCGGGATGACATTTTTCGGGTAGACTAAAAACTGAGATTGTCGGAGTCGGCCTTATTGTATTGTAAGTGTTTTGACGAATATTTGAATTTATAAGAAATTTGACGCCGGAAAACTTGCGCGGAGCCACAGTAGTCTACTACTAACCTACATATGCCAACACTTAGTCTCGCAGATTCGTGTATAGTGTAGCACATTGTGTAGCACATTGTGTAGCAAATATTTTGACGAATATAAGTTTATGGAATTTCACTATTAGACTTAAAACTATTGAACAACATATCAAAATATTTTCAATTTTTTGCTAAAATATCTGATGGTTAGCCTTGGATAAAATTTATTGCCACGGATTCTGTATGTTTCGGTTATTTTGAGTTAATGATGTAATTTTCAGTAGTAGGAATTTTAGTAGCTCAATTCATCTACTATATGAGGAAATATGCTCATACTTGGTTACATCTCTGAGATTCCTGGAATCGAGCTACACTATGGTCGCTAGTATATATTAACGAACATTTTTTAAGACTAGAAAAAATATCTGCATCTAGGATATCAACAGATCAACGTTTTTTTAAGTAAAGATTTGCTTTTTACATTCTCTCATTGCTACACTTTTTAATAGTTACGCTTTTCGTTAATTTCCGCAGATACACTTTCGTTAATTTGTGTAGCTACACTTTTCGTTGAAAAGTTTACAACGGTCGTGATCTTTCTTGGATTTTATGATTTAAAATCCATTGATTTGCATATACGCTGTGTAGTATTTCCTATTCGTAAATAAACTAAATATTAATCGCGTAACGTACTCGTATATGGTTAATTGTGGATTTCCCAACCACGTCATTCGAGGAGTTACTCTTCATTATAAATTCATTTTTATTGATTAGCATCAAAGCAATAATTTATTCATAATTATATAACTAATCAGTCGAATCCTGTGGAAAAAATAAACGCCAAGGCTACAATAAGAATGGCAAGTTGTATAAAAGTCAAGACCTTCGGCAAATCTGTAAGTTGTGGATATTAGTCGTTTGATTTAGTTTAGGTCTTTACCGAAACTCAAGCGACAAAACAACATTTTTAAGATTAAGTTGTATTGGTAACATCATGCATTCGAACAACATAATCGATATCATCTTGTTACAATTATGGCTTGGTACATAACATTTATAATCTTGGTATTCTAATCTAAATAAGACACGAATGTCTATAAAATGAAAGAATTATGAAAAGTAATTATCGTTCAAATCGAAAGCAAACAGCTTGTAACCGTTATCTTAATTAAAACATAATCGAATTGTTGTCTTCTTCTTGAATCAGTACATTTATGATCAATGTATTGAATGTTAACAAAAGACGTCTAATTAAGTTCACGTAACTGAAAATGTTGTCGGTTCGATTTTCATTTGGTTCGTTCATTGGGAATATACATTAGAATGATAAAGAGGATGAACACAAAAGTCGTAATTGATTCGACTTACAAATCCTTTCTCACACATTATCGAACAGCCAATTAAATAAGAGAACCAAACTACCTAATGAATATTCGAATTTATTACGGGAAGAGGGAGCAACTAGAAATCAATTATCTTTTCCATCCGAATCGGTCGTCTGGGGCATATAGAACATCATGATGCCTTTACGTGCATGTAGTGTCTCTAATTTTTGGGACTTATTCTGTTGAATTGCTAGGTATGAGTTATTTTGTTTCTTCTTTTTCTGCTGGTTTACAGTGGTTGGCCGCTATTCAAACCAAGATTTTCGATTTCATTCGAAACTCATGCGGGCTTTCCAGCCGTTCTTTATGGACTGTGCGCCTAGATATATAACTTAACTACGCCTGTGTTGGTGAAAGCTAGACGGTCTTTAACGGAGCCCTTTAGAGATTTTTATTTTAAAGCTCGAACGGTGCCTAATGAGGTCATGCCAATCTTTTTCGTGCATTTCACTATACAATCTCATCTTACATGCCGAGCATTCGAGCAAACATTCTCGAATATCAATAAAAATTATCCTTAATAATTTAGTTAATCATGATATAATTTAATATTTATGTAAAAATCATAAAAATCATACACATTTTCAAATAATTTGGTTACATACAGTTGTTTAAAGATATATTTTCCGTTTTACACAGGTACATAACAAAAGCATCATCGCCATTAGCCAGTATCACAACCTCATCGGCGATGACAACAACAAGACCCCTGAAATACAATGAAACATCTATCGATAGTCGACCAGAGGAATCTTATCATCAGACCACAACGCTAGATATGAAAAAACAATTCGACGATATTAAATTAACCACCCCTCAGACACCACATTTTGATGAGAAACACAAACAGTACAAAAATGACGCAGATGAAGACGACATCAGTAATGATCGCCGTGAGGAGGTGGATTACACAACACGCAATTATCCCAGCGATAATGGCTTTTTATCATATAACATTGAAACGACAACAATAAACCAGTTGGCGTCATTGGATTCCACGACAATGGTACCAGACACCGATGACGAGATAGCAACAAATTCAACAGACACAAAAAATTCGACTTATTTTACGAATGTATCGGTTGTAGAGCAAACCAACTACAATATAAATTCGAATGAGGTGCATCAAATAAATAAGGTTGTTGAACCCGTTACAACTATGGCACCGGCATTAAAAACAAGACAGAAAAAGGGAAAATATTTGGATGAGTTTAGTGAGAGCTCGACATCATACGATTTGAGTGCGGTCACCAAGGATTCGAATGCTGATAATGATGACGTAACATCGGCACTTGCAGTTGCAGCCCTAAAGCATGTTGAGCATTTAACGCAACATTCCGGACAGGCGGTTAATATTACAACCAGTTCACATACCGATGGCAATGGCGATTCCGGGAACGGTTATGATGATAATACACAGATTAAGACAATTATCGATTGGGCCTCAATAATGGAGAATAATGAGTTCACGAGCGATGTGGCACAGGTCGGTGATATTTCGACTACGACTGAAAAAACTCTATTCGATTTGGATGCCGACGTTGTTGAAAACAAAGTTATTTCGCTAACTGTGATCCCGCCGATTTCAGATGACGATAACAAACCGCTGGACGATGTTAGTCTGGATGATGATGAAGATCAAACCAGTGTATCGACCACAACGACAAGTACAACGAGTAACTTTGGGCTCACTGCCAGTACTGCGGCAGACGTTGAAGTTTCGTCTAGCAGTAATGATTATGATGAAATTAGTACTATCGTGCCAAATGATATCGATGACGATGGTAACGAGGACAGTGATCAGGAGGCCGATGACGACATAACGACTACAGAAAATAATTTTATAGTGCGAGATAGCGAGGAAAAAATTAAGGAAATCACTTCGATTGTGGCAAGTACAAGCCGAGTTACTGTAAGTCGAGGTGGAACTACAATTGTGCCAATAGTCATTCAACCCGAAACGACACCATCCACAACAACAAGCACTACCGAGGCGATTCGAATTGAAATATTAAACCCTGCGACATCCGCTTCGACAGTCAACTACGATAAAGATATCGTTGAAATCACTTCGTACACGGAGAAAAATACCAAAGTCGATACATCCCTTGATAGCAGTAACTCAATCGAACGGATTACGGAAACTTTTCCCGTAAATCAAACGACAGCGGGGCCGAGCATCGATTCGAATGACAATGAAGTTAATTCACTTCCAGTCGATACAAATCAAGAAAATTTGAAATACAACACCGTGTCTGAGACAACTGAGAAGCATCTGGTCGAGACTCCGTCACCCGAAACAACAGATCGAACACCACTATTGCATTCAGATACGGCAACACTTTCCTCCAAACAGAATTTCGATGAGAGTTTACTCATTCCGAAGGCCGAAGACGAGGGAATGGATGTTAATGTGATCATCGCAATATCAGTCTGCACAGTTGGTTTAGTAGCCCTGATTTTATTGGTTGGATTTTTAGTTCTGATGCGAAAAAGACAAAAGAACTTGACTTATGGCCAACGCTGCCGTCCTGTGGGGTTAGATGCGTACAGCCTCGATAATGTCTCTGTATACAACAGTGTTCGACGGAAAAATAATTTGCGTCTCTCGAAACGGTCGTATGGTAATTCGGCTTTCGAGGATCCGGGGCTTAAAAACAATGTGCTGAAAATTGGGGATCTCGCGACATTCATTCAAAATCAGAATACAATTTTTGAGGAGTTCAAAGATATTCCAATGGTTACGGCACGGGTGGATGAAGTGCCGGCCGGGTGTGAGGCGAAAAATCGATATGCAAATGTAGTGCCACTTCCCGAAACACGTGTGCATTTGAAACGACTAAATGACGACGAAAAATCCGAATATATAAACGCAAATTATATTAAAGGGCCCAAAGATCCATCTCACTATTACATCGCGTGTCAAGCGCCTCTCGAGAATACAATAAACGATTTTTGGCGTATGATTTGGGAACAGAACAGTAAAGTGATCATCATGGCTACGGATCTTAATGAAAGCGGAATTGAAAAATGTGCAGATTATTTGCCACCATCGGTCGTACTTGATTGTAACCGACAATTCGATGATTACCAAGTAACTCTGAAAAATCGCGAAGTTAAGGATAAGTACGCCGTGTCCACTGTGCACTTGAAAAATATGCAAACTAATACATGGCGTGAAATTACTCACTTCTGGTATCAATGGCCCGATACCGGTGTACCAACCGATGAGGCTAGTATTATTGCAATGCTACTAGAGGCGCGTAGTTATTTAAAAATGTCTACGCCAGAACAGAGTGACAAAACCAATACCGAAGACGTTGAAGCGAATGGAGCTGCAGACCCAACATCTAATGGAATAGATAAAACGCGGTCGTTGCAACGAGGCCAAGGACCGATAACAGTACATTGTTCGCCTGGAACGGGGCGGACCGGTACAATCGTGGCATGTGATATAGCAATAAGGGCGCTCGAACTGCCTACCCGATCCGTTGATATACCTCAAATTGTCTACTATGTTCGACGGGGACGAGCCAGTTCTGTACGAACGCGCGAACAATACGAATTTATTTATAAGGTGTGTATTAAAACAACTTGAATTAATCGATCAATTAATATTTCTATTCCATTTATACAGGTAGCAAATATGTATGGAACAAAACTAACCGGACCTACAGCCGAAAACTGATGAACAGATTTATAACCTATAAATTACTCACAATTCCTTTTTATGAATGTATATAGTGTATAAGAATTTAGTAAATTAAGTATTTTAAGTATTTAAGGACCAATCAAGAAAACGCGAAGACATATCAGAGTTTTATTCTTTTCCATTCCTCAAATAATTTTATAATTTTTCTATTATTTATGCATATAATTACAAATATTTTGAATGGGTTTAATTTTTATGATTTTATTTTTATATTGTGATATTAAGCGAAATTATTATAATAATGTATTTAAAAAAGGATTTTATGTGGGAACTTTTCTCTAGAGCTCTCAAAGTTAGATTTCCTTTCGCGTGTCTGACCCTGGTGAAGGAAGCATGCTGCTAAGAAAAAGGAAAATATATATTTTTGATATATAAATATTTACAAATTATGTTATTTTAAAGTTTAGGAAAATGTATTATATTTTTAATTAAATTAAATTTAAACGAAATAAATAAAATCTATAATTAAAATAATAAATGTTTTTGTTCAGTTTAAAATTTCAACCGGCCAGAAAATCAATTGAAATTTGGGTAATAGTTAAGACTACAACCACTCCGAAATTCAGGCTAGTGACATCTATTTTATAAAACATTTCATTGTTTTAGAAAAAAACTCTACAATAAATTGATTGTTAGTGACATCTATCATATGACTGTGTCTATAATGTTTCACCAGATGACATCATTTCTTAATACAAAGAAAATGCATACTTCAAAAATGTCAAATTTAGTGCCACCTATTATTGAAATAGTACTTATTAAGAAACAAACCAACCAACTAGCGTTTTACAATATCCATCTACACTTTCATTTAAAAGTCTAAAATTATTTGATAGAAGAAATGAAATTATTTCAAGTTGAATTAATGAATTGAATTAATTTTTATAATCTTACATTTAAATTATGAAATTGACCGAAATTACAATAAAAATGTATTCAAAAAAATGATTGTATGTTGAGACTTTTGTCTGCTGCTCTCAAAGGCAAATTTCGTTTGGGCGGCTGTCTTGACAGGCGGCTAAGAACAGAGAAAACATATATTTTTGATATATAAATATTTACAAATTATGTTATTTTAAAGTTTAGGTAAATTAACCACATTTTTAGTTAAATTAAATTTAAACGAAACAAATAAAATCTATAATTACAATAATAAATGGTTTTGGTTACTTTTCATGTATGAGTTTAAAGTTTAAACTGGTCAGAAGGTAAAAATTATAAATAATTATAAGTAAACAAATGAAGTAAAAAGTTTTATTAACTAATAAATTATTATACAACCCAAATAAATTACACATATAATAATAATGCGGTTGGTATAACTTTTTATATTCAACGCGTGAACTAACATGATTCGTTTTGAAATTGCACCGGTAATGTATCGGAAAATATTGATAGATGCTAGAACAAACATTCTGAAGGAAAAATAATTTTTCTATGTTTTCTTTTAGTTTTATAATTGATATAATTATAATTACATTTATCGAAAGAGATCGTAATTTTATTGAAAAATTATCGTTAAAACTACTGTGCTGATATCTACCGACATCTTCCGTGACTAGCAAGAATGGTTTAATTTTATTAGCAATTTCCTTTCATAATGTATATCATAAAATAATGACATATAATTTATGCTACAACTAATTGTTACTGCAAACTATGTACTTTAGATGATTTATTGTTCCTCTAATGTCGCACAAGATGCTATTGATACCACCGCTTAATAGAAATTTTAATACTACATCACTCCTAAGTCAAATTCAGTGCCATATAATTTGCTGGCATCTATATTTAACTGGCGTTATAAAAAATTCAAAATATTATTTTTAATTTAAAAGTATAAATTTATTTGATAGAATGCAGTCGCACAAAAATGAATTAAAAACGACTTTACGTTCGTTTTGTTTAAATTAAAAATCTCCGATTTATTAAACAATCTGATAATTAATAAAAATATTACAACAAAATAAACGTATTTGATTCATCAGATTCGCGCACTCCAATTTCAATCCAAATAATTTCACACAGTGCCTCAGAAATCATTCATATAATCACAAGATCTATTCACATCATGGTCACAATCTGTGTACTGTTCATTGACAGGCTTGTCGGCGTTAGGGTCGATCCAACGATTTGTTGGTTCATTGCATAAGCCACATAGTAAATGTTTTGATGAGCGCAACGTTTGGATGGATAGTATGCCACGACCATTAAATTGGATTTTCGTTTGGAATACATCAGAATGTTCGACAATTATGATTCCCTCGTTAAGCAAAACCCTAGAATGAAACGAATTTCAGATTAATATATAACAATATATTTTAAAATGATATAACCTACTTCACTTGAGGATCCTCAACGTCGTTGGACGGAAATTCGATGTATCCTTCATTGACTAAATTATGACAAGAACTTTCGGTGGTAACGATTACTTTTGGCGATTCATTAAACCATGGTGAAATAGTAATAAATGGACCACCAGCATGTACGGTTAGTGAATAATACGTTGTATTTGATTGGTTATCATTGTGATATCGGTTGATATAAACAGCAAGTGTTGGATTTTCCGTACAATCGGCGAGCAAAAGTGTTGGACACAAATTGGGATGCATGGATAGGTAATTATCTAAATTAAACTTCTCGTCGTTAAAATTTAATAATCGATTATTTATAATAGAGCACTGTTGTATAAACCCTAGTGAAATCGAAAGTTTTGTATCCGTTTCGTACTTCAAATCCGGAACTAAATTCAAATTTGGTAGGATATCGAATGCATAAAATGTTCTATCGTTTATTTTGACTTCCATTTCATCTTGCCCAGGAATCGAATGCACCACCAAATGAAATTTGTTGGTCAAATTAAGTAATTCCAGTTTATCAGGAAGAAATCCTGATATTATGTAGCTCGCACGATCTCGAAATTCTTCAAACAATGCTTCGAATGGTAAATTTTTATACTTGACATCGAACTCGTAGTAACTGATAGTAGATAACATTTGATAGTCTTCGTGTGTACACACCTCATCGTATGGCGGTGGTGAGAATTTTAAAAGATCGTGTGGACACTCACCTTCATTCCAAATCTGATCGGCTGCTATATCTTTAACGATCGGAGAAATGTCTCGTGTAATTTTAAAATCCAGTTTTGATCCCAAATTTGAACAATCCCCATTTACGGATTCAGCGCCAAACGAAAAATTAATATCGATTACATCTGGCTTTTCGTAATATACTAGAGGCTCGTGCGTGATTTTAGCACATGCTGAAAACTCCTTAGGGAATAATGACTGCAACGGCACAAAATAAAAAAATTCGTTAGGTTCGCACCTCTAAAATGTAAAAATATCTGTACTAAATTGCTGGCAGCCAAACTTGCCACCTAGCAATGAGAACACGAACTTCATTTTTTGTAATGTCATTTTTGTTGTCAAGTGTCACTTTGTCCATGTCCGTAATACATACGACGATAAAGCAAAATTGATAAATTCCTAATTTTTAATTACACATTCACACAAAATTATAATTTAATTATAGTAGAAATGACCACAATTAATGAATTAACTATAAAAAACTTAGAGCTAAATAATTATAAAAGTGTTTATATAGAGGGTGTTAAGATATTGTTAAAACTCTTGGATAATATTGTAATGGAGCCTACAAATACCAAATATCGTCGGATAAAAACATCGAATAAGGTGATAAAACAGAAATTAATGGGTTTGCATGATATAGAAAAGGCCCTTTGCGAAATTGGGTACACAAAAGTAAGTTAATTTTTTTATTATACGAGGCTTGGACAGAGATAAACTTTTTTTCATTTGGTTTCAGGATAATGACGGTGATTTCGTACTTGCATCAAATGTACTGATTGCCACCGTTAAAAAATACCGAGATTTCATTAATCAACGACTTGCTTATGTAATAGAAGTTCCCGAGACTGAACGAGTGAGTGATGTAAGTGATACCATTGAGACGTTAAAAGACACCCCAACAACTTCAACCGGGGCCGTTAGCAAACCAGCCGCTAAATTTAAAAGACGCTCTACCATTCTGGGACAACCATATCGCGAAAAAATTAATTTTCCTAAAGTACTACAAACAAGCAATCAACATTTAAAATTTATTGAGCATATATCAGACAGTTTTTTCCAGTACGAGGATAAAGCGCTTCAGAAATATACATTGAAAAACATCATTCCATTAGAAACACTTAAGCTAAATGCTATCGAAAAGATGCGTAAAATGCAACGCCTAATTAAAAAAGAAAAGGAAGACATAGAGGAACCTATATACGATGATATCTTCCTACTAGAAGTACTCAATTGGTTTAAAACATCGTTCTACCAGTGGGCCGATAACGTGACTTGCAAAATTTGTCGCAAGGACAAAAAGGCTGAAAATTCGATTGAAGAAAATGGCGTGCGAGTTGAAACAATCAACTGTTGCGGTGTTCGGAGCGGGCTACATCGGTTTAACGACGTTTCGCTGCTACTACAGACCCGAAAAGGACGTTGTGGTGAATATGCTAATTGCTTTACGTTTATCTGCCGTTGCCTTGGATATGATGCCCGATACGTATACGCCGATTTTGATCACGTATGGACTGAGGTCTACTCGCCATATAAAAAGCAGTGGATTCATTTGGATCCATCGGAGAATGCATCCAACACACCGCTAGTGTACGAACATGGTTGGAAGCGAACCATTGCTTATGTAATCGCCGTATCAGTCGATGATATTCAAGATGTGACTTGGAGGTATACTAGCTATTTTGAGAAGACCAGGAAGGCCCGAACGAAATTTACGGAATCGGAACTACTAGGGGCTATATTAAAAATTCGAGAAAAACGGCAACAAAATATAACTCTAGCACGTCGGTTGTTTCTTAAAAAGAGGAATCTAACCGAATTGGCCTCGTTTTTGACGGCACGTCAACCACATGATGGAGAAAATGCTGGTCGGGATAGTGGCAACGTTGATTGGAGACTACTGCGTGGTGAAAATAACGTGTCGGAAGGATATGTTTTTGAGCTTAGTGATATTGAAATTCAGCTAAAACAGTTTGCCCTTCGATACTCCTGTAGCAAAGATGTCTACGAAAGATACAACCGGAATACAAACCACGTGTTGGAACAAACTTCCAAATGGCAAACATTCCTGTATCAATGCGAGAATATCTTCTATAAAAAGGAGCACGACTGGCGTGTAGTATATCTCTGTAGAAAACCAAAATGTGAGCTTGGTCACATCAAGTGGAAATTTGATTTCACTAAATCGAAGCTGAAAATCAAAGACATTTTTGTCAAGTTGGAGACAAAAACATTCGAAAATGGTCAAATAAATATTTCGTATTATGACGAAAGTGGTAGTCGTTATAAAACGACCGACGCGTTGATAGGTTCATCTAAGTTTACCATAGTAGCCGAGTTAACACTAGGTCAAGGTGATTGTGCATGGCAGCATGCTCAATTATTGCGACAAGGGTTGGACTCAATAGATAATCCATTTGAAATTATTATAGAATTCTATTAAATTTTGTTTAAGCTTCTTTCATTCAATTTGATAATAAAAATATAGGTATGTTATTTCATTCATTGCAAATATATATATATAAGTATTTAATTTATAAAGGCGCATTCTCCTCGGTAAAGATTAAATGCCCGATTAATCTTATTTTTATGGTTTTGCAAAAAATGGAATCCCCTTAAATTTATGGGCCACAGCAGTGATGACGAAGCATAGTTATCTTTTTTAGGAAAACCCAATCTATGAATAACACATATACCATTTTACTATATCAATACACTTTTTCACAAAAAATATTTATTTAATAAAATTGTATGAACATTTCAAAAGGATATTCGTGTGTTCGAAAGCTCTCTCGGAACAACTGAGCATGTTGCCACGCGTAACTCTCTTTACCACCTGATAATTCGGCAATAATTGAGAATTTCTGTGAATCCTTTAGCTCCGCCGTAGTTTTATATTTATTGCCATCTTCATGGTCAAACCAAACTTCCACATGTCCGTTTTTAAAGGTTTCCGTATTGAATTTTACAAAAGCATCTTTTATTTGCAATCCAGAGCTAGAAAAATCAAATTTCCATTCAACACGGCCATAATTGCATTCCTGTGTTCGGCATAAATACACCATACGCCAATCGTGTTCTCTTTTATAAAAAATATTCTCACATTCGTACAAACACGTTTGCCAATTTTTATGTTGCTCCATTATCGTGCCCGTATAACGAATGTACCGTTCGTACAAATCTCGAATGCATGAATAACGTAATGCGAATTGCTTTAATTTAATTTCGATATCAGTTAGGTAAAAAATTTTGCCATTACAAACGTTATTTTCATTTCGACATAGCTTCCATCCTGGACTGCCCCCACTTCGGCCAACATTTTCATCTTCATTAACATCCGCACGTAAGCGTTTTAGCGCAATTAGTTCGGTTGCATTTCTAGATTTAAGAAAGAGTTTGCGTGTCTTAGATATATTTTGTTGCCGTTTTTTACGTATTTTTTGTATAGCTTTTAATAGTTCGGTCTCTTTGAAATGTTCTCGTGCTTTTAAGGATCGATCATAATGAGATGTGTATCGACGTGTAACATTTTGAATATCATCAACAGATACGGCCACAGCGTACGTTATTTTTAAACCGAAATAATGTTCATACACAAGAGGAGCGTTGAAAATGTTTTTGGAAGGATCAAAATGTATCCACTGGTTCTGTGACGGTACAAAGAGTTCAGTCCATGCATAATCAAAATCTGCATGTACGAAACGTGCTTCATAGTCAAGACATCTGCACATGAAAGTAAAGCAATTGGCAAATTCCTGGCTTCTACCTTGGCGCGATTTTAGTAATTGCGAAACATCGTTGCAACGATACAGAACAGTTCGTTCATTGCAGCAATCAATATATTCTATTTGTATGTTATTCTCGACAGCGAGTTTTTTCTTAGTTTCACTTCTGTGGCAAACTTTACACTTGATATTGTCGACCCATTGGAAAAAAGACGTGTTAAACCAGTGCAACAGTTCGATAAGAAACACGTCTTCATAAATCGGTTCATCAACGTTATCCAGTTTACCGCTGTTGATAAGGCGCTGAATTTTATTAATTTTGTCCGTTACTCGAACTTTTAACATTTCCATCGGGATAATGTGTTTGCGGGTAAAATCCTGGAGTTCCTTGTCTTCGTACTGGAGGAAAGTATCAGAGAGTTTTTCGAGAAACTGCAAGTGTTTATTGTCGGTCTTGATCACTTTTGGAAATTTGATTTTTTCCAAATACGGCTGCCCGGGGATCTCGAGTTCTGACACTGGTTTTTCATTAGTGGCGTAATTTAATTCCCTATTTTCTATCACTATCATTTTCCGTTCATCCTCGGGGAATGCAATCACATACGCAAGTCGATTATAGAAATAATCTCGATATTTTTGTACAGTGCTGGTTGGTACACTAAATGGCAGCAAAAAATTACCGTCATTGTTCTATAAAAAATACGTAATGATAATGACTCATTTTCAATTTAGCTAGTATATTGAATGTGTACCTTTTCGTAACCAATTGCAAGCAAAACCGCTTCCACATCGTTCAACACTAATAGTTTCTGCTTAATTAATGTCTTCTCAGTCAATATTTTACGATAACGTGGACTTGAATCATTCGCAATAATATTTTCCAGCAATTTAATCAATAGCTTAACACCTTCAATATAGACACTTTTAAAGTTAAGCTCTAATAATTGCACAACAACTACGTTCACTGATGTCATCTTGCCGACTAAATTTATTTTGACAAAATCTAACAAATGTATTTTAACCTTGAGAAATTGTTGTTTTGTGCATGATAACGCATAACGACATTATCAATATAACTTTGACGGTGAGATAATGTTTAAAAAAGTATGCTGTACATATGTATAAATAAAAGTATGTTATCAATAAATATAATGTAGAAATTGAACAATTGCTAGGTTCTAAACGTTTATAGATGAAAAAATCTTAGCTATTCCAGTGTCTATGTATGTATACGGCTATATTACAATATATGGAGTTTGTATGCATGCAGGCCTAATAACCGTCAGCACAATAATTTAAATTCATAAGTTTTAATTTTTCCGGTTTTATAGCCAAACAGGAAAGAAGAATGAAACCAGACTCAAAAGACCTAGTGTAGATTCACCCAATGTCATCTATCCCTCATGCATACACCTGCTATTCGAGGTGCACTGCATAAACACAAACTGCTCTATATATTTTACAACAATAGTTAAATTAAAGACATCATAGTGAAAAATGATAAAATTCGGAATATAAACAAACTTAAAAAAGAAAAACAATTTATTAAAAGTAAATAAAGATAATTAACGCTCAGGAGAATGAAAATTTATTTTTCTGCCACATTTATGAGTTATAAATAAATAAAATCAACAAAAACTAATTACAAATTGCATTTTTCCTATACTTGGTATACGTTTACAGAATGGCTATTCTCACTGCGTATATGTATACGGCCAAGTAGAAGGCGAATAAGAAAATACGGTTTGTATGAGTACAGGCCCAAATAAGTAGAAAAAAAAAAAAGTAAAAAAAAAACTTAAAAAAAATTCCATAGCATTTGTATGAAAGTTTTTTGCGTGTTTACGTTTTGCGTTGCGTGTTTGGGCCTGCACAAAGTCTGTATATTGCAAGACGGCTATATACACATACATAGGCACTGATATACGGACTATGGAAGTGGAATATGACTATTCCAGTGCATATACGGCCATATAACAATATATGGACTTTGTATGTATGCAGGCCCAAAAAACGTAAACACGAGAAAAACTTTCATATAAATGCTATGGAATTTTTTTTTGAAGTTTTTTTTTTGTCTATTAATTTATATAAAAGTAAGTAACGAGCGTTGGTTTAGAAGGTTTATATACCAGCTCAAATGTCAACCTCATCTGCACGTGGTGCTCCTTGCTAATCAACCAACGAGGTTCTGGCGACCGTGAAACGGTGGGACCTGGTTAGGTTGGTAGCTGCTGCAATAACCACTCGTTAAAGCATTTAATGTACAACAAAACAGAAGTTGTACTCCAAGTGGTACACTAACTGAACAATTGGTCAATTCACCCTCACACAAGGTAGGCTCAATGAATTCTGCGGTGAGCCAACCATTGTGAAAGCCATTCATACCAAGCTCAAGAATCTCTAGATCACCACCTAGACAAATGCATCCCGCGACTTAGCAGGAGAACGAAAATGCTGAACGCATGCAGAACGTAAACCAAGCAAACCACCACGACGTCGCTAGAGAAAACGCTGATTTAAAGAAATCGTTAGAAAACTTAATGCAACTCAATAGACAGATATTCAAAGAAGTCCAACAGCTTAAAGAACAAATTGCTTTAATCAAAAATGAGAATCAAGCCAAAGAAAATACTATGCTACCTGTGAAACAAATGAAGATGAATTGACGTATGAAACGAGTTTTATATGAAGGCAAATTAAAACTAACTGTCAAAACAAAACAAAAAAGAAAAGCAGAATCTTCACTTGTGGTGGAACAATCAACACAGAGGCTAAGGAAACCATAACCCCAACAAACTGATCAGTCATCCACGAACCTAGTGAAGGTACATAAGAACGTATTACGACTGCCAAAACAGAGACGACTGCAAACAGTTAATACACTCAACATAATCAACTAAGGAAACATGCAGGAAAATCAAACAATACATAAAGATAAACCACATCCACCCAATAACATACTTAATGTTAGTGAATATTAAAATAAAAAAATATTTAAGCTAGTTCCAAACAATAAATAAAAAGTCACTGCACAGAATAATAACGTTCGGAAAGTAAATGCACTTGACCCTGAAACCTACAGAATGTTATCAAATGCAATCACTGCTCAAAACATCGAATGGTCCTCCTATAAAAACAAAGCTGAGCAACCAATTAAAGTCGTAGCCAGAGGGCTACATCATACATCCCCAAACGAAGAAATAATTGAGGAACTTAGCCAGAAAGGATTCAAAATCCTAAATGCTGTGAACATACTAAAGAAAAAGGTCACTAAAACACAAACAGTGAAAGAGAAACATGCAAAGTTGGCCTCCCTCTTTTCATGCTATCATTTGACAACGCTGCGAGAGCGTTGATAGGGTATATGGATTCAAAGCAATTCAAATCAAACAAATAAGTGTTCTCAACATACGATGCAATCCTAGTAAGTAAAAGAAGGCACAACATATGCACAAATAAGAATCTATGGGCGAACTACTGGAAAACAACAACAGCAACGACGGAGAAACCTCGATAAATCAAGTCTCAACCAAAGTTGAGGCACCTGCATCTAATGGCCAAGAAAACACTTTTTTCGCTAGCACTGATCAAGGATCATCATTTCAAGCAACCTTATCACAGCAGACTGTGGCGGAACTTCTTTCTTCCTCATTAATAACTTACTGAATTGATAGTATATTAATAACCAAATCCATGAAGGCAGTGCATCTGTCAATAGACCAATCTCGAAGGACAAGATATATTTAGAGGCTAACCCGCGAGAGTAATCATGACACTATGGACTATGGCAGCGAAGGAAATTTGCGAAAGAAATATGTTCAAATCTACTATAATCTCCTTCAAAGGCAAACTGATAAGTTTGGAATTTAGAACTAAGAAGAAAAGAAGGTCACACCTTAACGGTGAAACACCTGGCACACCATAAAGAAACGCCTGGCGATTTTAAAACAGTGAATTTTTCTCGACTACCTCGCATACTGCGGTACCTAATTAAAATCAAGGGCTGAACTCTTAAAAAAAATGCAAACGAAGCCGAACAGACGACTATACCCTTAAAAACCGGCTAAACTGAAATCCTGTCCTTCGTTGCGAAGAATCATAAAGAAATCAGGCACGCAGGTGATGAGACAGCTGGCGAAGCCAAAGAAAACAACAGCTTCGTGCTAGTCACATGATAAAAGAAATCACCAACCTTTCCCTAGATCATTATAGACCCTACCAAAATGCTGGCGGTCCAAGACATCATGGAGCTACCAATGGATGATATAGCTCCAAACCCCAGAATGAGAATCGTTGGGCGGCAGTAAAATATGATGAAACGAGATGAATGCGAAAATAAGATATAGTCTGTTAACCCACAGCGGAGAATTTCAATGGTTCCAACTATAAAGTAAATTGACTTTTCGACTTGGTCTGCTTGTGACTGAAAAATGAACAAGATAAAGACAGGAACCCCTCAAAAGAAACGGAAGAAATCGAACGAGACTGGAAATTCCCTCACGGAATCGTTACCTTGAGATATCAAGAGGAGAGAAGTTCAAAAATTGTGTTACAAGTTCAAGCTAATAAACATCTCGCGTCTTACAAATTCACAGGTGATATGGGACCAACAAGCACCATACTTCTTCAAGAAGATATAGAACTAATAGAACCACAACTTGTTATGCTGTACCGAACAGGCCCAGTTATAGTTTGGAATAGGTTTCGATACGCTGAAAAGAGAAATTTCCAAACCTGCATTAGGGGAGAAAAATACGACGCATCGGTAATCATCAAAACTGTTACTGGGTATCACTGGGCGCTTTCAGATTCGACAACTGTTGGAAACTTGTTGAGTAAAATCAGCACGTTGTGATCTGACCGCATTTGATGCATCTCGAACGCTGTTAAATGTCATTTTTGCCATCATAAAATTTGTATGATACATTACATCACTATTTCTGGGTTGTGTGTATCGCTGTATATTACTAAAATGTATTTACGACTAAATATTTTTAATAAATTATAATCTTTAGAAATGCTGTTGATTACCAATATCGATTATTGGCTATTGGAACAACAGAACTCTAACGGAAGCATCAAGATTAGCATCTAGCAACAAGCAATGGGCAACTACCTAATCTATTTTGGTAGACAAGACACGGAAGTAAGGCGTAGACAGGCATATGAGCAACAGCCAAATAAAAGAAAACTTTACTGGGAGTGTAAGGAACCAACAAGTAACAGAATAATAACAGAATTCCCACACCTAAAAATTCAGACGAATACACCTGGACGTCAGCACAAAAAGTGGAGTATCCTTAAATAGCGAAGAACACCTTAAGCTTACGAATCGGAACTATGGAGCTGGCCCTATTCTGGCTTTTCCCGAGAATAGGGAGTTGGGAAAAATATTTTCATACCATTTCTGTCTAAATTATATTTTTCGGGCCTATACTGTTGAAATTAATTGGGTGTATAATTTTTGAAACAAAGATGTATTGGGAATTATTTTTCCCTTTAAAAATTTTGTGGAACAAAAGTTTCCTAATCAACTTTGTTTAGAAAATATTTACACCAATCTAATTCCAACAGTAGGTCAGATAAATATAATTTAGGCAAAAATGCTATGATATTTTTCTCAATTCCCTATTCCCAGAGAAAGTCAGAATAGTGCCAAGACTGTGGCACATTCTGGCTTTCTTTATTTATGGTTTTTAATTGATTAAAAAATCATCTAAGTTTTATTGCCACTTGAAAAATTCTTATTTTGTTGCAATTTGGGTTTGGCTCAAAACATTCCAATAAGCCAAAGACAAACTAAAATAAAATAATTAAGAATTTAACAAATAAAATGAGAGTTAGACAAGACGATATTCTGGGCAAAACTGTGCAGATCAAGAAATTCCTCCAAAAATTTACACTCCGATTTAATTATTGATTTTTTTTTTGATTTTATTTAATGACATGTATTACTGCTGATTTACAAATCATCGAGTAACTTATCTTACACATTTTGCTTAGTCCGATTTATAATTTTATTAGCCATTCCAGATTATTCCTTTTTTTCGCGTACTCAGTTTGCTTGTGGCTTCCTTTATATTGTTACTAACTTTGCTAGGTTTGCCTTATCATCTAATACTATTACAGTCCCTCGCGAACGTTCTTATGTATAAAAAATATGCAAACACTCCCTTAATAATTAGCAACTTTGCTTTATTTGCGAAACATAAGATATGTTTATAACTGTGAGCTCGATTTCTTTGAGATGCTGTTCGTATTTTGTCACCTAGGGAACTAGTTTAATTAACTATCGTTGCACTGATTGTCATAATAGCAGTTCATCCGTCATAACCTGTTCGCTGTATTTAGGCATCAGTAGCTTTCGTCTAACCTTTGGTGTTAATGGCGATCTTGTTTTTTATATCTCCGTAGGTCAATATGTTGGTTTATGGTACCTCCAGAATAAAACTAACTGAAAAATTCGTCCTGTGGTAAATAACTCGGTTCATTTTAATTAAGTCCCCCTTGCTTCCAAATAGGTTTAAGGTGCTTTTCACGCCAAAATTGCATGATCGATATACTTACTATATTTCTTATTATTTCGGTTCTGGTGTGGGTTTTATTGAATCTCCAGCTGTTTGGGAATTTGTCCGTTCTGATTAAGCCTTTGTTAACTATCTGACATTCTTTGTGGTTGGCGTGATGTAATATTTAAATATTACTTATACTTAAATTTTGGATACTTCCATACCCCAGTTCAAGCATCGGATCTATTTTGCAATATTTCTGAGTATGATTAATTCAATTTTCTTTTCTTGCACTATGATATCCAACCAAAGTGTTTCTTTTCGGCAGCTATTGGTTTGGCCCATTGGTCAGTTTTAATTTTTTCGTTTTTGTGGTTAAAAATATTTTCAATTTGAAAGCCCGTTTGCTTAACAGCTCAATTATTTTCTTTTTCGGTGTCGAAAACCTAGAAACCTAATTTAATATTGCTTTGAAATGTCCTACCAATTCTGCGCAGCGTGTATTCATCATCTATACTATTGTGTCATCTGGTATGTTATATCATGTATTTATTGTATTCATTGCTTCATTTGCAAAGTATTATCAGTGACAGTGGGTCCCTGTACTGGGCTACCTAGGAGCATATCAAGGTGTACTCAGCGCTTTCCCCAAATTTACTACTTTAATTTTTTTTTGAAAGATTATAGTAAACCTATTAAACCAAACTATCAAATCCTTTCTATAGCAGTCCGATCAGAAACTTGAATTTGTTTTCAGTATAATTTTAGATTTTTGTTCAAAATCATTTTGTCGCAAGGCTCCCGAAAAAATGTCGGTAAGTAGACAATTCTATAATATATACCTACGCATAAATATTTTAATATTCATAACTTTGCTTTGATATTGCAGCTGGAATCAAAACGCGAAGAATTTCGTCGGTATTTAGAATGTGCCGGCGTTATCGATAGCCTTAGCAAAGCTCTCATAAAACTTTACGAAGAATCGAATAAACCCGAAGATGCTGTACGCTTCATTCGAACATATATGTGTGAAACATGCCCGACAGATGACCAATATAACAGCCTTAAAAACGATTTTGAAGAGGCATTGGCTAAAATTAAGGAATTAAACCGGGAAATGAGCACAATTAAAGGAAATCTAAAGCGGACGACAAGCGAAATTAATCTTATGCTCGACCAAGGTATGGAATCGTTACAAGCCGATGAAGAATGTACTTCGCTACTAAAAAAATATTTAACACCAGAACTATTGGCGCAGTTGCGTGACTTGCGGACTGAAAATAAAGCCACACTATTGGATGTAATCATCTCTGGGCTAGAAAACCACGATTCACACTTAGGAATTTATTGCCCAGACGCAGAATGTTATACCATGTTTGCAGATTTGTTGGATCCAATAATAGAGGAGTATCATTATGGATTCAAAAAATGTGATATTCAACCTGAACTAGATTGGGGCGATCCTACTTGTTTAGGTGACTTAGATCCTGAAAATGAATTTATTATATCAACGCGAATTCGAGTTGGTCGATCACTGGAAGGTTACCCATTTGCTGGTAAAATGAACCAAGATCAATACATTGAAATTGAAAATAAGTGCAAAGAGGTTTTTGAAGGATTGGACGGTGAATTCAAGGGAACGTATACGTCATTGCTTGATATGGATGAAGAAACACAAACTAAACTGGTCCAAGATCACTTCTTGTTTAAAGAAGGAGATAAACATTTAGAATCTGCTGCCGCGCTTCGTTATTGGCCTGTGGGCCGGGGAATTTTCATTAATGATGCTAAAACATTTTTAGTTTGGGTGAACGAGGAAGACCATTTACGTATAATCTCAATGGAATGTGGAGGTAATTTGGGTTCCGTGTATATGCGACTTGTGCAAGGTGTTGAGAAACTAGCGGAAAATTTACAATTTGTGCGAAGTGAACGATTAGGATTTTTGTGCTTTTGTCCCTCGAATGTGGGAACTACACTTCGCGCCTCTGTTCACATTAAAATACCAAAACTGGCATCAGACGAGGATCAACTAAAAGAAGTGACTGATCGTAATAATCTTCAGGTACGAGGAACTCATGGAGAAAATAGCGAGGTTGAAGAAGGCGTATATGATATATCGAATAAACGTCGGCTCGGCCTCACCGAATACGACAATGTAAAGGAAATGTCCGATGGTATAACTGAGCTTATTCATATAGAACAAGGCATGGTTTTAAATGATACAGTTGAAGAAACGCCTAAAGATGCTTCAAGCGCTCCTGCCCCACCTGCTTCCCCTGTTCCCCCACCCGCTTCCCCTGCTCCCGCCAAGAAATAATCCCTAATATTGCATTTGTTTTTTAAATTTCGGAGTTAAATAAATATTAGACTACTTACAAATTTATCTGTTTGATCCAATCGTTTGAATGTAATTCGAAATCTGTTTCTAATTTTGTCAGATTCGATATTTTTTATGTTGAAATTCCATATGTACTTGGACTCGGAATAGAAGTCTAGTTTGTTCTCCATTGAAATGTCCACCTTATCGGCGGCCATTTTAAAAACAAATTCTATGATTGAAGGATTTTTGTTGCTTAACTCGAGCTGAAAGTGTTTATCGCTCCCAAAGTGTATCGAACCAAGATGAGCCGAGCTAATTGAATTTAATATTTTTTGTCCCATTTCGATATCATCTAAAATTCTTTAAAGGGAGCAAGGTTATTATACATCCTTTGCACTTGTAATTTTAAAAACTTACGCAATATTTTTTTGAATGTCGATGGCAGAGTAGAGTGCCATTAAATTATCCAACGATGCCTCATTCGAAACGATATTTAAATTCAGTCCTAAATCTACCAAAGGGATTTCAATCGGAACCAAATTTGTTGTATTCGTTTGGCTGAAGAATGATCTGTCTTCAACAAAATGTTCACCATTGTGGGTTCCCTCAGTTCGCGAAATTATACGCGATTTCATAGAGTATCCACTTACTAAATCGGCTGGCCGAGAAAATGAAAGCCGTGCTGTTTGGTACAGAATGTCCATACCGATTTGATTATTAAAAGGTAAATAAATTATTAATCCCTGTTCCCTGCGAATTGAGTGCTCTAAATTTACAAACGGATTGTATGTACTGCTACTCAGAGCCGAGTATGTGTATTGACGAATATCGATTTCACTAGTCACTGATGACAGTGACGCTATTTGTGTAACATTTCCACGAAGTGCATTCAAAACGGTGCTTTGTATAGTTAGTGCAATCGGAGTACCTAGTGCGGTGGGTAATGAATGCTTTGTCATAAATGGCCATCGAATAGCCTGCATATTGATGTGGCTATCGTCCGAAAATATTGAATGAATATGACCCCCGGACAGCTCACGAATTGTTGTATTGTTTAGGTAATACGCAAGCACCGTTTTTCCTTCGAATTGTAGAACCAGCTCCATATGTAATGGAGTTTTCATTACAGTATTCAAATCCAAACCGTCGAGCATTGAACGTAGCTTATAAATATTATCAATGGATACATTTCGCACAATCAGATTGAGTAAAGAATCACTTACTCCTCTTGCCTTAACGTGAATCTAAAATTAAAAGGAAACAATTGGATTAGAAATAATCGTAATCTATATACAAACGTGCACTTACTCCCATGTGGTCCGTAATTCGGCCAAGTGCCTCTGTCACGAATTTAAAGAATCCTATATAGGGCGTATCCGACACTTCATCTCCAATAAACATGGCTTGTGCAAGACCAGCATTCCCATAATACGAGTCCTTGTAGTCGATGATATAATTTCCTGTTACCCAGAAACGAGATGATGGTTGCTTTTTCGGAATGTAACGTAGCATATAGGATAAAGTTCGCTTCCTGCAAAGTGGTAAACAATTTTTGGATGGTTTCATCTCAAGGTAATTTTTTTTAATAACTTACAATTTTGTATGACAGGGATACGTCGACTCTGACATGCTAATAATCGTGGTACGGTAGAAATTCAGCAAGTGCTGGGACGTCTCTTGCGTAATAATTCGATGCAAACTTAATAAACGTCCAGGACTTGGGTTTGATGTCAAAAGTACCGTAAATGCAGATATTCTTAGTTCAAGTGGATTTGATTTTTTCTCAAAAATAGGCCAAAAAATTTCGTAAGATTGCTCGCTACGAGTATGTGCAGTTGGCATGGTAGCCCACATAGCTAAATACCGTAAATCAGCTGATTGCTTTGGATCTTTAATAATTGGGGCCAAATATTGCGCCACATTGCCAAGCTGTAAATTTCCAAGTGCCTGAATATATAACATTTTCTGTTCGTAATCGATCGCTTCGACAAACAGATTGAAATACTTTTTGACGTAGCGATCGAATTGATTAGGAGTCATCTGATGGGCGGAATATGTTTTGAAAATTATGGTTGCATAACTTAATATTGCTGCATCCTTAACATCGGGTCTGTCAGGGCCCAGCGATAAAAGTGGTTCACATAAACTAACCATATCCATACTCAAATCTGTAATATAGAAAGGCATCGTGACGAGTAATTGAATCGCTGTGGTTGGTTTAGCACTTTTATTAACTATTAATTCTTTAATCAGCATCACAGAAGCCTTTGATCCAATTCGTGGTAATATCTCAAGAAATAAATTTTTTGCTGTCTCTTGTCGATATGATGTGCCAATATCAAATTTTTTGTACAACTTCACAAGCGCCTTTTCATCTAGTAGGCCAACTATACGGAATATTTCTGCGGCCGTATCATCAAAGGGATAATTAAAATCAATATTTCGTGTTTCCAGCGTATCCACCAATTTGTTTAATAATTTCTCCGCTATATCAATATCATCGAACGCCGAAATACTGTACTCGTATGCAATATAATCGAGATTAGTACGGCGTGGTATTAAATCACGGCTTAGATCAATTTTGTTGCTAATTTCACCGTCACTATCATATTTAAGATTTAGGGTTGATAGAATGGAATGTGATTCACCATTTGTTTCAAATGTGTGTACAGAGCTGCGTGATTTCACGGTACCTTCGGTAAGACGATATTTTATTTCATTGTTGTCCTTGCTCCGAGCACTTAATATGTATTGGGATTCTATGCCGACCAATACGTTATCCTGACGAAAAAAAAAAACATTTTAATAATTTATAGTTGTGAAACGATGGAAAAATGCGTGTTAAAATCATAATTACTCACCTCAATATTAAGCTCCTTATTCTGACATCCAACTGGCTGCAAATTACTTTTAATATTATGCACCCCGTTTACAAACGGAAAGCAACTAGCCAATTCCGGCGTTTTCTGCACCGTCAGCTCCCAACCCTGTTCATCATTCATCGATATATAATAATCCATATTACAAAAACCATTGAGTCCACCTTCACTAATAACAAACGCTCCCGGTTCTTCACCATGAACTTGCAACGCTGATGCGATTGCACGTTTTATATTTGCGGCCCAAATCGGTTCATCTTTTAAAAATTGTATTGATGTTACAATTCCGTTGGTAAGCAGAAGCTTAAAAGGATTCTTAAGGCTACGCAATTTTGAATCGATCACATCTTTTGGTGTAAACTAAAACGTTATAAATAAAAAAACTCGTTAATTTTGTTGGTACGGAAGTTAATTTGGCAAAACGAATTAACCGTAATTTTTATCTTAACTCATATATTCGCACGCCACCTTATCATAAATTATGCAAAAATGCATGTGTTTATGATGATGAGATTGCGTAGTGAATGCAAAAATGGCGAGAATGATAACAGAAATTTAAAAAAAATTCTGATGAGTTCATGGTCATTATCACATAACTTTTATTTATTTTTATTTTTTCATTCGTTCTTAGAAAATCGACTCATGACTATAAGAAAAGACACCAAAAATGTTTAAAATATTAATTAATTTTTTGTCTTTAGGTTCAAAATGTAATCTGACAATAGAACTACATTTAGAGATAACATAACAAAACATTAATTTTGTACATATTTTTTACATATTTCTTAAACTACTCGTATATGTATGTATATATGTATGAACATACCATTGCAGCTATATAATCGTCATCCTGTCGTTGCAATGTTAATCTGCCATTTATTGACCATGTGTTGGGTTCAATCGTTTCAACATCTTTATCATAAGGAAATGCATCTATTTGAACTGTCCCGTTATAATTGTAGTATAGCTCCTTATCTCTCGGGAATAGATCAAATCCAGATATTTCACCTAAATATGTTAATCCTAATATTAAGCACAACAATTTCATTTTATCACTTCAAATATTTTTAGATTTTCACATTAAATATTTGCACAAACACACATTAAATTTGAATACACTTAGTCACGATTAAATATGTTTTTAGGACCGTTGCGAACGAAGATTTAAGTCTAACTGACTTTACATTTGTATTTGATTACGTCTTATATTTGTTGATAATTTTTACATATTTATTCGGTTCACTAATATTGTGTAGCCGAATTAAGTATGATACTGTATTGATTATGCGAAGTTTTAGACATCACCAGAAGGGGAATGCACAGTGAATCTGCTTCTTTGAGCGCGGATAGGGTACTGGGGGAGCGCAGAGAGTTGAACACTAAATTCCTCGTGGGTTGAAACATAAGAAATTACAATTGAAATGTTGCATATTGTAATTGATTACGCCCTGTTAGAAGCGTGATGTATACAATTTCCTTAATGCCGCCTATTAAGTAGTTTGAAAAACTAAAGCAAATTTGAAACAATCAGATTTTCTCCATTTAGGCTTTTACAAGGTTGCTCTACTCACTAATTAGTTATTTAATCTATATTTTTCAATTTCTAAGTTGGTAATATCATTTGGAAGAATTACCTATTTACTTTTAATCAAAGTCATGTCATAAACATAATAAGGATAAGTCAGCCATATATTGGGAGTGATGTGGTACTTAATTTTCTCTGAGCCAATATTTAAAATGATCCTCTATTACAAAACCAAATGTATAATTAATAATTTTTAACGACTAGAACAAATCTCTCTGCACAACCTTATGATGAGGTAACTGTCCCTTTTCAAGCTGACTACTTAGTGACACCAACGGCACTCAGGTCTTGGGAGGAAATTTACAAAGTGCAAATTGATAACCTTATAACAAGTACAGATATCAATCATAATTTTCTAATTCTTCGCTGGTAAACATTTCATGATTTGCCACCTTAACCACGCCTTCCAGATAACTCGTTTCGTAACAAGATGGAGCTAGACACGATAACCATGTTTGTGAAGTTCCAGTCAATGTCGTCGTATTGAATAGGGGGCGATTCGTCCTGTTTTCAATGAAGTACATTACAGGACCAATTTATGGTTCGATTTTAAGAACAGAGAACGTGTCTTAACCGTCTGATACATAAGCGTTCGGTACATTTCTGATTCTTAGGAGCTAGCTTGCATCATAGAATTAATTTGACCGCTCGAAAACCGCTTGACTGTCTCCTGTTGGAGCAACGCAGGGTGATCATGCGTGTATTGAATGGGAATTTTAAAATGAATCTTGCAACTTGGACTTGTAACGGGTGTTTTTTTAGGAGGTTTGTTTTTCCGATAGATGTCGTTTTATTTTATGACAGTTGTTTTGACAGCTCAAAGTGGCATTTCTACTCAGTATTGTTTGGCAAATCATTATGAATAGGTTAACTCCAGAACAACGTTTTCAAATCGTGGAAATTTATTTTCAAAATCAGTGTTCAATTAAAAATGTTTATAGAGCACTTCGTGAATTTTATGGTGCACATAATCGTCCGTCAGAGACCACCATAAAGAACGTAATTACCAAATTTCGGTCTACATTCACTCTTTTGGATGCCAAGCCACCGACAAGAATGAGAAGAGTTCGTACAGAAGAAAATATTGCTGTCGTTGAGGCCAGTGTCGAAGAAAACGACAATTTATCGATTCGTCGTCGTGCTCAGCAAATTGGACTTTGTCCATCGACTTTATGGAAAATTTTACGTAAAGATTTGGGTTTGGTGCCATACAAAATTCAATTGGTGCAAGAATTAAAGCCACACGACCATCGTTTGCGCCGTGAATTCAGTGATTGGTCGTTAAATCAATTGAACGAAGATCCATTTTTTTACCGTAAAATTCTCTTCAGTGATGAGGCGCATTTTTGGTTAAATGGATACGTCAACAAACAAAATTGTCGCATTTGGAGCAAAGATAATCCACACGCCGTTCTAGAATTACCAATGCATCCTGATAAATGTACTGTTTGGTGCGGTCTATGGGCTGGTGGGATCATCGGTCCATATTTCTTTAAAAATGAGGAAGGACGACGCGTTACCGTGAATGGAAATCGATACAGAACCATGTTAAATGAGTTTTTGTTGTCAAATCTTGAAGATATGGATATGAATGAAATGTGGTTTCAACAAGATGGTGCCACTTGCCATACAGCACGTGAAACAATCGACTTATTGAAAGAAACTTTCAACGACAACATTATTTCGAGAAATGGTCCGGTGAATTGGCCTCCGCGTTCGTGCGATTTGACGCCACTCGATTACTTTTTGTGAAGTCATTGGGGATACGTGAAGTCATTGGTTTATGTGGATAAACCTCAATCGATTGACGCTTTGGAAACCAATATTCAACGTGTCATTGCTGACATACGCCCTCAAATGCTTGAAAAAGTGCTGGAAAATTGGACCTCCAGAATGACATTTGTGAAAAATAGTCGTGGTAGCCATATGCCAGAAATTGTGTTTAAATGTTAAATGCCAAAAAATTATCTACCAAATAAAAAAAAATTTTGGTCATTTCATAATTTTATATGTGTTTTATTCAAAAAAAAAATCGGCAACCTGTTAAAAAAACACCCTTTATAAATAAATATCATGCTCAATTTAACTTAACCATTTCTTAACCGATTGACATAATGTAATTGAGATTCTGAAATAAAATATGGGTTAATACGTATTTCCGTTTAAGAGCGTTGTTGACTAAAGTACTGGTAGGGCTCGATAACCATTTGGGTGAATATTTTGTTCTAGGGTTTGTTTAATATTCAATAGTTATTATATAAAACTCGTGCTTAACTTTTTTCTGTTTCCGATTTTATTTTAATATTTATGTTATTAACTTTCAAACTTGGGGAAGTGGTATAAGCTCGGTCAGAAAATACAACAACAACAGACTCAAATACGTTTCACAATAATGAACTTTAATCTATAATCTCGTGCTTAGCTTTGTTTGTTTTTAAATATTTTAAATGTATATTATAAAAACAAATTATCAAAAAATTTTTACGCACAAATTCCAAAAGACTTTACTACAATTAGCTCAGAAAATTTCTGATAGAGGGCTGAATGTTGTGGTGTATTGGTGTGTAAATATTGAGTTTTTCATTAGGGTGGGACTGATAACGCAAAAATATATAAATCGACACGTTGCGTTTAATTTTTGGGCCCAACAATAAATTTAATTTAGTAAAGAGAACTCTATCAGGCTAAAAAATATCCAAAAGTGATGTGCAATTACCACAACGAAAGCTTATTACTGAAAATTTGATTTAATTATGCTGAATTTGAAAATGTTGTGTTTATACATTGGAAATCGCTGTATTTTTTCTTATTACAATTTGAGGTGTGAGTTGATCAACTATATGCTTGAAAATGTTGCTTCTAATTCTTATCATTATGCAACCTAAGAACTCTTTCAAATTCTTTATATACCCAATACTGTTGTCACGGCCCAGACCACTAATGCCTACTACCTTTAAGAGAGTCGTCATTCTTTTCATACTTTTAGTCCAATTAAAGTTGCAAAAAACGTATATCAGATTCGTTTGGAAAATTACAATATTAGGAGACTTAATAACATTGAAATTATTAAAGCCAACCTAGATATTTAGATGGGTGGATCACGTTGAAAGGCCTCTCTGAGTATTCCAAAAACAACCAACCGATGTACATAGTAAAGGAAGGCACCGGGTTCGAATCCCGATTGGGGCAGGATGCAAAAGGGATTTTTCATCATCCGATTACGGTCGTTGATGTAAATGTACACAACTATGATCTTCTGTCGGAGTGCAGAACTCATGGGTCGAACCGCATCTTCCATGCCAGTACTATAGGCTGGCATGGAGCTATGTAATGTACAGATGGTTCTACGTTAATCGGGCCGATAGCCGTACGTCCTAGATTTGGCAGGAAACTTCGTAAAGTAGGACGTGGATCGAACCGCAAAAGATTTGGGATTGTTTTGGGCCCCAGAACAGATTTCAAAGATTAAATCATAAAAGAAATTAAAAAAAAATGAAAAATAGCAAGATTTGGACCAGTCTGTCTCAAAAAACTAAGCAGTTTTAAAAGAGATTTAGTGCCGAAAATAAAAAAACCATCTGACTATAGACTCAGCTCATCCGCAGCCTTAAGAGTTTAAGGCTTAAGTTGAACTCTATTTGAATCAATTCTCTTATGACTAATAAGTGGTTGAGATCATTTTATCATTATACTCGATAAATGAATCAAAAATGTCCTGTTAAATTTATTGCAATGCAACGTGGTTGTGATAAAACTGACCTCTCAAAATGAAGGCCGATATCAATCGTGTCGGCCGTCACCAAAGTTTTTGAGAAATGCATTAACCAACATCTAGTGCAGTATCTTGAAATTAATAAAATAATTTCTGATAAACAGTACGTACGGCTTTCATGAAAGTCGCTCTACAACCGATCTTTTGACGCATCTAGAATAACATAAGATTCGATGGCCATCATCTCGATAAAAAGATTTCTCAAAGACCGCGTAAGATCATCGTCGTGGTAAACGGGAGCTCATTAACGACACACGCCTCAAATGCCGGAATCCTAGGGATTAGTTTTGTCACTGAGTTTGCGTTTACTATACATCAATAATTTGCCACATTACACTCTTCTATTTCATTCGAGGTGGAACCTTTTTCTTCAGAACTAAACGGTAAGTGGCTAGAAGTTATCACTTGAGTACAATATTTGAGTGGAGATTTTCATTTGTGGTAAAGAGCATATACTCGTAGGTTGTGACTCAATTCCTCTGCTTGCTGTTCAAATTAACAACAACTTAAAATGGAATGAACACATTTATGCATTGTCCATTGTCATTGTAATAGATGCAGAAGGTTCTTGAAATCACGTCAGGTTCTCCAGATATATAAGACCTTCATTAGACCATGTACGGAGTATTGCTGTCAAGTTTGGAGTGGATCATTTGGTGGGGCCCTCCAATTACTGGCTAGAATTCAGCGGCGTGCCATCCGATTAATACGCATCCCCAAACTTACAGAGAATCTAGATAGCCTACCACCATCTAGACAGCACCACAGAGATGTTGCAGAACTCTGCGTGCTCTACAAAATAATGTTGTGAGTACTGTTTAAAGGAGAAACCACCATCATAATCGTTACGCCAGGAAAGGTAACATAGAGGGGGTCAATGCACATAGGTTTACAGTGAAGCTTGCGAAACCTCGAACTAAGGAAGCCACTCGCGAATTTATTAGTGAACATCCAAGAAGTGAAATTCGTGAACCGCTTTTGAATTTCCGTTGCACTATAAAATGCAAGAATGTAAGGCAGATAGATATTAACCTTTACTTGAAGAATCGCGCGTTGGGTGGGTGCTCTGACAACTACAATGAGCTAAGACAGTCTAAAAGTCCGCCCTGCACTCAATTAAAACTGAACGTAAACAAATGAAAGTAGTTTACACAGTTATCCTAACAAATAGCATTTACAATTTTTTGGGGGAATTGGCATCTCCAGGATTAAAATTTGGCCCGAAAATAATCAACATGTTTTCGAAAATAATAAACAAGGGGAACAAACAAAATATAAAGGAAGAATTCAGCACACACAATTTTGTAACAACTTAATCAAATAATTCAACTCGTTTAACGATTTTTTTTTCATTAACACGATCAATATTATAAAATTCTCCCAATTGTCGAATGGTACGTGTACTCTAGCGGAAAAAATTTAATTCACTAAACGCAGTAATTTGGTGATTTATTATGGAAATTTTATAAAATTTGTTTATACTCGTAGTATTCACAATAATTTCAAAAACTACGTTATAAAATTAAAATTGAAAATTTCAAAACTGTTGACGATTTTAGCCGTGAGTTTAGACAACTTTTTGTATGGAATCACAACTATTTGGCCGCTATATTATTTTTAAGGATGAAACACACCAAGAGGAGCGCATCACGTTCAACAATCCACAGTGCCAAACAATCCACTGGGTATACGCTACTAACACAGAATATAAACAGAAAGGATATTACTCTATTTTTGAATAAAAAAATTTCGACCGTTTTTTATCCTTGATTTGTATGGAAAAGAGTAGAATATAGTGATAAAAAAAATTGTGCAATGAATTTGTTTTACATTCAATAAGGGTAGAGTCACTTTTAGGTCCAGTTAATAGCATACATAATTAATTAATAATATATATTTGGTCTAAGTGGACCAAAAAAAATTTGCCTCTACCCTTATTGGCTTCGTGAAAGACGACTAATCGATTTAAAATATAATTTTATCATGTTATAAATTTTAGGCTATCGAATGATGTATTACGCTTGTATTCGTGATATGAACTCTCATTTGGTTTTAACGTTCTAATAAAGATTAAGAATGATGAAAGTTGCAATCCGGGCGAGTAGCACAGTGGCTAAAGCTTCGAGACTTGAATGGGAGGCACTGGCTTCGAATCCCACCAGAAGTAGGATGGAAATTCAAATTTTCCTCATCAATTACAATCGGTAGTGTTAATAAACACAACTATGACCCTCTTGTTGGAATACAAAAGTTATTGCCGACCCATATTCCGGTCAGAATACAGGTTTGACATCGAACTAGCAATGTTCAGCCGGTACACTGTAATTGTGTGAGTAGATGAATAGATAGGTGTGTGATTGAATGAAAAAGGGTGTAGCGAAGTACCGAATTCAATAAGGATTATTAATGACTGCCATATTACTGGCTTTTAACAGAATCGACACTGGCTTCTTCGGATTCAATCTGAACTAGAGGTTCTTGAAAGTGACAATCAGAGAATGTGTAGCTTAAGCTTCAAAGATCCTTGCATCGTTCGATAACGATCAGCCCACAGACTTGACCGCGTCATTATAACGAACGTTAAATCAAATTATTAAAACAGCAGTTGGCTATCTATATTGTAACAACTTTTATTAAATTAATGAGTTATTTATAATTAAAGTCAAATATAATATATAATTAGATTAGAGAATATCAAAAACTACAAAACCTAATTTAACATAAATTAAAATACATATTGGCAATGTGTAGATAATATATTTGTTCTCCGGGACACGGCCTTTAAGTTTTAATGATTTAATTCAGTTTGGGTATTTGGATAACAATTTTATTCGATGTTATGTATTTTCTGAAAAAATAAATAAATATTGAATTATACCTAACTAATTCTAGAAAACGTATTTTCAAACCGTCATCCATTAAAAAATTTAATTAAGATCAATACTTAAGCATTGCAGAATAGAGGAAACTACTCAAATCCTATTCTTCTTAAGATATATTTACAATATGTTAACAACTCACAGATGGCAGACTAAAAATTTAGTAGGTGCTCGCTCAAAATACGTGTTCTTTCCTTCTTTCGTACGTGCAACAACTAAATATACTTTTTGTTGTAGTATATACTGGAGAATAAAGAATAACCATTTTCGGCGAGACGTTGTTTCTAGCTTATACTATATTAACCATATTTTTTGAAACATATTACGAATTTACGATTGTCTACATTTAAAATATAAATACAAACTTATTTTTTATACCTTTTATTAAATGTGTACTCAACTTAATTTATTACTATTCCTTTATATGTACAAACAAAAATATATTAAAATAAAAAATACTAATTATAGAGTTGCATGAAGTCTTAATAAAATTGCTGAAATTTTCTCAATAGATTCTCTGAAAAAGTAGATAGAAAACACCTTGTAAATAAGAATTATTATTAAATCATTTAGGCAGTGACTCACAAATGACTCGAATTTTTCTTATCTAAACTATTCGAAATATTCTTTAAAAATGCAATAAACATTTCCAAGCTCTCGAGCACGCCAGTATCCGGATGCAACCATACTCGTGGAATTGTATTTACAATAATCGATGCCTTAGCGATCGCATCCAACGGAGTGCATACCCGCATTGCCGATAGTAGGTACCGATTGAGAAGGGACAAAAGCGCGATTTCTTTCAGAACGTTGTCTGATAAAATACCTTGCCAACTTATAAAGTTTCTAAAAAGCTTCAGTCCACTACAAAATTGCCGCTGAAAGAACGAAGATTTTGCCTCTTGCATACTGAAAACGAAAAGAAACTCGTTAAATATTTATTGTAATTTTGTGGTTGATATAAAATTTTAGAAATTTATATGTGTATACCACTCACTATTTTGGAAATATCGGAATAAATACATCGTTGTCGAGCGCTAATTTAATTTTATCTAGAATTGCTATAAACAGTGTTTTAAGCGTTTTAGAAGAGGGCCTCAGCGATGGATAGTCTCGCCCAAGCCGGCCTATTAAACCAACCAATTTTAATGTCTGTGTAGTCGACAACGGATCCCAACAATTTTCAATATGTTCGGTAATTTTTGGTAAGATTATTTTCTCAATGATCGATGGAACGAATCGGACATCAGGATCGGCTGCCAATTGATGTTCCGTTTCATTCATATTATAACCGTACTTCATCACAATGTTATACCATAACATTTTTTCTATATCGACTGAGATTTCGGTTAACGGGGACCATGTGACTAATTTTAACCGAATTATCGGTCCAATAATTTTCGGTAGACAAATTGTTACGTACGCTTCTTTGTATGAATCAAAATCGAATTTCTTCCATTCCTCGAATTTATTTAGAATTTCATCGATTTGATAAAATTCTTCGGACGCATCACTGAATACCTCATCGGATTCCAGTTGGATTTGATCTAAATTTGTTTTGTATGTGGTTACTTCATGATCAGCTATTTCATCATCACTTGACATGCCATCTAAATGGGTTTCACTTAGTTCATTGCGCTCTCGATCTCGTCGACGTCTTGTTCGGCGACCTTCACGTTCTGCTGCACGGCGAGTGTGTTCTTCATCATCACCACCTTTACGAATACCGGGCTCTAAAAATGCGGATAATTAAAAATTGTATTTAAAATGGCGTTTCTTGTTTCACTCACTCGACTGATCGGTCATCTCCTTTGCTTGATCCCGAACATCTTGTCGTCTACGCTCAACAAACAATAATGTCCGTTTAGCCATAAGAGCTATAGCGCGCTTCTCCAGCTCACATATCATGGGTAATTTTTCATCAAAGCATTCGACTAAATCCGATATGTAGCACTTCATCTCCTGATAAAAACGATATTTTGCGGCCGCCACGGGGGCTTTATGCTCACAATCAATTTCCTCGATCTCGGCCAATTTCATCTCTCGCGTCAAGCGTTCAATATCATCATAATGTTTTTGATTAATTTCGTTAAGCTTAACGAGACGATCACGTAAATTTTGTAATACTTCGGCGGGCATTCGTGGTCCAGTTGGCTTTTGTTCATTGAGTTGTGTGGAAATTAAAACTTGACGCGGTTTTTCTAGGCAACCTTTAGCGTAAGCCTGTTCTAAAAGTGCCCCAGTTGAAAGTAAACTATCATGATCATTGGATAGCGACGAAATAGATGGTTGAATCATGAACTGTGAAAATACGGATTCTTGTTGTGCCGTAACCAATTGAGCTCCCGTCACACCTTTTCGAATTTGTTGATTTTCCCATTCATTCATACCGGGATCCGATTCTTCGCCGGAATCTAAATAAGAACAATTTCAAAAGAAAAAACCAAAAAACAATTAAACAATGGTTATGAACGGATTTTAAATCTAAAATCATATGGGAAATGAATTCTCGGTATCGATTATTTCTATGGTGACTGAAAAACACAGACTATTTTTAAAGTAACATACATTCTTGTTGGGCTGAGTAAAATTGCTCACGCCTTTCTTCACGCTCTTTAACGCCCGTTATTGCAGACATGTCAACCCTTTCCTCTTCATCTGAACCATCATCCTCACCGTCATCGCGTATTAAACGAGTATTTTTCTTATCCTGTTGCGGTTCATCGATTGGAATAAATTCATCTGGAAAAAATTTTCCATATTAAACTATATTTTCATATCCCGCGATATGCGAATATAACTTACTTTGCTCCCGGGCCTCTTGTCGACGCTTTCGTGCTGCATGGATCATAGCGGCATCTGGTATGGCACCACTTTCGAGTACCATTTTAAAATTATCGGGATGATTAAATTTATGCGCACTGGCAGGATGTTTAATTTCAATCTCACTTTCAACATCGTCATCTTCGGATGACATGTCATCACGTCCAGCACATAATGCAGCACGGCCATTTAGGATTAGATTTTCAGGTTCCGTGTTTTTAACAACCAGCTATTAAATTGTGAATGAAAGAAAAAAATAATAAAGGACATTTTAGAATAGGCTGACAACTAATTTGAAAAATAGAGAATTGTGTTAGCCATTCTCTATAATTTCAAATGGATAAAGAAATCGGATTAGATCTCTTATTAGAGAGGACTAATTCGAGCTACAACGAATGATTAATTAATGCAGGCAAACTGATTCATTTAAAATCACATTTTTGTAAAACTGTGGAAATTAGAATCGGCATTTAAATTCTTAAAGGATAAATAATCTAGGCCAAAAGAAAGCGTAAGCAACGCATTAACTGATTGATTGGAATCAATCAAACATTAAATCAATATTCAACTTCAAGGACGGAAGAATTATCGTTTTGCAATCACGTCCTATTTGAATTGCACAAATGGAATTATTTATTATTCGTGGTGTTATGAAACGTTTTTGTTATTCAACCTATAATGAATCAGCTTGCGCTCTCGATGAATGAAAAACGTTTAACATATGTTGACGAAAACAATGAAATTGTTTTATAGCAAAATATATCAAAAATGTTAAATATCACAAAAATGTGTTACAATTTTGTAGTAAATTTTGTTACAATTTTGAAGATTCTCATCTCGTACTATTGATTTAATATACCATTGAAGAGAATTGTAAATTCAACCCGTATTTTTTTACTTGAAATTTATCTTTTCTGCGCGAATCACATTAACTCGTGCTTTTAAAAAATAAATTTGCCAAAACTCACTAATTGTTTTGCAAATAGTTCCCACATTATTTTTAAATTTATCAAAGTTTTGTTTATATATGGATAATACAAGAATTTGGTAATAAAAGGTAAGAAATTTTGATTATAATAACCTTACCACAAAGTCGTCTGTGCGAATTTCTGTTTGTACATTAGAATTAGAATTTTCATTTTTATTCCGTTTAATAAATTTATTATTTGTATCAGATTCCTGTAAATCATTAAAATGATTATCGACACCGCTTTTTCCAGTGGAACTGTGTGACGACGATCTGTGATAACCTTGCGTCAACGATACATTACTATTGCCGTTGTTGTTACTTGTATCGTAACGCTCCGAATTTGATGATTTATGATGTTTTTTCTTTCTGCGTTCTTTATCGAGCATTTTCATCACTTTTTTGCTATGCGATGACTTTTTTACTTGAAATACTTCACCTTCCTCTAAAAATGTATTGGAAATATTTTGTAAATTATACCTTAAATGGTTTTGCATAGTAACAAACCTTCATCATCAAAACTTAATAAAGATGTCTTTGCGGCAGTGTTTTGGGGTTTATCTTTGACACTGGTGCTGGTACTGGAACTTCCACCACCACCACTATTATGATTTGCACTACTACTACTGCTACTTTTCTTATCCTTTTTATTACGTTCCCTACTGGATGAATGTGAATTCGATTTCTCGTGTCCTCCATGATCATCTATCTGCATTTTCTCATCCCGATGCGTTTGATTACCACTGCCCACTGCAGTATCATTATTTTCGATATCTTCCTCATCGCTGTACCCACTAAAAACACGACGTTGTATAGGCTTTTTTGGTTTACGGAATAAACTCATTTTTATACACTTTTTTGACGTACAAACTTTATTAAGAATATTATAATTATATTAATCACTATTTTAGTTCCATACAGAAAGTAATTTATAATTTGTATTAATTAAATTGTATAAGCAAAAAAGAATTTTATTCAAGCAAAACATAGTTTTGACATTTCTTGACGGCTTCTGCTGGTTATAGGCATGCGAGAAAAAGGTGAACTGTTTTTATTATGTATGGCAATACCAAAGGTAAATAACGCAATAATGGTGAAATTGTCGAATGCGGTTTAACGCAAGGACAGTCTATTTTTTCGAGAACGCGTTTTTTGAGTCACGATCAGGATCACAACCAACTTCTAAAAAATTAATTAAAGCCCGTTTACATGTACAATTTTGTTTTGCATGCAAATTTTTGTAGGTAGATAAGAAGCATCCGCTATATAAAAATATTTTATAGGCTAGGAGAAAATAAACATACAGTAAAACCTGTCTGAGTTGACCAAACCTGTGTGAGGCCCCAGCACTGGGTCTAAACTAAATTTTTTTATCTTCACTAACACTCATTACTCCATTCCCGAGTTACTTTCCTCATTTCCTTCTTCTTACTGTGTGTTTATACTTACAAAAAACAGTGCGGCACTAATACATCACACACGCTCCCGCAGATATTAATATATACCTGCGGGAGCGAGTGCGATGTAGTAGTGCCGCACTATTTTCCACAAGTATAAACAACAGTTATGCCCGATTGTATGGTCGATGCTAAATGCTTACACTAAAACCTCGATCAGCGTCGTTTTCGAAGTTGTGTGGTCTTTGAATTTTTGTAATTTCAAAATTTTATATAAAGGGGATACCTCATTTAATTATGTATCTGTCTTTGCTTTACGTATTTTTATGTAAAATGAATATGGATTTCTCATTTCTACACAGTCAGATGTGGCATTTTTGATTTGGATGAAATAAAAATAGTTTTTCATGCAAGTAAATGTTTAATTTTAGTACTAAAAATTAACAGACTAGTTAGACATACATAAAAATATGAATGTAGACAAATTTATTTCGATTTGCATCGTTTCGATTTGCGTCGTGTTTATCGGGGCCCAATTCACGACGCAAATCGAGGTTTTACTGTAATCATAGTTTGCATTGTATAAACGCCGATAATCAAGAAAATTATTCGTTGATTTATTATTTAGCGTCTGTTTTATCATCTCTTTTTGGCGACTACGTGTGAGAGTGAGAAAGTGTTAAAAATATTTATATTTTTATAATAAGAATAAAATACATACATTTATTTTTTATTTTTAGTACAATAATAATTTTCGATCAACGAATCCCACAAAACCAGACCACATCTCTCACCGCTATGACGAAATCAGAATCCGGCGATCATGATGATATGATTCTTTCATTTTAAAAACATAAAATACATACTTAAAAATCTAATTCAGTATATCTACATTAAAAAAGCGTGGTAATAAGTATTATTACCTTATCAAGAAATTATAATGTTTATTACAATGATTTTAATTTGTTTTTATTTATTTTTCGTTAAAAAGTTTAGGTATATAATTTTAACTTATGAAAACAAAAATTACACGAAATATGCATAATAATAAACGTCAAAGTAAAAGAGAGGATAGATTTTCATTTAGCGTCGATCATACAATGCGCGAAAAGTAAAATCGTCGATTAATGATTATACCCCATTTACTTGCGACCATCATTTTGCTTCTGCCAAATGAAAGAGATATAACATTGCCTTTTGCACATGAGAGACAAGAAAAGAAATATATCCTAACAAAATTTTGCAGAATTTTTTTGAGCCAAAACCACTATAATAATGAAAGTGTTGCCATAAAATATATTCGATCAGAGTTATGTTCGATCAGTTATATATATAAATGTTAAGGATTCATAATAAAAACAGACGCCATAGATAAAAATGTAAATTTTACTTTTGAATTAATTAAAAGTAAATTAATAATTCTCCTATAAAAAAGTTCTGGCATTACTATATATGTTTATTTCTTTCTCGCATATTGAATATTTTTATATAGCAGCGAATGCTTCTTATTTACCTGCAGATATTGGCAGAAGAAAATAATTTTCTACATGTAAATGCCCCATTAATCATTACTCTCGATTATTTTTTAATTTGGTATCGACCATACAATCGGGCATTAATCTACAAACCGTTTTCCGGTGGGGATTTTTTTTTGATTCTACTGATTTTCACACTACTACAAAGATAAAATATTTCAAGATCATTTATTTGCCGTTTTTGAATTTTAGGTTAATTTTTACTTAGAGTGGAAAAATATAATTTTTTAACCAAGTAGCAGTTTACGCTGTAAGAAATAAACGTTTACAATTCGAATAAGTCAAAAAACAAATAATTTTGTTTCACATATACATAAACAAACAAACGCGCCAAGAAGTTTAATGTAGACGTCGATTGATTTTTTGCACGATGAAAGAATCAAACTGTGTAAAGGCTCATTTGAGTCGCGCAGGAATGCAGGAGGAGCAGTTCATATGCAAGACGACCTAGCGACATATTCGACGACAAGCACAAGGCCAAGATTAGATAACTTATATGCGTTTTGGAACTCCTCGTCTTGCAAGACTTGGCTTTTTGAAAATTTACTGTAATTTTGAGGTATTGGTATCCTAAACAAATGCAATTATAACATCAAGCTCAATAGTTTTATACGTAAAATGTAAGAAAAACGAGAAAACTTTATTATTCCAGCAGTTATTGATTCGTGTATTTATTATCAGTTTACCTCATTATTAACCCTGTGTTTGACTAACTAATTAATTTAAATTAATTAATATTAATTCAAAGAGACTAATTTTACAGTAGATCCTTGATTAATTCTATAACGGTTACAAATAGGATGAGTGCTGTCATATAATTTTTTGTTCAGATGCCACTAATGACACTAATTTTGTTCAGATGACACTCCATCACTCCATCGTCCTCCCGATTTATTGTACTACTTAAGTATCACCGCCTCTATGTAGTGTTTTTTTGAGTTTATTTAGTTATATCTCATAAATGTGGCAGAAAAATCAATTTTCCTTCTTCTAAGCGTGAAATTTTTTATTTATCTTTAATTTTGATAAATTGTTTTTAATTTTTAAGGTATTCATTCATAATTTTACCATTTTCCGCTATGATGTCTTTAATTTGTTAATCGTCGTATATAATAAATAGACCATAGTTTATGTGTATGCATGAAGAGTAGTTATTTTTTCGTTTTACTTCTCTATTTCATCTGCTCTTCATGTATACACATGAACTTTGCTCTACATATTATACGATGATCAACAAATTAAAGATATCATTGCGGAAAAGGATAAAAATCTGAATGAAAACTAGCTTAGAAATGAAAAACAATTGATCACAAATAACGCTAAATAAACAAAGTTTATGTTGCGGAGAATGAAAATTGATTTTTCTGCCACATTTACGAAATATAAATAAATAAAGCCCAAAAATAAACTTTACAAAAAATAATTTTCATAGCATTTGTATGAAAGTTTTTTCCGTCTTTACGTTTTTTGCGCCTGCATACATACAAATCGTATTTTTTTATTTGCCTTCTACTTGGTCGTGTTAATATATGCAGTGATATTTGGAATAAAAGTTCAAGTCAAACATTTACACAGATATTTTTACATAGAACCGATGAACAGAATTAGAACAGAAATTGGAGTTGTATTTGATTTTCGTGTGAACAAGCTGTTTTTTTTGTATTTCAATAAAAATAAATATTTTTATTTAATTTTAAGATAGTCATTTAATTTTAACTGTTTCCAAAACAACGGTTTATCGAAATTTTACACTATAATACACGATTTGTTCCACTGTGGATCGGCCAATATGATGTATGAGGCCGCATGTAATGAGGGAACCCATAGGAATTTCGTGTTTTGGGTGTTAGACTGGGGAGCGATGTTTACGAAGATTTCCCTCTAAACAAAAAACGAATTTCCAAAATACGACACATATCCATATTTTGTTTTGCTTTTTCCCATTTATATAGGGATACAATAAAGACTCAAATAAACAAAAAAGTGTAATAAAATATGTGCCGAAAATCAATTGCCAAATCCAAGCACAGCAAAATGGTTTGTGGAATTTTATTTTTATTATAAAATTTTACTATTTTTGGTTTCATATATATATAAGGCTTAAATATGAAAAATAGAACTATGTAAATGAAATAATATAACTTATAAATTTTATTTTGCGTTTCTATTTACAACATTCTTCTAAACTTCTATAAAATTATTTAAAATCACACGAAAAAGTGTTACGTTTGCGTGTCACTAATTCGATGCGTACACGTTTTACAAAAGTCGATATCTTAATGCAACGTTAAAAGTGAACATTATACGAACGAATATTTCGCTAAACAATCTAATTATCTTGTGATAGGAACACCGTAAACGGTTCGTTTTTGAGCAGCAAAAAACATTCGCTTGCAAACTATTATATAAAGTGTAGAATTCGTTTATTGTTCGTTCGTAAACGGTTCGGTTCACCTTGTTTACCGGGTGGTGAGAAACGCAGTTATGTTTGACGCTTATGTTATTTCTATGTAATCTCAAAAACACAATGTATTTGTTTGAAAGCAATTGAACTGCATACGTCATTCTAAATAAGTAGCATGAAGTTGCATCCGCCGCTGCGAAATTATATACTACACCAAGCGGCCAAAAAATCTACCATCGCCGCCGAACATAACCTAAAAATAATGATCTTCAATTGTGGTCCATACATTTCTCATTCGTCAGTCACGTATGCATTCATATTAGTTACCAATATTAAAGATTAAAAAAGTTCAAATTAGTCAAAACAAAAAAATTGCCGCCCCACTCTTAGTGTGAACGGATATGCGCCTCAACAAGTAGGGATCGTTCGGAATTTGACGCGCGGCGCTCGGTGTGTGTAGTTCTTAAATTAGTTTTAATCTATGCGTCTACACGGGATATCATCAGCATCAATCTTCGTTTCTTTCCCCTTTACCAATAAAACCGGTTTCATTGCATCGCAAAAAATCGGTAAAGGGGAAAGAAACGAAGTTTGATACCCATCTCTTGATATCCCGTATGGACGCATAGAATGAGATAATTTTTGATCGTAGTTTTCGCGTCTAAGAAGTTTACGCAATGATAATAAACTTTGCATGTGTTTACATATAAGAAAGAATAGGCTTCGTTTTGCACATTTGTATATTTGCGTAATATTTTTTATATTTTGGAACAAATATGTACCCAGGATATCAGGTGTTTCAATATGCGTTGTTGCGTTTTGCGCAGACTTTGTACTACGTAATTCAGTGCCGCAGTGTAACTACCATCTATTGCGCTGCACTGGTAGCGTATAAAAATCGCCGAAATGACGATTCAGACATGAATGCATGCCTCAGCATCATGTCAGTGTCAACATAACCTAACGATACCGTTTGTTTTTAGCTGAGTAAGTACAAATATTAATTCAATTACAATACATTAAACTTATAAACCCTAATTTCTTATCAAATATATAGCTTACGTAAATAACATTTTGTTAGCCGCATCTTCAAACAACAAGATCAAGAATCTCGCTTCGACTGATAACATTTTGCCCTTCACGATTAATTCGATTATCTATAATAGAGCACAGAAAATTATTCGCTTTCACAATCAATAATTAATCATTATCCAAAAGTAGTAAAACGCGTAAGCTAAAATTTTTAAATTATGTCTATTGATGCAGATAAACTAATTTACCGGTCGCCACTAAGTTCACGATATGCCAGCAAAGAAATGTTGTATTTGTTCAGTGATCAAAATAAATTTTCAACTTGGCGACGTTTATGGGTTTGGTTAGCAATAGCGGAAAAGGTAATTTAATGATAAATTATAGTAATGGTATCGCCTTTAATTGGATAATATAATTTAAATGAAATGGTTTAGGAATTAGGCCTTGATATAACAGATGAACAAATAACCGAGATGAAATCAAATATAGATAAGATAAATTTTAAAGAGGCTGAAGAGGAGGAACGGCTTACGAGACATGATGTTATGGCCCATGTACATGTTTACGCAAAACAATGTCCGCATGCTGCACCAATAATCCATTTGGGTGCGACCTCGTGTTTTGTAGGAGATAACACTGATTTGATTATATTACGCGATGGATTGGATTTGTTGTTGCCGAAAATTGCAGGCGTTGTATATTCTTTGTCGCGATTTGCAGATCAGTATAAAGATCTCCCAACATTAGGATTTACACATTTACAACCAGCTCAGTTAACCACTGTTGGGAAGCGCGCCACACTCTGGATATCAGATTTATTAATGGACGAACGTGCCTTACGTCGATGTCGCGAGGATTTACGCGCTCGTGGTGTTAAAGGAACTACAGGAACACAAGCTTCATTCTTACAACTTTTTAATGGTGACTCGAGCAAAGTTAAACTGTTGGATAGAACGGTAGCCAAATTAGCGGGATTCAATCAAGTTTATTCTGTAACAGGTCAAACATATTCAAGAAAAGTGGATATTGAAATAGTATCTGCATTGGCTAGCTTAGGTGCTACTGTTCATAAAATGTGCACTGACATTCGTATACTAGCATCACGAAAAGAACTTGAAGAGCCTTTCGAAACAACCCAAATTGGTTCATCGGCTATGGCATATAAACGTAATCCAATGCGATCAGAAAGGGCTTGTTCTCTAGCCCGGCATTTAATGACATTACACTCGAATGCTGTAAATACTCATGCTACCCAATGGTTAGAACGTACTTTAGACGATTCCGCTAATCGTCGAATTACATTACCAGAAGCCTTTTTGTCTGCCGATTCTGTGTTGTTATTGCTATTGAATATTTCTCAAGGAATGGTTGTATATCCAAAAATTATTGAACGTAATATCACACAAGAACTGCCATTTATGTCAACGGAAAATATTATCATGGCTACGGTGAAAGCTTGTGGTGATCGACAAGTTTGTCACGAGAAAATACGTGTACTTTCTCAGGAAGCCGGATCCCAGGTTAAACAATTTGGTCGCGAAAATGATTTAATCCAACGAATAAAGGATGATCCATATTTTAAACCTATCCTAGACCAACTCGGTGAAATATTGGATCCAAAAACGTTTATTGGTTTAGCCAATGAGCAAGTAACGGATTTCATTGAAAGTGAAGTTAACCCGATCCTGGCCAACTATAAAACAGTACTAAAATCTCAAGTCGATGTAGAGTTAAAACTTTAAGAAATATAATATAATTTTTGGAATGTAGCTAAGAATTGTTTTTTAATGTATATATAATATAATATATATTTACTTTATAAATATTTACATGTTTATTTACAGAATGTTGACAGTATATAGGACGTTACCGTCATCAATCATTTAGGGTTTTCGACAGTTTAAGAAGTCGTGTGTGATTGTTTTTTTCCACTTTTTTAAGGAATTTATTAACCTTGTTCGGGTCACGTATTGGCTCTTTGCCGTTATCTAACATTTTTTTAACAATATGCATCCTGATGACATTGCGTTGATATAGGAAAACTGCACCCAATAAATGCCACAGTGTAAATTCGGGCCATAATGCTTCGGTAAAATAGACAACGGTGGATGTAGTCTGCCACAAAAGAAAATCACTTAGTCTAGTTTCACCCGATGTACGTAACAGCAGATCGGGATCCCGGCCTCCTTTGCTGTACATACAAGAATTGATAAGCTCTATATTTACATCATTCGGTTCGATATCGCCCATTTCCACCCCTTCAACAATTTGTTGCACAGAATGTGTTATCTCATCACGTGAAGTATACGAAAATGCAACATTCAGTGTGACTTTATTATTATCTTTGGTCATAAGTACAGCATCCGCTAGAGATTTTTGTATATCCTTTGGTAGTAGTCCTATATTGCCAATGACATTTATTCTAACACCTTTTTCATTTAGTTTATCCCGTTCGTCGAATAGCCGGTCAAATTTTTCTTTAGCTAAATTCATTAATGTATCAACTTCATCATCACTTCGCTTATAATTTTCAATACTAAAAGCATACACAGTCACTTCACTGATGCCGATCATCAAACACCACTGCAGTACTTCGGACAACTTATCAAATCCCATAGAATGACCATCAGCCTTTTTACGATTCAGTTTCGTTGCAAATCGGCGATTTCCATCCATGATAAATGCCACATGATACGGCACGGGACCAGCTTTTGTTATATTTACAGCTAACCGCTCGTACCAACTCAAGGAATTTTCTCTTATCCATGGCATTGTTGAGTTGAATCTGCGTAGAGGTGGCAATGCAACGTTTTTATTTATATAATCACTGTAGTAAATAGAGAAAAACACTTATAGTAAATTTGAGATTATAAATAATAAATGTATAAAATGCTTACGTCCAATATGAAAAAATTAATAAACTAACTATATGTATAATTAAAACAAAAAATAGTAAATACAAATAAAGATTTTATCGAAATCTACTCCCCATAATTCTTTTGTGACAGATTACAGACGAATGAAATGATGAAAAAAATTTTTTTATGAGTAATATCACTTGACATGAAATAAAGCTGGGTGTATATTATTTTATTTTACTGATATCAAAATATAGATGGCACATCATATTTTCATCAGTTATGCTGTTTAAATTAGCCGTTTTCGAAAAAGCCCATGGTAACTTTTGGGTAACTTGCTGACAATAAATTACCAAATCTATTTTCGACCATGTAGAGTAACTTTAGGGTAATTTAGTTTTTGTTGTTTTTCGTTTCTATCTTTATATTAAATTAGAAGAATCAGAAAAATTAAATTACAAACTTTTAAGGTACAAATTGTACACAAAGAAGCAATAAAAATGTCGTATCTACCAAAAATACGCCATTGGATTTTGCTGAATAAAAATATTCACACGCGAAATGTAATCTTACTTTTTGTATAGCCAGAGTAACTTGAGTAACTTTTGTTACCAACATTTTTTTATGTCGTTTTTTATTTCATTGTATTCAGTAATGTCTACAATTTCATCATGGTGAGATATACGCAAGAACAACGTTTACAAATTATTCAGTTTTATTATCAAAATAATCGTTCTCCAATTGCAAATTTCGTGCGCTTTTGCCATTTTATAGTCGTAATAATCGTCCAAGTGTGCTTGCTATTCGTCGAATTGTTGAAAATTTTGAGCGTACATTTTCTTTACATAATGTTGAGTGCTAATAAGACAAAGATTCGCTCGAAGTAATGCAAATATTGCTGCCGTTCAGGCAAGTGTTGCTGAAGACCGCAATTTGTCGATTCCAAGACGTTCTCAAGAATTGGGACTGTCTCAAACCACAACCTGGCGGATTTTGAGAAAGGATTTGGGTTTGCATCCGTATAAAATTGTTCTCACTCAAGAACTGAAGCCATTGGACCACCGTAAACGTCGTGAATTGGCTGATTTTGCCTTTTAACAACTTGAAAACGATAACGATTTTTTTAAGAAAATCATCTTCTTTGATGGGGCTCACTTTCATCTGTGTGGTGCGGTAAATAAACAAAACTGCCGATTCTGGTGCGAATAAATTCACAAATTATTCATGAAAAACCATAACATTCACCTAAATTGACAGTTTGGTGTGGTTTTTGGTCTGGTGGAATCATTGGTCCGTATTTTTTTCGAAATGAAGCTGGTAACACCGTTACTGTTAATGGAGATGGGTATAGATCGAAGATAACCAACTTTTTATGGCCGAAATTGGAAGAAGTCTTGACAACATTTGGTTCAAACAAGACGGGGTTACGTGCCACACAGCAAGTGCAACAGTTGAATTATTGCGAGAAAAGTTTAGAGATTCGATTATTTCTAGAAATTGTGATATTGAATGGCCTCCAAGAAGTTGTGATTTAACACCATTAGACTATTTCTTGTGGGATTATTTGAAGTCATTGGTCTTTAGCAAAAAACCAAACTCTCTTCAAGCTTTACAAGTCAATATTGAACGTGTTATACGACTTGATTTAGTGGAAAAAGTGCTCGAAAATTGGGTTCATCGAATTCGTTCCTGCAGAAGAAGTCGTGGAGGCCATTTGAATGACGTTTTATTCAGAACTTAATTGTATCGATTGTACTTCACATTAAATAAAAATTATTTCAATTTCCTTAACAATTAGTGTGTTTTTGTTAAAGAAATCATATCACTCTTATTGGAAAACCCTATAGCATCTTGTAGTGAATGACATTCTCTGATTTTAGTATATCTATTAATTTGGTGTTTAGTAATAATGCATATTATTTATTTCTCATCTGGTCGTATTTTGTGCATTTTACCACAATGTGCTCGTTGTCTACCAATGTGTTGCATATGTTATTGTCTTCTATTTTCATTAGGTGTTTAAATTTTTTGTTTTTAGCGTGTCCCCATCTCAGTCTATTTATTTGTTTTATATTGTAGGCGCTTAGACTTGAGTTATGATACCATGGTTCAGCAACATTAAAAAAATTAAAATTACCCAAAAGTTACCATGGGCTATTTCCAAAAACGGCTATTGAAGGTTCAACTTAGGTTGACGAAAAGAACGAAATTATTAATCGTTAGGTTGATCGAAATTATTAATTATTTTTTGTGATTTTTTCCGATTTTAATTTACTTTGTTTTCGGTAAAATAAATTGCATTCATCTAGACATTTTTAACCGAGATAACTCCAATATAAACATCCACAAAGTTAACTACAAGTTAACCTGAAGTAACTACATACAACATGTGTTTTACTCAATGAGACACGGTTAAGTTAAAAAGTAATCGGAATTCATTTCGTACGCCTGTGATCGGTCCGCACAATACATAGAGCAAAGTTAATCATTTATAGAGCAACGTTTGTGTGTATGCAGGAATAGTAGTTATTGTTTTCGTCTTTTCTTTTCTATCCGCCATTCCTTGATTTTTTCGTAGTGATTCTTTCCTCGTTTCCTTACAAAACCTTTTTTAATTTCCAACGAAAACTATTGTTTATTCCTTTCAAAGTACTATGGAAAGCTGCTCTGTTTACATGCGGTAAGGTGCGTGGCTCATTCCATAGAGAGTGTGGGTTTTGTACGCGAATTTAATTGGAATTCCGTCGGCATTGCATAGGCCCGTATTTATAGTCGTAACTATTGCTATAAGTATAGCTTCTGTTTTTGAAAATCAATAGACTTTGTATTCACAAACTTTGTATTTTCTCCTTTTTCCATAAAAATCACTAAATTAATTGATTTTGATCAATAAAAATCCAGTTTAAACAAAAGATCTTGTAGTGAGATTTATTAATACGAAATTGGCTACTATAATATAACTTATAGTTGTAGTAACGACAATAAATACGGCCCTTAATTAGTGTATTAAACATGCTTCGCTTGTATTTTGAATTTAAAAAAAACATTGCAAAATGTTTTTCTATCAAAATAAATGTTGACGCATCGATGTTTTTTCGAAAATTAACCAGAAACTGGTATAAACCAATTGCCTGTTGTATTTAAATAACAATTTTACAGTTAAACTTGTCGAGCAAACAATAAAAATTAAGAAATTTGGGTTATTCTGTGTGATAGCCAGATATTGAAATAAACCTAGATATAGAAATAAAAATTAAATTGAATTCTTTCTTTTTTCCATAAATTCTCATTATGTCATTAACATTTAATAGGATAATTGTTTGTAGTTAAGTTTTAAACATTAAACGTTGATAGTTATGACACAAAACATTCAATATTACAAATAAATTGAATATGTTTTAGTTTGCCTTACTGCTTCCGTTGTCAGACTCTTTGGAGGAAAGAGGTTTATACTCGACATATTTTGGATGTTTTCGAAAAAAATGGTATCAGTTCTGCGTTAGCGATAAGGTTTGTATGGAACTGGAGCGTTGCTTTACTAAATATCGTAAAGAAAAACAACAACCAAAATCAAAATCTGAAAACATCGAATAAAACAATCCATGTAAATGTAGACTTATTTGAAAATATTTTCAATTTGCGTGATTTCATTTTTCATAGTATTTTAATTTTTTTTATGTAGGTATAGTACGCAAATCGAGGTATTTGTGTAATTATTTTTGAATAAAAGCCCCAACATAAACCTAATCTAGTACATTTTTTTAGCATAAAAAGGTTTTCCAATAAAATCTATAAACGCACATCAAATGTTACAGCAAGTCTTGCTTCAGTTTAATAAAAAGCAATATGGCGGGTGACTTAACATGTTTACTGTGAAATTGAACAAATTTTTGTTTTTAAAATAAAATTAAAAATTAAATAAATGCTTTTCTTTAATGAAATTCAGATAAAATGGATAAAGATAGTCTAGTGAAACAAAATATTATAACACCAGGTAAATTACATTATATAATGAATTAATAAATTTTGTTAGTGAATGGTAAAAAGTAATCATTGTGCTTGAGTGAAAATGAACGAAAAAAAATTGTACATGACTTTGTGTAATGGAGGTTTTGTATCTTTTTATTTTCAGAATTGTATTTTTTAATTTCGAAATTTTTAACAATCAGCCCACTACAAGAAACGGCCAAGGTAAATAAATTGATTCGGGACCCAATAAAGAATTGATATTAAATAAAAATTTTATTAATTGTTTTAGGTTTTAGTCAAAGAATTAGAGGAACATAAGGTATGATTTTTTTGTTTATATTTGAGTGCTTAACAATTTTTAAGGAGTAAATTCATTGAAAAATCAAAATATTGTTTATTAGAATTATCTCACATGTTTTCCACGTGCTCTTCTCTGTCAAATTCATGACATTTAAATAATAATATTGTTATTTTAACAAAAATAATCGTAAAAGTTCATTAGATGATAGTAGAAGTTGTAATAAAACTTCAATTTTGCCTCTATACTTCCAGGTTCTACCAAAGCGTATTGATTGGCAAGGGCGCGAACATGACCAGACATATGAAGAACTGGTAAGTAGTCGTACAAATAACGGCTTGGTTCGAGCTAACCAGTGTTCTAGTCACTATCTTCAAAATGGGGCTAATGTTAACATTTTTTAAAAAGTTATGTGTAGCAGTGTGTGTCTCAGTGACAGCTAAAAGTTCAGTCCATGGTTTTATATTATGTTTTTTTTTTTACAAAATCTGCCGCATATTTCATTATATCCAGTTGCAGTAGTTAGTTGTGCCGCAGCCGTGATAGAAGTCATATAAATTTTCTCTATTCCCATAGTAAGAAATAGTTTTAGGGCCGTGGCCATTTTGAATAGGTGAAGCTTGTTTTATCCAATTTGTGCGTGAATTTTGTAATCTCATAAGTGTGATTTTATTAAGTGTTTCTGGCGTCTAAATCACTTTTAAACCGAAAGGGTCGTGCATTTTTCACGGATTATGGTTAATTAGTGAAGTTTTGTGACACCCAAAGTGTTACATAATTAGTGAAAAAAACTTGAAAATATGTAAATTATAATGTTATTATAGTTAAATAGAATTGTAATTAGTGTTTAAATAGATGCATTTTAATAGTTAAAGGGTTTAAATTGATATTTTAATTTGTGGTATTGTATTCGGCCATGTTGGTTTTGTGAATGATACCTAATTGGTTTGCGTTAATTTGATTTAGAATTAAATTAAGGGATGCTTATTTATATTTATTTATTTTTTAATTTTAATAGTTTTATTTAATTAATTATTGTTATTATTTAATTAAATAACAAAATAGTGCCGAAACGTTAGTTTTTTATTAAAAATTGAAACTACTTCATAATTAATTTAAATTAATTAAAAAAATTGTATTCCCCCTTATTTAATTATTTAACTCTAAAAAATAATTAAATTTATTAATAAAATCATTTTTGCAATAATAATATGAAACAAAGAAATGCAAGACGCCATATTAGAAATGTGACAAACATATTCACAGTCACACATGAAGAATGACGAATATCCATGTTTGTACACAAAACCCTGTACACTACAATATTCAATATAAGAGTGATGAAATTATTCTTATTTTCGAATTGATAGTATTTTCTAATTTTTCAATCATTTGACTACATAGGTTATCAAAATATTGATTAGACCAATGTTTTAAGAACATAAGTTTGTTCCCGTCGCTTTACGTAAATAATTATTGTGCAGTCAATTGCCAATTATTTGATCCCCAACCCCCTACCTTTTATATTGTTTTTGTTTATCAAATCGTTATGCCATTCATAATTTTATTCCCTTGTTATCTTGTACAAACATACAAAAATTACGTAAAAAGGTGTCGATGCATGATAAATCATTTGCACTATTTCATTCTAACACACTCGATTCATATTTAAAACTATTAAAATCGATATAGAGCTGTATCATTCTCTTGCTTGCTGTTTGTTGCGAATGTACATATTACTTTAATTTTTCCGTTCAATTCTTTTTATCATATAAATTACGGCTATTAAAGAATATATCTTGCTCTTTCTGGTAGCCACCTAACATTTTGAAGGTCGATTTTAATGTTATTTTTCTAACTACTTAGCTAACTTATATATGGGGAGACAGTCTGCGGTTTTGTCCTTTAGATTATTACGGTAAAAGGAGGCAGCAGCTCTGGTATTTAAAATAATCATGTCATTTGCCTGGGAATCTTTAAATATCATAAAAGTTTTTCGACAATTTATTTTCCAAGATTAGTGACTCGTTATCTAATTGCCTTGGTTGCATTGACTTTGGATACATTAAACTATTTATAAATCATTTAGGGAATAGCTTAACCAATATGTATATTATTGAATTTTTAGGTAAAGAAATATTCACACATTGGGGCACAACATTTACAAGAAATATGTTGTCGTATTGGACCTATATTAGATCGAGAGATAGCTCCAAGTGTATCTGGAATACATTCTTTACTTGGAGCCGGGCGACAAAGTTTATTGCGTACAAAAGAAAATATATGCCTGCCACGACCATTACGAGATTATTGTACCAGAATACACGCAAAGCCATTATTTGATGGCATAAATCGCAAATCACACGCTAACAATCTAGTAAAGGTACTTTTTGGACGAGAATGCTCTGGACCAATAGTACGCCGTCTAGCAATTCCACCAAATTTTTACGAAAAGCAGCAGTTATTAAGGCGCACATTAGGACATCTATCAGCTGTGTATTGCGTCCTTTTCGATAGAACTGGAAAATATATAATCACTGTAAGTATAAGCTCATAACTGTTACTTTGTGTTTTTTAATTTTACACAATTTTTAGGGTGCTGATGATTTACTTGTAAAGTTATGGAGCGCTGTCGATGGTCGCCTTTTAGCTACATTCCGTGGAGCGTCTGCAGAAATCACCGATATTGCAATTAATTTAGATAATACTTTATTGGCCGCTGGTTCCCTCGATCGTATCATACGAGTTTGGGATTTACAAACCACGGGACCCGTTGCGGTTCTTCTATCGCACACGGGTATGATAACTTCCGTAAATTTTTGCCCATCACCACGAGGCGATCTCCGATATTTAGTTAGTACAAGTACAGATGGTTCAGTTGCATTTTGGCAGTACACGACACAACGTGGCGGAAAAACAGGGTTTGCGTCGAAACCAATACAATATCATGAAAAAATGCGTCCAGGTCAAGCTCAAATGATATGTGCATCATTTTCACCGGGTGGTCAATTCTTAGCCGCGGGTTCAGCAGATCACTATGTGCGCGTTTACATTATGTCCGAAGATGGCCCTAAACGCATTTTGGAAACTGAAGCCCATTCTGATACGGTCGACTCAATACAATGGGCTCACACTGGATTACGTTTTATATCGGGTGGATTAGATGGTACTGCCTATGTATGGCACTTTGAATCTCAACAATGGAAATCAATTAAATTAAGTATGAGCGACCGTTTGCCGACCTGCCCGAAACCAGATGATGAAAGTAAAAAACTGAAAGTTACCATGGTGTCGTGGGATTATTCAGATAAGTGGGTTATTACTGCAGTAAATGATTTTACTATTAAAATATGGAATGCTCTCTCGGGGCAATTGTATCGAGTACTTCGAGGTCACACAGATGAATTGTACGTTTTAGAATCACATCCAAAAGATCCTAATGTGCTGTTGTCTGCAGGCCATGATGGTCAATTAATTTTATGGGATATCGTGGAAGGAGTTTCTGTGACAAGATTTCAAAATCAAATCGAGGGGCAGGGCCATGGAGGTGTTTTTGATGCAAAATGGTCCCCAGATGGAACAATGATTGCAGCTACAGATTCGCATGGTCATATTTTAGTATATGGTTTTGGAGTTGGCCACGAACGTTTAAAAATTTTGCCGAAAGAACTTTTTTTTCACACTGACTATCGGCCACTTATTCGTGATGCAAATCATTATGTGCTTGATGAGCAAACTCAAACACTGCCGCATTTAATGCCACCACCATTTTTAGTGGATGTTGATGGTAATCCGCATCCTCCGGCATTGCAACGATTAGTACCTGGCCGAGAAAACTGCCCGAGTGATCAATTAATACCAAATATCGGTCTAGGTGTAGAACCAGTGATAGAAGTAATGCAGGAGGAAGGTGTACGATCTGATTTAGATAGGCTAATTGAAGCGCTTGCCAATCGGCAGGGCCAGGAACAGGCGCCAGACTCGAATAATGATAGAGAAAATCAAATACAGAATAGAACACTTAATAATAATTCCCCTCGAGGTGGGCACCGCATAGCGCTACGCCGAACGGGAGATGTTGAAGGTGTTCGACAAGGTAGCGGAAATTGGCAACGTGATGGAACATTTAAATTTGTTCGTAGAATTTTTGTTCGACCGATAAGAAGCTCACAGTTGCAAACGATGAAACAGGCCGTGTATTCGGCTGGATTACATGAAATTGAATTATATCGCAGAGAAATGCGACGTCGACCTGTTATGATAACTACCTCAGCAAATTCAACTTTGTTGCCGCGGAGACGGGGTCGTCAACCAAAAGGTGTCCTGCCTGCATATCGCACACGAGCCGTGCGTGAACGTGAGCCTCATGTCGAAGAGGAACATGAACCTACACATTCAGAATCAGGTAGCAGTACTAGTGACAGCGACTCGACGGCCAACGAAGCTGAGTTAATGATGTCCGGTTCGAGCAGCAGTGATTCCGAAAGTTCCGATTATTCCGATTGGGTAGCAGACGATCCTGGTATAAATTTAGAACCACCAAAACGCTCAAAACGAAAACCTACACAAAGACGTTTGTATTCTCCCGAGAGTGATAATGGGGCGAATCGTAAACTTAAAAACAAAAAAATGAATTTATCAACAGGTGGTGATATTCCAGAACCTTACCTACCGCCAGAATGGCTATGTGAAGTTATACCGGGTAAAGCTCCTTATTATCCACAAATGGGGGACGAAATTGTGTATTTGAGACAAGGTCATAAACGGTATCTAGAAGCAGTGCGCAATAAAGATGTGTATAAATTAAGCAACAATTGTGAGCCATGGACTTATGTAGACCTAAGACAGCATGAAACATGTAAAGTGATTGGTATCAAGTATGAGATTAGGCCACCGCGCCTTTGCTGCTTAAAATTAGGAATAATCGATCGGAACGGATATTTGACTGGTAGTAGTTTCACAATTAAGTACCATGATATGCCTGACGTGCTGGATTTTTTGGTGTTGCGGCAAACATTTGATACAGCCGTGAGTCGCAATTGGACAGTAGGCGACCGTTTTCGCTGTATGATCGGAAGCGGTTGGTGGATGGGACAAATAGAGTCTAGGGAACCGCTTTCACCGGAGTTCCCAAATTCTTTATTTATGTGTTTCCGAGTGCGATGGGATAATGGGGAATATGAGTATATGAGTCCTTGGGATATGGAGCCGATTGATGAAAATCGGTTACCGGATGAAATAGGAGGCGCAATAAACGTTTTACCCGAAGAATTACGGGCAACATTATATCAACCAAAAGCGGAAGAGTGGCCAAGAGGTGATCGCGAGGCCACGTGTCGCAGGATTATTAATGGATTTGAACAAGTAATGGGGTTAGCGATTGCCGATCCATTTTTAGCTCCGGTTGATTTAAATGCTTACCCCGGTTATGCTTTTGTTGTCGAATATCCGATTGATTTATCAACAATAAAGGCGAGATTTGAAAATCATTTTTATCGCCGTATCACATCGGCCCAATTTGATGTGCGCTATTTGGCTACAAACGCGGAAAAATTTAATAGGCCCCATAGTAATATAGTTAAACATGCTCGGATAATAACAGATTTGTGTTTACGCATAATTCGTGATCCAAATGATGTTGATGTTGGCGCTGTTTATCATCAATTAGTGGATACATATCGATCCTCAGAGTCTGAAAGTGAAAATCAACCTGGACCGTCGACTAGTACTGGTACTCGAAGGACAACGGGTTCAAGACGATCGAAGCGGTTGCAATCGGCTGCTGATTGGAAAACGGATTGTCGGGAATTATTAGAAATGATGTGGCAATGCGATGATTCAACACCATTTAGAGAACCTGTGGATTTAATTGAACATCCCGGTATGTAAAAAAAGACAATAGGTAATTCTTTGAATCAAAACATTATAAACATATTTTTATTTTATCATAGATTACAATCAGGTGATCGATACACCAATGGATTTATTAACAGTGAAAGAGGATTTGCTTGGCGGAAATTATAATTCACCGCATGATTTTGCCAAAGATATGAGATTAATATTCCAAAATTCTCGAAATTATAATACGAACAAACGGTCAAGGGTAAGTAATCCCATCAAATATTAAGTGGTTATGGTTTTATATTGTATGGTTTTCGTTTATTCGTTATTTCATTGTTCATATATCGCGCGTATCTTCGGCCGCTTATAATAAATTCATTTCTTGCATGAATATAAAATTGTAATTTCTAAATTATAATTGTATTGTAATAAATTGAATTAATTATGTTTATATTCATGCTCTCATTTCGTGTCGTCGTCAATGTCTATTCTGTGTGTGTTATAGGATCATTTAGCGGTAAGATAATCATCCTGGATGTCTAAAAGAATATAAAATATCCCCTTATTGAGAAAATATTCTATATGCTTTAGATGTGCATTGGGCTGTCTTTTATTTATTCGACTTTATATATTTCTTATTTTGTAGATATATTCGATGACTCTGCGCCTCAGTACCCTGTTTGAGACGTACATCAAGCCAATTATTTTAAACTGGAAAACTCAGCGACGCCGGAAAGATAATAAAAAAATAAACAAAAGACCAACACGAGCGCTTACTAATGGTACTGCACACACTAGCGATGATGATGACGACGACGACGATCAAAATGATGGTCGTCGTACCCGATACACTAGAAAAAAGAAAACGGCTAAAGCATCGGGATCAAATGCTGTATCAAGTTCAATGCCTAGTGAACCAATGCCTGGACCCAGTAACCCGCGGAGTCGTGGTCGCCCTCGATTAAACCTAGCATCAGACTCAAGCTCTTCTTCGTCGTCTAGTGATAGTGATTCTGAAGATAGTAATGCAATACCGTTGGCCGCCTTAGGTGATGGTCTAAAACAACGGGCATTGGCAGCAAGACGAAATCGTAACGATGATTCCGAAGACAGTTATAAACCAACGAAAATAGCCAATCGAAAAATGGTCAGTGGTGCTATAATACGAACTGGCAAACGTGGGCGTCCTCGAAAAATTAAAACCGATGACAAGGAAATTAAGCCACCAACAACACCTAGAAAGCAAAACCGGAAGCGAAGACCAGCGTCAAGTGATGACGAAGAAGAACCAAAGAAAAAACCGAGAACATCGAATCCAAACAGAAATGAAAGTGGCATGCATCAAAGAAAAACGCAATCACAACAGGCGGCAAACCAAAAGAATAATCAACTTACTTCGGATGACGACAGCGATGATGAAAATTTCCCTGGCGGTAGTAAAAGAAAAGCACGAAATCGTTATGAATCAGATCATAGTTATCATTTAGAAACGGGGAGACCACATGTCGATTCGGACTCGGAAGATGAAAATTTAGCTCGCCCAACACGCGCTGGTACTCGGCGGGCACAGTTAAATTGGGGTCGAGATACCGATAGCTTAGAGGAGGATAATGAGGCTGAACAGAATTCGTCCAAGGGTAGTAATTCTGTAAGTTAATTATACTAGAGATTTATTAGATTTAGATGTAGCATAAATAAGTCATTATTTACAGGCTCGGCGACGCGTTCGAAAACCACTAAATGTGGAAGAGAATAGTAGAAATCATCCATCAACTAGTCGAAGTAATCGTAATCGTTTGCTCAAAAATGAAGATGATAGTGATAATGAGCCATCAAATAGTGTTGGTCGAACGAGAGGGAGAGTTCATAGTGAGTAGTTTTTTTTATTTGTTTCCCCAGTATTGTAATTTATATTGTATGATAATTGTGGGATAACAAATATATTTTAACTATTAGGACAAGGTCTCAACGGAAATAATTCAAATTCGGCTGCAAATCATCGTCATTTGCCCATCACAAGTAGTAGTTCATCAGCAATGGCCACTACCTCTACTAGTACGAGAAATCTTCGTTTGTCATCTCGAATTCGAAACTCAGAAGACACTTTAGCTCCACATGAAGTCGATCATAATTATGGTGAACCAGGTCCATCATCGTTACGACAAAATAATCGTCGTGTCCTATCTCGTCATCAACGTAATGCTGACGAATTAGATAATATTGAGATAGATCCTTTAAGTTTACCACAACCATCAACATCATCCACGTCATCCACATCGTTAGCGTCACGTCTTAGAATAAGGAATAATGTAAATAATAGTAATAGTAGTAATAATAGTAGAAATAGCACCAGTACAAGAAAAAAAGCAAGGCAAAGATTTTATAATCGCGCTTATGATAATGATGAAGATGAGGACGAGGAGGAGGAGGAAGAAGAAATAGACGTAGGCGGGGACGATGATGATATTGACGATGATGAGGAAGAGGATGAGGAAGAAGTTGAAGTGGAAGAATTTATTGGTAGTCGAACAAGGAATAAACTGAACAATCGAAGTACTGAAGATGATGAAGATGACGATGTCGGTGTTGCGGATGAGAATGATGATGACGACGAGGAAGATGCGGAGGATGAGGATGATAGCAATAAAGCAAATAGTTCAGATGAGGATGTCGATGACGAAAATGATTCAGATCCCGAAGACAATAAGCCACTTCGATCAATGGTTTCTTCGACGAAAAAGAATCATTTGCACAACACGCGAAGCGGTGGCGTAAAAAAACGACAGTACTATAATTCCGATGAAAGTCAGGTATGTGAAATTTTTGGTGTTTAGAAAAATAATAACAGTATATTGTGCGGCCTTACATAGATGTGCTATTTACTAACTTGTTTAAATAGCTTGTGGTTTTAAGTATTGTAGTCTTGATTCGAATAATTCGTTTTTTAAACTTTCATCTATCTTATCTTGTAAATTTCAAATGTTACTAAATTTGTTGTACGTAAATAGAGCTGATAGAGCACATAAAGCACAGGGTATACCTAAAAAATTACTACCTACTTAGTATGGCTATGAGACAAGGTACAAAGAATAACAGAAATTGAATAGAGTTACAGCAAATAAGAAAGCGCTTGTTCACAATTATGTTGACTTTAGATCTATAACAAAAAAATGGTCATCCTTAATTATTTAGCTAATATAAGGTAATATTGTTCTATATATAGTAAATATGATATAGGGCCATTTGTCTTCGAAAATGAGCAAGGAGCCGCCCTAACAATCAATGGCGACCGATATCGTGCCATGTTAACTGACTGATTGAAAAAGAAGACTTGGCCGATATTTAGTTTCAACAGGACGGCACCATTGCCCACACAGCCAACGATATGCATTTTTATTTAAAATACATTAATATTTTACTTAACATTTTGTTGTTATTTATTTTGAATCGACAACACTCGGTAAAAAAATGTTACTTTGTGTAGACGAAACCAATGCAGCAAACGCCAAGTTGTCAAAATAAATTGCGCTACTTTACTGCGCATTGAACGACAAATTGTCGAAAAATGTATCACTTTGATTCTTTCGTCGTGATTCTTTCTTCATCTCCTTCTCCTTCACCTATAAACTAACAACAGTTTGTAGGTGATGGAGAAGGAGACGAGGAGAGAATCACGACGAAAGAATCAAAGTGTGGAACGGCGGATTCACTGCATGCACGCAACCATTGATAACTTATTCTACAAAACAGCTGCGTATCCATAATAATTAACAAACTAACAATCGAAAATATTTTTGCAACAAGCTCAAATACCGTAGTGAAGCCTAGATTAATTTATAATTTTTATTTATGTTGTCCATACTGCAGCGGTGCATTTTTAGAATAGAGAAAACATGCGAATAACGCATGCCATCGAAATATGTGTGTTTCATTTCATATAAAATAGTAGACTAAAGAGATCTCGTTTTCTTTCATTTTACAATTTTTTTGTACTGTTCCCATGTGGTGACCCAAAGTAGTATCGTATGTGTATCGTGAACTCATTTTTTAATTGCGAGACCCATTAGATTTTGATGAAATTTTTTATCTGTTTCGTTACTCTGTTTAGTACATACCGTTTGATTTGGCACAAGCTTAGATCTGCTTAGAGGTAGAATAATCGTTTGGAACCCTAATATGCTAATTTGACCATTTTCTCAATATTTTCATCTAACCCGACGGTCAACATAGAATTCGTCCAGGTTTAGTTTAATATGCTATCCGTTCACCAATTTTGTATTAAATTTATCTGCAGTACCTAACTGCTTTGTTTTCTTCATTTGGAAGTGGTGGAACTATTTCGTTAGCTTATTTTTGCATTTTTTTTAAAGGGGATGGAGAATGAGTTTTATTCCAAATCTTTTCCCATTCTATTTTTATTCTGACGGCTTCTGACTTTTTCCGCTCAGCTTCTTGAGTTGCTTATTCTTCAATTGTTTGTTATTCTTGTTGTAGTGGTTAAGAGTGTGAATATTCTCTTTTGTCTTGTGAGCATGCAATTGTATTATTTAATGCTTATTTGCTACATTGTTCTCATCCAAAGCATTAGTACCATAAAAGTATTTAATCAGTTGCAGAATGATTATAATTTTCTTGTATTTTGGTGATATACGTGAATTTGCGTCTTAGGACTGCCAACTGAGATGCATTATTCCGTATTCGTTGTCTCAATCCAAAGATCAATTGATTATGTAACCTCGCGGTAGGAGATGAGGCGGTAGGAGATATCCCTTCATATGGAGTGGGACCAGTAAAATGAAATATTAAATAAAGCAACCTCTCTTGTGTGAGAAAAAGTGGGTCGTAGATAAAATATTTTTCGATGCAGGAACAACAAACGCATCCAATAGTTAAACTTCTCGTTCGGATATCTCAACACTATTTCAGAATATCAAAACAAGAACAGAATAACACTGATTTGTGTAAATGTTAATATTGTTGTGATATTGATTCAGTGTTTTTGTAAATATTAAATGTTTCTTCGTATTGTTTTAACGATATTAGTTTTTGACGTGCATTGTTAAATACATTTAAAAAAAAGAAGAAAAATCGTTGTTTACTGATTTTTAGAAAATACTGTATTTTTTTCTGTACTTTTAAAAATAGATTAGATAAACCATAATAACATAACCACGGATACCAATTTGATGAAATCTTACATGAACTGATACCATCTACTCGTATCCTTCCTATCCGTGTATAACGATATAGAATATACAGGCATAATTCAAATCGTTTCTTATTCGGGTTAAAACGGTGGTCTGGACAGTGCATAATGCTTTCCACATTTTATAAAAGAGAAAGACGGTTCGTATGTAATGGGATAATTTTTTAACTTTAAAGTTTTCACTGAATATATAGAGAGCCTATTTGGGAACCAAATTTTGGTGCCACATGTATTTATAGTTCATGTATTAATGGAAATAATTAGCTCTTTATATAAGTCTGGTAGAAAGAGCATATGTATTATTAAAACTTTGAGATTTTTACATTAGATGTAATTAGTTTGTAATATAAATGAAACGCCGCTACGGCATCCAAAGTGCTCCAGTATAGATTGTTAATTTGAATGGTAAAATGGTAAAATTTTATTGCATTTATTTACTATCAGCTTTTCTTCTAATTCGTAGTGTTGCAAAATTAATTATATTATTGCAATGTCTTAATATTTAATATTTATGTGAGGTTGCTAAATTAAAACTCTACAAAAACAACAACAAAAACACATTTATTTATATTTTAAGGATCCTGGGCCAAGTGGGCGGTCAACACGTAAATTAGCAAGATTACAGTACAACGAAGATAGTGATGATGAAAGTGGGAATACTAATATTGGTCGAAATAGTAATGGAAATAGTAATTATCGTAAAAGACGAATATTATCGCCACAAATGCAAAATAGCTCATCTAATTCGCCAAACATATTAACAAATCACCAACACAGTACTAATAATCATAATATGAGAAATAATCGTAATCACAATAATATAAATGATGATAACAGTGACAATGATCAGCCAGTTAGTATAAGTAGCCGGGGTCGTGTAAGAAAAATAACTGCCAAAGCTCGGGGCCTTTTCAAAGAATAGTAGTAATCCCCCGTGGCTCATTGCTATTCTCATATATATTATTAAGATCATTGCGTTTGCAAAATGGAGTTTTGGCAAAGACTCTTGGAGTTGTAAACATTTTTTTGGTTATCATTTTTTTTGATTATTTTTCTCATCTTTTTTAGGTCAAGCGGCGACATTCAAGACGTTTATTAATTTAGATATATAACGATTATTATTTTTTTTCTGTAAAACAATTCAATTTTATTTATATTTATTTATTTATATTTAATGTTTAGCTTTTATTTGTTATTGTATCTTAAAGATGAATTTTATACTCTACTGCGCGCCTGAATGTCGATTTTTTTTTTGTATATTACGTAACGCCATTTAGAAGACAATGGTGTAATAGAACCGCCATGAATTTTGTATAAGTAACGCAATGATCTCTTTTGATTTTCTCTACAAAAATAAATTTGATATATCTATATATTGTCACACAAGACTGAAAATAAACATAAATAAAAAATAAAAGTGTAATATTATCAACATAAAAAATTCAAAACTTTCCTTTTAATAATTTTTTAAATACATTTTATTTAAATTAAAAAGCGATAATATATATTTATGTTGTCTTTGTAAATCAGAGTACTATAATAAATACTATAATTATAAGTGTATATTATATTAGCAATTTATGCATTATCTATTATATAAAGAGGTAATAATTATTAATGATTATTTCACAAAACAAAAAAATAAATATATAAATACCTTATTTTAAAATATATAACTCCTATTGTAATTTAAATATTATTATAAATTAATTAAAAAAAAATATTACATATTGAATATTATATATTGTAAAATGTAACTCAGAGCAAAACCCTTGAAAAAATAAAATTATTTTTAATTATTTTTTTTTATATTAATATTGTTAAGAGAGGCAAAGGCAGAAAATTAATATCATCAGAAAATTAGTTTTCCTTAGCTTTTAGATTGAATTATGTAATATACATAACAAATAAATTTTTACGTTACATGTAAATTTGCATCTAGATTTAAAGAGATTTTAACTAAATCATCAATAATTATAATAAATTTTATTTTCTTTTCGTAAATTTTAAGCTTGTTTTTGGAATTAACTAAATTTGACTTGACTTTTAAATAACAATAAATAAAATATAACAATGAATACCTCGCTTCTTTTTTTTTTGTTTCTACGAGAAAAATAAATAAAGCAAAGATCTCTTTAAATCGAATTTACACTAAAAATAAAATATTATATAACTTCAAATTTAATAAAATCTAAGACTCTTGTGTATTAGAAAATATGATGAATTATAATTAAGTTTAAATAAATTAAGCGAAAATAATAATAAAATGGATCTTTTTTTATTTTACAATAATAATATAATTTATTTCTTTTTTTTCATAATTTTTTTTTATAATATATAAGTACATACAATATTAATTTACAACACTTTATTTATTTGGTAATGAGATTAATATTAAAACCCAAATTTGATAAATCGAAATTTTCTTTCAGGAATGTTTTATAAGTTTATCAGACTGTAATAGCAGCAGTCGCCAAAAAACGTCGTTATAGTGCTATGAAAAATTGTAAAATTTTCGGTCACATTCGTAAAAATTTAGTGGAACAATAAATAGTTCGTATATCACAACACAATTTCATGATATTTTGTCATGTAATACACACGGAATGGAATTTAAATTTAATTCGGTAATCGTTTCTTAATTAGTTTCTCTAATTTTTTAATCGATGTTCTTCCCGATTTATCCGATTCTTGGAGATTTGTATTCGCATCTAATTCAAAATTATTATTATTAATACTATTCGATTGGGCATCACTCATTATTCCGCCTGAATTTAATGCAGCCGTCGAGGACTGTGCCGATGCAATATTATGCGAGAATTTTTTAAACAATTCGACTAGATTTGTTTGATCGATTCGTTTTACATTTTTCATGTCTAGAATTTTTTGAAATTCGTTGATATTCGATTCGGGTAGTAATTTAAAATATTGTTCGCAGAATGAGGCGGACGGATTTATCGGTGCCATTACAATTTTAACGATCATTTCAGCTTTTGTCATACCCTTGATAACGACTTTAGTGTAACTTGGCGGTGCTTTGCGATTGATTTGCGATCCGATCGATGGTAGATCAAGTAGTACCGTTTTTAAACTGTGCGTATCGAGTAATAACTGTTCGCATCCCAGTATATTATTATTGCCATCCTGTGCGTTCGTTAATCGACACTTATATAAATTGTTGATGTACTTTGGTATGAAAGAGTTTACAAATTTCAGACAAAATTGGGTATAGTACTTTCGAGATGTGGTCAAATTTTCTCGAATTATAGGGACCGTAGTTTTATAGTGTGAAATAATTGAGTTTATAAAAGGACTTTGATCGCCAACGTTATTAATTTGATGCCATTGGATTTTTGCCATTACGATTAGAGCTGTATCGCAGCCATATTCCATATCCTGGACAAGAAGCTGTATACAATTCGAAATTATATTATGGAATATGTCCTTCTCGTCAGATAGATCAACATTTTCGGTGAAATTTTTATCAATTTTTTCTTTTAACTTATCCTCCAGTTGCTGTACAGTTTCAAGACAATATTCGGCTGTTGTTAGTGTACAGCACAATCGAATGATTTCATCCTCAGTAAACCTAAAAAATTACTATATTTAACAAAAACTCAATTAGTCCATTTTACTACATACCTTGGCGCTTCACCTTCTTTTAAAAAATTATGGATCACTTGTCCAGCCGCGGTAGATAAATTTTGAAAATCTTTGGTCAGTAGCGACATACTCGTACCAAGAGATGTTTGATTGGATGTGAATTTAGGTATTTTCGATTCTAGTATTTTAACTCCGTACTCACGTAAATACTTTTTAAATAACATGGTTAAATCGTACATAGGTTTCTCGTTGCTCAGCTGATTACATTGCACCATACATTTTTTATAAAATACGAACAAATCTGCACAACTTAGGAATACTGGAGATTTGTTTACGTTATTCTTTCGGTTCGACTGCTTTTCCATCTCGATGAATCGTTCGATTAATTCCGAAAGATTTTTATCTATACTGTCCGTATAGATGTCGAGATAGTTTTTAAAGCTTGCCCCTATTAGGTCTTTGAATGGCGTAATAATCACTTCACGTTCGATTTCCTCGTTTAAATTATCTGAACTCGATGCAGTCGAGTTCAAGAGATTTGTATCTATTTTAGCATTTTGAATAAAACTATTTGTAGTTTCCGCATTACTATTCTCGTTAAGAGTGACCCCAGTGAATCGTTTGCTCAACAGTAATTCAAAATTTTGTGTTTTTGTTATCGCAAATAGTAGCAGCTTAACATCGATTTCATGGCGTCGATTCGTCATAACCTTGCTCAATTCCGTTTTGGTGACATGGCAAAATTGAACCGAAATTCGTTCTGATATGTTCCAATCAGGTGGAAATACATTATTAAATTTGTCTTCAAAATCAAGCAAATGCCGTTTAAGCCAGGCGTATCGCTTATCAATTTTATCCAGCCAAGCGATATCCTGATTTTCGTGGAATAGTTGTAGATATTCTTGAAGCCGCAAATTTATAAACCATTTGAGTAAATCTCGTTTTACTTTAGAATCGAGCACTGAAATTACTAAACAAGCATCTCGTAACTGGGATATCGACATTTTAACTTCGTTCGAATTTGGAGTGAAGAAATTCTGAAAATCTTGCGTAATTTGAGCTGCTAATTCCGATTGAATCTGATTAACTCGGTTTGATAGACCTTTAATATGTGGAATTTCTACATATTGCTGAAAATGCTGGTTAACTTCAGTGATCGCCTGCAACGGATTTATAATTTCGCCATATAGTCGTTTCTCAGATAGTTTTGTAAGGCTTTCCACTCCACTGACCAACATATGGAGATGGTTTAGGGTCGTTATAGCCGATGTTAAATTCTTTTTTGCACAATCTAGCTGCTTGATATCTCTTGTAATTCCTTTCACCATATCTTCGGTCTTCTCGGCTCGTGTTTTTATCTCAGTAATTTGTATAAACAACTGGTTAATCACTTTCTGTGCCTCTTCCAACGCAACGCAGCCATCCTGATTCGAATTACTTTGGCCGCGCACTACATCCCGTATATTATCGTCTATTGCACTTATCTCATATTTCATCTTACTAATCACATCATCAATATTTGAAAGGCTTTGCTCGTTCGGAAACATTTGGTTTATATAATCTGTCGAATCAAAATCGGGCCGATCCAATGGATCCGTGGTTTGAAGCACTTGTTCAATAGCTGCTTGTACCTCTTCGGTGAACACAATTTTATGTAAATGTTCCTCCTCTATTGGATCATCGTCATTTGCGTACAAACTCATTATGATTTTAATTAATAATATTTATGATTATTTAAAAAACTAAATAAATAACACGAAAAAATGACAGAACGATTTGTTTTGATACTCAAAGTGACACATAACATAATTTTAATTGAAATGTGCTGACATCTATTGATAACCACGATTAAGTAACCATGGCCATGTACAAGCGTGACTTTAGACTGTGATACGAACGCATTCGCATGCATCGTTGACAGTGTTGAACGCCATTTTGTTTCTTTTCAATTTTTTCTACGTGAACGAAGGTATGCCCACATGGAACTTGAATCACATTTTTTTAAAAATAAATCATTTAATTACAAAATTAATGCGAAAATTTTGGTGATCGTTAATATATAATATATTTGTGTTAATTTGTGCTTAAAATTTTCACAAACTTACAAATTTTATAAAATAGTATTTTTAAAACTTTCTAACCTAAAAATAATTTTTATGTTGTGTTGGTGTGCTTACAGGAAAAATAAAAATTCTTCAAGATGGGTAAGGGAAATAATATGATTCCAAATGCTCATTTCCATAAATATTGGCAACAGCATGTAAAAACATGGTTTAATCAACCCGCCCGTAAAATTAGGCGGCGCAATAATCGCATCAAGAAAGCCAAAGCTGTATTCCCACGGCCTGCAGCTGGTCCACTCCGACCGGTAGTAAGATGTCCATCAATTCGTTATCACACAAAGAAACGTCTTGGACGTGGATTTACTCTTGAGGAAATTAAAGTAAGTTGGAATTTTGTGTGCACTATATTTCAATGATGGCTAATTCGTACGATTTTGTTTAGGGTGCAGGTATAACCGCTGGTTTCGCTCGCACTATTGGCATTGCCGTTGATCAACGTCGCCGAAATAAATCAGTAGAATCAAGACAAGAAAATATTCAACGTCTAAAGGAATATCGTAGCAAATTGATTTTGTTCCCAATCAACGAGAAGAAATTGCGTAAAGGTGAATCCACCGCTGAAGAAGTTAAAGTGGCTTCACAGTTCCAAGGAACAATTATGCCAATCAAGAAATCAGAACCAATTCTTGAATTCCGTGAAGTGTCTGATTACGAGAAGAGATTTAGTGCATTCTCAACTCTACGTAAAACACGTCAAGATGCTCGTTTGGTTGGTATTCGTGCTAAACGCGCAAAGGATGCTGCTGATAATCCTGAAGATGTAACAAAACCCGGCAAAGAAAGCAAAAAATCTAAGAAATAAACCTTAACGTTATAAGAAATGTATTTTCATTGAAAATATAAAAATTATATAAAAAAATAATTTTTGATTAGATTTTTTGTTTAATGTAGATCGCTGTATGATGTGTATATTGGTTGTTTTGGGCGGTGTTTGGTCAAAGGAATGCTTCTTTTTTCGTTGATTACCTTGTCATGTTATATGTATTTGTACGTAGTATCGCTGACACTTATTCATATCTGGTGACATGTTCTACCAGATTTACTTCGATATCATAGTAAACATTTAAGGATGAAACACACTAAGCAGCGAGCAGCAAATTTAAATATTGGCTTATTCGCTTGTGTAATGTTCAACAACCTAATTTTTGATAAAACAACAAATATTTTGTAATTTTAACAGAAAAATTTATGATTTAAAGAACTAGGAGGTATATTGAATGAAGTTGCATTTGTCGCGGCATCGATAGGTTACACACCCACTAGCATAAATTATTTGCTTTTTGCTGCTGGTCATACGGATTGTAGATTGTTATCTACCTTCGGTCAATTCGTTCAATCGTTGGTCCAATTAAAGTTGTGAACAACGAATATTGGATTCGTATGAACTACGAAATAAAGCAATTTCTCGGAGGTAGTGATGCCATCGGATTCATCAAATCCAAGTTGCAAGGTCCCCACAATAACAGATTATTAATAAAGTGTTCCATCAACAATCAGACCTATGCATATTAGGATGTCGAAACTGGAGGATGAGAGCGATGGATCGAGATGGATGGAGGACCATAGTACAGGCAGCAAAATCCCTTCATGGGATGTGAAGCTAGAGAGAGAGAGAGAAATAATAGCTACATTTTAATATTTGGCCATACCCTTGACACAATTCGATTTTCCAACGAAAGCGAAACAAACTACTGCGCTGCTTGGTGTGTCCTCTTATACACAGCCGTTGGGTTTTTATTAAATATGGACACTATAAATGTACCATATTTATAATTAATATTTAAATTATCAATTTAAGAATGAAGGGTCTTGGGTGTATCTGACTGAAGCGCTCTTCATTTTTACCACTGATGGCGTTTGCTATACTTTCCCTATTCTCGACGATTGTAAATGTAGAGAAAGCACGACCTCGGTGGGAATAAAAAAGCTGTACAGACTACTAGAACTGATTCCCAGCGCTTATAATACGATAAACTGGATTGGCGGAGAAATTTTGAGGAGCAAACATAAATTTGTCTAAAATCACTGCTTCAATAGTTAATATGTAGTTTTTAGTGGTTGCAAATTTTTAAATTAATTTTCTCACGCCAAAGGAACTCGCTTATAGTGGGTGTTACTGTTAAATGATCCGGTCAAATGATCGAGTATAAAAACACAGGTTGGATTTTCAAAAAATATCCTCGATCGCATTGTAAATATAAACGCTGATTATTCGCCGGTGGGTTGTTTTTGTTTTCTACTCTTGTAGGAAAAAAAGCAAAATGATATTTGGTTTTTGTTAATGTTAATAATATTTATTATATGTAATTGAAAAACTTTGTGGAGTGTAAATGAAAATATTTTTCTTAATAATATTTATCTTAATTTTTCTTACATTATGTTATTTCTCAACAATCTCTCCCATACACTAATAATACACTTGCTCCGTCGATGCTCAAGTATCGTCGCTTCATTTGAAGAAAAAGGCTGAAAATAAATGAAGGGATTAATATGTTGTGGCCAACATCCTACTTTCTTTTATCACGAATGTATACATAAATCTCGAATACATCACTCTTGATTTCTGCGAAAAATTAAACTTACTGGACTTTTGGTAAAACTGTCTTGTATAGACCAGGCAGTTGCATAGGTTAAACAGATATCTCAATGGAACAGTATTAAACGCTATCATCTTAACCGTTTTGCTGGATATGTTGTACCAACCGCAGGAGTCTAAGGTTTTCATTACGTTAATAAGAAAGACGCCTTCTTATGAATGAGTCCGAGTAATCATCTGTTACAACAACCGATGTGCTGGGTCCACGAAAAAATGGTTGAAAAGGTTTGCAACAGTTTTGGTGTTAGAATGTAAAACTGCGTCATGCCACATAAACATTCAAATTGTTGAAGGCAATTTATATGCTACAACCATTGATTTTTTACCATTATTTTTACATTTCACAAGTTTGTTTCCATAGAACTGAAGTTTGGCATTTTTGCAACTACCGGTTTTAGTGATGTTTATCTAGTTTTTAAAAGCCCACTGTCCGGCTGTTTCCGTCATTAAAACTCATAAAGGTTAAGAGTTTCATATTGATGGCCGTCATTTTGCAGACCATGTTACCAACTGCTGGACGACGTGAAGGCACTCAATAACTATAACGGAGAAGAGATTCAATGTAAAATACACTTACTTACTTATTGCTATAAATTATATGAAGTGGATTAGCCTTCTCTACAATATTTCTCCAGGTAATCTGGTATGTAAAATGATGACGCCAGACACTACGACCAAGTATCCTTGTCTACGTCATCTATCCATCGAGTATAGGTTGTCGCCAAAAGGTCCCACTTTCGTTGGAGTTGATTTTAGAACATATTCTAACCATTCCAGTCTAGATGATGTTATGTGTCCGATGATGTTATGTTTGTCAAGATCATTTCTGATCTCGTTCTTCTATTCGATCGGGCTTCATACGACTCTAGTACGTTCAGTGGATGCTCGCAATAGTTGAATTTGAGCAATATTTGGAGATTTGAAGGTTTTGGGATTGGTGTAAAATGGTTGAATCCCGACTGCGATCGTCAACGTTAAGTCTACGGAAACTATCTCAGTTACTACCGATCCTAGATAATTAAGTTCTTTAACCTTCTCATATTGCAGGTCACCAAAATGAAACTCTCCGCGTCTTTGCCTCTTTGCGGTATAACCATATATGTATATGTATTTTGGTTTTTGCTGCGAAGAAGAACTTCTTTATGGGGAATTATGTTGCGACCAAGTATATACAGATATCATAAGCGTGAGCTAATAGCTAACTCAATTTATAACATAAACAACTGCGCAGGACTATGTTTCGCTGACGGGTAACATACTCCAAAAATGGACTAAATAAGATGGTTTTTCAAAAATATGCTGGCCAAACCTCGCCTGTAATCAAGACAGCAAATCGATACCGAGCTAATTATGGTAGTTTAGCCGAACCCTTTTCTTATGGGTAGTAGACAGATTAGAGCTGCCTTCCATTTTTCTGTGATGTTTTCGTCTTCAGTAGTCCGAATTGATGATATAAGTTCAGACATGTGGTAAAATAGACTATCTTGTGTTTCAACATTTCACAGCGTTGCACACCTCGCATCATATGATGGGGTCATTTTGACAATGATACCAAATATTTTCACCCTATTTCGAGGACAGTTTTAGAATGCATCTGTAGATCTCTAGAGTCGCTATTTCTTTTATAAAACGATATCGATCTCTAATGTTCACATTTTAGATGTTAAGCAATTGTTGTTAGTACCACTCTCGTTTTTTCCTCCTGCTGTAGTCTTTGATAGGTTGCTTTGTATATTTTGAGTTATATGTCGATGACGTGAACGGTCCTTCTCCTAAATAGCATCCGTATATTCTTCATACAACCAGTTATTTTTACTTTATGGTCTTTTCGTAAAATAGACATCAAAGCATCTGTGACCACTGTTTTAATAACATTAACCGGAGGTTCGCTAGAAACGTTTATTATACGCTGTAGATATATCTACGGAAAGGAAAGGGGTATATGAGAACGTTTTGTGCTAAACTCTTTATAATGCTAGAGACATGTTTGAACATAAAATGTGGTCAATATGGTTGATCGTTACACCGTCGATTCATTTCCATGTTGCTATATGGATGCGTTTATGTGAGAAATATGTGCATGCTGTTGGAAATATTCCCATATCGATGTCTGATATGACATCTATATTTAATATAATGAATTACCAGTTTTGTATAGAATAAGATTAATTTTTTTTGTCCGATAAGATTAATTTTTTTGTGGCTTCTACATTAGTATCGGTTCGTGTTGATTGTGTCTCAGAAGTCGGGTTCGAAATTGGCACTGGTACTGGTGAACTAGCTACAGATATTCCTGATTCAGGTGGCGATAGATTTCTCATACTAGATGTTTTGTCATCTATAATATTCATTTGTTTGTTATTCTGGGCAAAAACTTCATGTTCATGTTGAGGAGGTGGTGTAACTTGTGCAGTGGATTTGCTTTGTGAGCGAGTGACAGGTCAGGTAGTAATGGACGGCATGGATAATTCGTTTGGTTTATTTACCGGAGCCTCTTCTGCTGTTATTTGTTTTATTGTTGAAATAAATAACTCTTTCATGCTGTGCATCATGCATCACAGAACCAACTAAGTCCTGGTACGCTATCAAACAAATTTTTCATACATTTGTTTATATTCGAGGAACATTTTTTGGATTGTTTTTTCGATTTTCCCGCTGCACAGTTATATCCGAGCACTCGTCCACAATTATTATGGAACAGTCCACACATTTTTTTTAATTGACACACTTAGATGTTATACAATATAGGTTATAAAAAATTAAAACTGCGTATAAAACTGCTTAATATATACTTTACTGTTTATATACAGTAATTAGAAAAAAAAATAACAACAATAAAATAAATATTGTTGGTCAAAAAATTGTAAAACACATTCAATTTAGATGAATGTCGAGTATAAACTGAATGGAACTGTTTTTAGTTAAAGAAGGGATCTGGGACGTGATATTATAGTAAAACCCAGAGTCACTAACCCCTGACCGTCTCATGATAAGCCCAAAACAACATAGAAGACAACAGCGAAAACATTCATGTAAATGAAGTCTAAGGTTGTTGCGGCCAACAAATAGTGATGGTAGCGTAGAGTACGGGGTTGGGGCTTGTAAAAGTTGTAACGAAAGAAAAGTAAATCGTGACTTAGGACAGAACAAACAAAAACGAAGCAACACTATTTTTCGAACGTCATTCACATTTTGTTAGTAATAACAGGTGAATATACTCTGATGAAACACATCATCTCCTCATACTAAAAGATGAAACACACCAAGAGAGCGCTGCATATTCCAACCAATCCACACTATCGGTTGTGTAGGAGCGGGCATACCAAGCAGCGCAGCAGTTTGTTTTGTATTAGTTGTAAAATCATATTATGTCAATTTTATCGAGAGTATGAGCAGTAGCAAAGAATATTAAATTAAAGCATGTAACACACCAAAAATGTAATGATGCAAAATCATAGTTTGATTATAAATATAGGTATATTTCCAATTAAAGAAATCAAATATTTTTATAAAATTACTTATAAAAGAAAAATTTAAATTAAAAGAAATTATATTGAATGATGTTGAATCTGTTGCGGCATCAATATGTTCCACACACAGCAGCATCAATCTACTGCTCTTTGCTGCTACTCATAACCTCGATAAAATTGACACAAGTCGATTTTATTGCTAAAACAAAATAAACTGTTGCGTTAGTGTATTGGTGTTTCATCCTTAAGGACTAGACACACCAAGCGTCGACGGTGAGCGGCGAATTGAAATATGGATTAATTTGTTTATATATAGTATATAAACCATTCTATAAACAAATATATATATATATATATATACAACCAATTATCTATAAAAAACATTACCAATTTTAAATTCTTAATGGGAAAATTGTAATTTTAAGGAATTGTATCGAATGAAGTTGCATCCGCCGCTGCGAAATTATGTCCCACACCAAACGACCAAAAAAAAAATTTCAATTGTGGTCAATACATTTCTCATTCATCATTCTCGTATGCATTCATACTATTTACCAACATTAAAGATTAATAAAACAAAAGTCCAAAATTCTCAAAATCATTCAAAACAAAAAAATCACCCTCCGTAAGCACCCTCTTGGTGTTAACGGATTGTGTATTTACTCCCTCTTATTATTATTATGTTAACGAATTATCCTTCTCATTTCAATTGGGTTTTTGAGCCGATTTTTGAAAAAAGAAGCTCTCGTAAGGTAACTTTGTATATGAAAAGCCGTATTTTGAATAAATACGCGTGGCCAACAAACTTTGAACAAAGCATTTTCTAAATCATCTCCCATTTATACTTGAGCTTCTTTAGTGCTGCTGAAGCTCACAATCTATAATTACATAGCAAAAAAACTCTCTTTAGCACCGTTAAACTGTTTGGATTCCAATACGTACTTCTCGACGAGGTATCAGATAAAATTTATAGTACACTGCTCTTCGAGTTCCCAAACGGCTGTGCTTATAAGAACAAACAATCCAACGAGTATATAAACATTCTCCCTTTCACAATAAATACTTATTATTTGATCCAAAGCAAGATGGCTGACTTGGAAAACATAAAAACAAATAATATTAATTCACGATCCAAATAATTTATGTTCATAAATTATTAAATACATAGTTTATTTTAAATTGCGTAATTACATCTAATAGAATTTTTGTATTAATTTTTTTTTATTATTTATACGGAAATTAATTAAAGATTCAAATTAAAACTTATAAATTATAATAAATGCCAAAAAAATAGAATTTTTAATAGTAATAAAATAACATTTTGATACTAGGAAGACAAATAATGATAAAATAGGTAATTTAACTTTTGTTTTGGATGTTATTTTTTATAATTAGTACAGTTTGATATGTTTTGATAATATATCTGTTATTTGACTTTTGGGATAGTTCGTAAGTTTGCGCGTACTGGCTTACATTAATAAGTATGTACTCGTATATAAACACGACATAACACAATTTGTTCATTAAAAATTTCGTCTCATCTATATAACCTTAATTGAACAATTCGGGTGAATACAATGGCTTAAAATATAAAAGTTAACATCAAAACAAAAATTTTAATTTGAACATATTAGAAAAATATGTGTCATTTCCTGGCGTATGTAGATACTGTGTAACAAATAGGTAGTTCCCGAAAATAAAATAGTATGAATAAATTAATAAAACAATGGTAAATTATAAATTACTGAATATGATTATGCACGGCTCGAAAATAAATGCACTTTGTAATTTTTCTTTGTTAAATTTATTTGCGCGATATTAATATTGATTTAATTTAATTAATTGATAAACGTTTTTATTTTATTATATTTATTTACAATCCAAATTTGGTTTTTGTTTGGTCAAATATCAAAACCAATATGTATATCCTTTTTATAATATTATTTAGAATTTGTTAATTAATATTATGTAGTATAAAGTTTTGTATAGAAATTCTAATCAAAAGTAAATTTGATCGAAATAAGCTGATTTTAAATTTTAGTATAAAGCGCGGCCATTTTGTAGGTAAACAGAAATGAAATTCAATTCTTTTTGTGCGCCTAAATGTTGTTCTATGTATAGCGTATAAAATACATGGCGGACATTTTATTAAAATTTTGTACGATCAATCGAATTTCATTAAAATTTATTTTATGAATAAATTTATATTAATTATTTTAAAAGAGTGAGAATTAAGTTTCCATTTTATTTTGTGTGCAACGAGTGAACATAATATTATACAAAACACCATACAATATATATGTATTATATACGACCCGACATGTTTTATATAACGACAATATTTTAATTTATGTATGTAAAATGGACTTCCGTGAACACTCATTACTATTTACTATTTACAATTATTCTTAATTTTCCATTTTCTATATATAATAATAATAATAATAATAAATTAATTTTGTATTTTTTTACAATTATCACAAAATAAACGTTAAAATTTTAATTTTCACATTTTCCGTGTCTTTCATCGTGTGGTGAAAGACAACAACAATTTTTCATTTATATAGGTATAATTTTAAATTTACATAAAATACACGTTAAAATGTTTAATTCAAAAATATATCATTTGATTTAATTATTTATTTTTTGGCACACATTCATCTGATCATATACGATTTATATTAAATAATTTTTTGTCACAATTTTATGTTCAGCAAAATACAAAATATATAATTAGTGTATTATGGCGCCACCAACGAAAATATCATCTCATTTGTTTGCAAAATCGATGAATGTCGTAACTGGAATCGCTGCAATAATCGGATCAAACTAATGATATTTTTGTGTTATCGTCCACTTTAATTTTGGACGATGATGGAATTATATTAAAGGTTGGAGTCGATAGGGATTTTGGTGTTTGATTGACAGTTTCATTATTTTTTGCTATGCTACTTGTGCTGCTACTGTGTTTGTGCAGTAATTTTCTGCTTTCATTATTAGAAGCTTCGTCGTTCGATTTGGCTTCCGGTATTACTGGACTAATTGATTCTTCATGACAACTTGTGTCCTCTGCCTGCGATTCGACCTCATTTGTTTGTGTAGTTTCGTCGACAACCTCATCCTGTGTCGTAGCATTTCCATTCGCGATTAACGAACAGGACGTTTGCCCAGTACTAGCAGTAGGATCGGCAATTTGGATAATTGAATCGTAACTAGGCGGTGGACCATACAGCTGATGGTACGGACATTCCGGATAAAATTGGGTATCTTGTATCGCATAATGATTTGATGAATAATAACTTGGTGGTAAATTTTGATGATTGGACGGACCTTTCCATAATTGTTGTATATAAAATTGTTGATTATTACTACTAGTATTATTTATACAATTAGTGTTACTATGGTTATTATTACTAGTCAGCCTATGCAAGCGATGTGCGGACGGTGTTAAACGACTTCGTCTTGTCATTCCCGTCATATTGCGCGCATGTAGTTCGCGACTGGTTAATGTGTTACTGGTATTTTGTGTGGGATACGTTGATGTTGCGTCATTTTGGCGACAAAATCGATACCACCAGCCTCCTCCCGAACAAATCATAAACATAATAATTATTAATAACCTAAGGGAAGAAAAATGAAAAATTATTAGCTCAGCATATAAAGCCCATGCACTACATCAACAACATCTGGTGTAACGTGTATATGGAGGAAAAATATATTTGATATACAATTCTACAAGCAACAGCAGCAGTGTAGCCGTTTAAATCCAACTTCCAAATATATTTTGTATTATTTCTATTGAATTTACTCTGATACTCGTACATGTATCTTACGAGTATATATGTAGACAAACAATTTCCTTTTTATTATATCAACTTTTGAAAATCAATTTATAATTCGGTAATAAGGAAATAGATTTGAGAAAATTTGAAAACACAAAACTATATCTTGTAATGTAAACTATACGTATATTCATTCTACAGTCGTAACATGAAACTGTTTGAATTTAATGCAATAAACGATTGAAAGATATTTTATATATTTTCCAGGGATTAATGATGGATTTAAACTTTTATTAGAGGGATCTAATTTTTGTAAGAGGGATTAACATTAAATTATGGTTCTACAAAAAAATCAAGGACTTATAGGACATCATCATCAGTGTTAAACTAATAAGTATCTATGTATGTAGAGAATTGCAAAAACCCACACATCCCAAACCATTTTATTCTCTGATTTAAGCACTATAAAGAGCAGATATGAATAAAGGATAAAAATAAATCTTGTTTTATCATCGACCACATTTATAATGCAAATTGATAATATGACTACTTACCATAATACCAGAATACATTAAAACACCAGTTTTTGTGGTGGTATGTAGCATACAACTAAAGAACCGATCATCAACATTTTCATCTTAAAATTCAAGTTTTATTAGAAAATTGAGGGTAGCTTTTTCCAATTTTCCCTCTATATTTTCCGCTATGTCATTTCAAAACAACAACAACACACTCAAACAGACTAATTAAAAGCTAGTTAAAGGATTACTACATCAAGAACATTCTTCTACTGCCATTCTCTGCTTCTTCCTTACGACAATTGGGGAGGCAGATCGGTCCCGGAAATCGAGAAAAACCCTGCGAAACCTGCGCTTGATATGAGAGACATGATGAATAAGCTACTGCTTCAAGTGGAGAGAACAGACACTAAACTAGACAAACTATAAGTGGCAAATTGGAGCAGCAGATGGTCAGTTTGCCGAGCTGGATAAGCAACAGAATGCTCAGCGTGAGAAACTGGATCAACTTATACGGACCCTAAATAGAAGAAGTGTGAATTATGGTTAAGTCTCTTGTAACAAAAGTACAAGAAATTGAAAGCCGGTGGAACAACGGAGTTAAAAGTTCGAGTTAAAAATCCAGCAGGAAGTTCGATGTAAAATTAAAGAAGTGAATGCCAGCTTTATAGAGGAGGCATATCTCACAAACTAATGAAGGAGGTGCACAGATTGCACTGAACGTTGTTGCCGAGAGCTCGTGTGAACTTTTAAAACCTTGGACAAAGTTAAAAATGGAATACAGCCATTTAGTTCCAGATGTACCGCAGCAGATGTGTTGCAAACCAGATCCAAATTAAAGTGATGTGACAACCGAGTCGTGACAGAGTTGAAGGCGCTTGTAAAGCGATGGAAAGGCTGGTAAACGTCGTTCAGCGTGAAAGAAAATTGCGGCAGCCATATGTGTGGAGCAGGGTGGCATCAAAACTTTAAGGATGTGCTTCAAATGCAGGAAGTTTGGAACAGGCAAGAGACCAGAGACAAATGCTCAGTTCAATGTTGGATTGTGCAAGACTACGTGGTTGTATGTGATGTACACAAAGCGAAAAATCCGTTAATGTGTTATCGGATACAAAGAGACCTCGGATGTTCACAAAAAGTCCTCAAATATGAAGGACGAAGGAATACGTTAGTCGGCGAGTTTAATCGGGACGAACAGGTTTAAGGTTGTGGTAGTATTACGAATACTACCCTGCACACGTATCACACTTGGTGCTCGAGTGGTTAATGTGTACACCACCAAGTGTTATCAATCCAAAGGTCGAGTCTAACTCGAATTCTATTGATTAATCCTTATTCTTAACAAGCGTCGATGTTATACCGGATCATGTATTCCTCCAATACTGATTGGGAAGTGGATTTTTCGCACCCCATGGGGAGAGGAATATGGATCAGTAATCATGGAAAATACTGGAATTAATAACTGCATTAATCATCAAGACAGAGGAATTGACGTGAAATGTTTGCGAATACAAAAACTACATGCAAGTGATTTATAATTACAATACGCATACATCGACAGATACAATAAAAGGAATAATCTCGAACAGTGCTCGAGAAGCGCATAAGCGCAACCAAATTGCCTTGCAGACACAGTTGCAATTAAACAATGAACATTACAAGTTAAGAAGTAAAAAGTGAACAGTGCGAAAAGTTAAAGTGAACAGTAAAGTGAAATAATGAATGGTAATAAATAGTGAATTGTTGAAGTTTTTAAAGGTGTTGGTGTAAATAAAATTTGTAACTTTAAACGCTGAGTATTTTATTTGCAATATCCAGAACGAACCTTTATCAAACGCCCAAATTTGCTGGTCAATTCTGATACAACTTCGGAAAATCAAATTAGTTTTCAATAAATTTCGCCTTACCGTGATGGTGAATTGAAGATATTGAGACAGCCTAAGATACAGTGACAATGTTTTGGTGTGGAGTCTCCTAAATCATGGAATTGGACCAAAGGATTTAACAATTTTTGAGAAAATGCAAAAGTTTTTGTACGAATGAGCTCAAGTTCTACGTACCATTACATCTGTGTTATACTTCAGGGCAGTTGGTTGTCAAATCAGAACTAACCAAATAAGTTAGCAACATTTTCGAAAACATATTGTTCGTTGCTAGCCAATACATTTAAATCATCCACGAAGAACAATCAGAAAAACAGTTACACATTTTGTAGTTCCACGAATAATTTTGAATTGCAGCGTGAGAAGTTTTGGTGTGCATGGTCACGCTACAGAATGAGCACATCAATCAAACACATAGTATCGACAATTATGAAATCCAGGGTCGCTGAGCAGAGCTATTTCATCGAATTGTTGGTCGTGCCAAAAATATCCACATTATTGCCGTTTATAGCACCGTTCATTCGAAAACCAGCTAAAACAATTTAGAGACTTAGAAAATATTTCACTCAAAACTATCAATCATCTGACGAAAAGCTTTGTGAGGAGTATTACATTCAAAATGTTAAAAGATGTGGTAGATACTCGGTTGCGCTTCCGGTTAAACCCATCATCGATGAATTGGGAACCCTCGCACGCCGTCAATTTTTATTATTGGAAAAAGGAGTACGTTAAGTCTAAAAAGTATTATTTACCACAACATTATATGCTTAAGGATAGCATTACTACAATGTATGCATTTAGTGGTGATATTGCTAAATTGTATCGCCAATACCAAGGATTTGGTGGCGTAATCATCATTCAGATGCTTTACATTCGTTCAAATTACGTTCTATCACATATGGTATTGTAGCATTTCTGACAACGTGCACACTTAAGCATTTATCAGTCGACAAATGTGATACTGAATTTTTGCATTGACCTACGATCGACGCCTTGAGTGTTCAAAACGTATCAATCGTCAGTTAGATTCAGATCTATAAAATTTGGATATTCAGCCAGGAGATCTTCAGCCCTTTCTGTTATCTTAATAAATTACTCTTCATTATCTAAATTAATTTAACACAAACTAATGTCTTTAAAGATGAGATACGATGTCCTACAGCCAAATAACTAATAACTTCATCGACAATAAGAGTTCCTAGATCTTTATAGTTCCATTTCTTTTGCGGCATTTTGCGAGGTGATGGTCGACTCCAAAATTCCATAATTCGACGACAAACATCAAATAATCATGTTTTTACATTGACTAAGTTGATAGTGAGACATGAGCACTTTGACATAATAATCACGAGGGCTAACTCTATGTTCGGGTTTATCAAAAGATGGACAAATTAGTTCACAGTTATAATGTGGTTATCAGCTTATATTTTGCACGGGAAATATCGAATTTAAATGGGACTTTAAAAGGACCTAAGGCGCACTCTCTTGACTCTCCCTTTCCGAAAACTCTGAACAGGTTATTCGACTTATATTTATATTCGAGCTAGATGTAGGCTAGTGAGTTTTCTCATCCATCGGGACGTGAAGCAACACATCATCGACTTCAGCTCTATCAATATGCACGGTCAGACTCTGTACTAACAAATTTAATATCTCAATGCACCCACCGACGATAAATCAGATGTCGTCAAAGATCTATTCTTTGTAGAGTTGGAAGAGATCATCAATAACATCCCGCATCATGACATTAAAATTATCGAAATGGCAATAACATATACAATACAAATTAGTTGCATTAAGTTCGTTTTTTCCTCATAAGAGAATGCACGAAATAACGTGGATATCGAATGGCGGAAGAACAGAAAGCCAAATTGATCACACCTCGATCTCTATAAGAGACACTCTACCAGCATATTTGTCGTTAGAGCTTACAAAGGTGGCGACATGGAGAACGAACATATGCTTGTCGTTTCCAGGTGTCTTTCAATAGATTATAGCGTTGAACAACGTGTGCAAATCATTAAATTTCATTTGCAAAATCATTGTTCTATTCGAGAAACTTTCCGTGCGTTATGTGATTTTTATCTTCGCCACAACCGTCCTGCCGAGTCGACTATTCGAGATTTGGTGGCCAAATTCGAGTCAAACGGTTCAATAGATAAAAGGCCAGTACTCATACGTCGCCGAAACGCAAGTTCTGCTGCTCTGAGTGAGAGTGTATGGGAAAACCCGACGCAGTTAATCTTTCGCCATTTACCAGAACTTGGCCTTTCTGCGCATTCAGCTTGACGAATTTTGCGTTGGGAAAAATGATCTTTAGTGACGCAGCCCAGTTTTGCATTAATGGAAATGTAAACAAGCAAAATTGTCAGATTTGGGGCGATGCCAATCTACAAGAGACACACCATCACCAAATACATCCCGAGAAAGGCACTATTTGGTGCGGATTTTGGTCTGGCAGAATCATTGGTCCGTAATTCTTAAAAAAGGAAACTGGCTTAGCCTAAACCAAATGATACGGATACCGACGACATGTGACTCCAGCAGCACGGCGCTGCTTGTTACACAGCGCAGTTTCACGGCCACTGAGATCGTACGATTTTTCGCCTTTAGACTTTTCCTTTTTGGGCTATCTTAAATCTCAAGTCTATGCAAATAACCAGCAAACAATTGATGCCCTCAAAGTCAACATAACGAACGCCATCCAGCAAATTCATGCAGATTTATGCGACAAAGTCATCGAAAATTGTACCTCCGTTATGAAAATAAACAAAAGTTTCGTAATAAATAGTTGGCTCGTAACACTAGAAGGACTCTAGCAGAATAACTTCATGCCAGAAAAGTTACGACTATACGACTAAATATATCCGACAAAAATCGCGACCGCATATGATAAAATGCATCGAAAACATCAGCTTCCAAGTGGAACAAAGAAACTCAAGAGACTATTTTGCCGAAGTACAGCCAAGAAATACGGGAATGGAGAACAAACGTTACTGATGTTCTCGCAGTAGGACAAACCTACTTCAAAATCTGCTAAATCGGATTGACGAAGTGACGCCTATTACAGTAACCACTCCGCCGTAGAAGAAGTATAAGCAGCTATTAGTACAAAGTGTCGGCTAATGTTGTCTACTTGTCAGACTTGTCCGTCTCGCCAAAAACGTTAGCATTGAGCATCACGGGAAATATGGGTTTCGTCCCAACCGATATGGCTAGAAATATCAGAAAAACTTGTTTCTTTCAGTAAATTAAAACGTCTGGTTCTATATGTAGAATCGTAGTGGAAGGAACTGTTCCAGATCCCTTTGAAATAACATATGGCTTTCGACAGAGAGATACGATACGTACGTAATAAAAAAGCAACATCGAAACTTTACGTTGCCTATTTAATAAGCCAGGCAAAATTCTTGGATATGCAAATTGCATATTGTGCTTCTTAGCCAAGAACCGAACGATATTAAGGACAGTTTCATACCGCTCGATCGCATCGCAAGAAGAATTGGTTTGAAAGTAAACAGAAGTACAAGAAAATCCCATCAAATTGGTGAACGTAATCGGCGGCCATATATAATTGTGAGAGCGTAAAATACTAGAAAACCCATCGAGTTTTCTACACCCAATCAAGGTTATTGCGATCTAAACTTCTGTCGCAGTTGTATAAGCTCGTGTTTACCCTAACCTCTAACGGCTGTAGAATGTTATCTACTTTTGAAAGGAATGTCATCCGTTGCATGTTTGGTTCAATTAAAGTTGCAGACAACGAATATCGGATTCGTATGAACCAAGAGATAAAGCGACTTCTAGGAGGCAGCAATATTATTGGATTCCAGAATTCAAACGATTTAGATGGCTGGAACTTCACTTTGATTGGTATGTATAACCAAGCTTAAAGTTGTGTTCCGGATAACCCGGTCCGGATAGTTAGGAAATTTGCCAGTATAGAAATAATAATTCGGTTAGCACAAGACAAACAAGGTCCCCACAACTTCGGTGATAGAAAAAGTGTTGAAACAACAACCAGCCAGTTTATGACGTAGAGGAACACCTCGACTGCACTGGCGAGACGACGTCAAAAATGACTCACAAAATGACCACCGTGCAGGAGGAAAAATTTCGTCATGGGATGTCTAAAGTGGCGTTGAGTTTGCAATCTCTTTATGAGAGGAAGAAACTCTAGTTCAATTTCTCTGTTCCTGCCAGGCATTAGCACATAAAACGAACAAACATTTCGTTCAATTCGTAATGGATAATCTGTCGGATCTCAAAAATCGCAAAGTGGGCGTCAGTACATATAAGTAGACCTAAATGAATTCTGTATAGAGGTAGGACAGGAGTAAGGCCAAGTTAATGTGAGATTTGAAGTAATTTGAATAAAAATGAACCAATGAACCAACACAACTCTTTAAGGACGGCACTAATATACCCAGAGGTACCACATGAACCCTTTCAACTAAAATCCAAAGGAATATCACGAGAAAGGATAGTGTAGTACTAGTAAATATGATTTTTTTTTTGAAATTTTGACTATTGAGATCTATATTTCCAAGTTGCCCACATAATGCGATCCACATGAGAATATCCCTGTATCTTATTTGTTTCGTCTAGTACTAACCTAATTCATTTCTAGGGTAAGGTTTAAGAGCTTTTCAACCGTTATCGTCAAAATATATAAATTTGATTATAAAGTTTGTAAAACTTCTTTATCAGATATATTTATTTATTCCTTGATACCGTTTTTTAGCTTTTGGAGTAATCAAGTTTCCATAAACAAATATCTAAAAGTAGAAAATACACAACAAGATATGTAATTACATACAATACTCGTACCTACGTCACATACACACATTTTTTGAGGACTAAAAATTAATACGATGTATGTCATTGAATGTGCCATTGACAGCAACACGCAAGGATCTGTTGTAGCTTATAAGATAACAAAGTTTGTGTTACACCTCTGTATACAAACGTTAGTATATTGATAAAAAAAATTATTATGGCAAAATAATCAATTATAGATTGCTATCGCCATCGTATATTTATGTACCAACTGCTACATATATAAATACTTTGGCTAGGATCCAACAAATATGATATTTATAGAAATACTCGTATAGAGCAAGTGAGTCCGTCCTACATAAATTTATCAAATCTATCATAAAAGTTTCCCTGGCGTACACTAAAAAAACAAAAGAAAAGAGCTCTCTCGCGTTGTGGATATTTATCCTCATATATAAAAATATCCTGTATCTCAGATTGTTATTTTGGCAGAGTTCCAATATACAACTTTCCCAATATTGCATTAATATTGGCATTGACTTTTTCCTTGTTAAAACATACATATTGATTTTAATTATTCCCCATCCGTAATTATCCTTCCTATAAATTTTATAAAGGAAAATTCATTCATTATTTTCCACACCACTTGGTTTTGTTTACAATTTGGAATATCAATAAATCAGTCATATATCCAATGGCATTATATATTATTGTAGAACAGCTAAGGTCATTCGTTTTATTTTCCATTCCCTTATTGAAGGATAATGGTATACATAACTGTGTACAAACAGGAAAATAGTTTTTTTTTACATTTTAAATGTCCTTGATTTTCATTTGAATTTTGATATGTCAAGACTATATTATAGTGCTTTTTGACGGTCATTATTAATTTTCTTTTAGTTGGATTCAAGGATATTTATATTATTAGACACACGGGCACACAGATACGTATTAATTTTAAACATAAAAAGGACATATTTACCAATAATACCATAATTGATAAAATTGAAATGCTAAATTGACACAACATCCAAAATTACAGCAGTACTCGTTCCTCGGGCACATATAGTATTTTGCCTCGCCATCTAATTCAAATGCACAGTATTTATTACCAAACACTTTTTCCTAAAATTAAAACCACAAAATTTTTTTTTTTTTCGTTTTTTGAGGTCCATGATATTTGAACTTACACTTTCCATGAAGATTGTAAAAATTACTAATAGAATTTCCTTAAAACGAAAGCACATAGCTCGTCACGAGACACACACACACAGAGAGAATACACCGCAGCAAACTAATTTTGCTTCTGATGCTCCCTTTTTGGTATTTTTTATTTGAATCTCTAGTTTATATTATTTTTTTTGTATTATTAAAATATCAAAAAACGCATATCCTTAATAAAATTTGCATCCCTATAAATCACACAGGACGATAAAAAACTAAAAAAAATATCCGAGCCACGAACACTACACAGTTTGGATTATACACACAGCACACAGCTAGAGTGTATAGTCCTTATTAAATTCGAAATGAATGAATAATAACAATAAATCGGAGAAGAAAGGAACTAAAAAGGATAATGGAAATTTTTTGTTTTTTGTTCGTTCGGATTTTACCATTTTCCATAATACCCTAGTATTTGTGTGTGTAACGCGCACAGTGGTAGGTTATGTTTTCTTAAAATATAAAATTAAAAAGAGAAGGATAATAAAATAGGAATGTTTTTCTTCGTGATACGTTATTGAAGGATATATGTGACGTCATAATAGAAATTGATTTTTCGTTTAGTTTTTGTGCTTCTCGCTCGTTTATACACAAAAAAAAAGTTGACGGAGAATTGAATCGGTTTAGGGAAAGTATGTTTTCCTTTTATCAAGTTCCCCTCAATTTTACTCGTTTAAATTAAGTTGCTATTCTTTTTTTCCTTTTGTTATTTAATCTTTACTATACGAACGGCAATTCAAGTTGATTTGCATTTTAATGATGTCCTGAATATATGTACGTCTATATATACGTAAGAGAAGAGGAGATGTTAATACAACTTTATTAAAGTATGGTACTTTAGAATCTGTAAACGTGTTTATCGTACATACTACGGCACGGGGGTTACAAGCGAATGGCAATGAAGGTTGAAAATACGAGATGTTTGGTTAAAGATTTAATGATATTCGTTATGTTTGTGTTCTTGTCGGCAGGATACTTGTCGTTAGATACGAGATGAATATAAATATTTTGAAATGTGTTAAGTGTTTGATTATACGCTTTAAATAATTTTATTTTTAGGTTTCGGGCTTGATAGTAATCTACATATTTACTACATTTGCTGTACTATCTGATTATTCAAGTTATCATAATATTTTATATTTGGTTAAATATATAAGAGCTAGCAGTATTATATATTTATGGAATGAAGCATGGCCAGAATGTAAGTAACTTGGTTTGGGATAAAGCAGCCAGAGATTTTATGATCTTTCGAATAATTTACAACACAATTTCACAATTCTTTTAAGTGATTTAAACCTGCACCGACCAAATTAGCCCGCCTCAATGAAACCTATATCATAATTTGTTACGCATTTATTGCAAATTATTATGTCAAATCCCGATTTTATTACAGTTATCGTTTTCGATAAACGAAGGGTCGGTTTAGCTTAAAATTAAATCTGCACCGCCAAAATTGTACCGTTAATGTAGCTATGATATCGGGATGGTTCTTGGACCAGAACTTAGGTAGTTCAAGGCCACCACTTTAATTTGCCTAAGTGTAAAATTCACCCCAGAGTCAATACAGGTCAATTAAAGTTTTTTTTGGGGTCAAAACTGAAAAAATAGACTTCAAACATGATTAAAACGCAGAAACGCCAATTTAACCATCTTTAATAATTTAATACACGAGACCGCCACCAGAGTTTGGGACAAATGCTGGTGCAGGAGTCATGTAGAAGGTAGGCCAACTTCAGCTAGATGTGTAATAATTTAGTTTTGTATCGCAGGTTAGACAGAATTGACTTCAGACAATGTAGGCAACAAATAGTCGGCCAGGCCGATTTCACCCCCATTTATTACGCCAAACCGCACCCACTAGATATTAGATCAAATGTTATAATAGGCCTTGAAGAGGGTAAATCAAACATATTTAGGTAGGAAATAAATTATTTTTGTTTCAGGTTAGGCAGAATTGTCTTCAAACGATACAAGGGCGACAAATATGTAATTAAAAGGTCGATTTTACCATCTTTAACAATTTATTGTACCAGATCGTCACTAGATATTTGGTCAAACGTTACTCCATGGGCCTTGTGGAGAGCAAACTAGACTTTCACAAGTGTATAATAAATTATTTTTGTGTCAGGTTAGGCGGAATTGGTTTCAGATGATTTGGGATATGTAATATAAAGGTCGGCTTAATAATTTTTTATAATTTATTACTCCAGACACACAATTAATTTATTATCCATCTGGATAAGGTTGAATTACTCTCCACAAGGCCCATGTAGTAACATTTGACCCAATATTTGGCGGCGGTCTGATGTAATAAATTATTAATTGTGGTAAAATCGATCTTCAAATTACATATTTGAAGCCTTTACTAACTAAAGCCAATTCCTTCTTACATGACACAAAATTAATTTATCGCACACGGATTAGGTTTAGCGGACCTGCACTAGGCCCATGGAGTATCATTGACACAATATCTGGTGGTGGTCTGGTGTAATAAATTATTTAAGGTGGTAAAATCGTTCATTAAATTACATATTTGAAGCTTACATCGTCTGAAGCTAATTCTGACACAAAAATAATAAATTACACGCCTGGTTAAGGTTTTTCTACTCTGCACAAGGCTCATATGAAATGGAACACATCTATGACCCTCTTTCGGAGTGCAAAACTCATGGGCCGACCCATCTATCATGCCAATATAGGCTGGTATGGAGCTATCCAATGTGCAGATGGTGATAAAATCGGACCTATAACCGTACGTCCTCGAATTGGCTGACACTGGCGTAAAACTAAGGACGGAAAAAGCAAACCGCGAGAGAGTTGGGAGAGCCTTGGCCCCAGAACTGCCATCATGTTTATTGGTTTCTAAAACACTTTATATCAAAAAAGTTGGTCATTCAACGATCTTTTTGTTGTTCAATGGAATTTTACCTATTCTAGATTAGCACAAATTCAGCCACTACATTTTTCGAATGGCAATGAACCTATCTGATAGGAACATGTACTCAAAAGTGCCAAGTTAATTGGTTTCTAGAAATTTGTATGTCACTTAATAGTTCATTCAATCGTCTTTGTTGAACAATGGGGTTCGGGATATTTAATTTGGGAATTCGGGCCAATTCTGGTTTAGCACAAATTCAGCCACTATATTTTTCGGAAGACAATGAACATACCTGATTAGAATATGCAATCAAAAGTGCCAAGTTCATAATTTTGTGTCAAAATATTGCTCATTTAACCGTCTTTGTTTTTCAATTGAAATTGACCAATTCTGGATTAGCACAAATTCAGCAACTATCCTGTAGAAGTTCCAAGTTCACTGGTTTGAAGAACTTTTTACTTCGTAAAGTCGTTTGTTCAAAAATTATCGTTGGACAATGGGGTTCAGGCCATGCACTGGAGGAATTCTTTCTAATCCTGCCAAGTTCACTGGTTTCTAGGACTGTCTTTCTGAGAAAAACGTTTATTCATTCGTCATTGTTGTTCAATGGAATTCAGGCCATCCAATGAATTCGAGCCAAATCTGGATTAGCATAAATCCAGCCTCTATATTTTTTGGATGCCAATACGCTTGAACGGTTGAACTTTGTTTCGAGCATTTTTCGCAGTCAATCAAACTGATTTGTATTTCTTCGTTGTATTAGAATACTCTCCGTTCTCAAATTCTGCACTATTTGCGTTTCCTAGAATTTCCTCTTGCTTGTTGTTGAATGAATTCCACGACCCCTGAATGTTGTAATATAGGGTCACAATACACTTTGCCTAGTTTGATAGTTTTACATACCATGCCATTCTGCTGAAGTTGTGTGTTAACACTTTCGCTTTTGCTACCCTTGTTGCGTGTTTCTTGTTTTTTTGGAGCCGCTACATTGCTTTTGACCTTCTTCTACTCTGGTGTTGCTCGTTTTTCTGGATCATGAAGCAGACACAGTTTGCTCATAAACTTCCTTCAACTGTTGTTTCCTTTTAAGGAAAGCTGCTCACAAGTCTGCTTTTATTTCTGAAAGAAATTGAACTTTTTACGTTTGTATATCAACAATTTCTTTAGCAACCGTTTATCCACATACAGATTCTGTCTTATTCATTTATCCTTTATACCTATTTATCTATTGTATCTATGTTTCTGCTCCATATTTTAGCAGCAAAATTGAAGTTACATAAGCTTATCCAACTTTCTGGGTTTACCGTTTGTCTAGCCTTACGTTTTGCGAGTGCTTGTCACAACGCTGACTGATGGTTTTTAAAAATGCCGCTCGAACACGAATAAGATTATACCAGTTAAATATTAAATACAAAGTGTTTAGCACATCTACTTATTATTAATACAATAAAACATGATTTAACGTTAAAAATTACTAAAATATGCGAGTGTTTACTTTCACGAGATTTATCCTACTTTACTAGACTAATTCAAGCAAAAGTTAGTTTACATTTGCTTCAACTTCATACCATATAATTTTGAGCTTTTTTTAATTTTGAGCAACAAAACAGTGTACAAAAAATACTAAAATGAGAAAGAGAATATTCCAATTGGATTTACAATTTTTCTTTTGCATTTTATCAGTTTTCAAATGGCATTTGCGTAGCGCATAACAAAATTTTTCGTTGTGTCAAAAATTTTTTAATTTTATTGTTTACAAAATTAATTTATTTGATTTTTCGCTATAAATAAATTAAAGTGGAAATTATGTAAGTGTGTTTAGTGAAAATATTTTATGAAATAGTTTATTTTAATTATAATTTTGTTGTAATAAACGTTTTGTTGATATATACGACTAAAATAATAAAATTTGTGTTGTGTGAGAAAATTGTAAAAATAGCACGAAAAAAATCTATTATTAGATTTTGAAAATTATTTATTTTATATGTGGAAAATTATTTATAAATTGATGTAGTTAAATAGTGAGAAATTTAAGTTTTATTTGTGGTAATAAAATATTGTGTTAATTTTTTTCTTGTTGCAAATTTTTATCGACATTTTGCGTTTGCGGTGAATAAATCGGGGTAATCCGTATTTTATTTTCTGCGTTGTGTGTTGTTTGTTATATCTGGAAGTTGTCATCCGCAGACACATAAGAATAAAAAAATAACAATAGATAAAGATAATAAGCTTATTCTTCCGGAAATCCTTTTGTTTTCCTTGTGTGCCTCCGGCTGATTCTTTCAAAACAACACAAACACAAAGTGATTTTCATAATTTGATGAATTGGAATTGAATCCAATTAAACGAAAACACTGCTTTTCTAACAGTGATAACATGGTAAATTTATTTTTATTTATAGTTTAATTCATTAAGTTTCTTTGTTTTGCATAAAATATTTCAATATGATGATAAGACAGTTTGTATGTTTCCTTTACGCGTAATCAATAGACGTCATAAATGTCAATCGGATTTTGACCTTTGCTTTGGATGCTGTTGTAAAACAATTGAGTTCAAGGCCTTACTTGTTTGGTTTCCGGTTAATATGTGCGTACTGCGTACGTTCTATGATATGTTCTACTTGTCATATGTAATGCTCAATACAAAATTAGAATGTGTAAAGGTTTATCTGTTGCGGATAGTCAATAATTTGTGAGTTAAGTCGTTAAAGCTATACAAGACGATCAAGCACAAAATGTAGACAAAGATAAGACGATAGCGTAATTTGCATAATAAGTATCTTGTTATTCAAATTGTTGAGATATTTTTCTTTATTTTATTAACATAAAAGTATCCCTTCTTTAGTATGTAGTTAATTAATTAATTACCTAACACTAAAGTATAGCTGTTACCATTAAAATAATAGTGTAGTTAATAACAAATTCGCTGTTCTTGTTCAGACGATCATTTTTCGTTTCGAGAAGCTGCTCCTTGAAAACTCTTAGTTTTTTAGCTTATTCTGAGCTTATGTAGTATTCCCCGGAACATTTATTACTTTGCAGATCTAAACTGAGGCGCATATAGCAGGGGAACTTCTGTTATTCTTATTCTTACTTATTTAACATTGTACCAGATACACACAAAAAGAAGACTATGACTTTAACAAAACGATAGAAACCTTATTACGTTCTAAAGTTTACCAAATAATTAAGGTGTAACGATACGAAACTATGGAAAATTAGTAAACCCTTTTGTTGTAGACTCCATGTCTAAGGAAACTACGTAAAACCAAAGCCATGGCCTGATGCCGTTTGCATATAAACAGATAGAAATGTAGTTAGGGATATTATAAGGGTTCTTCAACTCTAATTCTACTGGCGCAGATACAATTTGAGTCACTGCTCCTCTCCTGACAAGTTCAAGCAATACGACCTACGAATTAGGTACATTCATATAATGAAAACGGAAGCGATCACCCCTTTTGAAATTCGGTTCTATTAATGCATTTCAAAATTAAGCTTCGTCCTGTTCATTACTAGCAGCCTTCGCGACGATATTTATAAAGCTCTCAAATTAGGTTAAATTATTTCATATACAAACCAGGATGAATCAAAATGTCTTGCCAGATCATATGAAAAATAGCGTGAGTAAGACAGCAAAATGTTTATTTTTCTACATAATCTCCTTTAAGGTTTATACTGTTTCATCGATCAATTAACTTGCCTAAGCCTTCTAAAAAAAGGTTTCTTTTGGACAATTTTGGGCTCCTTAGTTTTTTTTAAATTGTGAAACAGAAAGTAGTCAGTGGGAGCCAAATCTGGACTGTACGGTGAATGCGGAATTTCTACGATGCCGCAGTGCTGCTTTAATGCAGCTTGAGCAGCATTAGCCTTGTGCAACGATGCATTATCGTAAAGAAGTAAGGTTTTTTCTAACTTTATTTGGCCTTTTTTACCGGATCGCTTTTTTCAATTTTCGTGAAACCTCTAAACGAACTGTAAAATTTACATCGACATTTGTTTCTATAAATTTCATAGCGATAAAATTTTTTTACAAAAAAATATAGTTGTCTTACTCACTCTTTTTTGTTATGATATTGCAAGACATTTTGATTCACCCTCGTAACAAAAATATATCAGGCATATTCGTTGATATCACTAAGACTCGAAATGGCAATCACAATATGCGTTTTTGAATAAACTATGAATGAGTGGCTAAAGCACGTGATATTCCTAAATTGATAGTAATCATACCTTTCGGGTCTAATGAATAAGATCTCTGATAGTATGTATTGATGGGGTGTATAGTGACGTAACAAATATTCCTTCTGGCATTCTGCAAGGCCTTATGATGGATTCTGTACTTCTCTTAGTAAAACAACATTTTTCGGGGACGACTTATTGCGATAATAGATAGGGGTCGTACACCTGCTTGAAATTTAGGGCATGATTTACTATTTAAATAAAAGGTTTTGTGTGGGGCCCACTCAGCACCCACATTCAAATTAGTACTGAGCAACTGTTATATTCATGCAACTTATGGAAATGAATGGGGAAAATCATGCTTGGAAGCTTGAAATCCCAATTTGAATTAATAGAGAAAGTGGCACCTAGGCCCCAACACACTAAATAGGCTCAGATTTATAATAACTTGAGCCTGTTCAATTATCATCATCCTGAAGATAAAATCTGAATTTGCTGATTAGTTTTATTTATGACATATAATATCTCTCTTAATATCTTTATCTAGTATCTACTCTTCGTTCTTTGTATGAACTGTGCAAGATGCGGGCTCATTTGGCCAACATTTAATAATGTGCCTTAAAACGTGCACTCGAAATTGCTGTCCGAACAATTACACACCTTTTTAATTCAATAGAGAATTCAGACCTACTTAACAGATAAATATAGAAAGAACTTCCAGAACTTCGATATCCAGTTGAAGTAAGTTTTTATAACGGTCATTTTAAATGAAGAGAAAGTCCTAGCTCAAAACCCCCAAATGGTATTAGGTAACGATAATTAAGGCAGGTGGTGTGGTTGACTGGTGCACTCGAATTTTTTTTCCTCAGGCACAGTATGCAACTTCCTATGTAAATTACGACTGAATGCATCTTAGTACCTGAAGGTTGCATAGGGCTAGTAGAAACAATTTAAACAAGAAACAGGTAAAAATCAATTAAGTATTTCTTCTTTGTAAGTGATACCTCATCAAAACCTGTTGTCTGGGAAGTTTTAAAGCCAACGATCGGTACACACAATGAAAATATTAAAATCTTATTGGGAATTTTATGCATTATGGCAAAAATTGACAACAAGAATCTCCTATTATGTATAAGTTCTCACTTTCTGACACACAAATACACTTTCAAATCATCGAATCGCCTAACACGTATCCATAAATGATCACTTCCTCAACGCAGTAAGTATCTGAATTCACCACAGGACATCCAAAACAGACGCGGAGTGGATATCCGTAGTAACAACCAACTTTGGATTCCGCAAATCCTCTTACAATCAACGTCTCACCCAGTTTTAAGAAAACTATTAGTTAAAATGTATGATACTGTTAGCAATGTTACTGTGGTCTTAGGAACTCGGCATGATCTGCTTCTTAAAGTTGGCGTGTTTTCTTTGTCAATTGATGAGCTATTACTTTCATCTTCTAAGGCTGGCAGAGTGCCCAATTTTATAGTAGGATGTTTATTTTCTTACAATATTATCTTTACCCGCGAGAATTTTCTTCTGCGTTTGATTTACTAACTACCATCTGGTTAATAAACCTCGATTTTTATCTAACAAATCATTTTCCAGACGAGCCAGTATAAAAAAAATGTTCAGAAGTTAGAAGATTCATATTGGGGTAGATACACGATTGGCTAACAAGTAAACAATTTGCTAGTCGAAATCCTGGCTACTCAATCACTTTTATCTTGGAAATTTGAATTTTAAATTACATTTTTCATAATGCACAGTTATTAAACAATTGCAACAGTGCAATTGCAAAAATAAACAAAAATTTTACAAAAAGTATAACCGGAAATTCAAATTTCCTTGGGAAAATTGATTGAGTAGCCAGGATTTCAACTAGCAAATTGTTTGCTTGCTAGTCGATCGAGTATCTCCCCATTATCTGCATCGTTGGATACAGGACACGGATAAAGTGAATTGATACATGCATCGATCATGTATAGCGTGGTGAAAATTCCTCATACGTAAACGTTTGATCTCCGACCACTCGGTATCATAAATGATGTTTCAGTGATTTAACTGCATCCTTGGATTAGAAACTTGTTTGACTTAATGAAGTTCGTACGATGTAAAATTTGTCAATGCTGCCCAGAAGCTATTTAATGTTAAATCAGACACCACTTCGAGATGAACTACCTTTGTGGTGTACAAAAACAGCAATTTCATCTGGCTTTTGAGATCCGTATGTTCTAATGGACCGGCATAATCGACACCGATGTGTGTAAATGGCCGCCGTCGGGGTGACACGACCACTGGGTTCACTTTGGAGTTGGAAGCAGTCGGAGATCGGATTGCAATGGATTTCTAAAGTTTTAATAGTTTTGTCTTCTACCATCTCTAAGTTTCCAATTGATTTGTTTGATCCTTGTATAGACTAAAATAATTTTGGGTGGCCGCTTGACCACTTGCTCAGTTGATAGTGATCAGCTCCAATCAAGTGATTGGATAGTGTTCATCTTCATCCATATAGCTGATATAACGTTCTTATTATCAAGAACAGAGCCACTAGTGTGACATATGTAACAGTAGAATTTGTATTCCTGTAATGGTTGGTTCGGATTCTCGCATCATAGTACTCTTTGATAATCTTGATGTTCCTTTGCCACTTTAATTTGTGGCCCACATGCATTTTATTATTCAAACTAAAACCCTATGTTGACTTCATTGTAGCGTCAAATGGTGTCATATGTCCCATTTGGACATATTCTCTATTTCTATTTTGTTAGAGGAGATTCCAACTGGTATCTCTTCTAGCTCGCAAAACTTGTAAAGCGCTTGAGCTTCTGCTAATTCGTCCTTTACATTGATGTTAACCATTAGAGCGCTAGGCTAAGCGGTTGTTACATGGACTACTATCAGCCAACCCAAACTTGTCTTCATTGCATTTGAATTTCTTCAAATGTTTTATGTTCCTGACATATCTGCGTAAACGTCTGCTCCTAACAACATGTCTATGGAAGCCGAACAATCATATTGTGAATCCGCTAATATTATATTTTCCGACCGAGAGTTCGTTACGTTTTATTTTTTGCTCTGGCCCATTTGATGTTAGATTTTCGCAAAACATATGCTTCTATCTGTACAAATAGTTTACTTTTAATAGGCAATAACCAGAAATCGTAGTGTTTGTATCAAAATTCCGCTATTATTGGATGATTTCTATAGGCTCAATCTTTCAAATGAAATAGGTTTGATTTCCAAATGGTTTGGTCGCGATAAATTTTTTGAGTAAAACTCGTTCATTGAATTCATTTGAGTGGCACACTGTGAATGACCAGTAACAGGATATCGTAGAGTTTGTACGAAAATTTTATTATATACAGATGGCGCCTTTGGACTTCTTTCAAATGACATCAGAAGCACTCCCAAACGGATTGATGTCGGAAGATTTTGAGTAGTATTCAGTGGACCCATAGCATTTTTTTTTGGTTTTATTCTTTACAATCTTTTCTGGGGCCGAAGCACTCCTAACTCTTTCGCAGTTCGCTTATTTACGTCCTTACCTTACGCAGTTGTCTGCCAAATCGAGGACGTACGGATATAGGTCCGATTTGTTACCATCTGCACATTGCATAGCTCCATACCAGTCTTTACTGGCATGGAAGATGGGTCGGCTCATGAGTTCTGCACTGCGACAGGGGGTCATAGATGTGTTCCTTCTCATCACAAATCGTAATTTGATGATGAAAATTCCCTTTGCATCCTGCTCCTATTGGGATTCGAACCCGGTACCTCCCGATCCAAACGCCAAAGCTTTAACCACTATGCCATTTGGTCGGTGGGGACCCATAGCATTTGAGTGGTTTACATTTAACGGCCAATAACAAGACATCGCAGAGTTTCGCATCGCAGACCAAAATGCCATTATTTTCGAATGATTTCAATAGGCTTAAGCTTTTAAATGTAATAATAGGTTTGCTTTTAAAACGGATTGGTAGCGATAAATTTTTTTGAGTGAAATTCCTTTAATTGAGTGAGTTTTACTCAAAAAAAAACTATCACTCAAATGAATCTTATTTGAAAGCTTAAGTCGATAGAAATCATCCGATAATAGTGGTATTTTGGTACAAACTGTGTGATTTCTTGGTGATTGACCGGACAAATATTTCACTCAGATTCCATGGGCGCACTAAATAAGTTCTGCTCAATAATCTTCCGACATCAATCCGTTTGGGAGTGCCACTGATGTCATTGAAAGGTTATGTCCTTAGGTGTCATCTAGATATAATGGAGTTTTGGTACAAACACTACACTGTCCTGCAATTGGCTATTTAAAGTGTGCCGATCAATCCGTTTGAAAATCAAACGTATCTCATTTGAAAAGTTAAGCGTATTTAAATCATCCAATAATAGTGGCATTTTGGTACACACTCTGCGGTGTCTTGTTATTGGCTGTTAAATGTACCTCACTCAAACGTTATAAGTGCACTGAATAAGTTCTATTCAAAAAGCTTCAAATCAACAATCAAATATGAGGGATTTGTTTCTTAATTTAAATTCTAAAATATGTATTTTATTCGCCCGAGTGAGCTGAATAACATTAGAAAGAGGCGAAATGAATTTTTGATTTAATTTTTATATGCAAAATCATGGCATGCGTTTCAGCCATCTAATAGCGTATAGCTGGCTCTTTCAATACTGTGTTAACAGTGTAAAAACTAACACATACAATATTCTGGAATATTCTTATTGGATTCGTGTACATATTGCTATTAGTTTTTTGTTAGAAACAACACATTCATATTTTTTTACGTGTCAGATCAAAACCATTAACAAAGCCATGATAATGCAACAAACCAATGTAAGCAACACAATCTTCTGTAGTTTTTTGTATATTGGTATCTGCGTTTCTGACTTTGTTCTAGGCTTTACATTTTTGTTGGTTTTGGTCAGATGCAAAATAAGCATTGACGCTAAACAGTGTATTGACGTCTGGAGGTTAAACATAGGCCACATTCGTGTTTCCAGTTTGAAGATGCATTCTTCAGTTTTAAATATTACTTTTTTCCATACACTGACCACCTCCATAAAGAACCAAAATTTGCGGGTCTCTTGAGTGGTCACTTTAAAGAAGTTTCACTCCAATTATAAATTATCACTTTTAATTTCAAAACTTAGTTGACGTTAAAAGTTGTTATACAGACCCTGGCCAAATTATATGACGCATTATGGTTGCTATGAAAAATCGTAGGTAACAGCTGTTTTTAGTTTGTTTTCGAATATTTAATTACAATCAATTTAATCTGGCTGTACAATATACTTTATTACCTAATTGTTATCACAAAAAACAGCATATTTGTTGAAGAATATAAATTATGCCATATCCTATAAAATTATGCCATAAAATTTTAATATTTTTTAGTGCCACTTTTTCGCTAATCGCTATGAGAACTTTAATTCTGCGTGGCATGCTGTCTGCTGCATTTGTGAATGATGATTCCACACATAAATAATCTTTTCTATGAGCTGCCTTTTCGTTGTGATCACATTTTTAGCCATTTCGCTTTTCATCAGCTCCCATTCATTCTTGATATGGTTTATGTCGAGGCTCTTACCCGGTCAATCCGAAAGAGGGATATTTTGTTCCCACAAATAAGTTTTTACAGAGCCGGCTGTGTAGCAGGGATTTCCATCTTGCATAGAAATAAAAGGTTTGGAAAATTCTCTGACCTACGGCAGCAACCAATGTTGCAAGACTTCTTTATACTGGTCTTGTCTCATTATGCCATTTAGCACATACAGGCGTCTTGTGACTTTGCCACTGATAACTAACCAGATCATCACCTTCGTAGTGTGTGCTTAACAGTCTGGAGTAGCAGTTGGGATGAAATTTTTCATTATGGCGATGACGTACAAAGTGAGATTTATTCTCCAAAATCTGAAATGCGCTGTCATCGCTGAAGCAGGTCTGTCAAAAACACAAAAAAGAGAAACATTCTACGAATCAATGCTGAATTTTTATTATTTCATCGTAAATGATAAATTTAATATCAAATTACCGAACTACAGAAATTCACATATTTATCACGCCATTGTTTGGCCTACCTCAAACGGTTCGCTTTCATTGTAGCTGTTAACTTAGACTTCCTGGCGGGTCGGCACGCCTTGAAACCTAAATCTTTTAATTTTATGCGTATTGTGCGCTCAGAAGCATTCGCCAGTTGCGATTTTATCTTTTTTGTAGTAAATCTGTCTCCTAGGCTGCTCTTGGAGTAAAACTGGGATTTCTTCCGCATCTTTCCTTTCTTTTTGGGGTTAATTCATGCCCTGATTTAACTTGTGCCTTTATTCGGCACACACTAGCTTCAGGCTCGATCACAATCGATAATTTTTGGTTGTCAAAAGTGCTGCACACAAAGTAAACACAGTTATGCAGTTCAATACTTCGAAATTATAAATCACAAAAACCATAAAAATCACAAAATCACGTTTGCGCCTGTATCTCGCGAGAATGCGACTGAAACAAAACAACATGTCAAAAGAGAATATAAAAAGGCACGATGCAATAACTTTCCTAAATAACAGTTATTTTCTGCGATCAATGAATGTATACATTACACATACATGTAATTATAAAAAATCTACAGTGCGTCTAATAATTTGGCCAGGGACTGTAGATTATAAACTAATTATTTTTCTGTAATCGAGAAATAATCCACCAACGTATAGTATAAAAAAAGTGTTTTAAAGTGAACTGATAAAATATGCTTCCGTCATTAATTTTGCATTACATTTATCCTAAATGAAATAATTCCGCGGCCGTTTGATAATACAGTTCTATATATAGAGATAGAGTGGTTTAATTATCTACTGAAATCCTTGCAATTGACTTTTAGGGCTTAGAGCGTCTCGTTCTCGTATCTATTTAAATATGAAATTCTATAGATAAGAAGAGTTTTTGAAATAGACTGTCTTTTAGACTGATAAATATAAATAACAGCTTATCTAAAATCAAGAACATTGACATTATTCGGAGATAAGTAAAGTTATAAGTTTTTATAAAACCAATTTCAAATATATTTATTCAAGTTCGTCTTACGTAATGTCTCTTCACAACGCTCGCTATACGAATACATAAAAATACCTGGGATCTGTAAACGAAAGCAATTTACGATGTATTCACCAGGATAACTAGGTCAACTTGCTTCTATAATAAAATCGTGTATGAAATAATTTGTAAAACGACACATTTTCCAGAAGTTTTTCCATTTTCTATTGCATTTGGAAAAATATTTTTCTCGTTATAAACAAAAAGAAAATTTGTAAAAATTAAATTTAACTTATATTGTTTTATGGACGATGGTGGAACAATAAGCCAAATGATTAATTGGCTATAAAAATTCTTTTAACGGAATAACTGAATCCCCGAATTTTGTTATTTCGAACATGTTCCAAACATCATTAGGTACGTATAGAGTTAGCTAAAATAAAATGCGGTATTCTTCCATTTTGATAAATTGCCATCGCAAACAGCAAAAATTCTTTTCGCTCTAAATTCTTAGAATTTTCTAAACGGTTGTGCGGTCTGTCTATCATACGCATACTTAGACATATACGAATACATAAAGTATATTTCATTATGTTGATGATGCTGATTAAATTTAAGATGTTAAGTGGGATGGTGAGGAACAGCTTTGTACATATATTGTATGTGTTTATATGGTAGCTAATTTTTATAGATGTTTTTATGCTCGAACACATACAAAATATTGCCTTAGGGTAGGTAAAATTTTTCACAATTGTCGAACGTATTTGTAGGTATACGTTATGATTAGAGGGTAAATTATAATGGAGATAGACGGTGTGCATCATTGTTTGCGTTTTTAAGGAATTTTGATATGTCTCTACTCGTATAAGAAACTTATAAATTTTGTATACAGTATGTGAAGTATTGTAGCTTAAAAGTATGTATTCTTCCTTCCTTTCGACTTGTTATTACAGTAATTCTGACCCTTAATTTACTTAAGGGCGGATATTAATTGTTGTCAGAGTTATTGCATATAAACGATGTAAGACATTTATAAATTAATCCGATGCCGAATTACCAACAAAAGAAAATCCTTCCAAAAATGTTTTAGACACATTTAGCACGAAATTGATTTATATTTCTTGTACGGTTGCATCTAATGAAATAATTTTCATTTACGATTTTATTTTGCGTTTTCAGTTGGTTGGCAGACATCTTGTTGAGTTGAACGTATTGTACAACTGGTATTTAGAAAATACCGAAGAATTCAAATTTGTATAATAAAATTTTTTATATCCCTTTTACATTCGTCTCTAATCAAATTAAAATTGATCACGACAGACACATTATTAAATGCACGACTTGAATTATAAATCGGGTCCGACATGCCAAAGTTTGACCAATGGAAGTGCTGATCGATCACAAAGCCTCGGTATCTGTGTGATCGCATAGGGGCACGTATTGAATACAAGAAGAGTAGTTGTGAACAATCAATTCAGCCCTTTATAATGTAGCGCACGAAAACTGCGCAAGATACTTGTCTACGGACGGACAGTGGTTCACTATTCAAAAGCAAACAACGGCATAAATATGGCGGTAGCACATACTTAAGAGCGTTTACCTCTCGAGGAAGTCGTGTTAAGGCAAACATCAGAAGAATAAGAATTCTTATAGTAAGGATTCCAAACAATTGAGGCATATTTCACGTGCTAAAGAACAATTGAAACGAAGAGGACTTTTAAAGTATACGGATCATTAAAATCTGTGGAGATACGGATTAAAATTAGCCTTGTTGATACATCTGGCAATATGGTCTTTAAACGATAAATTTCGAGAAAATAAGACACCTAAATCTAGAAAAGAATGAACTCAATTGATCATAACTCCTTTTTAATATAAATTATCAAGACCCTTATAAATTATCAAGCCCATCACGTCTTCTAGAAACGTTGCTAGAGCTTTTTCAAGGTACACCATTTCGAATTTTGCAAAGATGTTAACATCATCAGCATAAATCAAAAAGTTGCCATGTTTAAAACACCGTTGCACAGTATCTGTGAGTGCCTTGTTCGGCCGCTAGACAAAACATTTATTTCTCTCTAGATAAAATGTTATTTAAAAACATTTTTTGAGGACATCACACTTGAGCTGTTCCAGTTTCTTCGTAAGATATGTTCAATTTTATGCATGCTTCTAATTCAAAAGTCAAAAAATTTGAGAACAAAACAAGATTTGTCACAATTGACCGGCCAGAGTAAAACCCATGTTGGTTTCCAGAGATGGAATTTTTAATTAAGAAACAGATACGGTTCGTGACAATCGGTTCAAATAATTTAGGAATAGCCGATAAGATAAAAATACCGAGGTTATTTTCGGTATCCTTTATCCGATCACTCTTGAAAATTGGCTTAATGAAACTGGATTTCCAAATTGAAGGAAATACCCTACTCGCCAAACTCAAATTGAAGAGGTGTCAGTGGTTGCACCAAAACACAAGCACACTTTTTTACCACAAAAGGGTGAATGTTGTCCGGGCTATAACTCATATTCACATTTACATTTACCGGAGCATCCAGAACGTCATCGATAGTAAACTGTAATTGAATGAAATTTAATGTTGGATTTTTACTAAAATCAAAATTGTCATTATCTCTTGAAAAACGGACAAACACACTTTTAAAAAATTCTGTTAACAAGTCAATGGATTCTTTGCGGATCAATAACAGTCAAAGAATTGCGAGACATTTGCGACATCCGTTTCGAATCAACATAGCTCCAGAAACATTTAGGGTTGTTTCTAATATTCGATTCAACCTCAACAATATATGAATTATACAAGAAACGATTAATGTTGTCCAGAGACATTTAAAGCATCATAGTCTCCATTTTTAAAGTTGAAAGACTCACTAGAATTAAAATTTACGTTAAAAATAATACGATTTTCAAAAATTAATTGGATGTCCAGGGAGGTATGAAAACTTCTCGAAGAACCGCCGAGAACATCACAAGCAATGATTGTACTATGTGCCGCTTGTATAAAGACGCTATCTCAAGTCGCTTATTTTGTTTTTTATTTAAACCACTTTAACATCAGGTTATGGGCCCGGTGGCCCTATTCTGGCTTAACCTGGGAATATGGAATTGGGGAAAATATTTTCATAGCTTTTTTGTTTGAATTGTGTTTTTCTGGCCTACTTATGGAATCAGTTTAGTGTAAATTTTTATGAAACAAAATTAATTGGGAAATTATTTTTTCCAATAAAATTTTTATGGAAGAAAAGTTTTCCATTCCACTTTGTTTTCTAAAATACTTACAATAAACTGATTCCATCCAGCTAGAAACATACAACTCAAACAAAAATACTAAGAAAATATTTTTCCCAATTCCCTATTCCCAGGGAAAACCAGAATAGTGCCACAGGTCAGAGTAAATAATCAAGGAAGAGTAAAGGTTCGATAGAGGTTGTTATTTTGTTAAAATTCGTGGTTAACGAGTAGTTTTTTTCGCCATTTTTGGTGTCAAAAATTGTTTAAATTTTTTTTATAAAATGTCGCCATTTTGTTACAATTTTATTAAAATTTTTTAAACGTTTGCATCTATCGAAAAATTGAAAGGCAGAGAGAAATGAGACGTGCAAATTTTGTGTCATGTTGAAGACTCATGTACAGAGAAGATCCGGTGAAAAAACAAGCTGGAGAATCAAAAGCGAAGAAAAAACATCGATTGTTTTATTAGTGGAAACTGTGAGTAGCCATTTAGAAAGCGTTGGAAAATTCGGGAGGGTCGCATATAATAGGTGTATTTTATAATTCAACCCGAGCGATCACAGTTGGCTGGTGTATTGTACACCGAGTGAAGGTTGTGCAGAGTTAAATAATCCCGTGTGCTAGACTAGAGTATTATTGTATTTTTATTTTACACATTCTTCGTACATTAACATTTATGTCAGAATAAAATTTGAAGAGCGTAATGTATGTGCGTGATGGAAGCGTAGCTCATAAATAAAAACTTAGTGTGCAGAGTAAAATTACTCAGATTAAATAAAAAAAACTCAATAGATCCAATTTTAGCCTAAATTACTTTAGCTACACAGGAAAAGAAAGCACACAATTTTTCACGAACAGAGGAGTGCGTTAAAGGGGCGTCCTGTTGCAATACTCTGTTTGTCTTAAGATATGCGTTTTTGACGCTTAAATAAATATTGCGTTCGCGAATTAAGACGGAAGAAATATCTTTAACTCGAGCTCAAATCTATTCTTTTTTTATGGGTGCGATTCTTGGGGGCACACAAAGATCTCCTAAGAGACTATAAGTGTTCAGTAATAAATGTTTTTGAAGGGTATGTGGAATTTATTAGCCATATACTCGATTTCTAACGTTTTTCATTGAAACTGTCATCTAAAAGCCCGGCAAATATTGAAGTACTTAAAACACGATAATGCAAAAATGGTATTTCAATGAAACCCGCAAGGTTGAGAGAAGTGAGGCCATTTTACAAAGGAGTGTGGAGAAAGCTTAGTTTGTGTCCTTTGCTCTGAATAGACGCGGCATTTATTTATTGTTTTATTACTTTGTAATAGTTTAAATTGAATAATTGTCAACGATGCAAAAAATACTTGCATCATAGTTGGGTATCCTTTTTGAACCTTTCCGCATATAGATTTAAGTCTAATTCAGAAACTTTACCTTCTTATTTTTTGGGTCATTAAACCAATGGCAGAATCACAAAGATTTCGATATAAAGATTATCGCCGTCGTTTTTTTTCTTATAATGTTATTGCGAATCTCATTCATGAATGTAACTCAGCTGACCATGCAGTTGTATAAAATCTTGTCTTCTGCTTACCAAACAAGAGACTGGCAGCCGACCACAGGCTTCGTCTCTGGCTAAAAATGATTCATGTAGAATTGATTTTTACGACCATTTTGATCTCTTCTAATAGGGAAATTGGGGAGTTATTACTTCTCCCCTCAATATTTTGTATCGGAGTTTATTCTCCTAGCAACTATAAGGCAAACGGCCTGGATGGTTTTTCCCATGCTGCAGATTTTATCTCATTCGAGTAACTTTTTTCAACTCTTTTAAGCAAGCATTGCTGTTGGGAGTGCTCCAGAATTTCGGAATAGGCGTTGTTTCGAAACATTTCGTTCAATTAGTCTATTTTATACTCTTCTTAATACTTTGGAAGAATAGTTGCAAGATTTATTATAGATTACCAGTTCTCTATGTCCCCAATCAGTACACGCAACATGCTCGTAGAGGTCTCAAATTATGTGCAACTTTTCAACAGAGTCACACATAAAATTTTATACATGGATACTCTTTAACTTTTTGGGGAAACGATCGCTAGATATAACAACGTCAACTATTTTGGTATTATCTAGAAAGTAAACGTTCATAGAAAATTTATTTGAAAGTAGGCTTTAAAACGCCATTTGCTTATTTTGGCAATGTAGAAATTTACCAAACTACAGGATGTGGTTCTCCATACGGGCTTAACCCGTCCTATGTCCTTATCCTTGATACTTTGGATACCAGTTTATTTTTGCCACCGTTACCGTTATTCTAAGAACGTCTGCTGCGCTACTTCTCGACTGAAGTGCGTGCCGAGCCAAGACAACTTTATAATTTACTATCTAAGTATACTAGAAATCATTATGCGTTTATAACGACAAATGGTTACTAGAATTTGACTTCGATCATACTTTATCGGTGGTTTATCCATCGGCCTCTTGACGTGTGAGCCTGTAGATTCATTTGTTGACTGATTTCACTCTGAATTTAGACGGATAATTGAAAGGTTCTGCTTTTCACATGATTTACGATCATACAGCGGCAATTTAGGTTTAAATTGCACGATGAAACAGGCTGAGTTGATTGCGGTCACCCTTTGTGCAACTAGACTAACTAACCCCGCTGTTACAGGTTCGCCGGGTTGTAGGAGTTGTTCGAAAATAACATTAAATTTCACTATCAGTAGAGTCGGCTTCGGACTTGTGCGTGGAATTGCCTTAAGGTTAGACCTTAATCAAACATATTTAAAAAGATTTTGACATTACCATATTTGATTTAAATTTTGAACAACTCGTAATCGTTTCCAGCCGGACTAGGTTTTATAACAAACACAGGTCTGTAGTAACTAAATATAATTTAGGTAGATAGGTAGATTTTCGCGATTAACTACACTTTAATTTTTGAACCGTGCTACAAATTATTAGGCATGTGATAATTTTTCGCTAAGACTTATTGGCGGAATAAAAATAATTCAATAATTAAATATTAATTGACAGTCATCAATATAATAAATAGGTTTTGTTTCTGTTATAGACCAGTTTACGAAAAAAAAACTAACTTCAAATTAATTTTTCAATGAGCTCGCACACAATGTGAAAGCAAACAATAAAATCTACGGGAAAATTATATGTACTTAGAGATTTTAATTAAATTTAATTGATCAATTTTCCATCATAACTAAATAAAAAAAAAATCAATATTTATAATCTAATTAAAATGACATTGAAGTGATTAGATGTATTGCTGCCAATGTCCATGATACAGAAAATTTTAGTAACTGCTTGGGTTCATGTGTGTACAACTTTTTAGTTATATTTCTGCATTGGGAAAAGTTGTCTGTCATTAATAATTTGATTATAGGGGTATAGGGTAAAAAAAGAAAATATTTTATAGTTTATTGATGGAAAATATTAGACGTGTTCAACCTTACTTACATTCCTACATACTAATCGTAGTGTTTGATGGAGACATTAACATGGAGAATTTCATTTGATTTTGCTATGATTGCGTGAGTAATGAATGGGAAGTTCGTTATATAATAGTGATGGTGTTAAATATATTTTGACTTACGTAATATACGAGTATATCAAAATCCAAGAATACACCATTCACACAATATTATAAAATCAAACATGCGGTTCAGGTTGGATTGTATGGGATAAATGGTAACATATTTCTCTACATTTTATTAATTCTGTATAAAGTCACGTTTTTTACACACATCAGATTTACAGCTAAAAAAATATGTCTTGTGCATGACCTACGAGTAAATAAAGGTTATGGAGAACATTCCTTTATGATCGCTTTTAACTGATTTTACTCTTAGGCACTTTTTGACTTAGAACAAAAACAATTTACGTTCTTCGTATAAACGTACAAATCATTCGGTTTCATTTTTTCGGTCAGATTAAATTATGTCTTTCTTCTTTATAAATGAATTTAAAATAAATGGTTAAATTAGTCATGAATAGATCTAATATACAAAGAAAAAACGCACACTTCTAGACATATTATGACTGCTTTAAACGCTCAAAAGGAAATCATCAATTTCATATTAAATTATTGTATAAAGATATTCTTCTGTTTATAATTCCGTATTCATTTAGTGATACACATCGACGTCGTTTTTACTTACATATGTCATGTAAACATGTATAGTCGCAAGTTGTCAAAGTAGGGTGGCTTCATCGCCAGAGATATCGATGCAACGTAAAATTGCATATAACACTAATTACCATTTTTACATACCGAATAGTACGGACCCACATGCGAAAAATAAACAAATAAACATAAACAGGCGGATGTGAGTACTTTCTCCTCCTTGTCTCAACATTATCTTACACATACAATTTTAAAATAATGTTTACAATAATCAATACAAGATTTTTTGTTTTCAAATCAATTTACACTTGAAAACTAGTTAGTGTAATGTTTATTTTAAAACGTTGTTGAGATGAATGAAAATAAAAACCACTTTGAATCGTTTTTTTTGTATCAGTTGTCCATTTTATACAGTATTCGATGGTATTGCGTGATTTCAGATGCATTTTAAGTGAAAACTAGCCAAACCGATAGAATGGGTACACGTTTTATCAAGCTTTTTCATTTCAGCTAGCTTCTACTTTTCTCTGCCATCTCTCTTTCATTTCTTAGTTCCCATTCAATTACGATCTGTCTGGTTTGCCACATAATTATTCATTTATGAAAATGCAGGCATTTTACATCCAGTGTTTCCCTAGATTTTCCGGAAAATACATTTTTTTAATTTGGATTGGGTATAGTGCAATGTGAAAACACCCATTCCAGCTGTAGTAACTCTAAGAAATATCTTAAGACAAAGCACTTTTAATGCGATTTTGAGATACAAAATACACTGTGAAATTTAATTATAAACGTTGTTGTTGGTTTGACAAGTTCGTGATTTTCATTTTATCACTTTTATCATCATTCACAGCCATAGGTTTTTAGCGTGCATATCAACAATGAATTGGTGGAAAATTTGACGAGACTTTAGGATGTGATTTGATTGTTAGGCTTTAATCATAATACGGCACGCATAAAAACTCATGCAGGAAACTCATTTCATCATCGCAGCACGCATTTGTGTTTCAGTAAGACGTTGTAAACTTTGACGATAGGAAATTCTTTAGTCCTCGTAGCGTTGAAGAGCATTTCATGTTCGTCAGAGGGTGTTTTGTCTGCTCGAATACCACTCTGTGATCATTTGATAGCATTTGCTCCAATGCGGTTTTGAATAAAGTTGCCGGATGATTGCGTTCATTGAATAACTTGATATTATTTTACGGTTTCGGTCTCCTCGTTATCCGTGAAGTAAACTGGTAAAAACTTCGGAGTCGTCGTTATCAGAGAGAGAGAAAGAAACGATTCCACTTTATGGATACCTTGTCTTTGTACTTTAAACATGGCCTTGACACCTTCATCGTTAACAATTTGCATTGCACCAAAAATATCATTTGGAAGCATGACTTGCACTTTTGAAAGTTTTGCAGAAATTGTTTGGATAATAGGTTCAGGTGGATCACTCAGAGGCTGTAAGTTGACTTTGCCATTCGCACCACACATTCCAGGCGATTCATGACTGGTCTCATGCTGTTTTCTTGTTTCAGCAGCTTTAGAAGAAGAAGTTACTTCGATCGTTGTATTTCACGCTGTTTATTTGTTGCTGTTTCAGCCTCTCTTGTGGATCTAATTGATATTATCTTCGGAGCATTCTTTCTTTCGGCACATTTATAAATTGAAAACACTAATCTAATAAGAAAGAATATTCACTTGAAACATTATTTAATATACCTGAAAAATAAACAACAAAAATTATTTTATTCCGAGGTACCTAAGAAATGGGAATAACGGGCATTTGGATGTACACAAATTAGTGTTAACTTAGACAAAACGGGTCTATTTTTTTATCCAACCTGAGCGTATAGTGTTGCCTAATGTGCGCAGAGCAAATTGACACTGATCGCAAGTTGTTCAGAGCACAATCACCCAGTGTACTCAGCAATAATTTTGACATATAACCTGCAAAACTAGTTTTAAGTGGAACCAATTATCCAACCGTGATGTGTTTTTTGACTCGGATTCAGTGATCTATTTTGGCTAATGCCGTAGTGTACCTTTCCAATAAAATTAAATTTGACTTTTCTGTATTTCTGCAAATTTTCTTGTACTAGACTGGTTCGTGCTTGGCTCGATGGTCGGTTTTGTAGGTTAAGGTTCGCATTGAATTTACTTCCTCAAATATTTCGGGATCTGAATCATCATCAATATAGGGTGAAGTATCAGTAAGTGTAGCGACCGCCGTTATATCAGGAGACTCGTTTCCAGAAGTCCAAAATTTCATGTTGTTACCGACTGTTTCGTTGTGTAATTTTGTTTTTTATATTGCCGAACTAATCCTTTCCTTAACTGTTCCACAAATTTTTGGCACACATTTTTTTAAATCCCCGACGTCAGCTCGTTATAGCCATCACCGATTAAATAAATTGTTAAATCATCAAACAAGGGCAAACATTTTTATTGGCTATAAGTTACGAGTATAATATTATAATTCAATCATTGCATGTTCTTATTTATAATTACTTACTATCTGGTTTTCCACAACTTTCCATTTATTTAGATATGTATTTTTTGATTAAATCGACAAATTTCCTACATCAAAATAAATGTAGCATATACCTAATAAATGTTGACATTAAAACCAATTACCCTTACAATTGTTTGCGGGTAAAAATATGTTCTCAATATATAGAATTCCATCAGAGCGCGCGCAGTGCATCGTGTAAAATTACTCCGGTTGTAAAAAATACAGTGTAATTTTTGACAGTGTCCTGCTCGCTCGGGTTAGATAAAAAAGTAGGCCCACTGTGTGCACACTAAGCCAATTTTACACGTGCATTTTGTAGCAAAGGGTATTTCTTGTAGAAGATGTGATTTTTTAAATATAAAAAGTTAGTGCTTTTCCTTCAATTGAATATTTAATAAACATTGATTATTTAACTATTGACGATTGGAATTTCGGCACACTTCCCTTCTTGTATGATCGGATTTTGAATTGGCACCTGAAGATTAGTATTATCCTCAACTATTTAGCATCTGAAATTTCTCACAGAAGGTTTTGTTTTTGGTTAGCCAAGGTGGACAAGTTTTCCTAATAACAGGTGTGTGATGCCTTCGCTACTTTCTAGGTAATATGTGGTTTTCGTCTATACCTTTGGTGATAAAAACGTCTATGAAATCGGGTATTTTGTTTCTATCCATAGGCCAATAAGTTGGTTGATCTTCAGAATAAAAATCGCAACTGTATGCTCTTCCTGCTGCAAACAGCTCTCTTGCTTTTTTAGAGGTTATTCTTGATTCACAGTAAGTAGGTATTCCTTGCAATTTTTTTTATTATTATTTTCCAAAAAAAATTAAATTTTTACGTAGTAAAATATTAATATCTAAGGGTAACTTAATTACAAACAAAGCTATAACGAAATGTCAACCAACATACTCCATCGAAAACCAAAAAGAAAATATGATAATGGTGATATTAATATTACATTGAAAACAGGTTATTCTAAAACTAGAGAAAATACCCAGCAGGAAAGTTATTGACGACACACTAATGACTCATCAGCGATAGTTTAACATAGCACATATATAGAAATTTATCAGCAAACGAGACTAATTTTCGTTTGTGACATATATGAGATAAATCGTATGTGAGAAGTCATAAACGAGTCTTATGTGACATATCTGAGATGAATTGTAATTTTTGATTATAATTATAATTTTTTATTGCTGCTTGAACTTTATTTACGATTTTTGTTCAGGAAAAATATCTTCAAATAGAATATTCATGTCCATAAATATACCATGTCCATAATATTAAACAATATTACAATCATCTTTCCTGATGATCTTTCCTGATCTTTCCTGAGCAATTAAAAAATGTTTACTTACCTAAATAATAATTAAATTTATTTATTTATTACAAAAGTCTCCGACCAAACGGCACAGTGGTTAAAGCATTGACGTTTGAATCGGAAGGTACCGAGTTCGAATCCCGATAGGGAGGGGCAGGATGCAAAAGAAAATTTTCATCAATCAATTACGATTTGTGATGAAATGCAACACAACTAAGTCCCCCTGTTGGAGTATAAAACTCATGGGCCGACCAATATAGGCTGGCAGTATAGCCGTACGTCTTCGATTTGGCAGGCGACTGCGAATGAAATTAGAAGTAAATTTTTATTTCTCGATTGTTTACCTACGACATTTTAAAAAGTATTTGCTATAATGAGAAAAATCGAAGACATATCATACATGTTTCGCTTACGAAATCACTTTCATGAAATTACTTTCATTGTCATGAAAGAAGAACGGCATATGACATGTCTCTTACTTGTCGTCTTATGTTGACAGTTTTTGTACAAGTGGTTTGAGAAACTAATGTGACTTGTCATAAATTACTCATTTAGTCAACATACCAACAGAAATTCACACAAAATATTTTTTTTCTTTTTCATACACATTCAGAACAAAACTATGAAATATAAACGTATGTGTTTCGTATATATTGATTCACATGCATGTTGACAAACAACTGGGTGTTGTGTAGTAAATTATATTATTGAAATGCTCTAAGAACAAGAAGAATTCGATGAAAATTCTTGCAAGTTATTGAACAATTCAACATCTTTATAAAAAGTGCTGGTTTGTGTTAGTGATAGTTTATATTTTGGGAGGCGGTAATTATTATAATTCCGAGTAGCTTTGATGATTAATTCAAGATAAGTCGTTAGGTTAATATTTGATTTTATCATACCAAGTTTAATATTGTAGATTGTAATAACGTATTCAAACTCTGTGAGTTGGGTAATCAATACAATTTTCTTGTAATAAAGTGATTTTGTTGATGCATGGGACGGTATATGTCTATAGCTCTTAGCGATATGTTTTGTAATATTTGAAGTTCATTTATAGTAAATATTAGCTCGCAAAACCCCATACCTGGATTAATTATATAAGATGTGGATGAATATAACTGAAGTACAAATTGTAAGTCAGACTATAGCGAGTCTCCCTTTTAAACACTCCTATACAAGGAGAAATTTTAAGTTTTAAGGAATTAACAGTTCGGACTCATTTGATGCTTGAGCTCTGAACACCAAAATTTCCTGTAGGTTCGAATACATTTGATGTTTCAGTTCAGAGTTGTTTTTGTACCCATAAATAATGGCTATATCGTCCGCAAATAGTTGTATTTTACCATAGAATTTAATTTCAAATATTATCGTTAATATAAAAAAACTAAAATTCAACTCAGAATCGATCCTTGGGAGACAACACAATGTAAACTATGTTTCCTAGTTGCCGATTTTTATATTAAAATCACCTCCGATTATGAAACTTGGTATCCAAGTGATTTAAATAATGTGCAATAGTCTTCCTGAATTAGATTATATCTTGAGGGGCAATATATTGACGATACACTATATTCTTTGTTGTTATTTATATATACTTTTAAGGTGACTACTTGCATAAATTCCTCTTCAATTTTAAGATTTATAAAGTGTTTGATGTTTTTTTTCTTATAACCATACCGACGATCCTCCTTTTGCTCTTCCTGTCGAATGAGCGATACTATAGGTCCGTCTATTTTTTCAGTATTTAGAAAAATTTTTAATTCTGGAAAATGTTGGTTAGAGCTTCAAGGCATTTCTCTAGTTTAGAAGAGAATGATTCTTATTATCCTTCGGAACCCTGTTGTATCTTCGACAGTGCCTGTCGGAGTAAGTGGTTTTGTTTCTTAATCTTTGCGTTTTATTTCTTAATCTTTGTGGCTTATTCGCTATTTCACAACCTCTGTAGTTTTCGGGATGTGGATTCTTGCAATGAACACATTTTCTAGCAATATCTTTACTGATTTGCAACCTTGACATTTTTTGCACGGCGGTATTAGACCGCTATTTTGTCAATGACTCTATTTTAACTCTCATGTTAAGTATTGCCTTGATATTGTGCACATCTTCCATTTTTTCTTTGTGATTAAAAGTGAGCATAAATAGTTGCTATTGCCCTTTTGTTGATTTGAATTCCTTCAACCTCGAAACTGAACGATTTTGCTTCTCAATGTTGATTGATGAATGATGACTATTGTTTAGAAATACGAGTTTGTACTCAGCTACCGTAACCAACTTCATAATCGATTGTATAGTGGACAGATTTGATATAACAACGACATTTATTTGCGGCGGAGATTTTACTTTTATTTTAGCTGATTATTGTTCTAAAGCTAGTTGAATTTTGATGATTCTAGAAACAGCGTCTAGAAACATCTTTGGATGTTGATGCTAAAGTTTTTCCCATTTCTGGTGAATGTTGAACTTTCCTTTTCTTGCTTGGTCTTTTATTCCTTTTCAACATGCAGTTTGTTTCTTTTTTTATTCTTCTTCGTCCGTATGGAGGAATGGGTTAATGTCATCATCGATTGCAGGTTTTGATGTCGTTCCATGTGCTGCACGCGTTTGAACTGCTTTTTTTAAGCACTTCATTCTCTTTCTTTAAAATAGTAGCCACTTAGCTGTAAATTCTTTTATTTCTGTTAACCGTTCACGGAGTTCACCGTTTTACTTTTTGCACTGAAAGATATTTCCACTTGAAGATCTTAAATATTGCAAGTCATTCCACAAGTTTAAAAGAAGCTAAAATTTTATGCTGTTAAGTTTGTAATATTGTTAAGACACATGCACAGAGTTAATTGCAACAAGTTTCAATTAAGAAATTGGTTCAACAAATTTCAAATGATTGATATGTGGGTGGCTTTCTAGAATGGTCATGACATGGTCCCTTTCATGATTCATACTAATCGAGCAACTACTGCGGTTGGAAATATAAATAATGCCGACTCCAGGAATCTTTGATTTGTATAAACCATCGTTGCCGTAGACACTTGGCGCAACACACTAACACTTAATAAACACATTTTATTAAACACTTGCTTTTTTTATTTCTCAAAATTTTTTTTGCGAAATAAAAAGCAAGTGTTTAATAAAACGTGTTTATTAAGTACTAAACAACAAAGTTCACGCTCAGGAGAATGAAAATTTATTTTTCTGCCACATTTACGAGATAGAAATAAATAAAGTCAAAAAAAACTTAACAGAAAATAATTTCCATAGCATTTGTATGAAAGTTTTTTTCTCGTGTTTACGTTTTTTGGGCCTACATACATACATACCTTATTTTTTTTATTTGCCTTCGACTTGGCCGTGTACATATACGCAATGGCATTATGATTGACTGTTTAGTTAATGTGTCATACTCGGACGATTCAATAAAACATCCCATACAAGTTTTTATTATATACAACTATTTAATTCGAAAACCATATTGCTTTATTTTACTGTAATATTTAACTCTTTGTCTGCCAACTTCCCCCTGTATTGGTAAGTTATAATTTTCAGCAAATAATGTCGAATATAAATAAATTTCCCGCCCTTAACTTAAGTAAGTTAGATACCGTCACTAACGACGTACGTATACAATTTTCTTAAATTAAATTTTAATTGGAAAAATTAATACGCAGACGACGTATATAATTTGTGTTTATTTGAAATAAAAAAAGAGTTAAATTTTTAAAAGACACTTAATGAGATATTTCGAGTAATAATAACAGGTATTATGCTTACTATAACATAAATTATTTAATAGGGTGATTACAAAGCATGTCAATGTCGTACTACTATAGAATCACCATCTTTGAATAGCAAAATTATATTTTATCCATATATTACCATGGCATAAATATTAAATTCGAATACGAGTATATCCATCCATATTAAATCTATAGAAATTTTTCATCCCTGCGTGAATATTTAATGGCATTTTTTACAACAAGTATATATGTATACTCGTAAGTAAATAAGGCAAAAATATTCCTAAATAAATTTGCATAAATTGATTTGTGTACGGTTGGGTAAATCGCTTGTACCTACTTATATTTTCTTCTGAAAAACTTTATGACTTTTATTATATTGCTAAATTGAATGTCTCGTATCCGTTATATATTATTTTCGTTTGTCGTCAATATCGTGATGTTTGTACAAATTGATGTTCTACGAGTAAGGACACTGAACCTACATATTTTTGTAAAAATAGTATATATAGGGTGATTGGAATATTTTTCCATTAGAAATGTTTTCGCTCGAAATTGAATCATCCATTATGGATTTACATTCAGTTACAATACGAAATTTGCCAGTTTAGTGAAAACAATTTTTTCGAAGCCGTATTATTTCACAAATCGATCGGCTGTATTTGTCTATACGATTACCATTGTCATTGTTGTTGTGGACGTATTCATTTGTGAGAATGGTACCCAGGCCGAGTCTATATCCTACACCCGCTGCGTCTATCGAATTCTTTGGCTTTGGTTTGAGTTTGGTATTCTTGGTCAGATTAAAACCTTTTTCCATCCCTGCCGCCAGGGTGTCCATCAGAAAGGTTTGCATTTTTTTTGCCGGCGAATATTAATATTGACAGTTCATACTTGACAGTAGTGAAGTACACGTGGTAAATTAATCATGGAAAAGTATTCGATTGAACAAGGCGTTTTAATAGTGAAAACCTTTCACACAAGTCCATTTTCAATTACATTAATATTAAGAAAATTACGTGAAAGTTTCGGAAGGAATATCATTAACTAAAAATTAATATTAAGTTTCCAAATAAATTTTATTTTCGTCTTTTTCTTCGTGTTATGATCGTGTCGTTTTATATTTGTGTGTACACTTTTGTTTATCATGTTGCATATGATTAAACAACCTGGTGGCGAGTTGGTGATGAGCTCTATATTGAGCGTGGCTAAGCGGAGATACCGAAGGATGTCCGTCTAATGCAAATTCTTGATCTTTCAGTTTGTTTGTTCGTTCGTTTGCTCTCGGTTGTAGCCGAATGTGAGGAAAACACTGGTTTCGCATTGAAACTAGCGCGACATTCAGAATCAGAAAGGCAATTCTGAAGTTCTCCTCTGAAGTTGTCGATCGTGCGGAACAGCGTATCCGCGACAACGTTATCTTTGGATATAATCCAAATGTCGTGCCTGTCTTGGATTACATTCAATTTTAGACTGAATTGCTCTCGTCAGAGGTTTTTGATCGGTGTTAATGGTGAACTCCCGACTTTCAACAAAGTATCTAAAATGTTCCATCTATAAATATGTAGATAGCAAGTAATTCGAATGCAAAATATTTTCGCTCGCCATTCGGGTCTTTTTCAAAAAGAATCCTAGAGGCTCCTAACAGCCGTTACTCTTTTGCTGTAATACTGCGAGGTAACGCAATTGTACACAATTAGGTTTTAAGTTTTGTATTTGCGTCTTTACATTCGTCGGGCCAAGAGAAATTTTTCGGTGTCCTGATCTTCTTTAGCAGAGCGGAAATACATTTTGCGCTTTTTATGTTAACACCAAACTAATCGAGTCGCTAGAACAGCTGTTCCAGCTGGAGTTTGTGTTGTTCCTCATTTTTCGATGCCACGAAGGTATCTTCGATGTACGTGAAACTGAAGTGTAGATCGCGCGGGACTTGGTTGATCAAACATTGAAACGTTTGTGCAGCATTTCTAAGACCGAATGGCGAGAAATTTTGAATAGGGTACAGAGTAACGATCCTGTATTGTCACCGAATTAATTCGCCGATAATCTTCAAACCGTCTCCAATCGTTCTCTTTTTTTCTTGCCACATATAGAGGACAAGAGACGGGAGATGCCGATGCGTGGCTGATATTTAATTTTAACATATGTTGAAATTCGTTGTACGCGGCTTTGTGTTGAATCGAATCTAGTCTTCACGGTAGATGACCTGTATTAGGATATGATGAACCACGGAATATTTAACGGGTAAATAGTAATTGCGTCCTGCTATTATAATTACTTCAGTAAACCTGTTAAACCTGGAGGATTTTGTGCCGTAGGTGTTAATTTCCAGGATATTGGCGGCTGATAGAACTTTTGAATTCAAATTAAAAAAATATGACGTGCCGTCACGTCCGAGGGGGGCAGCGAAAGGTCAGCTCCCGTATCGATATAAAACTTTTTATTGGGTCGTAAATGAAAAGTCGGCCGTTAGTGTGTTTAAATTAGTTTGCGACCGATGCGACCATGTAATTCGATTGATTGCGAGAATTGATATTTTTGGTCACCACAAAAAATTTATAACTTCTCATGTATTGAGTTTCGTTATGGGTGCTTAACCATGGCCATCATAAATTCGGTTTATTGCGCTTTTAGGTATTGAACCTGGTTTACATTAACTGACGAATTGGCCAACCAGCTCGCGTATTTGCTGCGTCTTCGAGATAGTTTGAAGTACTTGATTCTGTGAAATGCGATGGTATTTTCGTTTAACTCTTATTGGTAGTCGTGGTTAATACTAAAGCACAAGTGCAGGTGGATTACTACCACTTGATGGTGTACTCCATTACTACCACTTGATGGTGTACTACAAGACATACTCTCTGTCCACTTTGTTGTTAAATCTGAGTTTTCTCTTAGCAACATTGTTCATATTGTTTCAGAAACCTAATACCTCAAGAATTCGAATCTGTGTTTAAAATTTAAATTGAAAAACTCAAACTTTTCAGTAGTAGTATATCAGGATGTACTCGTACCTACGCGTCGTGTTAATATTTTAAAAAAAATTTTGTTATTTTCCAAAGAAACTAGAATTAATTAAATTATAGAAAAATTTGTGTAGGACGCGTTTGTTGTGTTGCCTCGGTTGACATAAATATTCGACAAAATAAATGAGTGTGTCGGTTCAATAATAAATTAATTTTTTTATATAGAACACAAATTTAGGTATATTCTCGAATTGTTTCGACAAGCTGAACACAACCTACTTACACACAACATTTTCTTTCCACCTTTGCTTTTTTGTTCAGGTTTACATATAATTTCCGCAATGTAGAAAAACATTTTTCTCTCTTGGCATATGAAAAGTAAGCAACATCTAGTCGTCGTGTGGCAAGTATTTCAAAAAGCAGAAGGTCAATTACATTTTCGTGGCCTAGAATAATATGTGGCAAATAATGGAAATCATGTTATCGTGCGCATTTAAGAATTTTCCACATTATTTTAATTTTGCTGCCTGGTGATAGTGACGCACTTGCAAATGGAACAAGCTATTGTTTATATTTAATAATGTTTTTTTAAATTACATTTCCTTTTTAAAACAAGAAAACTGTTATAAATTTTCTTTACGATAGCAATAAATAATTTTCAACTTATTTTATCTATTTATTTCCAGAGAACATTAACCATCGCAACATCAGTGTCATAGCGCTCGATATCATATAGATTGTTATTAGTTGGATGATTGATGACAGAAATAGGATATTTTGCAGACGAGGCACAAATTGCTGAAAGAAATCCTTAGTCGAGAGGGGAAACACGTATCTTCAAAACTTTTAATTTAGTTTTAACACAAAGTGACTTTAAATATAACCAAAACCAGACGCAATCATGTTTTTTGACAAACGAAAATCGTTGGGTACGCCTAACCTAACCAAAATGATTATATTTTTCTATATAAAAATAATGAGCAAATAAATCCTTTACATAAATGCATATCCGTTCGACTAAACACAAAGAGGAGTTTATTTAGGTCAATTATCAATGAAAAATTAAATTAATTATTATTATTATAAAGCAAATACAAAACTATCAAACATAAAATTATTAGATGTGGAACTGATTTGTGGTTCCATTGTTATTAAGTGGGACGACCAGGAAGATACGGATAAATAAGGATTTCCAATTAGTTTATTGCATTGGCAATTTCGTCACGTACTGCTGTGCAGTACAAATGTTTAAATTAATTAATTTTAATTTCATGAAAATGAGATTAAAATTAAAGGATGAACTCGAATGGCATAAGGTGAAATGGATGAATAAAAAAGCGGAACCTGGAATGGCTTATTGCCCGACAGAGGTGAGTCAATATTTTTCAATTTTTTAATTTCATAGTTGGAGAACATTTTAAATAATTTGATTACAAACATGTGGATAATTGCAAACCTGTTTTTGAATTCCGACGAAAGGTCTCTTTTGCTGCCCGATAGATAAATCAACCAGCCAATTGAAATAGTGCTTTTAAATATTTGCTTTTATACAATGCAGTCTGTTTTCATTAATTAAATAATTAGTTTTAATTTTAATTTCAAGTGGGCCTGAGCTATATCCTAAACATTAAAGCTATTTTTCCTCCTACCAGTGACGATCGTGTTGTACCAATCGCTTGGAGAATGTAATGAATCTTATTTTTTGCTGCAGATTTTATAGTTATATGTCGAAATCGTTTATCATAAAAGGATGACTTAGACACTAAGTATTTGCGATCGGTCACTTCCAATGAATTGTTATGATCCGTTACCATTTTCAACCACGTTAATGCTGTTTTGAAATTTCTACTTGCCCAGTACAAGTATTGGAGGACGCTATGAGGTGTTTAGTTTTGAAGTCATAGTCTCGTCCTAGACATACATCCAATCCTTAAGCGCATCCAAACTATGCACTAGCTTCTTCCGATCCCCTCAGCTGGCTGGTTTTCAAAGTTATTTCATCTAGTTCATCAGCCGCATCTATTCTCGATTTGAATTTGTCACATATTTGGCAAGTATCCTTTCTAGGTACATGAACGGGTAGGTTTTGTTCAGAAACAAATTTTCTGTATATATTTTGACTGACTGGCTGTGCTCCATCTTCAATACACTCCTTTGTAAAGACATTTTTCTAACATAAAACGCTGATCTAGGTATCTACGATTAGGGTTATGGCCTCGTGTGTAATGACTTTTGTATGCAGGAATCTGTTGTTATGAGTTTTGATAAATTCAGCTCGATTTTCGTCAGTTTTATTCGCACTTGAGCTCTTTCTTCTTAAATCATCTCCTACTTGTCCAGACGTTTTTTCCGGAGAGCACTTGTCCTTCTACCATCAGAAATTTGAAATGTTTGCAGAAAATATTGCTTGCAAACACTCTCACTCATGCAGAACTTTTGTCCTCTGTTCCCATTACGGCGTTGTCGGTTTTGAACTGCTTGTTTTTAACAAGCTCACAGATGTAACAATTCTAGCGCTTAAAATCGCCCATCGTCCAAAATGAGAGTCAAACAAAACTTTTCTGTTCTTCACTTACCGTCTCATAACACTTTCTTCTACAGTCTCTATTTCAAACGCTTTGTTGCCCCCATAATTTCTTTTTGCAAATATGAGAGCTGGGCTGCTAATCTTTATCACCAATGTCATTAACAGAAAAATTCCAATTACTTTTTCCTTCTATTTTGTGAAACAATAACTAGGTATTTAACAAAAGAAATTTAAAATAACATAAAATATGTTTAAAAATTAAAATTAGACAAGTGAAAATATACGAAAATATGCACAACCCCTGGGTTTAATTTTTGTCCAAAACTGAGATTTAAAGGTTAGGAGTTTACCTTTGTTTCACATACATTCTAGATGCAAATATATAATTTTTTCATTGTTTGTATTAAACAAAATTACGATTTATTTGTGTACATCTAGACATACACAAAACAACAGTAACATTTCCAATTTTCATTGGAAGTAAAGACATAACAAATATGGTGAAATGGATAGAACTGACAATCTTCTTCTTGATAATGACTAACGCCACTTTTGCACAAAATAGTTTCGTCATTAACTTAATGTTTGGTGGTGTAAAACCAAATTTAAAAAAAAATTGACCTACACCACTTTTGGCCTCAACGGTTCATATGTATTACATGAAATCAACATTTAGGTAATATTAGTGATAATCGAATACGTATTGTGATAAAATAAGACTTTTGTAGTTTTGATCGTTTCTGTTCCGTTCCATATCCTTTATGTACTACATACTGGTTTGTTATGCCCCCTTTTCATCTATTTTGGAACATAGCGTTTTGAAATGTGTCATAGTAAACCGGATCATTAACCCGCACAATAACGCATACATTTGAGATTATTTTTTATTTATTGCAACCGCATACAACCGAGAGATAACCAGTAGATAAAATTATTTGCAAGCAGTAAATATGAAATAGGTGAAATTGATGGAGAATGGCAACCGAGCATCAAAACAATATATTTACGAAATTTTCAATTATAGTCAAGCTAGATTTAATAGACTGTTACAAGACACGAAGTAGGGTAGGCCTATTCTTTAAAAAGTTGAAGTAAAGACATATTCAGATTGCTGATTCCACAGAAGTTACAACCTGCGACTAAATTACTAGATATACTCGGGACAAGTAATATTTTATAGAAATTTTGTGATAGTAGTGTTGAAAGGGTTATGTCGGTCACCATGAATATCAGGATCATAAAGAAATTTTACTGGTAAACATATTTTACTTCTATCCGAATTATTTCGTTGAGTTAATAACATGGCGGTGTTAATCCCTGTCGTTGGATGTCACTCTTTTGTCACATAATGTAAATAATGTTTTCATTAATATTCCAAAATACTCGGGATGCTGCTTGACAGAGAGAATATTTCTAGCCCCACTACTTTTGTAGAGTTATGGAGGATTAAGAAATTAAACGAAACTCCTAAGTTCAATTCGTTTCCATGACGAAATAATCCGAGATAAGTATGGTTAACTTCACCATGGAAGCTTAGCAATGTTAATTGTTTCGATGTTGTCTCGGATTATCTCATTTTGAAAACGAGTCAGATTTTCAATTTTTGTTAACTTACCTGATCCTCCAGAACCCCGCATCCACTCGTTCCAAACCAGACAGAATCTGAGTTACGAAAACTTAAGAAGTTTAACGAAAACTCTAAATTCGATTCTTTTCTATGACAAAAAGATCCTTCTCAAGAAGATCAGACTGATAAAGTCCGCCATGAAAACTTAGTACATCTGTCAAAGGAAATATACAGGGTGGCGCACGAATCGTGCTACAAAAACAAAACGTAATAACTTTTTTTCTGTGTGACTAATCGGCTTTATTTTTTTTTATTGTATAGATAATTCAATTTTATTTTTATTTAACTAATTAGTTTTGAAAATGATAGACCGTAAATGACCTCCATGCTCATTCACGCATGTGCGACACCTGATCAGAAAATTATTCATTGCGCACTGAAGGGTTGAAGTCGGGATCGCCTCAATTATTGTTGTAATGGACTGCTTCAATTCAGTCAAATTCCTTGGTTTCGTTTTAAACACCTCTTGTTTGACATAACCCCATAAAAAAAAATCTGGTGCAGTGAGGTCAGGTGACCTTGGGGGCCAGCGGAAAGTGGAGTTTCTGGATATTAATTTATTTGGAAATTTTCGTTGGAGCTCCTCCATAACCGGTCTGGCTATATGTGCAGTTGCTCCATCTTGCTGGAACCAAATGCTGTTAAAAGGGATACGTCTTCGCCGCAGTTCTGGGTAAAAAAAATCTTTCAACATGTTTAAATAACGGTCCCCATTTACAGTTACTGTTTCACCGTTTACTTCAAAGAAGTATGGCCCGACAATGCATCTTGATGAAACTGCGCACCACACTGTCACTCGTTCTGGGTGCAGTTCCGTCTCATGGAGTATTTCTGGATTAGTTTCACTCCATATACGACAATTTTGCTTGTTTACATTGCCGTTTAGATCAAAATGGGCCTCATCAGACATAAACAAGCAATTTATGAAGTTGTTGTCTTCTTCGGCCATTTCAATAATTTTCCGGCAAAATTCCAGGCGAATAGGCAAATCCAGAGGTTTTAATTTGCTTGTAATTTGGATTTTGTACGGAAACAAGTTTAAGTCATCATGAATTATCCGTTGTAATGACCGTCTGCTAACTCCAATTTGCGCCGATAACTCTCGAGTCGAAACACTTGGATTTGCCTGAATTGATGATGCTACAGCTGCGATTGTGGCTTCGACCCGAACATAGGGATCTCGATTGTACGGTCTACGTGCGATGCTTCCAGATTCAGCAAACATGCGTACCAACCTCATAATGGTCCATCTACTCGGGGGAGTGCCGCCAAACTCCCGCCTAAATTCCCTCTGGACGGAAATGATGGACTGCAAAGCATGGTAGCGCTGCACTATCCAAATCCTCGTTTCGGTATTCCAAGCATCCATTTTAGTAAATTTAAATAATAATCTGCAAAATAAAAAAAATAAAAAACAGATTAGTCACACAGAAAAATAGTTATTACGTTTTGTTTTTGTAGCACGATTCGTGCGCCACCCTGTATATATAGAATTCTAAATCTTTTGGAGTGAAGATGAAAACAAAATGTGAATAGAAATACTAGAGAAAACACATATAATTAATTTAATGGACGGGAAAAATATCGTTTGGCTTACGTTTAGCCATAACACAATGAAACGTAAAAACATCTTGAGCATTTTAATTTATTATGGAAACGATAGGAATTAGCCCATCAAAGATTTCATTTCAATGAAATTTTTAGTGGACAAGAGTTCATTTTTCGTTAAATTTTTTATTACAACCCAACCCAAAGAAATTAGTAGGGTTAGAATAGATTATAACTAATAAAGTAAACCAAGCTAAATAAAATTTCAATATCATCACGATTATTTTGGTAGCAAAAATAAATAAAATTTCTTAAAGAGTAGAGTGGAACTAAAATCTAAAAGTTTTGTTAGATTGGTAATAACTTAACGAATTAGTTTTAACTCTGTGTATTTAGACATCTCCATGGAAACGTATTCATACGAAAGCAGGAATTCTCGAAATAGGCAACCACAACCTTGTCTTTTTTAGGCTTAGTTAAAGTTAGCTCAACATAAAATGGTCGATAATGCAGATTGCGTTTTCGCTATTTTAAAACGAAATAAATTTCTTGTATTTCGAAACATTTCGAAAGAAGTTATTGTTAACGAAATTTATATTCGTATTTTCACAGTTATTCATGGATGTAACTATGACGATTCGTTGTGGCATGGGCATAATTTCATAGGTAATTTTCAGTTGTCTCATTTTTTAACGTTAAAAAGGTTTTGCGTCAAAATTTTTTCGGATGAGTTTGAGAGAGGGTAGGGGAAATAAATTCGAGTTTTCATAGTTAGTCTTTTGTTGGTCATTAATCTCACTAGAATATTCCAGTGTTCTTCTAGGTTTCGCCAGATCTATGATTATTTTTGAAAATAGGGCGAGTTCTTCAATGGTTTTTACTCTTTTAACTTCATTCATAAAAATATCAGTTTTTTTTACTGTGAGCATGTATTTTTTGACAGCTCGCATTTTTATGTAAACATTTTTGAATGACTAATTTAAAACAAAATGTAGCCGTACGTCCTCGATTTGATAGGCAACTATGTAAGATAGGATGTGAAAAGCTAACCGCGAAATAGTTGGGAGTCCTTCGGCCCCTAGGACAGATTGCAGAGATTAAATCATTACAAAAAATATTTAAAATATGCAATTTGCAATTAATGAATGCATTACCATTTTCGTTTATTGCGAAAACCACTTCAAGAAATTGCTATATTCATATTCTACAATTATTATTTTGGGAGGATTTAATAAGTTAATGATTTTTACACTCATGTACCTCAGAGAACACTGGGCCAGGCATAATTTGATAGTATAGTTGCAAGAGTTTGAAGGAGCGTAATTTCTATTTTTCTGATTGGTTAATTATAAAATTGTTCAGTTCGCTACATCGAAACACATAATTATAAAAAGACGACCAGCTGGCAAGATTACTGTCTCAAACTTCTGAGACTTTTTCCAATCGTCTTCTGAAATTATGCTTATGTCAATGTCGTGGAGAGATTTATAACCAACTGGCAAAATATTAAAAGCGAACTAAACTTTAATTAATCATAACTTAATTTCGGCCGACTATATAAAACAGCAAAGACACAATCTGTATTATCGACTATTCTGTTTGCAATCCTGGCTGTGTGCCAAACTTAAGACAAATCGGTTACTACAGTAAAAACTGGGTTTGGGACAGATTTTTCGATCGATTTGCCATAGAGTTTTTGAAAACTTTTTTATTTACCGAAAATTTTATTTAAAATTGACTTTTATCTTAAGTTTGGCACACAGCCCTGTATGCAATTTCTCCACTGTGTGGAAAAATAGTTCTTATTCCATACTCTCATTCAGTACTACAAAATATTCAAGACACAAAAATATCGATTTTGAACAAAAATAATTTTCTTTCTCTTTCTCTTACACGTTTTTGTTATATTTTGTATCTCCAGGTTCATGTGACAGGTTGGCGGATAAATACGCACACAGCTTTCAAATTTTTTGTCATTTTAATTTCTTAGTACTTTTTATTGTAAAATTTTTAATTATTAAAGTAAATTTTTATAAATTATGGTGCAAAATAAGTGATCGCAATCATCAACGTTAAATTAGAAAGGTAATACAACTCTATTTTAATATGGCGTCGCCATATAACTACATATAAAATGTAAATATATTTGCGACAACGTAAATTTTTGATAAAATGTTGTTGTTTTATTGTGCCTGACAGATGAAAATATTATAAACAAATATTTTCTTTATATTTAAGGACAAAAAATCTTTAATTTCAAAAGAAAATTATAACTAGTTCCATGTGAAAAGTACTTAGGAAATCGACTTTATAGCATGGACTAGTATGGATCCTTCTAGTATGGATTTCCGTGTACTTTAAATGGTTCTTTCCATAGAAAGAGTGTGGTTTTTGCACGCGAATGTAAACGGAATTCTGTCGGTATGGCACATTGGGAATATGCTAATGTAATAGATCTTCTTTATCGACATTTTAGTCGGTAATTTTAAGTTGTTAATTTAAATTTGTATTATCGGTATTTTTCGGTTGAACCTAATGGTTGCATAATTTGAATCTGTGTTAACGGCATTTTCAGTTGAATCGCATCTACCTTGCCGACATTTATTACTTGAACAGTATGACTTGAAGATGAGAAAATATAGAAACAAGTAAAATATAAAACCTATGAAAATCAATAAACCTTGGATACCTCATTATTCGGAAATTTTTGGTTACCATTATAATTTCTTATTTCGAATAGCATAGATACAATTTTTGCGCTGGACATGTGCGTGTCAGAGTCATAATTTACCAGTCGATTTAAACGTTACACCTACAAAATGATAGCGCACCTGAAAGTGGCGAATCATTTAAATTATTCACATGAAACTAAAAGTCAATGTCACGTGTTTAATTCCCACGGATTTGTTTTGAATTAAAACGTAATTAGCCGACAGTGCGATAACAATATAATCGTAAATAAAATCATGAGTTTAGACCATAATTGCGATTATATACGAAAGTCAGGATTATCCATTCATGCACTAACACCAAATGAGTCCATATATTATTTCTTATCGAACGCCGATTGACAAGCCGTATACACAAGTGCAATGATAAGCTCGTATCATAATTACTAAAACATTTCCGCATTTGAGTTAATTAAAATAAATAATTACGACAAAATAGACCAAAGTACTTTAAATGCGTGCTTTCCTGTTTAGGGCATTAAGTGTTAATAATCGCATTGAATTATTATTTTGCTTATAAATTATTAAATTAATATTCTGTGGCGATTGTATCGTGATTCGCGCTTCGAACTAATATAATAGATGCGAGTTCTTGTTAATTATTATAAAAACGCGATGTACCCAAATTATAATAATTTTTCAAATTATCGTTGTTGCGTTTATAAAAATTGTGTGCGATTGATTTAAGATTATTTACCAGGTGTGTAAATATGAACCCGGAATTTTTTAAGAGTATTTTATTCAAAGGATTTCCCATTATTACTTATAAATTTTTCCCATCTCTCATGAATGCCATACCAAAAAACTGTTCTTCTTTTGAGGCAAACCAGTTATCGAGCTATTTTTGTACATTTTCGTAGGAAGTGAAGTGCTCCTCAGCATGTCCAATTAAATGCTTCCAACGTTTCCATGACCGATTTTGCTTTGTGTGATGGTGCATTATCATGAAGCAAAGCAAAATCAGTTTGTGTTGCCTTTTATCATATTCTGGTCAATTTTCACGCAAAGCTCGGTAGCGTTCAGTATTTACGGTTTCACCAGGTTTTAGCAGCTCAAAATAAATCACACTCTTCTGATCCCACCAAATACAGAGCATTGCCTTTCGTCCTAATCGATTTGGCCCTGCAATCGGGGTCGATGGTTGTACTGGATCAACCCAAGACATTTTGCACTTTGGATTCTCAAAATAGATCGATTTTTCCCGCCAGTCACAATTCGATGGTGAAAAGACTTTCTTTTGTATCTGGCGAGTAACATTTTGCAAGTGGTTTTTCTATTTTCCTGTTGCTTTTCATTCAGTTTATGCGGAACCCATTTTTCCAGCTTTTGAATCTTTCCCATGACTTTTAAACGTATGGAGACGGCCTCTCGTGACACAATCAATTGATCCGCGAATTATTTTTGCGTTTGAGCGTCATCCTCATTCAACAATGCGTGCAATTCACTGTCTTCAAACTTTTTTCGTGTTCTTCCACGTTCTTCGTTTCTCACGTTAAAATCACCACTTTTGAATTTATAAAACTACTCATAGCATTGTGATTTAGCAAGAGCAAGCTCACCGTAACCTTTGACAAGTATTCGATGTGATTCTGCAGCAGTTTTCTTCAAACGTGGTTTGTCGAAAGGTACGTTGACAGGTGGCGCCATTTATTGGTAAATGCCGGTTTCATATTTACACACCTGGTAGTCGAATTTTGAATAATTATTGTTATTACGTAATTTGTGACGTCCGCATTTACGTTTTCGTTACGATGACACAAAATAAATCGAGCCTCATCGCATTTTTGATATCGGCTTGATCATTGGCATATAACGTGTTAATTTTATGGTATGTAAATCGCGTGAATATCAATCGTCTCATTTCTTCTGTTTTTATTATAATTACCGCGTTATTTTCTTTGTTGTACAGTCAAAAAGAAAAACAATTTATTACTTCTTTCATTTATGTATATCGTGATGATATTGAACTTGGTCCAAAGTTTAAATAAACGAAAGTTACGTGTTTGTGTATTCGTTCATCAAAATAGAACGCACGAGTTGTACTAAAATTTTCGCTTTTATTTTTTTATGTAATAGGATTATCGCGTGAAAATTATTCATCACGATTGCGACCGATTTTTTGGTTTCGAGACCAATTACATCCAATTAAGCGAATGAATTTTAATTTTTCACGTCTACCAACGATGACCGACCACAACCACATCCATATTGAATTGTTTATTTATGTATGAGATACGAAAATTTTCCTTTCGTGTTTGTTTTGCAAAAGCGGTATGATTTCTCTAGGGATGGGTGCATTTAGAAACTATTAAAGTTCCACCTTAAATCAATCATACAATTGCCTTAGGAATAATACATTTTGTATATTGTATATACATTTGGCTGAACCATTTTGTGAATTTTTAATCAAGGTGATTGAGTGGAAAGGTCAGCCAAAATTTTAATCCAAATAAGTGATGCGGGGAATGGGTTGTTCGTAATGTGTATAATCGGGCAAGTATCGTTCGCCTGTGGGCGAATAAATTGCGATATAATTCTTATTTGCACCTGTTAAAATGACAAATTTATATTTTACTCACGTATTCTTACTAAGAAAATATTATTCACGTAATCGAAGGTGCTAAGATTGTTGTGTTTAGGTACTACTAGCCAGTGATAACATTCATCGAATGTCAAACATTCGAATGGATGTTTCGTGTATTTCGAAATTTGGCACAATTTTTTTTGGACTTAAATGTAAACAGGGAATTAGCTCCAAGCTCTAATAAGGAAAACTAAATTTTAGCTTTGCCTTAACGAGGTCCCGCATTTTTCATATATGTAGTGAGCTTGTTACTCATCTGTACCACAGGATCGTTGTTTGTCGTAGGTCCCACCTTCGTAAAAAATAAAAATACTGTTTCTTGGTTTAATTGTTAATCGGTCCTCTATTGCCGGAACCCCATATTAAATAAATAAAACGATGTATACCTGTTCATTTCGAATTAGGGCTTAATAATAATTGAATTAAGTGGAATGAGAAAGACTCGATATTCATTATCGCAAAGGCTTATGTAGTACACCCGGATTTCGTCCAAAAAACGCATAAATGATCTGCAGCCTTAGCAAACTGTTGCAATTTTCGACGAGAGAGGAAAAATAAATTGGTATTAATAGTTTCAGAACCTAATCAGTGGGATCTAAGTGATTTGAAAGCAACGCATAACTTAGCATAGAAATTAAAATTAATTAATTAAATTTTCTTTAAAAATCTATTTCATCCTGTCCTTTTGCCAATAAATTTAAAGCTACTTCCTACATAAAATTTTCCAGTTTTTCAGATAATATAAATATTAGTTTTTGAGTGAGTTATTCCTATAAAGTCGCTTTCTATAACAACAAAAGGATAAGACGCGTCCCGCAATCGTTTTCGGAGCAAACAAACCGTTTCCTGTCAACTTTGTCATCATTCAACAATTTTAAAATCTCAAAATTGTGCGTTTACTCACAATTAATGTTTTGTTACGCATAGGGAGTGTAAAAAAAGAAAATGAATTACATACAAAATCATTTTTAAACAGTGGAAGAAAAATACAGATAATTTTTTCCTAATTCCCAATTCCTTATTCCCATGGAAAGCCAGAATAGAACCACAGTAATGTTTTTTTTGACATTGAAAAAATAGTATGGCTACGGCAAGACATGGGTGCTGGCATAAACCAATTATGGTTAAATTTTCATTCTAATTTGATCGTTAGTAGACATAACATACAATTCCACGATGGCTGCCAGATATACCGAATATACAACTACACGGTTTCAGTGATGTAACCTCAAGATAATATGATGCAGTTGTATAAGGTCGGAGAAAAACCCAGAATGGATAATATGAATGTCGATTGGCAATTGCAAGGTCTAAAGTAGCTCCAACTAAGGTAATCGTCATCGCACGACTAGAATTATATGAAGCGTATCTTCTAACAAAGTTGCTTATGTTAACAGCATCAATGTTGTGAATGAATATAACTGATTTGATTGCGTGAACTGACTCTACTATTGTGTTGAACTGGCTGAGCGATCATCCTGCCCTATGGACCACATTTGTCAGAAACTGAACATCACAAATTTTAGAACATACATATTCTTCGATAACAAAGGCGTCATGTTCCTCCAGGATCTATTAGCCTAGCTGATCTAGCATCTAGAGGAATTCTCCACAAGAATTACGAGAGCTTAAAATGTAGTGGAATGCTACTGAATTTTTGAAGAAATCATTTATAAAATGGCCAAATAAAACGGTAATTACGAGACTGTAGAAGAGCAGATAAATGGATGACGTTTATATTAGGGAAGCCTTACGAGCTGTTGGAGAATTGGAGTCGATTGTTGCGTTAATTTGGCGTTTCAAAATAAAACCATACTAGGACTTGTAGAAATAGAGGCTCCAACAAAATCATGCTGCAAACAAGACCAGAGTAATAATTTACTTACGAAAATCTTGGCCTTATAAAAAAGTAATAACGAGGTAAAAGGCTGCTTAAAATGAAATATAGGGTTATTCCAGATTAACCTTGCCGGGTTATATTTTACGCGAGGAGATGAGATTTCTAAAAATTGGGAAGTTGGTTAGTTGGCTTTGAAGAATTTTCAATGAAAAGTTGGTCTAATACTACACTTCATATAGAAATATACAATAAAATTCGTGATTACGAAGGGTTATAAAATAAGTTTAGCTGATTATATATATAATTCGCTAGATTGAAATGTTAATGCTTTATTCAAAATGATGCAGTATTGAGCATTATTTTTGTAGTTGGTCACTGCAGTCTGACTCTGAACTCTGAAGGGAAGATCAATTTTTCATTGAAAAATTCTAATTATCTTTAGTTAACCAACTACCTACCTCCCCAATTTTTAAAAATCTAACACCGTCGCGCTGCTTGAAATAATTATTCTCCCTCTTACGAATTCAAAAATCTGAATTATCAGAATCGGAAGAAACTAAGCACCCAAATGTAATATTCAACAAATCCCGATTGGAAGAGCTGATTGTGTTGCATTATCATAACCATTAGACAGAAGTTTTGGATAACTCGTGGCAAGAAGTTGACTTTGGAAGATAATACGACAATATGTGAAACGTTTTAGGGTCAACACAGAAGTTCAGAATCAGCAAACGGGTGAACTTCTTGTGAACAGAGTGCAATTTGTGAGGTTTTTTTTTTATTGTAACACTATAGTGACTTATAAGTCTCCACATCAAGGTGGCTCAAGATTGAACAACAGACTCCTTTTTAGTGGCAGTATTAGTGACTGTGAGAGTATTTTCATAGGGCCAATAAACAGCTTATGGAACTGCTCAAATTTATTAAAGTCAATACAAACCTTATTTATTACAATATCTTAAGCGAGTAATGATCACAGGTGAGTGGTCACACGATAGTTCTTCACTGTTTTCGATACTCATGTAGTCCTCTAAAACTTTTGTTACCAAATATTCAGGAAGATCTGTACCGCTATTTCGTGCAGAAATTGAAGGACGAGACCACAAGTTTGTGTATACATAGAAGAAGTATAATACGCAAGTGAATAAGTGTGTTGCGATTTGTTTTACAAGTATTTTTTGAGATCATAGGCATCAACATTTATCGAACCGGGTGGAATCGGTCCAAATTTTTGGTGCTTCCATTTTGTTTTGTGACATTTTCCCATGGCAATGAGGAATATGGAGAATTTGACAAAAGCAAAATGCTAAGTTTTGAAGAAGGGAATTTATTTTTTGCGTGCCGTTTTATTTAACACGTAACGTTTTACACATTTTTTTATAAAATATAAAATTTGGTATGCGGTGCGGCGCACGTGCGTACTAATTAGAGCTGTTTGTTACTAATACAAACACATTTATTCAACACTATTGCGTTCCGGGAATTCTTCTCTTATGTCATTACTGGTATTTGATGTATGTCAGTAGGCCCATATGTTGGTATATCGGCAGAGTGAAATCCACAGTTGTTCGTGCGAGCTCACCGCCTATGATAAAATTTGGTCCTAGTGATTTAAAAGTCTGTAGTCTTTTGTAGTCTTCTGGTTTTTAACTGATGGCGCGGAGAACCGTAAATAGAGGAGATAATGAAATCCATATTATTGGTTGATCCAACTTTTACGATTTTAACATGCATCATTTCTGTTTCAATACCGTGCACTTCGTAATGTTTAACATTATTTTTAATAATTATCGTCCACCTCTAGCGTTCCCTCCTGGGTGAATAGCATGGTAGCAGTCATAGTCACGAATTCTAATTAATGAAGTTTCTGTTAATTGAGTTTCCGATACAAGACATATATCTATTTTTCCTAATAGCCTGGACAGACTGCGGATTAGTTAAATTGGTTTAGCAAAATTCAATCAAGCATCCTGTGGAAAAATTTGAATTTATTAGTAGATTTTTGAATTTTTCATAGTGTATCGAACTGAATTGAATTTTATTTCCTAGAGTACTTGACCGAATTTTGCTAAGCCAATTTAACTAATCCTCAGTCTGCGGCCAGGCTATAAGTTTAGGAAAAATTCTTGCTCTGGAGCATGCTGTGGTAATTCATTCGCACACCAAATGACAATTCTAAATGTTCTGTTCATTTTTAGTAAAGCATTGATGTAAGCTTATTCGTGGCTTTTTGTCCATCTAGTCGCTTATAATATATAGCTTCTAAACCACGTTCATCTTTTGCGAGGCGTGCATTCATCGTTTTTATATACTTCGGTATATCCTTTCGAGTGTATTTTCGTTAGTAGTATTAGTTAATTGCTGCGTTATTTGCGAGTAGGATCGCCTCTCTGTTCTTATTGAATGTGGTTGTGGCGGCACTCTGGATTGGCGCGATTTATTTCTTAACCGTTGCATTTATACCTTTATTTCGCATCCCCTGTAGTTGTCCGTTACAGTTTATTTAGGTTCGTTTCGTTCACCTTTAGGTTCGTTTCGGCTAACTTGACAGTCTTCGCGTCACGCAGCATGTTTTATGCACCTAATATATCACCTGCAATATCTTTGCGTGATTTAACCACCCGCCTTGACATTTCTTGTATTGAGGTAATTATCTCGTGTTCTTTTTCAGTAGTTCCATGTTATCCTCATATTGAGTATTGCTTTGATAATAAAAATATTTTCAATTTGCCCGCTTTTGTTGAAAGTGAGTATGAATTACGGGAGCCGTCTTATATTGGCCTTGGTTCCTTAGCTATTCTCAATTTTCTCGCGTTTGAGGATGTTTACTGCGTCTCCAATTTGCAATTCTTTCATCTTGAGGCCTTCTTCTTGCAGGTGGTTGGAAACCTCTGGCCATAACATTAATTCTCGATTTTTTGTATCTTCGTTAGTATTCCACTCTTTATCTTCTTCAATAAGCTTAGTGGCTGAAGCTCTATATGAATCGATATTGGTGTCGTTTGTGAATTCCGCTTCATTAAAACTTGAATACTCGTGAACTCTTTATTGCCAATCACATTAAATGGCGGTGGCACCTTGCGTTGTTTTTGCGGCTAGCGTTATTGAGGTAAAGGCACTGGTTTGGTAGTTTCAGTAACTCTTGCTTGTGAATGCTCCTCTAGTTTAGCAGTTTTGTTGTCCTGCTGAGTTGTGGAGTGTATTTGGCTAGGTGGTGATCTACATATTTTTGATCTTCGTATGAATGAGCTTCGCAATGGTTGGCCCACGTCAGAATCCAATAAGCCGGCCTCATTAGCGGGTGGATTAGCCAACTGAGCAAAATTCCTTTTTGATGTGAACTCATTGCTTCAGGACTGGTTATTTCCGCAGCACAAAAGCTACTAACATTACTAACTTAATGTAGGCTGTTAGAGTCGATGAGAGCCGTTTTTGTTCTGCGACCGATATTTATATTTAAATCACTTGCGATGATCTTAATATAGCGATGAGTGTTGTATTAATAACGTCATCCAAAGGAACATAGAACAAATCTAAAACATCCGTCTTATCATCAGAAGGTGTTCATGCTTCCATGTTTTTGGTCTATCGATACAAACTGATGATATGTTGAGCCTTTCAGTTCTACTGAATGCACTTTTATTTGAAGGGTCGCTTGACCGTCACAGTCTTTCTTAACCAGGAGAACGTATGGCAGGCAAACGCATTGGTTGCCACCAAAGACGCAAGGGACATCGCGAATGTATCGCAGGCTACATAACCACTCGTTTTTCCGGATTTTTTTAAAATAAAAAATAAAATAAAAAACATTCACAAAAAATTCGTAGGTATACTAAAAATTTATTATGAGCCATAACTACACAACCACTTTTCATTATACGTTCAAACTTCAATAAAATAAATAAGATTAAAAAAATTAATATGCAATCGGCCCTCTTTCGTTCTTGGCCAACGCCAGAATCCTAATAGGCATACTTCCAATCAATGAACCGATGATTTCGGGTGATAATTCGTTCAGGCCTTTTCAATTGCCACTTCAATTCAACTCATTGGCCGTCTGGAATTGTCTGTTACCCTAGTAAACCATTCTTAGTTAGAATCCCCAAAGATTTTCTATTGGATTTAGGTCTGGAAAACAAGCAGGCAGGCCATTCTAAAATTGTATGTAATACTACACACACCAATATTTATTATTTTGACTCTTGATTGGAGTGTTATCTAGCTGGAAAATCCAGTTTTCCTCTTGATGAATGTACAGAAAAGGTAAGAGGTGGTCTTTTAAGACGCTAATGTACTCCGCATTGTTCATTCTAGTTGATGAAAAGGCTAAAGTGAGCGTACCGATACAAGAGAAAGCCAAACCATCAGACGCAAGGTTTCAAAACACGGAACGACAAGTCTACTTGAGTTATATAACCTCTCAGAATAGCAGAATTTACGATGGCAACTGATAAACATCACATTTGGCATTGCATTCTGTTCGAATTCCAACAAGCAAAAAATGTTTCCAAAGCACGGGATCAATTTGTAGTGTGCTTGGAGCTGGCGTTGTGTCTTTTGAAACGTATAATTATTAGTACAAACGATTTAGAAGTGGTTATGTCGATCTTAGTGACCAGCCGCACCCTGAACAGCCTCGAAAGTTTGAAGATGCGGAATTGCAAGGTCTACTGGAGTCATCCAAACAGCTATTTTCAAGCGCTTGCACCAAATGAGAACGATTCATAAACTTGGAAGGTAGGTCCCACATGTGTTGACCAAACGCAACCTATTTCAACGTAAGAACACGTGCCTTTCACTGCTTGCCCGTCAACAAAAAAGATACTTCTAGTGGAAAATTGTAATGAGTGATAAAAATAATATTTTTTACGAGAATCCCAAACTTAAAAAATGTGGTATAGATCCCGGGCAACGTGGTTCATCGATGCCGTAACAGAATCATCCACTTAAAAAAGGTTCTTCTGTGTATCTGGTGGGACATGAAGGATGTGATTTATTACGAACTCCTGGAAACTAGTCAGACGGTGACTGCAGAACGCTATAACCAAAAATTGAACAAACTGAGCGAAGAACTTGATCAGAAAGGACGCAGGCAAGTAGCGCAACTTAGAAGACTCTCTTGAACTTGGGGTTGGAAGTTCTCCCGCACGCGGCATGTTCACCAGACTTGGCACTATCCGACTAACATTTGTTCCGCTCAAATGCGTAAATTCGTCGATGACTATCGCATCGAAGTGTGCAAGTTTCTTTCGCACGGCATTCGTATGTTACCTGAGAGGTGGTTCAAGATTAGATTAAATTTGTTGGGTCTATTTTTTATAAAAAATAAATTTGCTGAAAAATCTGTAAAAATTAAGTCATACACATAATAGAATTAAATTTTGTCACTTACCTTTCACCAGTCCTGTCTCATGTTTGCCTTAACAAAAGCGCGTCGTGCAGCTTTGTGCCGTGGTAATAATTTTGGGACGTGTTTCATTTTGGTGTAATTCAGATACCCAACACATTTTAAAGCCTGACGGATTGTGTTTTGGGACACATTTAAATGGAAATCGTGTTTAAGGCGCAGCTCTCATATTTATCGGCAGGTTATCTTTTTTTGGGTCCTCCGGGTTTTCTTGTCCCGTAAGATGTAGGATTGTTTTAAATAATTTGCAACCGTTACATGATGGTGGCCTAATCTTCTGATCTTCTGATCTAATTTTCTGCCTACAAATACAACTAAAAGTATTTAATCATTTATAGGCTTAGCGAGAAAAATATAATCAAAAGCTATTGTGGTCATATAGTTGAAAATGATTTTTCTCAAACTACGTAATTGAACACTGAAGGGGTTTTTCCATGACAAATCACATACATATTTATTTATTTAGATTCACACAAAAATTTTTAGAGTACGTACCCCATCGTGAGATTAAAAGCTCTTTTATCAGGTGGTATGTAGTCCATGGAATCCAAGAAATGTGAGTTTCGACTTTCTTTGTGTCTTCCGTGTAAAATTCTTTTTTCTTTTTCCCATTTTCTTGCCAAGTTTTGTATCTCCGATGGCGATTACCAGAGCCACGCTTCAACACAAAAGAATGCACAACAAAAAATGAACATTTTTCTCCCTTTCTCCCGAGCTATTTGGATGGCTTTAGGGCTCGCACCCTAAAATCGATACCGTTTATTATTGAAAATAAAGTAAAATTTCCAAAATACAGAAAACAAACAGCGGGTGATTATATGGTTATGGGTCGCACTGTATATTCATTCAATAATAGTAAATACTGAATTTAAAACAAAAACGCACTCTAGCAACGGTCAAAGTTTGCAAGCATTCGAAAACTCGTTAACTAAAAGTTTTACTTACGCATTCCATCCATTGTCTCGATTTTGGCACGATTATGATTTCATAATTATAAATGAAACGGTCATTCAATTTAATTAAACTTCGGAGTCACTATTAATTATCATAAGATTAGCGCAATTTCATTAAAAAAAATTCTATCGTACTTGAATGGAGTTTGAACCCGCCACAATACGAAACAAGTATGTTTGAAAATCTGTTTAAAAATTTTTAAACCACAAAAATTTAGAATATGGTTAAAGTAAAATCCGACAACTCTCTCTCGAAATAACTCAAAACTCAAAGTTCAAATCATATCACTGACTTCATTCTTCCGTACACATAATATTATCCCAATTAATAAAAAATAATAAGTAATTCAGATCGATAACCAAAATATTTATTCATTTTAAATCAATGATTACATAAAAGAAACTCTGTTATCTCTAGTTTGAGTACTTGATTACCCTAATGAGGTAGACCCGTTTATACATTCTGTACAATTTGACATTATCTCTACTAATTATATATTAGTGCCTAGTCATCACTTGATTATACAATTATTTTTTTATAAAAGTTCAATGCAACTTATAATCATCGTATCGTAATCGTAAGCAAAGGGCCTTTGCCTTATTTATATATTTTTAGTTAATTTCTGAGTTCAATCGTTGCTAATTGCTTTCCTTCATTGGCTATAGTGCTCCACCAATAATCAGTGTCCGCGCAAGGGTTTTAACAATCATATCCATTACAAATGGCCTTTTTCTATAAACATAAATAAATTGAATATAAATAATTAATAAAAACAGACCGAACACTAATAATAAATTGATAAACTAATAATAATTTTACAGCAAAGTAATAGACAAACGTAATTGATAATTTATGTGTTTTGTATTGTCTGTCGTCTACAGGCTATTAATAGTTGCGTATACCGTGTGCCTGCGATATATAATTTGGATTTATCGAAACTGTCCATCAAAATTATTTACCTCGTTGGCCTATTATTAATTTATGCATAAATGATCGGAATGTTGAGTAAATAATCTATGGTGATGTCAATTAAGTAACATACGAGTATAGAAAAGTTTTCGTGTCATTTATAGATTTTATGGGATAAGTTCCAAATGTAATTTATGGTATGGGGGAACTATTGTCCGGTGCGTGTTTTCTGTTTTACTGAGTTGGATATCTTAATACGATGCGTAAGGAATCAATATTGTGATCAGGGTATTTTTACAACTAAGGACATCTTTTCTAAGTGTTTTGTGTGTTGGTACTGAATAAACAACAATTATTGACATAATTTTACAACATCTTTCTCAGATTGGATTGCCTTCTGCTACATCTTCTAATACGAGTTTGTTAAAAAATTCATTTTCTGAATTGGTTGCATCCAACCCATCTTCCACGGTTACGAGGTTGAGGAATTCGTCTTTGTCGCTGCTACGTCCACAACAGTCAATCAGTCATTTATAGGTGCTGATACATCTGACCCTTCAAATAGTATTACACTTGTTATTACACCTGATATTATACCTTCAATTCATGACATTGGTTCTACTTTTGGTGTAATAAAGAAACCGATTTGTAGTACTAAGTAACCGAAAATTATATTTTGTTGATGATAAAAACATGTTTGGATGCAATTAGTAAGGGACAAGTGTCCCGGATAACGCCGGGCCTATTCCTACAGCAGTTTACATTTAACAGGAGGAAACGATAGCAAGGGTATTATTTTTTTAGGACGGGACGACCCGGTTGTAGACACCTAACTATCGTACGGCACAAAACAACAGAATCCTAATCTACTATAGAAGGAAGAACAACGGTTTAATAGTTTTAATGGATAACAATAGTGTTGGCCTGTACCAATTGCTGCTTTGAATCAGCAACCTATTAAAACAATTTTTATTATTTCACATGCATCTGGAAATTTCATGAATTCCTTTTTCCCCCTTTATTAATTACAGCTGAGTCTGTGCTCATCTAGCAATTTATCTTTCAAATTTACAAATTTTACATTTCTTAAATAATTCTGATTTGTTGGGGTGAAACCCAATGGTTAGTCCCAAAATTAATAAAACCTATTTAAAATAGAATTTTAATTTGGTATGTTTACTAGGTCAAGTGGCCTCGTTCTTTGAAGTCTTCTGGCGGCGTGCTTTTTTATTTCATCTTTGATGTATTCCATCTGTAAGTCCCTGTGAAAGTTCTCATTTCTTGTGTACCACGGAGCATTTACGATGCTACGGAGAACCTTATTTTGAACGTCTGTATCATTTTGGCGTTTGTTTGCTTAGTACATCCCCAGAGTTGAATACCGTAGGTCCATATCGGCTTCAGTATTTGCCGATATAGCAGCAGCTTGTTGTATATTGTAAGCTCAGAGCCTCTACCTATGAGCCAATACATTTTTCTGAACTTAATATTAAGTTCTTCTGTTTTCTTTTTGACGTGCTCTCTCCACTTGATCTTGGCATCGAGAGTCATGCCTAGATATTTAACTTTGTTTGCATATGGCACCGGTCGGAGTTAATTACTATCGGTAGATGGGAAGCCTTTTGATATGTAAAGTTAATATGCGTGGATTTCGTCTGATTAAGCTTGATTCTCCAGCGCTTAGTCCAGTTACAAACCTCATTGGTAATCTTCTGGAGTTTGCTCGTTGCATCAGCGACATTACTTCCAATGGCCATGATTGCTGTGTCATCTGCAAAGGTGGCAATGGTTCCGTCATCTGTTGTTGGAATATCCCTTGTATATAATAAATACAGGATTGGTCCTAAGACACTCCCCTGTGGGACACCGGCAGAGATTTTCTTTAGTTCGGAGTATTCATCCTCATATTTCACAAGAAAATGTGTATTGGATAAATAAGATCTTAGTATGGCATAGAATTGCCTTGGCTGATCTCTGTGCAGCTTGAATTCCAGTCCACTGTACCGAACTTTATCGAATGCTTGGGCGACGTCCAGTAATATGCTGCATCATACTTTTTTGCGTTCTAACGTTCTTTCAATAACGTTGGTGATTTTATGCACCTGTTCAATTGTGGAGTGCTTTTCTCTGAATCCAAATTGATGTGGAGGAATTAGTGGTCGGTCCGCAATTATTGGTTTAAGTCTTTTTAGTAATAATTTTTCAAAGAGTTTTGACATAATTGGCAGCAATGAAATTAGCCTGTATGATTTTTTATCGTTAGGTGGTTTATCAGGTTTTGCTATCATGATTACTTCCGCTAATAGCTTACGAAATCCTTTATCTGGTAGAGCCTTGATTATTTGGCAAGTAATCAAGTCATATCCTGGGGATTTTTTAACAGTCAGGTTGCTTTTCTCTTCTTCTTTTAATTCTTTGAGAGTCACTGGGCGTATATCAAAATCATCTAGCTTTTGGATTGACATTATATTTTCATTGGCCGTTTGCCTTTGTAATGGTTGAAAGGTATACTCGAGATATTCTGCAAACAGATCAGTCTTCTCTTTAGGACCTCTTGCCCAGGTTTCATCCTTCTTTTTAAGTGGGGGCACTTGCATTTTGGGTCTTTTGAGTCCCTTCGTCGCCTTCCACTGAGAATAATCAGAATTTTTTTCATCGGTTAGGCTAACTAGATATCTGTTGATTGATGCATTTTTAACTTCTTTAAGAAGAGATTTGAGACTGTTACCTAAATTGTTAAGAATTGTTTTGTTCTCCGGTGTTCTAGTTATTTGCCAGGTTTTACGTGCCCGTCGTTTTTGTCTTACCAACTCTCTAACTTCCATTGGGTAGGATATGTTAAGCTTCTTCTTATTGTGTATAATGGGGGTACTTGCCAAAGCAGCATAGTGAATTGGTTCATTGAGTTGTTCTAATTCATCTTCCAACTGGTAGAGATATCTTATCGGCACCTGAAGATTGATTTTTTCCTCCAATACTTCACGAAAGAGATCCCAGTTTGTTTTTGATTTTGTTAATCTGGGTGCACTCCCTTTGAATCACGGATTGATGATCCGATACTAGAGAATTACTGTCTTCAATGTGAATGTAGTTCTGGGATATACCTCTAGCTACATAAAAGTCTATTAGGTCCGGTATCTTCGTCCCGTCACTGGGCCAGTATGTTGGGGAACCACCAAAGTAAAATTCACATTTTGATGTCTGCCCTGCTTGAAGCAATTCTTTACCTTTTGACGTCGTAAGTCTAGATCCCCAATAGGTGTTTTTCGCATTAAAGTCACCTCCAATAATAAAATCACGTTCAACCGATTTAAATAGTTTAAGGTAGTCCTCCCTTTTCAAGTTATGCCGGGGAGGACAATATATTGCAGAGACGGTAAGCTGTCTGTGCTTAATTTGGATCCTTACAGTAGTGACTTGCATTCTTTCTTCTTCGATATTTGATTCTAAATGGTGTTTTATATTTTCTTTTATTAGTAATGCCGAACCACCTCTTGCTCTGTCTGCTGGATGAATGGAGTGATATAAGTTATAACCCCGTATTTTAACAAACGAAGATTTAACTAGATGGCTTTCAGATATTGAGAAAATAATGCATAATGCCATTCGCATTCCAGATTGCTATTTTGAAAGTTGTGTTCTTACTTTTTTAACATTTTTTGTTGGATTGCGTTGAGGGAGTTGCATTTTCTTCAGTTGATCAAGTATCATGTTGTTCAGATTACTTTGGTCATCTAGCCGCTTTGTAATAGCTGCAATGCTGTTCATAATGTTTTCCATAATTTAGTTACTTTCAGTGCCCATATGTTTGGTTGAACCCAAACCTTTCGCTACCTGCGCAAATGAACTTCTTTGCCCTGTATTGCTTGGTTGTGGGTTTTGATTCATCTGATATGATATTTGAACCCTTCGATTTTCGTGATTTTGCGGTTGATTTCTTGTTTTATCTCTTAATTTTTGTAGTTGTTTAGCAACCTCACAGCCTCGATAATTAGCCGGATGCTAGTCCTTACAATTTTTACACTTGGCTGGCACATCTCTCCCTATTGTACATCCCTGGGTAAAATGATTACCTGAGCATTTTACACATCTTGAATCCCGGCCGTAATATCTTTGGGTGTGATTAAATGCCTGGCATTTCTTGCATTGGGGTTCATTTCCTGAAATATTAATACTTTTCAGCTTCCTAAACCGTATAAATACGAGGGCGGAGTGAGAAGTCTGGTTAAAATGAAACAAGGAATAATATTTTCGGCCAAAAAAAAATTTATTTTTCAACATAGTCGCCTTTTAGCTCGATACACTTAGTGCAACGTTTTTACAATTTTTCGATCCCTTCCGAATAATACGATTTCTCCAACCCTTCAAAATAGGTATTTGTTGCATCGATGATCTCCTCATTAGGGCCGAATCTCTTCCCGCCGAGCCATTTCTTCAAGTTTGGACACAGGAAATAGTCGCTGGGGGCGTCTGAAGAATATGGCGAATGTGGAAGCAATTCGAAGTGTAATTGATGGATTTTGGTCATTGCACACGTATGCACCCGTGCATTGATGAAATAGAACTTTTTTCTTCTCCAAATGCGGTCATTTTTCTTTCAAAACGTCGTTGAAATGGTTCAATAAGTTGCAGTAATATTAGCCGTTGACTGTTCTCCTTTTGAAGGTAATCGATTTGGATTATGCTGCGTGCATCCCAAAAAACTGTAACCATGACCTTGTTGGCCGATAAAACCGTCTTAGCCTTCTTCGGCTCAGGTTTGATTTGTATAAATATGTTCTTTTAATAAAATATATTTTTGGTCGTCCTGAACAACACGTTTAGGTTTTGACGAAATATTTAGTGATCGATTAAATAAATAAATAAAGTTAAGCGCTATTAATGTATCGTTATAGCATGAGCAATATTTTTTAATTAATTAACTTTACCAGTATTGTTTTTGTTATCAACAACATTTAAAATTTTGCTATTTGTTTCCACATTTTTTTTAGTGGGAACCGTTCATCAGCTTTCCACTTACCAATGCCTGTTCTGCATATTCCCTTTGCCAATTCTTCGATTAATTTATAGACCCCAACATGAAGTCTTCCGATTGCTATCTTCCGGAATACTGAAGTATTCCGACAACAGACGAAATATAAAAACAAAATTTACGAAGAGAATATCAATAGAGAAATGAGTTTTCTGGTTTTGGGCAGCCATAGAAAATATAAGTAAACAAAATAGGACATAAATCTTAGGGGCGGATCGAGAAAAAATCGATAAAATTGTTTATATTGAACGCCAATAGAAAATCGAAACACCAAATTATCTCTCACGGTCAAATATACATATTGTTACGAATTTGCCGCCAAATCCGGTCTGTCAACATGATTGTGAATCTCGTTATATAATTTGACGGTTACAACACCAATTCTTGTAATTCACACACTTCCAGAATATTCTCGAAAATACGGGAAATAATCTCTGTATAATTTCCAAATATTTGCCTAATATATACTGGGATATTCCTGAAATATTTCGACAATAATTTTCCCACTTTTTCTATCAATACTAAATCACAACAACAACTAATTTCCACAATTCACCATTTACACCATTTACAATTTTTAATAACAATATTTGAATCACTTAACACCTTCTATTATTTTCCTGCTCCTCACTTTCGCTTTTAATCTTTCGCGTACCGAATCTCCCGAATGACTAACTCAGACAGTCGTTGTGTTTTTTGCACTCGTGTTTATACATAGATCGAATATTTTAGATTCGCCTAGATGTTCTGTGCCAGTCTTTTATAACTTTTATAAGCTGCTACACAATAATATAAAATTATATAAAATTCTTTAGTACTTCTACTAAACCCTAGATGTCACAAATCTAACATAAAAGATATTTGTTAAGTTCTAAACCTTAATTCAGCAATTCTTGTAGAATAAACTTCTCGACAACCCAATAGGTGAGATCTATTGTTATTATAATATTGTTACGATCTCGCTTATTGGGTTGATGGTCAATTAATTCGGCAGCATTTAAGTTTTAGAACTTTACTATCATTTTTTCTTTTGTGAGACTGGTGTCGTCTGGGGCATAATAGTAGCACTAAAGGAGTTTTATAACAGTTTATTGTTTAGCAGATTATAAGAGTATGGAACAGAATCTAGACTAATTCTAGGCGAATCTAAAATATTCGGTCGGTGTATAAATCCGAGTGCAACAACCACAATGAGTCAGTCTTGGCGTAAAACTTGGGAGATTCGGTACGCGAGAGGTTAAAAGCGGAAGTGAATTGCTGGAAAATTTTAAATGATGTATTAAGTGAATTAATAAATAATTGTGGAAATTATTGATCGTATCCTGAATTTTCGTGAATATTCAGGAAGTGTGTGAATTACGAGAATTTGTATTGTGACCGTCAAATTCTATAACGATATTAACAATCCAGTGATTCGGACCGGATTTTACAGAGCAAGTTCCCATTGAATTTATTTCGAATTAATCAAAACACATTAGTTTGCATCAACATCTGTCCATGAGGAAGCTCTGTTCAAAGTGGATGCTGCACTTGCTCACATTGGATCAAAAACATCACATCAAATCGTCAGTCAACTGAGAGAACAGCAGCAGGTGAAAGGCGTCCGAAGCGACCAAAAATGCAAATGTCGCCGAATAAGTTGTTAGCCTTCGTATTTTGAGATGCGCAAGCTATTTTGTCGTCGACTATCTTGAGAAAGTGAAGACCATTAACAGCGAATATTGGAGTTTGGTGCGTTTGAAGGAAGCAGTTGCGGAAAACGTCGCGAAATGCAAAAGTAAAACGTTCTCTTTCCCAAGATAATGCACTGTGTCACAAGTCGTAGGCCACGATGGCAAAATTACATGAAGTTCGAACTGCTTCCCCATCCACCGTATTCTACGGATCTGGCTCCCAGATGAGACCAAAGATAAATCGGTCTTCAAAAAATTCATCGAAATGTTAGAGAAGCGTTGGAATGAATGTATCTCTCTTGAAGGAAACTATGTTGATGAATGAAGTGAAATTTTGCAAAAGCAAAATATATTTTTAGTACTACACCAATGAGTTACATACTGAAACGATGCTTAGGCGCAAAATGAGTGTACGAAGTCAAAAGAACAAGCAAGTTATCCAAACCACAAAAATTTTTGATTTGGTTTGAAAGTCGGCTTAGACATCTGATAATGTTAATAATTTGTTTATAAAAGTAATTGCAACAATAAAACGATGGAATTAGAAAAACTAGTCGCCACGGTAATGAAAAGTAAATTCCAGGTGCAGACATCCACACCTTTCATTTTCTATTTATAATTCATCGTATTTATTACAAAAATAATAAAATAGAAAATAAAGTGAAAGTTTAGTGCAAACATGAACAACAGAAATACTCAAATTCTAAAGTTCAATCAAATACCAAATTTCAACCCATACAACAAACAAAGGGGTGGTTTACCATTTCGATGCTTAAAACCTCCCCCGATTGCATGCCAAGTCGATTGCATTTTTTCAATTATCGAATCGAAACATGAAAACGTGTAATGGTGATGATAAACCGTTTAGTTCTTTCCTATAAATACACAAAACTATATTACTTTAGTATGTGTACAATTCAAAACCGTAATTAATTTTAAAAATGGTTTGCTACTAAACTATAATTAAGTTGAATGACCATTTTGTTGGTTGTGTGTTGCCGTGTTATTTTTAGCAAAACGCAATTTAGGTGACATGTAAATCACATTTTTGTTGAACGTATAGAGTTAATTTTACTTGTAACATTTTGGTTTAGGTGGCATGTGCCCTGGGCACGCAATTGAATGATGAAATATGTTTTGGGGCACAGTTTTATTCTTAAGAAGACTGATTGTCACACGATTAAAATCCAATTAAAATGCGATCAAGTTTATGTTTACTTGCATGTTCGTGACGTACGCACGATATGGAATTAAACAATTTGGTTTGGCGAAATACGAATTGTGGACACAGCAGCTATTTATATCGAAAATGACAAAAGCAGTACATACCAAAAGAAATCCTCAAACCCACACGTTTAGCACGAATTCGTAATTGGACACGGTGAAGAACAAATATAAAAAAAAAACCGAACCGAATTTATATTTCGAAATATAAAAATGGATATGTGGGTAATCATAAACAAAATGTCATTTTGGAATGTTGGTGGACATAAATTTCCATTGGATGTAAACCGAAAAATTAGTGTGACCGCCTGGTGGGTGGTATATGATATTTTGGCAAAATCATTATTAGAATAAATGTCGTTCTAATTTTTATTTTTTATGATTTATGAGTATAAAAGTACCCTTATGTAGGACACAAATGTTTTCTAATTCACCCTTACGTCCTAATAGTTTATGTGTGTTACGTAAATTTTTCTATTTAAGATATATTGGGCTGTCGTAGTTGCGGATAATTTCAGATTTTGTAGAAAATTTGTCAAAATTAATTATATCGAAATCCGTAAGATCAACCCCCTTTATTCAAAAGGTATTATTCTCACCTTGTCTAAAGAATTTGTAGCTCCTAAGACCAAAGAGTTAAAATCTGAGTAAAATACACTGGGCGATATGCATATAGGCCTAAAGTGGCAATCTTAAAACCCCGAGTGAGAACCAAAAATTAAAATTGTTATAGACTGTGCGATACAGATACTTTTCTCTAATCGTAGCAAGAGGCTCAACTAAGTGAGAATTTTGTGCTGAGTATCGGGCACAGCTCAAATAAAACCGGACGGTTTTCGAATAATGTGGTTTCCAAAGACGACTAATAAAAAAAGATCTTAATTACACCGGTCCAATGTCCGATTAAAAATTTAATACTAATTCGTTGAAATGACTGCCTCGGCTGATGCAGTACCGACTGAATAATCGCTGATAATGCGATTTTCGAAGCTAGGGCGCAAAACGTCGATTGTATCGTTGGCTGTGTAGGCAGTGGTGCAGTCCTGTTGAAACCAAATATCGGCCAAGTCTTCCTCTTCAATCGTAGGGAATAAAACGTGAACTAACATATCATGATAACGGTCGCCATTGACTGTTAGTGCGGTTGCTTGCTCATTTTCCACACCGCGGAAAATATATTTGTAAAAAATTTAAATTGTGACTCGGAATAACATTACATGACCTTAAAAATAAGTTTTGCTAATTTCGAAATGTCTTCTAATAAAAAATTAAGATTTGCTTTGGTTTGAAAGATTTTAAACTACAAAAAATATAAAGAATGCAAAGCAATTGGTTCAGGTGATTGAGAGATACACTCCCTATTATAAAATTGGATTCCACCTATCGTTTATACGCAAATCATACCCTTAGTCTGCTACCTCCAAGATTAAGTAACAGGGAGCAATATATTAATGTATCTGTGTTGCCGTGCTAACCAAAAGATTGTTCTGTAAGAAAAATTCAAAATAAATAGATTTCTAGTTGGACGGTTGGAGACTTTCAGGAATATATGTCACATCGTCTTATAGAACGGACGCCAGTGCACAATCTTTGGGGATGGAAAGTAGTAATACCAAAGAGAATAAGACTTAGAGAGAGTTTTTTTGTAATCGATTTTTTATTCTGTTTTTGCGTTCAATGGATAGGCAAATTGCACTTAAAAACAAAAACAATTCAATTTCATACACATTTTCTGTTCATACAAAATACCTCCCCCTATGTCTTATTCTCGTAGATAATACCATAAAGAAAATAAAATAAAAAGCACGACTCTTAAATGGTAATCCTCTCCTTCCCCCATCAAGAGTGTGTGGCTTCTTTGAATCCGTGGGAGGTCGCTGAACTAGAAGTAATTCAATTCAGTTACTTACCCAGACCTGTTATGAGTACAATTTTTATTCCGGAGCCAAATTTAGAACCTTCAGAAATTCTGACGAGGCTAAAAAATCACGACCTGGGACTTAAACTGACAGATGGATCATCTTTGTTCAAAATAAGACTCGCAAGATTGACTTTGATGAAGCATTTGCCCAAAGCTGGAAGATCTTGGGTTTAAACATAGGCAGGGTCACTATAACTTAGAAGAAATAGCTTTCCTCCATCCCACCTTGATTAGAATCGCTGATGCCCAAGCACGGTCACCATCACTTTTAGAATAGCAGATGAAAACCTCCCATAAAATACTTTTAAAATCTTCTTGATTCAATAACCATGGATTCATGGAGGCAACATTTAGGGACTTAATCCAGGGCATCGTAGAATCTAGTAATAGCCGAGAACATGTATATATATTAACGAAATATACTGTAACGAAAGTACAGTAGCCGTAGCTAAGTTAAAATAAAGGGAATACGGAGTGTGATTCTAGTAATGTTGTTATTGCTTACTTTTCATATGACTCGGAGCTCCATCCTCCTTCGGAGTTTATGAAGGTGCAAAAGCATACCACGTATGCCTGGCTATACTATAGATGTAGATAATAGACCAAGCTTACTGACGTCCTCAAGGCAGGAAATAATTAATATTTTTTTTACCTCATGAAGTTTAAGTGAGAAGGTCCTTACAAGGTGTTAGATGAGGTAACTCTCTTTGATCTTCGTTATAATTCATTTCCATAACATTTCCAAAAACTGTGTGCTTTATATAGATCAAATAGAAAAATCCAGGAAAATAACCGTGTGTTTTAGGGAAGCGGCTACGAGTACTGTGACATCTCGCAAGGAATGTTCTGTGGTACCTTGTTGTCACCTCATTGTTTAGCCCAGTTAAAGGACGACCGATTTTAATTTCAGGGATTTGTCAATGACACCACCATCATCTCAACTTGTACTATTCACTATAAAATTACAACTGTGTCTGCATTGCAATTTGCTCGTGCTTATATAGTTTTCCACCGCTGTTCGAGACTATTCCATTTATTGTATTCGTCGATGAACGTGTGTCGCAATTGTAAATCATTTGCATGTAGTTATTCTAAAATTCAATATCCGATCAGTATTGGAGGGAAACTTTATCTTATCATTGGGATGATAATACTACTCCAGCATTGTGCGTTTCTTTCGGGCTTACTATATCAATCCGGTGGAAACGTTCTGACTTCATCGTACGGCTGCTTTGACCTGTTTAGAAATGACTGACTTCCATTCAAATTACCCATTTTACGTAAGGCTCCGGGTTGTTTCATAGTAATTCGCTATTTTGCTGAACCAATTCGGAACCATGTCGTATTCTCAATTTCTTCCAAATTGATTTTCGAATGGCTTAGCTTCATTCAAATTGATCGATTCCCAGACAACAAAAAACAAAAATTGGAAAGTAACAAAATGAAGTTCTCATTTTTATGAAAATCGATTGATCCATTTCCAAAACCTTTAGTAGGAACATACTATTTCATGGTGCTTAAATGTAAACTAGGTGCCGGAACTCATGGCAACTCCAGCCCACCAAAGAATCCCATATTATTCATTGTCCCGAAATTTTACTTATAATTTAAATTCATGTCCCAAATCCGTCGTTATGGTTATTCTTATTTATGTTGAGTTACGGAGTTGTTAGTGGCAAGAAGCGAACTAAGGTTTATTCCCTGCCTATACTTTAATTGCCAAGTGACTACGATCACCAAGCACCCACTTCTTGTACTCGGTGATATTATTTTAGCAACGGTATCTACAGAAAGTGAGTTTGGTTCTCATTCACTTTGTTGGCCATGGTAATTTTCTAATATCTAATCGTCGGAGGTTTATATACCAATCAATAAAATTGTACGCAGAAATATTCGTTTAGTTTTACGATCGGATATCGGTACGAGTTTTCCGATGCAACGGTACTCAGTTGTGGTTTGATTGAGCGACCGACGAAATTTGTGTGAAACGGCAGGCTAAAATTTGAGAAAATAAAAATAATTATTTTCGATTTTTTGTACTGTATGAGTTCTTCTTTTTTGGTAACGTGGGATGTAAAAGGATAATAGCCGAATTTTCAAAATATTGTTGGGGAACCGGTTCATAAATCGAAACCTAAAATTCGCAGTCATATAGAGTTAACTTGGCTGTTACAGTAATTAATCTGGATAAAAGTCTGCGGTTTCTAGTTTGAGCCGGAAATTTTGCTTGCTTATCGCTAGTTAAACCACAATTTAATTTACCGTCTCTTACCGAAATAGCTCGTCTTTGGTTATTTTTTTATCTCTTATTAGCTTAAACAAATTACCTCCCGCTGGGGTACAATCAATATCTATCGATTTTTATTGATCCAACACCTTTCAATAGGCTAATTACAATTTAATCAATTTGGCGCAACCAGATTTATTGTATACTCGTAACACATAATCCGATTGAACGTACTGCATAATTAATTGGATCGCTGGCAGATAATTACAATGTTTACTAATATTCAAACTGACTGACGATTTTATTCAATTTCACGTGTAATAATGAAATTAGTAAGATAATAATGCATTTTCCAATATTCTATTTCCAGATTGAACATTTAGCAAATGTGATAACCCATGGTGTTTGGGTGGTGCCATCAATAATTGCGGCACTGATGTTATTATGGCGTAGTAAAACAGTCGATCAAACCTGGTCGGCTTTAGTTTATGGTTCAGCACTTATATTACTGTTTTGTGTATCGACATTTTTTCATGGCGCATTTTATTGTACAAAACATAGGTACGCCTTTTATTGGAATAATTTTGATAACAATAATTTATTCAAATACATTTATTTTTAGGCATTTAAAAGATGTACTGCACCGATGTGATCGTGCTATGATATACGTATTCATCGCTGGGTCGTACTTTCCATGGTTGAGCCTAAGCCCACCAGCACATCCGACTGTGCTATTAATAATGCGTTGGTTAATCTGGCTCCTCGCTGGGCTCGGGATACTATACCAACAGATTTATCACGAACGATACAAGTGTTTAGAAACACTACTGTACCTAATCATGGGTGTTGGCCCATCACTATTCATAATCATAATCGGTCATGAATTCAGCGGCATGACTGAATTAAAAATTGGTGGCATGATATATATTTTAGGTGTTATATTTTTTAAAGCGGACGGTAAAATACCATGTGCGCACGCCATTTGGCACTTGTTTGTTGTGCTTGCCGCTTCGGTACACTATTACGCGATTTTAAATCATTTGTACCCCAAGAAATAGACGTTATCAAATTAGAAGAAAAATGAAATGAAAGTTCAATGTGATATTTTTTAATTTTTATTAGGAAAATTATTTCTATATCGTGGTAATTTAATTGTCTTCTCCCCGGGACAAGGATCTTCCATACAATTTTTTTTTGTGCCAAATATGTACTATTAAAATATTGAGCAAAACACAAACCAAATAGAATTACGATGGGGGAGAAGATTATTAAAGTAAAATTCGCAAACTTAATGAGAAAAAAAAGATTAATCCATAATTTAATTTATTATACGCTTAATTTGTATAATTAGATAGTGTACAAATTTAATTTAGTGTAATGTAGGTAATAATTATAGAGCAAAATGTATGAAATTCATATACAAGACACAATTGAGCAACTATTTAGTGTAGACACAAATAGTATAAACTTAGGCGATATAACATATAATCAATTCTAGTACTTTTTTCTTATATAGAAAAATTAATGATTTTAATCGATTTAACACGTTGACTCTCTGGATATTAAATATTGCAAAATATAAAAAAATACTCTAATTTCCGATTGACTGCAATCGGTTTACGTTTTAGCCATGTTTCTGCCTCTATATAGATAGAAAATATACCAATTTAGATGAACATTTTGATTTTATCTCATCAATGCAAAATTCCACCGAATCTAACCATAGACAGTAGAAAAACTTTAACTTCCATTTGATATAAGATTTTAACCGTTCCGCAATAGTTGATTTAATAAATAATAGTAATAGTGTTTAAAAATGCAAACAATTATGTTTTAAAATAAACCAAAAATATGTACAACAGAACAGAATTAAAATTTATCGTTTTATTTCATACTTCAGTAGAAACGTGGTTGGTGCTGCCTTCTGTTTTCCACCAATTTTAATAATTAATCAATATGCCCTAGCTAAATTTCTGTCATAATTTTTTTTATCCGAAGTTTGATCAATAATTTGGTAAACAAACATAGTTACAATTTCGAAAATGGCTGAGATAAAATCAAAACAAGTACGAATTTCCAAAGATGATCCGTTACACAAGTGTGATCAACCGGAAAATGATTGGAACTCAAGCTGTAATCCAAGTTATTCGGGTTTTGTTATGCCATAGTATAAACGCATATGAAGTGAAATGTTTTACTAAGAACTAATTGGGTGTTTTCCGTTTGCAGTGACAGCGTTTGCCGACGACGACATCAAGCTGCCAAGCGCAAGTATGAGCGACAATTTTTGTACGAATTGGAAATGCAAGAAGCTATGCAGGCCTCGGCCTATGATGCAATGAGATTTCACAGGTATTTTGCTATCACAACACTATGGCCACCGTTGCATACACGAAAGGAGATTGAATATGTATTGAACAATATGTACAAGTTAACGGAGAAACAAGAAAAGCGCCTACAAGAATTACTCACAACCAATATCCTCTAAACTCATTAAATTTTGTGGATAATAAATAAATTTATTTAATTTTGAAGTATTGTTATTAAGGGGCTGGTGCTTCTGCTTCGGCAGGTGCAGCTTCTGGTGGTGCAGGTTCTGATGGTGCAGATTCTGGTGGTGCGGCTTCTGCTGCTGGAGCTTCTGCGGCTGGAGGAGCTTCTGCGGCTGGGGCAGCTTCTGCGGCTGGGGCAGCTTCTGCGGCTGGTGCAGCTTCTGTGGCTGGTGGTGTATCTGAGGCTGGTACAGCGTCTGCAGCTGGTGCTTCAGAAGGTGGAGCTTCTTCAGCTGTTGGTGCAGCGGCTTCAGCGCCCGATTCTGCAGCAGGTGCTTCAGCTGAGGCTTCCGCACCTTCTGCAGGAGCTTCTGCAGTGGCTGCAGGTTCTGTAGCACCTTCGGCTGGTGGTTCAGATGCTGCAGGCTGTTCTTGAGGCGTGGTCGGACGAGCAATTGTTTTATCAATCGGCTGCGGTTTCCGTGAATACGTAATTTTCTTCGGTTTTTCAGGTTTCTTTTCAACGGGATTCATCAATCGGTACTCTGGTGGTTTTTCATCCTCCTTATATAAATGATCAGAAAAGTAAACTCGTCGAAGTCGTAAATTCGCATGAATTTGTACGGCCACCGTTTCTACATAGTTAGTACCGTAAGCTCGTCGCGTGAAATCAGCTAAATTCATTTGGATTTGATTCCAGCCGGGGGCCAATCCAATTGGCATATAGGTACAAAATGGTTTTACCCGTGTGGTTGTCTGGTAGTTTGAGATGCGAAAGCGGCGCCACATATTCCGGTCGTCAAGTATTTGAACTTCAAATGAGAAATACTTTTTCAAATTTTTCATTATTATGATGAGGAATGGAAGCTTAACGGCTAAAGATTTTAACGGTGCCTGAGCCGGTGTTTTTATATATGTTGTTGCAACATTAGCGCCCATCATTTCAAAAACTATTGATTCGACATCATCATCAGTAACCCGTTTGATGTGACCATTGGAAACCTATTAATTTATTTTGTAATTTAGATGTAGTTTTGACTAGAACCAAAATTTATATACTTACTCGTTTGCGCCATATTGCCAACGGTTCAGTTCCTATACTATAAAATATAGAAAGGAAACCTTTTTGGTACGTATTTCGAAACATTTTTTGATTTCGGGATGAAAATTTTTTGACAAAATAAAAATATAAGTTTGGCCTGCTTTATTCGACTTCTTGCCCAATATATATTTATTGGGAATTAATTTACAGAGTTCAAGTGTCAAGCTAGCGCAAGTGTATCAGGGCACTCTTGAAGATATTTTATCCTAAACTAGAGTAAAATGTTGGTGTGTGATGTAACATGATGAAAAGGTTAGTTCCACTGGCATATCGTAGACCAAATTTGGAAGTTATAGTAAAAACTGATTTTCATTTTTCTTGAAACATAAATTCGCGTACAGAAGAAAATTTAATATGAAGATTTTGATTATGAATTTTCAAAACGAACATTTCAGCTTATTCCAGAATTGCTGTACTACACCGCTATGAAACGTGTAATTTCTCGGACAGAGCAATATGTGATGGTTAGGAGCGGAGAAAGTAAACTACAGTCTTATTCTCTTCTCTACAGCTTCTCAGAAGTTATTAGATTATAGATCCATATTACCAAAAATGGCAGTGTGTGGAGAGGATTCCTACTGTAAACATCTAAGTTCGCCCATCTTGCATTGATCAAGGCTAGTGCCTTTTCCGAAATGCTAATTTGGACGTCGACGTAGGCCTTTCCACATCTGTCTTCTCCTTTTGCACCAGGAGAGTCGTACAGGAAAAATCAGGAAAACGAACAAAAATCTTTCATAAAACACTCCTGCTAATTTAACCTGTCTTGTGACCGACCTGCTTGCAATCAAAACATTCTTTTTCGCGAAATGAATAATTCATTTCCACAGCGATTGGGGGGATGGAGGTTGTGATGGGCAATCACTGGAAATGAATTTCCCCACACTTTCGACACGGAAACTTTGCTTTCGGTGTCTCTTCTTTTGGCGTCTTAGCGCTTTATTCCACCTTTTGTTTGTTGCTGTTCCACTGTGGTTTCCGGTGTACTGCCAACACTTCAATATTTGAGACGCCTGGGCACAAAACCATCAACTTGTTAACTACGAGTATAAGCCAGTTTAATCGTTTTCGCTCCACCTGCTTCGTGTTGAATCTCTTGGCTGTCCAACTTGTTAAGAAGTTTTTCCGAGCGCAGCAGTATACTATCAAATCGCCACATGTGCAATTTACAATGTCGAACTTTTCGTATTTCAGATTTACCCGAGCTGCATACTCGACAAAATCTTCACAGATTCTTTTTCATCTTTAAACACTTATTGATAAAATGGTGTCTTTCCTGAGTGGCAAAATCGCATTGCCAAACTTTTTATAGTCGGCTGTAGAGAGTTTTCTGGTCAGCAAATTCCCTTTCTGTGTTGTGTCGCTAGTATCACAATTCGAACGTCAAATTGTCTTCAGCGCAGTATACAAATACTCCATCTCCATGCTGTCTGATAAATTTTTATTCAGCGATGCTACTCGCGTATTTGACACATTTACATGACATATTTGACGGATGCCATAACGTTGAACATCTAGCATTTGTATGACAGAAGCAGCACAAATTTGAGTTGTTTCTTCCAGGTGGTATGCCGTACGAGCTTAAACTTGTAATTGACAAACTGTACATAATTACAACAAATATATTGATGGGTTATCGTACGGGATTTGCGGCCATTTAAAACTGGTTGAGAAATACGAAAGTGTAACTCCAGAAGACAATGCAAACATTGGATGTAAAAAGTGGAAAGATGTAAAATATTTTTGGTTACAATTTGAGGTAGTCTGGTCAAAAAATTAGAAAACTGGCGGAAAAATATATGTAAATTGCCAGTAATATTGGCAGAGACATGACCAGATGATACGAACGTGTTTCAAAAATGCTCTTCCAGATAAGTCGATCGACAACAAGAGGGCGCAGACACGAAAACCAAGAGTTTGAAGGTCCTGTTCTAAGTCGTCCAACTTTCGAATAGGAGGCCTTCCGCCGGGTCCTATTGTGCCGACTGCAGCGCCTGTTTTATGTTACAATTTTGAGAATGTAGACCGTGTCCGAGCCATCTCAGTCTTGATGATTTAATTATTCCAATTATACCAGAGTTGTTTGATCGTTTCTGCATATTTCTCCATCCTTAATAGGGCCAAGTATCATACACACTAATTTGCACTTAAAAACGGCAAGCTTTTGATGTCTCGTGTTGTTAGCGTCTAAACTGCTGCGATCCGTGATCTTAAAATAGTTTTGCATATTTACCATCGATATGTGTCACCTGATAAAAATTCTCTACATGTTGGTCTTCTTGCGCTAGCCATGTATTTGACTTTCGCTCGAGACGATGTTACGAACCAAGATGCATATGTCGTCCGCGTAAGCTAATATTTAGACAATACAATAAAATAGACAAAATGCCTAACAAAAGATTAAATAGATTTGGGCCATTGGTTCCTTTTGTTATTTCGAAAGCATCCGAGAGTTTGCCTTCGACTAACATCTTGCTTTAGAGCCACACATTAATATTTTGCACATATTGTTATCAAGTTTGAAGCAATGCCCAAGTGTGGGCGCTCGCTGTAACTTGATAATTTGCCTGTGTTGAGCAAAGCTATTTTACGGTAGTTGTTACAATTTAGTCGGTCTCCGTTTATATGTACTAGATAAATTAGGACTATTTTCAACTCATCTGGGATTCTCACGGTAAACCAAATCGACGAAACCAGCTTAAACTAGCGGTAGAAGAGGTTATCGCCGTCGTTCTTGAGCATTTTATTACAGATGCCATCCTCACCAGGTGCCTTATTATTTTTCACTTTGGATATGACTCGTCGCACTGTATCGTAAGACGGACCGGGTAAAGGTGTCATTTCTACCCATTGTCAAGACGGTGTTTTTGCCCGTTTGTAACTCTGCAGATTCGTTGCTAATTGCGATACTATGTGGATGGAAGTGGGAAGTGATTTCTTTTATAAAACGGTATATATCTCTTAAATTGACAGTTTAGATTTTATGCACTTGTTGTTTGTGCCATTAATGTTCCTTCCTCCTACACAGTTGAATGGAGTGTTTTCTCGCGACCATGTAATCGCTGTGTGATTACCTTGTTGTATGAGGGACGTTCCGATTAAGTGCGCCATACTTTTCTTGAATTGAAGCTCGTTAATTCTCATTCAGCCACGTTTTTCTAGCTTTTGATATATTTTTATCTAAATTCGCATTGAAGTGGTTGTTAACGCCCATTTTATTATGTTCCACTATTTTTCCACAGAATGGATTAGCGGTTGGCTGTCCAGGGTTTTTGATATGTGCTATAGCTTCGAAGTTTGCCCAAGTAACATGTTTGTGTAATGCATCGGTATTCCAACATGAGATTCGTTGGAATCGGTTATTACCAGGCTACGTGGTGGATAGACGGAGGGCATTTTCTGCAATTACCACAAAGTGATCAGAATCGATGTTGACCGAGGTCGTTGTAGTAAATCCAAACTAATCACCCGATTCTTTGTTGAAGTTTCAAAACAATTATTTTTTCCAGATTGAGTTGTTAGCCCAACGCAAACCTCCTGAAGAAGGTCTCCAGCTCTCACACACTTAACCAACCTCAGTTAAGGAGTAGTTTCTGATGGGCGCCGCAAGGAAGCGGTGTCAGCACCTGCTGAAGTTGCATGAACATACGGTGCAGGATGTGAGCCCTGCGGCAATAACTATGTCTGCACTTCAACCAGACCACCTTCAAGACGTTGGGGATTTATGTGCAGCAGAATACATGTTTGCAAATGGACAGACAGTGATTTCAGTAGTAGTAATTTATATTCCGGTTCAGCACTTTTGCAAAATAATGACCACTTACTCCCAATGATTCTAAGTGATGATTTTAATGTCAACTTCAGTACTCCAGAAACCGAATCGCTAATAATTTTAATAAAGAACGAGCTCAAGCTTGAAATGAACACAGATCGAAATCTCCCGATGACTCAAACTGGCACCATTATTAACGCAGTATCCAACGGTTTTTAAATACATACTGCGGAAACTGAGGTTGATTATCAAGTAAACCAGCGATTTTTCACTTTTTCAGTTATGAAAAGAATCAGCAGATTCACCATAGCTATAATAACCTTAGTTCTTTCCTACCACATTTTCGCGGGTTCATCGTGAGGGGTGGTGAGTAAATAATAAAATATCTTTACTCTAGCATGATATATTAATAAAACTTTACATCAACATGCTTACATGTCACGTCTTAATTATGTCGTGACGTCATACTTACCATATGGCCATTTATCAGCTTCATCGTCAAGTGATACGTAAACGTGAGATCCTCTGCTTTAAGATGTGTCGTAAATTTATAATTTCGCAACACATGATACAACGTTACTTTCATCGATATCATAGCATATTTTACAGCTATACAATTCCGAGGCCCGTAACTAAATGGTATAAATGATGCAGGATGTCGTTTCATAATATTTTCGGGTAAAAAATTATCGGGGTTAAATGCATCAGCATCAGGTCCCCAAATATTTGTATTCCGATGAAGATTATATAGTGCCACTAAAATTTGTGTGCCCTCTGGTATTGTACAGTTGGAAATTTTTATGTCACCAGTTGCCTCACGCGCCAGGTACGGCGCCACCGGGTGCAAACGTAAAGTTTCTTTAATTATCATTTCGATATATTTTAACTGAGAGATTTTTTCATAATCAAGCGCTTCGGTACCGTTTGTGGCCCCACTAATTTCTTGATAGGCACGTTCTTGTATATCTGGATACATAGCCAGGGCTAAAATTGCGTTAGCTACAGTTTGTGTAGAAGTTTCTGACCCAGCAAACAGTATTGTATCAACTTGTTCTCGAATGTATAAATCAGTCAAATTATTTTCCTCGGCCATATGCAATATTTGGGTTAGAAATATTTTCGGTTTATGAATGTCGTCCTCATCAAAAATCGCAGATTTATCTTCGGCCGACAAACCAGCGTATTCGGCTTTTCTGCGTTTTACAATATCCTCGGTCATGTCGTATAAACGACCTAATAATTTTTTAAGTCGATTTGAGTCTTTTGTTAATTTGTAAAATATATCGGGATACAGCCATACGCTAAAACATCGTTGCGTTATTAATCCACTACCTTCTGCAATAACCTGAAGTAAATCCAAATTTTCGTATTCTTGGAGATGTAAATCGTACCCTAGGGTCGTAACTGCACATACAAATAGATAAATTAAAGTAATTTTTTTATTTTTAGTAAGTAAAATATTTAAAATACTTACGGCAGGCGCTGGATAGTGTGCTGATAAAAATTTCACCCACGCAGTCAAATTCTCCGTTGTTCAGCTGTTTTTGTAAATTTCGCACTAATTTAATACTGGATTCGTTAAAGATCGGTATAAACGATTGTAGCATTTTGAAATTAAACGTTGGGTTTAATAATTTTCTGGAAATTCTCCATAGATCGACCGGCGCAGTTACCAATCCTGTGTTATTTCCAAGAAAACGATATGCGTAGTGTTTCTTGAGTGCATTTCGTGATTGCATCACAATACTAATATCACCTGGATTTGATATGATTATGGTAGGAAAAGTTCCAACCCACAATTTGAGCGGTTCATTATCACATTGTTCGTGACACAATTCATTAACAAATTTTAAGAAGCCTGCAATTTAATCAAGACAGTAGTGTGCATTTGGTATTAAATCAAATTTATTATACGGAAACTATGCAGCCATGGAAATGGTGAATTTATATCTAAGGGAATCGAGTTCCAAAGAGAAACAGCTCTAACAGAAAAAATGTGGAGGAAGATTTAAAAGGAACAAACTCTTTTTAGAATTACTATCAGTGAACCCTTCAACATTATAAAGGGTGTTTCATTTCGAGGTATAGAACTTTGCATTTAAATAGAACACAGAAAAATAATTTTAATGGTATGCCTCTATTTGAAAGATAATTTTATGCCATTAATGTTTGAATATGCGTGATCTGGAGGTCCAATGGTCTCTGGACAGACAAGTGACTTCACATATCCCCAATAGAAAATATTCTAGTGGTGTTAAATCACACGAACGCGATGGCCAGTTGACAGGTCCATTTCTCAATATTAATCGTTCTACAAATGTATTGAATGCGGCCCGGCATGGTGTAACCACATGTCTCTGATGCCATCATCCAATTGAGGCACAACAAAATTAATAATCATGTCTCTATGCCGGACTCCGTTGACTGTAACGTTTTCACCAGCATAATTTTTGAACACATATGGTCCGATGATTCCTCTGGCCCGTAAAGCACACCAAACGGTAACTGTTTCTGGATCTAATGATTTTTGAACAATGGCTCATGAATTATTTTCACTCCAAATGCGATAGTTTGAAAGAAAAGAAAATTTTGTAATGAAAGTTTGCATCGATATCAATATTGGCTTCAGCCCATTCACCGAATTGGGGACGCGAACGATGGTCGTATGGTTTTAATTCCTACACGAAATGAAGAGGAGAGATGAAGTCACTCAATTGGGTCACTCAAGCTGAGGTTGGATTTTTGAATTTTGGTTGTCCGTTTTCTAAATGGATTGCCAAATGGATAACCGTTGGATATCTTTGGTGGATGTGAAATTCTAGAAGCATCTAAACAGCCCCGGATGTACTAATATCTCGGCCGTTCAAATAATTTTCAGTCTCATTGTGCTGCTTTTCTGGGCAATTAATTCGGCGATGGCGAGACATTTATTCATCGATAATTATTCATGTACGGTTTAGAACTTTACTATCATTTTTTTGTGAGATTGATGACATCTGGAGTGTAGTAGTAGCACTAAAGGAGATTTATAACAGGTTGTTGTATAGCAGATTATAATAGTCTGGAACCGAATCTAGAATAAATCTAGGCAAATCTAGAATATTCGATTGGTGCAAAAATACAAGTGCAACAAACTCAAAGAGTCAGTTTTAGTTAGTCATTGGGAGATTCGGCACGCGGAATATTAAAAGCGAAAGTGAACAGTGTGTAATATTAATAAGTGGGTTAAGTGAGAAACTGCAAAACATCCAATCCACAAGGGACTTTTGAGTTGGGTATCATTCTTCGTTTTTTCCCGCTCGGATTTCATTTTTCCGGTTTTATAGGCAAAGGGGGGAAAACGAAGAATTTTACCGGAGTCAAACGACCTAGTGTGGATTGGGTAAATGGTCTATTAAGTGAATTAATAAATAATTGTGGAAATTATTTGTTGGTAAAATAAGAGTGGGCAAATTATTAACGGAATATTTTGGGCATGTGATTTCAAAACGATAATAAATGATTATGACTTTTACTGAACTGATTGATAAAACCAATCCAATTAACGTTTTAAAATTGACAATTTAAAATCGATCGGATTGTGTAAATAATGAATTTAAATGTGTTTGGCGACATCTGTTTAAACTTAAAAGATTACTGTGAAGGCTATGTTTCTGACATCTGTATTCAAATATTAGCATTACAATTCTCTATTGTAAAATCCCCCCATGAAAAGTATTTAGCTTTATTTTATTATATTTTTTCAAAATATACCAAGAAGCAAACAATTAATTTAAAAAGCGAATTGTAAATTTCTAAAATATACTTTTAAATATCATCAGATTCGATGTAATATATTTTTGGTGATGTATGGTGACATCTAGCATCAAATAGTAAAGTATTAAAAATAATCTAAATTTAGGCTATGCAATCTATAATTACGAATTGATACTGTTATAAAAGTTTTTAGTGTTCTTATTTTGTAAGCCGATTGGTTTGGTGTGTCGAGCGGTTTTTGGTAGAGCGTATAGTTCCATACAAAGTAAATGAAAATAAGTTATTTTTGTCTTTCACATTTACATTAATTTTACACGAATTACATATTCGGGATTCGAGCTCGAGGCCTTCAAACGGATGAAGCACACATTCTACACATAAGCTTCAAACGGCTACATAAAACAAGCAATTTTTTCTATATTTATTTATATAATGAACTTTTCGTCAATTTGTTTGGGGGGAAGGAATATAACTTTGATTGGTGTGAGAACCATCCAAATACATTGAATAGTTTCTGAGATTACTTCGAACTAAAAAACTGACATCCTCATTTTATAGTAGATTAACCCTAAATTTCTCACAGTATTAGAAAATGAAATTGACGAACCAACGTTCAGTATAGATCTTATTTTGTGGATCCTTTTTTATTGTGTAGGTTGGAGTCTCCGATTTAAGAATGAAAAACAATTTCGTTCATGTGGCTCCCATCATGTGAGTCCAGTTTTTAAAAACTTTTTCGATGATTTCGGCGCCTATTTCGCGAATAACTGTCGCAATGTTATGTTTTAAAGTTGAAATTGTCTCTGGATTCTCCGCAGCTCTGGGCCGACCAATTGACATCTCCAAAACAGCTGATTATTCGGTTGTCAAATTTGGTGCGCAAGAGATTGATTATCAATCGGTTTGTATGGCATGTGGCGCTATTTTGTTGTAACCAAAGGTTGTTTACATTCATAGCGTAGATTTAAGGCCATTAAAAGTTGGTCAGAATGGCAAAATGGGCCAATTATGCCACCACTCCAAAATCCACATCAAACAATCACTCTTGGTAAATGCATCGTCTTCTCTACGATTACGTGTGACTGTTCCGAACCCCAAATCCGGCAGTTCTGCTTGTTTACATAGCCCCCGAGGGGAAAATATGCCTCGACAGAAAAGATGATTTTTCGACCAGAAATCGACATTATTCTGAAGCTGGTCTATGGCCCATGCAGAGAATTGATATCGAAGTGGATGGTCCTTTGCTTTCAACTGCTGGGTCATCTGAACCTTCTAGGCGAATAATTCGGGCGTCGAGTTGGGGTCGATAGATTCTGGCATAAACTATGGACCACAGCAACAATATTATCGCGCGTGCGCACTGTCCAAGCTCGGGGACCACTTCTGTCATTCAATAGCAAGCCTTTCTCATGAATTTTCTTCACCAATTTCACTACAGCGGTTCCGCTTGGCACTCTTTCACAACCCACATTTCTTTTCAAAACTCGCACGGTTTCGGCTACACAACACTGACCTTGCAAATAAGTTTTCAATCTTTTCGTAAAAGAAGGATTGTTTCGTGATGCGGAATATCAGACTGACGTGCTGTTAAAATTTCAAGCAAATCGTTCAAAAATCTGTTGCCATAGCCTATGATTTAAAACTAAACCAATAGATGATACAACTTGAACATAGAATATAGTAAGAAACCAATAACCCATTCCTGAGGAACGCCAAATATAGTAAGAAACCAATAACGCTTCCTGAGGATTGCTTGTAAGCTAGATCAAACCGAGAATTAGCGCCCATTTTACAAAGATGATATTTGGAAAAACGAACATAAATAGCATTCAAATTCTCTTGTGTCATGCAAGGTGGGGGGGGGGGATCTAGGTCTAAAATAAGTATCAGTGATCAGTAGAAGAACTAAGAACATAAATTATGTCAACGAATATAGCCACAAATTACTTACAGGTGCGCTTCTCAATTTTCGAAAAATCTCTATTGCTAAATCTTTTACGTTTTGGCCTAGAGAAACTGCAAAATACAAGGGGAACATGATGCGAGACAGTACTAAGAGACAATTGATTGAAACCACAAATGGAATGATTAGGAGAACCTACAACGGTCAATAAGAGAATAAGAACTACCATCTGCGGTTGACCAAGAGTAAGTAGGCTCATCAGTATTTAAGATATTTAAATAGCTGTGAGTAAATCGGTCTCTTGATAAATATCAAAATTAAAATCACCTGAGATGAAAATCTCATACCGAGAAAAATAACTAAAAAGACACTCAATGTCTAAATTATTATGATCTCTATAAGTAAGGGTCTGATAAATCACGGAGTGGTTTGTACCTAATTTTCATTTTAAAATGGTGCCAAAATTATTTATCTGACCTCTTGAGCGAAATGTTTGGCTAGTAATCATTTTATTCTATTGGGTATAATTCGGATCTATGTCAATCAAATTATTCTAATGGATCCAGCTTGGTAACACTAAGGCTTTCAATTCTATCGAAATTTTTTTTAAACTCGAAGTTACGATTTTAAGGCTGCTTCCACAAAAAGCACTTTAAAATCGTAACTGCCAGGAAAATTGTGGTAAAGTTGAAATAAATTTTTTAAATTATATACCACTTTTTAAAACTAAAAACAAAAGGAAGGGTTAAACACATATTTTTGCGAAGAATTACAAAATAAACAAGTTTACGATCGGAAACGAGGATGTTTGATGGCCATTGACAAATAATTCTAAAGATGTCTAGAAAAATATGAGTATCCTAGCATTTTAGGCTTGCTTTTATGATTTATTTATGATATTCGGCATCTCGATGCGACCCTCGGGGCATGATGCCATGATTAATGCCATTAAACACCCATACTATTCTGCTTTCACATTCCGATATTTACTGTAATTTTTTATTCTCTTTCCAGAGCGAGCTATTGAGCGCTGAAAGGGAAATTATCTATCCGAAATTCCGCTACTACCCGTATTGTCGCTGTACCATTCAAATGAAAAATAAATTCATCCATAACGCAAACTTTTAAAGACCTGAAATATACCAATTGGTATTTATTTTCACATGACGTGATAAACAAGAATCCATTTTGCTGCGTTTTCAATTTGTATTCTAAGGCTGTTTTCCAAACACCGATTTATTCAAATAAGACACCTCGCGAGGAGACTTATTTGAATAAGTGCGTCTACACAGAAATGTCTCCAAAATTGTGTCTTGACTAAATGAAATCATAAAGCAAAATATATATAAGAGGACTCAGGTAAACATTCCGAGGTTAATCTATTTTACTATTGGCAATCTGTATAAGCCTAACAAGAACAATGAACTATAAAATAACTATGCCGATATGTTTATAAGATAAATATATCAAAAAATTAAATTTGTGTATTTAAATATATCAAAACTATAAAATAAGATTAACCTCGGAGAAATTGGCTTATAAAATTTGCACTACTTGATTCTCTTGAATATTTATTCCTCGATGATGTAATACATGCAGTTTTTATTTTCAAATCTATCGGCAACGACCAACATGTCAATTTTTTTCTTCCATATAATAGAAATTGCGCTTTGTTTTTTGTTATTACGGCACAAATAAGTCGGTACAATGAATTGGAATGACTTGACCGACTTATTCAAGATGGCGTCAAATAAGTCAATAAGTCTGTAATAAGTCCGTATTTGAGTAAACACCATAAGATTAAGTTTGTTACGGTGTAAGGCTTGTACAAAAAGGCCTTTTCAAATTTCCCATTGAAGTGGATAGCGGCTCCCGATAGATGCGACCGATAAACAGGTAGAACAACATATTTTTATATCGATTTGTAACTACAAAGTTGAATGAAAAATATTAGTTTGGAGTTAAATAAATTAATTATGTGCAGAAATAGCGCCCTAAATATAAATTTTGACATAGAAAATTGAGTGCTCCGGATACATTTATTGGACGCTAATAAAAAATCACGGCGATGATTAACTTTGTAAAATTAATAGCAAACTCCCCGAGGGTCGCCAAGACCAAAATATCGTGTGTAAGTATTTACCCAAACCTATATAATATTTGGTACAAAACTAAATACAGGAAAGTATGTTAATTGGAACTTGAAACTTTTAGCAAAAACATTGAACATTTTACACAAGGCTTAGAGTAAATATTGTCAGCAGACCAGTCATCTTAATTGGACATATTTAGTCAAATACCAGATTTATTTGAAAAAAAAAAATTTACAAACAATTTGATGAGTGGCGACAACCAATAAAATTTAATATAGAGATAAACTAAGAAACTTGCTTTGGTTGGTTTTATCATTTTTATTTTTTTCATTAAATTGTACACTACCGTGAGTTGGTTTATACACTTTTTCGATGCACTATTCTATTTGTAACGAACACGCACTCCCACACAACAGATCCCTAAAGGATTTAACACCTAATTCGTACCTTGACAATTTTTACCAATTATCTTGTATCCATGGCCAATAGGTAGCGGTAAGCCTGGTATTGTTTTAACATTTTTAAATCGTTCGTAATAAATTCGAAGCTTCCAACGGAGAAATAGCCACAGTACGCTATACCCAATTACAACGTAACACAGTAATTGAAAAATTGTGTAACAGCTGACCATTTCTTACTTTAATGAAATAAACTTTACACTGAAAAATCTTATTACAGACTAATCAAATCTGTGTTTAAGATTGTAATATAAAAGGTGAGATTGAAGATACCAATGATAGATTGTAGTGGGGTAATTTTAAATTCGCATTCCTATGTTTTTGCAGCATTATAATGTTTCGCGTTTCTAAACGAAATGTATATCTCGTGTTTTCATTTAAATGTAGAACAAAATCAAAATATATTAACAATTTAATACAAGTTTGTATTCTGTTTATTTCAAAATTGGTAATTTGTCACTGTCATTTTGTACACAGCATGACTTGGATGCTCATAAATATATTTGTAGATGTCCTTTACCCATTTGTCGTAATTTTTAGTGCGACATCAATAATCGACAAAATCGTACCCATATCAGGTGTTTATGGTAAATTCGTTTTGAACGTCGATTTAAACGTAAATTCTACCAATTGTCGAGTAAACATCGATTAATAAAATTAATTTTCATAGTGAGTATTCCAGCTCTTCATTTCTCGTTTGGACTGATATTGAGTTGTGGGAGCATCGCCCTTTTTCCTGACTCAAATTAAAATTAAAACAGAAATTTTGAATTTAAATATTATTGTGAATAGGCTTAAAACGTCTAGCATTTTCGGTCATTTCTTAAGGAATGATGTTGAAATATACAACATACTATTTTGCTGGATTCTACAGTTCGGGAATCTGTACGTGCTCGACCAAACTTAATTGCTGAACGAGTTTTAGTATCTAATCGTGCTGCACGGGACTCGTCCATTACTTAACCAATTGTAATGGAAATTCGTTTAAAAGACCTGATTGGGAATTTATCATGTAAATAATTTTAAATCTGTAGCCAATATCTAAACTAATATAGTATTTACGTGTGTAATATATTTAAATAAATTTTCTCTCAATAATTTGGCATATAGATTTAACGTGACCTTGAACATATTGGTTACCAGCAGTAGTTTTTGTGATATTGGGTGGAATTAGAAAACACTTATATAGAACTTGGAGCACGCCAGAAACTTTATGTTCCATAATTCCTACCTTACTCCACTTATGTCTCACAGAAAATCGTTTTATTCTTTTAGTACTTAGGTATAATAAACGTGCTTCCAATGTTCGCACCCTGCTCAGTGCAACATAGGCCTTACTTCTAGCAAACAGCTTTTTGCTCAAGAAACCACAGCATGGTCGATCGTTTTGAAGTTGCGGAGAGCGAGAAACTCAACACTTCAACAATCGCTCCGTTGGCGTGTCTTCTCAATGTTTATGTTGGATCGCAACATAACCACGGACTTCAAGTAGTTTCCAGTCAAAATAGGCATGCTGTTGAGAATTAGTCAGTCCTTCTGCACTGGCATCTTAATGCTCCTGTGCAGGGTGGATTCGCTTACTAATCTTGCAGCCACTCCAGTTAAAGCTGCTAAACGAAAGACATCAATCCCCACTCATAAAATGAAAAAGCGGGTAGAATGATATTACACATATAATGGAAAAATATTTTATTGAAAATGGCGTCAAATAGTGCTCACAGCGCACTATAAAGGATTGGACATTGCATTGTCATCGAGCACTAAGCTCGTTCTGTAAGTTAGAGCGCACTAGCAAGCAGAGATGGGCGTTTACGCATCATATTCTAATTTTTACGTCATTGCGTAGATAACTCGTCGACAACGTCGACTAGTTTTGGAGAACGTCGACTATGGATAACGTTTACTACTCATAGACAACGTTAAAAACCACTCGACTAGCAAATTAGAATACAATTTTAGTGCATTATGTTTAGCGCCATCTATTGATGGTGGTAAAAACTGACTATCAAATTAGTTAGTCGAAAATTTAGAACAAAAATATAGTTTAGTCGAAAATATTGGTATCATGCACAAAGTTTTAAAGGTTTAAATTCTGCGTGCCTGACATCGATTTTTCAGTCAATATTTTCGATTAACTACTTTGGAAGTTAGTTCATACTAGTCATTAATAGATGTCTTTAATATTCTTACATTAAAACATGTTTGATATTCAGTTCTGAACTTAAAAGTTTGTCTAGATTTGTCAATCTCCAATTAAATTTTAATTTAAAATCAGATGAGGTTTGTTTTTCATCATCTGTTCGCAGATGGGTGGAATAACCGCAATGCACCAGTTTAGTTAATCGAAAAGTTCGAGAAGAAAATCAGCGTGATGCATACAGTATAAAGGTTAATTTCAGACTAAATACAAATGTTTTCTTTAGCCGAATAACATAAAAAATGATTGTGCGTTTGAAAACCATAATTAAGAATTCACAGTGCCATCTCTATAAAAAAGGCAAAAAAATTGTAACCATATATGTTTTACTGACATCTATTGACATTTGATCCAACTAAAAAAGTGTAGAGTTGACTTTAACTAAAAATGTTTTGTTCACTGAAATGATAAATATTTCTTTCATGCATAAATTAGTGCTGATGCATTTCTTACTTAAATATAGTGAGCTAATTAAATATGAGCCAGGTATATTAGAAATGAGACCGAATTGAGTGATGTAAATGGGTGCTAAATTATGTCGGGTATATGGTTCAAATGGAAAATGAATGAATTAATTTTCATCGCTGCTCAAGCAACTGGTTGGTTTTTATTTGTGGTGAAATTTTAAGAGTGTTTTTCTTACTAACTGTTTCCGATGAGGATGTTGTCCAGGTTGATCTTGAGCTCACTATAAAAACCCGTTAACGATGACTGTTGTAAAGTCGCGTTTTTTTACTTTCAATAAGAGTTACACAACTCTGCTAGCAAGTCAAGCATTTGATCGGGTAGGTGGTCGCAATCTTGCTTACGCCGCAATCTTACACAGCACCTTTAAACCGGAGCGGAAACATTTTCTCATCTCACCGCGCCATCAGACATCTTTCGAACACAACCAGCAGCTGTGACGGTTATCGCTTAGTGTGGAGTAAGTTGACCGTGACATTGTGCCGCGGAAACCTTTGTGTGTTACAATTACAATTACAATTAGAGTTACAATTATTGTACAATTACAAAACAAACCCCATTGCGTTTGCTTCGAGAACATTAAATTCCAATGAAATAAAATGCACTTCCTACGAGAAGGAGGCATTGTCTTATAAAGGGTTGTCCAAATGAGACGCAGGACAATAAAAATTATTTTTTTAAACACGCCATGTTTGTTTTTTGTCATTTCATGTCATTTTGTGAGTTGAATGTTTGTAATTTGTTGCTGTGGAGTCGTATTCGATTAAAGACGGTTAAGGTTAAAGTTATTCAAGAGCACTACAAAAATTGGTCGCCATAACCGCCCAAATGAAACAATCATCGGTCGTTTGGTGCGTAAATTTGAGACTACGGATTCTGTGGTGGATGCACCAAAGCCTGATATGCCAAAAACTGTTCGTACACCATATAATATCGCTGTGAGGCAAAATGTGAAAGATAATCCGAAACAATCAACAACGCGTCGATCATTTGAATTGGGAATTTCAAGGACCAGTTTGTGGCGAATTTCGCTTTGGTCGTATATACCCCATAAACAAGTATAAGATAATTCGATGCATTATGATCGAGTTTTTTGAGTGTGGGCTGTTGTAATAATTTCGAGGGTAGTAATTTTTTGTACAAGTAAGTAATTCGATGGATTTTGTTCAATTTTTGTGGGTGTGAGCTGTTGTAAGAAATTCCTAGGTACCAATTTCCTATACATGCAGGTAATCTGATGCATTACAATTTTTGTGGGTGTGGGCTGCTGTAATAAATTCGAGGGTACCCATTTTTTGCCCCGGAAGATAATTCGATGGACAAAGATCGATTATTGCGGGCGTGAGCTGTTGTAACAAATTCAGGGGTGCTAATTTCTTATACAGGAAGGTAATTCAATGCATTATGGTTGATTATTGTGCGTGTGGGTTGAAGTAATAAACTTAGGGGTACCTATTTCTTGTAGAGGAATTCAATGCAATATGGTTGATTTTTTGTGAACGTGGGTTGTTGTAATAAATTCAAGGGGATCCATTTCTGTTACATAATGATCTGTTTCATCTAATTTGAGGGTAGGTTGTTGCATTTATAACAAGTCTATAACCTATACAGGGAAATATGGTTTTTAAAGAAGTTCTCTCCTTAGATTTTGAGGATTGAACTATCCCAATGTATTGTAATTATTTTGTAAAAACTTCTAAAAAAAATTTCAGTACCATCCCCAGTAAGATAGAATAAATTTTAATAGAGATACGAAAAGTATGGTGTAGTATTGTCTAATACCAGCCCTTCGTGTCTGGGCTATTTACAGCTCAACGGGACCTGTGAACAACTTTCTAACTATGTAACAATTTATAATTAATTGGGGTTGTGCTACAAGTGCTGGTGCAGCATTATGGTCATCTTCTACTCTTACTCTAATCACAATAGACAATTATTCGTACACAAAAAATAGTTAAGATTCAAGCTGTGTTGTCGACTATTTCATTTTCGGCTGAAACTATTCGGCGAACTTTAATTGGGTGTCCTTTGGATGCTTGCTTAATTTGAAATGCCACAACCTCAAGTATAACAATGAAAGAAAATAGAAAAGTATGTATATGAGCATACGAGTATAAGAATAGATTACAATTCTCGAAATAATAACTTTTAACAGACACCTTTCAAGTAATTAAAGATCCCCGGGAAATTAGAATAATTGCATTTTACACTATAAGCAATTGATTTGCAACATTGTTGAATAATAAGAAAAAATATTGTGTAGGTAATGAACAGAGTTATAAACAAGTAAACGCAAACAAGTAAATGACGCGCCGTTGTGATCTGGACCATAATTAATTCAACCCTGGCTGCGATCGCATAAAAAATCAATCATCATACATTGTAAACTCATTAGCCAATTAATTATATGTACGTGCGATATAAACCAACTAACGTATAATGTTTTTATAAAAAAAATAATTTAATATTCAGAGAGAAATAAGAACAAAAACAAACAATAAAAATGATCGCGGATTGTGCAAACAACTACACCAGATACCAGTTTCTGTTGTAATAATTGTACGTACTGCATGCATCTAAGTAAACTAAAATGTATATGTACGAGTACATAATAAAACGCCAATCGTTCCCCGATCGTTCAATACAAGCGAAAAAAAAACAAATTAAAATTGATCGAGCGATCGCGAAAAATAAGCGTAGGAACGAAACAAAAACAATTAACAGAATAATAAATTCGCAAATCGCGCCGCGCTCGCTCTTGGGCAAACATTTTTTTTTTTAGTTTTGTTGATCTGTTGTTGCAGACAGAGGTGATATTATTGCATCTTATTGTGATATTTAAATTTTTTCTCACGATCGTCCTTCCGCTGAGTGTGCGCTCGAAATGCGATCGCTGTGCTACATATTTTATTCGATCTTAATAGTGTTACTATTTACATATTTGTATATTAAGCTAAAACAAAAGAAAATCAATAAATTAATGAAAAATGTGAAAACTGTGAAATATGAGTTACCATTTGTTGGGAATGCCTATCGGATTATGGGTAAAAGTCACGAAGGTACAGTATCCGGGTTTATCAGTTGAAGTGAAGGTTATTTATTATTTATTGGTTCTATTGCGCTGTATAAACATCGAATAATTATTATTTGTTTCGCAATCGCAGTACTACGTAATTGCTAAGTTTTGTTGTTTTTGTAATTAAACCACGGTTTTTCACCGGTTAGTACCAATAATGTGATTTTTTTTTCAATGAGATATACGTCTTGTTTTATAGCGTTCGTGGAAGGTTAGGTTGATGAACTAAAACATCTCTTATGCTTTTATTTTGTTGTGGTACTTTACATCAACATAAATTATTAAATATAGGTTCTTGCTGAAATAATGTCTTCGAAAATGTGTAAGAAGAATCAAAATCATATTTCATTATGTTTGCAGCTTCTAAGTGCTTTTCTAATTTTAAAACTCTAACAAGGGAATAGCCCAATACTTTTATTGTGCAGTACCATCTTTGGGTATTTAGCATTTGCCGAAAGCACACTTTTAAATTTTAAGCGGCCTGGCAACCTTTTCAAATAGCATGTCATAGGCTACGTTTTTAGACAAATCCAGTTGTTTATGTTTTCTGATAAATTTAACCCCAATTAAAAAAACTATTCACTCTAATTGGAATTTTATTACTAAAAGTTACTCCAATCGCAACCAATGATCTAATTGCAGCCAGTTGTAAAAAATGAATCTCGGAAAAATAACCCTCCAGGTCCCCCTTATACCCCCCATATACCCCTTTTGTAAAATTTTTTGTTTTTTCAATTATTGGTTAGTTCTCTCGAGATAGAATTCTTTTAGCTGTAGTAGACACTGAACAACGAATCTCGCAATTTATTTCACTATAAATACCACTAATATTTTATCGCACTATCTACTTTCACTTTTAATCTATTGCTTACCAAAATCTCCTGAATCACTAAATCTATTACGGTTAAAGAGAAATTCTAGATGCGCCTGGATTTATATAGAAGTGAATGTTTTCGCTTAGGAGTACTACTATCTAAAAATAGATGTCGGACATTAGGCTAAGTGATCAATTTCGGTCATATATTTCAATAGATTTGAATTGAACATTTTGCAGAAGAGAAAAGTTGAATTGATGACAATTGAACTTTTTGTAGTGCTACTCGTTCCAAGTGCATACTACCTTGAGTTTCTACCGCAACATCTTTAGGTTAACTGGCACCAAGTCATGGAAACTCGGTTTTATATATCTCCAAAAAATAAAATAAATTCATAGCAATATCTTTCATAACAAAATAAACGAAATGGGTACTCTCGTTTAATTGCCCAGTTATGCCAGAATATGTGAAAGCTGAATTTATAAAGGTAAGAATTAGACACTCAAACATCCAATAAAATATACTTTTTGCCACAGATATGGACACACAAAAAACGATGCACAAACAATTGATTATGTTCTAAATGCCTCGAGGCACCACCGCACGGGCAACAATGTACTGTAATGAAATGTGTGAACTATAGAGAAGAACCTCAAAGTAAGAGAAAATATTATCGAATATTTAAACGCGATACTGAGACAGTTAAGGCTGTATGGTACTGAGAAAACAAATTAATGTTTTGGTATCGATATTTAAATGCCCCTAAAATGTATGCAAACTGGTTTGTTTCTTTACTAAATTTGGTTACTAAAATTTCGTATAATTTTTGTACAGGGTGGCTGACACGAAGTGTTACCAAAACAAAACGCCACAGATTTTTTATTTTTTGATGAATTTTATTGAATCAAAGTAAAAAATGTTCACAAATATTATTTTTCGAATTGCATTAGCAGTTTTCGATTTGGCCGCCCTTAGCTGCGATTATGGCCTTCAAACGGCCGACAAAGCTATTGCATGCAGCACGGAAGTAGTAGTCCAAATTTTCAGTAGAACGACCGGGCAAGTAAATCCGGTCGTTTTGCTTCTTCACATATTGCTCAATAACGAACGGTGACTCATCGGAGAAAACCAAATTCGACAAATCGCCACTTTCGTGCAAGCGTAACAACTCCTTTGCTCTTTCCACTCTAACTTTTTTTTGAGCATCGGTGAGACCATGTGTTTTATGGAATTGCAAGACCTTTAATTCAAGATAATCTTTCAATATGTGCTTTCAATTTGGCCTTCACCTTCCAAATGATATCCAGCGATGTTACAGTGCGTTTCGATCCACCACCATGACGTTTTGCAATGCTGCCAGTATCGTGTTAACGATTTATGGTGCGATACACAAACATTTTATTCACATGCAGATGTTTTAACTGGTTAACAATCTGCGGCTGTGGTTTTCCAGCCAAATATAGAGCAATCACACTATTACGCTTGAATTCCATTGTGGATAACTTTTTTTCTGCATATTTCCCACTAAAATGCTTTTGTACGCTTATAACAATGATGGAATGAACTATTGTGTAAATTAGTGTAAATTTGAGCGCTCTGTCATCACTGGTTTGACAACAAGGACAGTCTGAAGTTGGTAACACTTCGTGTCAGTCACCCGAACAAACATTATAGCGGCCATTTCTTTGAAATTCCTTCAAAATTGACATTTGTGTTCAGTATTGGTTGGCAAATCACCAAGGATAGATACACAGTTGCATACAGCGTCTAGAAATTGTTCAAATTTATTACAAAAACAATGAATCTGTTTGGGCTACGATTCACGCATTACGTGAAATTTGTGATCAACATAATCGATCTGCAGAGCTTACAATTTGTAATGTAATTAAAAAATTGGAGACAAATGGTTCCGTGCTCGACCAGAATCTCAGAAAAATTCGCAAAATTCTTTGAACATGCTGCTATATTCCGGGTTTCTTGACTAACGACCTTGACTAAATAACGTATCAAGAAATGTTACAGGATCGTGTTAAATACTTAGAATTAGAGTTAGGGAGTTACCGGTGTTTACTTATAATTAGTACCTTACCCTCGCCAAATAAACATCTGTCCAAGTTTTCCGTGATACAATAAAGAACTAAGAAGGTTGCGCAATCATAGAAATAAACATTGGCAACAATTTATAAAATCAGTTAGTTTGCAGTTGGAGTCAAATTACAGTCAAATAACTGTAAAATAATTACATCAACCAAATGCAATCAGACATCCGTTCATTAATTCTAAATAGTAATCTGATGGATACCCTGCCTTCTTAAATTGCAATAGTTATTCTTCAGTTCGGTAAACTCTTTAATTCCGCTTTTTTACTTCCGGCGTTTACTATTTCAAATATATTACTAATCGCGTTCAATCTTCTCTGGTTTCGGTCCAGAATAATTATGACGATGATGTTCATACGGACCTGATGGTTTGTAGCCCATAATCTTCAAACAATGTAATGGTAGTCTGGCATAACCACTTAAAGCCCTTTTTCTAGAATCACTCACGGTAAAAAATTTTCTTTCCATCTTAAAAGACATTTTTATTATTCCTATCCATATAAGAAAGACTGCAAATCGGACTTTATTAATTATAGGCCTCATAGGTCATTCCACGATCACAAACCTCACCGAGTTTACATCAACTATATTGAATGTTATGGAAGCAAGGAATAGATGCAGTTACCACAGATTTTAGTAAGGCATCCGACAGGGCTTCTCCTTCTGAGAAACAGAAAGTATCATGTGATCTTCAGAACATCAATATCATCTGCTTTCACAGCCACATCTGGAGTGCTCCAGGGTAGCTATTTGGAGCCCATTCTCTTCATTCTGTCTATAAACGACGCTGCTGGTTTTAATGGGAATTCTCCTCCAAGATTTAAAAATCTATCTGAATCGAATTAATTACAATCCGACTTTAAAAAGCTTTGCTATTTGGTGCTATATGATACAGTCTGAAGTTGAACGTAAACAAGTTACAGTCCATTACGTGCTCGCGTAAGCTACACGTTCCCAATTACAAATTATTATATCAACAACAATGCTGGAGTTACTTCAGTTCGTAATTTGGATCTGGAGCAAACTCTGCGCTTGGTATCACTAAGCGCTGGGTTAAAGAATTTCACCGGTGCCGGTCGAGACGCTAGACAGCACCTGACAAATGATTCAGGTTGTTTACTATTGCATTGGCTTATAAACGTAATTTGGACAGATAAACTTAGGCAATGCACCTACTTTACAATCATTATATATTGATTCTCACCAGCGAGAAGTATACTAATACTAGGTTGCTCAGTAAGTTTTGTCGTTCGTTAAGAAAAACGCGATTTTATGGTTTGAAATACATTTTATTTTTCAATATAATCTCCTTGAACTTCAATACACTTCTAATTTATGGATTCCATACCTGAAGTGAGAATCCGGAAGACTGTCAAAATACGTTTCCACGAAACTCGTTCCTCACGCTTGCATTTTTTTAGAAGTGAGAACAGCCAGAAGTCAGAGGAATCAAATTCTCACGAATTGCGTGGATGCTGCAACAATTCGTACTTACTTACTTTTCTTACGAATTGTTGCATCCAGCTGGTCCTGAAAGTTACAATAATAATCTGAGTTTATTGATTTACCAGTTTGGAAAGTAATGCTAACACCTTCTTGGTCGATTTCTAGACCCTAACTCGGTTTGGAGCCGAAGTTCACACCGCTTCTTAGCCTCTTGGTTTAATTCAGGATCATGGTGGTAGACTTAAGTCGTATCCATAGTGATGAAATGACATACAGAATCCTTTTTATCCTCTCTAAAACGCTTCAAATGTTGTTGAGAAAGTCGTGTTCGAATGTGTTTTGTTCCATTGTTGCCGCGAATGCGGCACTCATTGCGCACACAGCTCTCTGAAACCCAAAACTTCAGTCAAAATATTGCTCACACCGGCTAATGAGATCCCTAGATCTTCTACTAAATCTCTCTCGGTTAATCGACGAACTTCTAAAACCATATGCTGTATTTTGCTACGATTTCTGGTGTTTATGCACTTTTTGGACGTCCTCCACATGGATCATCTTCAAGACTTGTACAACCACGTTTAAATTCAGCAACCCATCTTTCTACTGTTCTAATTGAAGCTGAAGGGTCCTTATACACTTTTAACAATCGTTCATGAATTTGTTTTGGCGCTACACCTTCAAGAAATAAGAATTTTATCACTGCACTATATTCAATTTTTAACATTGTAAAAAAAATACTGTGTCACGTCAACTTTGAACAGCTGTTAACGTACGAATGATTTGATATAAAAAATTAGGACCATTATTAGAAATATAAAACGACTAACCTAACAGCGCTATTTCTTACCGAACGACAAAACTTACAGAGCAACCTAGTATAGCTGGATATAATTTTAATGATAATCAGCAGTGATCATTTGAACAGGTTACAGTTCAGTGTTTCAAAGGGCAGAAATACATTTTAAAATACAGTTGATATAACTCATATTTAAGCGTGTCTCAATTTACTGCCTTTAACTCCACTCACAGATGACGCCTCTGACTTAGCAGCAATAACCCCGAGGCACTTCTTATCTGGCGATTCATTTAAGACACGTCCACTCGCGGACTTCGTAACCATGAGACTAAAACAAGGCGGCATATGACTGATCAATTAGAAACAGCACTTCTGAAAGTGTTGTTGGCTTGCCGAATACATTCACCAATTGCAGCAGTCAACCAAATGCACACAGATCCAGCCAAATTTTATGGTAAACGATTTAGTATTAACAAAGGATGATCAGCTGCCTGCCACACGGTAGAAGTTAGGACGGGTCCTTGAGACTCACGCTATAAGGTAAATTATAAAACTATGCAAGCTTCCGATCGAAAACGAGTCGTGTGATAGAAGTTCAACTGGCAACAATAACTCGGCTCCGGGTCAACAACTACTTGCACAAGCCCCGTTCAAATAAGCTCTTTTAACCAGTCCACAACATTTAGTATAGACGAAATGGATATTCGAATTTGACTTTCTGTTGTTAGGAAATTGTGAACTTTAAAATAGCCCACACAGAGTTATAGTCGGTTTGCATGGAGCTGTCCGGTTTAAAATTTCATTCTACAGCAACTTCTATGGCAATACAAGTAAAATGAGTGAGAATGAGTGAAACGAGGTTTTGGACACTCATGAGCCATTACTCAACCTGGATACAACATTCACGACTTCCATCACGTGTAGCAAAGTCGAGTAGCTAAAAAATGTATAATTGAAATTTTCTTATCGCTTTCGTTCTTGTGAGACTATACTGATATGTGGTTGCAATCCCTGATATCAATCATGGAAGCACGCAGTCTCACATAATTAGTTCCACTGATTATTATTAACGAGAGAAGCAAATCGGTGTCAAGTATTGCAGCCTAATTTCGTATATTGAGCCATGGGCTCATTATGTTCTCCCTTTATGATGTTGAATCCGCTCCAATTACCAAGACAACAGATTTCGAGCAATTGTTGTGGGAATCGGCCAATTATATTTTTTCTAAATCCTTCCATTTACTTATGTTAATGTTAGTTTCGAGAAGGTGTTGTGTGAGATTATCCAATATCAAAGCATCAATATTTAAGAAAACTCGTCCAGACAATCTTGGTGTCAGTTTGATGGTATTAGAGTGTCTGTAAACGCCAGCTTTGTTTTACTCTTTGCCCGCACAAAGATTTTCCTTTTTTAACATTCAATACGTTGGCAGCCTGAATCTATTAAAGCCCTTAAAGAAACGAACTATGCAATGCCAGTAGTTGCTTTAATCACTACGGTGGGTAGCAACACAGTCCCTTATTGGTTTACTAGAAGAGTTTGAATTGTGCCCATGCTTGAAATGCTGCATTATTGCAATGCAGCAGTGCATGATAATGTTTATTGCAAACAGTACACGATGTCAATCTGAAGTGCCCTTTTTATGCGGGGCGAGAGCATCTACACAAAGGTCTCAGACATTCACTAACCTTGCTCTATCTAATCTTGACATTTTCCGGAATTGCTCGCATTATTCTAAGCCATGACGGCATGTATACGTCTTAGTGGTGGCAAGTTTGGTGTCACGGTATTTTCGCATTGTGTTTGATTTTGTGCTTTCCATTGCTTATAACGAGTGGTCCCTTCTCATCACGATGTTGAAATACTCTGATATTTTTGGTTTTTCATAAAGTCTAGCTGCACCGCACTTTTATGTAAGTGCAACTTATGATACGACATTTTCACTGCATCGGAAATGTTATTGTTCCGGTGAATGAGTCCAGAGTATCGTCGAATGAGCTCCAATTCTCATACTCCGCAGAGAAATTGGCATGACCATTGTGGTTTCGCTGGCATTGTTCCAATATAATATTTGTTTCTTTCACCTCTTATCTTGCAAGCGGCTGAGGAAGTTCTTTTGAAAATATTTGGTTGTTTGTTCATCTTCGTTTGTTTCTACCATAATTTCAGTGTGCAATTGGTTGACTCTTTTACAAATAGACAAAATAGACAAAAATGTAAAAAAATGCTCTGAAGTTATCCAGCCTACATGGCTCCACAAAAGATGGAGTCGGTTTATCGGTCCGCCATAAAGATCGATATTAGAACGTTTTGAGGAACATTTAACGTTAATCCGTCCAGTAAATGACAACCGGCTTTTAGATTCTCTTGAATTTTGTCATATTCGCAAACACAACCTTAAAGTTCTAATCTCTGATGTGTATTGCGGCTTCAAGCAACAGATGTCACTGTGTCAATACAAAATTCTTAAACCGTACCTTGATTTGAACCGTACCTTTACCTTACCTTGATTAAGTTTGGTTTCTAGTTTTTTAAGTTTGGTTTTGCCTCTTTTGGTGGAAATAATTTTTTACGATTTTTTGAGTTTATTTAGATGCTCACGATTTAGTTTGAACTTGATGTTACTATAGCCTCCATCAAAAATGCCCTAAAGGCACGTGACGTTCCAGCTTTTATTTCACTTCTAATTCGCGACATGAACTTAATTCTAGTAAAAACCTGAAAAATGTCTGCCCTGAAATAAATTGATTGTTTAATTTAATTTAATTTTGTTTACAGAGCTGTTCAACATTTTCGACAATTTTTTTCGTACCGAGTGCGGCAATGAGCCGGTTAAAGCATGGCTAGGGCCATACTGCTTTCTATTTCTAAAAAATCCAAACGACATTAGAACCATACTAACATCACCGCACGCACTCGAGAAACATTCAATATTTCAATATGTCACGATACAAAATGGCCTTTCAACCGTACCATTAGAGCAATGGCGAGCACTTCGGGATAGCATAACACCATTTTTTAATTTGGCCACAATCAAATCGTATATCCCGGCGTTGAATGAATGTGCGATTAAAATGTGCTACCAAATGGATAACGATTTTTCGCCAAAATTTGATCGAAAGCATGGAGTCGAATTTGATTGCCGACACCCGATGCTAAAGACATTTTTACTGATGGCGAACGGTAAATCTAAAACACGGTATTGTGGTGTACATAATTTAGTTTTGATATAATTTCAGAAACCATGCTGGGACTAAAGCTCGATCTTGGTATTTACGATGATGCAGTATTTTTGGAGAAGCAAATGTGTACCATCGATCTGATGGCGATGGTCATGTCAAAATTCTGGATACAACCAAGCTGGATATATAAATTTAGTAAGAATCATACCGACCTAATTGATTTAGTCGCGAATGTTAATAGAAGAACCGACCGTGTAATAAAAAAATTTCAAGAAAGCGATTACTCATTCTTGGATGATGAGGATAAACCGCTAGCCCTACACTTAACCGAGTTACATAAAACTGGTGGCATAGAAGAAACCATGATCCAGGAATTGTTAAACAATTTAATATTTACGAGTGCTGAGAATTCAGGTTTAACAGCTGCTTACGTGCTACTTATGCTGGCAATGCATCAAGATGTACAAAATCGCGTGGCAGAGGAAATTTCCCACGTTTTTCAAACGACGACCATTTTATATGAGGACCTCGAGAAACTTCACTACCTCGATGCCGTAATAAACGAAACACTTCGTCTATATCCCGCGATACCGAATATTTCTCGTACAACAACGAGCGATATTGAATTGGAAAATTTTACAGTTCCCGAAAATATATCAGTTTTTATATCAATTTATCATTTGCATCGCGATCCAAACATTTGGGGTCCCGATGCCGAACAATTTAATCCCGATAAATTTCAGCTCGGTGATTGTTTTGTACCATTTAGTGCGGGACCGCGTAATTGTCCCGCCTCTACATTGGCCCTCGTACAATTAAAAATATTTTTATCACATTTTCTGCGACAATTCAAGGTGACCACTAAATTAAGGAGCCCGAATGAGTTCGAGTTTATGAATTCGACAACGCTGAAGTTGAAAAATAAACATTTGATAGCGATGCAAAGAAGGTGAGCCTAAAAGGAAAATATATTCAGACAATATCTAAATTACCTGGGGTTTGGGACAAGCGTTTAGGGCACAACGAATGTATTGTTCCTGCGGACAAATATAAAGTTGTTAAAATATCAACAATTTGGATTAATTATTACAAAACAGATAAAGAATATTACAATAAAATTTATATGTAAGAACTGCAAATAAAATAAATTTTTAATAATTATTACACTTAGTGTCTTCAGTACCTCGTTTGGAGCATTTTTAAGTCTACTATTTGTCTGGCTATCCCTCGATTTAACGAGAAAATAAAAATTTGCTTTAAACGTATGGGCGATGCCAGAAAGTTCGAAACAAATACACGAGAGAAACTTGATTGCAACTTAATTGCGACGGTTCTCATCGACATCTTATCTTAGTGACCCGAAGTATTGCTTGCGTAGCCCTTGGCGAATGAAGCGTCTCTCTCGAATTTAGTTTCGGAGCTGGAAGTCATCGGCTCTTCGATTAATTGAATATTGTTGGAATTCTGAGATAACCGAATTTGTTCCAAAATGGCGTGTAACTAGCCACGACCGCCTCTGTTACACAACTTATTGACTTAACCCATGGTTACTTATTCGACTGGCTAATTCTTATTTAGCGGGATAAGTTGAATAATTATTAACAGAGTCAAATGGCCAGAATCCTGTGCATATCGTTTAAGTCCATCAGAAACGTCTGAAAACAGTTTTATCGCACCGGTATTGGTGCAGTGAGCATCACCAGCCTGCCCACTTCCATCATTTTCCGTAGATCATGCACCGAAACTAGGCTTTTTATGAAACTAATTTTTCCCCACACCAGCTTCTTCACTCGCACAATCTTGCGGTCATTCTGGATCGAGTGGCTAAATAAATATTCAACCAATACTGATAGATAAGATAACTAGTTTTGCTTCGATACTTTAACAGTTGCACTGGAAAACAAATCACTCGCGATCGGCAATACATACAGTCCGAAAACTACATTTAGATTCGGAGTATCGGTTAACTTAACAATCGATTGGACACGCAGTTCGAGCTGTTCACCGAGCTTACGCACCTATTAAACTCACACTGAATACGAACTATCGCCTAACACTAACAATCAATAAGTCAATCAAGGTTGAGCATACATACCGAATCCTTCGGTATCACGACAATAGCCTTGACTGACACTTACTTTTTTCACTGTGTGACCCATCTGGGGAGGTGATGTAGCGATTAGATTATTGCAACCAAATATTATAATCGTACATATCGCAAACATAACATCTCGCAAACTCAACGTTTATTCATCACTCTGTATGTGCAAACAAGATGGAAACAACCCAACGAGCATTTCAAAATGAAACCAAAAAAGCGACACTACAATTACAAGCAAAGCAAACCGAACACATTTATTTTAAGAAAATTGTTATTTTCAATTAGTCCGTCCAAACCAGCCGCGTAATAATGATAGCACTTGCGCTCGCCACTACCATGCAGCCATGCATAAATATGTGCGAGTTGTCCCTATTTTAAGTATCAGCAGTGTTGACAACAAAAAAAACCAAAAAAAAACTAAATTAGTTTTAACTTCACTGCTTATTATTCATTGTTTTGTGTATTATGCAGTCTTCAAGCCCGCGGTACATAGGTCGGATGGAAATCCGAGATTTTCACATCTAGCCGTTTTATCCAATCAAATAAGAGAAATAGTACAAAATACACGCCACCTTTCATCCCAAAAAGTTGAAAAATTTCGACTTTTGAGCAAAAAATCCTGCAGGCAACCAACTTAAAAAACCAAACCTGTAATTTTAAGCAATATTTTGTAGACCAATTTACTTTTAGCTCAAGTTTTTGTGTGTTGTAAAAGCTCTTCCTAATGAAATTTGTATTTTGTTTGTGTTGTAAAACGTGCGCCTGGCGTATGTTAAATAATACAAATGTATTACATTAATTAATACAAACATTTTATTTTTTCAGGAATGGAGTCACGAGAAAGCCAAGCGCAAGTAAAATAAAAAAAAAATTTTAACTGTTACGTCTCAAAAAAATAGACCAAATATAGAGCAAAAAACCTATATGTTACTAACTTCTCGTTTGAGATGTAAAAAATTCCGGATTTCCATCCGACGTATGTACCGACGTATGTACTTCACAGAACGAGATTATAAAGATTTTTTTACCAACTTGAACATAGTCACACATGAGATTTGCTTAAAAAATTCGTCTACGGCTGTCATGCGGGTCATATGTTTTCTGTTGATTTGTAGTTGTTGTTTACTTTCAATTTCTGCTTGGTTTGCGATTAGTTGGGGCTTTATTTTAATTTAATCGAATTATCGTATGTCTGTGGATTACATATGCCATATTCGATGATGTCGATTACATATGCCCAACAGTTGTGGCAAAATAAAATTGTTGGTTCTCACCACCTAGAACCTACAAAAATTCTGTGGTTTAATAGCGAAAATTTCAATATTTTATATAATAAATAAAATGTTCTTTTAATTTAATTTATTTTAGACCAATTATGCAAGGGAAGTGGATACGCGGCAGACCATGTAGCCCGTGGATTACCAAAACGAAAATCATTAGACGGCGTTGATAATACGAGTAATGTAATGGTTGCTTCTGGAAAAGGCGGTATTGGCAAATCAACAACGGCTGTTAATTTAGCAGTGACACTAGGTGGTTTAGGTAAAAAGGTCGGTTTACTGGATGGTGACATATTTGGCCCCTCCGTACCATTGATGATGAATATCCATAAAGAACCTTAAGTGAACTATATGAATTCTAACAATATGAAGAATTATTAATTTCTGAAAAACCGGTTATTTGGCGAGGACCATTATGTTATGTCTGCACTAGAGCGGCTATTAAAGGGAACATTTTGGGATGAACTTGATATATTATTCGTTGATACACCATCTGGAACTGGTGATATACACCTTTCTTTAGCCCAAAATGTTCCGGTAACCGACGTTGTGCTATAGTCAGCACGCCACAAACAGCAGCGTTACAGGTTACAAATCGAGGTGCGAAAATGTATCGAACATTGGGCGTTCCTATAATCGGATTAGTCGAAAATATGAGTTACACACCGTCCCAATTGTTTAACGGAAATAGATTTATTCACTAACACGATCGAGAAATATTGTAATGAAATGGAGACAGCAATTTTTGGAAGTATGAAAAAATGTCATAAATAAACAACAACAACCAATATATGATCACAATTATTGCTCATATTTCAGTTTATTTTTTGTTACTATGTTGGTACGACCAAGATTATTTGCTCAAAAGATAGAACATTTTCAACAAAACCAGGATTAAATTGGGCGGGGCTTAGTTTAATATAAAGATTAAAGAGTTGGATTAAAAATAATCCCGCTCGGTGAAGTCGCTTAAATACGAAAGAAACGTCAAAAGACTTACAAAAATGGAGGAGTTACCCGCATATTCGCATGCCGCAATGGCATACTACTTGCAAAATACTTCAACCTTTACCATTCTCTATTACACATCACATGGTAGATCTGTCTCGCTTTTGAATGCAACTGACCCCCTGCATTTTATTTCTTATGTTGGTTTCCACGACAGTATTGGTCTCGTTTACTGTCGAACGTGATCGGAAACAGGTGAAATTGAATTGTTCCTTGAACCGGACTAAAATATATGCCTGGTGTGCTATCGAATTGCTATATTTCGACGGGGCTTAAATTATTTAATAAAGCTTTGGGAGTGGTATTTAGAGACCACAGCTACACGATCAAATTTCTATAGCAGCAATTTCGACCAGTAACGTGGTAAATTCTTTGATTGTGAGAATTTGATCTCTAATGGTGTGATGTACCTAAATTTTGGTTAGTAGAACAACTGATTCCCTTAACTCATTCTTGTGAGGTGGGTTGCATTTAAATTTAACTCTAATCCATCAATTTATTGGTAATTGTTGAGTGATCATTTTCAAAAAATGTTTGCATTTTAGAAAGTTGGCAACGACCACGAAATTGGTCCCGATATCACATAATCCACGTCTGCCGGCAAAGCGTTTCAGTGCTGCCAATAAGGATTTAACACTAGCTCTTCTTTTGCGAATTTTATGGACTCTGAATGGACCTGCAAAATCTATTACAACACAAGTAAATTGAGCCGACATGTTTACACGTTCCATTGGCAGGTCTCCCATAATTAATTCTTTTTCCACAATTTACAACAAATCACTTCACTTTTAAACATAGTTAATATTTTTTCGCCCAATTTACTTTTTGCAGAACATTCTAGACTCGCCTGGATTTATACAGAAGTATGAAAAATGAAACCATTTCACATTAAAATGACTTTAAAAATTTATGGAATACTACTGACGCCAGTTATTATTCTTATGTTGCTCATATGTATATAGGTGATGATCTCAGCGCCCAAAAACTTAGAACCAGGGTAATTATTAGAGAGGGTGACAAACACCCTTTTATGGATTCCTACCGACACCAATTATAATTCTCATGTTGCTTAGGGCTGTTTAGTACGGGGATGATTAAGCCTTCGTGTGCTAATTACTACAAATTTGTGTCGGGAATCCGTTATACAGGTCTGTGCAGTACGAGATCAATACGTTCGGAAAAAATTCTGCTCGAATGTCTAATGAATCGTTTTCTTCTGCAAGACAATGAATTATTTCTAAAGTCTAAGCCTATACAAGTCTAATTAAGAGGTAAATTGTTCAGAGATTCCAGATCATCACTAGTGCGATACATGATTTCAATAAACAGGAATCCCAAGCCGGATTTGACCACAGACTTAAAACCACTTTACCCTTACAGCCTGACGAGAGATAAACACCCATCGGCACGCATAAGTCACACACGCTTATAACGGGTGTTTTTTTAGGAGGTTTGTTTTTCCGATAGATGTCGTTTTATTTTATGACAGTTGTTTTGACAGCTCAAAGTGGCATTTCTACTCAGTATTGTTTGGCAAATCATTATGAATAGGTTAACTCCAGAACAACGTTTTCAAATCGTGGAAATTTATTTTCAAAATCAGTGTTCAATTAAAAATGTTTATAGAGCACTTCGTGAATTTTATGGTGCACATAATCGTCCGTCAGAGACCACCATAAAGAACGTAATTACCAAATTTCGGTCTACATTCACTCTTTTGGATGCCAAGCCACCGACAAGAATGAGAAGAGTTCGTACAGAAGAAAATATTGCTGTCGTTGAGGCCAGTGTCGAAGAAAACGACAATTTATCGATTCGTCGTCGTGCTCAGCAAATTGGACTTTGTCCATCGACTTTATGGAAAATTTTACGTAAAGATTTGGGTTTGGTGCCATACAAAATTCAATTGGTGCAAGAATTAAAGCCACACGACCATCGTTTGCGCCGTGAATTCAGTGATTGGTCGTTAAATCAATTGAACGAAGATCCATTTTTTTACCGTAAAATTCTCTTCAGTGATGAGGCGCATTTTTGGTTAAATGGATACGTCAACAAACAAAATTGTCGCATTTGGAGCAAAGATAATCCACACGCCGTTCTAGAATTACCAATGCATCCTGATAAATGTACTGTTTGGTGCGGTCTATGGGCTGGTGGGATCATCGGTCCATATTTCTTTAAAAATGAGGAAGGACGACGCGTTACCGTGAATGGAAATCGATACAGAACCATGTTAAATGAGTTTTTGTTGTCAAATCTTGAAGATATGGATATGAATGAAATGTGGTTTCAACAAGATGGTGCCACTTGCCATACAGCACGTGAAACAATCGACTTATTGAAAGAAACTTTCAACGACAACATTATTTCGAGAAATGGTCCGGTGAATTGGCCTCCGCGTTCGTGCGATTTGACGCCACTCGATTACTTTTTGTGGGGATACGTGAAGTCATTGGTTTATGTGGATAAACCTCAATCGATTGACGCTTTGGAAACCAATATTCAACGTGTCATTGCTGACATACGCCCTCAAATGCTTGAAAAAGTGCTGGAAAATTGGACCTCCAGAATGACATTTGTGAAAAATAGTCGTGGTAGCCATATGCCAGAAATTGTGTTTAAATGTTAAATGCCAAAAAATTATCTACCAAATAAAAAAAAATTTTGGTCATTTCATAATTTTATATGTGTTTTATTCAAAAAAAAAATCGGCAACCTCTTAAAAAAACACCCTTTAGATACCACTCGACCAATGTGGAACAAACGATAGTCCGGTAAAGACATTAACTGACTCGAAATAGAAGGTTTAAACCACGTTTCCGACACACTAAAACAATCTAACGTTTTACCTAATAAGACGTCACGGATGTCAACAATTTTAGTTATTTGACTAGCAGGAAGAGATTGGGCGCTAAGCAGCCTCCGTTGAAATAGGTTTTCCATGTTAACCAGAATTATGAGTAGACAGATGATTGAGCATACTTGACATCACATTATGGTAAAAGCAAAAATTGAGAAGATATGAAAATATAGATTTGAAAGACTAGACCTAGAAAACCCCCTCGAAAATAGACTTTAATAGAACTTTGCATCCGTTCCTAGGAACGACCTACCGTTGGAAACGAACGACCTACCTTTAGAACAACTGTTTATATCATCCCCGATCATATTTGAAAGCATAAAATTAATGTTAATTAAGCACTCGTTCATAATTTTGCTGCAAGAGAGCACGTCGTTGTCCAAGATGTTGACCGATAAGGTCTTCGCAATTTTAGTAAATGCATCCTTGATGTCAATCAGATCGGCTATTGACCTCAAGTGTAGCAGAAAGTCAACGGAAATGTTAAATTTTAATTCAGGTAAGGCTAGCTTGGTTTACACGAACCACAAAACCAACTAACAGTATGCGATTTAGAAATAAATTCGAAAAATGTCAAGTCACATCTCACTGCTCTTCAGCCTCTACCACGAATTCAGCCACAATGTTTTTCGAGGTGCATATATACACAAACGATTATTGATTTTGGTCGGGTCGATTCAATTCGAGTTCAATTACATTTTCATTTTCACTTTCCTTAATAATACGACTTCCAGGTGTCGAATATTTTATTAAAACCATTTTGGCGAACAAATCGCTTACCACCATACAAATTTGATTTTGCCAAGTTCATACAAAATCTCAATGTCAAGTATGCGAGGCCCCCTAACTAAAACATTTTGCTAACGAATCAAGTAAACTTTTAGCACACCCATGACAAAATTTGCCAGTCACATTTTCAAGCAAAACAATATTAAATTGCGCATCACTAGGTTATGTATGACGTTGCGACCGTGTTTTCATATTATATACAAAAACACGCCGTAATTATTATTTCAGTTATTTAGAAAATAAGACAACCGATTTCTTATCAGAGACAACCTTATACAACGACGAACACAAAAAATATATAAGAAAAAAATAAAAATTCAGATCTCGACAAAAAAATAATTTATAAATCATAGAATATAACAAAAACACTTTATATTACTTCGAGCTTAGTTCAAGTACACACTTTAGTCGTACTTTGGAAATTGACAAGACTGGTAAGCAAGATCTAATCTTATTTAAAGTGTGTAAAAAATAAATTTAATTGAAATTTTTGTGTGTAGACTAGCAGACACCACAAATCCAAAATGCCACAAGCCGATAGTGTGTTTCATGCCCGATCGCAAGGTATATCCGCGGAGGGTGTTCGCGATCAATACGCGGATGGTAAAGCGGCAAAAGTATGGGAAATTTTTATTGGTGATAAACGATCGCGTACTGATAATTATCGCAATTTTTTGGTTGAACTATTGCGCAAAAATAATTGCAAAAGAATTCTAGATGTGGCATGCGGTACAGGGTGAGTAATAAACGAATAACTAATCTGAATATCATTAATCAATATTGCAACGTGTTACGATATTTAGAGTTGACTCAATTATGCTGCTGGAAGAAGGATTTGAGGTGGTGTCCTGTGATGCATCCGATAAAATGTTAAAGTACGCGCTAAAAGAACGTTGGAATCGACGAAAGGAGGCTGCGTTCGATAATTGGCGTAATTTTTTTTTAAATCCTTGTAACATATTTTCGTAATTTTAAATTTTCATTAATCCACACAGAAATCGAGGAAGCCAATTGGTTAACCGTATACGATGACATCAAGCCGATCATTGGTGAAGGATTCGATGCCGTAATCTGCCTAGGAAATTCATTTGCTCACATGATGGACGCCCACGGTGACCAACGAGATCACAAGCAAGCAATTAAAAATTTCGAAAGCTGCTTAAAACCAGGCGGATTACTATTAATTGATCACCGTAATTACGATAATATTATGGAGTCAGGAGCGACCCCAGCGAAGTGCATCTACTATAACGTAAGTACCGGCATAACATTCATCGAAATCAATAGCAATCTATACATTTGCGCATTTTAGAGCTCACACATGACAGATATCGTAACCTCGGTATTATATACCGCTGGACAGCCCGCTATGGTCACACTCGATTATCTAATCGATGACGGAAATGATTTGAATGAATTTCGATTATCGTACTATCCACACATCTTTAAAAATTTCACAAAAATGTTGGATGATATTTTCTCAGCCTCGACCGTGCACGAAATCTACGGCGATTTCAAAACCTTGGATGAAGTAGAAAATCCAGCATTTTATATTCACGTAATGAAAAAGGGAGGTTTGTAAACTTGAAAATGTATTAAATTGATAATTTTTATTAAATCGTTTCGTTTTTTGGTGTTACTGTAATCAATGACGTAATTTTTGTATAGTCTAGCCACACCTCCTTTTTTGATAGATTTCCGTTATTCCTGATCTTGATCTTAACAATGGTTGTGACCCCTTGCTTAGTTAAATATCTCGTTATCACGCACAAACAATAAACAATATGGCATGACAATAGAAATTCGGATTTTGTTGACGGGTAAATCATCTCATAAAATGCGATAACCGTTGATGTCTGGAAAGGTCATTGTGTCAGTTATATTGAATTTGATAATTTTAGCTGGTTTTCAGCGGATCAAACTAGTTTTTATATTTAAACTAGTATTTTGTTCGGATTGCTTTTAATCATATGCCGCATCACAAGCTAATCATAAATAATCAACAAACTAGAGCGCCGCTATTTACATATTCCCGGAAGCAATGTTTTATCAGGCTCATCGTACAAATCTAATTAAACACGATAATGAACATTTGTATTTGCTAATTTCTATATATTCAGTTGCAAATGCGATGGAACTTCTTCTAGGCGAGTGTCAAACACGCTAGGATTTATAAATTTAACCGATTTAATCTGTTGTGATAGTTAAATATTAAGTCTTTCGAGCTTCGACTGTTTCCACACAATGAAAGAACATAAGCCAGAGATAATTCAAATTGGCTGTTAAAACAAGCCCGAATAACATCGAGCCATTTTATCAAGATAAGCACAATACTGCATATTTTGTAGACGCATATTACAGAACGATCGTGCGGTACACAGAGTCAACATTACTTAAACTATAAGTAAATCTACTTCAGAGAGCCAAGAATATCTTACAAACGAAATACGTTTATGCTTAAAATCGAAAATCTTTGAAGACTTTAGAAAGATATTAAACATTTCTCCTCTGCACGAGAGAAGTTCCAATGTTGGGCCCATAGTAAATGCAGAAGTCCCAGTTGGGCGGAGTAAATGCAGAGGTCCCAGATTTCTTGAACTTTCAAACATCAACTAAATTTTACCCTTACGGATTTTCAGAGCTTCGGGAAACGCGTATGGATCTGACATATATTCAAAGGTCAACATTGCTGGTATTTTAAATGTCGAAATTTGCCAGCAATGACAAAGTTTGGCCCAATAACTATGACGCGTAACTGATGGAGGCAGTATGAATTTCTTTCGATACGAAGGTTCAATCATAAACGTTTTATTGGACCGATTCTGTTGAAAGTGAAGAGGCTGAAAATTGAGCAAGGTAACAATAGCATCCGTAGAAATTCAACGATATTCTTTGGAACGGGGAACTTCATGGAAATTCATTTACTCGGGTTTTCCAAATGATGGTGGTTTTTGGGAGGACGCTATTAAGTTCGCTATTAAATCACATTTGAATTGGTCATGACTAATGATTAATGCCAGAACTAGGGCATATATTTCGATGAAATGATAATTTTTCGTGACGTTTTTGATTAGAAGGAAGTACTGTCAAATTTACGATTCTGTTAAAATGAGTTGTGGTATTTATGGCAGTTTATAGTATGGGCGATGTCTGTCGTCGAATAGCGAAATTAAATAATTGGATTGGAATGAGGTAAAATGAAATAAAAGGTTATTGTCACGATTTCGCCTATTGGCGTCATTCAGCGTAAATTGAGAAATGGCATTTTTGTGAGACAAGTGACATCTAGGTTTAAGTAGTAACTTAAGGCTAATTTTATAACAGTATTGCGAAACAGATTATAGTAGTCTAATAGTAGTCAATATTCCAGTAGCGGTGTAAGTATTCGAGGTGTAATTGAAAGAATTGTTGTTGTAAACCATCAAATTTATTACTGTATTCACAATCCAGTGATACGAACTGGATTTGACAGGGCTAATTCGTAACAATTGGTGACAGTGGTGGGGTTGTGAATCTTAGAAGAAGGGTGTTACAGGTTTGCCGGTGTTGGATTTTGCGTTATTTACCGATGGGTTGGTTACAATAATGAATTATTACTGAAACTGCTTAAGGCTATGGATAATTATGAGTACGAAGAGGTAATAAAAAAAACTAAATGATAAACGGGAGATGGTGGAGGCAGTTCCCGGGCCTTCTGGATTCTTCGATATGACGCAAATAAAACAGAAATTGGTAAACAAGAAATTAAACAAATCCAAATAGCCAACGAAATATTCGAAAAGACAATGAACGAAAAGTTTCTGGACGTACGCGTCGAAGTGGATAAAGTACAAATTGAAGTTCAATACGTCGAATGTTCAAGAAGTTGTACAACATCTGGATCTGGTACTGCCAAATGTTCAGGTTGCTGACCAGAAGTTGCAAGCTCAACAAGTATCTTCTTTGCTTGCAGGCAAATGGAACAATATCGCAGGTAGTCCAGGCTGTACACTCGAATAAATTGCAGCCACCGATAACATTCGATGGAACAACTTTGTTTGGGATTTTAACATTTCAATTTGAAACGGTTGCCAATAGAAATGCATGAGATAAAATGTGTCGCGTTACAGAATTATTAGAAGCTCTTTAAGGTGGAGTAGCCGAGACATTACAAGCAATTTCTTTCCGAAAATGATCGCAACAGGTACAGTGGGGTAATGAAAGCGCTGAGCACGAGACACTCGAAGAGCGGTGGTTTTGTCACCGAAAGCAAATTTCGCTGAAACCATTGCTTGTGCTTCCAGATTCCGCTACAGTAGAATTACTAATTGAAGATATGGCAAGGTAGGTCACATATAGATAGCGCGATTGCTGGGAAAACCGATGAATGAAGGGTAGGCCACCATCTCCAATGCAGCGGCAATCAAGGAAAGGCAATGCATTGGCAAAGGATGAGGATCCAAGTAAAAGGTCGTTAAGCTCCAACGAGTCAACTTATAGAGGTAGAAGATGGCTTCCACAGCTAATTGCCCCATAACCTACATCCCTATTTTCAGATTAGCACGAAGTGGTGAAAGCTTAACAATGAGAGGTGATATTGATGGGAAAAGTTATGTGATTACTCTAGACACAGGAGCAACCCACATGATTGTTCGAAAGAATCTCAACGGTAGATCAGCCAACGAAAGTAGTAAAAATTAGAATTCGGAATACTAGTTTTCAACACGAAGTGCTGTTCGCCGATATTGTCATTGAGGTTATTCTGGGTACAGACTTTATGAGAACGAATGGTTTAGTGTTGGATATTGAACGACAGCTTGGAGCTGTCACAAAATTCAGAAATACTTGCTTGAGGAACATTCGTGGGAGGTTCTGTGTCAGCCAAGTTGTGCGTTATGGAAGCCAATGAATCAGAACAGGGAGTTAAAGAAGAAAGAATCAGGAAAGCCTTAGTAATACCAGTTAACGACGATAGAGTTCCAATTACAGCTCTAAATCTCTCGGATAAGTCAAAAACAATCAAGAAAGGGACCAATAGTGAAATGTGAATAGGATAACTTATTCAGAACTGGACCGAAGATCTTACTAAGGAGCAGGAAAATTAAGCGCGGAGATTACTACACCTGACAATAACGGATGAACTATTATGGTAAAACACACAATTGATACCGGAACAGAGACATCGGTTCGAGGAGTTTTCAACACCGTTGGCGTTGGTCGAAAATATGGGCGGTAGCATGGTATTTTGTGTAAATTATTATTAGACACATTAACGGGCGCTTGAATATTCTCCACATTGGGACTTAAAAGTAGCTATTGGCTGACAGAAGTTTTAGAAGAAGATGCGGAACAATGTGGGCAACAGGCCCATTTGGATTTTGTAATGCTCGAGCGACTTTTTAACGATTAATGTAGTGCGTTCTAAAAAGATTACATTGGAGAACGTGTCTTGTATATTTAGACGACATTATCGTCATGGACAAAACTTTTGAAGAGCACGTAAGATATTTATCCGAAGTCTTCAAATGAATACAATTCGCCGATTTAAAGTTAAGCCTTAAGAAATGTTCACTCTTCAGAACAGAGGTAAAGTATTTAGGTCAAAAAGAATGAATGAAATGAATTCCATTTGCAGTTACTTTGTGACAATGAAATTCATTCATAAGCTTTCTTGGATTGTGTGCCTATTATAGACGATTCCTGTCACGATTGCAAAAGTTACAAAAATGTTGCAAACAGTTTACATGAATTAACAAGGGAGAACAAACAGGAATTATTCGTTCAATAACAAAAACGGATATGCACAGCACCAATACTTCCGTACGCTATAACCAACGTGAAATTTCTTTTGCATACCGATGTAAGCGATGATGGTATATGAGAAGTATTGTCGCAAAAAATTGATGATCGAAGCGATTTATTGCATATTACTCAAAAATGCTAGAATTATTGTCTATATAGTGGAATGCGTGAACAGACCAGGGGGCGTTACGATGGTTGCTACAATTCAATAATCCGAAAGGAGAGGTGGATCAAGGATGGACAGGTTAGATGAAACGTTCGACGAAAATGAAACGAGGACCTTATCGATGTACAATCAATTCGGGCTCCTTTCTTAGTTAATAGACCCGGATTTACGAGTATCAGTCATATTGTGTCATAAGGAGAAGATCGTCAGTCAACAAGGAGTGCAATTTGTGATAGAAAACCCTTAGTGAAGGCTTATTGGGTACAGTGGGGAAGCCATCTTTTAGAGAATGATTATATAAAACTAATATGGGAGAGAAGTTAAGCAGCGATTTTATTGGTCAGGTTGTAGACAGTCGGTAGAAGAATGGTGTACAAAATGTGATTAATTGAGCAGCGACGAAAGGACCCGCACGAAAAAGCGAGAATCAATGCAACAGTATAACGTCGGCGCTCCATTCGAGAGAATAGCTCTGGTCGTGGCGGGACCATTCCATATTACGGAAAGCGGTAATAGGTATATTAGTAATAATGGACTAATTCAGCAAATGGCCAGAGTTATATCCTATATTCAATCAAGAAACAACAAGCATCGTTGATGCCATAATTAAAAACTGGATTAGTCACTATTGAGTTCCGATAGAAAATCACTTGATTCAAGGAAGAAGTTTGAGGTTTAGTAATTTGCGGTTATTAAGATTGGTGCTGTTCCACCATAAGCGTTGTATCGTCAAGATTACGTTTATAAAATGAAAGCAGAACTTAACGAGATCACAAATCTATACGAGAAAAAATTCGATTAGCAAGTAATCGAACGAAAGTTAGGTATGTCATACGTTGAAACAATAAAACCATCGATGAAGGACAACTGATGATTTGGCTCTTAAATCCGCTATTCTTTCATTTGTAATGGATGGCACTATACAGAGGTGGTAGTTTGGATTCTGTTCGGGTCGAACAGGCTTGATAATGTCACGAGTTCGTCTATTGGGCGTAATTCAGCGTATAATTGATTAATAACATTTTGTGAGATTAGTGACATCTAAGTTGAAGTAGTAGCATTAGGCCATTTTTATAATAGTGTTACGTTTTCGCCTTGTCACTCAAGGTTCGAATCACTGGATTGTGAATAAATACAACTGCTTCAAATTTGAACTCACACAGTTTATTTACACAACACAGTTTATTTACACAACACAATTTATTATACAACACAAAATTAACAATTAATTATTACAACTAGAACACACTTTAATAATCTTTCTATTTAACCTTCACTATATCACGTTTAAAATAAAACTCAGCATTCCACGTCAACGCGCGCCTTTATATACCAAAATATTTGTTTCTAGAATAATCCCAAATGTTCTCATAAATTATACACATACATTTCATAATAATCCCGAATGTTGTCCAAAATTTATACGAGAACATTCTAGCAAATACGTTAGTATACAAATCGCGCCTAAATGTTGATCCATACCAAATAAAAGTTGAGCAACTTATTAAAATAACTTATTCTACTCTAAACTAGATGTCACCGTAACAATAGTATTTTGTGTATCAGATTATACTAGTCAAGAACAGAACATTCGAGAATATTATAACGATCTCGTCTTTTGGTTTGATGGGTAATTAATTCAGCATAAGCGAGACATTTATTCAACGACAATTGCTGTTATAAGGTTCAGAAAATAAAAAAATAAATTTTTGTGAGATTAGTGACATCTAGATTAGAGTAGTATCGTTAGAGATAGTTTATAAGAGTTTTATTGTATAGCAGATTATAGTAGTCTAGAACAGAACCGTCGAGAATTTACTTTAGTATAAATCAAGGTGTGACTAGATAGCTCGATCGGTATATAAATACGAATGAGTTTTTTGGGAGATTCGGTACGCGAAAGAGAATGAGTAGCGGGAAAATAATAAGTGGTGTTAAGTAAAAATAGTGGTGTGATTTAAAAATAATTGTAAATGTTAAATATTGAGTAAAATTATTTTTGTGGTGTTTTAGTGTTAGGGGTTTTTAAAAAAATTGTTGTGTGAATATTTCGAAAATACTCCAGTAGTGCAAGTATTACGGTAACCACTACCGTAAATATATATTTATATATATAACACGAAATTTTAAATGAAACAAAAAGAAATATATGCCCTGAATCTATGCAATTGAGTAGCATGTAGAATTTAGTTAGGTTTACTCGATAGATAAATCGGGGGTGTCTCGACCTAAAGTTTCAGAAAATAGTGTTGTGCAATATTTGTCACATTGACGAAACTTCTGCCAATTTTCTAAAAATTTATTGTGTACTTTTAATAAAATTCAACAAAAACAGTTCTCAAGAAATATAACGAACCTTTTAATTTTTCGGTATTGCCCTTCACCAAAACGATATTTTCAATGACTAGAGATGTCTAAGCGATAATACCTGTACACCATCATAGAGTACAAGTCTCAGGAAATATACCAAACCAACCGGTTTATTTGCGTGTCCAATCAAACGCTCGTTCAGTAAATATGACATTAGTAATTGCATAGTCGTTTATATTTTTTGCATAGTCGTTCGGCAGCTTCTCCTTTATATTTTATTAGACCAAATAATGTTCAGTATTGTTTCAGATTTATTTATTCACTTTTATTTAAAATACGTATATAATATTTAAAAAAATATTTGTTTAATTTATAATAAATAAATTAATATTGCTTTTTTAAATTGCACAAAGTTACAATAAATCACTTTTAAATAATAAAAAAAAATTAAAATCATAATTAATTATAATAGTTATTATTAATTATTATGGTTAATTAATAAATAAAAAAATTATAATTTATTGCACAATATTCAATTGTTTATAGTCTAAGTAATCAAATCAAAATTTATTTTCAATCTAATTGTAAAATTTAATTTTAATTCAAAATGGCATTCATTTTTAATTTTTTTTTTTCAATTTTTGTGTTATTTTAAATTAATTTAGTTATATCACAATTACAATCTAATTATAAAACTCTAATTTGTTAAATTATTTTTTATAAAATATAGTCATAGTTTAGGTTAATGCGCAAAGCGCAGCTGAACTAAAAGGCGGCGATATTAAAATAGTCGCCGTTTTATTATTTTTAGCACGATATTTATTAGGTTAATTTAATTTTAAAACTCAACTATATTAAATTTAATATAGTTAAGTAATTAATTATGTATTGTATAAAGTACGTAGGTATATAATTAAAAACTATAGACACGATCGTATAGTTAAAATACACTTAAACCTGTATTGTATGTTTGTAGAAGAATCCGAACCATATTTCAAAATATTAATTAAAGTTTAAAAAATAATTTAAAATAAATATAGTAAAAAATTAAACAAAATAAAATAAAATTTTAAGAAATTTTATTGTAAAAAAAGTATTTGTAAAATTAATTTGTGTCACGTAAAAATTAATTTTAAAATGAGTTTTTTCAAAATAAAATTTGTTAAAATTCGAGTTCCCCACTTATAAAATGTTTCTGAATAATAAAATAAATTAAATATTTTTTAAAAATAGAGACCGCCACCATACTCGTTATATACATTTTTAGTAATACTAATAGTTTACGGTAGATAACCAAGTGAATCTTCTAGCGATGAGCTAACTGGTCGTTGAGACGATGTTGATAGTGCCTGGTAGTAATCTTCCGATTTAGTGAATCGCTTCGGTTTGTCGAATTCCCGGCGTAGTATTAAATCGGTTGATGAGTTACTCGATCGATAGGTGTTACTTTTTGAGCGGCTTGAAACGCTGTGTTTGCTCTTAGAAGACATTTTTTCCGGTACTAAGCTCTGAATGTCCGTCGTTTGACTTAGTTTTACATCCGCAAAGAGAGCTGCCATCTCTACACTTTTTTTAACGCTTAGTGCTTCATTTGCATTTACGGGTCGCCCGTTACCACCTACGGTAAATAGTTCGTAGTCTAAACCTAGATTATTACCTGGCTTTTTATTAGATTTACCATTATGCTTACTTTCTGTTGTTTTAGAGGAGTGCTGCTTCTTTTTCGTGTGATCCCGTGGACAATAACATTTTGATGTACTCAAACATGAGTCACTGTCGCACCACGTTGTCACCGATGATCCTTCAGTATTCTCTTTACCTTCCTCGAGTGAGCAATAGCATTTGTCATCAGTGCGGCAAGTGATTAGTGAATCTCGAATACCACGTTTTTTGAGTTGTGTTGTCAAATCATTATCACCGCCTAAACTGCAGTAGCATCGTTCCGCTGATGCACATGTACACGCCTCTGAATCGTAGCTGCATTCGGAACACGATACATATCTGATATAATAAAATCTAATATGAGCGATCGTTAGTTTTCGTTTGCCGATCAATGCTTACCCGCTTGAACTGTTCCGATTCTGCCCGGTTGAAAGATGCTCGTTACGTATAACACTGACATCGGATCCACTGGTTCCCGTTTTATGGTGAGATTTTTTACATTTTTGAGTGTCTAAACTAGAGTTGATCGATTTTGAAGATTTCTTGGGTGATTTTTTGCTGCGGAATTTTCCGAACGCAAATACACGACGTAGACCTTTAGCACCGATAATCATTTTTTTGCGTTGGTTCTGTAAACAAATGGAATAAAATTTTATTGCCGAAGATGATTAAACTAAAATGCCATATAAATGATAATAAAAAATGCAAATCAACTTTCACCCGATTATGATATTTAGTGAATCAAACCTATACACCATATTATGACAATCTAATGCAAATTTGAAAGTTTTTGTGTGTCTTACCTGCACGTTACTATTTTTCCGTCTCAATTTCTTTTTCTTTTGCCGTCGCATAATACTTTTTGATCTCTGATACAGTTCATCTTTAGTCAAGGTTACCGCCAACTTGAGTAAAAATTCCTTGTAGATTGGCTTCAGGTCATTGAACGACATACCGTCCGAATTGATAATGGCGTTTAAGATTTCGTCTAATGAGTGCAGATTTTCTTGAAGACGGAATTCATTGAAGAGTTCACTGAAGCCAAGTGGTGATCCACCACCACCAGTTTTACCAGTTTTGCGCGTGCCTCGCGATTTATATCTACTTAATCCGCCTGTATTTAGGAAACTTCCTGATCGCGGTATGGCAACACGAGTTAAAATATCTCCACCAATTTCTTTATTGTGATGGTGATAGGATGGCGGAGGTAATGGTGGCGGCGGTGTCGATGATGAACGACGTGTTTCACTGTGGGCACGAGCGCGACTTTGTTCATCCAAATACGACATGGATGCGTTAAACATATCGGTGTTTTTGGGTTTTTGTCCTGTACCGTTCGGGGCTGGAGGCGCCCGCTTACTTTTACTCGATTTCTTTTTACGCTCATCGGTCGATGTCTCGATCAATAAGTCACGATTTGAGTCGCTTTCACCACTCAACGAACTAGATGCGCTACGCTTCTTGCGTGGCGGTCGTTGTGGTGGATGTAATGAACTATGCGATGCTGATTTGCGGAGTGATAAGTGTGTGGGTGGCATTACATTATTGGTGGCCGTGCTGCTAGCGATACTCACACAACTTACGCCGTTACGATTTCGTGGCCTACGAGTTTTTTGATTTTGACTGTTTCCCATATGTGCCATTAGGCTTTGATATAATGTAGCTGCTATAACGATCGCGTCTTCTGGCGTTTGGCACACAAATCCGTGGCACTCGAGGCGTTTTGGTACGCCTGAAGATCGCATTACAACTGCGAATAGTGGTGAGTGTAGTCCCGACGAGAGACGTCGTTTATCGGCCGCCGTTAGTGGAAAGAATAGTGATGTTTTATCGATATTTTCTGGATCTGTGATAAGTGGCAAAAATGCAGCACCGCCTGCTTCCGGCGAAACTACAAATTTAACTGCCGACCATACTGCTATATTGTGAAATGGTGTTGATAGCGGGTCACGTCCATTAGCCAATCGAACTCGAACGCCTTTTGCAAATATATCCAAATTACCAGCGTTTTGATTGCCGTGCCCGGCACCGCTTAAGTACAATTGTCGCAAAGGTTCTTGTAATCCTTGCAAATTTGTTACTTTCTCTTGCAGTGGTAACGACCCTAAACATCGAACCGGAAAACTACATGAGGTCGCATCTTTCGAAACCTCCGTGAACATTCGCTCAATTTGCGCCTGAACGACATTATTAATTTGTCGGCCCACACCTTTTTTCCGTAACGAATCATTTGAACCGTGTAGAAATGAATTCTTCCGATTTAGTGAGGTATTCGTTAAGCTACCACGTGATCGTTCTTGAATATGTCCGATACTGGTCGCACTACCTCCGATACCTCGTGATAGTGATAGAGAACCTCGTCGATCGCCGCGCAATGAATTACGGTCGTCTACTCGGGTGTTGATAACTGATCTGAAATTGGAAAAAAGATCGTTATATATTTTTACGTGTAATAGCCTCATGGCCATGTATTAGTTATTTTGATCGTCCACAATCTTGAACTTAATAAAAATGTTGCTATATTATCGTGATCATTATTTCTAATTTTGTAAAACAAGTTTAATTTCTCTCTTGAGCTAATCAGCAGATTAACTTGAAATTTGTTTGATCGCAACATACGTATGTAATGCGTTGTCTTGTACATATATGTTGATCTGACCACAAGTGAACTGTATATTTCTTCGTATATATTATTGTGGTGTGATTGTGGTGGTGGTACAGTCTTATAAGATGGATGGTAGAAAGATGTATCTTCTTTGCTGTTTTAGTTTTGTAAATGTTTTTTTTTTTGAAAGTGGATTAAGCAAGAAGAAATGAGTTGAATACGTTATAGTATAACGTATATTGTGATAGAAATGATGTTATTATAGATTTTCTAATTTAATTTAATTTATTTATACATTTTTTTATATTTGTAACAGTTGGATTTTTTATGCCTTACCTTGGAAGAAATACAAAAGAGATTTGATTATATATTTTTCTTTGGTAAATTTATGATTAACCTTCGGTGTGCATAATGTGTGAATGCAAAAAGTTTTGCAATATGCCATATCTTATGTCTTGAATTCGTATATCTGCGTCTCTAAGTGAAATGCATATCTACAAGGTCGATTATTTAATTGAAAATTGAAAGGAGTATCGAGTAGTAGTTATCAATCTCCTTGAATTAGTTTGATATGTTTAATGGTTGATGAGCGTCTATAAAATTCAAATCTGCTGTTAATTCTTAAGGTTGAAATTATTTTGTAAGATTTATCAATAGCTTTTATCTATATCGAGATGCACTCGACCGGATGTTTTAGGCTATTTTGAGGACTTTAGGCTGAGTTCAGGATTTACGAAAATTCAATTTGAAGAACTTATCGCTTTCTATAAAGTGTCTACCGTATGCACTAAACTATACGGAATGTTAACTGCAAATGTGTCGCCCAAATCCTGAAACATAACTGAATTTAGGAAAGAGTAAAAAGCCGTTAAATAATTTCAGCAGGAGATGTAGAATAAAGATAACACAAACTGAACTCAAAACTTAAATAAATTTGTAAAACCAAGGTTGCAACACTAATTGTATTTGGTTGCAACTTATACAAGAAATAACCTTAAACTTCAACTAACAAAACTATAAATATTCATCAAATTTGAAACACTAACATTTAGTGTTAGTCGAAGATGAACTTTAACAAGTAACTAAATAATCAATTACTGTGACAAATAATAAAACTTAATATTTTCCTTAATATGGTACACAAGAGTGATGAGAAAATGTTCAATTAGATTTTCTACTTGAAAACGCCTCATATTTTTAAATGTTTGTAATTTTTGCAATGTATAACCGGCTTATTCATGAATGTCATTTTGTGACTAGTAAAATGGATGCGTTTGCATTGATGTTAACGTAAGTAGTAAAATATGTATTATTTAATTGAATTAAAGATTATGCATAATAAATTATCAATAATTTAATTTCAAAAAGTATAATAAGTAAGAGACATATTTGTAATATCTTGTATAATTGATAAATAATTTATATATTTAACAGTAATTTTAACTTTTGGATTTATGAATTTCGACGGAAGTAAATTTGTATTAGGAGTTTGAATACCAACACTGCGGTTCATTGTTAAATCATTTAAGTACGAACAAGTCGGGAAAAAAGGTAAGAAATCGATAAAAGTACCACAGCATAGATTTTATAAAAATTACTTTTTGTTGATTCCGTAAAAGAAAGTAATACAATTACAATTAGCCGAAATTATTCTTTAAAATTGTCGGACATATTTTTAATTTTCTGGTACATCACAAATTCATTTTATAGAATTGACTTTTCGCATAATTTTGATTTACTGTTAGTTTATCGTGAACAATTTACCGTAGAACAATTAATCGTAGAACAATTTACCGTAGAACAATTTATCGTAGAACAGTTTATCGTAGAACAGTTTATAGTATGAACAGTTTATCGTATATCACAATTAGTAGCTTAAAACATAAATTTTTCTTATAAGAATTCGACCACTCCTTAAACATCGTGATGAAATTGGGTTTGTTAGATGGAAATAGGATTATGACCACCAATATGGCCACCTGGGACGCAACCCAACCATTTACTATCCGATTATGATGGGTTTGGGTATGTTGAATGGAAAGGAGATTCTTAAATGATTTGTGAAAGAAGTTCTGGAATATGACCACGTGGGACAGAACTCGATCAATTTTTTACCGATTATGATGGGATTAGCTATGGTAGACGGAAATGAAATTGCTGAAAGAAATGTGAAAGTAGTTCTGGAACATGGCCACCTGGGACGGAACTCGACCAATTCTTAACCGATGGGTATGCTGGATGGAAATGGGATTCTTAAAGGATTAGTGGAAATAATTCTGGAATATGGCCTGAAATGAGAAATGAGATTCTTAAATGATTTTTGGAAGAAGTTCTGGAACAGAGCCACCTGAGACAGAACTCGGTCATTTACTAATCGATTATGATGGGTTCGGCTATGTTGGATGGAAACGAAGTTCTTAAATAATTTTTGGAAGAAGTTCTATGATTTGGCTACCTGTAACGGAACTCGCTATTTGTAAACCGATTATGATAGGATTAGGTTTGTTGGGTGGAAAAGGGGTTCTTAAATGACTTTGGAAGTATGTCGGATGGAAATGAGATTCATAAATGATTTTTGGAAGAAGTACTGGAACATGGCCATCTGAGACGGAATTCAGCCATTTCTTAACCGATTTTGATGGAACTGGGTATGTTGGATAGAAATAGGATTCTAAACCGATTTTTAGAAAAGTTCTGGAATATTCGATTTTGATGGAATTGGATATGTTGGAAGAAAATAGGATTCTTGAATGATTTTTGGACGAAGTTTTGAAAAATGGCCACCTGGGAAACCGATTATGATGGGATTTTGTTTGTTGGCTGGAAATGAAATTCTTGAACAGTTTCTGAAAGAAGTTCTGGAATATGGCCATCTGGGACGGAACTCAACCGTTTTTAGCCGATTATGTTAGAATTGAGTATGTTGGATGAAAATAGGATTCCTAAATTATTTTTGGGATAGTTCTGGAATATGACCATCTGGGACGAAACTCAGGCAATTTTTAACCGATTATATTGGATTGAAATGGATTCTAATATGAGTTTTGAAGAATTTCTGGAATAACGCCACCTCAAACTTTGTCATTCCTTAACCGATTTTAATAGAATGGGTTTATTGGATGAAAATGGGATTCTAAATGATTTATGGAAGAAGTTTTAGTATATGGCCACCTGGGACGGAACTCGGACACTTTTAGAAACGAGATTCATTCATTCATTGATGATTTTTGGAAGAAGTTCTGGAATACGGTCATCTAGAACGAAACACGGCTATTACTTAATCGATTATGATGGGATTGTACACGTTGGGTGAATATGGAATTACAAAATTATAAACTGCTTTACTCGACGGTGAATGAGAAACCGAATCCTACTTTTCTTCTTTTCGATTAATGTTGTGGAGAGTATAATTATCGGTTGTTTTGTGGAATTAATTCCCAGACCATTTATGGTCTTAGAAGGCTTAGGATGTTCCATATTTCCGTGAACAGTTTTCGAGGTTGTTGTTGATAAGAATACTAAAAATTTATCCGAGCCTGTTGTGTAGGGTTCATAACGTGATTTTTTGTGAGAGTAGGTAGTTGGCCTGCCGCTCAACCCAGTAATTATACGCGTATGGGGCACGTACTGGTGATAGATGTTGTCTTACCAGAAATATGTTTACGTTACGAGCCGCTTGCTTCAAGAAAGACGTCTGCTTACGTCGCCCCTAACCTGGAGAGGAGAAGCTGATGAGGTATTGGTTTTGCGGCACCAATAACTTGCCTGACATGTAATATCAATAACTGGAAGCAAAATTTCTCCTGAATCATTTTAATTACACCAATTTATTCATTTAGAGTTACCTAACAAGCGTATTAATCTAGAAATTTTGCCCCTCATATTACCGTCACATATAATTTAAATAGATTGACAATATGGAACTGAAAATCTTATAGAAAATATTGGAATTAACAACGGGCGTTGATCATCAAGACAGGGGAATGATGACGTGGAATATTTGCGAACACAACTAATAAAGTATGTGTAACTAAAAAAGTGATCAGTGGAAATCTAAAAGTAAACAAGTGGAAAGTTAGTGTGACCGAACATAAAGTGAAAAAGTTAAAATGAACACATAAAAGAGAATTTCCTCCAAAAATCATTTAGAATCATCTTCCATTTTCATCCATCATACAAAATCCCTCATCAATATCACCATAATGGTCGAGTTCCGTCCGAGGTGGCCATATTCCAAAACTTCTTCCAAAACTCATTTAAGAATCCCATTTCTATCCAACATATCCAACCCCACCAGAATCGGTTAAGAAGTTACCCGATTTTACCCAAAAATTATTGAAGAATCACATTTGCATCCACAGTATCCAGTGCCATTTTAATGGATTAATAAGAACTTTAATTTTTCATGTACACATAATGTTGTTATACGGTCAATTTTATGAACTACGATAAACTGGCATACAATAAATTGTCCATACGATAAATGATGTCCACGGTAAATGGTGTCCAAGATAAACTGTTCTACGGTTAAATGTTCACGTTAAATTGAAACACTATACTTGTTTACGATAAGGCTAAATTCACAACTAATTCCATATTCTGATAACGCTAAGTGCCTCGGCATGGCGCTAAACTCTAAGCTCAGGTAGAAAGCGCATGTTAAAAAGAAAAGGCAGGAACTGAATTTAAAATTCAGAAAAATGCACTGGCTTATTGGGGGAAACTCCGAACTAACAACTGTATTCAGCTTTGGGGATGCGCAAAGAAAACTGCAGTTAAGATCATACAAACATTTCAAAACAAGGTACCATGTAGCATTGTAAATGCTCCATGGTACATTAGCGTTAGCGATGAAATACAAAAATTTGCACGAAGTCATGTACTGTGACTGCTGCAGCATGACAACGAAGAGCTGTGGAACCTACTGGATCGTACCAATGGACTTCCGAAGCGCCTAAAAAGCACAAAGCCTTTAGAATTAATGGTTCTCAGGGAACCGTCGCTGAAATCAAAGGACTACCAGAGTTCGGATAAACCGATAGATTTTATCCCAACTTTTATTTAGATAATCACTGAGATTAGTTGTAATATTATTCAGATATAAAGATTTCAAACAAGAAAACAAAAAAACGAGTTTAAGAAATTTAATTTTATTTGTTTGTGTAGTTTTCTTACTATTCCATAAAAATTTTAAAAACGATTTTTAAAACTACGTTAATCGTTTTCATCGATATTACGCCTCTTTTCTAGGAACTAATTACTTTCTAGTAGAATACAGTTACCATATATAAATCGTTACGCGTTTCAGATAATCTGCCAGTTATTCGTTATGCGTACGTTCTACGCGGATTAAAATCTTTGTTAATAACAAAACTATGTTCACGCTCAAAACGACGCCTCTAAAGTACTATTCAAATGTATATAAACGAATCAAAAGTTATTAAAATTTTATTATTAAAAATATCATCAAACGTTAAACATTCGATATTTTGTGCGGCGCGCGTTAAAAATGTAGTCAACGAATTCTGATAGATATGCAGTTTGCATTAAAACGTGTGAGTTATTTAATCCAACTAAACAAACAATCACGCCCAGTCTATTGCTCGGTGATTTAGTGCAAATTAAGAATTTTAGTGATTATAGTGATCGTTACATGATTCAACTTTATGATCGTGAATTACAATGTTTTCGTCCTTATTTATATGGATGCGCAAAAGAAAGCTTAAGGGAGATACCAAGTGATACCTGGCCTTTTATACAAAAAATAATGGAAGGATCTATTATAAAAGTTCGGCTGGCATTGTTAGATGATAGTGAAATTATTGTTAATTTTCGAGTGAAATTTTACGGTAGAATTCCATCAGATGGCGGTGCCGCCCAATTTTATGGTTTGCAATTAATGGTAATATTATGAGAACATCTTACTTATGTTGATTTTAATATAATTTTTTTAATTGCAGCCAACTCCAAATCTTACCATTGAAAATGTAATGGAATTAAACAAAACCTACTTGGACTCATCGTTAAAACTTATTGTTTTGCGTGCAGATAAATTATTATTAAATATTGTGGTTGATATGGCAAATGATGCGTCCAAAATTGTTGGTTCAAACACAGTAAAAGTGGAGAAAACTTTGTACATTACGAATCCAAAGAAGACTTCTTATGATTTCCTGCTGCTTCCAACCAATAGCAAACCAAATGTAGTCGAGTTCACACACAAACCTAATCCAACACAAGAACAATTTAACATTCCGGAAGAGAAAATGAACAAACCAAATATTTCTTCTTGTTCTTTAGCGGATTCGACCTTGCTTAAAATGAAAATGTTCGCACGACCAAAAATTGCCGACAAAGAAGCTAACGGTTTATTAAAAACTAGTGAACCTCTAGAAAAACATCTTCATAATAGAATCAATAACCAAGGAAGGCAGATGTTTTGTTTTGATTGTAACCAAAGTGATGAATACCTCGTACAATTCGATTGTCAACATGTATTCTGTTCTAATTGCCTAATGCAATCACTTACAGTTACTGCCCGTATAACACTAAGAATTACGATTGTCGTTATAAGTTAACGGTAGGTTTTAATATACGCCGCCATCTAAATGTTTGGAAAATTGACGATTCCCAAAGTTGTCCTTCTTCAAAACACATAAAATATATTTCTACTATTTACCTATCTTAGGCCTAAAAATATTTAATTTCATAGGTTACCTTAATTCAACCGGTGGTTTTAGAAAATGTAAAAACTATTTTTTGTTTATTTAAGGTTGAAGACATACGACACATTTTAGATATTGTGTATGATAAATTAATCAAACAACGTGAACCGTCAAAACCGACAACAATTACCCATAACTGTTCAGATTGGCATTTTCCACCAAATAAAGGTAAACGAGAAATTTGTCAATGTTTAAACTGTAAGCTACGCAATTGTGTAAAGATTCAGAATTGTGATGAAACACAACAAGCAACACCAAACAAAACTATATCACAGACGCCCGCGTTATATACAATCGAAACGTGGACATGTGCTTATTGTAAATACGACGAAAATCATATTGACGTAACTACATGTGTGAAATGCAGCAAAGCAAACGAAAAATCAAATACCACAGAGTACTATCGTTTACTCGAGCTCGAAGAAAACGATACGTTTATGCCGAATCTTCATCAATTCTATTGCACATTTTGTGACCAGACGATAGCACCCAATGACGGTGTTCAGTTGCGATCGTGTTTACACAACATTTGTCGCAAGTGTATCGTTTCGTATATCGAAGGTCAAGATCAAGTGGAAATTAAATGTCCACATAGTTTGTGCACGCACTTGTTGCAAGATCGGGAAATCAAAACGCTAATATCACCAGAGGCGTATGCCACTCATCTTGAAAAATCGTTGAATATTGCAAAAATGAAAATTGAAAATGGTTTTCAATGTTGTACGGTAGGCTGTAGCGGTTTTTGGATATTCGATGATGCAAATGCTAAATACAGTTGCCCTAGGTGTCATATAGAGAACTGTATCCCGTGCAAGGCCAGCCACCCGGGTATTGATTGCACCGTTTTTAAAGCAAAACCAATATGATTTTTTAGAATATTAACTTTAACTGTTTTTTGACAAAATCGATTTAATAAATAAAATGGTGGTAGGAAAGATAATCGTTTTCCTTTCCAAACCCCTTTCTCTTATTTGTGTCCGTTCCCTAAACATTAACATTGATGACTCGTAATTTACGCTTAAGCCTTATATACCAAAGCACAAACAAAAAAATTGCATTCAACTCCAGGAGAAGTTTTATGTTCGTTGGAGAAAACTGTAGTAGTTAATTATGATTTTTATTCATTCCCCGCACACTACCTATTCAACTACGTACATGATTATAGAATACCACTTGTACGTCAAGGTGGTACGGGTATTAATAGTACCGATCGTAATCAGTTGAAGAAAATACGCTTCTGTAACTTTACACATTTTCGGCAGTAGGTGCCTAAGTGTGAATATGAGATTTTAGAAATCAAGTGCTGATCTTTTGGGTTACGTTTGCTTTGGTTTACGAATCATGACGAAAGAATTAAAGTGTGGAGAGGCTCAATAACAGGGACGGGCGAAGTTGATTACACAATGTAATCTACGCGGTTGTCGGCACGTAATCTTGAAGATTGCGTAGCGTTTTTTTACGTCGCTAACGTCCACAATATAGACAACGTCGTCAACATAGTAAATAATATTAAATACTCAATTTTCTATGATAAAGTTGCTGTCTAGCTATAAGGTAATTATCTAGTTATCCTAACAAACCAAACGGCACAATGGATAAAGCTGTCATTACAACTGAAGAATGGTCTGATGCTAGCCCTCCTTTATGTTCGGCTGCTAAGTAATTTTTGGAGATACCTCTTGATATATAGAAATCCAGAAGGTCGGGAATTTTATTTGGGTCCGTAGGCCAATATGATGACTTCCTACTGGAGTGCAACTCACATTTTCACATTTTAATATCATGCCTGCCTCAAATAGCTCTCTTCCTTTAGGATTAGTCTATTTGAAGTTGTCTACAATAATAAAATTACTTCCAAGCGATTTAAGAAGTTTGATCTAGTCTTCTTTTTTATGGGTTATATCTGGATGGACAGTAGATTGCTGATGTACTATAGCTCTTGTTGTTTTTGGTTTCATTAGGTACAGGTTACTTATATAGCTTCCTCGTTTATTTTTAATTCTTCGTGGTGTTTAATATTATCCTTAATAAAGATTGCTGTCCCGCGGCCTCTAGCTCTTTCTGCGTAGAGCTTAATAGCACTGGTATCCACGTATTTTGGCATACGTGCTAAGCGAAGTATTTTCCAGTATTCCTAGTATCTGTTCCTGTTTTTTAGTAGCTCGCCCATACATTCTAGTCTTTGGTCCTGCGTAGCCAGATGTGAATTGATAGCGCCTAGTTTCTGAAGTATTTCTTGAAGAACATGGTTTTTCTCACTCGGCACTTTTTTGGTATTTTCGTTCTCTTACTTTGGCGCTGTTTAGAGGGATTTGTTTTGAGTAGGATTGTATCCTTGGTTGAGAACTCTTACTTGTTTGCTTTCTCTTGTTTTCTCTCATTCTTTGCAGCTCTTTGGCTACCTTGCAGCCTCTATAATTTACTGGGTGATGCTTACCACAGGCTATTCACTGGTTTCATCTGTGCTCCCTATTACAGTATTTGCATGTGTGGTTACACGCCTGACAGTTGTAGCATTGTGGCATTCTACTACTGTTCTTTTTAATGTTTCAATTTTAACTTTCATATTAAGGATTGCTTTGATTCCATATATCCTATCAATGCTCTCTGTGTTGTCAAATGTTAGCATGAAAAGGGGGAGGCCAACTTTGAATTTTTTTCTTTCATCGTTTGCATTTTTAAGTGATCTTTTTATTTAGTATGTTCACAACATTTAGAATTTTGAATCTTTTCTGGATAAGTTCCTCAATTATTTCTTTGCTTAGGCATGTATGATACAGTCCTCTGGCTATGTCTTTAATTGGTTGCTCAGCTTTATTTTCATAGGTGAGCCATTCCATGTTTTGGAGCGGTGATTGCCTTTGATACCATTCTGCAGGTTTCTGGGTCAAATGCATTCACTTTCCAAGTGTTATTATTCAGAGCAGTGACTTTATATTTATCGTTGATTATTTTTTTAATTCTTTCATATTTACTAATATTAAGTAAGTTAATGGGAGGAGGTGGTACCTCTTTATGTATTGGTTGATTTTCCCGCATTTTTCCTTGGTTGATTACGTTGGGTGTATTAACTGGTTGCAGTGGTCTCTCTTTCGATAGCAGTGATACGTTCTCATGTATATTCACTAGGTCCATGGATGACTGATCAGGCCGTTGCGATTGTGGTTTTCTTATGCTCTGTGTTGATTATTATAAAATTAGGCCTAAAAAGGCCTACAAAGTCGAATCCACCGATTAGACTACCAACAGGAAATTGGGCGGGAAGCGATGAAGAAAAAGTCAATGCTTTCGCTGCACATCTAAAGACGGTGTTTTCACCACACGAAGCAACTAATAATATCGTGCTGCCTCACCAGATGGATGGATGATGATTCATCCTTTAAACCTGTAAAGTTTGAATGGAAGAAAGTTAAGAACACAATCAAAACTTGCATTAGCTGGAAAAAGGCGCCAGGATGTGACCTTATTACTGGAAAAATGATAAGGGAATTACCAGACAAAGGCATAAAACTAATAACCTACAGTTTTACAAATCATGTCTTATCGTCCAATAAGCATGCTTCCCACAATCACAACGCTGTTTGAAAAAATGTTAATAACAAAACTGAAATCAGTATTAGAAGAAAGGCAAATCATTCCAGACCATCAATTTGGGTTCCGAAGCCAACATAATACCATAGAGCAAGTGCATAGAATTGTAAATGCTATCAGACAGACCTTTGAGGCAAAGCAATACTGTTGTGCTGTCTTCATGGATATAGTACAAGCATTTGACAAAGTTTGGCACATTCGGCTAATATATAAACTTAAAGCGTTCCTCCCGAAGAATATTTACTCAGGTCTGGAAAACTGTCTTCTCCAAAGGGTAATATATGGTCCAACCTGAGAATTCTGGGACCTATTTTATACTTGTTGTACACTGGCGGATCTACCTGTTACCAACAATGTAATAATATCAAAACTGATGATACAGTCATACTGGTATCACACGAAAACTCGCAAACAGCCTCAAGAGAAATACAAAGTCATCTGAGCAAAATTGAGGATTAGCTCAAGACCTGGCGAATAAAAGTAAACGAAAATAAATCAATTCACGTCACATTCACGCTGAACAATTAAACGGTGTGTATATTCCTCAACAAACCAAGGCCAAATACCTAGGTTTACACCGGGATAGACGGCTAACGTGCAAAGAACATATTGAAGCAAAGCGCAATCAAATAAAAATAACTTTTTCCAAACTGTATTGGCTGATAGGAAGAAAATCCAAGTTATCATTAGACAATAAGGTCTTACTATACAAAGTGTTAATCAAGCCAATATGGGCATATGGTATTCAGTTATGGGGATCTACCCATTAAGAAAAGCATCAAATAGAGAACTCCTGCAACGAACTCAAGCGAAAATACTCCGATCTATTGCTAATGATCCATGCACTACTGTGGGCTAAAAGTAGTAAGACTTTTTAATTTAAATTTCGCGCGGAAAACCATTCGTCGAAATATTTTTTTTCTATGTTGGTATGACTGTCAGTGACATCTGTGCCAAACGTCCCATCAAAATAATCATTAGTGTTTAGTATACGCTTGACTGTCTGAAGTACAAAAACTGCATTCGGCGATTTTTACAATGAGTGAAATTATTCAACAAAGAAGTTTCATTAAATTTTGTGTGCGGAATCAATTTTGTGGTGCCGAAACGTTCAGAATGTTGCAAAAGGCCTTCGGTGATAACTGTATGTCGCGAGCAAGTGTTTTTGATTGGTAGAAATTGTTCAAAGAGGGTCGAGAACGTGTTGACGACGAACCACGTCTAGGACGGCCATCAACATCAACTGATGATCAACACGTTAATAAAATCAAGGAATTGGTGCCCGAGAATCGACGATTAACAGTCAGAGACCGTACTGGCATCGTTGAAATATCGGAAGGATCAGTGAAAACCATTTTGAAAGATCATTTGGGCCTAAGAAAAGTGAAAGCACGATTGGTTCCAAAATCTGTGAAACAATGCTTTCCGACTACCAGGACGTCATGAAACGTATTATAACTGGCGTTGAGTCTTGGATCTATGCTTACGACCCGGAAACAGACGATCAATTGGCCGAATATCGTGCCAAAGATGAGCCGAAGCCAAAAAAACACGTCAAAGCAAGTCAAAAATCAAGGCGATGTTGACAGTTTTCTTCGATTATCAAGGTGTGGTGCACTCCGAATTCCTTCCGACCAGCCAAACTGTCAACAAGGAATACAAATTGAGTGTTATGCGTCGTTTGCGTGAAGCTATTCGTAAAAAGAGGCCGGAATTATGGGTCGATAACTCTTGGTTTTTGCACCACGATAATGCACCTTCTCATACTGCATTGGTTTTACGTGATTTTTTCGCCAAAAATTCCACCCATATCGTTCTGCAACCACCGTATTCGCCTGATTTAGCTCCGTGTGACTTATGGCTGTTCAGCAAACTCAAACGACCGCTCTGGGGAAACCGTTTTGAGTCAATTGAAGACATTAAACGTGAATCGCTACGCGCATTGGAGGCTATTCCGGAAATTGACTTTAACAACTGTTTCGAGGATTGGAAAGAACGTTGGCTCAAGTGTATTGAGGCCGGGGTTGATTACTTTGAGGGGGACGAAATAGATTTGGAGAAATAAAAAAAGAATTTTAAAATTATAAACAAAGTCTTACTATTTTTTGCCCACAGTATTACTACTCAAAACTTCAGGGACATCGGGATATACTAAAATAGCCACTATTTAAACGACTGAGAAGAGCAGATCCACTCGGACTAATGAACCATGTGTAGATTACGCTTATAAGTAGGATCTGAATTTAATTGTTAACACTAATATTAAGTATTAACATTGGTTAAAACTTAAAAAATGTAATTATCTTAAGATTTGAACACTTCTTGTTAATTTCTTATGTAGAAAGATTCAACAATAAAGCCATTGGCAATATATAAAAAAAAAAATATAAAATTTGTGAGATTGGACCCTCAATTGAACTATAGATAGAACTATAGTATAAGCAGGTGGTAAATAATTGGTGGCCCCAGGACCATATCGCAAATGTTAGAGATTTTTAAAATTACAACCAATTAACCACCTGTATCCAAAGAGTTATAATCAAAATATGTTTAATTTGCTATGTCACAAAAGGCTTGGAGCAAAATTTTATAATTCATTCATAATTTTCTTTGTTTTTGACAATTACGATATCCAATTTTGAATTAATCCACGCGGAATTAACTTTGGCGTAATACGATAAAACACTAAGCCATCTGTCTAATTAAAAAATAAAAAATACTGAAAACACTAAAGATTACAATCACATTATTCAAACCACGCGCTTCCGAAAACTATCATAAAATTTAAAAATAACAAATCATTCTAAAACATCTACTCGTATTTGAAGTATTGAAAGTGTATTTTGTATTTGCAAATCACTTCATTACAAGACTTTCTACACGTCTTCCAACATTTTGCTATATGCACTTGAAAATTTCTAAGTCTGTTGCTAATCAAAAACAGCATGATCCATCACAAATAAAATTTCTCAACTATCGTCTCTCACCTCAAAACGCGAAATAAAGAAATATAAATATTAAAATTAACCAAATTTTAACCAAAATTTTTAAAAATATTAAATAAATTAGAAAGTTTTCGTTTTCATCTAAATATTGTTAAAATTTTAATTTGATAATTATAAAATTTCTTCTCCACCGAAATTATAAAATACACTAAACGCACTCAAAATATTTCCTGATTACGTGATTCCCACAATTTTGCCGCGATCGTGATCATTTGAATAATTGGGAAAAATGATCTACAACATAACATTTACATTATGTCGGTAACAATAGACATTTTTTGATGTTGTATGGAGTGTTGCAATTTTATCACTTTTACTCTCAGTTTATTATAGTCGGATTACAAAAATGCAGCATCATTTTATGGTGCACACATAATGTTGTATATGTAATTTATTCATGCATTCTACTAATTATAATTTGCTGCATAAAGAAAATTACAACGAGTTAATTTAATTATTAATTGTACAAGAAAAAAAAACGAGAGTACATTGATTAATATTTTGCAATTGAATTCGATTTAAAAAAAAATGTTTTGAATTTTTTTTTTTTCGAATTTTCACTTAATGGTGCGTGGGAGGAAACCAATATTTTTCGTTGTTGAATTGAAAGTGCTTGTAAATATTTCTGGTAATTATATTCATAAGTGTGCTAATTGTTTTAATTTCATTAAGCAATTTACGCGTTGAAAGGTTTAACGCTGAGTTAAGAAACAATAAATATCGTAATTTCATGAAATTTCGATTTTTAAATCGATCAATAAATTTCAGAACTTTTCAGAACCCTCATGTGAGTGAAGAAAAAGTATCTTAATTTGAGTGATTAACCTTACAGTGGGTACCTTACATGCATTTTTTCAGGAAACTAATTTTTTGTTGCAAATATGAAATTTATAAAGGATTTTGCTAAAATTACATAAATTGAAAACAATCTTGCATTAGCTGCAATTGTCACATCAGTGAAAAAGATTATCGATAGTAATGAAAAAATGTTAGTTCGTTTTTTTGAAATTAATAAAAATTTAAACATAAATGAAATGGAGTACGGGATTGACAGCCTCCACAAACCCAGTTCTCTTTTTGCACGGTTTACTTTTACAGATTTCGAATTAGCACGATCAAAAAAATAAAAATAATACTGTGGGCAAAAAATAGTAAGACTTTGTTCATAATTTTAAAATTCTTTATTTATTTCTCCAAATCTATTTCGCCCCCCTCAAAGTAATCCCCCTCGGCCTCAATACATTTGTGCCAACGTTTTTTCCAATCCTCGAAACAGTTGTTAAAGTCAATTTCCCGAATAGCCCCCAATGCGCGTAGCGATTTACGTTTAATGTCTTCAATTGACTCAAAACGGTTTGCCCGGAGCGGTCGTTTGAGTTTGCTGAACAGTCAGAAGTCACACGGAGCTAAATCAGGCGAATACGGTGGTTGCAGAACAATATGGGTGGAAGTTTTGGCGAAAAAATCACGTAAAACCAATGCAGTATGAGAAGGTGCATTATCGTGGTGCAAAAACCAAGTGTTGTCGACCCATAATTCTGGCCTCTTTTTACGAATAGCTTCGCGCAAACGACGCATAACACTCAAATAGTATTCCTTGTTGACAGTTTGGCCGGTCGGAAGGAATTCGGAGTGCACCACACCTTGATAATCGAAGAAAACTGTCAACATCGCCTTGATTTTTGACTTGCTTTGACGTGTTTTTTTGGCTTCGGCTCATCTTTGGCACGATATTCGGCCAATTGATCGTCTGCTTCCGGGTCGTAAGCATAGATCCAAGACTCAACGCTAGTTATAATACGTTTCATGACGTCCTGGTAGTCGGAAAGCATTGTTTCACAGATTTTGGAACCAATCGTGCTTTCACTTTTCTTAGGCCCAAATGGTCTTTCAAAATGGTTTTCACTGATCCTTCCGATATTTCAACGATGCCAGTACAATTCCTTGATTTTATTAACGTGTTGATCATCACTTAATGTTGATGGCCGTCCTAGACGTGGTTCGTCGTTAACACGTTCTCGACCCTCTTTGAACAATTTGTACCAATCCAAAACACTTGCTCGCGACATACAATTATCACCGAAGGCCTTTTGCAACATTCTGAACGTTTCGCCACCACAAAATTGATTCCGCACACAAAATGTAATGGAACTTCTTTGTTGAATAATTTCACTCATTGTAAAAATCGCCGAATGCACTTTTTGTACTTCAGAAAGACAAGCGTATACTAAACACTAATGATTATTTTGATGTGACATTTGGCACAGATGTCACTGACAGTCATACAAACATAGAAAAAAAAATATTTCGACGAATGGTTTTCCGCGCGAAATTTAAAGAAAAAGTCTTACTAATTTTTGGCCACAGTAGTACATCATTCAGTGTTGGTAATTTAATAGAGGTGCTAGGATTTATTTATAATTTAATATTAAAAGTGTTGTTTGTCAATAATTTAATTATTAATTACCTGTTAGTATAAAAAGTGTCGAAATAACATGCCGGGAAAAATAAATAAAACAAATAAAATAAAATCTCTTTCTTTACAAACAAAAATTGAAATTTTAGATCTCCTTGCAAAGGAACAAGGTTCTACTTATGTGGGTAGAACGATAAAACGGAATGAAAGTGTAATTAGACGATCTGAAGCCTCCGGTACCAAAAATAGTGCTAAGTTTTCATCGTACACAAGAGATAGCAATAAAGAAAAAACGGAGAAGGTTCTAATAATCTGGATAGAGGTTCTGACACAAAAGCGAATACCAATAGACGGCAACACTATTAAACAAATGGCCCGCAGGATTTATAAAAGAATTAAAGAAATGGAGCCTTGTTCATCATCACAAATTGCAGAAAATAATATAAACCAATTTTCGACAAGTACTGAATGGTCACTTCGAACAAAATTTCTAAAAAGGTATGAAATGGAGATAAATCAGCTGCTGACGAATATCCGGCAAATCTCGCAAAACTTATCGAAGAAGGTGATTATAGTGCAGACCAGGTTTTCAATGCCGATGAAACTGGTCTGTTTTGAAAAAGAATGCCGACCAGTACCTATTTATATGAAGGATCGTATGACATATCTATTTTGTAGCAATGCATCAGGTGATCGCATATTGAAACCACTGCTAATTAACCGAGCTCTACGTCCTCGGACAATGAAAACAGTAAAGTAAGATAAGCTGCCAGTTCATTGGAAAGCCAATAGGAAAGCATGGATGACAGCAAGCTTATTTACCGAATAGTTTCATGACCTTTTAATTCCGGAAGTGCGAAGATATTTAAGGGACAAAAGCCATACTGTTAAAGTTAGCCGAAAGTTTCCAGCCGAAAGGTAATGCAGATAGTGTCTTTGCTATCCCAGTCGAAATGTAATGCAGATAGTGTCTTCGCTATCCCAGCCGAAAGATGATAATGCAGATATTGTTTTGGCTATCCAAGCAATGCATCCATTGCTATCCAATTTGCATCCATTTAGCATCCATTTTGTTGAGAAATTCTGAAGGGGATACTGGGGTGTAATTTAGCACAATTTCGCTAATTCATCGCTAATTCAATATATCGAAAATGCATTGAATGGCCTGTCGTTCAAGATTATCGTGCTTTGCAATTGATGCCACTATGGTTATTTGGTAGGCCATAATGTTGGTCAACTTCGGCTTGTGCTAAATTTAGACTGGAGAAGCCCGTGTTCCCGAGAGTCAAAGTTGCCCTGAGGGCACGGAATCGAAAAATGCCCGGAATTCGGATTCGATGTTCCATTATGGTGTGGGGCCACAAAACATCATTTTCTATGATTTTATATGATTGGATAAGATTTGATATTATTTGATAAGATTTGATATGATTTTATATGATTTTATATGATTTGATATGATTTGATATGATTTGATATGATTTGATATTTTTTATGATTTGATATGATTTGATATGACTTGATATGATGAGTTGATATGATTTGATATCATTTGATATTATTTCATATGATTTAATATGATTTGTCATATGATTATGATATGATTTGTCATGATGACTTAGTATGATTTTGTATGATTTGATATGATTTAATATTTTATATGATTTGATATGATTTGGTATCATTTGATATTATTTGATAAGAATTGATATGATTTGATATTTGATATGATCTGATATGATTTGATATGATTTGATGTGATTTGATATGATTTGATATGATTTGATATGATTTGATATGATTTGATATGACTTTATATGATGTGATATGATTTGATATTTGATATGATCTGATATGTTTTGATATGACTTGATATGGTTTGATATGATTTGATATGACCTGATAAGATTTGATATGATTTTATTAAATTTAATATTTTATATGATTTGATATGACATGCTATGATTTGATATAATTTGATATGACTTGATATGATTTGTTATGATTTGATATGATTTGATATGATTTGATATGATTTGATATGATTTGATATGATTTGATATGATTTGATATGATTTGATATGGTTTGATTGATTTGATATGATTTGATATTATTTGATATGATTTGATGCGATTTGATATGATATGATATGATTTGATATGACTTTACATGATTATATTTTATTTTATACGATTTAATATGATTTGATACAATTTTATATGATTTGCTATGATTTGATTTAATTTGACATGATTTGATATCATTTGATATGATTTTATATGATTTTATATGATTTGATATGACTTGATATGACTTGATATGATTTGATATGATGTGATATGATTTGATATAATTTGATATGATTTATGATTTGATATTTTTTGATATGACTTGATATGATTTGATATAATTTGATATGACTTGATATGATTTGTTATGATTTGATATGATTTGATATGATTTGATATGACTTGATAGGGTTTGATATGATTTGATATGACTTGATATGAGTTAATATGATTTGATACGATTTGATACGGTTTGATATGATTTGATATGATTTGTCATGATTTGATATGGCTTGGTATGATTTGATATGATTTGATATGACTTGATAGGGTTTTTTATGATTTGATATGACTTGATAGGATTTTATTTTATTTGATATGACTTGATATGATTTGATATTATTTGATTGATTTGATATGAGTTAATATGATTTGATACGATTAGATACGGTTTGATATGATTTAACATGACTTGATATTATTTGATATGATTTGATATGATTTTAAATGATTTGATATGGTTTAATATGATTTGATATAATTTGATATGATTTGATATGATTTAATATGATTTAATCTGATTTGGTATAATTTGATATGATTTGATATATGATATGATTTGTCATGATTTGATATGAATTGGTATGATTTTATATGATTTGATATGACTTGATATGATTTGATATGATTTGATTGATTTGATATGAGTTAATATGATTTGATACGATTTGATACGGTTTGATATGATTTGATATGATTTGTCATGATTTGATATGACTTGGTATGATTTGATATGACTTGATAGGGTTTGATATGATTTGATATGACTTGATTGATTTGATATGAGTTAATATGATTTGATACGATTTGATACGGTTCGATATGATTTGATATGACTTGATATTATTTGATACGATTTGATATGATTTTAAATGATTTGATATGGTTTGATATGATTTGATATAATTTGATATGATTTGATATGATTTAATATGATTTAATCTGATTTGGTATAATTTGATATGATTTGATATATGATATGATTTGTCATGATTTGATATGAATTGGTATGATTTTATATGATTTGATATGACTTGATAGGATTTGATATGATTTGATATGACTTGATATGATTTGATATGATTTGATACGATTTTATATGATTTGACATGATTTGACATGATTTGATATTAATTGATATGATTTGATAAGACTTATCACTGCTGCAAGACCACGGATCTGCTACAATAAAACTCACGAAGAAATTGGCAACAACAATATGTATTCAAATCTTAAGGACGACACAAATCATTATAAATGAGCTTTCGTGCTCAAAGTAAGTTGTGTTGTCCTCAATATTCTTGTAAAATAAAATAAATAAATAATATGATTTGATATGAGTTGATATGATTTGATATGATTAGAAATGACTTGATATGATTTGATATAACTTGATATTATTAAGACTTGATATGATTTGACACTATTTTATTTATTTTGGTATGATTTGATATGATGTGATATGATTTGACATGATTTGATATGGCTAGATATAATGTGATAAGACTTGATATAATTTAACATGATTTGATATGATTTAATCCGATTTGGTATGGTTTGATATGATTTGGTAAGATTTTAAATGATTGGATATAATTTGATATGATTCGATATGGTTTGGAATGATTTGATATGATTTGATATTATTTGATACGATTTGATATTATTTGATATAAGTTGATATGATTTGATATGATTTAATGTGATTTGATAATATTAGGGATGATAGGATATAATTTGAAGTCCAATAACAATTTGTTCATTATTATTAGTGATTACTCTTACATTCACAATTTATATGATTTATTTTTAATTAAATTTTTCGGAATCTTATGTTTCGATTTTATAAACTGGTTTTTTATGAAATTTAATTTGGTTTTGTGTTTGAGTCGAGTTTTATTTGCAAAGTTAAAATAGAACTGTACTTTTGTGTGCAGCACACCTAAAACTCTTCTTTGCATTGTTAGCGGCCTCTATTGAAAAATTGCTAAAAATCAGTTGGCTCCGATTTTGTAATTCTAATTTAAATTTGTTCATTATACTTTTGAAAATGGATTTCATAAGTAGCCTAAAGCTCAAGATTAATTAAGTAATTAAGTATGTTAGTAACATTTAATTTAAGAATACATTGAAAGGGGGAGTTGGTGCAAAATGAACTTAATGAATTTAAAGTACAGTAAGGTAATGATTTATCTTCCCACCGAAAAATAAACCTTGAGGTCTATCCTATTTGTAAAACATATGAGTCATGGTACTCGTATAACTAAAGCAGAACTCCGCATGAGGCTTTATTCAATTTTGGAGAACAGATATGTATGACCTGTCAGTAAGTAATATACTATCGGTTCTATGCATTTGTAAGATCCTAAATTGAACATGTGGTAATTGTTTCATCCTTTTTTATAAGGGTGAGATCTTAGAAAATAAATGTACACTACACTATATTACTCGTAATTGTGTAAGCCATCATTTATTGAAAACCTGTTGCTAGACTACCATATTATCTGTAGCAGTAGTTTCGCAATCATTAGCAAACCAATGACAATGGTGTTAAAACCTATTTAATAAAATTGACCACCTGTTCGTTTTACTTTGAACAAAGAAAGAATCAAACGAATATTTTGGCCCATTTTTTTGTTTTAATTTAAAATTGATTGATTTAACCAACGGATTTAATGTTCTTTTAAGACAAATCAATACTTCATTCTTTATTCACTCAGCCACAGACACCACCCATTTATCTACTCACACAATTACTGTACCTATATACGGTACGGTAGTCGGACATGAACGATGCATTTGCACACTAACATGTGTTCATAGTAGTCTTTATTAGCATCACCGATCGTAATGATACAGCTCAATCAAAATGATACAGCTTTAACCACTGCACCACTTCTTCAGTCCATATCGTTTTTATTTTAATTTTAAATCAACTCAAGCAAGAAATATTTTTTCTGTTCCCAAACGGGATACTGCAAAAGCAGAATATTTGTAAAAAATTACAAATAAAATGAATCAGTTTACAGTATTTTTTGTTAGGTTTACCTAATTAATTTTTTAGCTAAATTTAGCGAAATAGACTCAACAATTATGTATACGAAACGCATTTAAATCACAATAAGTTTCCATGTCTATTTCCAAAATATTATTGAGACAAAACAGCGTATTGTGTAGCAAACTATTTCGGCGACATCTATTATTCGACATTATATAACTATAAAATAAACTATAACTGAAGTTACAAGTACTTTTGATTTCGTAAATTTATAGCAATGAGTGCCGAATATTGAATATTTCTGTTTTGGATATTTGAACTAGGTTCGATGGTTTAATATATAATTTGGTTGATAATTTTAAAGACAAAAATTACCAATTTTACAAGTTCAGTAATATGGAAGGTGTATTCCTCTATAAAGTAGTCATTACGGCGAAATCTTAAATTGTGTCTCTCGGCCAACTCGTTTCTAGTCGTCTAATTTTTATAAAGATTTGGAGACGAATAGCGATGTAATTTAATTTTAAATCAACCTGAAATTTATTTTTATTAACCAATGTTTTTCTCTTTAAGTTTACGTTTCCCACGGATTCCAACCAAATTAAAAATTTCTCGGTAATCTTTTTATTACCATTATGGTTGTATGCCCATTTGCAATGATTTTCCGAACATAAGGTGTCATTTTTTCTAAATAATCTTAATTACGTTAACGTACAGATTTATAAATTAACAATAATGTTAAAAAATATTAATAATAATTCCCAACAAAAAATTTACGAAATGAAAGCGTTACCAAACCATTATTATAAAATCAATTAAATTTCCAAATTTTTTGTTATATTTTGCTTCTATATATGATTATTATTTTTAATTAACGTCAATCAAGTATTACAATATATTTCATACACCAATTTAGCGTCCAAGATATTTGGTTAACGTTATTTAAAAAACTAAGAATAAAAAAAAATAATTAAATTCTTTACAGCATATCCATTAACATTTTTGCATATCCAAACTTTTTGTTATTTGAAATGTAATTAGATGATGTTAATCCATTTTTATTGGTTGTTAGATGAGATGATACAATTTGCACATAAACCAATTACTATTTTTTTGTTATACTAGTAGATAAAAAAAGTCTTTCACACAAATTTCCCGGATTGATTACCGTAACTCTTGATAATGATTTTCATAATCATGAATTGCAAATAAATTTTTAAAAAACATTTTTTTATAGTTCTTCACTTCACAATTTATTTTAACATTTTTTATATTAGACACATTCACTATATATAAAATTAATTTTCCTTATATTTAAGGATATTTCACTTTGCGTTTATAGAATCCCGTTTCCACAAAAAAATATTCAAATTAATATTAACTAAAGTCTTTAATGAAGTGCGCGCTTTAAAATTACCAACGAACCGAACCGAACTTCTTCATAATCTTTAATGAAATACAAAAAAATCTTTTTCTTTTTAATTTTTTTGTTAAAAGAAATTAAATTATGGATGTAATATTTTTTTATCGTTTTCTTTTCTAATTATATATTTCGCGTTTAACTCGCGTTTTTGGTGTTGTCTGTACGATACACTACTAGTGAATGTGTTTGTGTTAATAAAAGAAGAAGAATTGTGATTAGTGAAACGAGAAGAAAATCTGTTATTTTATTAAACTTCAATCGTACAGATACAAAAACTATCGCGACACTATCACGATATTTTGTTATGATCTTGCGTAATATTCGATTACATGTAAATTAGTTAGCTTGACGCTTGGTGGGGCACGATTTACGGTTGTTTCATGATTTTCAATTTGTGTTTGTAAGAGATGCTAGCTATTTCTCGAAATTATATTTTAATAATTATTTTGTTACTGTTGTTGTCTAACACTAATAGTTATACTTAATACTTATCGAGGTGCTAATACTTTCTTTTACGTATGTTGCAATGTAATAGCGCGCAATATTACGTTGATTTCCTATAATTTTGTGGTAATGATGACCGGGGAAGTTTGTAAATCTATACAGTTAACGGTTGAATTTTTCTGGATTAGTCCATAAGAATTACGATCCACAAAATATATAAGGTTTTCTATTTTTCTTTGTTAAAAGTAGATCTAGATGTGTATTGAGTAATGATCTTGATACTCGTATAACCTTTCCATTTCAAGTCTGTTGTATCTATTTTCTGTTGAGTTAGATTATTTCGTACCTTAATTAATTTTCTTTTAAGAACCAATGAATACAAAAAAGTGTATCTGATGTTTCATCTCTATTAATTCAATGGAACAAAGAAACAATTCATTTTAATTTCGGTTAATTAATGGTGGCATTAACTCCTATATAGAAATTCTTGCCATTTTAGCACGGTTGATCTATCTTTTGGACAAATTAAAATGCAATGATAAGTTGAAAATACTTAATTTAAATATTGTACCCCAATTTCTTTAAGCCTTAATCCAAAATTACTTTTTTGGTAATCACAATCAACACAGTCTGTGGATTTTATTATCGCTTTGAATAAAGAGAAAAGTTAAAATTAAATGCCTTTATACAGTTTTCTTAAATGCTAATTAACAAAAACTTAGCTAATGTCATGTCTTGTCAAAATTAATGTTGATTTTCACGAGCATGAAGTTTCTGGCAAACCTTATAAATGTAAATAAATTCTGGCAAATTCAAATTGACTAATTATTTATTTATTTAAAAAAATCTATTCTGAGATTTACACTATTCACACTATTTATTTTAGATCAGGTGACTCTGTAGAACTCAAACCTTGTCTATGTCGAAAATCTTCTTTTGTCGAATTTAAATTAAAGAACGTTGCGATTTCCTAGGAAAATAGCATTTCCTATCTCAAACTAAAATCGAACAAATCCCTCTTTCTATTTCGAAATGTCGGTTTATAGGCATTCGTAACACTCTTATGGTAAACGAGTCGCTTTTTTGTTTTGTTTAAATTGCGATTTCTGCACTCTAAGCTCTAAGCGTCTCTAAGCTTGCACACTAGTGAAAACATAGATTATTTTTATAGTGCAAAAACTTGTGATTGTGTTTTAAAAAAAAAAATAATTTGGTAAGAAATGGCTACAAAAAAAAACGAAAATTAAGATTATTGACCATAAAAAAAAATTAGAATTATTGAAGAACTAAACAGTGGTGAGAAAAAACTGACATCCGCGGAAATATCGGACTAAAAAATCGGAAAAAATTACTACAAAAGCGAATGCATCTGAAAATTTAAATGAAACAAAAATTCGAAATGTGACACCGGTTTCCCGATGTAAAAAATATCCCATTATCTGGGGCTATCATCAAACAAAAGGTTTTGCATTTTGCATAAAAAATGGATATGCACAACTTTAAAGCCAGCGATGGCTGGCTAACTCAATTTAAATATTGTTTTTAAAAAATTGTCTGGAGAAGGTGCTGATGCCAATTTGGAAAATGTTGAAGTGTGGATGACTAACTTACCAAACTTATTGCATCATTACGACCCCGAAAATGTTTACAATATGGATGAAACTGCACTATTTTACAGATGTCTTCCCGATAAAACCATGGGCTTTAAAAATCATAAATGTTTTGGTGGTAAATACAGTAAAGAGCGAATAACTGTATTAGTTGGAGGTAATAGCACAGGATCGGAAAAATTACCCTTGTTGGTTATTGCAAAATCAAAACAACCACGATGTTTCAAAAACGTGAAAAACATGCCAAACCAACTGAACAATTAAATTCCATCAAGCTCATATCTTTTCCACCGAATTTAACTACGCATCTTCAGAATCGTTGGTCAAATTTTACGTTGTTAGATGTCATAGAATTTCTTTCAAAAAAGTTGGATGATGATTACTCCTGGAACAATTAAAAACTGCAGATTAAATTCCACTTGCAAATTTGCTCAACAAAAACAAATATGAGTGTGGTTTGGAAAATGTAGAGGATACATGGGAAAAATTTAGAACTGTATGTGTTTCGGAGAAAATTGGTAGTTTTGAGAGTTTTGTGATGTTTGTCAGCAGCACCGGATAATAAAATCGATATGGATATTGAAAACGATGAAATAACTTTTTCAGAACTTATCGTTCGCCTTCGCATCAGGTAGTAACAAATGCATTGACAATTTTACACAAAAAACTTTTAACATCTAATGATACTCCCGGAGATATTTTTAACATCCTGCATAAACTTAAAAATTATGTACCTAACATTTAAACATTTAAAGTTTTTTTAAGAGATATTTTTAACATCCTGCATAAACTTAAAAATTATGTACCTAACATTTAAACATTTAAAGTTTTTTTAATAAATTGTAACATATGAATTAAGCAATTTGCACATTTTTTTATTTTCATTTTGTGAAATATCCTCTTTCTATGCCAAAACTCTTCCTCTTCGAATTTTTTTGGTATTAAAATTATCCTCCTATCTCAAATTTTCCTGATACTAAAATAACATTTGCCAATCTCGAAATTCTTTCTATCTAGATTTTTTTCGTTTCCTTGGAACTTTGAGATAGACAGAGTTACCTGTATTTAGTTTAAAACAAAAATTATATTAAAAAAACAATTTAAACAAAACACTTTAAAAAAAATATAAATCAAATTTTGATTTAAAATTTAAAATTTTTAAAAATAATTCTTCAGGATATTTTTGAAGTTGTCCTATGATAAATTAAAGTCAAATAGGTCATCGATGATGTTGAATGATTTAGACGACCTATTAATGGTTTTATTTTCTCCATAGTTTGTGGAATGGTGTTCTAGTGCTAAAAACTCATGGTTTCAAAATGTTCTGCATGGCACATGAATTGATATGTTTTCCAAGATATAAGCTGAATCAACGTGACAAAGCAAAACATTACCATTAAAAGCTGCGTGCATATGTTATAATCCTTGCATCTTGTTGAGTAAGGAGGTAACCAAGCCACATTTTCATGGAATGGTAAATTGTGGTCGTAATCCCAGTCACTTTTCTTTAACAAGAACATCAGAAACTTCTTGTAATGAAAGCTTTTACGCGACTGATATTTACTAAAAAAATATAACTTGAAGCGGTTGGCTGCATAAATTAAAGGGTTATGGTTAAATACAGAAATGTGGATTGAACAAAATCTCACTCCTCAACAAAAGAATCTGAATCCTGTGTTCTGATAATTGGTTAATCCTTTGCAACAATTAACAAAATTGTCAACGCAGAATAAAATATTCCGGAATGTTGTGGTAAATCAACTTCAACTATAATCAACATCCAACCGGGCCGCGATCTTGTTCTATGGGTAGAAGGATTTGTTATTAGTAAATTAAAAGTAGAGGCTTCGTACCTTATCAATGGGGGTATTGGTCCTAGGGTATTGTGTTTATTTATGAGTACATGCATTTTTTAAGGTTCATGTTTTGGTAGATAAAAATCAAATATTGTACATGAAGTCATTATGTTTTTTCCGATGCAGCTCCCCATGAACACCGTCCAAACTTTAGCCGAATTTATTAACCGGCCTCCAACATTTTTGGTACTACGTGGTTGTATTCGCATTCTACTTAATTTTTATCAAGGCCACTATGCGAGTCGTTTCAGACAGCGACAACACTTTCAATGAAATCTCATACTAAAATTTTAAATTGCTTGTCATATCACAGCCTTTGAAATATTGAGCTTTATTAATGTTTGGCATAAATAAATAATAATAAAACTAATATTACATGTAGTAGGCTTATGAAACAACAGCAGATGTCTCAACTCTACAGCTGCAGGTTACGACCAATTGACGGTAATTTTTGTGCCTCTCATTTGTAGAAACGAGTTGTCATTTAGTAGCAGAGCATAGCTGTTAATCTCTCAGATAAAAATATCAGAAACTATATGACGATCCATAAAGGACATCCATATCCAATTATGATTTGCATAATAACTAACTCAACCACTTGATTTGTTCGATATCGTGGAGCATGCCACAGTCGCAATATCGAAACACGCGAGAAAACACATGCAACGTATTAATCTACACCAAAATGCTGAGATACGTCGTATGTTGGATGATTCAAACCCAGTAAGACGGCTGCGAAGGAAGAAACCGCATGATCTACAAGATCCAATCGGGATCGACTAAAAATATAATAAAATTGTAAAGGGGACTAGCCAAAGTGCTACAACCCTCCAAACAAGAATATAAATTATGAAAGATAAATTACTAGATGGTTTGTAAATCAGTTGTAATAAATAAATATATAAAACAAAATAAAAAAAAAATTGTTTATTTGTTTATTTGTTTTGTTTGTTTATTTGTTTATTTGTTTATTTGTTTATTTGTTTATTCGATTATTTGTTTATCTGTTTATTTGTTTATTTGCTTATTTGTTTTTTGTTTGTTTATTTGCTTATTTGTTTATTTGTTATTTATTTATTTGTTTCTTTGTTTGTTTATCTTTTTATCTGTTTATTTGTTTATTTGTTTTTTGTTTGTTTATTTGTTTATTTGTTTATTTATTTATTTGTTTCCTTGTTTGTTTATCTGTTTATCTGTTTATCTGTTTATTTGTTTATTTGTTTTTTGTTTGTTTATTTGTTTATTTATTTATTTGTTTTTTTGTTTGTTTATTTGCTTATTTGTTTATTTGTTTTTTGTGTGTTTGTTTGTTTATTTGTTTATTTGTTTGTTTGTTTGTTTGTTTATTTGTTTATTTGTTTATCTGTTTATCTGTTTATTTGTTTATTTGTTTATTTGGTTTTTGTTTGTTTATTTGTTTTTGTTTGTTTAATTGAATATTTGTTTATTGGTTTATTTGTTTATCTGTTTATTTGTTTATTTGTTTATTTGTTTGTTTGTTTGTTTGTTTGTTTATTTACTTATTTGTTTATTTTGCTCGTTACACTTAGTATTCCAGTAAAAAATAAGAGAAACAGGATCAGTAGCAAGATTTTTGAGAACATTCAAATCGATGCGACGAATGGTGAAAATTGCATTGGGAAAATTAAAAGAAAATGCTAATGTCTGAATCATTTTCGATTGCAATCGTTAACTGCAGGTAATGTTATATTAACTAGAATAATTGTACACAACGTTTAACTTAACGCTTAATGGAGATGATGCAGTAGAAAAAAACAGAATACATACTGAGCAATTCTTGCTGAATTTCTTGCCCTTGTCCATTTATTTCAGATGTCATTTGTACTTGTGCATATCATTTTCAAGATGATATGGCAAAATGATACTGCATGATGGGCTAAATCTTTTCTCAAGCTTTACTAATGCTACGCACGTAAGAAAAAAAATGCCTGTTGTTGCTTTTATTTACAATTAGCCGGTAAATTGATTCTGAAGGTGGGCGGGGAAATTACAAAATGGAGCAATTCTAAGAAAGTTCCTAGATCGCAGTGTAGGATTTTTCGCGAATAAAAGGATTTCGAGTCATTTCTTTTATAATGTGAACAAAGCGGGCTCAGGAATTAAATGCTGCGATCTGCTTACGGAACGATGTCATTGAGCAACTAGAATAGACGGGATCATCGTTCATAAAATGTGGGATTATTAGAGCTTGTATATACTTATTTAGGTTTAGCAGCTCGCGGTAAATAGCTTGCGTAGATTGAGTGATAGTAGCGTATAACTTTCAGCATACATAATTTATATGATGGACGCATGGGAGATGGTTATTAAAAATTATACCAAGGTTCCTAATTTTATCTATAGAAAATCAATTTTGCGATGTTTTCAAACTAGACAGACGAGCTTTATTAGAGGTAACCAAACTGCTTTGGTTTGCCTGGGGTAAATTTTAGTGTGAATTTGCTTACTCCAACGAAATTTTTTATCAAAGGTTTCATCAGTGTTCACAGTTCGTACACTTCTAATCAGCAGTTTATTCCCAGAAATATGTTTTATTTCTACAAACAAGGTATCAAAAGTTGAACCTAGAAAATTTTTCTTAACGAGCTTAAAATTAACAGACTTCGTAAAATATAAAAGTACATCGCCACCACGTCTATTATCATTGTCAATTTTTTCTTTCCGTAATAAATTTTCTCATAACAAAATTTGCTTTGCATCCTGCCTCTGGTGGAATTCGAACTTAGTACCTCCTGGTTCAAGAGCCGAAGCTTTAACCACTGCACCACTTGTCCGGTACACTTACAGATCAGACCCCGTTTGATAAAAACTTCAGCCTTCCGAGCCTTTATTTGGGGTCAAGAAACAAACAAATAGTCGCCGGGACCAATATTGTGAATGGACTGGGTGGCAAATCAAATCAAATTGTAATTCGAGAATTTTATTCAATAAACAGGGGTCGTGAATGCGTGAGTATGCGATGAAGTTGATGAAGGGCCAACTTTGGATTTTTGTCCTTTTGTGATTAAGGCCTTTATGCCCTTGTCATCGTAGCAAAATTGCAAGTAATCAACATAACGTATTGCTGTTTCGGTTAAAACCTTCGTCCCTGGCTGGAACTATAGGATAATACACTTTGGATTTCAGTAATAATTTAGATACGAGTATAATCAACAACACCCGCTAAACAGATTATACGCTACTTTCAAAGAAAGTTGCGTTTGATTGGTTAAGTGCAGAATATTAAAATGAAATGTCCGAAAGTTCACGAACTCAATAAATTATTTGAACTACTTGGGTAAATAGAAAGAATAATAACAGTTTTAAAACAAATTCATGTACATACAATGTTGCACCACTTGAATTGCCAACATTTCAAATATAAAAACTAATAAAAAGATCACCTACGAAGTAATAAAATAAAATCTATTAACTTGAAGATTAGTTGCAGCACAAAGTTGCACCATCGACGAAATCAATCTTTACACCGGTTAATCAATAAATCGCCGCCTTGTTACGTTGAGACTTCGTCAAATTTCACTTTCGCAGTATTTCAAGAATGTTACAAGTCCATCGTCCGTTTTACAGGTATTTATGTTGTTGCTGTGCTTTTAACTATACTTGGCTTGGTATACGGTTGAAAATTTATTACTCGCGTATTTTGTTGGTCATATATGCTACGATAAGAAACGTTATTAAGATTTAGATCGAAAGCATAAATATTGTATTGTGTGTTTGGACGAGAAGTGTATGAAGAAGCAGAATGATTATTATGAAGATATAAAGATCGGCTTTCACTTATATTTTGTACAAGCATACTCATATATCATGTACGTGTGTGCGCACCGCTTTATATAAATTTTTACGTAAATTAAAATTCTACATAGATTTTCGGTCGTAAACTAATCCGTAAAATCTTAAATTACAATGGTTTGTTAAACATTCGCTGTTCGAAACGTAAATTAGCAAGCCACCGTGACGATATAATACGAGTACATAATGATCTTGATACATTTTTATTTGTGTTTACTGTGCTGTATTACACAACGAGTGATAGTTTGTCTCTGACGTCATATTTAATCAAATTACTCATAATTTACCCGTAAAACGTAAAAGAAAGTTTTCAAGGCCCTTTTATCGTTATCAAAATTATCGTTATTAGTGTCGGCTTTATAATGAAGAGAAAATTCGGACCCGTAATTCGGATTTTATGCAAATTATAGTAAAAGTTATCATAGTTTTTAAAGGGAATATAAGTTATCAATTAATTTAAAAAAATATTAAACTCGATCGACTAAACAATTTTGATGGTTTTAGTGTCAATATTTGCATATTCCATGACGACAAAATTCAAGAAGATGAACAACTTTCTTCATTTTCTGAGTTGCATGGTCTGGGTTTTATTTTTATGTTTTTCGGTGCGCGGCAATGAAAGTTTTTTTTTCACCAACAATCATCATCATCATCGATCGATCGGTCGGTCGTTAGAGATGCATTGTTGTATTTTAAATTTTTTTATTGTTTTTGTAATTAATTTGACCATTGCGACATGTGTGTCGATTTTATAATTTTCACACTGTTTTCTGTTGTATAGAAGTGAATGGTAATAATTAGATACTGATGCATATACGCGTCGCATCCGGATACGCAGTATGTAGACCACGGCAAGTAGTAATCATGTTGAAAGGTTATTTATTATTTTTATGAAGAAACTAGTGGTTTTATTATTATCACAGCTTAATCGTAAATTAATATAAACATTTGTATAAAATACAATCGGTGTCCATTATTTTATACGAGTGTGGTGTGTATGGATAATAAATCATTTGAGAAACCACACAATAGAATCGAATTAAGCACAACCTAGTGGTCTAGAAAGCTTGTGTAATGTGTAATTTGATTATAATGACTGTGACTGAAGTTGATCCGTCAAATCAAGTTCAAGAGTAAAAGTGAAAATTATGAAAGACATTTTGCTTTTTTTATAAGAATACCAAAAGCTCGAAGCTTTGAGTTTAATTAGTTTAACTTTTCTCAAAATATAATACAGAGAATAATTACCAAAAATACAGAGTGTCCCTAAAGTAGCTGACATGAGTGGAACCGTTGGAGTTCTTGAGCAAAACGAAGTTGAGGTTACTTATATCACTTCGCACGTTAAAGCCTTCCTATTAAGTTATAGACGTTTAAAGAGGAGCTTTACAACACAGCACCTTGTATTAAAAAAACCTTCAATATCTTGAGAAGCTGATGACATTCTCTGTTAGATAAGGTGTAATAATTATGACTACTTGGTTAAAAAGTATTTCAAATTTAACAAAACTTTTAGCATTCTATTTCTTCTAATATTTTTGTTTGTTTAACAACATATTCTAGTAATTAAAGTTTCTTAATCTGAGATAGATGAAGAATAAGATTTAGTTTTTAAATGATCTTGGAAACAAAGTATTTAAATGCGATTGCCACTTCTTGCTACTAACTACTTCCTGCTCTAAACTACAGGCAAAGATCGCGAATACTGACGATCTGTTTGCCTAACGCATGGTGCAAAAAGCCAGCTTTGGAATGACCCCCCAGGTGATGTTTTTCAAAGCACCATCAAGTCTACTCTGTGGCCAGCAGGACTGTTTGTCAAAGAATTTGATTGGGGTCAAAAAAGGCGTTTTTCAGTCACCTGGGAAAAATAATGCCACAAATGCCACAAAACACCCTTTCCGGTTTATATTAACTGTGAAATATCATTCAACGATAAAATCTTAAGTTCGGAATTCCTCCCTAGTCAATATGTGGTTTATAAATGTGATCGCTCACCCCAAACAAGCAAAAACATCAATGGGTGGCGGAGTAGTCAAATCCGTCGATACATCACTGTCTAATGAATTGGTAGATTTAACGAATCCATCGATGGAATAATTATGTGTTAAAATTGTCATCAATAATAAGTCAGTACGATAATACCAAGTACTGCGACACAATTATGGAACGAGTACCTATTCGTCGATACCTTATTTGACTCAAATTTGAGTCACCAAGACCTTTCGTTATTAATGATATTCACCACAAAGCAATAGAAATAATATTGGAAACCATATTCACATTGGTTCACAGGTTCCAAAATTATCAAAACCGGAAACCATTTTACAACTTCAGAAAGGCCAATTCGAATTACTTACAAGTTTAACGGCAATGACATAGATGCAACCGCGGAAAAATTTTACACACATTTATTTAAAAGAATTGATTTATTCATTCCCGTGTCTATGAGCAAATCGAACAAATGTCCTCCATGGTATGGCGTTCAATTTATGTCTTAAAAACAAAAAAGACAAGGCTTATGTAGAAAACCTCAAATTATGTTCCCAGGATAGTAAACAGAAATTCACTGTGTACAACCAAAATGTTGCATTTTATTTTGAACTGAGATACAGAAGCTACATTCGCAATCTAAAGGATAAAATTAAAGGCGATTCCAGACACTTTTGGAAATTTTTTAAAATCAAACGCGAAACTCATGGTTACCCAACCTGGATGAAATTTATAGATCAAAGTCTTGATCAAAATACCTCTTCCAATCTGTTTATAATGCAGAAGACATTGATAATTATAAGGGCCCAACCGCTAGTACTTGACGCATCGAGCCAGAAGACACCCAGCGAGCATACAGAAATTGTAGGATTCGGAGAATAATATGGTCCTGATGGTATTCCTTGATTTTTGAAAAATTCTAAAAATTTGGCAAATCCTCTAAGCATTTTGTTCAATCAATTATTAAAATTGGCAACGTTTCCACAAAAGTGGAAAATAACTATACCTTCACAAATTCAAATTGGAACTAAACAATTTCAAATTCGGTCTAAACAATTTCAAATTGGGACTAAACAATTTCAAATTGGGACTAAACAATTTCAAATTGGGACTTAACAATTTCAAATTGGGACTAAACAGTTTCAAATTGGGACTAAACAATTTCAAATTGGGACTAAACAATTTCAAATTGGGACTAACCAGTTTTAAATTGGGACTAAACAATTTCAAATTGGAACTAAACAATTTCAAATTGGAACTAAACAATTTCAAAAAGGGACTAAACAATTTCAAAAAGGGAATAAACAATTTCAAATTGGGACTAAACCATTTCAAAATGGGAATAAAAAATAAATAATTTATTCCAGTTAATTTAAAATAAAATTATTAAAAATTTATTAATAAAATTACGAATTAAAAACTCATATCATTCATATTTATCGCGTCCGGTGTACATTTTTAAATATGAGCGACGTGCCGGTTACAATTAGGAACAGTAATCTTCGTAGTTATATTTTCGCGAATTATATGTTCTAGCCTCAGTAGACGGAACTCTGTTTGTGTTAGATTTGATCTGCCTTCATCAGCTAGGATTCGCGGTAATTGGATAGTTAAATCGTTTTTGACTCTAGATTTTAAGTTTGACCAAACATATTTAATTGAATTTAACATTGGATGGTGCGAGTCTTAGTAGGTGATTATTAAGAAATTTTTCTTCTAGGAGTACTTCCTCAATGACAGCATGACATGGTGCATTATCAATCACCATTAAGATTGAAGTTCTCTATACATATATTTTGAACATTCCGAAGACAACGACGTATGAATTATTTTGCTTCTTCAATGCTCCTCTTCTAACATCATGATAAATCAAACCCATATTACCGTTACATCCAATCACATGTATATTGGATCCTCGACTGCGGGAATGACGATGGAACGACCTTTGGTTCTCGATATACATAAATTGAAACTAGTTTCATCCATGTAGGGTATGGGTGTATTGTTTGATTGATGTTCTAAAAGTTTGTGAACGTAATCACATCGTCGAAGACATACGGCTATAGGACCGATTTAAATTACCATCTGCGCATTGCATAGCCCTATGCCAGCCTATAGTACTGGACATGGAAGATGGGTCGGCCCATGAGTTTCGCACGCCGATAGGGGGTAGTAATTGTGTTCCTTTTAATCACAGATCGTAATCTGTTGATAACAATTTCCTTTTGCATCCTGCCCCTATCGAATCCCGGTACCTCCCGCTCCAAACGCCAAAGTTTTAACTACTGTGCCATTTGGCCGGTGAGGGTCTCTCTTTTAATTTAATGGACTGATTAGTGCTATTTTGCTCTTGTCTGGGATTTTATTTTTCGAACCAAATCGATAAAACCAGCTCAGACATGCGGTAGATGAAATAATCTCCGCCGCTCTTGAGCATTTCGTCACAAATGTAATTTAATATTTGATACAATGCTTCGCACTTTATCGTAGAATGGAGTGGATGGCAATGTCATATCCACATTTATATCAGAGCAGTAATTTCGCCACACTATTTAGACTGCGTTTATGTTCGTTTGTAACTCTCCAGATTTGTTGCGAATACCGCTACTTGGATGGAAGTCGGTAGCTATTTATTTCATTGAACGGCATCTGTCTCTTATTTGTTGTTTGTGGCATCCACGACTTGTCTTTCTACATAGTTGGCTGGTTCTACTCGAACATATAGTCGTTGGGTGAATGTTTGGTTGATTGAGAATCGTATCGTGCCGTGCGTGATATGATTCGATGTATTTTACTTAGATTTGGCGTTGACGCATTTTTTAGTGGTTAGGTATCCAGGGTCTCCGATATACTGGCTTCAAAGTTGGCCCGATTACCTTGGCTGTTAAATGTTTCAGTATGTCAAAATATAGAGATGCCTGATCGATGAGTTGGTCGAACTTTTCTGGGCGGGTAGTTTATGCTGAAAACAATATATGTTCCCACTTTTAAATTGTTGTCCTTATTTTGCGTCCGAGGTCGTTGTTGTAAATTCGAGTCAATTATCCGAAAGTTTCGCAACAATTGTTTTCCCAGGTTGGGCTGTTAGTCCAACACAAACCCCTTTTAGAAGAACTACAGAGATCACACACTTAGCCTAACCTTTTTACGGAGTATTATTCGGTGGCCGCCGAAAGGGAGCGGTGCAAGCAGTTACGGCAGTTGCAATAATCGGCAATTATTTCATCACACATTACAATTTACTTATCGGCTTGGATGGTACCAAGTTAATAAACAGTGTAACGAACTTGTCTATTAAGGGTTTCACTTCAACTGATTAAAATTACAGTATCCGGCTATATAATGTGAACGATCCTTTCGTATATATTCTTCAACAATATCAAGATATACATTGCTTCATGACAACCGAGAGAACAAGGATATTACTCATCATATCGTTACAAAAGTTGTATGTGAATATATGATGAAATAAGGCTTATGTAGACCGCAAAGCAGTAACTGGGCCTCATCACATCATATGGTCCGGGAACCAAACGAAGAATGGTGTCCATTGACTACCGTCAAATTAATTCAATCACCATACCTGACAGGCATCCTATACCATTTATTGCAAGAGCGTCTCATCAAGTTGCGGTTAATCCTGGGACGGGAACATGAATGCCGCACGGAAATTTTAAATGGGAAACCACAACAATTGTACCGGGTTTGTTCCATTACCTACAATAAATAATAATAATATACAATTTCAATACCGCGTAAAATGTCCGTGCTTCGTTCATGATCTCGGCCCTGCTGATATACGAAAGACGGCCATCAAAACGCCTTTTGGTTTTATTGAGTTTGTATTCATGCAATTTACATTACAGAACATATAGCGAAAACAACGACTGATTAGTGAAGTTCTTCAAGATTAAACTTCTTGATTCCGTATATTGATGACATTACAATCGCGTCAACATCTTTAGAGAAGCACAAACTTAGTTATACGTCGCAATGTATTATTTCGGCAAAACAAAAATAACATTTCTGGGTCACTCCGTCACAGCCAAGGGAATATAACCGTTGCCAGCAAAAGCTTAGGCAACCCGAAATTAAGATCAACGAAAACGAAACGTAACTGAAGATTTAAAGAGAATTTTGGCAATGATAAAATATTAAACGTGGCCAAACACCAATTAAATTGTCTGATTAATGCAATGTAAAGCATTTCAACGTTGTAACGATGATTTAGTTAACTCTTCCACCCTACGACATCCAGCAAGAGATGTTGAACTAGTGGTGACCGCATCAGGTAGTGCCATTGTAGTATCGAGTAATCAAATAAGGAAAAATGGTAAGCCAAGGCTACTTTTTTCGAAAGCACTTTCATCAACAAACCAACGTCACAGCACATATGGCAGAGTTGGAAGGTCGATAATTTTGCATTTATAAGGATTACAAACTGTTAATTTCCACAATTACAAAAGTTTTTTTTATCCAGAATCAATGTGATTGCATGAAATTGAATATGAGATCGATTTTGAATGTATTAGTTCAGCAACAGGAATCACCATCTCACTCGGTTTAGTAACAATACCGTGTTCAGCTTCAGAAATCTATTGAGGTACTTCGAATAGTCATTTTCAACCATTAATGGTATAAAAAATTACATAATGTGTAACCACAAACTTGATTACCGAACGATTTGTGTGGCCCAAATAATACTTTGGAATACTAGAAAATATTTGAAACGACCTCAGCAGACATTATGAGTTTCAAAACCAAACATTAGGAATTAAATATTTAGCAAATTAGCAAATAAAGCGCGTAAGGCTGCAATAAATCTTCAGTACTGTCAGCAGAGCAATTATTGAGTGAAATTTTGTCAACAAAATTTCACTCGATAATTGCTCTGCTTTTGTTGGGATTAGAGTGTTATTCAAACCAATTACCTGGAGAATTATTCACTCCTTTGAAAACAGAGTTAACCGAAACTGAATTCATTAAATAATTCCGATAGCACAGGACTCAAATTCGCCCAACGGTTACAGCTCACATTCAGTAACGAGCTTGTTCAAAGAGAGTTGTGAACAAACTCATATGTTTATCAGAGCCGAGAGCCTATGAACACCATTGTAAAGTCCATATAATGGACCATTCAAAGTAATGGACCGAAATATAAATATTTCGTGGTAAATATCAATCATTTGAAATATATCCAATGATGAAAGGCTTCAGTATTGACTATCAATGATTCTTACCTGAATTACCTGAAGCAATTGTAGCAACTCAATTACTCAAAAAATATTTGATACTACATCATCGACATCAATTTTCATAATCAACCGGACACGAGCGCGACACTCATGAAATGGCCACATACACTGGCATTGACGAATCCCGATTTTTTGTACTAAAACGCCGTAAATTCTTTTTAGAATTAAAATTTAAATCGAGGATACACTGTAATACTTATTTTAACATTGCGTCACAAACACCAACGACCAAGGTTACTAGAACAGGTAGAAAGATATAGTTGTACCTGTACGTTTTCTCTAAAGGCGGAGTGGTTTGGCGACAGGGTGTTTTATTAGGTTACAGGATGTGAGGTTAAACTTACCGGGTTTCGATAAGTGCAAATTTCATAGATGAACGTAATCTAATATTTTCTCACTATCTTTTGACGTGGATTGAATTGACGCCAAAGTATTGAGTAAGTTGTTGACCTTGCCCCTTCCCCCCAGTTATGTAAATTAAAAAATGTAAATCTATAATTTTAAATTGGTTCGAAGCTTGAGGCCTTGTGCATATTATACTCAGTGTTTCAGTACAGTAGAATTATTGTTGCAGGGAGTGTTAAATCCGAATGACCATATCACCAACATTTTTGTTTTAAATTATTAAAATTCTCTTTCTTGCTTGACTTCTCAATTAGTAAACTTTAAATGAGTTTGAATAAAGTGTTGAATACCAGAATGGTATTTAGCGAAGGTCACAATTTTTTCAACTGTGATTTTACTCCCAATTAATAATTTCGTAAAATTTAATTAATCTTTTGAGTTACAGATAATGTTATAATATATTAATTAATATTAATTAATTCGGCCCGATAAAATCGTCGATTAGAATATTGTGAGGATTTTTACACAAAATGGGAAATCAGTTAGAGTAAAGTTAGGCAAACAAAATTTTTTTTACACGTCTTGAATTTATTATGTCAACGGTACTCTAAATAGAGCCGTTCATTAAAACGTTTATAAGCAAAGTGAATTTAAGAAAGGAAGTGATTATAAAATACCGTGCAGAATATCACCAACTAGGTTTCCATTTTGTCGCGAAACGTAATTGATTACGCGACTTCTAACGCGTTTATGTAAATTTCGTCTAAAAATTTTATTAACAGTTCATTCTAATTTAGTTTTTGTACAGAAGTTGATCGATTGATCACTAATTTAAAAATAATTTCGAACGGTTAATTTATTATGATTTGCATAAATTTAGTTGGATTGCAATTTATACAAGAACCGCAAATCGATTAGGTGACGCAATATTTCGATGATTTAATCAAAATTCTTTAAATTATCTCTCATTTGGCTATCGATCAAAAATTTCGTGTAACGGCACAAATTTATCGAAAAGCTGTATACATTTTGTTTTGTGAGATCGTATAATGATTTTAATTATTATCTAATTACATTCTCTCCCAAGAAAGTGTACACACACACACACATTGTACAATTTGGATGGCCTTAACCTTCTTATAACTATAAAAATATTTACGGTACTTACTTTGAATCATCAAACATGGAATCGATTTTTAATTTGTAAATCGAATTTCGACTAATACTAGAGACCGTTTCACATGGTTCACCAGCACCGTCGAGTAATCGAAAGCCGGATGATACGCTGGATGCCCGATGGCCTGCACTACGACGGTTTAACATTTTTGTCATTGAATTGCTTGTAACCATATTTTGACGTTTAAATTTTTTGCATTATTTTGAATATACCCAAATATTTTTTATTCTTTTTAGATCGTTTTTTCGGTAACGGTGATGTAACGGAATTTTAAAGAAACACACTCTACGTCAGTGTATGAGCGTAAGTAGTTTTGTTATTTTTAATTTAATTTCGGTTTATAATTTTGATTTGTGTATTCTTGAACTTCATCAAGCCATGATGGTTGGCAGCAGCATATGGACGTATATGTGTACGTAACATTTATTAATGAATTATACTGTTGGAAATTTGCTCTATTCTGCTGGTTTGGTGATTGGTGATTTTTAGGTCTGAAAATTAGAAAATGAAAACTTTGTTTATTAAGGTTTAGGTAAAATATAGTTTGTTAGACATTAATTTATTAATTATGGTAGAAAGTTGATGTATCAATCAATCATCATAACAAAACATGTTGGAATTACTGGATGTACACCGAGCCGTAGCCACGCACGGTTCATGTACATTGGTTTAGGCAAATTTCTGTACTATTATATCGGATTGCAATCAGCAATTACTCCAGAAATATTAAATACACATAACAATACACTTTTCAATATTGTAAATATTAACCCGAAGTGTTTAACTTCGAGACTGATTTACGAATATTAAATTAGCAGTTTCAAAAAATTTAAAGCAAATCTTTATGTTAAATGCTTCTGTACGTGTGTATGTCACTGAGCTGCGAAAATGCTGGACCGATTTTGATGAAATTATTTGTGTTTGTTTGAGTGCATCCCTGGATGGTTTAGATTCACAATTGGCTCCGGTAAGTGGCGCTGCAATCGGGTTATAGGATTTTTTTTTCGCAATTTCACACCCCCCCCTCTCTCCCCCACCATTTCCAATATTTTATAAAAAAAAACATCATAAGCTCATGAATAATTCACCCCCAGATGTTGATGTCGAATTCTGTGGTATTTGACGTACGCATTAATACATGCGCATAAGCCACTTGCATCGTAGCTTGCCTTGTTTTGACATTTCAATTCCTGTGGCACTGTTCTGGTAATTCCCCGGGAATAGGGAACTGGGGAAAGAATTTATATGTAATTTTTATTTAAAAAAATTTTTCTGGCATACTGAGGTAAAAGTTAGTGTTAGTTTTTTTGAAAACAAAATTAATTCGGGAATAATTTTCCCTGCCAATTTAGATATGGAAAAATTATTCCCAATTTATAAATATTTACATTAAACTTTTCTCCTCAGTAGGCCGGAAAAAAATATTTGAACAGAAATTACATATAAATTCTTTCCCCCAGTTCAGTATTCCCGGGCTATTTACCAGAATAGTGCCACTGGTCGCTGTATTTCCATATTCCATGTATCACATTTGCGTGCATTGTCAGTATATTATTCATCGACAGAACATATTGAAATAACGTTTTAAATCATAAATGAAGTATACTACGCAAGAATACATTCAAGACGCCATGACTTTCATGCGCGCGTACGGGCGACCTGGGGGTCTATTATGAAAATTTTCCGTCTCGAATTTTTCCGTTAACGGATAAACCGTGCTATTATGGATCTAGAAAGCAAAATCGAATCGAGTTTTTCCGAACACACTAGAAAAAGTTCGACTGCTATTTTGTATTCGATTGATCTTATTTTGACGTTTCATCAATTCATAAATCAATTAATTATTTTAATAATATTAATAAAATTTAAGTTGCTAAATTTTTTATTAAAATATTTCAACACATCGCTCAGCAAGACGCTATTAAGCTAATCAAAAAATCGAGCTGTCAAATTATTAAAAATTAAAATTTAACCTCAAATTATAAATAAACAATAATGTTGCTAACTTCAGATTTGTTTATTACAAATTCGATAATACAAGTTTCATAATAGGGTAAATCCGCGTAGGATCAAACACCGAGACGCGTCTTCAAACAAAAATTAAAATCGTTGATGAACTTGATTACACATCACGGTATTCGGCGAAACACGTTGCTGGCTGTAATCTGTTGAATGGCAAAGACGAGGTTTGCCACATGCACATATTTTGATTTGGTTGGTCGACAAAGTACAGCCAGAAAAAATTGGTAAAATTATTTCAGCAGAAATTTCCGATTAAAATATCGATTAAGGGTTGTTTGATATTATTACCGTTAACATGATCTATGGCCCATGCGGTGCACTAAACGTTTAAAATTTAAATGGGGACGGCGAAATAACAGGTTATCAAATGAGCCGATACACTAGCAGCAATGAAGCAGTTTGGCGCATTTTGAGTTTTCCCTTATTTCACTGAAGAGTCTGCTCTATAACAAGCATTAACTGCTCCAAAAACCACACTAACTGAGTTTTTCGAGCTGTGCAACCAATCGGGTATTTTCGGTCAATTCGCAAAAACATTAATGTATACTGATGTGTTACTATTTTTCACGTGGAACAAACAGTCAAAAATGTGCGACCCACGAAAGCGAGGCGTTCCGATTAGGCCGATTATACACAGTCCATACAAAGTAACGCGAATGCTTCTTCTTGCGCTTGTTGTTGGTTAACGTTCCTGGATCGACGTCCTTCCAATACTTGCGAACAGTTTATGTTATTTTGTAAGGCTCGTACCACGATGCGCGTTCCTACCATTTGGATCTCACACTTAAAGATGCAGTACTGCGTTCCTCTCCTCATCAAATTCGCCCAATTGTTTTCCGTCGCATGCTTCTGTTCTCTAGGACAAATATAAAGATTCAATGAGCGACGACATTCTGCATCGCATTCGAACCGCTGATCAAGATCCCAATATCGATTTTTCGCCGGAATTATATAACGAGACATTAATAAAGATTGAGGGTATTTGTATTCTCATTTCGGATATGCCACTCATTCATTTTGATATGACATCGCCTAGCGCGAAGAACAGTTCGATACGTCCTCTTTGACTGCTTTTGTTGCAAATAATGAGCAACTGCTCACCGCTGAACAAAAGAACATATACGATTGAATAAATTTGTCAAAACATTCCTCATCTCGATCACAAAATTATATTGCGTTGGCAATTACAGTGGTTTTGCTTGAAGGTGGACGGACTGCACATTCAGCACTCAAGTTGCCATTGAAAGTGCACACAAATCCAGACGCAATGTGCAACATAATGAGGCATTCCGGTATGGCTAAAATTTGGCAAAAATGGAAAATTATTATCTGGGATGATTGCACCATAGTGCAATAATGGGCAATGTTCGATGGGCCATAGCCCACAATAATTCCCTTGAAGCTGTCGATAAAACTATGAAAGATCTCAACGATAATACCAGACTTTTCGGTGGCGCTCTATTGTTACTATTCGGTGATATCAGATAGACATTGCCGGTCATTCCACGCGCTATGTATGGGGACGAAATTAACGCATGATTGAAATAATCATCACTTAATACATTACGCCTTAACATAAATATGCGTGTTCAACTGTAAATGATGGTACCGACGAAAGATGCTTTGATTGAAAGCATATTCCCAGATTTGCGCACTAATTCCATGAACAACCTCTTTTGGCCGCAGAAAAGGTCGATGTTAACGCTATTAAAATACAACAGTCATTACCTGGCAATGAAACGTCGTTCAAATCGATCGATACTGTTGTCGATCCTGACGAAGCGTCAACTATCCTATTGAGTTCTTGAATTCACTGGATTTACCGGGAGTGCACCACATAACTTGCGATTAAAAACGATTGGTTCGCCAATCATTTTGCTTCGGAATTTAAAAGCACCAGCGCTATGCAATGAGACGTTGGTCATAAAAAAATCATGGGCAATGTTCTTGAAGCTACCGTTTTTAACGGCAAGTTTCAATGTGAAGTTGTTCTCCTGCCACGAACCTCAATGATCTCTTCAGACTCGTCCATTCCATGCAGGCGTTTGACTGCAATTTCCATTTCGCTTGCGGCATTCGCAAGGACAGTAAGTCACAAGGCCAAACAATGTCAATTTGTGGATAGGATCTATAAAACCTGTGCTTTTAACATGGCCAATTATATGTTCCTTGTTTTCGCGTTGATAAATCATCAAGCTCGTTCATTTATACACCTCAGGGATTGCGAAAAACATTATTGAATCCAAATGAAAATCATCCAAATTTGCCTCTTATGTTATTTGGTAAGGCGCCACATTCCCCTTCTAGTCGCAGACCATTTTCGATGTATAAATGATCCAGTGGATCCATAGCGTCCATTTTCATGAGTCGCCACATCTTCAGTCGCCTGTAGATTCATTATGAGCTCACGGGCCAACTGAGTTCCAATCAGTTGTCTCCACATTAGCTGTGTGGACATATGAAAAACACAACTGTCAGACTTTTACACACATACAACAACAGCAATATCGTTTTTACAATCACATTATCAAATTATTATACTTATAACCAATTTCACGAAAAGTACCGCCTCTTTCGCCAAATTTGCCAATGACAAGCACCAAATATCGTCCGGCCATGACACGAGAATTGAACGGCACAGGATAATGAGAAATTGTACTCAGTTTTTGATTTTGCTTGGGGCAACAGCAAATTACACAATGACGAAACGAAAAGATTGAAATGTCAAACTCGTCAAATGTCACTTAGTATTTAGTTTATCGAAAATTCGAATATCGAAAAAACGTTTACCGAGCAAATGGCATAGTGGTTAAAGCTTTTGCGTTTGGATCGGGAGGTACCGGGTTCGAATCCCGATAGGGGCAGGATGCAAAAGGAAATTTTCATCAACATATTATGATCTGTGATTAAAAGGAACACAACTACGACCCTCTATCGGAGTGCAAAACTCATGGGCTGACCCATCTTCCATGACCAGTACTATAGGCCGGCGTGAAGCTATGCAATGCGCAGATAGATTACGCAGTAATTGCGTAAAGTAAGACGGGAAAATGAACCGTGAAAGAGTAGGGAGTGTTTCGGCCCCAGAAAAGATGGCATGGATTAAAAAAACGTTTGGTGAACCCGGTAACCCGCTAATAGCACGCAAGCTAACATTCGGGCAGGTCAACGTCTGTCGAGTCGGCTTGTTTAATATATAAATGCCAGTTATTTCAGAAGAACAGAACATTTTTTTTGATAAAAAAGGAAAATGGGCGAAATGTGAAACAGTCAAAAAACGAATTACTAGAAAAGTTAAAATAAAATAAGATAAAACTGCTTTAGGTTTAACAGCCTACCGGCTAGGTGATAGATAAGAATTTCTTTATAGGAAACTTGCTATAATATTGAAGTAAAAAACTTGGAAGTTTCCTTTAATCTCGCGTAACATCCTAGTAATGGGCTCATTCAGACCATAATCAGTTCTATGATGCGTGATGCGAAAGGCAGACACTGTTCCCACTGCACGAGAATTAATATTTATTTTAACGTTTTCAAGTAAAGTACGAGAATCGAAACCATCAGAGTGTAATTGGTGGACAAAAGCAATATCTACAACAGCCCAACACTTATACTAAGCAGTAGCATGTTGATGAGTTTCAAACGATCATGGTATGGAGGCAGATTGTAAAAATCCACCCGCGGCATCCCCCGTTGAGCAAAACGTAGCAATCTGCATTTTACTCATTGGCAAGTGTATTCGAGCAAGGGTCGGACGAGAGTCATTTTTAAAATAAAAAAAATAGAAAAACCACTACTAAGCATACACGCAAACAACAAAATTTGCAACTGATATGCAGCCGGGAAAGATATGCGTTTTGGGATGAGGAATTAAAATAACTTGAACAAATCAGACGGTTCCAAATATTATTTTCTAGATATTCAAAGAAAGCGCAATGTTTGACCACCCTTCATGTCAGAAAAGGAGTTATGCTGCAATCAGTTTTTCATAAGAATTAGTGTTTTCATCAGAAATTCAGGAACTATTTGGGCCTTTTTAGTTGAAAAATGGGTGAAAAATATATAGTTGTTATTAAGGCGACCACATTCGCCTAATATCAGTATAATCGAAAACGTCTGGCGTTGGCTAAGTCGCAAAGTTTATAAAGGAGGCATTGAGTACGAATCCAGCTAAAAGCTGAGTACATGAATTGAAGTTACCTTGTGTTTTAATTACTATATTTTTTGGTTTCGGCTAATCACCTGATGAAAAGGTAACCTAATTCCTTTCTCCGGATAATTATTTATTGTGGTTTTACTGAGTACGAATTTACTACGAAGTAGTAAATGTGTCTAATCAAGTGCACTTCAGTGTATATTGTTCTGCTAGCTTTTACTAACAAAACCTAATGTTTTAATGTGTCTCTGTAACTATTACTAAAGCTAGGCTGCATTCTACCAAATCCTTTCAGGATAATCAGAAATTTAGGGTTGTATAGTACAGGTTGTATAAATTTCTGCCCTACGAATTCTGCTCAAGAGATGATTAAACTGACATATCTCAGATCTACAGTGCTCTTCATCATAAAACGTTGTAAAATTTTCGTTTAAATCCAAATAAGCATTTAGTTTTTAAATAAGGAACTTGTGAGAATTTAGTTTAGTTCAGTTTGAAACAATCCCCACAGTTCTTTATTCGAAGTACACCAATATGCATTGGTGGTACCTTTTATTACGCTGCGTGGGTAAATCGGGAATTGCTTTTTATACCTATCGAGACGTATTGAATTCTGTCCAATATATACAAAAACTCTCGACTGTGGTGCTTCGAAAGATTTCCAAATTGCACGAGCTGAATAAACATTCAGAATTTGTTAAGGAACCCGATGAGCACTTCGAACAAACTTTTCAAGAATTTGAATATCTGTAAAACTAAGATTAGATCACCAGTATTATCATATGAAACACATTTTAAATCCATAAAAATTTCGCTTTTTATTTGGCTGGCTGACTGGTATAATTCCGCGGTCATTCTTTTTATTCACAATCAACCGAGTAAAACGTATACGAAAACAAACCTCATTTCATTTTAAAGTTAACTAACCCTAACGCACCGAAAATTACGATAAAATTGTAGAAAAAACCATCATTAATAAATTCACCATTACACTTCAATTTATTTTCAAATTACTCGTATTAAGATTTTTTCCATAAAGATGTTAGCCAGCATAAGAAGAGCGTAAATTATAAGACAACAACAATACAAATAAATAACCGTTAAATTAAATTATAAGTAAAATAAATTTTTGTTTTGGTTAACTTGTATGGCTTGGTAGTGTTGTTCTTCTTGTACAGATATAGTTTCTTAATTTAATTGTTATTGTTTTTTTTGGTTTGTAATTTTTTTTTTTGTTAAATTTCTATAATTTTTCGATTTACCAAAATTTAGGTCACACTGACTGTTCTGTAATTTAATGCGATATGGGGAAAGTTTTTAAATTTGCGGTGTGTGTTTTCTGAATGCGATACTATCGCGATAGTATAGTGAAAGATTTTATTTTGTGTTTCGTAGGAAGCGGCGAACTGTCAAAAAATAATAGTTTAAATTGACAGGTATCAATCTCATCTGGCGTATAACTGATTTGTATATATATGTACCATATTATAGATGGGTGATTTATCATTTATGACAATGAAACTCTCAAAATATTTCAATTTTACTTCAATATAATTGGATTGGAACATTAAACGGAATTATTAATAAATTTTTTAACAAAGTGGTTCGTTACATTTTTTAAAACTATAATTATCTTGAAAATGAGAACCGGTTCGAAAAGGAAGTGTATCTAGTTTAAAACTTGTAAATAATTTTCTATGGAATGTGATTGTCGCAATATTAATGATATTTGGTTTGGTAATAAGTTAAGAATATTGAAACCAGATCAGAAGATTTAGTTGGTATGATTGAACAATTGGAAATTCAATGATTCAATTTATAAGTGGCAAACTTGCTGAAAAATTGTTTCAATTTACAATACCGGAGCATTCTATCAGATGAATTTCATTAGGTTAAATTACATCGCAGTAAATCGTCGGATCACAATATGTATAAATTATTCCAACACTCACTTGATAAGTCCGACCCTCCATCGTTAATTTACTAATTTATAGATGTTAATTTTTAAATAATATTATAGCCCTCGAGGTCTGTGGCCATAACTTTTAATAATTGTAAAAGTTTATTAATACTAATTGATTTAGGGCTGTATGGTACTCAACTGATCAAAAACGGTGTTTACTAAACATCAGTTTATGACCATAAAATTTTAACGATTGGCCTAATTGTCTTGTGTTTGTTTTTACGCCGCAATGACGATTAATTTGAATTTTTTACTGTCCCTATCACATAATAATTAATTTGTCCAAGAAAAGTGGTCTTTAATTTATTATAATATGCAATGTTTAGTTCAGAAATAGTGAACATTAAAAATTTATTTATTAATTTTACACATGCAAGCAATATAGGTAAAGTTTAGTAAGCAAGTTATTTAAAATTTTGGTAATCAAATTTATCAAAGAAACAACCCACTTTAAATACGTTTAGTAAAAATTAGTTTTTGACCATAAAATATTACCAATTGACCTAATTCTTTCTTTAGCATGAACTTAGATGTATAATTGAGGGATTAATACATGATTCCACAAATAAAATGTTTAGTTTGTTTAGGATTAGGTTTCAAAGTTTATAGTTTTTTTGAAACGCACAAATCAATTTTATCAATATTTTACCTCTAAACAGCGAATAAATTTTGCATCAATGTGTTAAGAAACATAATATCGAGGGATTAATACTTGATTATTAAAATTAGTCTTGAAATGGCGTAGAAAATGTAAAATTTAGTTTAAAAATATTAAATATTTCGAGTTTTATCGATCGAAAAATTGCCAAATGAAAAGTTTATATAATTTACGCCGCAATGACGATTATTTTTGTAAAAATTACTGTCACTAGATGGTATATTACGAAATAAAAAGTATGTCCAAGATAAGTTGTCTTTAATTTATTATAATATGCAATGTTTAGATCAGTAATAATGAAAAACAATAAATTTATTAATTAATTTCACACATATAAACAATATAAGTAAAGATTAGTAAGCAAATTATACGAAATTATGGTATTCAAATTTATTAAAGAAACAAACCAGAGTACATACATTTAGGGGCATTTAATCTCGATACTAAAAAATAAATTTGTTTTCCTAAGTACCATAAAGCCTTAATACATTTTTTTTTAAAGTAAGTTAAAGTTAAAGTTTGTTAAAAGTAGAATAGTTTTAAGCTAATCCCACATTTTGAGATAATCGTGTATAAATTAACGATTCAGCTTCATTGCAGATTAGCAACGAAATGAGCCGTACTCGATAAATGTCACATGCGCGGACTATACAAATTAAGCTAGTTTGGGTTTTTTCTGAAACTAAAATACAAAACGCGAATAAAATTTATACGTATGAGATCTAGCAAGAACCAGCGATTTACTAGTTTTGCTATTCTCGTTTAAGTTACATAAATTTTTATCAACGTTTGCATACTTTAACCAGGTGATACGAACATGAAATTCTCATGTTTTATACCCATGGTATGAAGATAGAAGGATCCAGGTTCATTGGCATTGCCAAGATTTCATTTCCTGGATATCCTGCGCGTTCAGTTTATCGTTGGTATTGGGCAAAATAATTTTAAATTTCACTATACAAACTTTATATGATTTAATTTTTACGCTCGTTTTGTTTTGGCAACGCAAATTTAACCCGGGCAACGATTGCGCGATGCGGAATATCAGCGAATCTCTAGCTACTAACCTTAAAAATAACTTAAATCACGTTGTAACTAATATCAATACAAACACAGTCAGACAATGCACAAAAGGCAGACTTTGGGACTTACTTTCTGATTCTACATGTCACGCTAGTTCCAACATTAAACTAGAGGTTTTTAAATTCTCCGGTTACGAAATGCAAAACTGCAAAACCTGCAAAACATCGTTGGGCACAAATCGGCTATATATCGCAAAACCACTACGGCGAAAAACTTACGATTCTTTACACAATATTTCACATGCTGGTGTCCGTGCTTCTCGTAAGTTGGTTACGGCTCGCTACTTCTGGCTCAGTATAAACAAGATGTCGACGAAACACCTGTACCGTTTTAACCTGTGCCGATTGATTTACACGATGGCCCGAAGCTTATGGCATGAAAGACATGTTATTTCAAACCATTGCCAAGACTTTTGCCTATAATACATATCTCGCTTTGGCGTTTCACAAAATATGACGACCAATCAAGAAACACAATTTACGTCCTAAATTTTCTCGTTTGAGCGACACGGCCGAGCGCTTCCATCGACATAGTTTAAAGCTGCTCTTAGGGCCCGAGTGGCGATCCCTTTCATTGGAGCTTCGAAGTCCCAGTCCTACTGCTTAGTATCCGAGCAACAGTAAAATAAGATCTAAAAAGCTCACCAGCAGAACTGGTTTATGATTAAACCATTAATCTACCCGGTGAGTTGGCTGTCGAAAACCCTCTTTCACCTCTGCCTTCACCGACACCATGCAAAATCTTATCCTCTCGACACCTCGACAATCAAAACAAAACGATATATTTTCCCCGAAATCGCTCGACAATGCGATTTTGTTTTTATAAGAGTAGATAAGGTCCGCACAAGTTTACAACAATCATACGAAGGACCGTATAAGGCCGTTATACGCCACTTACGAAAACATTGCGTTGTCTCGATTAAAGACAAACATCAATCATCTCCACTCATAAAACCTACGTCATAAAACCTTTCAACTGCCGGGAGGGTGATGTAACAATCAATTTATTCGAATTTCAAATTTGAATAAATTTCATCGTACAATTAAACGTAATCACATAACCTCTTTCATCTTATTAGCGACATCAGACGTCCGATAGTAAAACCATTTAATACTTTTCGACATTACTCGCATTCTCATTGCAATGCATCTCATTCTGCGACGGATTGGAATTGACAACAGCTATTTGTAAACCCAGCCGGGGTTGTTTGTTTAGTGCTTCATTTGAAGTTCATCATTTTTTCTTCAAATATTCCTTATTTTTACACGAGTTTAGATTGCAGCGGCTCAACACGAAACACTGGATAAACTTTACGGCACTATTCATCGATCTAAAATATCATTCGATAGAATCAGTTGAGAATTAGAAACCTAATTCCAAAGCAAATTTAAAAATATTTGGCCTGATTATCATTTTTCGATCCGATGTTCTCGGTTCTTTAGATTTCCAGCTACATTCAAGAATCTCATGAAGAAATTAAGAAACGAGCTTAAACGCCATTCCCTGCCATTGCCCTAAATACTACGTTTCCATTCTGCCTAAAATACTGCACCTTTCTGAAACCAGTATCGGTTTAAGTGACTATGTAATGACGTCTGCACGAATTGTACGGTCTCAACTCGATGGTGCGCTAACAATTGTACTGACGTAATTGTTTGAAACTTCATAAAAAATGTTATAAGAATAATTGCACATTGCACCATCAATTGAATATGAATCACTCAATCATAATATTAAATTGTGAGAGACCGACTTGTCCAATAAATCAAATAAAACAACGAAGTATTGGTTAAACGATCATCGAACACAACATAAAACGTACAGGATCATAATATTATAAAATAATAATCATCGTTAAACTAAATCATTTTGTAAATTTTACGATCATTTGATCGTTATAATAAAACATAAAAATAAATCGATACAATAACACGACCCCTAAATGTTAGCTAATAAGATATTTAAGCGATTAGCGTTCATTTGTTTTGTATGCTTATATTATACACTGCTTGCTGATTTCTGTTACATAACCTACAAAATTAAAATTTTAATTAATTTTTTTAATATTTTAAACCACAAACCGGAAATTTTGAGACAGACGGAATATAAGATCGAGTGATCGTATAATTCGTATATCAACGTACATATTTTAATAGGCATAAATGTCCAGTACGCCGTTTTATCGATCTTTTTATAATAATAGTCTATATACGATCACGGTCATTAACACATATTTTTGATGGAGATCACTTTTTATATTTTTATTTTTGGGTAATTAACCGTCATTATAGTTTTCGGTCTTTTAATTTTTTAGGTGCTATTTTAATAACAATACGTAGATTTCTTTTGAGTGGTAAGTACAGAACATAATGATATATCTGTATACACATAACCACAATGGTTGCACCTGTGTAAAGATCGATCGCGATCTTATTTTTTTGCATTAAAATTTACATTTTAATGATTTTTTATTTAAATTGTTTTCTGTTCTAGTTGCATTTATTTTATAGTGATTTTTATTTGTCAGTTCCGGAAAATTTAAATAAACGTTGGTTAAAAATCTAACCTAAAAATAATGATCGAGTCGAAATAAGAAATTATTATTGACTCTTAAGTCGAAATCATATTTAAATACGATTTATAATTTTCCTCTTCGTGGTAACGCAAGATTGTTTGTCTTGTCCGATCAACTTGTCAACAGATCATTGTTAATCTTGTTTGTTTTAATATTTACTTAGAAAAATGAAGGCCAATTAATTGTGTAGAAATTGCGATAATTAGCGGAAATAATTGATTTTAAAAATATATAATGGGGGGAGGAAGTGTGTTCAAGTACAAAGATGGCGAATATTTGCGCGGTATAATCTAATTTTGTAATCCACAATTCTATATTGTTTACCTGTTCATAACAAATCGTAAAATTTAATGATTTTTGCATGTACTATCGTAAACCGCAACGTTTTATAAGACGTTACGTTATTTGGTGGTTTATCATCAAACATTGTTTAACTGACCATTAAAATAATATTTTCTCGTTATACCCACAATGTGGTGGCTATTAAATTATAAAACAACATGAAAATCAATAAAAACTATACATGTTTATTTGCAAAACTTTCATTTATTGCTTTTTAAATAGTATTACGATCGCCGATCGTAGTATAGCTTTGTTGCTAGTAAAATGCAAGTAGAAATAAACAATATGGCGATTTAATGCAAAACCACCGGATGTATATTACATTCTTAGCTAAACATAATTTACATTTGCACCATATAATAAACGATCCATTTAGAAGATCGCAAGTGATCGTCACGATAAAACCGTGCACTGCACCATTTGTAGTTGAATTGTAAATCCGAATGAAAGTTTTATAAGTATTTAAAGTGAAATTTTTGTAGTATTTTGCATTTTGATCGTTATGCAAAATATAATATCGAATTTTTAAGTGTGCAAACAAACGATCACTTTCAATTTTTAAAACAAAATGTTTACTAATTAAAAATTCCTCAATATTACGTTTTTAAATAGACGCATTTTTTATTTGTCGGAAGTTTATCAAATTATAATTTTCATTAAATGTGCATTAACACCGTTCAAATTATAAGCAGCAGCATGATCACATAAAAAACAAAAATTTATGTGCCCGATCGTAATGTGTAATTACAAAATGATAGACACTATTTTATAACTTTATATAGATAGAAGTTGATCCAGTTATAATGAACTTGGTTAGTTTATTGCAATTTGCTTTAAAATAAAATGATTTGCCCTAAATAACAGTGTGATCATCATTGTGATCTAGCGAAGAGAAAGAAAAAATTGCAACAAGATCACGTTTTATTTTAAAATTTCTTCCTGATTTTATTTTATTTTTTGTATTAATTGTAAACGTTCATTATTTTTTTATCTATTGAAAACGCAAAAATTCTATCACTGTAAAGTAAAATTATAAATGGAAAATGTCTAAGCGGAAAACTTGTTATTATTGTTTAAGTTATCTAGGTATCATTTAGAGTTGATCTGATTCATATACGAGTATGCATGCAAGACGAAATGAGATCAAATTTTTTTTTGCCGAGAATCTATGTGTAATAGTGTCTGTCGGCCTAATAAATTATTTGAGTCTTTTTAACGATTAGATCGGTTTGGTTTTAAATTTTTGACCATTTTTTAAACCTGGTCAAATGTTTAAGCGAGTTTCCCATATCTCGTCTCTGTTGTCAGAATTATGCATTTGACTATCAGTTTAAAACTTAAAATGTCCTTTGGAAACTAATTTGTGAAGTTTTCCGATCTACTATCACTATGTAGAATTTTGTTTTGGAGGTGCCCTCTAATTACTTCGCCCAATCAGCTAACAACCGCTAAGTTAATTTTTTTGTTATTTGTTGCATTTTGACTAAAAACCAGTTGAGCGCTTATTTGCATATCGACTAAAATTATAACGAGTGTTTTCTTGAATGGTAATACATATTCGATAAGTGAAAACTTTTTGGTTTGTACTGCATTGTTTAAGAAAGTTGTCCATTCCAAAAGTGTAGGTTTAAAAATGCTGCATTTGATTTAATTAGCGGTTCTCACAATTATTGTTGTTAATCACAAAACAGAACGACCTCTATTTATACCTACTTCAGCAGCTCAAGTTATTATAATCTCATAAGAGATTTGATAAATCACGTTGCATTCGGTTAAGAAGTGGCGAAGTTTCATATGATGTGGCTACCAACTAAGTTTATCCCGCTCGATTGTCCATTTCCATTATACAATATTGTTTCAATCAAATTGGTAATTTTCTTCATACAAACAGAATTTGATTCCATTCATTTCATAAACAGCTTAGTTCACGCAGCAAACTGCTTAATTTCAATTGATCTAGCTATTTTCTTAGCCGCACTTGGAACACATCGGAACTTCATATTTACCATACTAACTGAGTTCCACTCTAATCGGTTAAGAAATAGCTTACTGCCATTGAAAATAACACTTTTCCTGGACCACACCACGAACTCATTCTGGTTTTCATCATACAAACTAAATTTCTTTACAGTCCGTTCAGCTGGTTTTCATACGTCTAAAGCACCAGTCGAACCCGGGGTTCGAAATTGAATTCCTTCATACAAACCGCGTTTCATCCGATACAGATGGATTAATTCAATTCACGTATCTGAAACTCATATTCGAAACAAATTTTAACCAAACAAACTCAGTTTAGTTTTAATTGATTGAGAACTCACGACACCAATTTTGACGAGTGCCTTATAGTCTGGACAGACGCGGATTAGTTAAACTGGTTTAGTAAAATTCAATCAAATGTCCTATGGGAAAGATTGAATTTGGTAAAGGAGTTTTCAATTTGGTAGGGTTGGTGTTGGCAGCCTGTAGCGGCCATGTGGTTTTGGTGGCGTGTGTCTAATCTGGTGTACAAACGTGTACAAACGTTGTGCGCGTTGCGCACATTTTATGGCAGATGCGGTGGTCCTTCAAAGTCGACTCTCACACGTTTAGTGGCCAAATTAGAGACAACCGGTTCTGTAAAAGATCAGCCAACACTGGTACGTCAAAACAACGCCAGATCGGCCGAGAACAATGCCGCGGTCCGTGAAAGTGTACAAGAAAACCCGGAGCAGTCAATTCTTTGCTGTGAGCTTACAAGAACTCGGCCTTTCACAGACTTCAATTTGGCGAATTTTGCGTAGAGACTTAGGCCTACACCCGTACAAAATCCAACTGACCCAGAGCTCAAAGTTAATGATCATAGACAACGCTGTTTGTTCGCTGACTGAGCTTCGGGGACTTGGAAAAATCATCTTTTGCGACGAGGCGCATTTTTGGATGAATGACATATTAACAAGCAAACTGCCGTATATGGAACCCACAGGATATTCACCAGGTGGCAATGCATCTACAAAAAGTTACTCTTTGGTACGAAGTTTGGTCCGGCGGCGTCATTGGTCCGTGCTTGTTTGAAAATGACGTTGGTGAGGCCATCACCATCGACGGCGAGCGCTACAGAATGCTAACCTATTCTTTAGGCCCAAATTGAACGATATGGAGGTAGATGACATTTATTTTCAGCAGGACTGGGCTACGTGCCACACAGCAGACGCAACGATGGACATTCTGCATGAACGATTTGAGGGTAGAATTAGCTCTCCCAGAGGTGATATGAATTGATGCTGTATAAGATAGCGGAAATTTCTCAGCGGAAACTAAAAAATTTCGCTACTCGCCGCAAGTGGCAGCACAATCACAAAAGAGAATTTATTTTGTTATATAATTACCAGCGGAAATTTTTTATTCGATTTGTATCTCTTTTTTCACTAAATAAAACATCCCAGCGGAATAAAATATTAAAAGTGATCCTTAAAATGACAAATTGATTGATCTCCGAAGTAAAGGAGCTCGGTAAATGAATCTTGAAATTTAGTAATCTACATCGGCCAAAAACTGGAAATAACTTATATGGCCGCAGAAAATCAAAAAATTATAGAGAAAATTCTAATCCATCAATTTTCCCCAAATTTTTCTCGTAGCCTTAGTATGACCTAGGCTATTAGAAAAACAACCGAAAGTATTGGTTACTAATTGAAGTTTTTGAGATATTGGCCAAAAACTGATATGAAATTGATAAAAAAATTTAAATTTTCAAAGGGATTGGTTATGAAATGGCCTAGTTTAGTCCAGCATGAACAGATCCTAGAATTTTTTCCTAAGTGTTGGACCCCGATCAATACTTTTATCCCAATTTCATAGTCATTCGGAAAGACGGAATATTGTGAAATTTCAAGATTTGATTTACCGAGCTCCTTTACTTCGGAGATCAATCAATTTGTCATTTTAAGGATCACTTTTAATATTTTATTCCGCTGGGATGTTTTATTTAGTGAAAAAAGAGATACAAATCGAATAAAAAATTTCCGCTGGTAATTATATAACAAAATATATTCTCTTTTGTGATTGTGCTGCCACTTGCGGCGAGTAGCGAAATCTCTTATTTTCCGCTGAGAAATTTCCGCTATCTTATACAGCATTATGAATTGGCCACCTAGATCGTGCGATTTGACTCCGCTAGACTTTCTCTAGTGAGGTTTCCTCAAGTCGCAGGTCTATGTCAATAAGCCGCAATTGGCCGATGCCCTTGAAACCAAGAGAACCAATACCATCGCTCAAATTCAGCCGGATCTATGCGGCAGAGTAATTGAAAATTGGACCACTTGGATCCGTGCCACCGTGAGATGCCGCGGCGGATATTTGAACGATGTTATATTCCATAAATAATGGCATAGATTTTTGATTTTTTCGTAGTGCATCGAACTGAATTGAATTTTATTTCTTGAAGTACTTGACCAAATTTTGCTAACCCAGTTTTAGTCGTCAGCCTGTTAGCCGGCTATTAGACCAATTGATGTAAATTCTATTTCTTGGTTCTTTCACCAGGCACTATAAAATAAACGTTTCAACAACAATGGAAAAGAAATTCCATAATTCAAAATATCAAATTATAACAAAATATGAGAAACGATTCCCATTGAAAGCTGAGATACGGCCGACTAAGGTAATTGGAAGCCAATTGACAAAACTCCGGTAATCAACCGTTGTTCGATTTCCCACAGCTATTATGAAGCAGGCGGATTGGACTTTGCTAAGGTTGACCTCGTTTCCTTCTTCGAATTCACATCAATTTAATGTAGTCTCAATTGTAACCGGACTATGAAGGTGATTTTGTTCGCCTACCCCGGAAAGCAGGAAGAATTTATTTGTGGAATTGTTAGATCTAGGAATTTTATAAAAGTAATAAGAATTATCAGCAATGTCTCAGAGTCATGGATAATGCGGAGGAGACCGTTCAGGTAAACAGGTTTCGATTGCGCAGATTCTATTCAATTGAGGATAATCAAATAGAGGACCTCAAGGTGTACAATGACACCTGCGCAAACAATCCGAGAGGAAAACTTTATTGTTGTTTACGTTAGAACAAAATTATTGATCGGATAGTTTTTCGGATAGATCGTATTTTGTCAGACCAAACCCGGAAATGATAGTTTATGCGATTTAATAATTTTGATTCACACACACACACACTTTTTGTAAGTATTTTCTAATGGCGTAAGCTCTCGGCTCCCAAAAAACCAATAATGTAATAATGTGTAAAAGGGGATGGTTAATGAAATCCTTTGTTAGCTCTCTTCTAATTGAGCCGTCAGTTTCCGTTCTATTAGCCGTTGGATAAGTCCAGTTTAAGCAGTCGTCATTTTGATTAGCAAGAAATTCAAAGTACTAAATTTTTGAGAAACAAACAATTTAATCAACCTTCCAAGTAATTTGAGCAGGTGTAGCATTTTTTATGATGTATATTCTCAGCATAAATTAGACACCTAACTAAGGTTAATTTCGATTGTATTGATTTGATTAAATATTTCGAATTAGACAATTCGAAATATTCGGCCATCGGATAAGTTTCCTTGTACCGCAGTAAATCATAGAAATCATATCACGAGCTGGATTGTTACAATTGAAGTACACTAACATTTTTCATCAATTGATGTCTCATAGCCCCATTTTCTGATTTGGTTTAGTAGCCAGATAGAATTAGTTTCGGCGCTGAGCTTATTCATCTGTATATGACAGTATCATGGAGCGTTCTTACTACTACGGTAAAGATAAATGGATTCTGAAATTTGACCAGAAACCTGCTCGGAATATTCCAAGCACCATAATGAAAACAACCTTTGTTGTAATCATTCATCTTATACTAACCAGCTAAAGGTTAATTTGCAAACGAATATCTGGTCCACAATGTGTTAATTCTTATTAATACTCTCACGAGGAGACGACTATGTTTTCTAAGCAGAAGATGAATAGAAACTGTAAAGTTTTAAAATTTTTTGGATCCCATTTACACATTTTGAAATATATATTAGATATTTGCCAAAAAACATTCCAGCAATACTCACAGGTTCACAATGTTAGCTCATTCTCTCTCTATAGAAACTCTAACTCACCTCGAATAGAATAGTTTTCTCCCAGTATTGGTTTCGGAGTTATTTTGAGAAATGAGTGAGCAAGATCCAAAAATTAAACACAGTGGTCCCACCAGAACACCTGCTAAATAACCTCTCCCGGAATCCGGAACTCTTTGAAATCACATCCTGTGGCACTATTCTGGCACTCCCTGGGAATAGGAAATTGGAAAAAATATTTCTATAGCATTTGTGCCTTAATTGTATTTTTCTGGCCTACTGATAACTGGAATCAGTTTGGTGTAAATATTTTCGGGGAAATTATTTTTCTCTATTCAGAATATTTTAAAACTAGAGCCAAGGATGAACAATTTCTCGAAAAAACTAGTTTTTAGGTTATATAAACTTCAAAGTTAACTATAACTCGATTGGATATTATGTAAAATGTTTAATTAGTTAAATAAAATGGCGTGAGGCCTTTTCTCATATAAACAAATATCACCTTTCGCACTGTTGTGGACAAAGTTTTCCCAATTTGGTTCGAAAATATTTACACCAAACTAATTATCCCAGTATGCAACAAAATCTCATTTTAGACAAAAATACTAGGCAAATATTTTTCCCAATCCCTATTCCCTGGGAAAGCCAGAATTGTGCTCCCTCAGAAGATCGTTGGAATGGTAAAAACAAATTGAAAAAGGAGTCTGTCCCATCAGACCTAAACAAATTTTTGTGAAATCCGAAATTCTATCGCATACTGATACTTGAAAACCAGTCGTCAGTAGTTATGGTTTAAATCGTTCGAGTCGCGGATAAATTAATGAAGAAGTTAGGGCTCCAATATTTTTTTCAGAAATTAGACTCATGACAATCGTTCCTGGACCCAAGAACAGCCAAATCGATTTAAAGTTATACCTACACGGATCAATCTAATGAAGCACCCATTCTGCCACTTATTTTTCTCACTAGACATCGTGGCGCAAAACTGAAACTTTATGAAGAATAGAGGAGTTGGTAATTGCGACATTGGCTTTACGGAAGAATATAACGTATATGATGCCAATGTCTCTATAAAGTTTCCTGATTCCTTCGATGGTAAATCATACATTAAAATATCTGCGCTATGCTGTATAATATAGATAGGACTTTCTAACTGAAAATAATAGGTGAGGATACTCGCCGCAAGAGGCAGCACTATCACAAAAAACTTCAGATATTATTTTAAAAGCAGCTGTGTGGTTAAAGTCCACCATTTTTATAACAAACAATACACAAACGGTTGTGACTACAGTTGGAGTGTAACCTCTAGTTTGGAATAGTTTGCAATGATTTACAATCATATGACGCATATCCATGGCCCAAATTCTTTAAACCAATATTTATTGTAATATTAGTCAACCATTTATCTTGTAGCACAGATTAACCCACATTACGATTTTCCTACATATTTTGCAACACCAACCTATTTCTTTACAGCTAAACTGAAAATTATTTAAATCACCTTTCAATAAACAATTCGTATACTAGATGTGTTATACATAAGAACTTATTGATTAAATCTCTATATGTAAATTGCATAAATGCAGTTTTATAAAGTAAATCTATTACAATTATAGGTTATGTACCAATGTTACGTACGACTCCAATTGATAACTAATCAGTAACACAATATTCCGTAGAACGTAAACTGGTATATAGAATTGGGTCAATATTTATATTTCTTACATAAATTTGTCTTGTTGCGTGTATTCTTAACTAACAGGATAGACAAAAACAAGTTCCAAAGCTGTTCACCATAAAAAAAAATCACAACTGACTTACATTTTCGAGGTGGTACATATAACAATAGCAGTATGCTGCTTGCTGGTGGTGATGATGATGATGATGCTGATCGCTGCTGTGTTATTGGTATGTTTATTTTATAAGGTCATATCGACATCTTACATATATTTACGTAACGTTGTTTAATAATCTGAAGAAACACAGAATATAGCAACAACATCCAGAAACAGTTAAGAATACTTCTTGGTAAAAGTATTTTTTTTTCCAATCAATTTAATAGACTTCATCATTTTTATTCATTTTCTTAATAACGTGTTGTTCATATCCATGTATTGAATTCTTGAGATGCCTTTATAAGAACCGATACACAAAAAACTTGTATTTAGATTCTTCAACTTACGAAGCATATTTTGCAATGTTACCTAATTTTGTGCACAGCTTCTTTCTCCGCAACAGTTGATTTAGTACGATATATACGATCTCATGATGAAGATGTTATATGTAATACTTTGTCGTTATGTAATCAGACTTCTTTTAGTTATAAAGTGATGATTGGTAAGTTCAGATTACTGTTAATCATAAGCAGTTTATGATTTGATAACATAATCAACATTCGACCGGCACACGAACAAGGTGATTAATGAATGTTATGTGTTTTGCATTTACATGTGATGATGGATTAATCGGATGCATTTATATGTGACAGTTATATGTAAAGCGAGAGGAATTGTTTAGCTTAGCCGTGAACGGTATATCTACTGTGGGCAAAAAGTAGTAAGACTTTAATTTAAATTTCGCGCGGAAAACCATTCTTCGAAATTTTTTTTTTTCTATGTTGGTATCACTGTCAGTGACGTCAGTGCCAAATACTTCAACAAAGAAGTTCCAATAAATTTTGTGTGCGGAATCAATTTCGTGGTGCCGAAACGTTCAGAATGTTACAAAAGGCCTTCGGTGATAATTGTATGTCGCGAGCAAGTGTTTTTGATTGGTACAAATTGTTCAAAGAGAGTCGAGAACGTGTTGACGACGAACCACGTCTAAGAGGGCCATCAACATCAACTGATGATCAACACGTTAATAAAATCAAGGAATTGGTGCTCGAGAATCGACGATTAATAGTCAGAAACCTTACTGGCATCGTTGAAATATCGGAAGGATCAGTGAAAACGATTGGTTCCAAAATCACTCAATTTTTTGGAAAAACAGCATCGCGTTGACTTCTTTGAAACAATCCTTTCCGACTATCAGGATGTCATGAAACGTATTATAACTGGCGATGAGTCTTGGATCGATGCTTACGATCCAGAAACAAACGATAAATCGGCCGAATATCGTGCCAAAGGTGAGCAAGTCAAAAATCAAGGTGATGTTGACAGTGGCACTCCGAATTCCTTCCGAACGGCCAAACTGTCAACAAGGAATACTATTTGAGTGTTATACGTCGTTTGCGCGAAGCTATTCGTAAACAGGGGCCGGAATTATGGGTCGACAACTCTTGGTTTTTGCACCACGATAATGCACCTTCTCATACTGCATTGGTTTTACGTGATTGTTTCGCCAAAAATTCCACCCATATCGTTCCGCAACGGTTCCGTGGACTTCTGGCTGTTCAGCAAACTCAAACGACCGCTCCGGGGAAACGTTTTGAGTCAATTGAAGACATTAAACGTGAATCGCTACGCGCATTGGAGGCTATTCCAGAAATTGACTTTAACAACTGTTTCGAGGATTGGAAAAAACGTTGGCACAAGTGTATTGAGGCCGGCGGGGATTACTTTGAGGGGGACGAAATAGATTTGGAGAAATAAATAAATAATTTTAAAATTATGAACAATGTCTTATGCATGTGAAGTTAGACCTAACCAGTATAGAACTAACTTTAGGATTAGTTTAGCACAAACTTCACACGCTTGTATACGCGCGTGAAGTTAGACCTAACTTAATCCTAACCAACAAAAACAAACGAAAATTTGTATGTATTGGTTAAAGTGTAAAACAAGAATGTCATTTAGGCGAAATATTGTATTTATGAACTAATTCCAATTGCAATTTATAATAAATAGTTAGGTTCAACATTTATTAGAATGAAATATAAGAATTCATTATTTTCTTAAGAAATTGAATATTTCGAGACCTAATATGTTTATCAAAAATGTTGTTATGTTTTTCTGATAGGTCTAGATTAGGACTATCTATGTTCGATGAAATTAATTTTTTGTTTGACTTACTAACCTGAGAAGTTAGGAGTTTCTTAAGAAATTGAATATCTCGAGACCTAATATGTTTATCAAGAATGTTGTTATGTTTTTCGAATAGGCCTAGATTAGGACTATCTATATTCGAAGCCATTTGAAAAGCTAATAATTTTTGCGCGATCAAATTAATTTTTTGTTAGAACTTACTAAACTGAGAAGTTAGGATTTTCTTAAGAAATTGAATATCTCAGTAATGATAAGAAAAGCTTAACTTCTCAGATTAACCTAAACCTATCAGAAAAACAACATATTAGGTCTCGAGATATTCAATTTCTTAAGAAAATCCTAACTTCTCAGGTTAGTAAAGCACAGCTAAAAATTAATTTGATCGCGCAAAAATTATTAGCTTTTCAAATGGCTTCAAATATAGATAGTCCTAACCTAGACCTATCAGAAAAATATAACAACATTCTTGATAAACATATTAGGTTTCGAAATATTCAAATACTAAATTTCTTAAGAAAATATTAAATTCTTATATTCAATCCTAATAAATGTTGAATTTAATTATTTATTATAAATTTCAATTGGAATTAATTCATAAATTCAATATTTCGCCTAAATGACATTCTTGTTTTACTTTTAACCAATACATACAAATTTTCGTTTGTTTTTGTTGGTTAGGATTAAGTTAGGTCTAACTTCAAACGCGTCAATGTCTTACTATTTCTTGCCCACAGTATTACAGTGGCGAGCAAAACTGAGTACATAATTTAAAAATCATTTGTATTATTAGTTTTCTTTTTTACTGATAACAATAATAAATGCAATCTCTGCTAGAAAATATAAAATAAACAAATGACGTTTAAGGCCTCGATTCACGTATATTGCAAAAAATGGGCCTTTTTGTGGTATCGTAGCATAAAAACTAACCTGCCTATCTCCAATATTGTTATTTTAAAAAATTATTTGAAGTTTAATTAAATTATTGACGGAGGCGTATTTATATTTTCCTTCTAGTTTTTCCGCTACATCACTTCAAAGCATAAGATATTCGGAAAAAACGTAAAAGTTTTGGTACCATGGCGGCTCTATCAGGCCATAATGATATACCAAAACACGCAGAAAAAAAATTGAAGTTATTGACGGGGGCTTTTTGCAAAATTATATGTAGTTACTTTTAAATAATTTGCAAAAAAACAAAATCCTTTGGTAATTATTTATCGATTTATCAAAGACACATTTGTAATTTTTCATAATATTAGTTCACCTTGAATACGGAAGATGGCAATTTGGCATTTACAGTTCTTATGGATCAAAAGTATTCGGATATTTAAAAAAAACTTATTTTTTTCATTATTTACTCAGTTATTTATTTAATAATCATTAATTGGTGAGTTCGAATGAAAGTAAAATTACAATAAATGCCAAAATGTGCTTCGTTTATATATAAAAAGAGTTATTTGCAGTTTATTTGCGAGGTGTACGAAGAATACTAGAAGGCACCGTACTTATATAATATACATACATACATACATGTGTTTCGATACATTTTGTTGTATTTATATGGAAAATAACAGCAAGAGGACGTTCGATAGTACAGCTGATATCTTGAAGTGGTGTGTATGAAATTATGATTTTATTTCAATCTCTAATAAATACAATAATAAATTGTGGAATGGAAACTTGGTAACCTCTTCTAGATGTAAAAGCAATATCTTGCTATCAAGTATTTGGCTTCTTAATTTGCAACTTTCGTTCTCCGGAACTCCTAGTGTGCCGTCGACACAAGTCTCATTTATAGAGAAAATCAAACAATCATTCATCAAATGCATATTGGAACAATTTGGACCTGACACAAGTTGCAATCTAATAAATGATGCAGTTGAAACCAGTTCTGAAATATTGTGGCCACATTATCGTCGTCTCAAATGTACAATCAAGATCCTTTGCTTCTCATTGTTTTTGGCGACGTTGGCGTGTATATGATTGATCGGATAAAGGTGCAATTCCCCGCTAAACTATGATATGGCATAACAGAACTCTCATTTTATGCTGATCCTCAACCGTCCATAAAATGAAGAGACCAACCGTCAAAAAGCGTTAACCAACTAGGGAAAAAGGTCGTGAACGAACACTAAGTGGAGTCATTATGAGAACCTTGTCTACGGCAAGTCAATATCAAGCAACATTATGTAATCAAAAACCACTTATGGAAATACACCATTTTCAGCAATTACCAGATTACTATCAGTGAATAAAAGAGGATCCAAAAAAACATAAAATTCGTAAATTAATATTTTTTGAAAAAGATTGAAACAAATTTTTTTAAATACAAATACAATATGTAACCAACTACTAGTGCTCCTTTTACCAGCTCCTAGGATTCCAGAACATTTTTGATCAAATTCTTAAATTACAGTAATTTACCCGGTTCTTCATTGAGATGACCCTGGGAAAATTGGGATTTTAATGGTTTTAAATTTAAAATTAAATCTAGTTGAAGTGTTTCATTCCAGGCCTATTTTTTGAACCTGTATTATAGGCCATTGCAGCTTTTAAAATATGAGTGGGACCTCTTCTATGAATATGTCCCCAATCATTTATTCATTGTGCTTTGATTTTTTTTGGTTCTAGTTTTTCCACTTAATATAATTTTTATCTTTCGAGCTGTGGGTTTATTGGTACTAAACTCAGTTAACTTTTTCAAAACGTAGAACTCATATTTTCTTAAAATGACGACGATTAGCAAACGTGAGAGCTGCTGTCTTTAGTCCCTAGGTTATTATAGGAGATATTACATAACTATACATTCTTATTGCTGTATTAAATGGAACTTCATTGAAAAATTTATCTTGTGATTCCCAATGCTTGGTGGCAACGAGTTCGAATAGGATGTGGAGAGAAACGGGTCGTATATTCCTGCGTTTAACATCTCAGTACTCACGCCGCTTGTTGATAGTAAACATCGTTTGAGGCTTGGACATCCACTAAACTTCACCATCACGACACCCGACACTACGCAACTGGAGCACGACATAAGAGCGCAACAATTCGATGAGGCAATATCCATAGATAACCACCACGTCCACCACTACGTGATGACCCATCTTGTCTTTTGGGCGCTCCTCGCTCTTGGGATCGTGCACCGTATAAATGGTGCGTACGAGCCAGGCGACAGAGTTCACAACTAGCAGCAAGCTGTGGCCGGCCCCCAACATGTTCAACAGAACACGGCACGTGGGTGTGATAACCCCAACATGTGCGCACATTATAATTATGTGCAAATTGCATATTTTTTATATATTTTTTTGTTGCATGGTCAGCACATCAGTAGTATATATAACATAAATATTTCTTAAATAAAATCAGAATTGATAAGAACATAAAGTCGTTCCCGCACCCGTCGTAAGTTTATTAAGTTTCCACTAAAAACTAAAAAAAAACCAAGTTAGGTAGATCGTGGATTTACAACCTACGATCAAATGTACCAGATTTACAGGTCGACTCCTACTGACCTAAACTAATGATTCAACCGTAAATGTTTTTCATTTGATTAAGCTGCGCGCTATTAAAATAATTGTTAATTACAAAACGAATTCTAACTTTTACGAACATTTAAATTAAATTAAATATTTGAAATTAATTAGAGATTTTACTAATTAACTTGAGACATCTATCTAAACATATGAAATAGAAGAAAGTGTTTAAAGAATTTTTGATTTTTTTCATATATCTGTCATCTATGACATTAAATTTCCATTACGATGTATTAGGAATCTTACCACTGGAAATTTAAATATAAAAATAAATAACGAACTGACATTAAAAAATATGAAGTGTGTTAGTGTGATGAAGCATATCCGGATTCTTTGATAAAAATCATGCGTTCTGTAAAGTGAGCCTTATTCGATAATTTCACATTTGACGCTGAAGTAACTTTAAGATTTTCGATAATTTTGGTTAGCATTTTCATGTTTAATTAGCTTACAGGGAACACTGACACAGCTGATGGGGAACTAAATTGGTCACTACCACCCACATTATTTTTTGTAAAACTTTTGTGATCGTTCCGTGTGAGGCTCACAGTATCAGTTTATTGGCAAAATATTTCATAGGAATAATAATTTGAACTAACTAATATGTTCGGAAACATAGTTTCAAAATATATTCGATCACTAATGACTTGAATCACAAGTAATTGTCAACGTTTGTCGACGAGTTTTCGGCGTTATCGAAGATGACGCGGAATCGCACGGTTTCTAGACAAAGATGAGATGAATAGTCTGATAATCGAAATAGACACATTACCTTACACAAACATGATAGAAGCCATAGAGTTCCAGATGAGTTTCACAACAGGGGAGAAGGTGCCATGCTGAATACTGGAAACGATGAGAACTAGATTATAGAACCGATATCCAAAAATACTATCATAACTTCGAGCTACAACTCAGACAAACATTTAAAAGAAAATTATCTGATTTGATATGAAAATGAAACAGTGGAAATTAATGATTGGACGTTTTCTAACAGGGGAATTAAAACGTATCAAATATTATCACCAATACTTCAAATAAATATCAACGAACAACTAATTAAATTAAACTCCACTATATTTTCCGGCATTCGTTGGACTCAACGTACACAGATACTTCTTCTCTCCTCAGCAAAGTGTGGACACTCGAATAATACGTGCTCTACATTCTACGTCACTCCGTTGCATAAAGGGCAATCTGATGACTTTTCGTGTTTGAATTTGAACAGGTATGATCTAAAGCAACCATGACCCGTCAGAAACTGCGTCAGATGATAATCTACTTCACCGCGTCGTCTGTTTAGCCACGCCTCGATGTAGAGGATCAGGCGATAGGTCCATCTACCATTCGTCGACTCACTCCATCTTCTCTGCCATACAGTGCTCGTCCCAGCACGTGCTAATCGGTGGTTATCCGCTTTTGTTCCTTGACCACGACGCAGGTAAGTGGTTTGGCGCTCCTTGGCAAGTAGTAATTTGTTCCTAAGTAATTTGTTTCAATCTGAAAAATATGGTAACCAAAATATTTAACAGTTTGCAATTGTTTAACTCGTTTCCAACGAGTTGACCCAAATTGGTGCCCCATACATCATTATAGATGTAACGACGTTGGCGAGCAGAACTCTGCTGCTCATCCGCGCCCCTCTTGCATTCGGCATTATTCGTGCTAGTGCCGCATTAGCTCTCCTTGCTCGCTCTCTGGTGGTAATGAGATGTGTCTTATATGACAATCTGGCTTCGATCATTACTCCTAGGTACCTGATGGATGGTTGACTAACAATTTGTTGGGCTCCAATCTCTAACGTTACGTTCTCCATTACTTTTCGGCTAGTAATAAGGACAGCTTCTGTTATATGTTCTGCTAGTTGCAGCCCAGCAGATGTTAACCACTGTTGAATAAGTCTGACCGTCCTATTACAAATGTCCACAATCTCCTCTCTGTGTTTTGCGACAACTACAATCGCGATGTCGTCCGCAAATCCAATCACCTGTGCATCACTTGGTATGGGCAGTCGAAGTACACCGAAGTACAGAGTGTAGGACCTAACACTGATCATTGAAGAACTCCACCAGTCACCTCGTAAGTTTTGTTTCCTTCCTCCGTATCATACATCAAGACCCTCTCGCTAAAGTAGCTGGAAACTTGTCTCAGCAGGTACTTCGGTACGTTCATCCGCGTCAGTGCGTTGAATATGCAGCTCCAATTCGCCGTGTTGAATGCGTTTTTCACGTTCAATGTAACTATGGCACAGTATTTTTTACTACCACGTAGCCATCGAGAACCGGATACCGCCTGGTGTGCCGTATCTACAACCTCTTTAATCGCATCCATTGTTGAGCGCACCTTTCGAAAGCCATACTGCTGCTCTGCCACCACGTTTCCTGCTCTAACGATAGCCTCTTGTAACCGGTCACATTCAACTCTCTCTAGGGTTTTGCCTGCCGTATCCAACAGACAGACTGGACGCCAGGACGACGGCTCACCTGGTGGTTTGTCTCCTTTTGGCAACAATACTAGTCTCTGTTCCTTCCATTTACTAGGGAACACTCCCTCAACTAAGCATGCAGTATATACTTCCGGGAATAAATTTGGGTATGCTTTAACTGCCGGCTTAATGCAATATTCGGAATGTTATCCGGGCCAGGAGCTTTATTGTTATCCACTTTGCCACATGCCTTCAGAACCTCCTCCTCAGTAACTGGTGGTACATCATCCTCCTCGTTGCCTTATACTTCTAACACTCAATCGGGTTGCTGCACGAACAGATGACTCACTGGTTTTCCTTCATCCTTCTTGGCATTGCTGCATCACAGGCTCTTGTAACACGTTTCATAAGCTGGACGGCTTTGTTATTTGCGGTACCAGATAAGGTAAGATCCTCCATCATGAGACGGAAAATGTTCTCATCGAACGCTGCGGACTTCCATCCTATTCTCTTCCTGTGTCTAACTATAGTCCTTTGGGGTTTACTATTCGCCACTTCATACACAATAGCTTGATGATCAGTATGCGTATATAGCTCGCTCACTCTCCACGCTACTCCTCTATCGGCAAGACAATGGCTCACAAACGTTAGGTCAACTATCGAGGTTGCATTTCCTCTACAGAAAGTAGGTGTATTTCCTGTATTCATTAATACGACCGGCAATGATGCGAAGGTTTCTAACAATATTCGGTTCCTGTGCTACTGATTTCTCTACTTCCCCACTCTACGGCCCATGCATTAAAATCCCCGGCTATGAGCACCGGGTTGTGGCTCCGTGCATCATTCGTTAATTGATCGAGAAATGTTTTAAAATCTTCAATCGATGCACTAGGAGGTGCGTATCAACTATAAATATGAACGCCGTTCACTTTAGCTCTGACAAACCCGGGTACAGAACTCACACCAATTTCCTGTAGGGGATAGGTACCACAAACCCATACAGCAGCTCGATTTGATCTATCTGAAGCCCAACACCGTCTATCAAGGTTCCTATATTGCTCACACAAAATTACAATGTCCGCTTTCACTTCCTATATGGATTGCTGCAGCAGGTCCTGGGCAGCCTCATAGTGGTTAAGATTGACTTGGATGACTCTCATTTCCAACGCTCTTTTTGCAGCGCTTTCTGGTATACCGGACATCTACCATTACTAGTTACGTGTTTGCTGCAGCCTTTGGCCATTTCGTCGCATAGCATACATTTTGAATCTTTTTGGCATGTCTTAGCAAAGTGCCCTTCTTCCCCACATCTCTTGCAGAGCTTTGATCTATCCGCTTCAATCCTTCAGTTCTATGACCGATGCCCATAACCGTGGCATTTAAAGCATCTAGTCAGTTCTATTTTTTCCCGGATTCGGCAAGAAACCCAGCCGATTCTAACTTTACCCACTTCTAACACTTTCCCAACCATAGTGTTAGGGAGGCTACCAACCGCTGTCTGCGTTCCTCGGGAGGCCTTTGTGAGTGACTTAACAATACAGACACCTTCTCCCCTTCAAACTGTGGTTCCAGAGCCTCTATCACCTCTTCAGACGTGGTAACCTCGTCCATGTCTTTGATCACCAGTAACGCCTCCTGGGTCAAAGTTTTAACCGACCCATTGCCCCCGATCGCTTTCGCTAATTGCTTTCGAAATATTGCGGTCTTCGGCTGGTCTCCTGTAGTTTGTAGCTCCAACGAATGGGATATGATGCGATTATATCTGGTACTTTCACTACTAGACGTAGCCTCTCCATCCCTACTCCGCTTGACTACGTCCACGCTCGTGTCGGTAGTAATTCGGTTCCAGGCTAGGCCGAGGCAGAAGTCAAAGGGGGGTCACATAGGTCACTTGCAAATGATGCGCTTAAGAGTTATGTGACTTAAATCCTGGAGCGTCTGTCTCACATTGAGCGGCTTTCAGGTCAGCGACGGTACCCCAGGTGGGGTGGCTGTGTACCTACTTGGCAGATAGTATAAAATGCTAGGGGCGGCACCTCGAAAGATAATCCATCATGAGTTTAGTTAAGGAGAGTTTGGTTACGGTGCAGGGAGTAGGAAACAGTCGAGATCCAGCGACTGCAATATTACAACGGTGACGACCTTGACCGAAGCACTACATCCGTGCATGGGAATAGAACCCCTGGTAACCCGTTTGGTAAGAGTGCGTTAATGCAGAGGTCCCCTAAGCAGGGAGCGATGACCAGTAAATTAGAGAGATGTTTTTCATCGCCTTCTTTGGGGAGTTACAAGAAGGAAACCCAAGAAATAAGGCTAGCCAGGCCTGGGGAAAAAATTGAGGAACTGGTAGAGTTCGTAAGATCTCGAAATAATGTTCATAGCGAGATTAAAAAGAAGGTAAGCACCATTAGTACGCTTTATGGCTCAGCTCTATAGCTGTAAGAGGAGTGCTTCGGAAAAGCAGTGCCCAACTTCACCGATCAATAATGATGGGAAGGAGAATTTAGGTCGCCTACGAACTGTGAGCAGGAAAGAGGAGCTGAAGGCGGCGACTAACGAAGATATACCACTTGTAGAGCCCAGTAAGAGGAAGTTGTCCACGCCACCTAGGAGTGATGAAATAAGGCAAAGTAAGAGAAGGAATACTAAGGCTGCTCCGCAAGGTCCTCCGCAAGCACTTCAAATGTCTCAGACTCTTATTAATGAGGACGACGGAAACAAGAAACAATAGACCACAGCATCTATGTCGGATAATGGAGATATAAACACTACGAGCTCAAATCAATTGGAGGATGCGACAGTTGGCTCAGAACAATAATGGCAAAAAGTGAAGGGGAAAAGAACGCCAAAGAGGCGATCACGTCCGCGAAGGAAAAGGGCTCGCCCGGATGCGCTGCTATTAAAGCAGAGTGACGAAATCTCATTTGTGTGTGTGTGTGTGTGTGTGTGTGTGTGTGTGTGTGTGTGTGTGTGTGTGTGTGTGTGTGTGTGTGTGTGTGTGTGTGTGTGTGTGTGTGTGTGTGTGTGTGTGTGTGTGGTAAGTAGTTGGAAGATTGTGCCATTCCTAACTCCTAACTTAAGGCTAGCACTGGTTAGCCCGCCATGGCTTGCCCTTCAGTAACGAGTATTACTGAGGAGCTGACCATTATTTGTCCTTAACATTGCCAACTAAACATTACAATACATTATTTCAAGATTTCAATTGTTTTCGTGTAAATAATATTTTTTCTGGGATGAAAATCTGGAATAACTTCATATGCTTAATTTTAAACGTTTTGGTAGACGACCTTTTAGTAAAAACTCGGTTTCTAAAATATAATAATTTTAACAATACGCGTATCATTATTTTTATAATCCAGAAATGACTTTCGATTACTGACCAAAACTTTCGATAACTTTTGACTCTTTTATTATCATTGTCGAAAACAAACAAGATAATTTGTTATCAAATTCTTTATAAGACGACTAAGATATCGAGTGATATTCAGATCGATTTCATCTAGGTAAAAGTGTGCCAAAGTGCCACAACAATGAATTACTAAAAATTTGAACTAATCGATTTTTATTGTTTGAAATATCTGGGTTAAGTTAAACCGAGAGATGAAAATGAAAATCGTCTTCTTTCACGCAACTTTCGGAAACTAATGTGAGCGGTAATAAATCATAATTATATGATGAATAATGATAAAAAGCTCTCATGAAAGGTAATTTGTTCAGCCAATCAGAATAATAAATTATAGTCGCAAGGTTTTTAATACATTTCCTAAATTTTTTAAGTATGTCTATGAGAAAGCTTTTGAATATAAATTTTACGATGAGTTAAATTTGGAGGTTTCACTACGAATGAGTGAATTTCGCGATCATACAAGTATTTCTAATTTTTTTGGTCTCTAGTGGCAAAAGCCGCATTCAAATCTGTGATCACTAATAAAACCTGAGACACCCTCTGCGAACTATATATACATTTCATCATTTAAATTTAACATAGCCGTTCCGATCTAATAAACCTGCTTATTATTGTTTGATCACCACAACACAATTGATTGGTTACTGCATATCCATAAGAAACCAAGAAAAAATAAAAACGAAATCGATCGATCGATATGGAAAGTTTTTTTTTCGAATTTAATGTGAGTACACTATATGTAGATGGCGTAACGAGTAATAAAACGATAATGTCAAAATAGCTTTTTGCATCATGATCGGTGATCATGCATATCGAAAAATTAATTAAAAGAAAATCTATATTTGCAGGGTGGATGCAATTTAAAAGTAACAATTTTTTTCTATACTTACCGAAACGGAAATGGAAATCGTGATCATGGTACTAATAACTATTATGATCAATGATCTTAAATTAAAATGTAAATTTTATAGCAATGATGATCGCGTGCCCCGCTTTAATGTTATAATTTATATTATTGTTGTTTTACATTTAATAAAACAAAAGACTATTGTTAGCACGTGCGACAATTTGTTTGTCTGGTAGTTTTGTCTGCTAAGCACGGTTGAATAATTTGGTGATCTTACGTTAGCGCATCTAATGGTTTATTGTTTGGGCGGTGTACATTTATAGACTTTGCTATTTGCTTTAATTTTATTATAGAAATTCTGCCCAGAACAAATCCTGCTTGGTTGACGGGTGGGGTTTTACTAAAAAAGAAATTGGAACAAATCGAATATTTGGATTGGGAATTTGTTACCAGATTTTGAGTTAAATTTTAAATCAAAATAAAAATTTTCTAATTAACACCGATTAGTTATATTTAGATTTTTTTTGAATTCTAATTGGTTAAATCATCGTCTGTAGGATAAAATTATCGAAACCCTGAAAAAATGGCAAAAAATCACCTAGGTCTATGGTACGAAAAATAACTTATATAATTTTTACAAATAATTTCAGGAATTTACACGATATCCAGGACGGTATAGTGTGGTAGCCCTTCCAGGCCAATTGTGGGAATTCAGTTAATGCTTCCGGTGTTAACCAAAAAATATTAAGCTAACATAATTCGATGTCGTTCTTGGATATGCCGGATCATCTTGTTCACCGAGTTGTTTCTTTTGAAATTCGACAAATTTCACTATGCCAATTGCAACATTTGCTAATCCACTAACTTTAATGAAGAATCGCGCTGTAATCATGTTTACCTCCTCGACTATGATCATTCGAATGGCGACATACGCGTGGGTTGTGGTGTCGTGTACTTGACAGAAACGATAGTATGTTTCCATCAGTAATTCTAGCAAGAAAGTTTTACTGCATCCAGGCCCAGCTCGATCATCAATAACCCTGTTTATAATATGCTAAAGAAAAGCTCAATGTTCGCGATTCTAATAATTCGTGGAAGAAAACACATTGCTGCGAATTCTCACGTTTGGAGAAAGTGAATTTGAAGGCAGCATGAGTCGCGCCACATTTTCCCAAGTTTGGGATTTATGCACTCTAAGCAAATTAAAATGGAGCAGCATGCGGGCTATTGTAGCATCGCCCAGGAGCTGAAGATCGACCACAAAACAATTTTAGACCATTTGCATAAGGCTGGCTTCAAAAACAACCTCGATGATTGGGTGCCGCACGAGTTAACACAAACAACTTGATGGAACGTGTTTCCATCTGAGAATCTTTGGCCAAACGGAATGAAATCGAGCCATTTCTGAAGCGGATGGTGACTGGCAACAATGTCAGGCGGAAAGGATCATGGTCGAAGGCCGACAAAGTGGCCCAAATGATGGCCTAAACAGGATTGATGGGCAGGAAGGTTTTGCTGTGTGTTTAGTGGGATTGGACGGGATTCATCTACTATAAGCTGCTGCTCAATGACCAAACGCTCAAATCGAACCTCTATTAGCAGAAGAGGCGTCGTATTCTCACACGTCCATGATGAATGGCACGTTAATGGAGCATTATATTCCTAGTCTGGTTATTCATTCTGTAGCTCTCCTAATTGGCAATATAAGTTAAATGACTCTAGAAGCCAGTACAGGAAAGTTAGATAAGGACAGTAGAAAGCATAAAGTGTAGCGAATACACTCTTCAGAAACTGCTATTTTCGATAATTTTTCGCGTAATATACTTGTCATGTCCATGTACAAAATCTATCTGTTTTCACTTCACAACATTGTTTGCTGACTATTCGCAAAAGCAGTTCACAATCATTATGAACATTTATCCAACTGCTCCAAGGTGCATTCTGTTTCTTTTCGAAAACTTTTATTTGTATCGTCTGTTTCAAAATTAACTGCTGCTCAGTCTTTATTAAAATTTTGTTATGCTTATAGCGGAGTTTCTTGAAGATCTTCAAACAGAAAGCAAAATTCTTATATGAATTATATGCTAACTTTGAATGCGCAGTTATCCGATAAATTTGTGAAAATTATTTTATACGAAATCTCCTTCAAGCTTACTAACTTTTAAATTGCAGAAAGCGAACAGTCGACGTATTCGGTTGTCGTTGTCGATGTAGAGTATTTTGAAAATTTAGGTCTTGAAGTAATTTCGTTAAATTTTTGCTTATTTGAACGACCTCGAAATGGCCTGAACGCTGGTGTACCTATTGAATTAGCTTGTTGTTAAATGACAGAGATGAGTGCTTTTAGACAAAACTTCTCGAAGACTTTAAACAAACTCCCATTAACAGAAACTCCCATAACATTATGCGAAATTTCTACCGCCACATTACACCAAATTATTATAACAAGCCTCACATGATGAAGGAACCCTTTGGACATTGTCAATCATTGCGCTTTAAACGCTATATCGCTATATTCAAACAACATCGCTTCCAATTAGCAGGATAAGATCGACTAGCAATACCTGAGTAAAATTTTTTTTCGAAACTAGTAAAATATTCTGAAATTTGAGTGAAATTCTGAAATTTCACTCAAAAGATTTTAGACTGGTTCTGTATTTCTGAATTTACAAACTCTCTACCTTTATTGCAAGACCATGAAATTAGTAACTATCTAAATATTAGCTGTATTGCATGACACCAATTGATCCAGATCAGTTGAAATTTTATATGGAAAACTTGATCCAAATTTTGTTTTTGATCACAAGTTTTGAAATGAAATCTAGTAAGCGCCATAGCGTTGTTTCATAAAATTTGAACTGAACTGGATCAGATCAAGCGTCAAGAAATCCGACTATTATTATATTTTGAGTGAAATTTTATAAAAAATTTGAGTGAAGTAATAGAGATTTAGATAGATAGATTTTAAAATTAAAATTTGAAATTACGTCTGTTCAACAATACACGAGTACGTCAAAATTTGCAAATACACTATTGACCCACATAGATTAGTATAATTATTTGAACCGATCGCAGTACAGTACCAACCATACATTCACGTTTTAGACGGACATTGGTTAAGTCCAAATTATTGATTGTAAGTTTTCAGCCATATTTAGCTGGTCAACTTTAGCTAGTTAATAATTTCTGTTTTTCTGATAATTTTTTAATCAAATTTTACAATAAAATTTGAGTGGAATATTTTAAACCGAAAATGAAAGCCTTGACAAGTTCAATTTAGGTTTAAATAAATTTAGTAAAATTTTAGGAGAAAGTTAAAACTTCCTGTTTTCTATTTAAATTTGAGTGAAATTTTTTTATGATTTTTATGGATCAAATCATAATTGTTTTTAAAGTTTGTACAATTGGATTTTTTTTATTAGCGCCAGTAAAATAATATAAAGTAAAATGGTCTAATACAATTTGAGTCAAATTATTTTAAATTGAAACTGATCTCTTCAAAATTAAATCATTAAACTGACAATAATTTCAATTTAAAAAAATTTCACTCAAACTTAATCATAAATTTTCACTCTAAAGAGATTAGTGTTTTTCAGGATTTCTGAATTTATAAACCCTCAACATTGGAAGTCAATGGACTTGCAACACAGAATTAGTAACTATCTAAATATTATTATATGTTGAGTGAAATTTTATAAAATATGTGAGTGAAATAATTTTTCAATCGGATTTGCTTATTTAATAACGCAGATAGAATTGAAATAAACAAATAGAAATTACATCTGTTCAAACTATAACAATATAAGCCAAAATGAGCAAGTAAAACATGATTGACTCAAACAGTTTATTAGAGTCATTTAACCAACCGCGAATGTACTTTTCTAGATAGACATTGGTTATGTCAGAATTTTTGTTGATTTACTTACTGTTTCAGACAGCTCAAACTAAAAATAAATAAATCGTGAATTCTAGAATATTTTTAGTGAAATTTTAAATTAAATTTAAGTGAAATCTTTTTAAACCAAAATTGATGAAATTTCTTGAAGTCGATAAAAAATGATAGTGAAAACCTCCTCAATTTCGGTTTTAAACAAATTCAGTAAAATATTGTGAATTCCACTATTATCTTTTGAGTGAATTTAAAATCAGAAATTAAGATTCCACAGTAACTCTTTGAGTGAAATTAAAAATTTAATAATATAATTTGAGTGACAATTTTTTCAATTCGTAAAATTTAGAAGTAAACACCTTTAATTTCGATTTAAATTTCTAAATGCTGAATTTATAAATGTTAACTTCCTTGAAAGCAATTTTTTCATAACTATTAAATTCTACAGTTACATTAGAATGAATTTTTATGATAAAAACTTGTTTGAACCGTTTTTAAATTCAAATTTCAAAGTATGAATTTTTCACTATCCTGGTATATCAGTTTATTTCACCAAATCCAATCTAAAAAAAACCTAAAATTAATTAAAATGAAAATTGTAATGAAAATTGTAATTGGAGGACTGTGGTTCATCTTCTAAATCCCGTACAATTTTCTAATAAAATTTCAATCGATTTTTTAAATCTAAATTGATGGAAGTTCTTGAAAATATTAAAACATTAATCTTCATCAACTCAAAAATCCTTAATCAACAACTCACAAAATGATAGCGGATTCCGATTTTCTCTGAAAGTTCACTCAAAGATAGTAGCGGATTCAAAAGTTAGATTCAGGGCTTTTGAACCTTAAACCTTTGGTGAATGTCAAAGAGATTCTTAAACATTGACTTTCGCTATTATTTTTTGAGTGAAATTTTATTTTAAAGTTTGAGTGAAATTTTTTATAACCAAACATGGTGTATTAAGATATATTATGGTTGTCACTTCAGGGTGTCAGTTTTATTTCGCCAACCCGAAATGATTGATAATAATTCAAATTTTAATCGTCAAACTGTAGAAAAGTACGTTTAAATAACTGAGGAAAACCAATTTGCCCCATACGTAATTAGTATTGTTTGGATTAAACCGCAGCTTGAATGAATTTTTTTTTAAACACTTTGCTTATGCCTGATATGTCAAGTGGAAAAATCCTGAATTCTGTGAAGTTTTATAATAACATTTGAGTGAAATATTTTTAAATTGAAATTGATACAGTTCGTCAAAAACCAGAAAGAGACGTATTAACACTTTGAAAGAGAAAACCTTAATCCATCATTATTTTCGATTTTAAATTTTTTACAAGAAAATGGATCGCAAGAAAAAAATGTGAGATCACGAAAGAGGTTCACAGAGAGCAAAGACTGCTGTCTATTGGTGGTCAGATGAAATTTGAACCTCAGGAAATGATTCCTACACTTGAAACGGTTACTCACCAGGGCTAGAAAGAGAGATAGGTACGTACTCAGTAGAACATGAACAAGAAGAATATCAATTAGCCAAGTGTGAGCATAACCTAATACAAGTGGACACCTCAAATAGGAAGATCTATGCTTGGATCTCAAGCCCCAAACTCTATAATGCAGACAACGCAAATTTAACATATTGTCAACTCCCTCTTTTCGAATCTTTAAGACTCTGTCCCGATAAATCGGAAGAAATACCAGTCTTTATATACTAAAAAGGATCTACGAGAAGCTCTTATTCGCTTTAAGATACCAATCAGAAGTACTGTTAAAGACGTACAACCACTGCCTAAAAAAAAAATTCTTCCAAAAGCCTGGAAGAATCAGCGGATGGTGCTAATGAATTAAATGATGGATAACCTGTGCATGTTGAACACAGCTGGAAACCTATATGAGTATCTACTTAAACCAAATCTAAAATTGGCAATTCAAACTGCAGGAGATTCCACCATTAAACAGTACGGTAAGAAATATTAAATATCTTCCATAAGGCTCAAACAAAGAAATCAATTTAATGCCTTATCTATCCTCGGCGCTACCACATGTGTTTCATGAGCCGGCTACCTACTTCAAATTATAGAGAGCTATCTCCAAGACAGAATACTAATGTTCCTAACCATGGGAGTGCAATAAACATGTCACAGGGGGTACTGTCCAATGATCCATTCTAGGCCCTGATTTATGGAACGTTTCATACGATGGAATTTTGTGCATGGATATGCCTGACGACGTTTCCGTGGTAACACGAAACTTGGAAGACGTTCAACGTTAACTAAACCAGCTGATGCGGAAAGTTAGTTTTTGCTTAGTGAATATGACCTTTCCCTAGCCACGAAAGCACAGAACTAGTACAATTTACTAAGCGACAAATAAGCACCGAAGTAACGCTCTACGTTATCAACGAAGAATTGTATACCAAAACAGGGGTGAAATACTTAGGAGTGCATCTCGATGCAAAAATGACATTCTGGGAACAGATAACACACTGCACAGAAAAAGGAGATATAGTCTCATCCGCACTGAGTAGACTGATGACAAACATAAGCAGGCCGACGCAAAGGCAACATATCGTAAAAATCGCATACAGCACAGTATCTAAACCTTATGTCTTGATCATTGTCAGCATAATTCTCATCGATCTATTGGCGCAGGAAAAGATGCAAATTTACGACTTCTAGAATGACATTGGCACTGTTGAAGCAAGGACTATAACAAAATACCAGACCAACTGTCTTTCCTGTTTTTTCTGCGGAAACAAAAATTATTTTATTACCTTTGTAATTTTGCAGTGTGAAATAGATTGAAAAATAAAGAAATTGCAATTAAAAAAACAATCTTCTTTTGAGTGAAATTTGATAAGGAAATTTGAGTGAAATATTTTTAACACGAAAATTGACTGTATGTATCTGAAAGGATGAGTTGTATGCAAAACTCGTGAATTCCACTATTATCTATTGAGTGAAATTTAGAAAATTTGAGTGTTTTTTCGGATTATTTTTCTAAAACTACGCGAACAATAATCTGTTTAGTTTTAAAAGGGTCCACTAAAATTTTATATTCCATTTTAATAAAATTAGACTCAAAATATAATAGTGGAATTTCAGATTTCCGAATTTGCAAATTTTAGCACCTTAAAAACATTTTTCCAATCTGATTTCATTCTGAAATCAAATATGAATGTATTAGGGGAATGTTTCTGAATATGTTTACAGGATATGGGTGCTCGACGGTTTCGAATTACCTTTCTTCAAATTTGATTAATATTGATACAAATTGGATTCAAAATCCAACCGATTAATCTAACCCAATTTAAAAACTTCACACGAATGTTCTTTCTATAAATCACTCAAAAAATAATAGTTTTTATTGTTGATTTGATACAGTTAAGCATATCAAAAATAAATTACATGGTTCTTATGTTACATAACACAATGTTAGACTATTTTGAATATCTTTGTTATCACTCGGTTAATAACTGTATCAAATTTGTAGACAAACAATATTAATAAGCCGGCGATTTTGATGACAAATAACTTAATTACCACATCTCATCTAATCATGAGTGGAATATGCTAATCGAAAGGCACAGTACAACTAATCAAAGAAAACCCAAAAACTTTTAATTTCTTAAGAATATCGGAATTTAGAATACATAATTTTTACTGTGTACAGTTCCAGCTTGTTGGTTTACCAGTAGAGTATAGCGCACGATAATTAAATTGTGTATCGACGTTCTCCGTTAACAAAAACTATCCGCGTAATTTAGTTTAACCAAAGAGGCTATTATTATGGTAATTCACTTGTAATTTTTTAATTTTTTAGTAAATATTCTATTTGGTTATTTATGTTGAGTTAAATTGAAAAGAATTCCAGTTAATCTTAGAATTTAGAATTCTCAATAAGAAATGTATTGAATGGAATCTTATGCAGTAGTAAACGACACACATTAATTTTGGATTAACAGGTAATAAGGTAACGCACTTATAACTGTCTAGTACCCATCTACCTACATTGTAGAGTTAGGTGGTCCTAGTTGTTTATTAGGTACGATGGGAACTAGGCCAAATGTGCAGAAATGCAGAAATTTCGCCGTTCAATTATTGATTGTAACAGTTTTTTTGCTATGTCATCGCGCATACAAAATTAAGAACATCTTAAGACGAATTGGTTTTTTATAATTTTTTTTTTTTTGGCAAAGATGTTGAAACAGTTAGATTAAACAAAACTTGTATTGTATTTTCTTATTAAATCATCAATTAGATTTATGTGTTTTCGACATACAGGCATTACTCAAAATACCGTTTCATTTATGCATGTATATGAACACCGAAGCTCGGAGGTGAGATATTTAGCAATAAAACTGAACATGCTGTAAACTAAGGGCAATATTCCTCTTTAACTGATAAACAATAGTTAAAAATTGTGCAAATCAATTCGGTTTTATATATAAAGTGACCCAGTTTTTGGAAATGTTTATTGTGATTGGTGCTCATAAACCTCTTGTGCATCATCAAATACGAATCACTGTAATTTTATTTTTTACGAGCGCGACTTATTTTATGTTTTTCTTAAAAGATAAAGAAAGAATAGTTCAAGATTTGAAAAGGTTCGGTTGATATAGGTTAATAGCGTTCTTACTGGTTGGGCTATAAAATCGATTGAATTTTACTATTTATGATGTACAAAATTCTAATCGGATGTTATATTCTCATCTCATATGATCTTTGTATTATATAATTTGTATAAGTATATTCGGTTACGGTACATATCGCTATTGTGTTAAGATTGGGTTGTTTTGTAAACATTTATGTGTATAAGAATTGTATTTGGGTGGGTAGACGGTTTTTATTAATGTAGCATTGTGTTTTTGAAAATGGGTCAATGAATCAAATACTTTCTGTACCGCCATCAATGGTTATGTGTAATTTTTAGAAATAACTGTGTATTACCAAACCACATTTTCTAATGTTCTTGTGTGTTAAAACAAACTATTAAGTTTTATTTGATTTATTCTAGATTATGATTTACTCAGCTTCTTTTGATTAGAATAACTTTGCTTAGGTACAGCTGAGAGTTAAGAAATAGGAGTGAAGTTTATGCCTAAATAACAAAATATAATCCGTGTCCCTTAAACACTTAACAATCAAAAATCACTCAAAAATGGAACTTTCTTTCTAATAATATTTGAAAAATTTTGAGTGAAAGTTATGAAATTACATTCTTTAAAGTAAAACACACTTCGAATCACACAGAGCCTAACCTATCGTCATTAAGCACATGCTCGGAAATATTTAAGACTTTTATTATTCGAATGAGAATAAAATTGAGTGAAATTCCAAAATTCTTTGAATTTGAAATTATTTAACTCTGCCCCTACAGATCGCACAGACGTAATCAAAGTGGTCCTGAATTATTATGGTGGTCGAAGTGGTTCAGAATTTAGGTAAAAAACTAATCTTACTTAGCCGCATGGTCAAAATCTCTGAGATTTTTGTGGTTCGAGGTAAAATATCATTGAGTGAAATACAAAAATCTTAAACATTTAAAATTAATTAACTGGGCCTCTACGGTTCGCACAGAGATGATCGTAGTGGTTCTGAATTATTATTTGATATAATAAACTAATGTGCCTCATGCTGGGAAGTCTCTGAAATTTTTGAAATTTTCGAGTGAAACTTTCATTGAGTGAAATTTTAAAATTCTTAAACACTTGCAATTATTTTCTCGGTCCTACGGGTTGCATAATTAATTAATACTTGATGTAGAACACCAATCTTACTTTCTCTTCGAGAGAGAACATCATTGAGTGTTATACGAAAATTCTTAAACATTTGCAATTATTTAACTAGGCCTCTACGGAATCGCACATTGTTGTTTGAAGTGGTTCCGAATTAGTAATTAATACAAGAAACCATTCTTATAAGTCTCTGTGCGATCCGTAGTGGCCGAGTTAATAATTTCAAATATTTAAACAATTTTACTTATCACTCAAAGTTGTTCTTTTACCGCTCGAATAACAAAAATCTCAGAGATTTCTGAGCATGTGATTCCGCAAGGGATGAGTTAAATAATTCCAAATGTTTAATATTTTAGAGAATTCCAAGCATGTGACAGATTAAAATTGGTCTCTTACATCAAACACTAATTTAGAACTTCTACAATCCGCTCTGTGCGATCCGTTTGGGTTTAAATAAAAATGTTCAAAAGTTTAAGAATTTTGTATAGGATTCAATGATGTTTTCCCTCAAATAACAAAACTTTCAGAGATTTCCGAAAATGTGGTTAGGTTAGGTTGCGTTATTCCATCAAATACAAATTCAGAACCAGATCACCTCTGTGCGACCAGTAGGGGCCAATTTAAATAATTTCAAATGTTTAAGATTTTTTTAATTCCACTCAATAACAGTTTCTCGCGAATAACAAAGATCTCAGGGATTTCCATGCATGTGGATAAGTTAGATTGGTTTCTTAACAGAACACGTTATATGTATATTGTGAGTGTTTTTTAAATTTGAAATATATACTTATGGGGCATAGTGTATATTTTATTTTTTGGCATAAATTTCACTCCGATAGTTGAAAACTGTTGTGGGGATTATCAATTTGGGGTACTTGCGGAAACGGTGGCTGTGTTAATGTTATTAACTCTAAAGGAACTGCAAGGGCAGTTATAAGAGATAACGAAGTTAGTGAAGTTATCTCCGCAACACTAACAGATCAATAAACCAATTTGTTCTCGTGTGAAGTTAGCCTAGCCCAGAAATGTTATCAACATTAATGGAAAAATAAAAAATTATCAAATTTATTAAATTCGATTTGACTTCAATCATAAAATTTAAAGCCAATCAAAATAATAACTAAAGTATTAAAAACTGTAGAATTCCGAAATGCATATAGTAATGGAAAATTATTGGCCAAGTCAACAAAATTGTTCCGTGGCAAGATTACGAAAATGAACTCTGGGGTAGGAATTTCATTGATTTTTCTTTAAATTTTTGTCTCGCTCGATTAAATTAAAATTATTTCGCTAAAATTAAAAATGTCTCGGATCAGAATCGGATCAAAATTTAAATATTTTAAATAATAAGCATTTTACAAAAATTCTAGAGGCTAAAAAAATGAATATCCAAATCGGAAGGGAAACTCTTTAGAATATTTAAGCCAAGCATTCTTGCACCAAATCTACCAGGATCCATCTTCCAGAAGAAAATTACTAAACAAACTATACAGATAAATATCAACACGAATTAGTTACAGCAAGAAACAGGTTTTCTTAACATAAGAATTTTTGTTTCTTAAAATAAAATATTTTCTTCTCAAATTGAGAAATTTCAAGTATAAATTGAGATTTCGGTAAATGATTAAAATACCCCAGTCAAAAATTAAAAAATATTAAGAAGTACAATAATATCAAATTATTTTTCTTCATATTTAAAAAAAATGTATAGGAAATTCTCAGATTGAGAAATTTCAAGAGATATCCCATAAGTCGCTAATAGTACATAATACATAATTACATTTTGTTAATATAAAAGCTTAATTTGCATATTTCTAATCTAATTTTTATAGATTTTCATGTACAAGTGTAGTTATATTTTGACCTTCAACAATAACGTTTCTAAATATTCCACTTCTTTACTTTTGAACGATTTACATAACACCGGGAAACGGTAAGTTAAACCAAATAAGTTTGCATTAAATCTACCACTTTGAACACATTTTGAAAACTAGGTTCATTGAGTAGTTACAGCAAAAATGATATTTTCTCAGAATAAGAATTTTTATTCTTGAATCAAAATGTAGAGATCTTTTTTAATTTTAATTAAATTTAATACTAGTAGCCCAAAGGAAGTTAAAAAATCGTCGCCGTTTTCTATATTAATATATTTAAAAGACATTTAGAAATAATTATTTGATTCTCAATTCTCAAATTGAGAAACTTGAAGAATCAAATGAGAAATCCCGTCATTCGCTAATATTATAATAGACTACATTGCTACAGTTTGTTAAAATCAATGTTTAATATGCATATGGCCAACCCCGCAAAAACAGGCATTTGTAAAATTTAAAATTAATAGGAAACGAAGTACATAATGTGGAAGTTTTCATTTAACAAAAAATCCCAAAGCCGTACCAAATTAATACACAAATAAAACACTTCGGAAGAAAAACTCTTTCAAATAGTTAAGTCAAGTATTCATGCATCAATTCTACCAGTATCCATCTTTAGGAAGTAAATAATTAAACAAATTATACAAAATACACCAACACGTAGTATTTACATGAAGAAACACGTTTTCTCAAACTGAGATTTTTATTCTTAAATCAAAATTGGTATTTTTTGTGGTAATGGGAACATAAACTCTTTAGAGTGGTTAAGCCAAGTATTCTTGCTTTAAATCTACTATTTTGGCTATTACATTGGCGCAATAGAAGAACAGAAGAAATAAAATTCTCCACGAAGAAAATAATCAGACAAACTCGTAATAGTGAAGCAAATACAGGTTTTGTGAAGATAAGATTTCTATTCTTAAATCAGAATGTATTCCATTCCATAAATAAACCATATTTTTTATATCAAGGATATAATCAATTAAAATAATAGATTTTATTGTATTTAGAAAAAACATAATAAAATTTAAGTAATTCTCAAATTGAGAAATTTCAAGTATAAATTGAAAAATTTTGTCAGTCACTTAAAGACTAGCCAAAATAATAAAAAAAATTACAAATAGAAAATAACTATTCTTCACACTTAAAAAAATTTCTAATTAATTCTCAGATTGAGAAATATTAAGTGGAAAAATCTCACCAATCGCTAATAGTTACGTAATTAAATTTTATTAATGCAAAAGCTTAATATGCATATTACTTTTTTCCATAGTCTTTCAAGTACATTGTTTGCAACAACGAGTGTAGTTATTTTTGACCTGCAACAACAGCGTTTCCTGAATTTTCTGCTTCTTTCCTTTTGAACTGTTATATAACAAAGGGAAACTGTTTGTTAAGCAAAATACTTTTGTATTAAATCACTGGACCGCATTACAGCAACGGGTGATGAGTGGTTTCTTTAAATTCAATGTGTCAATAATATGTCGTAATTAAAAGGCAGATATAATCAATATGAAAAAACCATTTTCAACAACATATTTTATTGAATGAAGAGAAGATATAATGAAAATAAATCAATTCTCAAATTGAGAAATTTTGAAGTTTAAATTGAGGAATTCCGTCAATCACTAAACAAGATCAAAAAATTCATCGGAAAATCATCACAAAAGGCCGAACAGTCAAAAAATAAAACTTTAAATATAAATAACTTTTCTTCATATTTAAAAAACAATAATTATTTCTCAGATTGAGAAATTCCGTCAGTTGCTAATAGTGCATAGTTATATTTGGTTAATATAAACGCTTAATATCACTATATGACTAACCTAACTTCCACAGTTTTCCTTGTTTATTGTGTGAAATTATGAGTCTAGTTATATTTTGACCGGCAACAACATCGTCGAAGTCTCCATTTCCTAGAAAGAACTACAACAAGCTAATGACACAATAAGTGGCCACCAATTTTAAAAAGAACTAGCAAAAAATACAACATTTCAATAAATTTAAAAACTTCAAATTAGATTATGTCAAATAATGTGTGGACATTTCCAAAGGGAAACTGTTAGTCAAACCAAGTGCCCTTGAATTAAATTTATCACCTTGACCGCATTAAAGAATATATATTCTTGACTTGAGAAAATATGTTGCTTGCTGTAACTTTTTACAGAGTTTTTTTCTGTATCTGTTTAATCAAAAATAATAATTAGTTACATCTAGCAACATATTTTCTCAGAATAAGAATTTTTATTCTTAATCAAAATGTAGAGATTTTTTTAAATTAAATTAAATTTGATAGCTGAAAGGAAGATTATACGTTTAAAATATCATTTGCCTTAAACAAATCTTTTAAAAATAATTAAATTAGCCAATTCTCAAATTGAGAAACTTAAGTTTAAATTGAGAAATCCCGAATTCCCATTTAGCTTTAAGAGTTAAATTTTATATTCCGAGTGTATTTATATTATAAGTGATTTAAAGTATAAATGCCAGATACTACTGAAGTTAGCCAAAAATTTCAATCTAAAAAATCTGCGTTATCGACATATTTTGTATCAGGTGGTAGTACAACACCCTGTTTATGTTAGCCGACAATAACACGTTTTTGAAGTTAGCAAAACTTACTTACATCCAGTATTACGTCAAATTATCAACATAAAATCCAGTAATTTACGAATTGGTTTAACTTCCCCAGTCCACATTTCCGTTAAACATGCGAATTATGTGAAATCAATTTTTATTGATAATCCAAATTGTTTTCGGCAAAAATTTTCTGCTAATTCCAATAATGTGTAATTTACGGCTAACATCATCAGAATTTTGTACTACCACCTGAGACAAAATATGTCGATAATGCAGCATCAACTCAAATTTTCAACCAACTGCAGTATATATGCTACGCCAGTCTTTCGAGACTGGCCATAACCTTACCCTGAATTATACAATAGAAAATGAGAATCTAACCTCAATTTTATAAAAAATCTGTTAGAATGTTACAGGATTCAGTCAATTTAGATATGTGAATTAATATATGTAAGTTACAATTTAACAAAACCACAAGAAAATATATACCCAAATTATACAAATCAACAGATCGTTTTAGAGTAATGTTCTGACTTGATGTAGGCACATCAACAAGCCTGAGGTATTGTGAGAAACGTATTTTCTCAAATTAAGAATTATTATTCTTGAAACAAAATAACAATAACATATATTTTGTTTTCATTTAGAAAAAACTTTTCGAAATAGATATAAAATAAACTAATTCTCAATTTGAGAAATTTAGTTTATAAATTGAGAAAACGTTCATATAATGTATAGTAACGTTATACACACGTTCAATTTATGCAACGATGTTAAAAGCCTACCAAAACAACTTAAAATGACACAAACATTTTACATCCGCCTTACATTTACACTATCTACATACTATATAAGACGCGAATGGCGAATGTTTTGTTGCCCCAAATAAATTGGTCCAAATACCGTAATTAATTGAAAATCGTTTGTTACGATTTTAAATCGCGATATATACGAGTATGCCAATTAATCTCATACTTTATACCATATTCCATTCTAAAAACTATATAATCATCTTACCACATCTTATCAAATCAATTTTATTTAAATTAGCCCCAAAATTCCAAATTTCACCTGACCACAACAAAACTAACTAAAAGTTTTTTGTTTTTGTTTGTGCTGACTAACTTCCGATCTTACATTTTTTTCCTAATTTACTACTTGCGCATAATATGTTATGTGTGTTGGTATAATTTTATGCAAAGCGTGGTTCAAATATCTGTTAAATCACATAACATATAAGATGACGCCCAACTAGAAATTAATAATATTTTTTTTTAATTGATTTGATTAATTGTTTACCTATATATCGTTCGCATACGAGAAAAGTACTTAACACAAAATTTACCTTACTCAAGTAGCCGAGAAGTGAAAAATAACGTAAAAAATACTTGATGGTCAAGTTCAAGTTGAATGTCTTTCAAACGTTTATGTACGCGAACGAACGTTCAAGGAAATTATTAACCTAGATTTGTTTATTTTCTTTGTCTTCTTCTTAATAATTTTTTTCTTTCTAATTTCTAATTTATTTACTCTAGAATATATACGTTATCCATGTACTTATACTTACATTCCAAATAATATTATTTATTTAAATTAATTTTTATTTTCTTTAATGAAAACCAACACAATAATTTATGATTTTTATGCTCACTCACTTCTTGAGTAGAAAAAATCCACTTAAAATTTAAATTTAATTTCACTAAATTTATTTCACTCCATATAATATAATTTCACTCACAAATTAAATAATCCACAAACAAGTTTAAAACCAAATATTCCAAAAAGTCCACTTTAAAAAGGGTTGCCTAATATAAAAGTTCACTTAAAGTATTTTTTTCACTCGCCTGGAAAATTGAGATCAAACCAAACGTATAAAACACCACGGAGTACTAATAATACATGTGCTTTTCATCCGATCACTAAAAGTTAACTGAAAGACCAAACCAAAAAGAAAAAAATAAGTCTTTAAGCAATGTTTATACCAAATAAGAAGTAAAACAATAAGAAGAAAAACTATCGATGGTTTAATAGTCGGTTGCACTGTTATATTCTATCTCCGCCATGTATCCATAGCACGGCATTAAAAACTTGATTGTACCGAATGAAAATAATAGCAGATTTGTTATTGTCTGTTATTCTTAAGACCATAAACGATTTTTTGTTAAATCTTAATTATGGATGCGCTCTCCGACTTGTGATGTAATCTGTATTTTATTTGTAAAGTGCAAATCGGATTGCGGCTGTTATTTTAGAAAATACTCGTAACTTGAGTTATTTAAGTTCGATTCATATGGGAATCGGTTGAAGGTCACTTATTGAGGAAGCAATTACGTACTGGATCGTTATTTTGAAATGTAAGTAAATAAGAAAATTTCATTTTGTTATTAGTGGATCGGATTAACTGAGAAATGACGTATCGATGCTAGATAATCCTATCCAGCAGAATATTAGCATGGATGGCTCAAAACCCGAGCCTGGAAGACAAGGAGGTAGAAATTCGGAATCTTAATCAACGCAGATCCTATTAAAATCCAAGAAACCCTGTGCGTTGAATTTGGCCAACATATAGTGAGGTCCGAACTGTCATCCGTTTATGAAGCAGGATATTCTGAATTGACAGCATTACTATCGAGGGCGACGTAGGGGCGGTTGTTGAACTAGACGTTGGTGTCTTGAACTCAGTGCTGCGATGTACTAACATCTTTTCGGTGCTTAATCGTAGTGAATTTCTAGAGTGAAATATCATCTAAATAATTTTTTGTACTTGAACGAACGTAGGCCAGTACACAGATTTTCATTAAATTTCACAGGGATCTCACAATTAATAGAAAAAAGTAAGTATGGAGTTTCATTCCGAATAATCAAATCCGCCTGGACTGTAGAGATGCCGAATTAAGGTGAAATGAAGTTGTTTTTACCAAATTAGTCATTTTCGGTAGCTATATAATCCGTCCGTCAATAAGCCCGAAACTGACACATGGGTGGCCCATCTGACAATGAAAATAAACTTATTTCGTGTATTGATTAAACACAGGCTTAATAAGTGTTATAGGGACACTGCTTCTTCAAACGCAATCGTCGAACGTTGGTTTGTTGAGTTTAAATGTGGCCGTATAAACACCAGAAAGAATAAAAAAGTGCACAACTTAGTTTTGAACACCTGTAAAGTGAAGTGGTCATAAGATATCAAAAAGCAGTGTGCATATTCCCAGGGAAAGTCAGAATAGCGTCATGTGTCAAAAATGAATAGAGAAATTAGCAGACCTAGAGACATTAAAATATTACCGAGAGTTCGGTCATATTGTATTTACCACTATAAGTTGAAACAACTGTCCGGATTGGCCTCGAACTCTGGAAGGAAATGATAATTAGCACCACGGCATGCGAAGATAAAACGGCGGTGATCAATTGCTTCCGGTCACCAAAATATATTCTCGTTGGGTATAAAAGATTACGATTCTACAACAATCGAAGATAAACGTGTCGTTATAATGAGTACCTACTCACGTGGTCACAGCCTTGAGCGTCGATGAAAATAAATTCATTTAGTTGGCCCATATGTAAAATTTAATTTAGCCTAATGTTTCTGGTTCACATTTGCTTAGCTCTCCACATTTAACGAATAAATAGATCAGCTTCCATAGAATGGATTTGAATCAAAAGTTATTTTGATTTATTTTATATTATCCATTGGTATGGTGAAATAGTGCAGTATTTTGATGATTTTGCTCCTTAGGTGTACAGCTGAACTGCCTTTGATGTGAAAAAGATTCGAGAATTTACTGATTTTGTCAATGCACGTGATGAATCTCTCCTTCTTTTTGTTAATTATATCCATAAGGATGATTAATTATATCCGATGGATAGGTAGGAATTGGTGTTGGTTGCATTTTCACCTTATCGGGATGACGGTCATGTTTCTTCGTAAGGCATTATCAAACTAGCCATTTGCGGGAAATAATATCTCTCTAAAGTTTGCGCTTTATTTGCATGCCAGATCCTGTGATGCCCGCTTATGTTCTGCCTGGATAACATTAAATTTATTCTCCTCGCATTTTAGGTCTTCCACAATCCTTCTTGTTAACAGAATCTTGTATCTCTGCAAGGTGTTCCATGAATATCTCCCGTAGCATCTGGATGTGTTCTTCTGATATCTTGATCCCATTGATTGTAGTTGGGCAAAGTGTCTCATCTCAAAAACTTCCACTTGTAACCAATATTTTGAGTTGCTTTTTGAATAGCCATACTGAAGTTACATGGATTTGTTGGGGAAAATTAGCCAAGTATACAAGGGCGAGCAATTTGGGAAGCATGGACAGTTGTACTTTACCAGTGCAAGTTGAAAAATAAAAAGTGCGAAAAGTAGTGAACAGTAAAAGCGAATTAGTGAGCAGTAAACAACGAGTGAGATAAGTGAATTGCTGTAGAAATTAAAGGTTTGTCACTTAAACAACTTTTACTTTTACCTTATGAAGAGCATACCGAAGAGAAACTAACCTCCAAAGTTTTCCGAAAATTAGTTATTCAAACACCAAATCCATTAAAACTCAAACAAATATATTCAAATAAAAAGGGTGGCGCATAAGTAACGTTATGACTTAAAAACTTGGGAAATTTATGATGGAACGACTCAGCACAGAACAAAGAACCAAAGTTGTTCAATTTTATTTTGAAAGTCAACATTCGATTGTTCAGACAAGATCACATCGAAATTTCTTTCGAGTTCGAAATGCACCAAGCGCTCCAACAATTTCCGGGTTGGTTCAGCGTTTTCGGCAACAAGGGGCTGTCTTTGATCTTCCGCGTGCTGGAAGACCTCGTGCAGTTCGAAATAATGTGAACATGTGCAAGCAAATATTGAGGAAAACCCCAAAACTTCCACCAGGCGACGTTCTCAGCAGTCTAGGCGGTCTTTGCAAATAATTTTACATGAGTTACACCTTTTCACGTATAAGATTGGTTCACGAGTTAAAACCAAATGATGCACAAATACGCATTCAATATAGTCGCCGTTTTCAAGAATAGTGCCTAGAAAACAACGAGTTTATTCACAAACTCATAATGAGCGATAAAACCCATCTTCCCCTCAATTTATCTAAAATCCAAGAATGATTGTTGAATATCCAATGCATCCACTTAGACGCACAGTATGGTGTGGAATAACTTCAGAAAATATCATTGGACCAAATATTTTCGAAAACGACGAACAAGTTGCGGTTAATGTGAATGGCAATCAATACCGGGTACTGGTTGAAAATTTTAAGGCCTCAGGTAGAGAACAATCCAGAATTGTGATTCCAACAAGATGGCTCATACAGCTCGTCCAACAATGGCTCTCCTGGCCACCTCGTGTTTCTACTTTTATATCTCCGAATCTAGAAATGTGCACGATACCCCGTGCTATACCTATATGGCTGAATAGCTAAGTCAAAACCTCACGTGTGTGGTGAATAAGATTTAGAAATGATGATTTGTAACTTGTCCAGCGTATTTTAAACAATAGTGTTTTTTGATTTCAATCTATTCTCAAATTTTTACGCGGTAACACTCCTTGAGATGTTCATAATTTTTTAAATGTATTTTAACTACGAATTAACTTTCAAACTTTATTTTACCGGTCCTAGAGATGTTCACGGGGTCTCACCTACATGGCCAGATATATCAGTGCAAACCCTGTGAGGGTAAGGAACGGGATCTAATTATAATGATTTTTAACTTGTCCAGAGACATTTTTACGTTTACGGTTATACCTCCTATATGGTGAAAAAGGGACACGAATAATGATTTTCTTCATGTTTTCCAAAATTTACAACTTCTTCATTTACAATTTTACTCTCAATTTGAAATTTTGGTATTTTCTCACGAAGGTAACTGCAGAGGGAAAACTTTCGAATTTCAAAATAAAACTTTGCATGCCGATTAAGCCCAATTTGTGCTAATTAGTGCTCACGGGAAAAAATTAGTGCTAGTTCAGAAGCCGAAAAACGGGAAAAGAAAATTTCAATTTTCGCCTGAAAGACGGAATAAATAAAACTCGATTTCTAGAAAAAACCAGAAATAATTTAAGCCTAATTTTAAAACTTTCTAAAGGCCGCTAACTGATGAAATTTGTGCTTATCATAGAAATATGATTTTCATAAATTTTCATTCATAAATCGAGGAAAACCAAACTAGCCCCTGAAAGATACTATAATTAAAAACAAAATACAGAGGTATATCGTTCAATAATATTTGTGTTATTAGCACTAATTTTTTCCCGTGAGCACTAATTAGCACAAATTGGGCTTTATCGGTATGCAAAGTTTTATTTTGAAATTCGAAAGTTTTCCTGCTGCAGTTACCCACACTATTTTCTCCAATATAATTTTTATCCAATTTTTATCCGAACCCGATTTATTGTAAAAACAAAAATCCTATGGATGTTCACAGGGTCACGTTTATACTTTTGGATAGCTCAAAAATTCGATTTTCGATAGTTCCGAACAGGGTCCAATTGTGATGATATTTACTGTGCCATATACGACTAAGAAGTTTCATGAATTTGAACAAATTTTCAAATTTTATTTCACCGATCCTAGAGATGTTCACGGGATCTCACCTACATGGTCAGATAGATCAGTCAACGGGATCTAATTATAATGATTTTTAACTTGTCCAGAGACATTTATATGTTTACGGGAATATTGTGAAAATGAAACGTAAAAATGTCTCTGGACAAGTTAAAAATCATCATAATTAGATTCCGTTCATTACCCTTATAGGGTTTTGACTGATCTATCTGACCATATAGGTGAGATCCCGTGAACATCTCTAGATTCGGAGATATAAAAGTAGAAACATCTAACATTAGTCTAAAATAACCTTCTATAGAATTAAAAAAACTTTAGTAAATTGTATCACAATTTTTGTCTAAAATTCATAGAAAATTATTTGTTCTTTACGGCGACACTATTAAAGGTCTAGGGACTTCTGTAGTATAAATATTAATAATTATCTAAAACTGTTTCAATTTCACTACAAAATAAATATAATTGAATTAAACAGTGTACATTTTTGATATGTATAGTTTGATAACTTTATCCATAAGCCAATCACCAACCTAACGAACAAAATAATTTATTTTTCTCAAAATAATTTTCATACTTTTCTGTAGGGCAAAAGTCATTAGTTTTCTATTGGGGGTGTACGTAAATTGCTTTACTAAAGGTTGGAGGGAAGCACCGTTTCAAAATTATCTCTAAGACGACGATAACTACTCTCGCTAAGATTGTGATGCTTATTTGAGATGCAATAGAATTTTTGGGTTGCCACATTGAGTTCCAACATCCGATCATCGAACAGATCGCAATACCATTAATATTTAATACCGTTGGTCGTTTGCGTACAACAATTCTAAATGATAACTGTAAGCTAATTTAGTTAGGGTAATTCTCACTTCTTCTCACATCTTAATATATTTCTTCTCAGATATTTTTTACTTAACGATCGACGAAATTAAAACAACAGCAAATTTATTCACTTACCTGCTAAACATGCTGCTGTGTGTGTTTTATATACTCTCAATATTTAAATTAACGGTATCCTAACGATTGTATTTGCTTAAAATTGTATTTTATTTCCTCTTTGATACACACTAGTACTCGTTGCAACAAATACATAGATCGAACTTTATTCGATTTTAATTGTATGGCGGCCACCTCATCTTGAATATTATCAATTTTACGATCGACTGCGACATGATTATCGCATACGTTTTTGTACAGATTGCACTTCAAAATATTGATCGGTTTATTATGCGAATACACGTATGTGTGTTTTGTATATGTAAAAATTAAATGCCAATGAATTTTTAATGTGTTTTGTATTCCGCCGCTCGACAGTTATAATACAATTTTGATGATCGCGAATAAAGGTGGTTGCGCGTATAATGTTATAGTTGCAGTGGCATTTAGACGGTAACAAATCGAAATTGTTGGAAACTCTTTTGTGTATGCTGTGACATATTGCAGTATGATCATTATGTTAACACCCCCCTGGGATCGTTTTAATGTACACTTAATTAAAACGAGTAAAAACCATTACTCGCTAGATTAAAATAATGAGATGATGAATATTTTTATGGCGGGATGCCTTTAATTAATATCAAATCACAGTGAGCGGTTACATGTAGGTGGTTATTAGCAACGCGCAACGTGACATAATTTATGTCATATTAGTCTATTGCCCAACTTACGTATCATAGCGATCAATTACTGTCCGTGCATAAAAGCAAATTTTACGGGTTTGTTAATCGAGTTTAATTGTTTGATTTTTTTCGTTTTCATTAAGTAAGTACAAAATATATACGAAAGTACTTTTTTGTGAGGTAAACGTAATAACCACAACTACACTGAACTAAATTTTGTAATAATAGTTTGGTTGCAGTTAAAATTTAATTTGGACTAGTTTTTTTTTATGTGAGTGCAATTCATTAATAAATTGTAACAAAAAATAATTTCTAATGCGATTTTGAAATGGCGTGAGAATTGAATGAGTAAGTGGAATGGATGTCTCATTGTCGAAGACCATTCATGACGATTTTTATTTGTGGCCTTTTAATGGCTTGTCGATTACGATTATTTAATTAAATTGACTACTAACATCTTAATTATTAATTATGCAAAATGTTAACGACTTCCTTCGTTATATTGGCGATTTGGAAATATTTACTTCTTAGTATTCAGCAACTACACAATCGAATGCAAAGAAATTTGCAATAATAAGCAATTATTGTCCATTTGGTCAAATCAATTGGAAATGCGATGCAAATTTGAGTTACCTTCTCAATTATTGTTACTTGTTTTGTTGGAAGTTATGGGAAAATATTAAATCAAAATCGGTTTATAGAAGATACTGGTTGTTGTATTGGTTAGTAATAACATAAATTATCAAATTAGGAACGATTGATGCGATTCTAGGTTGGGCCAGTAATTTGAATTTTTTTCGAAATGTCTTTCATAAATTTGCACTCTTCACTGTATTAGTACATCGATTGTGCATGCGAATTTGATACGTTTATGCTTCTTGAATTTTTAATTTTATTGGTTTCGAATTGTTATATAAATCTGTGCCATTTCATTGTTAACTTTTACTTAAACAAGTAAAAAGGTGTTAAAAGGTTTACATCATAATTATATTTTTATACAATTTGGAAACCGAAAACAATTTCTTGTGAAATATTCTTATCGAGTCTATGCGCACTTAAATATGAAACGTCCAAACTTTTCCATTGGTGAAATCACCAGCTGTAGTAAAAGGATGCTGCAGCACATCGAGACCAATTACCAAATAGCCAAAATAAATAGTTTTAAATTACGGGTGTGATTTAATCAACGTCTTCGGCGTTTCCAATTTTAACAAAAATTGTCAAATGTCAACAGTATTTAATCTAGCTTCTAGCTAATAAAATTTTCAGGAACTTCTCAAATTTGTTGCTGTCTATATCATATTCTAACCAAACATGAACCAATATCTTCAGAAAAATTTGCCTATAAATATTACGAAAATGACTTGTGATCCTGGTACCATCTCTGAGAATGGCCGATAAATGCTGTTCTACATTGGCGGGGCAATCCACTAGCCAAGAGCATATTTCCCAAACAAAGCAATAAGACTTGGCAATGATTTCCTACGAGGTAAGATGATTTAATAGAATTCTGTGAAGGTATCAATATTGTTGATCACCAGTAAAAGAAACTTACACCAATCGTTTGGTATTAAGTTGGTATTAAGTTATTAAGTTAGGTTATGAAGTTTTGATTGAACGACTGACAAAATTAGACTTAAAAACTAAGCGCTAAACCCCCCAATGTTGACATAATTCAATTCGACTTAAAATCCGGTGCATCCAATATTTAAACCAAGTTGATAAGTAAGTACCCGTGTTTGAAAATAGGTGGCGCTGCTGAGAGAAGTTGATATTACCATTGTGTACTACCTACCATCTGTCAAGCGAAACCATACTAAATTTCAGTATAGTTCACAGGTTAGTTTTTATTTGACAGCCAGTTGTATCACTCATGTTTCGTGTTCCTCAATAAAATGGAAAAAGAGCAATATCGATCCGTAAGTCGCTTTTTATTTTTGGATGGAAAACATTCATAACATGTTAACCCTTCACCATCTATAACAACCTTGAGATATTGGTGCAACGAATTTAAACGTGATCGTACATCTGTTTATGATGAGCAAATCGTTGAAAAGGTCACGATATGATCCTCGCTGGTCACCGAACTAAAGTGCGCGAAGTAGCAGGGGCCATGGGCGTGTCGTACAGAACGGCAATTAATATTTTAAATGATAAGATAAGTGTGAGAAAGGTGTCGGCCCGATGGGTGACGCGATTACCGAAATGGTCGAAATTGCGATCCGGAATTGTCGAGACCAAACTGCATGAACTGCGCTACGAATTTCTGCCGCACTCGCTCAGTCTGGCTTACTCCTATTTCTTTCTGTTCCCAACATGAAAACATGGCTTGGAGAAAACAAAATCGGTTCAAACGAGGACGTTGTTGTCGCGACAGAACCGTCCTAAATCGACCTAAAAGGAGATTACGTTGAAAAATAAAAAAATTAAAATTTAAATAACTTGCGTCTTCATTCCTAACAGGGTACTTATTGTACCATAACAATTATACAATTGTAAGAGGTAACTATAACTTATAAACTAAATTACAATTTTTCTTTCTTTTAGGTTGACAGATTATGAGTATGATGATTTCCATTCCACATAATGATCTGGAGATCAGGATGGCTTCTATTTCTGCGAGCAGAGTGTTCATCTTCTCCATGGTTAAATTTTATTCCCCAATTACTCTCGTCAGATGGAATTTTGCTGATTTGACCGCAGATTCCTAGATGACACCAAAATGAGGTGTACGGGGTGGATGAAAATTCCATTGATATGAAGCCTAGCAGAGTATTAGTACCACTATCAGAGAAAATCTCTTATGGAACACCTCGACGAGCCCATACAAAATAATGGTTTAGTCAGTTGAACCATACTGCTGAACAAGTTTCCCGTTAGCTGGCTTTGTAATTGCGCTTTAAACTGAGAGCATATTCCCAGCTGGTGCTCCATATTCATGCCTCGATATTTGTAATAAACGTGTTGGTCGACGATGAAGGATGGTTGGACGTTTGGTGGAGAATGAGACTAACCTATATTCCAATCGTCCTCTGATTCGTAGAACACCTTTATTGTCCTAAAATGAATTTAACGAAAATATTGAACTGTTGCGAGTAATCCGTCGGTTGGCTTTTAGACATGCGATTTTATCCGAATAGTAGTTCAATCGTTCATATTTGCAAAGTTGATATTGAGCGTCGAAAAGTTCAATTCGCGAAAGTTAAATACCATCATTCCTTGTTCCTCGAGGACTTCTTCGTTGAGATGTTCGAAACGATGAGTATTTAGAAATGAAGGCATTGACACAAAGATTAATTCTAGCCACCATTACAAAGAGTTTGTTTATTTCCTTGTCGTCCGAAGTTTGAATTCTGTGATGACCAGTGTTCAATAGAGTGTTGTAACCAGCTTGAATCATGCCACCATAAGGCAAAATACATTAATTCCTTAGTCAGTCCACGGGAAGCACAGTCGGCTTGATTTTCTTTCGATGGTACATGACGCCAATGTTTTCGATTGAGTGAGTTGAGAATTTCGGCCGTTCGGTTATAACTATATAAACGAGTTTCAACGTTTAGGATGGCTAGCAAGCTAATCTAAAACGATTTTTGAATCGGTCCAGACATACGTTTTTGCAAAACTTATTTTGGTTTCTCATTTAATTAAATTTATTAGTTTGGTTAAGAGAACAGTGCCACTTTAGTCTTTGCTGAGATTAATTTGATGACCGGTTCATTGTTGGGGTTCGTGATTTGCTGCCTAAGCCGGTTGACTTGCATCACAAAATTCATGCAACTCAATGGTGGAAGTGTTTCGTGTTTGTATAAACCGTGAAAAGGAAATTTAGTCCCTACCTTTAGAGGACCGTCCCAACCTAAGTTACTTGTCCAAAGCAGTTGAAGAAATAATTTAGCTGAAATTGTAATCGGGACCAACCAATCGAGTGGATCAAAAATAATACTTGCTTCTGAGAGCATCTTTCGTTTCGAATGCCTGAAGTTCTGAAATAAACCTGAATTCATTTGTTGTTGGATTCCAAATCACCCCTGATACTTTTACAGAGTAAGATGACCGGTGAGTGCAGTCAGCAATTGTTTTGGACTGAAGATCCTTGACTTCCGCCGATAATGAGTTGAGTAAATGTTGCGAATTTGATTTCCATTTTCTTAATTGAAATTCATGTCGAAGTCGTTATCGGCACCAGCCATGAGGTCTTCAACAAACATGTCGTAACGAAGTCTCCTGCTGAGTAGCTATTTCCTTTAACGTTCGTGTATGCCAGTCCATATGTCACGGTATGTAATCGGTAATGGCGATCGAATTGGATGTGCAGGATTTTTTCATTAAACGCGACACATTTTTTCTACATCACAAATCATCTGCTGACAAAGTGCTCTTCACATGGTTTTTCTTCAGGCGTTAAAATGTCTTGACTGATTACTAATTAATTGACTGATTGACTCCACATTCCCAAGTTTTGTAGAGTTTGGTCGATATCAAAAGTGCTTGGTATTTTTACCGTAAGTTAGCATGAACAGTTTGATCTGCCAATCTTAACAGCAATACCCTATCCGAGGATCATTTTTTGTAAAATTGGCTGGTCTTCAGCAGTTTTCATCTGCCCATCGGTCATTATTAAGATATCAATGTTGCCATAGGTTTATTAAATTTTGAGTCAGCTAGAGGTATTCCTTGTCACTACTGTATAATTTTGTGACTTATTTCGATAGACGGCAATTCATTAGTTATTTCGGACAACACTAAAGCGTCAAGTTCACGAGCTAAATTGTGTACACCAGGAATATTAGGTTTCATTAAGACGCAACCGTTGAACAAAACTGGATTGAGATCCAGAGTCCAAAAGAGCGCGACATATTATAAATTGACCAGTAGCGATGATATTGCAACAAGGATTGCGGAAACGGTATTACTTAGAGGACAGTAACAGACTTCTGCGCTTTTGGAAGCATCATTCGTTTGGCTAGTTTCATTTGCTTGCTGAGAGTTTATACAATACAAGAGACTGTGATGTTTCCTTTTTCATATGTGGCAGCGAAATTTTGAGTTGCAATCAATATTTTCAAAATCTGACTCAATAAATTTTGAACCTTAAAAATCAGGTAGGCTAACCATTAGGTAAATTTGAATAAAATATAGAAAGAATTTGTTGCCCAAATTAGATGCGGTTTGATTAAAGATTCTCAGAATAACACGTTAATGAAGAAATATTGAGCAGGTATGTGTTGAAAGCGAGATACTGCGTTTGGAAGTTGAAATTTGGAAAGCGGCATCATGCCTGGATGTTGAAACCTTCTTGACACCCAAATGTTGATTAAACCAGAACGAGGAAATATTTGAGCCTAATTTAAATGCAGCTCGTCTTAGGATGTAAAATTGTTTCAAGCAAAATCGCTATTTTCAAGATATGAGACAATAAATTTTGATCCTTAAAAATCAGGAAGGCTAACCATCAGGTTAATTTGAATAAAAACATAGAATAATTTTATTGGCGAAATTAGATGTGGTGTCATTAAGGATTCTCAGAATTATACGTTAATGCAGGAATATTGGGCAAATATGTGTTAAAAGGGCGGTATTACATTTGGAAGTCGAAATTTTAAAGAGCTTGAACACTCTTGGAAGTTGAAACCTGCTTGACATTTAAATGTCGATTAAACCGGAACGGTATCACTTCAACGATTTATTTTACGCAGAGGATTATTTACCGATATCGAGTTATTAAGAATAACGTGTTTATTGAAATTAAGGGGTTACTTCAATTAAACTCGAATCAAATAGTTTCCTTTCTCATTTCAGTAAATATTAAAAGAAAGTTTATTCCTAGCGCAGCATTGTTTGAGGACTATGGAAGCTACTGTCAAGTCCTTTAAACATCATCTGAAAAATTTATATTTATTCATGACGAGCTCAATACTGTAATGACAAAAAAATTTAGGCAACACTAAATTCTAGGCCATTATGTTTTTTGTTAGATGATCAAGTTGATGTTCTAAGACCTGGACTCGTTTTTATTGGGAGTCTGCTTTTATCAATACGACAGCCAAATTTAATTAATTTGAAAATCACAAAATAATCGGGATGGGAACACTTAAACGACCTCTCCATCTAATTGAATCAACAGAGTCATAAAATACGTTAATTATTAGTTAGTAATTTAAACATATTCATTTTACTAATTGCATTTTCATCTTCTGTAACTATTATGAACTAACCAAGATCTGATGTTTAACTGAGTTGCTTTCCACTAAAATTTAAATACCCGCGAAATGATCATGAACATCGAAACTTAATATTTCATTAATAATACTGTTGAAAATTTGACCTGTCAAATTTAGTTCGTATCACTGGATTGTGAATACCGCTATAGAATTTGGCGGTTACAACACCAATTCTCGCAAATCACACCGCTTCCGGAATACTCGCGAAAATACCAGAAGTACTCTTTGAATAATTTCCTAATATTTACTTTACATACTTACCACTATTGGAATATTGTCATCATTAAAACACTACAACAAATAATTTTCACAATTATTTATTAATTCACTACTTACCATTTACAATTATTTATCAATCACACAACTATTACCACTTAACACCACTTATTATGTTTTCCGCTACTACGAAATCTCCCAAATGACTCACGTTCTAGACTCGCCTGGGTTTATACATAAATAATAATTTCGACGGTTCTGTTCCAGCCTACTATAATCTGCAATACCACAAAACTGTCACAAAAACTACCTCTAAGGCTACTACTTAAACGTAATAGATGTCTAAACCTTAAACGTGCAATTTCCGTTGAATAAATGTCTCGCCCGCGCTGAATTGTTGCGTGATCGTAACAATATCAAAAAACCTTGTTCAAACAGATTTAAGTGCTATTTTATTGGCGCTAATTTGCTAATAAATGCAGAAGTATGTGAATATTCATCAAAAGGCTATTGCGAAGACAAAATAAGCAGTCCGGTCAACACAGTTTATGGTGACCAAATTCCGATATTTTTTATTGGATTCCTTCGTATATTTTTTAACAGACCGGATCAGTGTCAAGATCTATCGTTTAGGATTCGCTCTAACGTTTTTAATTGTAAACTCTAAATGTTCTCCAAATATCCAAATTTAATTTTAATGTGGCCTTGGCTACTCGACAAACAACCAAATTGGTTACCTGTGGGAGTTTAAGTGTTTTTTCTGTCTTTTCGGTACGTTCGATAGTTTGCCCGAATCTCTACCCCAAATAGCATTCAATTTAATTTTGTGAATAAAATAGTAAATTCTGCTAAAATCACATATCACTAGGTAAATCAAAAAGTTTTTTGATTAAATAGCTTTCACATCTTCAAACCCATTTCTATTATAATAAATAAAAATAATAAATTGATTAACATATCAATCAATGATCTAACTATATAGTCAAAGTTTGCTTTGGAAAGAAGGTATTGAAAGCTATATAATCAACTAAATTTGTAATGGTACTTGAACTATCAATATGCCAAGCAATATAACATTTCAATTTAAATCGCCTGGATGATGTTTGAAACGGTTTATAAGATTTGCCAAAATGACGATAACAAGAAATCATCTAGTTTATTGGTATATTAATTACCTGAATGTATACGTATAAAATGTAATAAACTTTTTTGTTCGGCTATTCGCCGCTAGATTACACTAAATCAATTAAAATGATATCAATTTACAAAAAGCTTTTATACGCTTTTTTGTTATTTATAAACGTGATCACACAAAAGTTTTTTTTATTTCTTTACACAAAATATGCTCTTGTACCTTATTGTGGGTATAAATACGTGGACAATCACCTGCGATCGACGCGTTTTTAATAATTATGTACAAACAAATTACGTACGATTCAATGTCAAAATTATTTTTTGCATTCAATGTCTATCACATAAATTATGGTTCATTCATCGCTCCCACGGTTGTTCAACATGCGCGGATTCCTTCACTCAACAATGCATACAACATATAACAGTGATGATCAGTGATCGTCTTAATGGTCTTAATTTTTAATGTGTGTGAATTTTGTCTAAATATACAACTTCGAATGAGTTGCGGAGGAAAAGTTATTAAAGCGTCAAAACAATAGAATTACGTATTTATAAGAAGACGTTAATGTGTTTGCGAGATAAAATATTCCATTATCTTTTGTTTTTCTTTTAATTAATGAGGGGCACCTGCGACTATTGCATGGATATAAGCCAATTAGGCCCGTCGATCAATTGTTTCAATCCACTTCATAATTTTAATTTATTTAATTATGTCGTCAAAAGAGAATTGGATTGGAATTTCTTTCTAAATTTTTGTTTTTGTTTCAAGTGTTCGTGTAAGTTGGTCGGTCGACTGTCCCAAGTATATTAAACACGTGGTCTACCGCGAGCACACCACACATTCGTAATGTGAAAGCGCAAATCACGTATGTGTATGTGGTTATGTTTGTATTAGTTTGTTTAAATATTTTGATCGATTGGTGTTTCAATCAAACAAAGACAAATTACATATTTAAAAATAAATAATTATTTAAAATTTTGAGGTTAGAATAAATTTTATCGGTTAATTTATTACGGTGATAATTGGAAAATTGGAATTAAATAGCTGTTCAATGTCAAAATAATCTAAAGAGGGTATCGAATTTAATATGCTGAGTGAAACGGTGATTAGCGTAAGTTTGCTTCACCTGTGTCACATATATTACATCACTTATCGTGTACATACTAATGGAAGTTGATACTCTAAGTAATTTAATTATTTAAACCAGTTGATGATGCGACTACAACTTCGCCGTCAACTTCAAGCAACCATTGCTTAGGCCATTGCATGGCCAACCAGTCTGCCTGACCGGGACCCATAGCCTTAAATTACACATGAGAGATAGTCGTTAGTATGACGGTTTATTTTATTGTCAATTTCTGGCCGCCTCTTTAGTTCATTTACTGATTTCCCCATATTATTGATGTCATTATTATTTACGATACTAGATATCCCCCTGCGCTTCTGGTGAACATATTTTGATATTTTGTAACTTGGTAGAAAATACTTATTTTGGTACGTCGTGTATGATGTTCTGCTATAGAAGGTGATTGTGTCCCCCTTGAGTGTGTTACTGAAAATTAAATTTTTATTGAAGTTGTGGTCGTAGGGTGCACTTTGATCAACACCCATGAAGGGAAATTACTCAATTTGTTTTCAGTTCATTCATTCCTTTTTTGATCGCTACAAAAGAACACGCGTCGCATAAGCCGCGATGAGCGATATGATATCACAGATGATGACAGAGCAAGGCATTACAGGAAAATTTCGCATACTAATTGATCAGGGGAGGTTGGATATGATGAAAATTAACCGTCCATCAGTTTTTTTCTGCAAGGTCCTCCAAATCAAGTGCGTTTGGTTTCTCCAAAGCCTTCTCCAATTTGGTCAAACCATGTTGAATTTTGGTTTATTATACGCTCGAGGCACAATTTGTTAATGTTCAAATAACAAGCCAAGAAAGCAAGTAAGTGCTAAACAGTATTGACACCAGAAATGGCCTGGGCAGTACCAGAAATGCTTAAAAAAATCTCTGAAAAGAACCTGAATGTGCTTTTGAAACAGGCATTAATATCTAGAAGGAAGACTCGTCGATTGCTGAGATCCGAAAAGATTTAGGTGAAATGGAGCACTGCAAATGCTTTTCATAATATTCAAAACGGAGAGCCAGCAAACCGTTTCATACCTCAATCGAATTTCGAAAGACTGGAGAACTGGAATTCGAATTTACAGGCCCAGATCAATTCAAGCGTTGAAATTATCTGGTTTTGCATACGGCACCAATGAATACATACGGCACCAAAACAATTAAATTAGATTTAGGCCTGAGACGGGTATTTCATCAAACTTTCGTTATTGCTGACGCCACGATGCCACTAATTGGGACAAACTTCCTCAACAAGTATGGTCTGCTAGTGACCAATAAACAAAAGCGTCTGGTAGACTCTTTACATCGATTTCCTCACTTTGTCGAATTTCTGAAGTCTAGGTAAATACTCTCACCTCGATTCATTATAATTCAGTATCTCCTGAGATAATCTCGCTTCACAATGAGTTTAAAGTAACTCATCAAGAGTCTGGGACCTCAGAACACACCTCGCACTAAGTATCTTCCTCGAAGTCAATAGAGGGGGAAACCGTTTCACCTGCACACATTTCAATGTGCCACGATAAATGCAGGAATTATCGCCTCAAAGTTTTTTATAAATCAACGAATATACAAAATGTAATCGATTCTGGTGTGAACAGCTTATGGTTCTAAATTAGAAGCTTTCGGCAATTATGACGTGCATCTTGTTTTGAAGAGAAAATTACAGTCGAGACTTATTATCGCGCCGAAGATACTGTGAAAATAATTGGAGTAGATTTTCTTCAACTTTTGCTGTCTCATTGACCGCATTACTATACACTATTCGCAGTAGCCGCAAGGTCTACAGAAGAGGCTCCAATAGTTCGAGTGATAAATACCAACACAATAAGCAAATCGTTTATTTTCTTCAAAAATACAGACGTGAGCTTCAGACACATGGAGATCCTAAACATCGAGTTACTGATTACATCGAGATCAGAGGACCCCCGGTTTTTGCTTAAGAGCTTACCATTAGATTCCGATCGAGGACAAGAATACACCATTCAGTGTCTACGAGATTACTGGTATGACTCTCGGCCTTCGTAACGCCAGAAATACCTTCCAGCGGTTTATGTATTCAGTATTTTATGGGTTGACTTTTTAATTAATTTATTTAGATGACGTTCTGATTGGATTCAAATCCATGACGGAACATATTCATCATTTGGAAGTCATTTTTTCACAATTGAACGATACCAAGTGTAGGAATTCAACCGATTTCAGAGCGTTTACAAGAAATAGTGCCATTTTTGCGCTCAAAACCGTCAGTCATCGTTTTCTTGTAATACTAAAATTCTATAGAGTTTATGTTGCCAATACCAAATTTCAAGCACATGGGTCGAAAGTTGTATATTCACTATTTTCACCGATCATAAGCCAATCGTTTTTGGTTTCTATTATAAAGTAGCGGGGGCATCGCCTCGCCAAATCTTATATCTGAATTTTATAGGGCACTTTACGTTAAATTCGACTCGGGCTCTGGAAACGTTGTTGATGCCCTTTTGCGGTTAGATATTATCAATATTCCGGAACCTGTTAACTATAATATTCTAGCAGATGCCCAATAAAATGATAAAGAGGTGAAAAGGCGAATGTAGCCGTTACTCGAGTTAAAGTTCGTTGTGATTCCCGTTGTTTTAGTTTGATCCCCGGATTCGCCCATCTATATTGGATTTTAGAAAGACAGTTTTTGATGCATCACACAATTTATCACACACTGGCATTGCCGCAACTACAAGAGCAACGTTTGATGAATTCATCTAGCCTGACACCATGAAAGCTGTATGTCAAATGGTTGAATGGTGTTTAGTGTTTACAAGCAAATTGAAAGTTACAAGAGACAGCTAAGCAGTACTTTCCAACATCGAAAGTAACGGACCAATGTGCGGGTTTCGAACATAAACGAACTATAACATACAATCCGAAGTGCTACCGGTTTGTGGAAAGATGGCACGAGATACAGGAGGCAGCCGAACTTTACGGACTTTACGGGTACCGATTTTGTAAAGGAATTGCAAAAAAAATTCAGTCAAGTTAGTCCAACCCCACCAACAATACACATGAAACCTTCAGTATTCGTTGCACAGAGTCTAAACACCACGTCTAACACATGTATGTGTCAGAACTGATCTCAGTAGACGGTCATTACAACCACCATACGAGTGTCTATTTCCAGTCGTTCCAACAAAATGAAATGGAAGAATTGGTAGTTTGTTTTTTATTATTTTTGGGGAGAGGAACCTTTATGCAAAAGCTCATTCTTAATAGAATTTTTTCAGCTAAAATTCATTATCCCTGTACTGAAATAATATAGACAACTTCCTGATTTGAATTTAACATCTAAGCTACTAAGCCATTACTCCCGGTGATTACCCCTAGTCATTACCTCCGCTGTCATAGTCCCGGAGGAGTAATGGCCGGGGTAATTGCGCATTAGGGGTACTGGGGTCATGACCGGGGGTAATGGTAAAGAGGTAGAGAGGTAAAATCTTGAACTCGTGTTCACGGTGTCATAAGTACTTGATAATGCATAACTATTCTTAGATTTTGACGCAAATTGGCGCGTTGTGGTCAATTTGCATACTATCAAAACTCAGTCGAAAATTTATTTTGTGGTGGGTGTTTGCAATAATGTGCAAAGCTTAGCCCATTAGATTCATAATTAATAAATCGAGATGCGCATCTCATTATGGTCTGTCGGAAGCAGCAGCATCGATTTCACGTATTTGATATTTGAATCGGTCGCCGTCATTTTATCCAGTGAAAATATCGGTCTCCGCGTTTAATTTTAACCACTGATGCCCCTCGGAATTAAGCTTTGTAGCCAAAGCTCTATAGGTTTCTGAGTCTACAACATTAAGTTTCCAGACGCCATTGTTTAGAGATACGAGTTTGTACTAGTGGAGAAATTTGATATTCCGACGACATTTATTGGTGGAGGTGATGTCTCGTTTGGTTTAGCTGGTTGTTGTTCTAGAGCTAGTTGTTTCTTGATGATTAACTGGTTTCTAGAAACCTCTTTTGAAGTTGATGGTAAAGTTACTGCCATTTCTGGTGAGTGTTGCGCTTTCCTTTTTTTACTTGGTCTTTTATTCTGGTTCAACATCCAATTTGTTTCTCTTTCTAATTCTTCTTCATCCATATGGAATGGATGAATGTTATCATCGACTGTAGGGCTAGATGTCGTCCCAAGTTCTGCACGTGTTTCAACTGCTTTTTTCAGTTCTTCATTCTCTTTCTTTAAAATGGTAAATTCTTCTTTCAATTTAGTTGTAAATTCCTTTATCTCTCTTAGTGGTTCACGGAGTTCGGCATTTTCCTTCTCGTACTGAAATATATTTCCAGTTGAAGTTCTTGGTGATCTTGATAATTTGGAACTTCGTTCAAATGGGTTAAACAATGATTGGCCCATCCCAGAATCTGTTGGGCCTGCCTCCGAAGAGTATGGATTTGGCAGCATATCTGCTGCTGTACCACCTGGGGTATTACATTCCGTATTTGTTGTACTCATTGTTTGTTTTAGCCAATTTATACCACTGGCATTTGGTCCCCGCACTTTGCTACTGTCGAAGCAGTAACCGCCCCCGCGACGAAGACGGGGCTTCCTTGGTGTTACGTAGGTGTACACAGAGACAGCCGAAGCCCGCTGAGTACCCTAGGCTGAGGGGCATATTTAATTACAATAAAGAGAATACGATGATTTAGGATTGTCCCAACATCAGTAATCAATAGGCCCAGCCGAACCAGTAGACTGCACTTCACAAGGTTTTATGTTGTATAATTCTGCGAGGCTTATAAACATGAATTTGGAGGATAATATTTACACACAATCCCGGAAACCAACGGAAAAGTTTTCCTGGACAGTGAAAAGTACAAATGTTCGGAAAGATGTGGAGTATTGAACTGATTAGGAAATTACAAAATTTTTAAGCAGATCTAAGCCTATACTTAATAATTGTTCACGATAGTTTTAATTACCGGAGGCAGTTGACAGGTGGCAGATACTTTGAAAATTTCAAAAAATAAACCTTTTAACAGTTTAGTTTCGAATGTTTTCGAAATTATTTTGTTTTCGAAAAAAATTACCAAATAGTGACATCTGTGCCACATAATGTAAATTCTCTGGCGCGATAAAAAGATGTTAGAATTGGTTAATGACTGAAACGGATTCCGTGGCGAATAAAAGATTTGAAATTATTTGTAATACGAGCGCGGAGTGAGAAGTCTGATAAAAATGAAACAAGGAATAATATTTTCAGCCAAAAAAAATTTATTTTTCCACGTAGTCGCCTTTTAGCTCGATACACTTATTCCAAGGTTTTTCAAATTTTTCGATCCTTTCCGAATATTACGATTTCTCCAACCATTCAAAATATGCGTTTGTTGCATGATTATCTCCTCATTAGAGCCGAATCTCTTTCCGCCGAGCCTTTTCTTCAAGTCCGGAAACAGGAAATAGTCGCAGAGGGCTAAGTCTTGAGAATATGGCGGATGTGGAAGCAATTCGAAGCGTAATTCATGGATTTTGGCCATGTTAACTACACACGTGTGCACTCGTGCATTGTCTTGATGGAAGATAACTTTCTTCTTCGCAAAATGCGGTTGTTTTTCTTTCAAAACGTCGTTGAAATGGACCAGTAAGTTGCAGTAATATTCGCCGTTGACTGTTTTCCCCTTTTGAAGGTAATCGGCCATGAGCTTGTTGGCCGATAAAACCGCGTTAGCCTTCTTCGGCTATATTCGCCTTATTCGCCTCAGTAGATACCGACTGTTTAGACTGTTCTTCGGTCTCCGGTGTATAGTGAGAGATCCATCTTTCATCCACAGTTATGAAACGATGCAAAAACTCCTTTTTATTTCGCTTGAATATCGCCAAACCTGCTTGACAACTTCAGAGTTGCCACACGTGTGCGTTTTTGGCCGAGTGCAAGCAAACGCGACGTCAGCTATCTCGCGCATTTTAACTCTGCTGTCTTGCAATGGCGTATCATGGATTTTGCCAACCATTTTTGGTGTGGTGACTTCATTTGGGCATCCTGAACGTTCGGCATCAGTTGTGCTTGTATGACCACAGCGAAAATCAGTAAACCACTTGTGAATCATTTTAATCGATGGTGAAAAGCCTTCATAATATTTATCAAGCTTTGTTTTTGTTTGCGAAATGATTTTTCCACGCAAGAAATAATGTTTAATTAACACACGAAATTCACTTTTTTCCATGTTTGCAAAAAAAGAATATGGGTTGTCTGCTTTCATTGACTGTCAAAACTGAACTAAAAAACAGATCTGTCTGAAAATATTAATTTGGTCTAGTGACAGATGGTATTGACACATGACATCTGGAATTTTCGATTGTGGCGCCCTCTGTTGCAATTTTATCAGACTTCTCACAACGCCCTCCTATCTTGAAATATTTTAAGCGTACTCGCATTGTAAAAATGAAATTTAACTTCTGAAATTTTGACAAAAAAATGGAAAAAAACAAAAAAGAAATATTCTACATTGACTACATACTCTACCAACTATCTACATTGTCTACGCAAAAATCAATTGTCCTCATTAATTTCGACACCGACATGTCGACAATTGCTAAATACGCGTAGACGTACCATACTGTTCGTAATACCAACGAAGCCGAAAATTTTGTCACAATCTGGATCAGCTGACCGTACAATTTAAAATAGTTTAAATTACGGCAATAATTATGGTTTGACAATTTGCTATAAGGGAATTGCTTCGAGACCCCACGAAATGTGCTTAGATACGAGATGTGCTTAGATCATCGAAATTATTTATATATCGTAACGACAGGGGTTACAGTTATGCATAATCTTGAGTAGTATTTTGACCGCAAATCACCATAAAGTAATAACTCCCAGTGAGAAATTAAGTAACGAAAACTTATAGGTTAATATGACCTACTGTCTAAAGCGCTAATGAATGCGAACTATGCCGCAATACGTATACTGTTGTTGTTGTTTCGTGATTAAATAAACCATTTTGGTCGTGATGAATATATTCTCACATATCAAGTAGATTACATCACCAATATGTAATTTTAATTCAATAATCATAACTCTGCGCAGATAGTATCATCGAAGATGATGAGTTTCTTAATACACGATAGTTTTACACAAAATAAGAATACAAGGTAAGGTGATAATTCGTGATATCATATAGTACGACAACAAATAACTTTTCAGCTACTCAGCCTGTAAATACCATAAATCTTTTCTATAAAAGATTAAAGGTTATTTAGCGAAAAAAATAAATAAATCCAACAACAAAATAATTGTAATCGCGTACACGTAACCGCATTACAACTTTCATTTACCACAACACAACAGGCGCATTCAGTATATTGAAGTGTGTAAGAAAATTTAAATGACCATATTGACGCACATCTATAAGCAAGTCGATTCCCATCCGCCTTTGCCATTACGGATCATTCTCCTCTTACATATTCAACATCGTTGATCGTGCACTCTGATGACTGACATACAAATTCATCTACGAGCATATGCGAATGACATAACGCATAATATGTAGTATTTATGGATATGTAAGCGGGTTGCTGTTGTTGTCATCGACGTCGTCGTCGTCGTAATGCACTGTACGTACAGCAATAAATATCGAGTTGAAATTACCGACATAATAACAATAATAAAGAAAAAAAATTGTTCAAACCTCAAATCAAAAACACTTATAAATTAGAAAATCGATTGGAATGTTGATTTGATAGTTGAATAGTCGTGTATACACTTCATATACGTACACGAAATTGTTGGTGTTGTTGTATGATTTCTTAATATTTTTTTCGTATAGTTTATTACAAACTATCAGTTTTGGTTAAATAATAATAAAAATAATAATTTTTAAAAACTAAAAATTAATTTTGAAAAACTTGCTTTTAATAATATTTCTACACGATATACGAACGGCATAAAGGTGCGTATGGTGAAATTCATTACATTTTTTTTTTAGAGACAAGTGTTTTATTTTATAGCTGTGATTATGTAAGAAGTGTGCACGACAGGTTTTTATATCGTATTCTTATTACTCTACAAATGACTTAGATTGCGAACACTCTTACATCAGTACGTACTATCTGATTTTTCAGCAGAATCCAGACGAGCCATTTGAAGTTAGTAGGATTCATCCAGACCGCTGCATAATGAACGCGACGCGTTCGAGGTCATTGGGCACTATCCAGAACTTTAGCCGAAACCAACAAAAGTGCCAGCTGCAACAAATAAAGCCGGCTGATTTGATATATATATATATATATATATATATATATATATATATATATATATATATATATATATATATATATATATATATATATATATGTAGGAATTTTTGTTTACGGAGTTAGTTAACCAAGTCTCAATAAAAAATAGGAACACCACAATTAGATCAACACAATTTATTATTAAAACACAATTAATGCTTTTCGATACGGAATCTTTAACACAACTAATTATTTATCAAAAATATTATCGTACGACAATTTTCCGCATTACCAAGAATTACAGTAATTGATGGAATTTATGATCAAAAATTGGAAAAACAATAACAACATTACTACTACAGTAGTAACGGGGTGATCCCACACGGCCATCCTATAAATCATCTGGCCCAGATGATTTAACCTCGTTACATACTTCTTCAATACTCTCATCACTGGACATGCTATCGTAATAAATTTTTAAATGCTCTGCCGAAGTTGAAGTTAGTAGTGGCCCTTCCGTCTGTCCAATCTTTCGAACGTCATACCTTTTGTTATCTTTCACTTCAATAATTTCGTAAGGTTCCAAAAATGTTGATTGTAGCTTTCCACCAGAGTTAAACTGCGCGCGCTTGATGGCAACAATTTCGTAATTGTTATAATTTCGCTGCATCCCTAAGATTAGTACGTTCTTCATTCAACTGCATAGCAATTTCCTCTTCGAATGGACACATTCCAATGCTCCTCTGGAATGAATTGTTCAGAAACCTTTGTAATTTATCAACGTGTTTAAACCAGTCATTCGGCTTAAGACGAGACAATTTAGTCAATGCTGGTATGATTATTCTGTTTAGCCGCTCCGCTTGGCCATAGCCGGTTGGCACACCAGTCGTTATCATATGATGCTCGATATTCTCTGAGCCACAGTAGTCTCTAAAATCGTTGGAAACAAATACCGCACCTCTATCACTGATTATGCGCCTTCGTTTTTTGTTATTCTAACTTCTGTATAACTTCTCCGGAACCGCAGTGTTCCGAGTCACACAAATTTTGAAAAACTGTCGATAACACATAAAATATAACGATAGCTTTTCTTCGTTGCAATTAAATGTCCTAAATGATCCATTTTACGTTTCGCAAAATGTCCTGGTTCCTGCACGTTACAGGTGACGTTTTTTTACTGAAGTAGTAAACCGGATGAAATTTTAGGTCTTCTGAACATTTCTGCATGAGTATGGCACCTAATCCGAACTTGCTCACATCGGTGTGAAGCTCAGTGGTAAGAACTTCTTTCAATTCAAAAACGCAGGTTTCTCATCAACCCCAAAATGAAATTTTATATCTTTTCGTAAAATATTGGACAGAGGTCTCGCCATTAGGGCATAGTTTTCTACAAACTCACGAAAATAACTAGTAAGTCCAAGAAACCGGACATCTTTTAAATTTTTAGACTCGCTAAATCTTTCAATCGCCACACTCTTTTGTAATGAAGGCTTGATGGTCCCACCTTTTATTTCATAACCAAAATATTCTATTTTGGACTGTAAAAATTGACATTTGCTACATTTAAACTCTAGATCATAACTTGCAGCCACTCACATAACCTTTTGAAATCTGGTCAGTGGCTCTTCTTCAGTGAGAGAGGGAATTACTATGTTATCCATATAGACACACACTACTTTTTCTCGATAAAGCTCCTGAAAAATTCGATTTATGATTCTTTGAAATGTGGCTGGTGAATTGCACAGCCCAAATGGTACGCGAAGGAATTCGAACTGTCCAAATGGTACTATAAATGAAGTATATTCAATCGAATTTAGCGACACAGGAACATGGAAAAATCCATTGCAAAGATCTAGGGTGGTAAAAATTCGTGCAGCTTCTAACCTGTCAATTTGTTCTTCAATTAAAGGTAACGGATACCTATCCTTCACAATCTTTTGATTCAGTTTCCTATAATCGACACACACACCCTTTTTGTGTCGTCCTTTTTATTTGCCAGCACTATTGGACTTGCATAACACGAATTGCTATTGAGATAGTCGCCGAGGCCTTTGATAAACTGGAACTTCATCTTGAAGAACAATTGTCATCTCAATCTCGGTGTCATTACGGAATTCTTTGCTGGGCTTATACGATTTTATCAGCCGTGCCACTTCGATTTTTGTTTTAAAACTATCCAAGTGATTGAGTATTTGCCCAAAATTACCACATAAGAAACGATACCATCAGCAACTATGTGGAACACCGTATAGTAATTGTCATCATCAACACTAATATTTGTGTTAAAACGACCAAGTGTTGAAATATTTTTAGCACCAGCACCGCTGAATATTGTAGTGACTTCCACAAAATCAGGTGCACCTATTTCCTTATACTTACTCGCTGACAAAAAATTAATTCGCTTCCGTTATCAATGAAGGCGTAGTTCTCTATCCTTAATAGTGACTCGCTTGTAATCACTAGCTAAATAATCCATTTTGTTCATCGCGGCACACGATTTTGGATTATTGTTTTCACTTACTGTAACTGGTTTAGTACAATTTGGAGACAATACATTAGGACTAAAATTAGTACCCCTCTTCTCCTTCTTGTAAGTGGGGCGGGGGTTACTTCGAAATTAAAATAGGAACCCCTATTTTTTATTGCACTTTCGGATTCTACGGCTTAAAGTAAATTGTCGAATTTTTTTAAATATTGTTATTACAGCGTCACCTATCATGAATCGAAAAAAAATGTTTAAAGAAAACCTACGTATAATCCAAATCTGCAATAAAAGATAGGGATTCCTATTTTAATTTCAAAGTTACCCCTCGCCCCACTAGCAAGAAGGGCAGGAGTCGTACTAATGTATGCCTCCCCGAAATGATTTTCGAAATTTTGAAAATGGACCTTTTTTCGTAGAGTGCTTATTTTCCGAGATATTTGAAAGTTTCAGCTTAAAAATATCACCCGGAGGAAATGTGAGGCCCCAGGCCAGTAAATATTTTGAGGCCCTTTAGACGCTACACTTACCGGCAGAGTTAAAAATCCGAAGACCAATCACAACATTCGGTAAAATATTGATCAGTCCTAAATGGATAATTTCTTTCAGCAATTCGGCTGGTTTCGTTCTGAGTTTTGAGCTGACTTTATTCTTTTTTTGGAATAATCTGTCCGAAAGTACTTTGGCATCTTCATTCATTTCATTAAATTTCAAAAAAACCTCGAGCAGATTACATAAGGAGTTAATGGATTGAAATCGACGCGTTACTCCATCTATTATTGAGTCTGCCACCTTGTTAAATATTTCGTGGAAGTGTGATTCAACAGCTTCTTGACACTTTAAATGTCGATTTTCTGCAAATTCTAAAATAATATCATTTGCAGCCGCAGTAGTTTTGAAGGATTCTTGAAGGATCGATTTCCATTGATTTTTGATGTATTGTATGGCTCGAATTAGGCCATTTATATAATCCTTCTCTACATTTAAAGTTGCTTTTCGAGCTTAGATAATGAGATTAGTTTTAAGAATTAAATCCAATCACCTCAGCTACTTCATCATTTTGATAAATATTTTTGAGAAGATCGAATTTGAATTTACGCTTCTGCCGAAAGACTATTCAATTCAAATTCATTTAAAGCTGATATTAATGATTTCATGTGCAATGTTTTTAACAGCGTCTATCCGTGCAGATCATCGGGTTTTCGATATATTGTGTATCGCGGAAATGATTTTGTAAGACTTTCCATCTCTTTGGACTACCTACTTAGACTAACTGCTTCTTTGCAAGATTCAACTGCCTCAACTCCAACTAGGTTTAATGTATATATGATTTGCACAAGGACAAAATACATAATTGCAATTTTTCGGCAAAAAGGATCGATTGCACCTTTCTATATTTTCCCGCCATATTAGATCCATTATCGTACTCTTGCCCAACACAATTTTCAAAATTCAAATTTAATTCCATTAAGAGGGTCAACATTTGTTTGGCTATTTCATTTCCGGATTTATTTGAATAATTATCGAAGCAAAGAAAGCGTTCTTGAATTAAAAAATCTGTTTCGACCATTTTGACATATCGAATTATTATTGCAGTTTGCCCTTTGTTAGATGAAACTGGCGTAGCATCGGCAATAATTTAATAATATTTGGTTTGTTTGATTTCATCGATGATTTTATTTTGAACAAACGAACCACAGATTTCGATAAACTCGTTTTGAATTCGTTTTCTTGTGATGTTCGAACTTTCGAAACATGCTCTACCAAGACTGGATCATACTTGCTTAGTGGTTCCACTAAACCCAAAATATTACCGTTTTGTGGACTTCCGATACGATAATCTGATCCAAAAAAAAAACAATTTATTTTGATAAAAATAGTATTACGTCTAAAAATCTTTCCAATCCGCAAAGCAGATTAACTATGCGTGTATTGGCTAAAGTCGAATTTTGCGAGTTCTTCCATTGGATATAATTTTCTTTATGTAAATTTGAGCTTCCATGTGATGGTATACGATCATACAACTTTTCCCAAGCGAATTTGGAATTATACCAAAGAGCACAATAAATCGCTTCATATTTATTACTTTAACACAACCAGTCTCTTTTACATGATTCTCCATTTGTCAACATTTTTGATAATAAATTATAAGAAAAACGACGATTCGTGTCATCGTTTGCAGTTATGTTTATAAAGAGCTCCTATATCAGAAACGTCTTTAATTGGATTGCTTTGCACTTCTTCATCGATTTCAGTTTCCGAATTTGGGGTATTATGAAGTGTCAAATTTGTAGTAGAATCACTGGTCACACGTGGCAATATCATCAAAGCTGTTGCAAGTACATAATATTTTCCTTCGATGTTTGCTAATTATTTTCAGTAACGGCTGCTTTTGGCAATCCGTCAGCATTGCACGCCTTGCCTTGAAATCATCAGATTCTGTGTTTTAATATGCTTTGCATAATCTTCATCTGAAATCGTTGGTTTACGACCAGTGTCATCCACTACATCGATCGATTCACTGGCTTCTAGAATTTCCACCACCATCCAATTTAACAGTGTTCACCCGATTCATTTTATTCGCCATGAACTGTGCCCATCACCTATTGTATTGTTGAGTTAACCTTAATCCTGTTAATTTTCCAACCTTCAGTTCGATACGCAGTTAAACGAATAAAATAAATGCAGGCGTATGTAAACCAAATAGTATTTCTGAAACCACGGTGCACACTTTGATAAACACAATTTGCCAAACTGGTTGGGGTCATTTGCCCGCATTTCAAAATCCCGAAATCAAAATCCCGAAATCAAAATCCCGACTTTCAAAATCCCGACTTTTAAAATCCCGACCACCCAAATTCCGATTTTCAAAAGCCCGATTTTTTAAGTTTGTTTTTAATTCGGGCGCCCGCAGACTGGGCTTTTGAAAATCTTTTTCTTAAGAGTGCAATGTGGTAACGACTTAAAATATGAAAACTAATATATTTTTAACATAATGTTTTGTAAGTAATATTTTCTAAACGATTAAGAAGGATTTAAATGCACCTGATGTTTTGGTATAGCCGTAACAGATGACGCAGTGGTGTGAGTAGCCTAATTACAGACAATTTTAAAATATTTTTTACGACTAACTAAATAATAAAAAATATTAAATATGTTGGGAAATTATGAAAAGCAATAAAAAGACAAAACAAGAACCTGTACAATTGATGTTACTCCCACTATTGCGTCATTTGTTAATCCAAAATGACCTGTGACATTATAATGACTCACAAAAATCTACCTGAAACTAGCAGATTTTAGTTTTTATTTTGTATAAATATGGAGTTATTTAAAATTAAATTAAAATTAAATTAAATTGGAGTGGATTATTTTAATTTTAAAAATTATACAAAATATTAAATAAGAGTGGCCTATTAAAAATAAAAATAAATAAGAGAGACCAATTAAAAAAAACCAAAAAATATAAAATAATAATAAAAGGAGCAAAATGAATATCTCATTGGTCAAAACGAACAAAAATAAAAATAAGCTGATTATTTAACCATCAATAACCATCTCCAACAGATGGGCGAAAATCAAACTTATCGATGGTGTTGCGATCAACGGAAAAACCTATTGCATAAAGCAAGAGCAACCAGGGTTGCGTCCTTCTCAAATAATAAGAGAGAGTATTGTTGAATGCGACCTCGATTGTAGATTATATTTGCCTTCAAACGGAGCACAAAAACAAAAAGTTGCTCGAGTGAGAGCCACACCACTGAAAGACCCGGAAAGTTTAAATGAAATTTCCATTCCGGAAACATTAAAGTTTATTGACGAAGATCTTTTTGTATTGTCCGAGAAAGATTTTGGAGAGAATAAAAATATGGACGGTACATTCGAGGTTATGCCGTCTATAATGAGACAGTTATTCTCGATCCATGGTAAAATTGGCGACCAGATCGTACCATTATTAATTTGTATAATGAGCTCAAAATCAACAGAAACTTAATCGGAGATGTTCTTTGAGCTTTGTAAAATTGCTTTTAATTGGAACATCTCATTAAATCCAAAGAGAATTGTGTCAGATTTTGAAAAAGGAAGCGTGGTTGCGGCTAAAATATGTTTTCCGTTGGCTGAATACAAAGGATGCATTTTCCATTTCGGCCAAATATTATGGCGGAAAGTAAACTCCAAACACCTGCAGGTTAAATTTGTAAACGAGGAATCTTTTAACATGCAAATTCGCATGTTGAAAAGCTTAGCATTCGTACCTCCGGAAGAGGTTTTTGAGTATTTTGACGCAATCAAAAAAGAATTTGATTCAGACGCCAAGCGAATTGCAAAATGGTTCTAATGGTTCTAACTAATAAGGTGTGGTTATGGATACCAAGGGAGACCTGAATACAGGACTATATTCCAGAACCATGGAGAAAATTTACCTAGAACTCAAAACTGGGTTGAGGCCTGGCACGCCCGTCTAAAAATAATAGTCGGAATACCTCACGTTGGGGTCTATAAATTAATCGAAGTATAAGCAAAGGAGATGATGATATGCAAAACACGCATTGAGAAGTGGAAAGCTGGTGAACGCGTCCCACTAAAAAAAATGTGGGAAGGAATGGTAAGATTTTAAATGTTGTTGATATAGAAACAATACTGATACAGTTAACTATTTAAAAAATATTGCTCATGCTATAAAGTTACATTAATAGCGCTTAATTTTATTTATTTATTTAATCTATCATTAAATATTTCATTAAAAACCTAAACGTGCTTTTCAGAACGACCAAAAATGAAAACGACTTTCGTCGCGATTTTTTAAGGTTTCTGCAAAATCGGGATTTTGAAAGTCGCGATTTTTTTTTGTCGGGATTCTGTTAATTCGGTCTTTTGTAATGCGGGATTTCGTACCGACGCCGTGTCAAACATGTCAAAACTTTAAGTTAGTTACACCAGGGGGTGCGTTTACTAATTTCAATACAAAAAAGGTATGTTATTCACCGCCAGGAGCAGCACTTTCAAAAAGAAGAAATTACTCCTGCTGATGTTTTTAGAAACCGCAGCTTAAAACTGATGACATTCTTAATCATTTACACAAGTTTAACAAATTGTTACCAGAAAGCTTTTCGAAAAATGAAAGTTCTCATAAAACAGAAGGAAAATATTAATTACAAATACATGAGCAACACTCCAGAAAATTTGGAAGTCATTTTAATATGAAATGTTTAAAGCTTTCTAACACAAGCGTATTAGAAAAATTTCCATGTAATGTAGAAAAGTAGAATTTCTTTGTAATCTACAATAACAATTTTCTTAAAGCTACAATTTGGAGGGTTCACTAAAATTTGTAATCCAATCTCGTTCTGCATTTTCTTCACTGGTTCAAAAACTTTGTTACCAAATCATAAAACGAAATTGACTAATTTATGAAATGTGTGTCTAAAATTGTTTAACATCCGACCTTTAAGGGAAATATATACGTAAAGCTTAATGCAGTTAATAACTCTACCTAATGTACTCTAGCATTTAAAATACTAAAAATAATTAAGCAATTTGGAATCTAAACCATTCTTACATCAACCCGGGTAATTTATACAACAAAAAATATTTGCCTCATTCCACATACCACACCTATAAAAATAAAAGCAAATAACTTTGGAATGTACTAACATAAAAACAGTATACGACTACAGCTCATAAATATTAAACAGAAGAATGTTGTTTCCAATTTCGCAAAAATATTTGTGCTTTGTATGCTATTTTGCCAATGTCTTTAATAAATTCTCGATTTTAATTTTAATTCTAAATATTAATGCTCGCTCGAGCCGATACAATTTTTCTAAATAGAAAGCTCGGTTATAGAGGTGCGTGCGCTTTTCAAGTACGCGGTTTATGACCATCGAACATCGGATCACTCGGTTCATTACTGTTTACAATTTTTATATCACGAATGGAATTTAGGGCATTCGATTTTTAATTTTTATGAATGAAAGTTGTTGCAACTCAAACAGCTGGTTGGGATTTATACACATTATAAATCGATTGCATTACGAAGTATTTCTTATATTTTAAAAGAGTAAGGTAAATATACTTAAAGGTGGGTATAGTGATTTGTTCAGTTTAGTGTAATTAAAATGCAAAGCACGGGAAATTGGTATGGAAATGAAAGCCGAACGGTTGCAGAATAATATCATGGTTTCTGATTAAGGTATATATCGATTATTTCCACACTGGGGTATTCAAATAGTTTAATTCCGGGTAAGATGTTCTCTTTACGGATGAGAGTACCGCAATTTTAAATATTTATTTAAACATTTATTGTAAAGTGTATATACGTTCGACATGCCACACCGCGCCTCGTTATATTTATATTATTAAAGGCAAGATTTGGTAACATTTTTCGAAAAATATATTTTTTAAAATTAGATCGAAATACGTGAGTTGTCTATTTCAAAACTAAAATATAATACACTGAATCGAGTTGTAACAAATTTAGATCAATTTTCATCAATTAGACGATTGGTGAGAAAGTGAACTTTATTCAAAGTCGCTTACGACAGTAATCGAGGTTAAGCATATTCTTACAATTCAGGTCATATTTAAGAATTTTGTGTTTTGTAACCAAGGCTGCATACATATACACTTCCTGAATAAGTTTATTAAATATACCTTCACCTATCACGAGCCATATAAACGCGACTTGAAGGTCCTATATGTAGCATATGTACGTGCGCGGTTGTCACCAATCTACACACTCCAAATCAGACCCATTTCATATAAGCATATGGGAGAAACAAATTACCCATATAGAGAGATTAAAATCTTAAATTGTATTATTCATAAATCGTACACAATAAAATAAACTATTAGTAATCTTAAAATTTGATCAATAAGAAAATTTTGCCCGTATTAGTAACGAAACGAAAGATTTAAGCGACGAACCTGATTTTTATATGTAAATTTAATAAAAAAAAAATTTTCGGTTTCTTTTACTCAATTTTTTGGTTTTTTAGTTAGTTTTTGGTGATAAGAAAACTCGTTTTCTTATATATAAAAATTTAAATTTCATTATTAAGGTCATTTCGGTCATATAAAATTGGTAATCGATTCGTTTTATCGAAGTTTTTTTTTCGAGGTTTCGGATATTAAAATCACGGTCATCATGGTTGCGTGCGCCAAATGATGATCTACTGATTGAATGATCGATGTCTATAAATTATAAACGCTATTTGCATAATGCAAATTTAGATGTTTGCGGTTTGAATGTTTTCTCAAATATTGGACACAGTGTTTGAGTTCCGGGTTTTGTGGCATGCGGATTTAACAAAGGGTTAGTTTACCTAAGTAAATTATTTAAGCTTGAAATTGTAATGGACAATATTTGTTATATATAATTTAATATTAGAAAGGGTATTATGCCTTTCTGCTTTTTTCAGTTTTAAAGAACTATCAGAAACTTAACATAACCAAAATACTACTATCACCACTCCTGACGTTAGTGTAATTTCCCAATCGATAAAAAATGTTGCAAGCGAAAGAAGAGGTCGTCACAGATTGAAATTGCAGAACGTGATTTAATATTTGAGCCATCATTTCAACGTATATAGGACTGTTATGCCGTTATCTCTGTAATGTGATCGAAAAAGTTTTTTAAATGCGTTTGATAGCCCGCCCCAATTTTACTCGTTTACTAGGTGTAAATCCCTCAAACTTCATCGTTTAAAGTATCATGTTGCCGATACATTAAATATCCCTAATTATAGCAATCTTCTGAATTATAGGCTGCAGTTGAGTGTGGTATAGATTAGAGAGATCAACGCCATTGTCTAAAGTATCACGGCAGCGAGGCATTAGTTACCTTCAGTTCTAGCAACTATCCTAATACCAACAATTATCTTTTTGAAGTTTGTTCGCTGGCGCCAATCAATTTCGGTAATCATTCACTAAATATAATTATATTTAGGTCTTTAGATGAGGATACAATGGCGAGAGATCAAAACATTACTGATTGTGCGAAAGTTAAGAATCCGAGAGGAATACTTCTTGGAATTTTGATACACTAGGAGTTACCTGCATGCCCTTATCTCTGATTGGTAGTTTTTATAAAGTTCTTCTTAAAGTCTTTTAAAGTTGTAGTCGTTTAGTATAGTGCGTTCCGGACTTTATACGTATATCAATCCAGTTTAGGATCGTGGGGCTGATCAACGCTTTTACAAGTTTCATTTTCTCTCACGCCAATCGGATATAATGTGTTCCCATAGAGACTACACACGCTATATATAGCGGTAGGTAGGCTTGTTTGAGATGTTGAATTTGATAAGCAGACAGCAGAATACATGGTTTGTTGAATCGATGGTTTGATCCGTTTCTGGCGAATCGTAACAGCATTTCACCTCTGATATGCTATTTATCTTGGAATTGTCGGTTAAGTTATCGAATTGTTCATTGGCAGGGGGGAATTCAATTTTTTTATCAAAAATTGCTTTATTTCTTTTCAAAATATTCGAGTTTAAGATCTATACACTTTTGCATACGCTCAAAAAATTTATCGAAACACTTTTGCCAGTCCGAAGATGATAGCTCCAAAACATGGTTTTTGAACGCTTCAATCGCTTCTTCAGGCGATACAAATTGTTGTCCACGCATCTTATCTTTGGGAACAGGAAGAAGTCATTGGGTGCCAAGTCGCGGCTGTAAGGCGTATGACCCATACACTAGATCGTTTGAGTGCTCAAATACTCGCTTGTTTGATGTGATGTGTATGAGCTCGCATTATCGTGATGTTTTATTTCAATTTATTGAAAAGCTCGGGCAAACAAATGATTATATACCAAGTTGAATTAACTGTTTTTTAATTTTCAAGAGCCACAGTAGCCACATGACCGGTTTTCGTGAAGAAATACGCTACCATTTGCTTCCCAACGCTCCGAGCCCGCACAACTTTTATTAGTTTTTCTTCGAATTAGCAGACCCAAACAGTTGATTGGCCTGTTCTTTCCAGCTCATATGCATATATCCATGACTCGTCACCTGTCACGATCTTGTATACGTTTTTGGAAGTACTTCTAACGGATTTTTCAAGCACTTCGCGGCACCAATCGACACAAACCTTTTTTTGTGCGTCTGCCAACAAATGTGGAATCCAAGGTGCAAATAGCTTCCGCATCTTTAAATATGTTCATGTAACGTCGTATGTACGCTGGTGTTACTAATTACACATGACGATCCGCTTCAATCAATTTTCTCACAGCATCGACATTTTCTCGTCTTTGAGTGAACGTCGTCCGCCATCAAGGATGGTCGCCAAAAGTCGAACGAAGTGATTCAAAGCACTGTTGTTGAGTTAGTCCCTTTCGAAAATCGTAAAAAATCATCACACGAAAATTTTTACGCGATAATTCGATTTTGTCACTGAATTCAATTTGTCAAGTAAATAAAAAATAATGTTGCGATGCGAACTGACAGTTGACTTCTGAGAAACATAACCTCCAAAAATGTTACACTTTTTGACTGGTATAGAGATTTGCATCGGAAAACACTAGTATTACCATTTTCTCAAAACTTTTACGGCAGCCTCAAAGCTTTTACGGCGGCCTTTAATCCTTCTTTCGCACCACTGAACATTGAGGTACTGAAACTTTTGGATGGGGTTCAGTGAGGTTGACTCGTGTATTGTTGAGTAGTACAGGTCGAAAAATGTTGGCCATTCGGTGTACTCTCCGGAAAATGTCGATATGGTTAACTTCGGTAATCTAGCGAAACAACGTATTCAGAACCGTAATTGCATTGTTGTAGCTCTCTTCGTATTGATAACCCGAGTCTTCATCTGGGTCGACCTTGGAAATTAACGATTCGATAACAGTGAACTCTTATACATCAATTGTGTTTTCAACTCCTTATAGTCCTTATTCAGCTCTTGTGTACTAAAGGTCTACTTATGGTTTAAGATGGAGAAATTGTACTTATGTTGTTTAAATTTTACAAACTTGCTATTTCGAAAAATTCCATTTTATTTCTTGACTCACTTGCATAAACTGCCAAGCAACAACAAAGTACCACAACAAATTTCCAATTTCTCGTGTACATGAATTAAACAAAGAGAAAATTTTTGACATTACACAAAGTAAAGTTTGTATACTTTTGTGAAAAATTACAGAAAGATCTCTCATAATTAATTCAATGTTTATACAAGCATCTATCTCGTATATACAAATATTTACCATTTCTTCGTACACACTTTTTGAAAAATGTCTTGTATCTTTTAATATTTTCAATTCATTCATGAACTAGAAATTTTTTTTGAGACGGAAGAAACTGAATGAAATTTAAGATGAAAACAAAAACAAATGAATTTCACTTGAAATATTTGGTCTGTGTGCGAGAACCTGGTTTGGTTGTTGTTTCAGACTCTGTGTACGTAAGAAATTAATTCGCGAACTTTGATCAATTTTTTTTGTCTTCTGCTTGTGCAGTAAATGGGTACGGACAGATCCGCTTGACTCACTCGTTTGTATCTTATATAAAATATATAATTCCAGTCTTAAAAAATATAAAATCGCAAAAAATTATTAACTTTTGTTGTGGATGTTCTTCTTCGCTAAAATATTTCAACGTCATCACGCGCTTAAGGTCTTCTTAGTTGTTTTATTATTCATCTTCGTCTTATATTTTTATTAAAAACTATTTTATAGTTGTATTGCTAAAAAATCAACCGAATGTAAATAAGCGTCGCTTAATTCGTCGTTTATTCAAACAATTTCGAAATTTTCAGCTATTTGTTTAGTAATTTGGACCTTGTGCGACCAGTCTTAACAAAATAAAAATTCATTTACCTACATCCACAAATGTATCGGAGGGGGCTCCATTTCTGTCGTAAATATATAAAGTTGTGATTTGAATCAACTATAGTAGCGTATTTATTTCAGATACCATTCATCAGATACCGTAACACCCACTTGTAATACACCGCACAAGCTAGACATGAAACAGGTGGCTATAAATACACCAAGCGTATATTACTAAACCCGGAAACTACATCACAATAATTTAGGTAATTAAATAGTGTTTTTGAACAAATATTTACAATCGGGTATTAAGCTATCACGATCTGTAATCAAATTTTAAATTGGTTTAACCTTCACATTCCTATTCCATTTCTTAAAGACATTTATAAAAAAAATCGACGACTTCTTTTAGTTGTTTACACATATTTACACTACAATATGTGTGTCTTAAGCACATATATAAGACAAGTATAACATTCTGCTAGCCATTAAATGAAATAACTGTTAATTGTTAGTAGGTACGCGTTTTAGTTGGTAATTGGAATTTGACTAACTATCGTATGTTATTGTTAATGAGAAATTCAAATAGGGAAAAAATTGTTTAATTGAAATGTAACAGCATAAAGGTGGATTCGATTATGTTTTTTTTATTGCACCTGTCATTAATTTAAATATAGAGTGCGAATTCTAACGCTCCTTTCTAATCACGCATCGATGGCAGCATCAACTCATTTGTTGTTTTACAGAAGGTCGTATACAAGAAGATTTTATTGTGAATGTTCCTACCATTGCCATAAATTATTTACTAAACATATAAGAAATGTTCTGAGGATGTCAATAAATCATCTCTCTGAAGACCAACGGTTAAAACACGATGGTTGCAAATAAAAAGGCTTTTAATGGTCTGCCCAAAATTTCAATTTTTTACTTATGGCAATACCGCTTCTGTTATGACACAAAATATACGCAAATTATAACTATAAAGCAAATTTGTGTCACCCGCAAATAATAACCTCGAATTAGTCGTATGGCTTCTAAATTTTGAAAACAATAAAAACAAATTTATTACTGCTAAAGTGCTAAAATATAAAGCTTAATAGGTCAAATTTTCAAAAAAAAATTCAAAAATAGTTTTAAGTGGAAATATCTGAACTAATTGCAGCTTGAATTTCAATTAAATCTCGCCTCCTAGTCGATTCATGACCACTTGAGCTATATCACCAGAATTGCTAAAATTTTGACTACACTCCGACCAATTTTCAAAAAATTTCTATCTAGAATTATCTGGATAAAGTCGCCTGATTATCACCTCACAGGCACTTGATATACCTATACTAGCGAATTCGATGAAGTTTTGAATACAAAACTGTGACATTTGAAGAAAATTTTTACCTGAAAGTATCGCGATAGTGTCGTTTGAACCTAGTCTTACACGTGATTCACAAGCACTTGACGTATATCCCAGGATTCGTTGAAGCTACAAAACTGAGATATATCCAGAAAAATTGTATCTGGAATTTTCTGGATAACGTCGTTTTAACATTTCTCTTAGACGATTCACGAGCACTTGGCAAGATATTTCCAGAAAAATTCTCTTTGGGATAATCTGAATATATTCGCTTGAAAATCATCTCATAAGTGATTCATTAGCACTTCATATCACGGTATTCGATGAAGTTTTAAATACCAAACCGAAATATTATAACTGAAAATCCTTCATTTGCAGTCAAATATTCAACGAATCCGGCGGTATATGTAAGCGCTCGAAGAATTGCCTGTGAGGCGAGATTCAAACGAATATATCCATAAACTATAAATTTACATTTCGGGCTGAAAATTTTGTTAGCTTAATGTTAGTTAATCACAGTTAGTTAATCAGTTAGATTAGGGCTCTCGAGGCTTAATAAATGAATGTTCTAAATGTCATGACAGATTAACATGACACATTTTACTGTCGCGATAGTGATATATTTTCGGGCTGAGATGGAAAACTCTCCCGATAATTATGGTTTAGTTAGAGTTTAGATCTGACTAGTTTATAGTAATTAGAAATGTCATGACAGTGTATTAAGACACTGCTTGCTCTCGCGATAGTGACACTTTTTCTGGCACGATAGTTATAGTTTGGTGCTGCGACCTCATTTTTATGGCTAGCCCGATAGCTTCATATACATGCTCGGATGTAGGTTGTAGTAAGAATACTCGTGGCGTTCTCTTCGTGGAAATGTTAATATTGACAACTGACTTGTGGTGTAGTTTGATGATATTTAGTTGATGGGGTTGTACGATATTACCAAGGGTTTGTGCTGATTGAAGTGTCCACCGATAGATGTCACAACAGATTGCCGTGAAGGCGTTAGGTGTTTAAGGAATTTTGCATTAACTCGCGTAATTGACTCTGAGAAATGACTTGATTCGTTTTTCGACTAGACTAAATTTTCTAGTCATCAATCGAATACCGATTTGATGAGAAATGGGCCAATTCGACATTGGCTTAATTGTCACCCAGTTTTACTTTATCTCTCAGGAATAATGGATATGGAATTTTTCAAAATTATTCATTACACGCTGAATGGTTGACTTGCTCGGTACATTAACAACAAAAAAGGGAGGATTAACAACAAAAAAGTCACGTAATCTTCTTCACGTATCCACAATTGAATAATTATTTAAATAAAATGTTTTAATAATTTTAGCACGTTGTTACAGCGTTAGATGCTCCATAATAAATTGTTATCGACCACTCTTTACGATTGTCAAATGAGAACTGACAACTATCATTCAAAACAACATTGCGGCCGAACAAAATCGACTTTGACTGAAACTGATTCTTACTTTAATAGTTCGTGTGTTTTACTAGAATCATTTCTGAAAATACATTTAAATTTTAACTAACCTACGAATAAATCATTTGACTTCAGAAGACCAACGGTTTTCAAATTTTTATTTTTGAAAACAATGCAAACCTTGCGCCAGCGCTGCTGTGCGTGAAAGTGTACGCGAAAACTTGAGGAAAAGACTCATACAAAATGAATGAAACTTCTTAGATGCTTTCACAGAATCTAAACTGGACGTGTAATTACTTGTTCGGGGAATAGATTCTACCGATTTAACGACGAAGGCTGCTTTAAGCTCTCGGTTACAAAAAGGAGCATCTGGAAAAATCGCTTGTCCCCGTTAAATCTCATAAGAAATCCCAACACAAGCTCGAAATAGGAGGCGCTCGCCTAACATATGAATTTTTTAATAAAACCACTGACCCCGTTTTGGATGAAGTTATAGAATCGATGTAGTACAGATGTTCTTTCATTCAACTGGATTACAAAATTTCTCCGTAAAAGTCAAGAAGTTTACAAGAAGCACGAGGAAATAACTATCGAGACAATATGAAAGACAGTTTCTCCCAGAACTACAGGTGGCCAAAAAGTAATAGATGAAAGCCAAACTGTCCAAGACAATCCTAACGGCTCTTTATCCAATGTTAACCAACTTCCCGTTTTTAGCCACTATAATTGGATGTCCAAATATCCCAATTTATACCAGTCCACAAAATCTATTCGGTCACGATTAAGGGTATGTTCTGATTTCTCAACATAATCCGCCGATTTTTTTAATTAAACAAGACCATCGCATTCCAATTCCTGGTGTGAACATTCCTAGTGCCACATTGGTTTTTTCAAATCCGAATCAAAGGGATAACCCACGAAAAGCTCTTCATTCAATGAAACTCACAGATAGCGATAATACAAATCCACTTTATCCAAAAAGGAAATAGCTCTTTGACGCCGATCCAAACAATTTTGAAGTTTACGGTTTCGTCTTTCGTCCAGAAATGTTTGCATTCGTGAAAAATGGTTGTTGACATTTATTAGAGACCACTCTACGGATTTTTGGGACGTTTCACGAAACGGGCCTTTATCTCGCTTTTTGAACCACGAGTCTGCGAAACACTGCGATTCAAGGATTCTGATCTACATTGACTAACATGCACACCCAATTTCATATGGTAGCGTTGCAGTTTAGATATTCATCAGTCGAACGACTGTGCGTGGTCTGTCAAAAATACGAACAGTTGTGGTTAAGATCACATTTTAATGTGCATAGCTCGTACGATATACCGGGGAATCGCCGCTTACATTACGTAAGCCGAGGCCTCCAACCAAACATGGAAGAAGTTCCGCAATAAAACGAAGCCAGCCCGGAAAAAATAGCAGAGTTGCATTCTAACCCAAAAATCACTTGAGGGCATGTTGCTTGAGGGCGACAGATGTCATGCGCCTGGATTTATAGTCAAAGCTTGGCCGAATTGTAATCGCCAGTCGGACAACTCGAACGTGGATCGTTCTCCAGTTCCATTTACATCTTGAAACCAATCCTACCGAAATTGAACACGTTAACATTTCCACTCAAATTGATCCCAAACCAGCAACCGTGACATCAATCATTAAAACGGGAACAAGAAATACAACTTTACATAGCTCATACTTTTAAGAGCGAGCTTAACCTAGGTATCGATTTTTGGGTCTAATTTAACGTAACACCGCATGCTGTTAGTTAATTATCACCACTTTCTCTGGATAACAATCGACACAAATTCTGAGCAGCCAGAACTCGAAATAATAAAGTATCTTTGTCCGTCTTTCGACAAAAATGGTTTGGGGTAACATTTTTGAGCACGATTCGTGGTAGTGCAAGATTTAATATATGCAGAACTAGACAAGATATCGAAGATTTGAAGATAGGAGTAATTACGAACAATTCCAGGCCTTCTCACACCAAATTAAATCCCATAACGATAAAGGACGCCTATCCACTTCCATTAATAGATGGCTTACTCGGCCGCCTACAGGACACTAAATTTATCTCACTCATAGATCTTAAGGATACCTTTTGGAAAATTCCTTTGTCAAAAAAAATCCTGGGAAAGACGGTTTTTACGATCTGCTTCGGCGTGGCCGACTGCCAAAAAGCATCTGAGCAGCTGAAGATACTAATTGCAAGTACCGCGATGAACCTGGATTAATCGAAGCCATTTCATATCCGATGTAATGCCAGCATCCCGAAGGCATAAACAGGGTCCTATATCAAATGGATGGCGAAGGAAATGAAAAGCCCATTGCCTTTGTTTCACAGAAATTGAATGGAACACAAAAAAATTATTCCATTACTGAATTAGATTGTGCTGATGCCTTAATTTCCATAAAAAAGATCAGCCCAACTATTTCAGTTTACTATTAAAACTGACCATGCGTCTCTTGGCAGGCCCGCAAGTTAGAGCCATAAACTCCAAACATTATAATTTCAATATTGTTCGCGAGAAAGGTGCGCTTAACGACGTTTGTTAAGTTTCGTACTCTGTCTAGAGCATTTTGAGATACACCAGACGAGCTTTGTCAAACCATGGTAACTATCTCTTGACTTTGATTCTTCTCATTTTCTCGATGCCGATTACGTATCGCTCAAAAATATAATTTTGGAACACTCTACAAAGTATCTAAACCTGAAGGTGAAACATGATAATATTTACATTCGGATAAAACCGCCTAAAAATACTACGCTAAACGAAATCTCGTCTTGAAAGTTATGCTTCCCAAAAGGAACTGCAATGAACTTATATTGCAAGAGCATTTTGATCCAACTGCACCTCATTATGGAATTCTCAAGGGTGAGCAAGGAGTAATTTTTTGTAATACTTGTAAAACTTCTATCTTCTCTCATCGATTAGTCCTTCTAATATAACAGATCGGCCAATGCAAAAATTGTATGTCGACTTGTAAGGGTATTAGCCTTGTTCGCGGGCAAACATAATGTTCTTAATAGTGACAGACAAACTCACGAAATTCGTCTTCCTAAAACTACTCCATAAAGGGGTTAGTTTCGAAAATGTTGACTTTCTCAAAAGCCAATTTTTATGTTTATAGGATGCCGAACAAGGAATTGGCAAGGAATTTAAGCAATTAGTGGACCAATTTGGAATCAATTCTGTTTGAACGGCTAGTTACTCTGCTCTCTTAGCGATAATCAGTAAAATCAAGCATGTGCCGCCGCAGCAGTTGTATTTGGGAGTTAGTATTTCGAAGATACTGTATTGAAGCTTGAAACCAATACTAATTCAGCGATACATCGGTCGTAGTTTTATGCGATGTAAATTATTCTACTTTGCATTACTCCGTGGTGAGTTAAGTGTAACGGATTTGATCAAGTGGGTTGCTGCTGTGTCGAGCACTTTTTCTATATGTCCCAATTCTAAGTATTTCTGCATAAATTTGTTGTGTTCTCAATAATGTGATTCGACGTAGTCGTGCTGAGTCTGAACAAACTCTGCTATTATTCCTGTGTTGTCATTTGAGATCTCTTTGCTGCGTCTGAGCGCTCATTCGAAATCTCGCTTAGCGACGATTGCTTCGCTGTGCTCGCCATTGCTTGTAACAATTGATTTGCGGATTATCCATCCTATATTCTGAACGAAGTTATAAATTGGGACCATGCTGAGTGATATTTGTCCTCTTCCTTACAATTAAATATGAAATTTGGTACATAGGAAAATGAATTTTGGCTGAAATTGAATTTTGGATTGAGAATTCTGGCCAATATTTCAAATAATCCCACATCAATATGGCCGAAGCTTTTTTTTACAGTTTTTGGCCTCAAAAATTGCTAGTATTTTTGCATTCTAAATAGTAGATCTTGCCAAATTTTCCATGCAAACTCGCACGTTCCCAATCTAAATTGTAAAGAAGTGGACGTGTAACGTTCAGCATGACATACCCTAGAACATCGTTCAAAATACTTATTAGAGTAACAATAACCTATTAGGCAAAAATAGCTGAGTTCTCTCCAGTAAAGTCAAATTTCTGAAATTCCTGCTAAATGCATCTTATCTTGAATCCAAAATTTCATCATAATTGTTTAAGAAAAGGCGAAGTTCCGTTTAACAGATTTCAGAAGAGTCCGAAATTCACTTTAAAGTCACTTTCTTAAAGCTGATATTTCAAATCTCTAAACTGTTGATGGCCCTTGTTTTAATACAAACAAAACTAGGTAAGATGCACCAACAGTCGACAGATTTCCGGCGAAGCCTGATCAATATTAACATTAGTCGAAAATCGATTATCAGCGGCCGGACGGATCATCTATTATCAACCCAGATAACGATTGACGACGGTTGAGAATGTTGAAATGTCCGTGATACTCGTTAACAAATTTCCCGACGTTTCTACTCGCACTAAGTGCTGAATTTCTGTCCAACTACGGCAACGAATTACAAACGTTCAGTGAACCGTTACGTATACTTCACCGGTGTGAAGTATTTAACATTTATCAAAAGTGTAGCTACACAAATTAACAAATAACAAAAGTGTAGCTATACACACAAAAAATATTACAGGGTTGAATTTTCAATTTTTCTCATTAAAAATAGATTTTTACAAGAAAATGAAAAACATTCATTCAATCATTTCATTCATTCAATTCATTGAACATTATAGAACTTTACACCCGGTCTAGTAGATATTTGATTACCATTTTCACGTGATGCTAGAGATATCTACTAAAATCTACATTTTCGATACTTTCGAGAATTTTGTAATTTGCGGTGTACCGAAGTGATCCTAGGAGAATGTTTTATCGAATTTACAAGAAAATAAAATTATGAAAAGTACAGTCTTGTAGATGTTTGATGACCATTAACACATAATTCTAGAGATGTCTACGCAAATCTGGTTATATTGGCATTTTGGGGATACTTCTGAAAATTTTTAGTGATATGCGGCATATCGAGTGTCACATCGATACCGCAAATCAGAAAAATTCTAGAAAGGATCGAAATGTAGATTTCAGTAGATATCTCTAGCAGTGTAAGTGGTAATCAAATATCTACGAGACCGAGTGTAAAGTTATATAATGTTCAATGAATAAAAACCAATTGTTTTTCATTTTCGTGTAAAAATCTGTTTTTAAAGAGAAACATTGACAATTCAACCCTGCAATATTTTTTGTGTGTGCAGCTACACTTTTATTTTATTGTGTAGCTACACTTTTAATAAATATTAAATACTTCACACCGGTTACGTTATAAGGCGCAACGATACTCAAAACTGCAAAAACTGAATTCCAGTATATGAACTACATCAAAATGTGTCACCTCTCATCGTTATAAGACTCCAAAAGAAAGAGAAGAGCATCCTCGAGTACGAATAGGTAATACAACGAGATCAAAATTGATACTAGTTCCATAAAATTGGACACGTCGCCCCTTTGGATTTTGTAAAATTAGCAACAAAACCCGTTAGAATACTATTCCTTTCGAGTAAAAAAATTGAAAAATGCCTGATTCAAAGGATTGGATCTATAGTTGAGGAGCTGCATACCATTTTTTGGTTATTCATAAGTTGAACTGATTAATTTTAGACAATCATAGTATGACATGATATGTTAAAAGATGTTCGGGGCCAAATATATATAACGGCGATAGTATATACGAATATTGCTACGAATTTCGAAAGTTCAAACTCACTATTTCACTTTTAATGTTGACTTAACAAAAAACAGAGAGCGATATGCACACGTTTTCCCACTTTGGATGTGCCCAATCAACCACCGTCGATTAGGTTCAATCTAAGAATGCGATGAAAATTTAAATTTAATTTGTTTTATATTTCAGTGGAATTTATGTTACGTGCGTCAACATTCTCCGGAAAAAGTAACCGCACTTTGAAATGAAGCTAGCCAAGATTTATCCTAACAATCACATAGCATTTACAATATTTGTTTTTTAAATTGGCATCTCTGTGTTCAGATTTGACTCGAAACAAACATATTTTAAATGAAAGGGGGTACAAACGAAATGTAAAGGAGTGTGCTTGAGCGAAACGGATGGAAAAAACAAAAAATAATTTTTAAAAAATCTAGTAGGTATTAAAACAAAATGTAAAATTCTTCTCGTTTTCTTTTGTTCTCATGTTTCTTTTGTCATTTTTTTTGTTTTTTGTTTCTGTTAGTGAGTATGTAACACGAGACACGAGAAATTAAAATTTTGTGAGATATAGAAAAACGCATAGTATTGCCGTACTGTGTGGAGCGGCACACTGTGTATGCGGAGAATCGAGTCCAGCTTAGTTATATTCGGGTCATCTTAGAGTTATCGTTTTGGGTGTATAACGGCATAATCAGATAGGATCGAATTCAAATAAGGTTGAAACCTAGTTGAGAATTAATATAACTGATAATTTAAATGTAATTTTAGGTTATTTGGGGCAACAGGTAGATACCAGCTTCACTGTCTCATCAGACTGCAGTGACCAAACTACAAAAATATTGAAAATACTTTAAACTTACATACAAAGCATAATGACGATGCCCTAGCGAATTATTAAGATTCGCTGCGCATTTGTTAGCCCCTTCGTAACCTCGAATTGTATAGTATATAACGCATGCAATTTTTTAATATTAAAGGGCTTGATTAAATCACAAATAAAAATGGCGGATATATTTATCGTTTTATTTCGTTATTGTTTTTCAACTCTTTTTTGAGTTGAGATAACTCGAAACTAGATATATCCAGATTGAGATGATCAAAACTCGGTGTATACAGTTATACACTAATATGTTTTGATAAATAACAATCGTTATTAAAATGTCAACGAAGTTTCAGTACTCATTCGCCATATGTTGCTAGGGTAACAAATTTAAGCAATATGTATGAATGAGAAAACTGTAAAACAATATTTAATTCGATTTGTGTTAAAACTATCTTGAATTTACAACACTGTAAACCACTACATACTCTAAGCGACTTACCTTCAAACGACCTTCGTTTTTTTACGGAAGTAATAAAAATTTCTCATTGGCTTCAAAAATGTATTATCACAAATGCTTGAAACAAACGAAAGTGTCACACTATATTTGATATCACAAACTAAAATGAGTTGACTCCAATTTCCATAATTTTCAGGTCGAAAACAAAAGAAATCTCATCAAATCGTTTTTATTTAGTAGTAAACGTCAATAAAACAATTTTTTTTTAATAATTTCATATCTAAAAAAATATATAATTTTATTGTTGTATATATTTCCGTTATAAGATTAACATTTTAATTATTTAAAAATGTATTTATAATATTCTAATACATAATAATGTATATTATTCGTTAATTAATAATTATTTAATAAAAATGGGGTATTTTTTACGTTAAAAATACATTTAATTATAATTAATATTTATAATAATAATCTACCTAATAAGGCACATTTTTTTGTTATATTAACTGTCAAAATTTTTGGTTGCGTATATAATAATTTTTGTTTATTTATTCGTTTAATAATTGTATACATAATATATTTGTGGAATTTGAAAAGTGGTGTCTTTTGGTTAACGGGGTTTTACTTATTTATTTTGTTTTGACATTATTTCGATTTTTGTTTATGTTCATTCATTCATTTTGGCACACTTAACGAATTTTTATTTAGATTATTTTTTAGTAATTGTAATAAATTTAATAAAAATAATAATAATAATCATAATTAAAGAGTTATACAAATTTAAATATTTTACATTATTTATTTATCGTCGAGGCTTGCCGAATGTGCCAGAATTGCCTATGTTTCCATTTGTCATAATCATTTGACGCCGGTCTAACGTTCGTGAACTATTGTGATTATTCATTTGTTGGTCGTGATGGTCGCGTGGATCTCGTGGATCTCGTGGATCACGCGGATGATGATGCCCGTTTGTATTTAAATCGAGGCCGGCTACCATTTGTGCAATTTCACACTCTTTTTTCATGTCGGGTGGATTAAATTGGAGACTAGCTAGGGAACCGTGACTACGGCTACGATGTTCTTGTCGTATCGAATAACTAAATGCACGCTCGTTTAAATGCCCTTTTCGGCGGTAGATACCGGTACCGCCAGGGGATTCGGCTCCTGAATTACCTGAATCGTCTAGGCCGGCGGCCGCCGACTGTGCTAATTTGCGACTGCTCATCGAGAGCGGCCGAGGCTCTGGAATTATTTGGGCCGGTGGTGGATATGCAAATAGAGGAGTGGCTACCGGCATACCAATTGGTATTCCATTCATTTTGTCTTTCTTTTTATTTTTTTTACTTCTTGGCGGTTGTAACGTAGCGTACTGTTGTGGAATCATCATGTGCGGAATTGCGTGTGGTGGTGGTGGTCCCATGTGATGTGGTTGTAGAATTGGTGGCCCGGATACTCGTCGATGGCTAAACGTATGGAAGCCTCGTCCGGGATGAATCATTGGTCCATATATAGCTTGGGGCGGCGGTGGTGGTGGCTGGCCATGCATTAATTGATGTGGTCTACCTAGTGTGTGGTGATGCGGCATCATTGGTTTAGGACGTATTAGAGTACCAGATAAACTTTGACTTCCCACACTCTTTTGTTGTTTCTTCAATGTGTCTTTCTTTTTCATTCTAAGTTCCTCTTTTGGCGGAGGCGGCATAGGAATTGGTGCACTGATTTGGCGCGCCCGTGCAGGTCGACCTAAAGTTGATGCACCACCACTATATATATCATAAGGCCCTTCCATTCCTAATCCATCTAAACGGTCCTGCGATCCTGACCAAACTTTATGATTTTCGTCACCATTATATATAGAACCTTCTCCGTCGTCCACGACATCCAGATCGGCACTGCTTGCATACACTGTAAATATAATAAAAAAATATTGATAAGTAACATGCGATCGAAACAGGAAGACGGAAAATTTTATTTAAAAAAAATGTGTTGAAGGCGAAATACGCGATCTATCTCTAATAAAACTATAATTATGCCATAATTGCATCTCAAAACCGCCATCATCTTATATATACGTACATAAATACATTAAAGTAAAAAAAACCCAAGATTAATCGGATGTGATACGGTTTTATGGTTGAATAAATGTGTTGCAAATTTTCTAACCTATAAATTATTGTAATACAAAAAGTTTTGTATGCAACCAACGCCAAATGAGCGATGAAAATTGATCGACCGAAAAAAATTATTTGTAGACGCCACCTGACACGGTTTATTAGTGTAAGAAGTTTGTTGGTTGCATTCTAAATCTACTCAAAATATTTTGGGTGAGTTCAATTTTAATGTCGTCATTATTTTTTGCTTTTGTCTTGTTTTGTTATTTCAGTTGAATTGCGGATTGGCAAATAGCAACATGTGAATAAATATTTTTTGTTTGAATAGTTTTGTGGTATGTTGTAATCGCGCAGTGCGCAAAAAAACTAATAATGATAGTAATAATAGCTGAGTACATAATAATAGCAATGATGGTTGGTAATAGTAATTACATTAAGTTTTTTTTTTCAGTTTTTGGGGTCATGTGTATGGAATTTTATGTATGCAAGATGCAGATAATTGGTTGCAAACGTTAAGTAGAATTTCTTAATTATTATGTTCGTGGGCATGGGGTTGTGGGTTTTTGGCGCTGTATGCATATATAAATGGAAGAATCCTTGAAATCAAGATCATTAACGTCCGAAACTAACTAAACCTAAATGCTTAGTTTTAAGAGCGTTTTATGCAAATTTTGAAAGTCCATAAACTATTTTTTGGCGCTCACACCATATTCATATAAATTTTAAAGACATTAGCATATAGATGTTTACGTATTAAGACTAATCGTATAGGTGTATAGTGTGACCGTGAAAAAACGGTTATATACGTACGTTTCTCTAACAACCATGAATCGCAATGCAACGCTCTATGAAATGGTATGTTATTAAAAGTTCGAGTTGTTGATGTAGTGTGTAAGTACTGTAATTTTTTTATAACGTACAAAATGATATGTTTACATTTGGTTGCGTTCCTAATTGATATGTGATTTATATTCTTATGCGGTTTGTTAGTCTTGAGTTTTTATAGCTGGATATAAAATATTTATGAAACAAGGCACGTAGCGTATCTTGACTCTTTTAACCTCGAAATTATCATACGACGATTCTAAGAAATTTTTTAACCTCAAGAAGATTTGGATTTTAATAACAGAAGTCTGAAGAACTTAACAGTTGGTTATATTAATCCGGTTATATCCAGATACACTTTAGTATTGGACCGAAGTTGAACATATTAAAATTTTAATAATTAGAAAAGCGACGAGCATACGGTTAGCCATAATAAACTCAGGATCTGCAATACCATTAAACGGAACCAAATCAGATACACTTATCAAGTAAGCTTAACGGTTAGTTATGAAGAGAAGGCGCTACAAATTTGGTTGTACAATAAATTGGATAATAATCTCCTACCTTTTTCAAAAATATTTGTACATCATTAAATATTTTTGCTTTAGGGGTTCAAGATCAACGGCTTTACCTAATAAGCGATACACTAAATTTTTTAAATCAACAAATCTTATTTGTTAGTCCAGAGTGAGCTCAAAATTATTTCTATTTGCAATTTGTGTGTTTAAACTTTCTAGGATCAAGAAAATTTAAAGATGTTACGACCAAATAATATTTCACAAAATATCCAAATCCTCATCCATAAGGTTAGTGGAATGTGTAGATACATTAGTCCTAGCACCTAATTTAAAATAATTCTTAACAATAATTACCCGTTGTTCAATCATCGTACCGATATCACATGCTGTATAAGATAGCGGAAATTTCTCAGCGGAAAATAAGAGATTTCGCTATTCGCCGCAAGTGGCAGCACAATCACAAAAGAGAAATTATTTTGTTATATAATTACCAGCGGAAATCTTTTATTCATTTTGTATCTCTTTTTCACTAAATAAAACATCCCAGCGGAATAAAATATTAAAAGTGATCCTTAAAATGACAAATAGATTGATCTCCGAAGTAAACGAACTGGGTAAATAAAATCTTGAAATTTAACAATATTCCGTCTTTCCGCCATTCTAAAAGAATGACGATGATATTTGGATAAAAGTATTGATCAGGGGTCCAAAAGTTAGGACAAAATTCTAGGATCTGTTCATGCTGGACTAAGCTAGGCCATTTCATAACCAATACTTTTGAAATTTTAAATTTTTTTATTAGTTTATTTTCTGTCTTTGGCCAATATCTTAAAAACTTCCACTAGCAACCAATACTTTCGATTGTTTTTCTAATAGCGTAGGTCATACTGAGACTACCAGGAAAATTTTGTGAAAATTGATTGATTGGAAATGAAGATTTCCGCTGGTAACTATACAACAAAATATTTTCTCTTTTGTGATTGTACTGCCACTTGCGGCGAATAGCGAAATCTCTTATTTTCCGCTGAGAAATTTCTGCTATCTTATACAGCATCGATATCACTCCATTAGAAAAGTTAAATTCTACCCAACAAAAATGCTGAACAGCGCAGAAGACTTAGTGAAATAGAAAAAATAGCATCACAACTTAGCAATGAAATCGCTAAGTTAAAGAAAGAAAATGAGGAGCTGAAGAGAGCCAGATTATAGAAGCGTTGGAAACTAATCATAACGAAAACAGCACATTTGCCTGTACTAACGCTGAGTTCCGCACAGAAGACGAGGAACTTGCAAAAGAAACGATCTAGGAAAACTGAAAAGCAGAATTCTTGCCAGAAGATGTGGAGCATTCGCAAGCAAAAAGTAATGAAACTACCAAACCAGTGCTACTACCACCAACAACACCAGCAACAAGAACAACGCAAGATTGCAATGAAAACAAAGGTACGTGTTTAAATCTAAGCTTTTATGAAATCGATGTCCACAAACTAATATAGAACAGTCGCACTAAACAATAATGTTTGGTAGATAAATACAAAAGATCCCGACGCATATAGAGCTTTAGCTATAAAGTTCACTGAAAAAGGTAAATAATGGCAAACCACGAAGATGAAAATAACCGAGAAATAAAGGCTATGACCAGAGGTTTTCATCACACTTGCAACACGGTCACTTTTTGTGGTTGTAATTGAGTCTCTTGAAGATGTGCTTTTGTTGCTATCCAATAACGCATATTTTGCTTATTGACAAAGCCATTAAATTAAGCCAAAATTCAGCTTCATCGCTAACTTTTGCAGAGCCAAATCGGAGTAGTTTCGGCGATTTAAATGATCATGAGGATTCAGTTCTTGAATTAATTTGATCTTATAAGGGCGTAAACCAAGATCTTTACACCGCAAAATTCGCCTCAATGTGGTTTGAGAAATCTCCAATTCCTGTGAACGGCGTGGAATCAACTGATTTGGTTCATTTTGCACTGAAGCACTTACGGCTGCAATAATTACGGTCCTTCGACTAGTGCGTTGTCCCACTGACACAGGAACATCCAACATAAGACCCAAAATTGGAGTAAGCGCTCTTAAAATTGCGACCACCGACTCAGAATTGTGGTAATAATTATTAATAATTTACAAACGTTGTTCGTTCGTGAACTTCACCATGCTAAATATTTTAACCTTGACTGACGCTTTGAGGTTGACAGATCATGAGAAATGTTCAAGGGTGCGTTCGTTTCAAAATACACTCAAAGATATTACGGGCCAGTAGACGAAAGAACAAAAGACTGTCCAGTTTGCCGGAACGGCCTGCATGGTGTATAATCTGTAGATAACAACACCTGGCCGAGGAGGAGGAGAGGATGCAAAGTAGCGGTACAACTACAAAGATTAAGATAATAAACCGCTCCAATCGGCTCAAAACAATATCGTTACAAGATAAAGGATTCCAACTAACCGACCAGGAAGAAGTTCATACTTGAATTTTATGCGGCAGTCAACTAACGCTACTAAAAAAAATCTACTCAAAATGTTCCGAAATATAATAACGATGCCTGCAATACAAGGGCGTGGTCTAGAAACTATATATGACCTGTGATTATGAATGCTACCATGCTATTCATTCAGGAGGCAACGCTAGAAGTGGATCTACCGTAGTTATTAAAAATAATATTAAACATTACGAAGAGCCTGGTATTGAAACAGCCATAAAAGTTGAATCAATCACCCACGGTATCATGTTAAAACCGAAGACTACATTCGACTTTTAAATTCACTATAGGACCAAATTTTATCATATGCGATTGTTTTAATGCAAAGAATACCTTTTGGGGATCCAGACTTACAACCTCGAAAGAAAAATAGTTATTTAATGCAGGACACGAGAGCAACTGCGAATCTTACTCTGGCGATCAACCAACATTGACATACACAAAATACCAGATCTTGACATCTTTATAACAAAAAGGGTTTTAGAGAATTGCACATGCATCGAAAATAGTAAAAGACTATCATCTGGCCACTCACCTGTGATCATGACTCTAAGTAAAATGATAATAAATAAAGATAATTCCTCAACACAAAAATAAGCTCAATTTTCGGTGCAAGAAATTAAAATTAGTTTTTGGCTTGTAAATTACACGATGTAATTTACGAGGTTCTTGACAAGGAAATTACATTACACAAGCTCATGTTTTGCATTATGTAAAGTAAAAAGCAAATAAAACTTGTCTTTTTCATGACAAGCGCGCTATCTCTTACATAATTGAACAATCATTAAAATTGACTGTGTAACGTTGTAAATAAAAAATAAAATTTAATACGTCAAATAATTTGAGGTTATTAGCTTTCTTGTGTTTCATAACATCGTTTTGATAAAGTCAAATATAAAAAAAGAAATATTGCCACCGAATTCCACTATTCGTGCCACCTTGAATCCATCGCCCCCTGTTGCTTAAATAGTGGAAATGCGTGGTTTGTAAAGGAAAGTATTCCATATCGTGATTCAGAAAGCGTGTTTCAATTTTTTCGCCACAAGGACTTTCGACTTAATTGATTTTGGATCTTCTTCAGACGATTTCCCGATATCATGAAATTAATTTTTCGATAAGGTTTGCGTAAATTGCTCAAATAATTAAGGCCGTCTTCGAACTGAAATATGTTCCACGTCAATGGAAGGTGGCAGAAGTAATCATGATTCCTAAACCAGGTAAATCAGCAAACTATAAAAAATCTTATAGACCGAAATCACTTCTTCTGTTCATATCAAAAATATGTGAAAAACTTCTGTTCAAGAGGCTGAAACCAATAATAGAAGAGAGATGTTTAATTCCACCACACCAATTTGGGTTTAAAGAAAATCACTCTACAGTTGAACGAGTTCACCGAATAACAGATGTCATTGAGAATGCACTTGAGAATGAGCAGATCTGATCCAGTATTTTCTTAAATTTAGTTCAAGCTTTATACGGCTTGAATATAAATGGCACCGAGACCTACCTAAGCAATTTTATCAAATTCTTAAATCCTTCATCTCAGATCGACACTTTCGAGTTGAACTTCAAAACTAGGTACTCTGGACTTAAAATAATATCTGCATGTTTACCACTTGGACCTATTCTGTTCCTCCTTTAAGCGAGAGATTTACCGAATATTCAAAGTACTACCATAGCACCATTTGCAGACGATACAGCTATATACTAGCAGTTGGAAATAATATTTCGGAAACAACAAGCTTCAACATGTAGTTAACACAACGATAGAACTGGATCCACGTGGTTCTTTACTCAAACCAAATTATATATGCAAATACAGCAAATACTTTGGCATAACTGTCGATGCTAAGCTAAGATGGAATAAACACATCAAGACGATAAAAGAAGAGTTAAACATTAAATATAAGAAAATGTACTTGCTCATGGGTAAAAATTGTGAACTCTCAGTACACTACAAATTGCTTCTGTACAGGCAAATGTTAAAACCAGTATGGACCTATGGTTTCCAACTGTGGGGTTGTTTCAAGAAGACCAATGTACAAATGATACAATGTGGTTTTCAAAATAAACTGCCGCGGGGATTTGTGACTATTCTATAGTACATTAGGAACGACAACCTGCAAGGACTTAAATATGGAAGACGTCATCGATGAAATAAAGAAATAAGCAAGGAAACACGTACATTAATTATTTTGACATGCAAATGCAGATATCCGTCGTATGTTGGACACAGCCATTGGAGTGAGAATACTCCAAAGGTAGAAACCGCTGGAGCTGAGCAGGCAACCAAATCGGCCTCAAACACAAAGCACTATACACATCAATGCAACAGTACGACGTCAGCGCACCTTTCGAGAGAATTGTCATAGATTTGGCGGAACCACTAAACCGATGGTATAATGGAAAGATTGAATAGTACGCTGGAGAAACATTTAGCAAAGTTCGTGAATAAAAATCAGTGCGACTGGGATCGATATATACAGTTGTTCTTGTTGCTGTTCCATCATCAGCATTGTATGGTTAAAACGACGTCAATAAAATGAAGGAAGAACTTAATGAGATACACAAATTTGTACGAAAAATATTTAGGTTAGCAAACGATCGAAAGAAAGCTCGGTATGACATACGTGCAAACATTAAAACGCTCGAAGAAGGACAACTGGTTTAGCTCTACAACTCGCAAGAAAAGGGTTACCACCCAAGCCCCAATTGGCATGGGAGGGGCCATATAATTTGAACATTAAGTTAAACAATGTGCTGGTTTGGATCTTGTTCGAACTTCGAAGGGGGTAAGGTCACGATTTCGCCTATTGGGTGTAATTAAGCGTAAATTGTTTTATTGAAATGTTTTGAGAAACTAGTGACATCTAGGTTTAAGTAGTAGCATTAGAGGTAGTTTTGTAACAGTTTAGTGGCATTGGAAATTATGGCAGAACTAAAATTCGAAAGTTTAAAGGCGAAAGTAAACAGTGCGAAAAATTATTAGTGAACCTTAAAGTGAAATAAATTGTTTGATTTATTGTAAATTGTGTAACATGAATTAATAATCCCGGGGTCCCAACATGAGACTTTAGACATAATACCTGGTCCACAAGACATACGAATAGAAAGTGAACAACATAGGATTTTCGCCATCAGGCCTGACCCCCAAGACGCACCTAAAATACGGGACGGAAGAATGAACGGGCTGGCTCCTCGAATGTCAAAAAGGACACAAGTTTACGAATCTAAACACAAGCATAGATGGTCCTTTTGTATCAACTTACAAAACCAAGCAAACAGCCTGGAAAGCTCTGGCAAAGCTCAACCAAATTCCGTTGGCGAGATAACGAATAGGGATATGAAAACGCTCTCAAGGACTAAAGAGGTTATTGAAATGAAACAAGAGAGTCCTTTTGAAGGCTGTCTGCACTAAAAGCAGAGATCAGTGCAATGCAAAGAGGATTGGAATGCAGGATACTGTAACTATAGACCTTCCAATTCAATGAAGTATTATAAGAGCACTTAGTGGTGGCTGTCGTTGAAAGAGTAGACGAAGACGAAGATATATCGTCCAATAATTGGAAATTCATTAAACTATGAGGGAAAACCATGGACTCGCTCCGGCTTGCCGAGATGGAGCGTGGCACTGGGATCGGGTAAATTTGACATCTTGTGCTGACAAACGGTCATTGGTCCTGTACAAAAAAGCTGTAGAGAGCCTAGGTGAAGTGGTTCTAGACTATAAGAATTCGCTAAAGAGGATATACCCTACAGGCCTTGGATCCCAGTGGAACTTAGCAACCCGAACGAAATTCTGGAACTGCTACAAATTAGCAATATGGAACTGCCGACCTCCGACTGGAGAGTTACTAAATTGGACGAACTAAAGGATGATTATAGGTCAGCTATTATCATATTAAATAGAAAATCGCTGGTCAGAGGAGGACAAATGTAGTGGAGGTTGAAGTAAAAAAGCAAGCGTAATGTTGAGGTAGATTAACCTTGTAGATTAGCCTCCATCACCCCAAGGCAGCTTTGGCTGCGCTTACGTTCAAACTAGGAGCAGAACATTGTCCTAGTTGAAGAACTTTGGGTCAATGGTGACCAAGTACTTGGACTTAGGACTCCCAAATATAAACTGATCTTAGCGAAGAAAGTACGTACAATTTGTTCTTGCATTCTTGCAATGATTTGAACTGCCTGTCATCAATCATCTGCCTGTCATCAAATTACAGATGTGTAGGATTGAGATGGATGGTCAATATCTCTGGCTAATATCAGCTTACCTTCTGCATGATGGGGAAGATATTCCACTCGTCATTTAAGGAAGATCATTAAAGGAGGCTCACAAGAAAAAATTAATCATTCTGTGAATACACACGAAACTGCGTTAATCCTTTTATCTAGGAAATACAAACTCCCTCAGATCGCACCCTCCTAGCTTAAATGGTATTGGACTAACCTTCACTGATAAAGCGAAAACATGCCATTTGAAAAAGATGGGGTTTGGAACCCAATATAGGCTCTATATTTCTACTATAAGGCCAATTTTATTATACGGGGTTACTGTTTGGTGGCCAACTTTACATATTCTGTCCAGCCTAAAATCCTTGGTGAAAGTACAACAAGCAGCAGCTGCCTTGTGTGTTAGTGGCGCTCTTATGAGGAGATTCATCTATTATAAGAAACAGAAACTTCACAAATAATGCTGACTGTACCATCCCGTCATCTTCCTTTGATCAGAGGTTTAGGATTGATATTCCCACCATAGAGGACGAGAGAAACATTTCTCAATACAGAAGGTGTTAATTTCCTACCGATGGTTCTGGTAATGTTGGGGTAAACCTCTCTTTTCGCCTCCCGGACTACTGCAGTGTTTTTCAAGTTGAACTAATTACGATAAAGAAGATCGTTGACTGGATGAGATATCATGTAATATTTGCAAGTTATATTCGTATTTCTACGGGCATTCAGGACTGAAAAGGCGGATAAACTCGCCAAATAGAGTACAACCTGCCTCACCGAGCAGGGTGGATTGCTATAAACCGCTCGCTACTGGCAAAATACTGTTGGCACATGATCCAACAGTACCTCAAATGTAATAATTGGGCAGATCTGGCCAAAACTAGACCTGTTAAGATCCAGGCAGCTAGTATGACATTGTCTCATAGATAAGCATACGGGCAGAATGGAAGGAGGATGAAACTGTTCTTCATTTGCTTTGCACGAGCGCTTAGTAGACTGAAATTTCTTGGAACTCCCCTCCTAAACTGGACGTTAAGGAAACTTCGTTGAGAGCTCAAGATGGTTCGATGAGTAGGGAAAATAATGTAGCACGGCTTTCATTGTGTTTCTGCCAGGAATTTAGAGGAACTACTCTAACTAACCTAACCGAGCAGGATTTATGTGTAATTAGCTCGCAATCGACCATTTAATTGCAATCAGTCCACCATTCCAACATCGTGAACAATAATGATTGTAATAGTTTATCGTGCAGAGACAACATTAAATCGTGAAACCTCTTGGGAGGCAGACAGAAGAAACGACTGCCGATACCAGTTTTTAAAACAATGAGGTTCATGCATCACATGGTCAAAGAAACTCAGGAGGTGTTTTATATAGTAGCAAGTTTAGAATTGTAATTATAATTAAAAAATATCAAATCACAAGGATTTTAGATAGTTTTTATTTAAAAAAAAGTAAAAGCGTCCTCTAGAATTTAGTTTTAAAACGATCACATGCGATCTCACCCAAATTGAACTTCTAATTTAATTGTCAAAGAATTTCACCAGTTATGAATATTACTTTATTATGACACATACCAGTGTTACCTGTTTTCTCAGTATTATCACACGACTTATATTACATTACCTCCAGCAAGTACATCTTTTTAACAGAAAAGACGTAAAACTTGAATGGCAGGCATCAAACACAAATCGTTAATAGTATAAAGTTACATTTCACATTGTGTAGACGAACGTTTGCACACTTACAATACGTAAAGACATAAATTACTTAAGTGTGCGTTTATATAAAATGAATGTACCTGGCTCATTTTCTTCGTATAAGTTTAAAAGAAAAAATCAAAACCTAAGACAATGTTTTCTACATACATCAATCTATCCAGTTTACAAATGATTGATAGACGCCCCAATACACCGATTTCATAATAATTTCGAATTACATCGTACCTACATATATTAAGACTCATTCAACAAACAATGAGATACGATATTATGAAGATCGCTTAAAACAATGATGAAGACGATGTTGCTGTGTACGATCGATGTTGTAATTACAAAAACGCTGTAACATTTCTTGTATTTGTGCCGCATTGTAATATTCTCCGTGTATCTTTCACAATCTTCGTTGTTTGTTTACCTGTATGAGTATGCACCGCACAAGAAATCTTAACAACAATCTTATTGTTATTTGTGTGGAATGATCATAATGAACTGAACGTATAATATCATGCCATGTTACCCATATGCAATTGTAAGTCAAGATGCAAAAATTTGGATCAACCGATCGTGCGAGAAATTTTTTTTTTCTCACGTATCACTATGCGCGATATTACGCGATCGTATTTTTTGCAGGTGTCTTCCGTAATGGGAAATAGAGTTGCGAGTGTCATCGAACTGTATACGATCCGTATCGCGTACGATTCCTATTTATAAAAATTTCACCTTTCAATTTAATTATTTATATAAATTTTTGCTATTCACTCGCGTAATAAACATAAACAATTTACCAGCAAATTAGTTAACAAATTACTTCCTCACCATTATTGAATAAAAAATAAAATATCCAAACGGAAGTGATAAATTATCGATTCAAATCGTGCGTATGTGTGTATACACCTAAAAATTGTATGTGTAAGACAATTTGTATCACATTTCTTTAAGAAAATAATTCAAGTCGTTTTGCTGTGTACACACAAACATACATACACCTTTAACCTTGTCCACATGTTTTGTATTTTTTTCGTATTTCTTAAAAAAATAGTTTTCCGTTACATGCAAATTTGTGTCACCAACCTTCACAAAAACAAAAATCTATTTCTCTACTCTTATATGTACGATTGCCATGAGTCAGGAAGTATTGTTAACTCTTTGAGACAAATTTCTTTAGAAACCCACATTTCTCTACTTTAGTTGTTTATACCCAATCTTGTACACCGATTCGTCGCCATTTCTATAAAAAAAACATAGCTTTACAGTTACATGGCTTACAAACTCAAAATACAAAAATAAGTGATCGTTAAATAAAATAAAATAAAAAGAACGAATAAGAAGAAAATTTTTTTATTTAAAACTTTCTTAAAATAAAAATTAATTTAAAAAAGAAATTCCATTCCTTCTGTGAAGAACCAATACGTACCGCCATATTTTATAGCGAAATATAAGTGTGAATTTTATTTTTTTGTTACGTATATAATAAAATACAACATACGATCATCGTCGATCGATGATCACACGTTTGTTTGCAAATATTGCACATACGATACGAGTAGTTTTATATATTTTTTTTTGTTAGATCTCTATGTAAGAAATGGGAACACCGATTATATAAAATTTGTAATTCTTTTGTGCGATCTGTCAAAATAGTTAATGTGTACGATCAAGTAGATCAAATAATTAATCAATGTGCAGATATGTGATAGTTTGCTTTTGTTTTTTGGATGACTATAGTTTGGATTTCTGAAGGTGATCATTAAACTCAAATTGTCTGATTCATCCCTCATTTGTGATTAATTTTCAATTAATTTGTTTTTTTAAGCTGGTCACGTTGAACTTTGGGCAGACTTCGCCATTGTAAACCAATAAACGATATTTTGGGACCTCACATTATGGCAACGCGAATAAATCAGGGAAAATTTGAGGACATCTCAAATTTGTTTTTGGCATTTCGGAAAATTAAAGGGATGGAATGGGACGGAATTGAATCTGCCCTGAGCGTGAAATTTATAATGAAAAACTTTTATAAGAATAAAATCTATTATGCCAGAAAAATTAAATTAAAATAGCGGTATGAAGTTTCTAACGTTAATAAAAAGTGTAGCTACACAAATTAACAAAAAAGTGTAGCGTACACAAAAAACACTTTTAAAAGTGTATGAAAATAATCTATATTTTAAATGCAATTAATTTATACGAAAAAAACCCGTTAAAAACGTTGCACTCCTCTGACAAAATTTGATATGAGAGCTAATCATACACACCCAATTAACAGTCCATAAAGGAGTCCAACCCTTTTTAAATATAGTATAGCCCGTAATACTAATTGGAATAGGCTCGAATGTCTACTATTCGAGAAACTCTAGGATGAACTGTTAATTGGGTGTGTATGATCAGCTCTCATATTTTTGTCAACATATCAAATTTTGTCAGAGGAGTCCAACCCTTTTTATATGTACGAGCTATACTAATTTGAATAAGCTCGAATGTCTACTATTCGATAAAAGTAGTAAATATATTGCGGAAACTTTAGGTTGGACTGTTAACTGGATGTGTATGATCAGCTCTCATATCATATTTTCGCGCGAAAAAGGCGAGCCCAACCCTTTTTATATGTACGGGCTATACTAATTTGAATAGGCTCGAATGCCTACTATTCGATAATTTAGTGCGGAAACTTTAGGATGGACTGTTAACTGGATGTGTATGATCAGCTCTCATATCATGTTTTTGTCAACATATCAAATTTTGTCAGAGGAGTTCAACCCTTTTTATATATACGAGCTTTATTAATATGAATAGGCTCGAATGTCCACTATTCGATAATAGTAGTGGCTATATTGCGAAAACTCTAGGATGAACTGTTAATTGGGTGTGTATGATCAGCTCACATATTTTTGTCAACATATCAAATTTTGTCAGAGTAGTCCAACCCTTTTTATATGTACGAGCTATACTAATTTGAATAGGCTCGAATGTCTACTATTCGATAATAGCAATAGCTATATTGCGGAAACTCTAGGATGGACTGTAATTGGGTGTGTATGATCAGCTCTCATATCATATTTTCGCGCGAAAAAGGCGAGCCCAACCCTTTTTATATGTACGGGCTATACTAATTTGAATAGGCTCGAATGCCTACTATTCGATAATTTAGTGCGGAAACTTTAGGATGGACTGTTAACTGGATGTGTATGATCAGCTCTCATATCATATTTTTGTCAACATATCAAATTTTGTCAGAGGAGTTCAACCCTTTTTATATATACGAGCTTTATTAATATGAATAGGCTCGAATGTCCACTATTCGATAATAGTAGTGGCTATATTGCGAAAACTCTAGGATGAACTGTTAATTGGGTGTGTATGATCAGCTCACATATTTTTGTCAACATATCAAATTTTGTCAGAGGAGTCCAACCCTTTTTATATGTACGAGCTATACTAATTTGAATAAGCTCGAATGTCTACTATTCGATAAAAGTAGTACATATATTGCGGAAACTTTAGGTTGGACTGTTAACTGGATGTGTATGATCAGCTCTCATATCATATTTTCGCGCGAAAAAGGCGAGCCCAACCCTTTTTATATGTACGGGCTATACTAATTTGAATAGGCTCGAATGCCTACTATTCGATAATTTAGTGCGGAAACTTTAGGATGGACTGTTAACTGGATGTATATGATCAGCTCTCATATCATATTTTTGTCAACATATCAAATTTTGTCAGAGGAGTTCAACCCTTTTTATATATACGAGCTTTATTAATATGAATAGGCTCGAATGTCCACTCTTCGATATTAGTAGTGGCTATATTGCGAAAACTCTAGGATGAACTGTTAATTGGGTGTGTATGATCAGCTCACATATTTTTGTTAACATATCAAATTTTGTCAGAGGAGTCCAACTCTTTTTATATGTACGAGCTATACTAATTTGAATAAGCTCGAATGTCTACTATTCGATAAAAGTAGTACATATATTGCGGAAACTTTAGGTTGGACTGTTAACTGGATGTGTATGATCAGCTCTCATATCATATTTTTGTCAACATATCAAATTTTGTCAGAGGAGTCCAACCCTTTTATATATACGAGCTTTATTAATTTGAATAGGCTTGAATGTCCACTATTCGATAATAGTAGTGGCTATATTGCGAAAACTCTAGGATGAACTGTTAATTGGGTGTGTATGATCAGCTCACATATTTTTGTCAACATTTTTGTCAACCCTTTTTATATGTACGAGCTATACTAATTTGAATAAGCTCGAATGTCTACTATTCGATAAAAGTAGTACATATATTGCGGAAACTTTAGGTTGGACTGTTAACTGGATGTGTATGATCAGCTCTCATATCATATTTTCGCGCGAAAAAGGCGAGCCCAACCCTTTTTATATGTACGGGCTATACTAATTTGAATAGGCTCGAATGCCTACTATTCGATAATTTAGTGCGGAAACTTTAGGATGGACTGTTAACTGGATGTATATGATCAGCTCTCATATCATATTTTTGTCAACATATCAAATTTTGTCAGAGGAGTTCAACCCTTTTTATATATACGAGCTTTATTAATATGAATAGGCTCGAATGTCCACTCTTCGATATTAGTAGTGGCTATATTGCGAAAACTCTAGGATGAACTGTTAATTGGGTGTGTATGATCAGCTCACATATTTTTGTCAACATATCAAATTTTGTCAGAGGAGTCCAACCCTTTTTATATGTACGAGCTATACTAATTTGAATAAGCTCGAATGTCTACTATTCGATAAAAGTAGTACATATATTGCGGAAACTTTAGGTTGGACTGTTAACTGGATGTGTATGATCAGCTCTCATATCATATTTTTGTCAACATATCAAATTTTGTCAGAGGAGTCCAACCCTTTTATATATACGAGCTTTATTAATTTGAATAGGCTTGAATGTCCACTATTCGATAATAGTAGTGGCTATATTGCGAAAACTCTAGGATGAACTGTTAATTGGGTGTGTATGATCAGCTCACATATTTTTGTCAACATTTTTGTCAACCCTTTTTATATGTACGAGCTATACTAATTTGAATAAGCTCGAATGTCTACTATTCGATAAAAGTAGTACATATATTGCGGAAACTTTAGGTTGGACTGTTAACTGGATGTGTATGATCAGCTCTCATATCATATTTTCGCGCGAAAAAGGCGAGCCCAACCCTTTTTATATGTACGGGCTATACTAATTTGAATAGGCTCGAATGCCTACTATTCGATAATTTAGTGCGGAAACTTTAGGATGGACTGTTAACTGGATGTATATGATCAGCTCTCATATCATATTTTTGTCAACATATCAAATTTTGTCAGAGGAGTTCAACCCTTTTTATATATACGAGCTTTATTAATATGAATAGGCTCGAATGTCCACTCTTCGATATTAGTAGTGGCTATATTGCGAAAACTCTAGGATGAACTGTTAATTGGGTGTGTATGATCAGCTCACATATTTTTGTTAACATATCAAATTTTGTCAGAGGAGTCCAACCCTTTTTATATGTACGAGCTATACTAATTTGAATAAGCTCGAATGTCTACTATTCGATAAAAGTAGTACATATATTGCGGAAACTTTAGGTTGGACTGTTAACTGGATGTGTATGATCAGCTCTCATATCATATTTTTGTCAACATATCAAATTTTGTCAGAGGAGTCCAACCCTTTTATATATACGAGCTTTATTAATTTGAATAGGCTTGAATGTCCACTATTCGATAATAGTAGTGGCTATATTGCGAAAACTCTAGGATGAACTGTTAATTGGGTGTGTATGATCAGCTCACATATTTTTGTCAACATATCAAATTTTGTCAGAGGAGTCCAACCCTTTTTATATGTACGAGCTATACTAATTTGAATAAGCTCGAATGTCTACTATTCGATAAAAGTAGTACATATATTGCGGAAACTTTAGGTTGGACTGTTAACTGGATGTGTATGATCAGCTCTCATATCATATTTTTGTCAACATATCAAATTTTGTCAGAGGAGTCCAACCCTTTTTATATATACGAGCTTTATTAATTTGAATAGACTCGAATGTCCACTATTCGATAATAGTAGTGGCTATATTGCGAAAACTCTAGGATGAACTGTTAATTGGGTGTGTATGATCAGCTCACATATTTTTGTCAACATATCAAATTTTGTCAGAGGAGTCCAATCCTTTTTATATGTACGAGCTATACTAATTTGAATAAGATCGAATGTCTACTATTCGATAAAAGTAGTAAATATATTGCGGGAACTCTAGGATGGACTGTTAACTGGATGTGTATGATCAGCTCTCATATCATATTTTTGTCAACATATCAAATTTTGTCAGACGAGTCCAACCCGTTTTATATGTACGGGCTATACTAATTTGAATAGGCTCGAATGTCTACTATTCGATAATAGCAATAGCTATATTGCGGAAACTCTAGGATGGACTGTTAATTGGGTGTGTATGATCAGCTCTCATATCATATTTTTGTCAACATATCAAATTTCGTCAGAGGAGCCCAACCCTTTTCATATGTACGGGCTTTACTAATTTGAATAGCAATAGCAGTAGCTCTATTGCGGAAACTCTAGGATGGACTGTTAATTGGGTGTGTACGATCACGTTACAATCTCGTTACAATCGAGAAGTGGGTACTTAACGTCTTCTACTTCAGATCCGCATATGCATTAACAATGATTTATTATGTTAAATCTCTTTAAGTAGGCTTTGCACGCACCATGTTCAGAGACTACTTGGCTCATCGAGCTCGTTAGTGTCAGGAATGAATTTAAATCTTGACCGATTCATTCCATTTTCTTTGCCATAGGCCAATTGCCATTGAATTTATTTTCATTTTGTTTGTATATTGATTATGTGCACTGGCTACAACATGAAAAATACCCACTGGGAGGACGCCGGCTAGAACCACAACATCATATTTAGGAACTGTTCAGTAAACCTTTATTACTCATAGTAGGATATCCCTCTGAACACTTTCTAATGATCTGATGTGGTGACTATCGGTTAGTCTATCGTACCATTCTGTCTATCATCCAGTCTCTCGCCAGGGAGTGAAATAGTTTCTTAGCGTTTCATATACGTTCATCAAACTCAACTCCCAGATATCTCACAGTTTCGAAGACTTTCGACCGTTTAACGATATTGTTGGAGGCCGAAATTTAACGACAAATTTGCCTTTGATGTCGAAGTTTGATTCTCGAACGCAATTTCATCAATGTCATTAATCATGCATGTCGAGTTAAATATTCCAGGCAGAGGACCTAGAATTGAGACTTGAGAGAACGTTGCTGAAGTAGCAATCAACTAGCGACGAACTTACGCAAGGCCAAGGTTATCACATGCTCCAGTGATGTCCTGGAAAAAGCTCTTAACATATTTAACTCTGGGTTTAGAGCTCTTCAGAGTTTCGCCATAACAGGTAGCAACATTATAGGTCTGTAAGAGTTAAAGTGGATCTCTATCATCAGGCTTCCTGATAACAATCATTTCACCTGATTTCCATACCTTAGGAAAGTAGCCTAATTTCAAGAATTATTATGCTGGTTATTACGATAGACCATGCGAGTTGAATTATTTCAGCGTTCAAGTTGGCAAGTCCTGGTGACTTGTTTCGTCTAATGTAGCGATCTCACGCATAGCGGAATGTAACTCTGTTTCAACTGGTGTTTCATCCGGTAGAATACAATTAAGTAAGCCTCCATATGCCATTACTACCATGTTCAGTGACATATCGAACACCTAATTTTTCCAAGATTGGAGTTCCACTAACTATTACTACTAGCATTGAAGTCTCCAATTATCATTCCTTTTGGTGTTGACCCGATACAGACTCTAAGATTGCTTCGATTTTATACAGTTGGCACTCGATTGTGCAGTGGCTATCACAAAACTGGCTAAATTTCACCATGTTCAGGGTAACATTGTGAATATTAATTGCAGTCTTGGGGTTCTCAGAGCAGCCTGTGGTTACTCTGACTGTAGCAGGTAAGCCACTGATTAACCCATTGACCAAGTGTGGTTCTTGCATACATATAATATCTATTTCGTGGTTTGGTATGCGCTCCCATATGTTGAGGTGGGCGATAATTTTGGCTAAACATCATACTTAGTATTATAGATTTGAGACGTTGCACAGCACTTTTGTGTCTGTTACAGGTAGCTCGACTTCTACTTGGTGATCATATGGTTTTTGCATTTCCTTGCAGCTTGTACAACTGGCGAGTTTGTTTTTATTTCGACAATAAGGGTTGTGTGTGATCATGTCGTATACAGTGAGAACAGGTCTTTGTATGCCTGAAATTCTTTGCATTACGACTGTATCGCTGACTTCTAAAACACCTATAGTTGGCGTCACAAACTCTCTCACACGGCATCGTAACCAGTCCATGTGCAGTCTTCCGCAATTTAGCAATTCATGTTTTTGGTTGCCGGTTCAACTTCCATTAGCCAGTGAGCGGTCTCTTTAAATATGGTTATTATACTTTTTCGATGGAAAAATTGCAGAGCATAACGATTTGTTAAGAGGAAGCATAATTTGCTGAGATAAATGAGTAGGAAAAGAAGAGGAATATTCGTTCAATGTATCGATTACCAAGTACCCGAGTAATTTTAAGAAATTTGCCCTATCCGATTACCCGGATATTGTGATCGTTTACTCGGGTAACAAATAGTATGGAAGGGTCATTAATGTTGAAAGCCACTTATGCTACAACCACGCCATGCCTTTGGCCGTGCTTAAAGTTGTATATAAAAATTCAAATACCGGAACCGGAACAGAGGGTCCTTACGAAGAGAGGGTAATTTCGTTAGTTTCAGCGATGGAGATGAGGTCAATGATAACGGAAACTTGTTTTGTGAAATCAATTCCGTAACAATAATTGAACACCCTAATATTAAGAAAACATTAAACAAATGGAGGAAAACCATAACATTTTTCAAAAGACTAGAGATTCGGACTGAAATTTTAAATAAAGAAATACTGGTAAAAGAAGGAAAGGTATTAAAGGATTCTGGACTGCACCACACGTTTGAACCTATATCAGCATATAAATTCTGCGCTTAATAAACTTGGTGTTGAGCAAGTTTCCGGAAATTTTACCCGAAGTTCAATTTTACCCGAAGCTTCAAGTGCTCTTGAACCTCTAAAGATTACGCTGTTGCAGAATTAAGTAAGCAGGATGCAAACTTAATTTAAGCAGGAGATATACATTGTTTTACGTGTTCCAACTGAAATAAAGCAACGCAAGATTATAGAAATCATCTCGCTACTTGTATTTCTTCATAAAGGAAGCTACCCGAAGTCAAATTACTATCTTTCCAATTCTTCCAAACTATTATCAAACACACGTCCCTAACCATTATGTTGTCGTTTGTTTCAATTAAAAGCTCGAGACCAACCCAAAGCCACCATTAATAGCTGATCAGATGAAGTGGAATAAAACCGTACGCCATATTATGAATTACAAATATCTCTCCAATCCTTCACTAAAAGGATCATGATGGTAAAAGAATTGAACGGATGGAACAACTTTACCAGTCATTACTAACAATCCGTACCACTTCCACGGCATATGACGTCGCTTGTATAAGTCGAGTATATCCGGATACCTGAGTAATAGTGAACCGACTACCCTACAAGATTTTAATAAAGCTTTGAAAGATCAAATAGAAGTACAGTACAGTGTCTGGATGAGTTATAATGGCCCCATCGATGATACGTTCTCAGCTATAAATACTCCAAGTCCAGATGTATTGGAGCCCTACGATTGAACTACCTTTAATACGATTCCTTCAGTCAAGTCTTCATCATTTGCTGTTGCCTTTGTGTTAAGTACTGCTCCGCCTATATACGAATGGTTTTTAGAAAATTTAAGGCATCACAAGAATGTGGGGCTAACATTAACTCAAACATAACCTCAAGAACCGTGATCTTAACTGAGGCCACACCACCAATAAACCTAGATACGTTTTGCCTTTAATTCTATTATGACCGACGTTACCAAGACTAATCTTACTTGGTTGAGAATATATGGGGCCACTCTAAGTAGCAGCCCAAAGTTTGAAGTAAGATCATTTTGAGTGGAAATTGAATTGGAATTAAGATCCGGTAAGGTAGCGTGAGACGAAGTTATTTTTTGGTATTAGAGACATCTAGATCTGTGTTAGGCAATGGAAAATCATTGACAATGTCGCGTAGTAACTAAGATTCTAGTTGTTCAGTTTGTTACTGCAAACAACATTAAAATTTTCTATGTCGTTTGAGAGCTTAAAACTGCTGAATATTATTCATTATCTCCTTAAAATTAGAATCAAAGCCGTCAAAAAGTTTAAAAACTTCAAAATACGCCTTCTGCAAAAAGCAATTCACCACTTAACGCAAAGCATAGTCAGTACAGCATAAAATTTCCAAATTAGTTAAAATTATGAAAAATTCGATTAATTGACAATGGTCTAGATATAGTCAGTGCTATGGCACACATGCAATGAGTAATGAGTAATCAGGTATAACCCTTTAACCACGTACATACTACGATTGCAATCAGGTAGATCTGAGAGCTAAAACGTCATTAAGTCAGTTTTTCAAAGATCTTGGAAGATTGGCGAAAAAATAATTATCTTGAAAGCTCACGACAGAGATCATACCGATCCTAAAGCATTTAAAGCAATAGGGCTGCTTCCAGCCAATCAAATAAATCCTCAGAAAGGGGTGCCTCTTTGTACGTAAATGATATCGAGACACGAGAAATCCTCACCCTAGATAAATTTTGTTTTGCTAATAAAATCCTTTATGTACGTCACCGTAATTCACACATTACCGTAAGATTATGGTGTAACCCTCGATTGTAAGTTGACTAAAGTAGCTAATATGCTACTACTTGTGACTTGAATTCTGTGATATTAAATTCAGCGTTCAAGTTTTATTGTTAGGAGCTCGATAGGAATTCCACTTAGCATTCCAGGTACGGCATTAATGTTGTTGCAAAACGAAATTCATTCTATAAACTACAAGAAGCCACAAAATCATAATACGGCACTGTAAACTTCAAATATGTTAGAAACTGCGTGCCCAATAAAGTTATTGCATTGAAGGTAAGCGTAAGTGCATAAGTAATGAGGTAAATTGTATTCTAATCGTAAGCGAGCCAACATTATTACCAGACCAAATAATAACAAGGTAATCCATCCGGTAAGATCTTAATAATAATATTAATTATGGTTATTAATCTTTGTTTGACCCTGACATAATTGTTTCGGGCGTAAAATCTTCTAACAGATATGAAAACATCAACATTTTGCTTTCATGCTTTTCACATATCTGGAGTTGCAAGAAATGAATTTGGTGTTTACGAGAAACGTGTGTGAAACCTTTATGGAAAATCGTAAAATTGTCCAAACAGTCATTTCACCATATTATGATTTACACCTGTCAAACCAAACATACCTAACTAACATTTGGAAATGTGTCAATTTCCAATTTTTAAAGTGCCCGCATTTAAGTCGTGTAAGCGAAAGTTACAAAAAACTTTCGAATAGTTCGGTTTTATTATCACTCATGTGTTTCGGCAGATATCTTTCAATTGCTGGTTATTATGCTCGACTGAACTGTGCTATGTCGTTAGAAGAATTTTAAACTCAAATCGGATTGCCTAATTTTGTACCGAAAAAATGTTACAAGAGTTCATGACAAGTTTCTTTTGCAAATGATCATTTTCCTGCTGTCTGCGATCATCAATGACATAAGCAACAAGTTAATGTGTTTAATTTTTTTCTTTGACGCTATTGTCAATGTTCGCACTTGACCTTTATTTTTGAAAATCATTTCTCAATGAGCCTCAGAAACCAAATATATTTCATTTAATTGACAGTGATCATAAATATTATGATCATTATTCTGATCGTGTGATGCACACTGTATTTAACAATTAAAAACTTCTAAGCTAAATTTCTCGCACAGTTCATTCCAGTTTTATTGCAAAACAAATAGAAAACAATTCACATGAAATTTAGGGTGGGATTCTAAATTCGAGCGTAGAACTACATTTCGATCACTTTAAAAGATTGCGATCTTTATACTTAATAAACCCACGATTACAACAATTTCTTTGAGAAATTAGCATAGCATACCGAGTACGTACATGTAAAACCTCGAGATCAAAGACCTTGTTTTGCTATAATATGAATGTATGTTGCATGCAATTATTATTAAACAAACAACATATAACTGCAAAGAGTAACAACAAATTCACTAAACATTATCATTGTTAATTTGTAACGGTTTTTTTTTGTGTGTAACGTACATACACATAATTATATTGTTGTGTAATCATCGCGACAATTATTTGCGCAAAAAATATAATTTTGCTGCATAGAGCGCGCGAACAGAACAAAGCGACAGTGAAAATTATAACAAAACAAAAAATAAAAGAGAAATTAACTTGACATTCGCCTTCACTTTTCAATGGAAGGAAAATTGCATGTGAAGCGGAAAAATCGGTATAAGCTACGAATATTTTATAAGCACATAAAATTACTTACAATTTTTTCCTGTATATGCATCGCCAAGTCCGTTTGGCGGCCCACCACCATTCATCATCATGCCATTTGAAATTCCTCCGCCGCCGCCGCCACCACCGCTGCTGCCACCGAGTCGACCAACGCTACTTAGGGTAGTTGTGCTTCCAGCTCGAGATCTCCATCCATTTGTGTCACCGCTACCGTTCGGCTTGCCCAGTGTACCGTAAACACTTCCCCCACTTGGGGTTCCCTCCAATTGACGCGCATACGAATTATCCGCGTACGCATGGAAACAACATCGTACTAGCGCGTTTGCGGCCGCCTCCCGCTTACATATAAATACATGACATTCGAGTACTTTAATTCCGGTCGTTCGTCGTAATATAGCGGCAAATATAGGCGGATGCTGTGCTTTTGGTGTACGTGCGAACGGTGAATCGAGTGGTAAAAATTTTGGTTCCGGATTTGAATTTCCGCGCTCCGGTATAAGCACTTGTCGCACAGCGGCACAATAGTGTAACGAATCGATTGGAAAGAATCGTGTAACTTGTTTACGATTCTCATCAACATTTTCCAATAGTATTCCATTCGACCAAACGCTCAACCATGAATCGATACCCTTTGCTCCGATGGCACCCTCCGATGGGTATAAACTTTTAAGCGGCTCTTGTATTCCTTGTAATCCATCTTTACTTTGTCGGGGCACCGCACTACCTAAATATAAGACACGGCAACGACATATTGGTGTTGAGTCACCCATTTTGACTTTTTAAACTACGTTTCGGTTTTGTTTTTGTATTTCTTCTTAAGTGCACAACACACAAAACGTATAAGATTAATCAAAACAACAACAATAAAATAAGTTAAGTCTACCCGATCGATACACTGTTAAAAATTCTATTTGATTATGTTATAAATAAGCACACACAAACACAAGTACACGAAACATTCACATTACAAAATTTTTACTATACATGATGTGTTATGAGAGAGGAAAAAACTGCATTCCGATCACGTTCGCGAGGAAATTACAAATGGCGTAGATTTTTCTTTTGTTTAATTTAATTATGAATTAAGTAATTATTCATTTTTCAACAATGTGATTTCTCGATCTTACGTATTTGACACAATTTTGTTATATCCCTGTGATCACACACAATTTATCTTCACATAACGATCTACATACACCAATCACTAAGAAAGCTTTGTTATTTTGAATTTTTTGTTTTTTTTATTTTTAGTCTTGTGACTAATCCATGAACTAAATTAATCCTTTCATTTACCGCACACACTAAATTTAGCACAAAATCCGTTTTAATGCACGATCGTTTATTTTTTTAAAATTTTTTTTTTATTAATATTCAGTTTCCCGGGAAATATAGGATCTGTTCCGATTCTCGTTTATTTTATATTTTAATATTGTTTTATTTTTAATAATAATAAAAATAAAAAAAAATTATATCCCCGATACGATTAATTCAACGGTTTACTCAAGAATGATGGCTGCCGACGTGTTTTCATGCTGAATAGAAAAATTAAGCAGCGCAAAAATACGAAGACGACGAAATAATAAGAAAACCGATTGCGCTGCGCTGATGACGATGTTGCTAGGCCGGTTTTTCTTCTGTATGTTCCTCTCTTTCTTTAAGAATATTATTTATGTACATGGCGCGAGGTATACAATAATATAAGACGGTCGGAATATAAGAGTTAAATAAGATTTTGTGGTATAAAGGTAAGAAAAAATATTAGTGTGTGTGTGTCTTCACACAGGTAACATATTTCGATGTCTTATGTGTTTACTCGTATTTATTGTATTTGGTATAGAGTTTATAAGTTGGTTTCCATGGAATTTTATTTGTATGGTATTTCGGTTGAATTTTAATGGATGTGAAAGTTTATTGCAAAGACGGAATCTTTACATTTGAATGGGAAATTAATTTGTTTGGCCGCAAGGAAAATATTGACCGCAAGCTGTCTTCTGTTGATTTCATAATAAAGAAATGTTTATGCTTATGCAGTTATTTTTAATGCATTTAATTGGGAATGTGTGTTTATAGGCAACCCTAAAGCTAACAGGACCCATACAGCAGAACATTTCAAGGTAGTATGGATAATTATAGGCTAATCATAAGCTAAATATATACTGTATTAAAAAATTTTGGGCTCCATCCGTTCCAACTAAAACGATCGGTTCTGCCAGCTTTAGAAAAAATAGCAGAACACATCAAAAAATGATTTAAAAACAATTGGAAAATAAAGGGTTAATTTTAGGCTAATTAAATGCTGTATTTAAATTTTTTTATTCTGCTCTAGGAAAAGCATAAGGCTTTATCACTTCAAAGCTAGCAGAACGCAAATCGAAGATCGAACCAAAACCGAAATTAGAACGATAAACTTGATCTACTGACATACAAATAATTTTAGGCCCATTATGTCCGAATCAAATGACCCATTAAAAATGTTGGGCTTCACTCGTTCTTGACCAAACTTCAAGTCATTTACTCTAAAGCTAGCTATGATATGATGATATGATATGATAGAGGCGTACAGACCAGCCATAACGGCGATCCTAGGTACGTTACCATAATCCTGAAATATCAACAATCAAATAACAAATTATATCTGAATGCAAATAATATTTCAGCATCATGCAGGCCCAGGCCCTGCCTGCATCCTTAACAGATAAGGTTAGTTAGGAAAGGATGTTAGTCACAGAAACGACTAGGGCGAACCGCAGCAAAGTCATTTTCTAACTACTTAAATATATTAGAATGTTAGTCTCAATTAAATTCACACTCTAGATTAGAGTTTGTTAGTTAATCAATGTAAGCTAGTTGTGTTTGAGGTAAAGAATACTAATATTCATCATATGTATTCGGCATCAGTCCTACTAGACTGGTTAGGTTATTTAATTCACATCTATGGGTCATCTCAGCACATACTGCTTGTAACCTTATTTTGCCCTATCTTCCCATCCAACACCATCTAACCGAGGAACTTCACGTTCGTAATGACACGGCAGTATTATCATACATATGATGATCTAAATATTCCGTCAATAATGTCAAAAAAAAAAAAAAAAAATTAGATACGGTATTGTCATTCAGCTACCTATATTTAAATTCATCCAACTAAAAGCAGGGTTAATTTATATCTAACATTCACACAACTTCACTAAAACATAACCTGAATTCAACCAGAAAGATCGTCGAAAAACAACATTCCATAGCAAAAAGTCTTTGGATCGTTAACATATTTGATTGTATTAAGTTTATGCTCAAAGCGTAAGTAATTAAATAGACCCCCTGATCAAGAATGTTGCAATCACAATCTTCCCTGACCTTCCAGTATGTAAAAATAAAAATAAATTGGATTATATTTGCCGACAACTTTATGGTTTTAAATCAGGACTTTCGACAAAATTTCAATTTATAGAACTGTTTAAAGTAAGTGAAAATTATTAAAATAAGTTATGAAAATGTAATTAAATTTAAATAAAAACCCAAATGGATAACACAATCCAACATATTTCAGCTCAAATGATAAATTTCCCGTGGCAGAAAACTGTTTCCTCCTTTCATTAACATTTATATTATTCCACAAAAAGTCATTTTTGTCACAATACGGTGGCAACCCATTTTGAGTATACAAATTTTCGCTTATTGGGCAAGTTACAATTCGATCTGTTGTAATTTCAAATTTTGGTTTCTCGGGTACCAATATTTTATGTACTTAATACAAAGGGAATTCCCTTAAAATGTCAGTTTCTATGTATACGATTATAAATTACCGTTCACATATATGTAAATATTTATAATAACAATAACAATAATAAATAATTAACTTTTATATAATTAGAATGAAAATTAGAATAAAAAGATACTTCTCTGATTGTATATGTGTTGAACGTAATTTTCATAATAACTGTCTCAATTCACCTGTATTAACAGGTGAACTTCTAAAGAACAAAATTCACTCAAAAATAGCACATCACTCTCACACTACACATTCCTAAACTGATTTGAATTAAAATATTAATAATAATTTATTTAAAGGAGAGACAAAAACACGTCTTTCCTCTACGACGATCAGTCAATCTTCCCAGGTCATTTACTCTAAAGTTAGCAGAACTTAAATCGAAAATCGGACCAAACCGAAATTAGGACGAAAAACAAGATCAGTCGACATACAAATAGTTTTAGGCTCATTATGTCCTAATCAAATGGTCCATTAGAAGACTTTGGGCTCCGCTCGATCTTTACCAAACTTCAGGTGATTTAAGCTAAAACTAGTAGAAACCAAATCAAAGAACGCTCGATATATAAATAATTTAACGCTCATTATGTCCTTTTGGGTTTCACGCGATCTTGACCAAATTTCAGATCATTTATAATCTGAAGCTACCAGAACCAGATTTTAGGTTAATTACACAGATTTTAGGTTAATGCTCTATTTAAATTGTTTTATTCTGGTCTAGAAAAGGCATAAGGCTTTATCACTTCAAAGCTAGCAGAACGCAAATCGAAAATTTGACCAAAAGCGAAATTAGAATACAAAACTAGATCACTTGACATACAAACAATTTTAGGCTCATTATGGTCTAATCAAATGACCCATTAAACAATTTTGGACTCCATTTATTCTTGACCAAACTTCAGGTTTAATCTAAGGCTTCAGGGGGTTTAATCTAAGGTTACCAGAACCCAAATCGAAAATATGACCAAAACCGAAATTAGAACGAAGAACAAGATCAGTCGACATAAAAATAATTTTAGGCTCATTATGGCATAATAAAATGACCCATTAATATATGTTGGGCTCCACTCGTTCTTGATCAAAAACCGAAATTAGGGTGCAAACAAGATCTACTGATATACATATAGTTTTAGGCTCATTATGATCTAAACAAATGGCCCATTAGAAAATTTTGGGTTCCGCTCGTTCTTGACCAAACTTCAGATCATTTAATCTGAAACTAGCTGAACCCAAATCGAAAATCGGACCAAAACCGAATTTTTAACGAAAAACAAGATCAGTCGACGTACAAATAATGTTAGGCGCATTATGTCCTATTCAATTGGCCCATTAGAAGGCTTTGGGCTTTGCTCGTTCTTGACCAAAATTCGGGTCATTTAAGCTAATACTAGCAGAACCCAAATCAAAGAACGGTCGACTTACAAATAATTTTAGGCTCATTATGTCCTAATCAAATGGCTCATTAGAAGGATTTGGGCTTTGCTCGTTCCTGACCAAAATTCAGGTCATTTAAGCTAAAACTAGCAGAACCCAAATCAAAGAACGGTCGACTTACAAATAATTTTAGGCTCATTATATCCTAATCAAATGACTCATTAAAAAATGTTGGGCTCCACTCGTTCTTGACCAAACTTCAGATCATTTAATCTGAAACTAGCTGAACCCAAATCGAAAATCGGACTAACACCAAAATTTGAACGAAAATCTTGATCTACAGACATCAGATAATTTTACGCTTATTATGGTCTAATTAAATGGCCCATTAAACATTTTTTGGCTCCACTCGTTCCTAACCAAAATTCGAGTCATTTATTCTAAAGCTAGCAGAACAAAAATCGAAAATCGGACAAAAACCGAAATTAGAACGAAAAACAAGATCAGTCGACATACAAATAATTTTAGGCTCATTATGGTCTAATCAAATGACCCATTAAACAATTTTGAACTTCATTTATTCTTGACCAAACTTCAGGTTTAATCTAAGGCTTCAGGGGGTTTAATCTAAGGCTACCAGAACCCAAATCGAAAATATGACCAAAACCGAAATTAGAACGAAGAACAAGATCAGTCGACATAAAAATAATTTTAGGCTCATTATGATATAATAAAATGACCCATTAATATATGTTGGGCTCCACTCGTTCTTGATCAAACCCGAAATTAGGGTGCAAACAAGATCTACTGATATACATATAGTTTTAGGCTCATTATGGTCTAAACAAATGGCCCATTAGAAAATTTTGGGTTCCGCTCGTTCTTGACCAAACTTCAGATCATTTAATCTGAAACTAGCTGAACCCAAATCGAAAATCGGACCAAAACCGAATTTTTAACGAAAAACAAGATCAGTCGACATACAAATAATGTTAGGCGCATTATGTCCTATTCAATTGGCCCATTAGAAGGCTTTGGGCTTTGCTCGTTCTTGACCAAAATTCAGGTCATTTAAGCTAAAACTAGCAGAACCCAAATCAAAGAACGGTCGGCTTACAAATAATTTTAGGCTCATTATGTCCTAATCAAATGGCTCATTAGAAGGATTTGGGCTTTGCTCGTTCTTGACCAAAATTCAGGTCATTTAAGCTAAAACTAGCAGAACCCAAATCAAAGAACGGTCGACATACAAATAATTTTAGGCTCATTATGTCCTAATCAAATGACTCATTAAAAAATGTTGGGCTCCACCCGTTCTTGATCAAACTCACGTCAGTTAATCTAGAAATAGCAGAACCCAAATCGAAAATTGGACCAAATCCGAAATAACCACGAAAAACTTGATTAAATGACTTGAAGTTTGATCAAGAACGAGTGGAGCCCACAAATTGTTTAATGGGTCATTTGATTAGACCATAATGAGCCTAAAATTATTTGAATGTCATTTGTTCTAGTTTTGCGTTCTAATTTCGCTTTTGGTTCGATTTTCGATTTGCGTTCTGCTAGCTTTGAAGTGATAAAGCCTCATACTTTTTCTAGAGCAGAATAAAAAAATTTAGATAGAGCATTTAAGTAGCCTAAAATTAACCCTTTATTTTCCAATTGTTTTTAAATCATTTTTTGATAAGGGCTCTGCAAACTTTTGTAAAGCTGGCAGAACCCGTCGTTTTAGTAGGAATGGGTGGAGCCCAAAATGTTTTAATACAGCATTTAATTAGCTAATTATTAGCTTATAATTATCCGTACAATCTTGTAATGTTCTACTGCGGGAACGTGTTTATAAAACTATCTAGATAAGCTTATTAAAGCCTTAATAAATAGTTTTGGGGTCTTAAAACCTTTGGTCCTTCTCGTGAAATTTAACAGGATCAAGCCTGACCACAGGCCAACATTTCTTTACTTTTTTAGTACGCAAAAGAAAAGAAAATCCACCATCCCAGGATGGGTTTCATGATGGTCCCCATGGCTTTAACCTATTAGCAGAAATAAGTTTATCTTTGTATCAGTGCTGCCTCTAGCGGTGAGTAACAAATTTTATTTTCTGTTTTAGTAGGTCTTTCGGCGAGACAACGACTAAAACCTCAACGAGCGAAACCTTATGAGCTTAAGTTGTGCTTCGTTTGGGCCTTTTAGGGGAGCGGTACGACCATCAAAATTTTAGAGGTCAGTTGTTTATTTGTGACGAGAGGCCTATAAAATTTTGGTGAGCGTGCAACTTAAGCTATTAAGTGTTCGCTGGTTGAGGCATAACGCTGAGCAACTTAAAGTGGAAACCAATTGATAACCGATACATTTTGCCGATGACAAATAATTGTTCACAAATGGTCGACAAAATTATCACCCAATGATATTCAGCCGAAATTTCTTTCTTTAAATCCTACATTTTTATTTATAAAGTTATGAAAACCAAAATACTAAAAAATACCAAAATACGTTTTTCCAATTTCCCCTTTCCAATTCTCATGGAAAAAGTAAAGAAAAGAAAACAAATGATTAAGAGACAATTAACCTAGGACAAGCAATTATATTGAGTTTCATGGCAAAACTGAAACTTATTGTCTTTGAAAAATGAGCCCTAATTCTTGGTTTTATCTAGCTTATAAGCAATCTCGAAATAGAGTGGTAAGTTTAATTCGTATCGCTAAGCAAAATTTTTTCAAGGATAAGTTAGATCCCTCACTTCCCTCTAAGATATTTTGGCGTAACGTACGCAATTTTGGCCTTGGTAGTTGCAAAGGGAGTGTTTCGGTAAATTTCAAACCTAATGATGAATCCATGATATTTCCAATATTGATTTAGTACCCGTGGAATCCCTAAATCATTTTTCGTTTGCAAATATATCTATTGCCGATTTGCATTCTGCATTTTGGGAAGTTAAATCGCAATCCACTGGTCTAGATATGGTTAGTTTAAAATTTGTTAAGCGTATTTTTGTACGTATCAAGATACTTGTTACATATTTTTAATTTTATTTTAACGACCTCGTTTAAAATTAGCAATCCTTGCTTTCCCATTTCCGACCTATTAGTATTTTAAGTTCTCTGCCCAAGGCGTTTGAATTGGTAGTAAAAACTAAATTCAATCCCATATCGATAGCTTTAATTGGTTTAGTATTTTTCAATCGGGTTTTAGAAGATTCCACGCTACTACCACTGCTTTACTGAATGTTTGTAAAAGAGAAATGACTTGCCTTACTTTGCTGGATTTTTCTAAAGCGTTCGATTCAATTAATCACCAAATTTTGTTTAATAAGCTTATTTCGAACTTTAATTTTTCTCTCTCTGCTGCTAAATTAATTTTAGACTATATTTCCGGTCGCTTTCAGACAGTTTTTTTTGACAATTCGTTTTCTGACTTCTTGCCTGTCCCTTCTGGCATTCCTCAGTGATCGGTTCTTGGTCCTTTACTATTCTCAATGTATATTAATGGTGTTGCATGTTCGATTCGCCATTCTTCTTTTCATATTTTTGCTGATGATCTGCACTTTTATAACAGTAGTCGCTTAGATACTGATTCGAGTAACTCTAATATTTCTATTATTAATGATGATTTGGTAAGAATTTATAATTGGTCACTATATCTAACCGGCTCGCTCTTAATGCTAATAAATCTCAGTCTATTATAAATTATAAAAAATCTCTACTTCCTTTTTCCTGGAATTTTTCTCGGTGATTCTTTAATTCCATTCTCTAATACAGTTAGAAACTTAGGGTTAATTTTCAATAAAACTCTTACTTGGGGTGACCATTTGATTAAGGTTAGTAAAACGGTTTTTGGAATGCTTAGTTGTTTGTATAAAGTTGTTGGGTTTTCTGATAGTAATTTTAAAAAGCGTATGTCCCTATCGCACCTTCTTCCACATTTTCTATTTGGGTTATGTTGTCTTGTTTGGTATGCTTCAGGAGAATATGAATGTTCTCCAAAGATGTTTTAATGCTTGCACTCGTTTTGATTTTAGTATTAGGAAATATGATCACATTTCTCCCTTTTTGAATTTGATTCTGGGTTGTAATTTAGTTGATTTTTATGAACTTCGCGTTTGTCTTTGTATTTTTAATATTTTTATATTTATTTTTATTGTTTTTGTACGTAGTTTGTAAGTATTCACTTCTTGCAGTACCCTCCGTAACAAATGAGCTTGAGCTCAACATGGAGTGGATTTGTTTTTTGAAAAAGTCTGAGGTTTTTATGCCTAATGGAAGTATTTTTTTGTTGTTGATGTTCATTTATTATGCTTCCATATGTGCTTTTCCTCTACTAAAATTGTTATGTCAATATATCTATGGTATGTTATCGGACACTATTAACGTGCAGTTAGGAGTACCGCAAGGATCAGCTTTAGGAGTAATATGGTTTATGATTTATATAAATGATATGGAAAATACTTTACAATTAGTTAACTTAGTTCTATTTGCTGATGATGCATTGCTATATATCATTGCAGATACTGTTGAGGAAGCAGTTGAAAAGATAAATAATGACGGCTCTTCCATCATGGTTTGGGGATGTTTTACAAGTCGAAGATCATGGATGCACAAAAATATATTGAGATCCTTGCTTACAATTTAAACGACGATTACACGGACGATCTGCCTCTGCGCTGGATTTATCAACACGACAACGACCCCAAACACACATTTCGCAAAGTAAGGACGTGGTTGGAGCATCAAAAATTCATGTCTTGCCGTGGCCAGCGCAGAGTCCAGACTTAAATCCTATAGAGAACCCACAAACAAGGATTCGTTGTGGGTTCATGTTGTGGTGTCAAATCACTCCAGCTCAGTGTGCCGCTCTTACGCAAAATATGGCTGCACCTCAGTGCGGTTTAAGCGTTATCCGACAAAATACTAGTGAACTAACAATTATATAGATAACAATAATCATAGTTTTTGGAACCATTTTATTATTTTTTTATAGATGGCTTATTCAAAATACCACCTAAAAGTGATAAGACTAAATACAATTATTATTATCTTAGAACTTACTGAAATTGAATTAAAGACTAGTTTATTAATTAAGTATGTTAAGTAATTAAAAATTAATAAAGAGAACCAACTTAATAAGAGATAAAATCGTTGCTTTATTTCTAGTGGCTTAATTAAAATACTACCACTGTATAAACAGTGGATTGTGATTTAATTCGTTTTGACCTATGGCCGTTTTCTCTTAAATTTAGCAAAACTATAAGTATTTCAACAAACCCTTCAATGAATATGAGAATTTACAAAATAAAGCAATTCAACATGCAATGTTGTCACCATGTCACCAAGAACAAGTATCTCTACCTGAAACCTCTTACGAAAAAAATATTTTAGAAAGTGAAGCGCTAGATAATGAAGGCTCATCTGAATCAGAAGCAGATCGAGAATGCTATAGCGACAGCGATAAGGACCCTGATGATGTCCCCAGCGATAATAGTTGTGAATATAATATCGAAGGTATCAATGATGTGAAGCAAATGGTAGCACAACCAGAACAAAATATAATGGAAGTGGATGACGAAAATGTGACAACTTCAAGATTGACGTTTAAGAAAGATACAAGGAAGCATCGCCAAATAAAAATAAATTTGGGGAAATCGTATGTAACGGAATTACACGATCGGATCGCGAATGTTAGGTACTGCAAACGTGTAGAAAAAAATGTATCGAACGGATAAGTTATGACAATGAAAAATTCATATTCGAACAATACTGGACACTTGGTAATTACAATCTTCGCCTAGCTTTTGATTAGGCGGTTTACGTGTTCATATTTCATTAATGTCGGTAGCCAAAAAACGTGATTTGCAAAACTTGTTTAATTCGTACGCTCGGAGAAATGCCACGATTTATTGATACAGTTATTGGTAAAAAATTATCTTTGACTGGAACCGTAATCTCATTGGATCTTCGTAGGAAAAGTGCATCGTCAAACAAGCTTGATAGAAATACAATTAGGCATGTACCATCTCATATTAATTCTTTCCCAGCGTACGAGAGCCACTACACACGACGTGATAGGTCGTGATTGGCAAAATGTTGAACTTTTTGTGTCTGTATCTCCAACGAACTCCACTGCTTATTATTTAACGAAAACCAATTTTTCGGTGATTTAGTGCGGAACTAGGTAGTTGTACCTTACTTTGTGCTAAACACCTTTATTCTAGGTTGTTATGGACGACATAACCAAAATATACTTAGTAACTCTAAAAAACGTAACTAAAATGTAAGAACAAGAAATTTCCAAACCACGATTTATCTAAAAATCGTCAATTTCCATAAAACTCCATGGTAATCGTTAATCGACATACCACTTGTTGTTGTTTACTTTTTTGCTTTAAAATACAAGAAATATACAAATTGTTAAAAACTATAAACAAGACAAGAACTAAAATAAACTGGCACTCGCAGCTAAACCTATACACTTGCATATCTGCTTACACAAAACACTAAACACCCATACCATATAAACTTCATCGTACCAACCATCATTCTTATTTACTTCTTACATATCTGCTTTACCCATTTCAGGTTGATCGTGTATAATTTTCAACACTAACATATGATCGCGTAATATGTATTCAACACAAATACTCGAACCGAACACCTTATTGTAAGAAAGGTATCAAATTGTATACAAAATTGATGTCTAAAGAAGTTTACCTGTTTCTCGGGATCGTTTTTGTTTTGTTGTATTTGATGAGGATCACAGGTAGCCTATTTGTATCTAATATGTATCGATACGTGAACGGGGCATGGGAATTTTCTCACCGTACAACACAAACTGCGTTTTATAAGCAACGTCAGGTGGTTCAACTATATTCTTAGGAATTTCTTCATTCATTAAATATTAAATTTTTTTTTTGGAAAATATTAAATGTTAATGTTACGCTGATTGACCTTGAATTTGAATACTTCGAGCTTTCAACTAAATGTAAATATTTTTAAAGGTAAACATTTTGTTCATTTAGACCGTAATTGTTTTTCAATATATTTTGTTTGCAAATTAGCTAGATTTTGTGATAAAAATGCTAATTAGTGGGGTAAATATAAATTGCGAATTCGTGGAATACATCATGTAGCGTGCATACCAAAAATTTTGGTTTGATTACTTCTATCACTTAATTATAGATGGCGGGTTAATGAAGCTTTATGTAGCCAAGATTTAAATCATTTATCGGGTGAGCTTTTTATGTATTAATATAGAATTTTAAGCTTTAGTACCTACATTTGAACACCAAACACGAGCTGGCATTCGTGTTAGATGGGATTTTTTTTTACAAACAGCCTGTACCATGAACTGGTTTTATAAAAAACGATATTTTGCAGAAATGTTATGTTATTTCTGATTTTAAACAAATGAATCGCCGAACAATTAGATTAGTAAGGCTTTGTTCAAAAGAACTGGCATAGACGCAATCAGGTCCGTAACCGTGCCACATTGTTTTCTCCCCTCACCTAGTCATCGAACCGTCTTGAGATCTTGATGTTCATTTTACTGAAGGTCATTTAGGAGTTGAGCTCCCAGAAATTTCAGTCTGCTAATTGTTAAACGGGGACAGGTAGCAAATGGAGAACAGTTTCTTCCTCCTATTGATCTTGGCAACTACGACAGGAATCATGTAAGCAAACCTGATCGTATGCTTACCTATGAGACTGTGTAATAGAACCCTTCCCCATACTGACATGCCGCTGCCCCAGCGATACCAGCTGCCCGGATCTTGACAGGTCTAGCTCTGGTCAGATTTGCCTGTAGTTACTACGCATATAAGAGTACCATTTGTCGTCCTTCTAGCTTCCTCTTGGAACAGTAATTTGCATGAATCGAGTGGTTTATTGCTTGGAACCTTGTTTGGTAAAATGAGGCAAGTTGGACCTTGACGAATAAGTTCATCAGCCTTTTCATTTCCTGTAATATTGAAAAGCCTCCGCACCAGTGTTGTGCGTCTACGCGTATTTCGCAATTGTCGACATGTCGGTGTCAAAAATAGTCGATAATTGGTAGAGCATGTATACAATTTGTAGACAATGAAGAATTTTCATTTTTTTTGATTCACCAATTGTTTGTTCAGTACGAGGTTGTCATCTTATAGTTTTCCAGTTCAGATTGGGGTTTTCGGAAATTAAAATTTATTTTATTTATTCATGAAATTACAAATTGTTTCAAGTTTTTTATTCACCATCTGGTTCTGTTTTAGCCATTCGCCAAATCCACTAAGATCTTTTTCAAATAACATAGGAATTTTTTTCCCCCAACATATGTCACTGTTTTTGGTTATTGATTTTCGACAATTCAATAATTCCGAAAAAAAATTTGAAACTAAATAGTTGAAAGGTTTATTTTTTGAAATTATCAAAGTGTCATCTGCTATCTGCCAAGTGTCTCCGGTAATTGAAATTAAAACTTTCGCGTACATTTTTTTATGATTACTCGAACTTAGTAAATTAAATTTGGTAGAAAATAACAACTTGAGCCCATAAACTAATCTGTCGGCTAAGATATTTTAAAATTTCTCGCAACTTCCAACAATAATTTACTTTCGGTGTTTGAACATGTACGCAATCCTCCATGAAATTTTTAAAGTAGCACGATCTACTAAACTACGTCTATTGAATGTGCACTTTCAACCAGTTGAATGATAACCGTGGGCGTGATTAAAATTATCGAGCAATATCCAGGATCAATGATAATTTTATGCCTAACCTTTCCTATTGTAAGCTCAAGCAGTCTCATGCAGTAGTATATGACCTAAAACATTGTGAAGTGCAGTCTACCGGTTCGACTAGTCCTTTGGGCAACATAAGGGGGGGGGGGTGCAACATTGGGACAAACATAAACAATGTTATCCACGTGAGGTAAAAATTGTTTCTCGCGATTTATTTACCTCCCTCGATAAATTAGCGTACGTCTTTAGAATCGATATTTTACGTAGCTTGCATAACCAAGCCTTATATTGTCTGAAATATCAAGCAAGACTACGGTCAACCTTTGCGTTTATTGGGATTATGAACTTGTATGATGTGGTTCATTATATTACATTAATAGTTTGACAGATGCGTAAGTTTGGTTGAAAAATTTAACTTAAAGTTGTTATTTTTACCGCAGGGCTCTGTCATAATTAGATATTTTCGAAATTGTCCTAAATCAGCTAAAGCATTCAAAAAAGTTTTTAATTTTTCCAATCATTCCGTTAATAACACAGATATGACCGACCAAATGGCATAGTGGTTAAAGCTTTGGCGTTTGGATCGGGAGGTGCAGGATGCAAAGGGAATTTTCATCAACAAATTATAGTTTGTGATGAAAAGGAACACATCTATGACCTCCTGTCCGAGTGCAAAACTCATGTGCCGACCCATCTTCCCAATGTGCAGATGGTAATAAAAATCGGACCTATATCGGACGTAAATAAGCAAATCGCAAAAGCGTTCCGAGAGCCTTGGCCCCAAAACAGATAGCAGGGGAAAATATGTACCAGAGATGATATTATCGGTACTATAGTATATAATTTTTTTCTATACTGTGGCTTTATGAAAGCACTTAGATATTTTCGTGCACTTTTGACAAAATCCAAGAAATATCACTCGTACCTACCTGGAATGTAAGGCAACTTTTATGGAATAAAGAATACCAATAGTTCAATCCATTGGGTTTCATCTATAGAAATCAGGGTGTTCAACAGCTCAAGGATTTGATTATTTAAAGCTACTAACGAAGCTTAATGCTCCGAGAAAAGTGTACCCTTTTTTTAAATCGTCTGAACGATCACTAAATTTTGTAACTTTCCATTAAAATTGTTGTTATTGAAAGACGCAGACATTCTCAAACATCTGTCCTAGCTCTAGTCAAGGTTTTATGATTAATCGGTTAATTAGTTTGCTCGTAAGACATCAGGACTACGTAGAAAGATTGCAAAATTTCTACTTTTCTCTAAGTAACCCCTAGAGAAAAAGAAATTTCTAATAATTTTGCATCGTAATTCTAAAAGCAGTTTGTTAGATGTAACGTTAATTAAAATTTCTCGGAAAATTATTAGGCGAGATTTTTCTAAGAGAACTAAAATTTGTGGAGCGGTTTCAACAACGGGAATTTGTGTGTTATCATTTCAGAAGAAGTGATATTCCATTGCAACAGCTGATTTATGATTTGTCACTAAAATAAGCACTCCAACGTGAACTGTTTAGGTTAAGCCAATGTTTGACATTTTATTCTGAGACTACCATATACCTAAAAATTATCGTATTTACAGTTCAATTGAGTTAGGACTTATTTAGCGCCACCCTCTCCAGTCCCAAGTTCCAGGATTAGTGATAATAATTACTGAGATTAAGGTAAGGTCTTTAACGTGAAGCAATAATAAGATTTCATTTATAAACGAGCAGTGCAGATCTACAACAGCAAAGGCATCCAATTAAATTATTGCAGTAGTAGGAGAAAACCAGTAAACCAACTAATGCGGTTTAATTCCTTAAGTAAAATCGAAGGATCGCCGCTTCAAGCTTTTCTTGAAAATCTTTGGAGAACAGCAACAATGGTTGAAATCCCGCTGCTTGCATAACAAAAAATGGTTAGTCGCTAAATAATACTTTTAAAATGACGTTGTTGGTAGTTAATGGTTAACTGTAAAGTAAATCCGTAGAATCCAAATTACCCAAATTTACCATGCGACTTGACTCCTGTAACATACCATTTCGATTTGATTCCAATCAGCCTTAATTCAATTCGCTTATAAAGTTGCTGAAATATTGGTGGAGTCGGTAAAGAATTCACCTTGAAAGTACTTTAAGTTGGATTCAGTACTCTGTTCCTCAAAAATTCGGTACTTTTGATGTCTTGCTAATATCATCCTTGATGTACGCCATTACCTTGTAAGAACTTGGGTTCTTGTTTCTCAAAACCAGAATAAAAATGAGCTCTTCTTTGTGAAATGGTTTCATTAACAAAGAGATCAGAAAATTTGCTGATTGTCAACAGAAACAATTATTTTCGAGATTATTGACTTATTTTCTACATGCTCTACATTTTCGACACCATTTAATTAATTTTCTACATATATTGTCTACACATGTAAAATGGCACAACTGATTCGACTGTTAGACTGATCTGCCATCTCTCGAATTGAGAGACAATTCTGGGTGACTTTCGACATAAGGAAATATGGTTTGAGCGTCATAATTGAAGCCTGACTGTCCATAAAAATGCGAATATCTCTTACTTATATTACAAGAGAGGTTAACATTTACTTCTTCATAGAAAATACCAGCTCCAACTTTTCGATCTATCTTTGAACCATCAATGAAAAAATTAACACTTTCAGTATTAAGAAATGTTTCTCTCAATCAATCTTTCTCTCTGGTGGAAATATCAGTCATAAACTTCTGATCAAAAAAAGGTGACGAGATGGTATAGTCGGTAGTATTTGGATGTTCCTGTTGCTTAGAACAGATGAAGTTCCTGTATTGTTCCAGTTCCACATGGAGATGGGGTTAAGTCTTATAGCTAAGCACTTTGCTATTTATTTACCAATCTATGGGTGTCAGATGAAAGAGAATTTCCAGGGCTTGAGTGGGTGTGCTCCTGATGACCTTACTAATACACAAGGCAGCTGTTCATTGTCGTTCATGTTTCACCGAGGATATTAGGTCGGTCAGAGAATTAAAGCTGGCCACCAAATAGTAACCCTATATAGCAAAATGTGCCTAATAGTAGAAATATAGAGCCAATGTACAAGAGTAAAGCGCCATTATAGCTTTCTTTACTCTTTCTAATATGTTAGGTTTCCAGCCCTTTTTGCTGTCCTGCAGATGAGACCCAGAAACTTCACTTTAACAGTGGAGGTCAATCCAATACCATTTATGCTAGGAGGTCGATTTGAGGGAGTTTGTATTTAATGGAGAAAACTACCAACAGTTTTTTTAGCCCAATTCTACACCAATCGCAACATCATCAGCATAACCAACTACCTTTAAGCCACTCAGTTCCAGGTTTAATAACAAATAATTTATTACCTAGTTCCACGGAAGAGGAGGTAATACCAGAGTGCCTTCACTCATAAAACGACCATTGTAGGACCCACCCAGGCTTGCCGTCACGACCCTTCTTCTAAGCATGTGATCTATCCAGCCTCTCCGTGTCCCGACCATGCATAGGAAGGAGGATTCCTGTGTGATCGCCTATATCCAGAAAAGTTATCATTGAATATTGATTATATTCAAGGGATTTCTCGAATGGAGCAATAAGGAGAGAAGAGCAGTTCCCACAGATTTCCCATTGCAACTTGCATGTTGGGATTTCGTTACCCATGCCCTTGAAGATAACTTCCAGCCAAAGCAAAGTTAAGTCAGTCATTTGTTCAACATCCAGAGGTATAATGCCATCGGGTCCTGCCGACTTATAAGGCTTAAAGGAAACCGAGTTTTCAGTAGCAGCTCCAATAATTCTGTACTAGTTACGGTCCAAAGAACCATTCGATTGTTAGAGAAAACTCGGAGTCGTGAGACATACAGATAGTGCGTTACGAAACCTAGATGTCTGAAAGGACCTCTGTATTTTACAACAGTAATGCCTCCAGGCATTTGTTGTAGCAGTTCTTAATTTGTATTTGTATGTTTTGAGAACTGTCTTGTAGCAATCCCAGCAATCGCTCTTTTAAAGAGCCCCATGCATTTTTACGGGTGTTTTTAAGTCTTTCCGACCATGACGGCGATCGAGGATCACCCAGAGGTCTACTAGAATGACAAGCAACCTAATATGGCCTTATTAACGTGAGTACTTACCCAAATTCACATCACTTCCACCAATTTTTTATTTTTAATCCTCCTTTAATGAGCTTCCTATAATTACAGGTAGGATATCTTCCCCATCTTGTAGAAGGTAAGCCGATATTATCAAGAGATTTTGTTGTAAACACATTTGAATTACTGTCCTTTGATAACTGAACGAGATGCAGATAATTTTTAGCACGAATGCGCAGGAACAAATTTTACCTACCTCCTTCTCGTATAGCATTTACAGAACTTTGATCACTCCTAAATATAGTGTGACCAAAGTTCTGTTTTTCCCGTTTTCTTCATACATCTTGCGGACCATGCCTTAGAACCAAAGTCCCACGTGGGTTTCCTATGTCTTGGAGCCCAGGACTTATGTTTAAAATCCCGCCAGCATTAGTTTCCAGGTTTTTAATATTGTTAATTTCATCCATATTCTGTCGCACGAGTAGTGGAGAAAGAATTATCCATATGTGCAGAGATGTGCTGTACACAGATAAGGCAGTTTGATCCGGAGGGTGGCAGGTATCTGGATGCACCGTTAGTGAATGGGATTTTTTATAATGGCCCCAAGCCTGAATGGTTTATAGCACGCGGTATGATTAACACCTTATTCTGGCCCAAGATTTGGAGAGGGAAAAATAATGTATGGACCATGATCAACATTTTCAAGCCGCTCGGCTTTCGGAAGTGGTTAACTCCTGAGAAGGAAAGTAACGAAATAAGTGGGTGGATTCAATATTTCCACCACATATTCACTCGTCCATTCCGACATGCTTTCGTCTTTGATGAGTACCAATCGACCAATGACGAGATTGTCGTTCGCTCTCAACCGGTCGATGCTGTAGGAAGGTATTCGAGAAAATTTTCAAATGGTGAAACATTCTCTGCATTTGCTGGTAACGAATGGGCGGTTCGTTTTCACATCGAGTAATGTTGGCTCAGGTGTCTTGATTGGTGCCTATTAATAAGTGCCCTGGAGTGTGGATTGTCCAGTCATCCGGATCATTCGACATGGGGCACAACGGTCGCGAGTTTAAGGGCACTTCGTCAATAGCAGTGTCATCAATTTCTCAAACGTGAAATAATCGATTTTTCCTCTGCTTCCCACAAGCTGCAGAAATGCAGCGAATAAGTAGCAAAGAAGTTCCTGTATTACCATTCTGACTCAATAATGCTTTAGTCTCAGGATTCACGTCTCTCGTGCTCTTCTGATGAAGGAATGTCAATTGCCGATCAGCTTCAACGAAGCTGGATCCACAATCATCGTATTGGCTTTAAATTGTATCTCTTAACTCGGTGAAACTTTCGAACGAAGTGATTAACACATTTGTGGTGACCTCGGACACCAGTTCCAAATATAGTGCTTTCCTATATAACGAACGAAAATGCAGATGTAACCCTTTATCAATGTACCGCCATGGGCTTTGCATAATATGATAGACATTGGGCCTGCATAAACCACGAGATAGATGTTCTCTGGAATGACATCTTGATATCTCGTCAGTGAAATGAGTTTCTTGAACCAGCCTTTCGAGCGTGGTGCTATGCTAAGGTGACGATGTTGGCTGAACCATCCGCAGAAAGCCGTGATACAAAGTAATTTTGTGAGCGACGAACACCAGCCGAGTAAATAGTATAATTCGTTTTGAAACGTCACTGTTTCTGCATGCGATGTGACTATTGTGGCCATTTACTGTGCTCCTCTTGTAGCCAAACAGGACCCGACCATCACTGCGGAAAGCTATGCAGTAATGAGTGGACCACGAGACGTGAAATCACCGAGGTTTTGCTTATTGCCAACATAATTCCAATATTGGTGGATTACAGATAATCCAGCATTTGCGAAACCCGATTGGTCACAAAAGTCTACCAGCCGTTCCATGCGTACATTTGAACTTGTGGCACATTGAGTCTAGGGCACAAACCGTGGTCTTGGTTGCTTACGTCGTGATTTTGACAGTTCTATCTGCCAATATTTTACGAGCATATACCACTACTGATTGATTTAGCCAGCGATCGATTCTGAGAGCTTCCAAAGATCTCAAACTGTCTCGATAAGTCAGCCATCTTTGAGTGAGTGATTTTGGGACGGCATTACCTTACGATACGCCGAGTACCCACAATTCTTGAAGTATCATTATGGCAATAATTGTGGAAGAGGATAGCCAGCCGAGAGATTCAAATATCTTGGGGACTTGCAACAATATTGTTCGTTTGGTTGTTGCACAACCATCCGATGCTGAGTTGATGTTAAATCCGACACAATCGGCCGAAGAAGACAAATTGATTCCAAGTATTTTGACCCTTATGCTGGCGAAATTCAATTGGTATCTCATTAAGATGCTGTTGGCTGTTCGAGGAACTCAGTTTCACAATTCACTGTAAAATCGTGAATTTAGTCTGGGCCGCTCAACAAACCGACTCTGGCTGCAATTGGGAATTTTTGCTGTTCGGCTCGCGCTACCTGATGGATGGTGCGAATTGCGAGATACGTAAAGCTGGCAGTACCGTAAGCGAGAGTGTACATACGAGAATCTCGATGTAATTCATCACCATACGATTCGCTGATAGTTGCTGTGTTCGGGCGGTATCGGAGTCTGTCGGTTATAGTATTTCGAAGATGGTATGTTGCAGCTTGGTTGAATGCGTTGAATGCCAAGCGCATTTTGCGATGTATTACACCGTGATGAGGAAGATAGCACGTCTGGTCGAGATATGATGGTCTTTAAGCACTTCCTCCATTTGACCCAATTTCAGGTTGTCTTGCATGATTTTGTTGTATTCAAAGCGGAGTTGATCACTCTTAGAAAACCGAAGCTCCATTTGTTGTAGTCGAAGAAATGCGTCCTCTCGTGGCATTCTGAGGTATGATCATTGCGATAGTGTGTCGATTTGTAATGGAAGAGGATGTAACCAAGTATAGTATTTTGGGCGAAGAGTGAACCGCTAACACCGCTGATGTAAGCATCCTTTTGAAGCATTCCAGTGGCATTAGCTCCGAGAGTTTCTTTCTTATTGAGAAAGAAAGTAAAGATGATCGGTAAGTTCCAGCTGCTACAAATATGATCATTGATGCTTGTCAATTGATCGGGATGGCAGCGTGCCCGTGATCTTCTTGAAGAAGGGGGTTTATTATTAAAATGGAGTATGTTGAATCGATTCACTAGCTTAATAGAAACTCGACATTTGATCACGACGTGGGTGCCTCACGACGTGGGGTGATTGCGACTGCTGCTGGTCTTCTCACTGATATGCTCTGATTTGCTGCATTCTTCGATATGAAACTTCGATATAAATGGCGATGCGACGTGGGACGCGGTGACCTAAGTTTGAGGTGTTGATTAGGCGGATGACGATTCGGTATTCGGGTTCAAGTAGAATGTGATGCCGCCTTTTGTTGCAAATCCAGAGCAAGCTGGAAGCACAACTCTTTTCCCACTTTCGCTCTGGATTTAATGTCCTTTGAAGGTCAATTAATATCACACCACCCATTCACACAATTACAGTATACCACCTGCACACTGGCATGGACGGTGAGCCGTCGCTAAATTCTGCACCCCAACAGAGGGTCTTAGTTGTGTTTAATAACATCACAGATCGTAATCGATTACGAAAATTTGCTTTGCATCCAGCCTCTGGTGGGATTCGAACCCAGCACCTCCCGGTCTAAGTGACGAAGCCACTTGTCCGGTGAAATTTGATACGCCAGGACGCAAAGGTCTGAAGTGACGACGAATGAACGAGTTGATTGTGCGTCAAATTTGTGTTGTGCTGGGTGTGCGACGAATACGATGATAACGGAGCTTCCTTTTGCGACTGTGATGAATTCAATTTTACTCTGGTCACGGAAATAATCTATAGGCAATCAATAAGATCCTGGTATATATGATGTATATTATGCTCGGGTTAATGACATCTGCCATTGTCGTTGGGTTTCTGCATTCATTGGTCATTGTATCAAAAATCTTGTGCACTCCAATAGCTGCTTCAAATTATACTTCGAAGATGACCGTCGATGATGAACCGACGATGATTTTATCGATCTCGAAGAACGCACCATGCTGTTTCTCCAATCATGGAGAACAAATAGAGGTCGTCAAATAGATTCTCGAATTCGGTCTAATTAGTTTATTTGCCGTTGGTGAAAGCTGGAACCTTGATTCGAGGTATCGAGCGACCACTTGCACTGGTTTGACGTAGTCTCGCGAGTTCTCGACACTGCCTGATAATGGTCTCTTGACGGTTTTGAAGCTTAAGATTGTGATGAGGTAACAATCTTCCGCTTGACTGTATTTACAGTTCTACCTTAAGTTCCATTTCATTATACGTGGCTCCTATACGTTGCAAACTTTCTTGTAACGGGACGCTGCGTGGCCGATCTACGTCTGTAAAACTCCACCGTTTATTCCTTGCGTGTTAACTGTGAGCTCCTTGCTATTTCTCGTTGCTTTTTCTAGGACTCGGTGTAGCGACGCATGCTTCACGCTTTAGTGCGGCACGGCACAAAGATTCGGCTCGATGGATCAAAAATGTTGGGGTGAAATTGCAAAAAACTAGAAAACGAAACACAATTTAATGTATAATTTATTTATTTGTTTGTTTTAAGTGAATTTATTCATGCCAAGTTCTTGCTCTGCTGAATGTTGGATTAAGAAGAAAATTGTTCACATGGTTGTGTCGATTTTGAAAGGTGCGAAAAGGTATCAGCCGATGTTAGCATTTAATTTAGGGTTGCCCGACGTTTGGGTATAGAGTGGCCACCAATAGGTGTCTCCGTCATGGAGACGTTTGGTGTCGTCTCCAACAATGGTCAGCTAATCAATCGCTTATTGGCAGAACATTACCAAAAATTATCTAAACTCTAGAATTTTAACAAATTTTTTAAACAATCTGTAGGCTGAGATACCATTAAACTTGTGCTTGAACTTGGGTCCAAATTTTGAATTGATTTCTATTGCATTTAGTTTGCGTATATAGTAACCGTGTTTTAATATTGGAGCACTATCCGGCGCCGAAGGGAAATTTCTACTGAAACTGTTGCTATTTATTCACTGATGTCGCTATACCATAAAAATGAAAAAATAAATTCATCCATAAAACAAACCTTTAACCACCTGAAATATACCAAATACGTTATAAAAGATAAATCATCTTGCTGCATTTTAAATTTTTATTGTAAGATTAAGTTTCTAATGGTTTAAGGGTTGTACAAAACAAAGGAAATATAAAGTTTCCCTTTCAAATGAACAGTGCTCCCGACAAACATGCTTGCTCCGAATACAGCTATCGGGCGTTAACAAAAAAACACGGCTAGTATCAGTCTCTGAGACAAGAATAAAGATTCACGGTTCAACCTTGTATAATGCTCATCTCATCCAAACATTTTTAAAATCACTTCGAAAACAATCTACCGCACCCAAATAATGACCTATCTGTTTCTGCCCACAATTACCAGATTTGTAATTTGCATAATAACATATCGTCACCATCCCATGCGTTCGATTCGCGCACAGATCATCATTTTAATATTCTATACATTAATTACTAACTAAAACAGTTTCTGTTAAACAACAACAACTACAAATTTTAAATTTGCATATCAAGTTTTTAAAAAAAAAAAATCTGTTCTGTGATTTTATTCAAAGATAACTTACCCATAGAGATTTTTGTGTCCGCACCATGGTTGCTGTTTTGTTTATCCGTTAAGAAGATTTTTACATTATTGTCATCTTGTGCTGTAATAAAGCAACAAATTATGCAAATTTAACCAGTTGCTGCGGAATACTGATTCGTCGTATATAAACATAGAACGAGATGATGCGATATAGTGCAAAAGCTTAAAACCCATTTTATGCTTGGCGGCACCCACATGGGTTTTTAAATCTTGTTATGTCTTAAACCTGTAAAAAAAATTGATGAGTTTTTAAATGTAGCAGTTAAAGATAAAACCCGCGGTGATTACGAAACATATCAATCATTTTATAAAATCACCTCCGCACGCAGACTTTGAGGGGCATATAGGCACGCATCCATTATTTAATTTCCATTATGACGGCGTGGTTTTGTATTCATCATGCGCATTGTGTGATGGATGTTTCTTCAGATTACATAATTTGATACATCTAGAAGTATAATTTAATTTTATTGTGCGTATAGGTCGCACATTACGGTGTACAAAACAAATTAAAATGATTGTATTCCGTATGTAAAGGTATAACTTTATGATGATGAGTAGTTTATATTTATTATCTTGGCAACTAATCAGAATTTTAATTATCACCACTCATCAGCTCGCTTAGATATAAAAAGCGGGAGTCATTTGATGCATATATAGACATAGTTAAAAACGAATTAAATTAGATTTTGATTGATGCGGTACTCCGGAGGGTCATCGATCTGGTAAAATACGCTATATTTGGTATAAGTGTCGTAAAAACGTGGGGCTTTCGCCTGTCGAAATCGTTTCGTTTTAAATCCATGTCATCATCAAATCTAAAATCATAATTTTATGTATGTACCAAAATGAAATGTTTGTTACAAAATTTATCATGAATAATAAAATTTACAAAATTTCACAATTCAACCTCAAACAAATAGATTTAATGTCTTATTTGTCGTTAATGCTGTTCGAGAGACGACTTTTTTTTTGATGAGCGCGATAAAATTTCGCACATTTCTATGTTTTCGGATCAAGCGCAATTACCTCAATAATAGTCGATATAGTAATATGGTTAAGTAAACGTTGGTTCGCATAATGTTGACTTTGCGTGTCAACCCATATTGAAATGTACGCAAACAGTAAATGACATTGTTTACCGCTAAATATTACGAGTATGCGCGCGCGGATTGCATCGTTTTCGTATTGTGTGTCGGTGCGGCTATTATTAAAATGTCATTTTCACTTTTCTTTTTGTTACGGAATGAGGACAGTGATGAAATATTTACACCTGCATATTGTAACCGAATACAATAAAATTTGACGACGTATTCGCATTTACTTCCGCGATCGTCTCTTCAAGGTTCGTTATAAATTGAAAAAACAGCATCCACTATACATTAGCGCTATGATTGACTTGACCTACATCGCGATTCGCGATTTGGTTGTGCTAAGGCCAAGAATACCATGTATTATTTATAGAAATGTTTTACTGCTATTTAACTTTGATTGAAGGCGATGGGTCAAAGATGACCGACAAATCACTTGAATACAAATCTGATGCCTATTTACATAATTATTGCAGAGAGATAAGCATGCAAAATTTAGTTCGTTACGGATTGCATACTGAACATCGTTCATGTAGTTGGCGTACCTGAGGTTTTGTTTTGGGTCCATTGCTTTTCTCCATATATATCAATGATCTGTCATCGCGCATAAAGCATTATAGATTCCAATTTAATGCAGATTATTTACAGCTTTACATTGGTGGCGAGGCTCTCAAGATAGATGAGACCACTTCATGTCTTAACTTTGATCTAAAACAGATTTCCTTTCGAGCTAAAAGTATTTCACTTTCTCTTAATCCTGTTAAAAGTAGGGTATTTTTTCTTTTGGATAACGTGTTCAGTTTAATTTACTAAGTTTACTACCAGCCGCAATTAATAGTGGTGAAAATATGTCGAGAAAAAACCCTATCAAAGGTAGGAACTGGAAAGATTCTTGTGTTTAAACAAGAAAATTATTTCCACAACAATTGGTCGCAATTCTTGAACCATCAACAACTATCTTTAATATCCAGAAAATTACGGAAAAAATCGAAGATTTCGGTCGCACAGCAAGGGCGACAACAGAAAGAGCACATAGAGGTATTTTACGCGAAACTTCAAATTCGATGCTATCTGCAAAAAAATAAAGCAGAAAATTGGAGTCTCAGCCAGTGTCCGTACTATTCAGAGGATAATAAAAAAATGTTCACATCTCCGACGACAAAAACTTATGAAAGAACCACGTTTGATCCAGCAACATAGAAGTTCGCGATTGGAATATTGCCGTGGACATCTGCATTGGAAGGAAGAATGATTCAAGGTTATTTTTTCGGACGAGAAAAAAAATAATTTAGATGGACCAGATGGCTTTAGACATTACTTCCATGATTTGAGGAAATCGGAGCTATTCTTGTCCCGCCGCCACACCAGTGTTGGTTCCATCATGGTGTGCGCAGCAATTTATTTGCATGGTGGTATTGATTTGATTGCCCTGGAAGGCCAACAAAACTCGCAAAGCCACATCAAGCTCCTAGAAGTGCAAATAGTCAGCAATCCACACAGCTGCACGAGTAAAACAGTGGTTTCAAGAAAATAACATGGTAGTTTTGAATTGACCGACTTTGTCTCCGGATTTAAATATCATTGAAAATTTTTGGGGATGGTTATCAAGACAAATTTATTCGAATGGAAGATAATACAAATGCCGGAATGAGAATACGAATGCCGGAATCTTTATAGGTCTTTGCCTAATAGAATTTATGATGTTGTAAATGGAGGACACACTAAATATAAATGAGGGTAATCAAGTGTCGCAGTTAACATAAGCAAAATAATAGAAATGGGGAGTTTCCACTTCGCATTGCATAACTGACTTAAGTTATGATTTAATAAATATTATGATTATTCTGACCAAAGTCATTATTCCTATAAAAATTGTTCAAAGCAATCCACCTAAAATTAACCGAATTATTAAAAGCAGCTATTAGCACGCAGCGCTCATGTATGTGAAGATAGCCCAAATTACATCCCCGAAAAATGCGATGGCAACACTAATTATTGCTATCATGACATTTTTTATTCTCAGCCCAAAAAATCTCCTCATTTTTACTCTCAGCCCCGAAAATAATTGCTATCACGATAGTTAAAAACTGTCATGACAGTTAAAATTTTCGAAGCTTATAGAGAAGAAATATCGCTTATAAAAACATGTTTTTGAAGTAAGCCCAATTTTCATCCCAGAAAAATGAGGTGGCAATACTAATTATTAATAGCCTGACATTTTTGACTATCAGCTCCGAAAAATGCAACATTTTTACTATCAACTCCGAAAACATTTAATGTCATGACAACTAAATCTATCACGACACAAGAAAAATTTCGTAAAAATATTACATTTTCATGATAATATGAAAATAGAAAAATTTTCTAGGGTGGGACAAATAAATGATATTACTTATTTGCCAACCCCGGATATTTTGTTAAAAATTTTGCGTGAAATATTTGTGGACGTCCTGTCAGGTTATGTCTAGCGATGGAGGAAGATTTAAAGTAATTTTTGTGAATTTTATAGAATTACCACATAGAAAATTCTAAAAAATTCTCAAAAGTTACTTTAAATCTTCCTTAATCACCAGACACAAGCCGATAGTCCGGCCAACGAATATTTGCTGAGTATGAAGGACTAAATCCCAACTCTATCCTATAGAAAAGTTTTAAAAATTCTCAAAAATTACTTTAAATCTTCCTCCATTGCCAAACACAAGCTGATAGTGCGGTCAACGAATATTTGCCGAGTTTGAAGGACTATATCTCAATTCTTTCTCATAGAAAAATTCTAGAAACTTCACTGAAACTACACTAAACCTTCCTTAATCACCAGACATAAGCCAATAGTCCGGCCAACGAATATTTGCTCAGCTTGAAGGCCTATATCTCAACTCTACCGCATAGAAAAATTCTAAAAAATTCTCAAAAAATACTTTAAATCTTTCTCCAGCGCCAGACGTAAGCCCATGGTCCTTCCAACAAATATGTATTTGCTTAGTTCGAAGGACTATATCTCAAATCTTCCCCATAGATAGACATATCATGACATATCACGACATTTTTTACTCTAAGCCCAAAAAATCTCTTCATTTTTACTCTCAGCCCCGAAAATAATTGCTATCACGAAAGTTAAAAACTGTCATGACAGTTGAAATTGTTGGGGCTGATAGTAGAAATAATTCTTATAAAAACATGTTTGTGAAGTAAGTCCAATTTTCATCCCAGAAAAATGAGGTGGCAATACTAATTATTAATATCATGACTTTTTTGACTATCAGCTCCGAAAAATGCCACATTTTTACTCTCAGCCCCGAAAATATTTACTGACATGACTGACAACTAAGTATATTACGACACCAACTAAATATATCACGACACAAAAAAAATGTCGGTGCTGAGAGTAAAAATAGTACACTTTCATGATAATATGAAGATAGAAAAATTGTCTGGGCTAGGACAAATAAATGATATTACTTATTTGCCAACCCACGATTTTTATTAAAAATTTTGCGTGAAATATTTTATGGATGAACTGTCGGCTTATGTCTGGCGATGGAGGAAGATTCAAAGTAATTTTTGTGAATTTTATAGAATTACCCTATAGAAAAGTTCTAAAAAATTGACTGAAATTACATTAAATCTTCCTTAATCACCAGACATAGGCCGATAGTTCGGCCAACGAATGCTTGCTGAGTTTTAAAGACTATATATCAACTCTACTCCATAAAAAATTCTAAAAAATTCTCAAAAATTACTTAAAATCTTCCTCCATCGCTATAGGCACAAGCCGATAGTCCGGTCAACGAATATTTGCCGAGTTTGAAGAACTATATCTCAACTCTATCCCATAGGAAGATTCTAAAAAATTCTCAAAAATACTTTAAATCTTGCTCCATCGGTAGACATAAGCCGATAGTCCGGTCAACGAATATTTTCTGAGTTTTAAGGACTTTCTCCATCGCCAGACCCAAGCCGATGGTTCGATCAACAAATATTTGCTGAGTTTGAAGGACTATATCTCAATTCTACCCCAAAGAAAACTTCTAAAAAATTCTCAAAAATGACTTTAAATCTTTCTCCAGCCAGACGTAAGCACATGGTCCTTCCAAAAAATATTTGCTTAGTTCGAAGGACTACATCTCAAATCATCCCCATAGAAAGACTTTACAAATTGAGAATTCACTGAAATTACTTTATATCTTCCTCCATCGCTAGACACAAGCCGATAGTCCGGTCGACGAATACTTGCTGAGTTTTAAGGACTATATATCAACTCTACTCCATAAAAAATTCTAAAAAATTCTCGAAGATACTTTAAATCTTCCTCCATCGCCAAACATAAACCAATAGTCTGGCCATCAAATCTTGGTCATAGAAAATTTTTAAAAAATTTACTGAAATTACTTTGAGTTTCTTCCTCACTAGACATAAGCCGATAGTCCGGCCACCGAATAGTTTCTGCTTTCGAGGAACTATACTTCTACTTAACTCTTTCAAATAAAATTGTATTTAAGTGACATAGTATTTTCGGGGCTGTCATTTATGCTGTATGCTTGTATAGATGCCAGTAAAATTTGTATCTTTGATGATGTTCGCTGTCAATACAGTTTTTGGAGAGTAGAATTTTTTTTTGCTAATTTACACGTTATAGCACAAGTTTTTGTTGTTTTTATTAAATTCATAATACTTTAATCTATTTTTTAGCTATTATTCGGAAATACTTATTTTGTAATTTAGATTTATTGCTATAATTGTTAGTTAAATGTCGCAATAGTATACGTAAACTTGTACAGTATTGCCATAAGCAACTTTTCGATTTTCAGGGATATAAATTTGGGCTATCTTCACAAAGGTGCAGTACTCAGTAGCTGCTCAACAGCTAATTCCAAATATTTAAACTCTTTTGCTTACTCAATGGTCTATGAACAATTAACTGATCAAAAGATATTATTGGTTTACCGGCCGTAATAGTTATTATTTAAATTACAATGTGAAATCGAATATCAATCTCATAAACCTACATTTAAATGCAAATTTGACAATTCCACCTAGTTTTATCTAAATAATAAATATTTGAAGATATAATACAATCGTTTAGGCGCATTCAATTACTCCAAATGTATGCCATCATTAGATAATACGTATTGAAATGAAATACCTGAACGTCATTTTGTTATTATCCGCGTTGTCATATATACATAAATTTGACGGATCGCGTTCGATACACATATGAACGATATTTTATTCAACTCAGGTAAGTTACACATCCATACATTTCATTGAGTTCAATCAACTTGGATCGTTAATTCGTTACGCACGTAAATGTCTTGTTAATCGTATACATGCATATGTTGTATTGTTGTAAATGGTAAATGGTAATTGAAGTAAAATTATACCACCCGCGGAATACGCGAATTTCAGTTCTAGATAATTTAATTGATTTGCGTACAACTATTCATGACTCATAACAATGTTACGCTTACTATTCAATTAGTTTTTTCAAAGAAGTGTGTATTACCAACATTTTGGACCAAAATCTTATTGCAAAACGTATAATACACACAAATACCTTTCTTAAATTGATTTTTATTATATTGAAAATGACAACAACAACAACAAACCGTATATTATACATGTTAGTTAATATGTTATGCTATTTTATTGTCTACTTCTTGTAATATGTGAATTAGAAATTCGTTTTGGCAGAAAATATAAAATTTTTGCAATTACGGTAATCGCGTAATCATATCACATTATACATGTTTATACAAATATACACAAAAATAATTGTAACACATTTTAAAAATCAATTTCGTGCGAATATCGCGAACCACGGTATGGATGCCTTGCAAATTATGTAAGCGCAAAAATCTCTGAATTTCCATTTTAATAATTCTTTGCTTTCGTTCTCATACCGATAAATTAGCGAATTTCACGGGTTTGGCTTATTTATCTAACAGCATTCTTATACATATGGTCCCGTTGCATATTAATCTATTTTGATGCTTACGTAATGTTATGTGGTCAAATTTAAATATTTGCATAGTTTACCTCTGCATATTACTTAAAATGGACCAATTTTTATAATTTCGTGCTGCTACTGACGCCGGGTGAACGATAATAATGTTTTTATGTACATTTACATTTTCTGCCGTAGGGTCACACGGTTAATTAATTGAATTGCCGTCTTGTATTGGACGTGATTTTATAATGAAGGTTACAGTTTAAAAGGTACTGCTGACCATGTATGTAAAATTGTTCCAACATCCAACCCAGAAAAATACTATGGTAACACCAAAATGTACGAATTATAATATAAGTAAGTGTCAGCAAGTGTTGTGCAGATTAATCATGTTACATTAATTACGCCATTATTTACACGTAAATAATTGTACTAATGTAATAAATGTAATTCATTAGCGACATCTGAATGAAAATACTTAAATTAGAAAAATAATATAAAATATGTTTTCTAGCCGATAATACAACCATTACATGCAACTCCATCTATTGAAATTTTGACATTTGAACCAGATTTTTATTGTTGGCTAAAATAATTTTTTGTGTTTCTAATTTTCTTCTTTCTCTGCATACCAATACTCGTAAATACGGGGTTTTCGAATTTTTTTAACTGCATGTATTTAGTGTAAAACTTTAAGCACATACACGATTAAATTCCGATTGGGTGATCCCTATTTTTATTAATTCGAAAAACAGTTGTAACTAAATCACTCAGCGTTATTCCAACATCAGCAACCATACCACACAATCTACCTGATAAATTCAGCCAAATGCGCCACATCCAGCGTTTCATAATGAAATACAAATTTTTCATACTGAAATATTTTTTTTTGTAAAGTAACAGTACATCGAAATTCTAAAATAACTATTCCACCGTCCACGTAATAGTTATTTGGCGCTTCCAGAAATCCAATCAACTTTGTATAAACTTGATGAGTCCCTGCGAATTTTTATTACTGCCTAAGGTGTTTGTACAACAATATATTTCATCCTTTGAATCATAGATGGATCTGCTATTAGTTTGTCTTTCCTTATCCAAATTTCACGTGAATTACGTTTTTAAATAATATAATATGCAACGTGCACTAATCAAACGAAAATGACAGCCGATAATTGTCGGTAACCTGTTCATCGAAAACTCCAGCCGAAAAATGCCGATAATGCAGATACAAGTTTTATGTCGGAAATCAATTAATTATATTAGACATTTTTATTTTCCTAAAAAACAACTACAAAAATAAAAATAAAAATTTTTAATTCGAAACATTTACAACAAATTACCCAAAGCAAATTCTTCTAAGTGTTTTATTAGATAATTGGGGAGGTTAAATGGGAAATGCATCTATAGTGACATGTCCAGATAATATTTCAAATAAAGTGCCTTCTATTGAATATCATTTTAAAAGCGTAAAGTCAATTTGTATGTTGGGAGTCCGGGAAAGCTATGTTAAATATATCGCACACACAAAATTTGAAAATTTCTAAAAATTGACCGTTTAAAGTGTCATGGCTAGAAATAGATTCAAATGAAAGCTCTTAATGATGCTCATGCCTGGTAAATCTTTCAGATCAATTTTCATGTTGAGAGTCCGGGAGAACTCGGATGAATAAAACTTATGAAATGGTTAAGAAATCCATAGAAACACCCAGCCGAAAAAATGACGATAATGCAGATCAAATTTAATTAAGAATGAATGACAGCCGAATAATGTCGATAATGCAGATACATATAATTTTTCAACATGAAAATTGACCTGAAATTTTTTCCACGTATGAGCATCACTAAGACCTATCATTTGAATCTATTTTCAGCCATGACACTGTAAACGGTCAATTTTTAGAAATTATAAAATTTTGTGTGTGCGATATATTTAACCGAGCTTTCCCGGACTCCCAACATGAAAATTGACCTGAAATTTTTGAGGTTTTGCTTCATATATTTCTTCGAGTTGTCTAGTAGTAAAATAGTTTTGTATTATAGTTTTAATGCATTTAATGCAACGAACTAAACATTTTGGATTAAAGAAGAAATTACTGTTTAACACCAAATGTATTTATCTGATTTAACGATATTTTTAGGCTGGCTATGTATACGAATCTGTCTTACCGACTTTTACTAGCGGATAATCCGTTATGTTTTTTAATCTGGATTATCGACATTTTTCGGCTGATAAAGAGTAGCTGTTACAGCCGAATCTGCATTGTCGACATTTTTCGGCTAGAGCGAGTCGGATAACTATAACAGTATGTCAGACCCGCAAAATAATTTAATTTAAAAATTTCAATAGATGTAGCTGCTTGTAATGGTTGTATTATCTACTAGAAAATAATGTATTTTAAATTATGTTACTAATTTAAGTATTTTCATGCAGATGTCGCTAATTTATTAATTTTTTGCATTTATTACAATTTTTAACCGTAGTTAATCATTTTTAACATTATTTACGTAAAAAATGTGAACAATTATTTTTTACGCGTAGTTGTACAACACTGGCTGTCAGCTCAGAAAATAGTCAAGCCAAACAAAATTATCTATCTCTACAGAAAAAACCGCCATTTTTATACTGGCAGCCCAAAAATAAAACTGTCGTTATACTATAAAATGTCATGATAGTCGGAATTTTACTTGCTGTTTTTTTATTCACTATCCGGAGCACGCTATTAAGAGCCTACTAGGCAATTATCTATTCGGTCTTACGCTACTACCCATATTGTCGCTATACCATTAAAATTAAATGGAACTGCTTCTACCTTCGCTTGTCTGTCAATACGTCGATGCTGTCGATGAAACTTACTTAGGGCCATATTTATAGTCGCCACTTAAACAATTGTTATCACTAAAGCAATAGTTTTGGTATTTGTAAACCTCACTATAGAAACTGTTTGAAAATCTCACTACAACTTTAGTGGTGGATATCGGCGACTAAAACAGTTGTTACTAGTTTTCGAAAATACTTCAAACAAACTATTTTTGTTTTTCACACGTATAATTGCCATACTCAGATATTGCAAACTAAAAGAGTTTTTAATTGTATTGGATTCGAACACATCACGAATAACAACGTTTCTCAAAGGACTCGTTAAAATATTTAGAATCTTTGGTTGAAAAGGAATGGCAAAATATTGATAACCGCGGTTTACCTTTAACAGTAAAACAAAAAATAATGCTTGGTCTCCGTTATTAAGCTAGTATCTGGTGATTTGATTGGCGTAAGTCAATCAACGATTTGTTTGACAGTTTTTTTTTAAATTACTTTTCTCTATTAATTCTTTTTTAATTACAATCTAGTCGAATACTAATAAGCAATTTTATTCTAAATTACTACATTTTACTGAAATTTACGGGTTCATCCATCGATGTACTCATATTTGCTTTGATATTTATTATTTGTACGTGCTTTTGTTGTGCTTTACTCTTTTGAGCCTTCTAACAAAATCTGTATTATCCAGTAGCTGGACGGCCTCTATGTTGACATGGTGTAGTAGCCGTTATTCATGACTTCTAGCAAATTTCATAATTTCGGTTTTGATGGACTCTATGCCCAGATCTTTTTGGATGTCGTTATTTCTGACAAACCGTGGTTCGTTGACCATGTTTCTTAGCACTTTATTTTGGAATCGTTGGATAATATCCATGTTGCTCTGAATAGTCCAGATAAGTCCAGACAGGCCGCCATCATGCTGCAGCCACATATTTCCACGTGTTTCTAGAGAGTCGTCACCTAGTAATTCATTCAAGTCATTTTGTAGAAAACTTAGATAGACTTCTCCGTTTACCCGACGTGGAAGTTCTAATGGACCAATCAATTTTCCGTCGACTATTCCCGCCAACATGTTCACTCCAAATTGGTGTTGAAACCGATTATGCCGCACAAATTATGGATATTAAATATCTCCTCCCTTTTTGAAACGTGTTTTGTCACTCCATAAAATGTTGTTAAAAATCTGCGAATTTTTTTGGCATCTATGCAGCATTTATTATTGATAAATTTGCACCCTTTTCATGGTTAGCAGTTAAAAGGTCTTGTACACGTTACACATGGTAAGGGTGCAACTAATTTATTTTTAAATTTTAAAATACGATGCAACGTGGACCGTGGCACTCCCGAACGTCTTGATAAACAACGAATACTTATAGATGGCTCGTCTGTCACTATTTCAATTACTCTAACTTCGACTATATCAAGGCGACCGGCTGTTTCATATCTTCTCGGGCGACCAGTCACTTCGCCTTCACTGTAAATTTGATGTACGTTTTGAAATACTCTGTAATCGGGAAAACGTTTTTCATGTGAATATCGTCTTTACGATTTGCGATTTCACTAAAAGACACCAAAAGTGGAATAACTTTTGCACCATCAACAATTCGAAAAAACTTTACAACGCTGTTTTTGTTGGAAATGAGCTCTCCTATCACCCTGATTCGTTTGTTCGCCCAATTCTGGGACACCCGTATATTTGCAACTGTAACCATCCAGACAGAATAAATGCTCCTGAGTACTTTCTAACAGAAAATCATCTCAAAGTTAATAGATCCCACTCGTTCTTGATAATTGACATGAACTGACGGTAGACCCATCTCGGTCATTGGTCGGTAGGCGGTCTGGAACAATCACAAAAATGAAATCACTGGAATTTAATAGATATCATTGGAATACTTTAGGATTTTATATAGTGACGCAGTATTTCTTTGAGAATAAAAAAATGTTAAATGAGCGTTGGGAGGCTTCTAACTGATACTAAAATGGTGTAACGGATTGCTCGAAGGGTCCATTAACAGACACGGAATCAGAGGTCTACGCGGTTATCTGAAGCCAACTACAGCTCAGTGTGTAGGCGTGGGGTTTGTAATACAAGTACAATATCTGCTAATACAACCCTCCCGAATGATCCATGGGCCCGCCTGCAACGAAATGGAACACCGACACCAAGTTGAATCCGACTCTCACCATACCAAAACGTGATATTTTTAATAATTGATCTTATAATTTCAAAATAACAAAAGACAGAGAATAAAAATTGAAGAAATCATACAAGACCATCATCGGACCAAAGAGGATAATCTAAAATTTGGTAACACAAAGCGTAAAGACAAAATACCAAAAAGCTAAACTTGAATAAACGCAGGCGACTCCGACCCTTGATATCGTAATCAAGCAACACCCGAGGGGCACAAGATGTTATAACGATATGTCGAACTAGATCATGCCTCGATTCGAGGTAACAGGAAACCAAAATAAATTTATAAAATTCATAAAAGAAATCAAACAAATTTAAATCTACTATTCGTCCTTGATTTACCGTTTCGAGTTTGGTGGGCCACCTGTTTGCCGCCCGCATGAAGTTGTAGCGCCTACGAATTGCTGATACACGAAAAAAAGACGAACCACATGATGGGCGTCTGTTTGGGTTGCGGCGCCCTTAACATGCCGATAATAAATTAGGGGACCACATATTGGTCGCCCGTATATGAGTTGCGGCGTCCTTATTATGCCGTTCATAATTATGCGGGCCACTTGTTGACTGTCCGGCCGCAACAAATAACATTAGACGGATCACTGTTGCGGCTGTAGACCTAGGAAACTTTTTCTCAGAGATTCGTTGTGCAAGCTCGCTGACGCTTACCGATCTTCAGGGTTTATTCAGTGGGATCCTGATCCTTCCCTGTTTTTGGTTTTCTTCAATCGGATGTAGAGGGTGAGGTAGAGATGTTTAGTTGTAAATACCCCCATCCCCTTCGTTCCATACCTCCTTCAGTGTGGCACCTAAATAAAGTAAATTCGGAGTGCGGGATTTCGGCTTCCCCGAGAATTTTTAAGTTTGCAGTCCCATGGTTTTAACGGACTTGTTGTGATGAGCCACGCAGCGATGTATTCATTCGGTGTAAGTACAAGGTTTCCGGATGCAGAATGATAAATAACAAATCGTTTATCATGGTGCATCCGGAAACTTTGTACTTACACCGTCTTTGTGGAGCTCCACTACCACACGAAGAATTCTTGAACTGCTAACTTTTGGGTGGTTTTCTACAGAGACCTCGGGGAAATTTTGGTCGGTACGGAAATATTTCCGATACGTTGGGTAATAAGGCGACCAGTCGAAATTTTTTGATGGTATTCGCAAAGTTTCCTTGTTCAGGCAATACTAGTAGTATTGGCATGAAGCACACTAAACCGAATATCGAAATATGCTTATTGCGGCACGGTTCATCAGATCCAACTAAATCTATATTAAAATTGTTCGCATAGCTGTACATTTAGAGTTTACTATTGCTCGTCAATTGAACTGAGATGAGCAGTGCGTCACTTACGATAATCAAACCGGGTGTTCGAAAAGGTCCATAAAAAACGAACTGGAAAAGTTCTTATTCGATTGCAGAGGAACATGTAATTGCACTGGGATGTACTTATTTATCCACCTTATTGCTCAGAAATTGTACCAGCCAATGTTTTTCTGTTCCGATCTCAGTGATCGGATCAACTAGCTGTTACTTGACGATATTTCTAAAAGTCACATTTTTTGATGCGGCCGCAATGAAAACGATCCACTGGTATTTCGTAAAAGTGATTAGTAACGAATTTTTAAAATGAACCAAAATTTATGCGACAAGGACAGTATAGCTGACTAAATTTTGACATATTGGAAGGATTGTTGATTAGATGCTTTGAAACTTGGAGGATTTGTGCGTTTGATACATTTTGTGGTAAGTAATTTTTGGAATTTCCTTCGCAATCGTAAAAAGGACTTTAACCATAACCTATAAATTAATCGGGAGGAAGGGTTTAGTCTAAAATTCTCCATAATACATGTTCTTAAATAATGAACTTTTGTTTCCGGGGTTAGCAGGTTCAGAGGAACGAAAACGTCAGTCTCTTCCTCTAGCTGCGGTAAAACTGTTTAAAATCGGAAGATTCTTAGGATCTGGAGTTTTAGGCCCTAATTTGTTTCTCTTACCTTGTTCTTGAGAATGTCTCCTTCGAATATTTTTCTAGACGAGATTACCTAGGATGACTTTTAAGGTGGTCGTGAAATTGAAAGACTTGCAGAGAAGGGTATGGGTGATATGTTCCATATAAGACCGCGAGAGGTCCTACATCTAAAAAAATTTAATGCAGTATATTGGAACAATTGTTTGGTTCATGAACTGTATATTTATCAAAAGAAATATTTCCAATGTTTCGATATCAAATAAAAGTGAATTTTCTATTATGCCACAAGAAATTATAAAACGGCGCTGTGTTATAAATCGTTAAAGCCCTCATCAAAAACAAATTCCAAATACCTATTCAACATTTCAAATTCAATCGATCAAAAAACCAGACTTTAAAAATTTAACAGCATCTAATTATCATGTTACATGTCTTATAATTATGTATTGTAGTAAATCTCAATATTTCTTCGTTGTCTTCTTCATAATAATATGCGCGCGTAACTCCATTCTTCTATCTCATAGAAAACGATTTTCCCTCATCTTGCATCTTACATTGTACACGACGAGTACAATATTCTTGGAAAATTAATTTTTTCTTGTAATCGTTTTCAACTTTATATAAATTGAAGATGCAACTATTAGAAAATTATAAATGAAATTCTTTACAAGCGAAAGAAAGGTGGCTTATGTCATGGTGATAAGGTACGAGATGCTGGTAGGTTTATTTATACGTAATACAAAATGTGCGGTATGTAGATGATATAATCATGTTTAAGAAAAATTTGTTCAATTTATTTCTGATCGTTTTGTGTTTTATTACTATTAATTACAGGTAAGTAGATGAATGATTCGTTTGTATTCTTTTGAAATACTTTGTGCAACTCTCTTCGTATATACCGTGGCTCGTGCATATTCCTTGATTTCGTAGGCAACTGGATTTTTTCGTACTGCGATTAAGGCGCGATATTCTATACATATTTCCTCACTGACGTATTCCATCTTTAAATCCCCATGAAGGGTTTCATGTTTAATGCATCATGAAGCATTAACAATGCTACGTAACTCTTTTTTTGAAAGCATTGTACCTTGTACCTGTTTTATTGGCACAAGCCCATAATTGGACGCCCAGAAAGCCCAGAACTTCTGCCTATGTCTTGTTTTGTCTTTTTAATGTTATTTTTCTTTCAAAAAGCATCGGGTTCTTTCAGGTCCCCTACTGTTTTCTACTTGTTGAGGAATATGAAAATTTTATGAACTTTATGAAATTTTTAATTAAACTGACGATAATTTCACTATTCATAATAGTTGGCAGACTTGCAGGCGCACAATTAAATCAGTTAAAAAATAGCGCTTTTATTGAAGATACTTGAATTGCAGGGTAAAGCTAACCTGATTCACTAGACGATTAGTCCCGCAAATGTCTTTGAACAGTAACTCAATGTACTCGTATCAAAATTTGAGAAAGGCAAATTCGGCCATTTTCCGAATTTCAACCACCAATTTAAAAATACTACTTAAACGGAAAACGATTCACGGAGAGATAATGTTTGAGTACGAGAATGTAATGGGTACGAGATAAGCTTTCTCTTGAATTCATCGTTAATGCCTTTATTCTTTGCTGTAGTTCTTCGATTCTTTGTACCTTTGACAAGTCTTGAAAGTGATAGGAGTAACCTTATGGTCGCTTGTTCATTTCTATTGAGAGATTAAATGTTGGTAATATTGAGGAGTATACTTTGTGGTAGTACGATTGCTTCGCTGGTATGCTTATGGTTCTTCCCTTCATTGTACAACCAGAGCCTAAGCTTATTATTCCGCTTGTTGATATCTTTGTACAAAATGGCTCTTGTTGACAAACGATTCTGATCGTACGTTCAGCTGGTACTGAATAAAGCCATCTGTAATCTCTTAGTTGGATCCATGTATCGGGCATGTTGTTCGTCTTCCTTTCGACCACCTCGCATTTAATATTCTTGATTCTGATGCATAGAGTTAACTGGCCTATGCTAAAGCCGTTGGTGCTGATACAGTTTTGCCATTCAGAAGTTTTCATTGAAGAATATGTGTGCCGATGTAAATCTGTCACAAGAAGTTCCATTTGTGGCCGTATAAATATAGATGGACTGTTGGGAGTAGGCAGCGGTGTGGGCTTATATATTTGGTATATTTTCTTAATGTCAGTTTCACCTCAAATATCAAATATTTTCCTTGCAGCCTTGTCTTGGCTGTCGTGAGCTGGTATAGTGCCAATATGTCATCAGCATCATCGATATTGGAACGCATAAGTTCAGATGGTAGATGTCTCGTCATGAAATCTATTTCCTTTTTAAGTTGTTGCGTCGTCAAAAGCCTCGTTGTAATGTCTCTATTGTGCGTACCAATACTGCTTCTATCAGTGTATCTTGAATCTCCTTGAATGCAATCATGCATATAACATTGTGTGTATTGATAGAGCTAGAAAGTTGCTTTTTTCATCGTTGCTCTCCAACGCCTCCGCTAACTGATTGTTGAATACCAGCCAATGCTTGTTGATATCTTCTTGTCTATTTTTGAAGACGTTTATAGTGGCGTCTATGATTGACGTTTGATTCTTTAATAACGCTGTGAAGTGATTGCTGTTCAACTTGAGTTTTTCTATTTCTTCCTCAAAACGCACTGCGGCTCTGTCATCTAGCACCCCAAATAACTCGTTGGCTATAGTTCCTCCTAAGTTAGAAAATCCACGTTTGCTTCTTCCAAAACTCACCTTATGGTGGTGAAGCAATTCATCCTTGTGCTTCATTTCTTGTAAAGATTGCTCGAACGATGGTTCTATTACTCTCCAATGGATTCAAAATAGATCCCTGGCTGATTTTCGAACGTTGATATTGTATGGTAGTGCGCTCGAATTGAAAAAAACTGGACGAAATTAGTAATATGAGCAGTGGTGCATAGATCTTCTTGGTAAGCATGGCAACTCGAGACCTGCCAACCTTCTGTTGTCCTACCTTGTTGTCGTCCTTTGTTACATCTTCATCTGATTTGCTTGTTGTATGTTGATTATCCTCAGTTGGAAGGGGACTTATCTCTGTAATTGGTCTCTTGAAGATGTTATTTTTTGGACTTTTTATTGATACCACTCTGGTTAGACCATCTGACCCTGGATGAGTATCTGTTTCCCAATGCCCGTTGTGGAAGTCTGACTCAGGGGGTGAAATCAGTGGTCTCCAGATTAAAAAATGTCCAGGTGTCAAAGCATCAAAATCATCTAAACCGCTTGACAGTGAAAGAATCGGTCTGGAATTTAAACAATTTAGTTCTGTTGTCTTGTTGGGTGTAGATATTTCTCCTAAAATTACCCATCCAATTTCTGTGAGCTGTGCTGCTGGTTCGTTTTTATTTCCTTTGATGCACTGTGGCTTCATGATCTGCGTGTAATAATCTGCACCCAGTAGTATATCAATCGGTGTGGGAATGTTGTAGTTCGGATCGGCCAATAGCAGTTCGTTCAAATGTTTCCATTTTCCAATGTTTTTATTTTTGCTTATTTTGGTTAGTACTAGAGCTTCAATTTCTATTGAAAATGTTGACGGATATCTTGGTTTTAGGTTGATATTTACAATACTATTGAGTCTGCCAGCAACTTGCGTCCGCCTACACCATCAACCTCTGCACTGATTTTACGACCTACTAGATTTAAACGTTGTTTGGCTTCTGGTGTTATGAATGATGTTTGAGAGCCATTGTCGATCAGCAATCATAAAAGCTCTTTCCTTCCATCAAACCTAACAGTGTTGTCTCAGGCGTTTTCATCGCAATGTTAATTGCAATGCAATGCTTCTTGAAGTTGTATAGTTGTAGGCTGCTTAGTGCTCTTGCCATTGCATTTTTTACATCTTGATTGACTATAACATTGTAGAAAATTATGTTCAGTGGCTAGACACCTTCTGCATAGATCATGTAAGTTGACAAGCTGCATTCGTTCTATGTGACTCATTTTGTTAAACTTGTGGCAGCATTCTAAATTATGACTGCCTGAATACAAGATGCACGATTGATTGTTTACTATTGTTGCACTGAATGCTTGTTGTTTATGGCGAAGACTATCGTTTGCCGGCATTAGTTTTGGTAGTCGTATTGTTTCTAGCAGTTGATATCGCTGTTTCAGAAACTTGAGAAGTCCGTTGGTGGATTGAAACTTCTTTGGATTTTCTAATGATATCTCATATGGTTTGAGAGTCTTGTTGTCTAGCTTTTTCGTTAGAAATGGCACTAACCAAGCACTCCAGGTTGCAATGTCGACTCCTAAATTCTTTATTGCATGTAGATTTTCCGGTGTCATGCAATATTCTAATTGCAGATGCTGCTTCTTGTTGAATATTGTGTAGGGCAAAAATAGCGTTACTAGCAACCTTTTGTTTTGGTATTTGTTGCCTAGTATTTCCATCACGCTTTTATAATTGTCTCCTATTGGCTGCAAATGTTGGATGATTTTGCTTGCTGCTCCCTCCAAATGTGTTTTGAGTTACATGATTTTGTGTGTATGTGTTAGACTAACGTTTTGATCTACCAATTTTCAGAAAAGTTCATGGAACCCAACCCAGTGTTGATAGTTCCCATTGAACTTTGGTATCTCAATTTCCTTTAAACTGTAATATTTTGGTTGCTGATTGTTGTTGTTTGTTTCACTTGTTTCAATCGTCATATGTACCGCCGTCTACGCATCGTTCGCGTAGCATGATATGCCGCTTTGCCGGCAATGGTTTTGTTAGTAAACCGGCCAATATATCTATGTACTGGACAGCAATACGTAATCTTAAAAAAAATTATATCGCGCATCCACATGTTTTGTTCGATTTGACAATTTTTCCTCTTCGATGAGCACCAAACAGCTTTGGTTGTCTTCGTAGATTGTTGTCGCTGTTTGAACCGGCTATTGCAAGTCGTTCAGCAACCGCCGCAACCAAAATGCCTCTTGACACGCTTCGAACAATGCGATGAACTCTGCTTCTGTAGATGGCAATGCGACACAATTCTGCTTTTTATTTTCGGCTCAATTTGTCCGGACCGTCATCACTGCTTAATGAAAATTTTACATTCGCAGTGCCCTTTAAATATTTCAACATCCGTTTCCGGAACCTTGTCTGCCGTTGGAACAAAACTAACTTTGGTATAAGTAGCACCATTGAGCATTATCTAATTTTTCAGCCGGAACCCATATTAAGCCAGCCGAATACAGGTTCTATTCAGCCGGAAGAATTACGAGTTTGCACAATGAGAAAAAGGCACTTTATTGCTTGCAAAACATATACGCTTCCAGCTGGAATCATAACAAGGTCTGCCGGGTCCACGAAACCGTATTAAGCCAGCCGGAACCATTTATTGTGCATCATTGTGCACTATCTGATTTCTCAGTTAGAATCAGAATTTTGAAGCCGGACCATTACGAGTTTGTTAAATATTTGTGAAACGTGTAAGGTTTCTGCCGGAACGACTGCAATACAATTCGGAACCATATGAAGCTGGAGCTATGCCAGCTGGAACCAAACCAACTATGGCACAAGTTGCAGTCTGTTTTTTTTAGACAGCCGTTTTACCAGCAGAGTAGTTGGGATTGTTGTTGAACATATAAGTTTCTATTCGGCAACAGCAACCATAAGTCAGAACAATATAGATTCCTAAGGAATCAACTGCAACTAGCCGGACCATTTCATCAACTCTCTAACTTCTATTGGGGTAGGATATGTTAACCTTCTTCTTATTTTGTATAATGGGGGTACTTGCCAAAGCAGCATAGTGAATTGCTTCATTGAGTTGTTCTAATTCATCTTCCAACTGGTGGGGATTTCTTATCGGTATCTGAAGATAGATTTTTTCCTCCAATACTTCACGAAAGAGATCCCAGTTTGTTTTTGAATTTGTTAACCTGGATGCACTCTCCCTTTAAATTACCATTTGAGTGACTGTCATGATAACCGGGGAATGATCCGATACTAGAGAATTACTGTAGTTCTGGGATATATGCACCTCTTGCTACATAAAAGTCTATTAGGTCAGGTATCTTCGTTCCGTCACTGGGCCAGTATGTTGGGGAACCACCAGAGTAACATTCACATTTTGATGTCTGCCTTGCTTGAAGCAATTCTTTGCCTTTTGAAGTCGTAAGTCTAGATCCCCAATAGGTGTTTTTCGCATTAAAGTCACTGTAACGGAATTTTATTCAGTTCCGTTATCAACCCAAACATCAAATTTTAACATACGGCATAACCTTCGAGGTGATACCTCAAATTCTACCAAAAGAAATTACCATGCCGTATTTCGCATTGTTATTGGTTGCTTATGTTACTCAGATTACTGTATATATCCATGCAGTAGGTGGATAAACGTAAACCATAATAATATATAATGCAACATTATCAATTTATTTTTGCATCGATATGTCTTGAGGTAAATGGCTTGAAAAAAAACTTTGCTATTGAAAATACCTACAATTGCACCTTTCGATCGATTGATTTTTTGTTGATGTAAATAAATTTTTGCGCGTGCATTGAGTAAGCGAAAATCAATGTCACGTTGTTGTACGTTTTTGCGTTCGTACATTTTGATGAATGTACAATAATTTGTTTTCAATTTTTGGTATAAAATGTACAACGGAAAGAAAGAAGGAGGAGTTGCGTGCTAGACAGTCAGCCGTGCAGCTGTGTTTAGAAGAGGTAGAGAGTTCAGTTTCTTTTTGGGTAATTTCCTGGTATCTAAAATAAAATGCGTTTGTTAACATGTGTAAAATTTAGTGAAATACAATAATAATTTTAAAAAAAAAAGTATAAATTAATCTGAAATAAATTTAATTAAGAAAATTGGATGTGTTTATTATCTCGTGATACTATACAGTGTTCATTAAGTTACATAAATAAATTGATGTAATCGGGGAATAAATCAAATCAAGTGCCAATAAATGTGAAATATCCAAAAAATTCGTTTTGTGGGAGTGTTGCAAGTTTGATTTATTTTTGACACCAAAGAAAATTTTTGTTCATTAATTTAAAAATTTAAAATAAACGTTAGTGAAATACATACATTGAAAGACTGATCCGGGAGGTAAATTAAAAGTGCGAGTTTTTAGTCTAGTGCTTTGCAGACTAAATTTTCTTTTTTTTGGTAAGTATGATTTTAGTGCAGTAGAGATACTAACCATTCTAATCGTGGCGAGGTTCCTTAGTTGCTTCTAGCAAAGCTGAGTCTTGCTAGAAGCGAGGGCATCGAAAGTAACCCTGCCCATAGGCGGGACACCCTCTTTCTGCTGAGGACCTCCTCCACGCCATTAAACCACTAATCGTTAAGCTTCTCTATTAATATTTTTTTTTGGTGCGTATTTCTTAGGGTAATTATGTTACCCTAAGAAACCAGAATTAACAACCGTGGGTAAAACATCCGCTTGAGATATGTAGGACCCGCCAGTTTTGGGTCTGAGGACCCCACTTTTCATTTTTTTTTCAACCTTTAGATGGTAAATATTAGGCCATCTTTCTCTTTCTCTTTTGTTATTGTGCGGTAATCTAGGTCCCGCATTTCGTCTAACCCCAAAAACCCACGACCACATCCCCTACAAGACTGAGCTGCGGGAATCAAAGCCGCACATGGGGTTAGTGCATGAAATGGGGACAAATTTCTTTAGCGTTAGGGTATACGGTCGTAAGACGGTAAACTTTTAGCGTTACAGTGGCGCCCAAACGGGGCCATAATTCGGCCCAAAAATTCTGGTAACAAATACCACAATAAGTCTAAGAAATTCAATTGAGGATCCCCTCACACTCTCGTCTAAATTAATATTCGACATTACTTTTTGGATAATGTTCAAAAATTGTTAAATACTTCTAAGTAAAATTGAAATCGGTTTAAAAAACAGTGTGCTTGGTTTTTATCATTGTTAGATGTAAATTTCTATCGATACGAGTATGGCAGCGGCAAGCCTGACCTAATACGTGGTGGGTCATACGCGTACCGACAGAGATTGATGATAGTTGAGTTTCTATGCTAGATCCCCGAATGGATGGTTTATCCGTGGCATGTCCCAACCCGCACTCCGGGGGATAAACCAACATTCGTGGTAGTTATAGGAGTTTAAGAATTCATCTAATGTGGTGGGAAGGCTGGAGCATGCGTTGATAACCGAACTCAAACAATAATCCAGTTGTACGGTTTTCTGTACCGTGTACAACAACCAGTGGTGCAACGGATGTTAGTAAGGGTGAAAAGGGTTTTTCCTTGAAACAATGTGCATCATCTCTTTCCTTGCCGAGTGATAAGACCGGGGGTATTAAGAGCTGCACATTTCTCAGATACTAAAACTACTTTTCCGCATCCTAAAGTAAGTTGCACGACTGTCACTAAATTTTCCTACGGTTTGATTCCACAATGGTTATAAGAAATTATTACGAGTTGTGGCAAATTTTATTATTCAAAATATGGATTTCCAACAAGCAGTGTATAGTTAGGTTATTGCGCAAATTCCACTTTGTCGTTTCATTTAAAATTTATCATCCTCCGGGATGGGGTTGCCAGTCCTCCCATTGCTAGTTGTAGGCGCGTTCAGGGTATAATGTGTTTAGCTGTCCAATCCGGTTTTCTATCAGTGAACGGATATTGATGAGGTTTCGGACATAAGCTAAACACTATTATACCACACACTGTTGAAATCCTTGGTGATAACCGGCGTGTTATCATCCCCAATAGACAGCAATAGCAGCTGTTGTTAGAGGCCTGCAAAGGTCTCATCAACATCAGTTGACTTACATGGTAACGTTTTTGTCACCCATGTAGGTGAGCTCCTCTGCTGAGTTCAGGGTAAGACTGCCAGCTGCAGAAAAGGGGACAACAAACTTGCCATGGTCTATTGGGTACCATAAATGTCATCTGTTTCCAAGTTCACCATAGCAGCGAGGATCACCTTGTATGTCAGGTTAAGACTACCGCTGCATCAAAGGGAACAAGGAAATAATTTCATCAAAATTTCAATTTCAATGCCTTTATCTTATCCTTATTTTTATCCAAGTTGGCGGAATCTATTCATTGAAGGGGGATATTACCCATGGTTGTTATTGATTTCATTTGAATTTTAAATTAATGTTTTTGATCAGTTTAGTTTAGTTTAGTTTTCTTTAGTGGAAGGTTTTGTTTTGAAAAATGAAGGTAGAACATCTAGACAGTGACGAGTTCTTAATCGAATGTGAATGTCGAAAGATCCCCGTCGTGTCTTACCATAAAGCGGCTCTCGCTTTGAAAAGAGAATGGTGGAAGAACAGGTGAACCTTAAGGGGAATAATCTTGTTGTACATGAAACTGCAGTCAGATCTCCTAAACAAGAAATAGTGACATGTTTTCACAAGCTGGAAGGTGTCAAACATTTGTTCCGCCAAATAACGAATGGAGTTATTACGGCGGATGAGCAATTGCCAGTGGTGTCAACAAAGTTGCTACACATTCAAGGTAGATTAGATCGTATCCGGCTTACACTCCCTTTACAAGAGATAATCAATGAGATGATCTTGGCTGTAAGGGATCTGTGGGAATTACTAGCATTTATAAAAGTAACCGATAAGTTACAAGTAGCTGCAAGACGCTTATATTATTTGAAAATCATCTCAGATGAATCTAGGGCGAAATTAGATCTGGAGAAAATTGCACATAGCCAAAACTCATTACACTCGAACCCTTCGCGAAGGAATTATTTTAAAGATGAACGAACACGTAAGCAAAATGCACGGATAGTTCAAAAATTAGATCAAAACCAACGTGTGTGCAAAAATTTGAGGGCAGAGGCATTTTACGAACAACCGTCTATGCGCAAGACGGAAGTGGACGTTGAATCGTCGTCAGCCGAAAGAATTGGTCGATTAACTCAACATAAAGTAAGTAGAGAATCATCACCTAAAGCAGCACAAATAACATGTTCATCGGCAATAGAACAATGTACATCACGCACTTCCAAAAATGAAACCCTAGCTAACTTTGAAGGGGAATTTTCCAAAAGGTTTTCTTTGGAATATTTTAAAGATAAAAAGAACGGTCGAGTTAGAGATAAAAGGTTAATAATCAGAGGTAAATGTAAACTACAGATAGGAAATACCATCAAATCGATCGAAATCATTTCAAGTCCACCAGCTAAGGTAATTAAATTATCGACGACTTTCCTTTCTGATTTAATCAAGGTTACTTCGTCAATGACTTACCATTTTTACATAAATCCTTTGAATTTAGTACTAACAACAAAATATCTTAGATGTTTACCACCAAACATTCTAATGTTAGAATCAAGGCCAGGTGCAATTAAAGTGGGTTCAATTTCCACAACCAAGGACCGTCAATTAATTTGGCAAAAATTTAATAAATCTAATTCACATTCCTACAACAAACATAGTGATAAAGAAGTGTTCCCGGTAGTTCAAGCTGATTCGTTAAGAAGCAGGGCTAATTTTAGAGTAATGAAAAACATCCAAAAAAGGTTAAAGTTAATGGCCAATAACGTTATAACCGCCGCAGTATTACAATCGACTCCGAACTTTCGAAATCGGAAGTGGCATTGTGAGACTGAGCACGGCATTAGGGCGTTATTGGACTATGTGAAACTTACGTCCGTTTACGAAGTGTATTACAACTGGAAATCGCTAGTGAAAACTTTATATCGAAATTGGAAGCGCCGCCGTAGAAAACAGACGCATACGCCATCCACTTTCCCATTAGACCATCTATGTATAATTGGGCATTTACATAGGTGATGTAACGGTAAAGTGAAGATCGGTATTCCCCGCGCGGTTAGAGGATACCGGTATTAGTTTAAGAGAATTGAGTTAAATGAGAGAATGAGGCTGACTCAATTTAGTTACTACAGTTGTTCTTCTGTGGAAGTAAAATTGATTTGGCGCCCTCCTCTCATGATAGTTAGAGTAGTAGCTAAGTTAATATATTTTACACAAATTTTATATAAATCGATATAAACTAACTTAAGATTAAGGAAAGGATGAGGTTGACCCAATCACATTCCATGCACATGGTTCAGCAAAGTGGGATTGGGTTAGCGCCATTCATCAGCACAACGGTCTTATGCTTGTTATCTCATGTCTAGAAATGGGTATTTTCAACTGGTGTTTGAGGCTAACGACGATACTGGTGGCAGCAGCGAGTCTGAGCAATCAGGGTTTGCAGTTCCAAGAGTTTCAGACTGAGTCGGGTATATACTTTGCTGAGGAAGGTAGGGCCAAACTGTCCACCAAAATTTGTACCATAGTGGGGTACTATAACTTATCAAGCTACTGGAGGGAGTGGGAGCACATAAGGCTAACACAAGAACATCTCCGAGCGACATGTGCAGAAAACGCCAATGCGACCAGGTACGTTAGACATTGCGAGGCGTTGTTAAGTCCGATAGCTTACTTGATGGACCAAATCGAGGACAGTAATAGGCTTCTCCAAGCACAACACGGACGGGAAAAGAGGGCTCCTTTGGATTTCCTCGGAGATTTAGCAAGGGACATAATCGGAGTGTTGGGCCAACGGGATGCTCAGAGGTATCAGGAGCAAATCAAACACCTGAATACCGGTGTACTAAAAACACAAACCATGCTCCAACAGCAAATGCATGTATTAGATTTGACCGGAAACATTATCCGTAAGGAGCATGAGGCAATGGAAAAGCATTATCGGGTAATCCAGGAGGAAATCGAGTCTGTGATGGTGCATGAAGAGTATATGGACGTGTTATTCCAGCTATCTGCGGCCATTTGGATGTATAAGGATGTCCAAGGAGACCTGATAGATATACTCTCGGATGTACATCATGGGAGAGCAAGTGTGCGATTGTTACCTCCTTCGCAGTTTGCAAAACAACTATGGGAAATAAGTAAGCAGATCCCCACGAACCTGCAAGTTCCTAGTTCAAGAGCACACTGGATCAATGTATATCGGTTACTGGAGACCAAGGCAGCAATCATCGAGGATCAGATTATTTTCGAAGTTCAGGTACCTCTTATCCAGGGGGAAGAGTACCAGATATTTCACCCCATCCCGGTTCCAACAAGATACCAAGGGGGGTATGCTTACCTCGAGCCACAATACCAGTATGTTTTGGTTAGCCGCTCTAGAGTGTGGTACCAACCAATCTCTGCAAAAAGGTTGGACGAGTGTAGACGCTGGGAAGAAGGAACGGTAATTTGCAAAGCAGGAGGACCAACGTACAAGATTGAAAGTCAAGATGAGCATTGTGAAATGGCGTTGCTCTCACATGCCAATGAGCAACCGAGCCGATGCCCCATACGAACAGCACTACCTTCGATTTACATTCACCCATTAAAGGATAACCGGTGGATCATGGTACTACCCCGCGAAGTAGTCTTTGATCTGGAATGCCAGGAACAATCTCAGGCAGTGGCTATGAACGGGAGCGGAATTCTATCACTAGACCCTGGCTGTAGTTTGAGGGGGGCCTCGGTGGTCATTAAGGCCACGACTACTTACAAAACAGTAATCCGTGCTGATGTTGTTCCAAGATTCAACCTCACGCAGAAAACAGAGAGGCGTACATTAACATTCCCCGCCAATGCGTTAGAGGTCGAGGTGTCCGAACTACAGCAAACCATCCAAGAACTAAAAAGAGAGGAACCGTGGTCCCAAGTCAATTGGCATCACATTGGGAACTATACGGGCACTGGGGCAGTTTTGGTACTAACCTTAATTCTGTTACTCTTGGGATGCAAACTCTGGAATAGACCGTGGAGACAACGGGGACCAATAAGGCAACGGCCAACACCACGGGAAGGCGGAAACCAGGCTGAGGGGGCGCAGGGAAACCTGATCTGATAACAAGGATAGGACGTAGGGTTAGACATTTAATGCTTATTGGTAGTAATAATTAGTAGCCCATAGTTATAATTTAGATATTTAGATATAGGTTAGGTGTTTAATTTAGACAGCCCGGCACTGAGACTAGCTCAGGGTGTGGGAGTTCCCCACGTGGGATGTAAGGAAACTGAATTTCTACTCCTGTCCTCCTTTCATTAGGGCATGAGATCCCTTTTCATCTCAGGGTTTGGGTTTTCCCCACGCTGTAACGGAATTTTATTCAGTTCCGTTATCAACCCAAACATCAAATTTTAACATACGGCATAACCTTCGAGGTGATACCTCAAATTCTACCAAAAGAAATTACCATGCCGTATTTCGCATTGTTATTGGTTGCTTATGTTACTCAGATTACTGTATATATCCATGCAGTAGGTGAATAAACGTAAACCATAATAATATATAATGCAACATTATCAATTTATTTTTGCATCGATATGTCTTGAGGTAAATGGCTTGAAAAAAAACTTTGCTATTGAAAATACCTACAATTGCACCTTTCGATCGATTGATTTTTTGTTGATGTAAATAAATTTTTGCGCGTGCATTGAGTAAGCGAAAATCAATGTCACGTTGTTGTACGTTTTTGCGTTCGTACATTTTGATGAATGTACAATAATTTGTTTTCAATTTTTGGTATAAAATGTACAACGGAAAGAAAGAAGGAGGAGTTGCGTGCTAGACAGTCAGCCGTGCAGCTGTGTTTAGAAGAGGTAGAGAGTTCAGTTTCTTTTTGGGTAATTTCCTGGTATCTAAAATAAAATGCGTTTGTTAACATGTGTAAAATTTAGTGAAATACAATAATAATTTTAAAAAAAAAAGTATAAATTAATCTGAAATAAATTTAATTAAGAAAATTGGATGTGTTTATTATCTCGTGATACTATACAGTGTTCATTAAGTTACATAAATAAATTGATGTAATCGGGGAATAAATCAAATCAAGTGCCAATAAATGTGAAATATCCAAAAAATTCGTTTTGTGGGAGTGTTGCAAGTTTGATTTATTTTTGACACCAAAGAAAATTTTTGTTCATTAATTTAAAAATTTAAAATAAACGTTAGTGAAATACATACATTGAAAGACTGATCCGGGAGGTAAATTAAAAGTGCGAGTTTTTAGTCTAGTGCTTTGCAGACTAAATTTTCTTTTTTTTGGTAAGTATGATTTTAGTGCAGTAGAGATACTAACCATTCTAATCGTGGCGAGGTTCCTTAGTTGCTTCTAGCAAAGCTGAGTCTTGCTAGAAGCGAGGGCATCGAAAGTAACCCTGCCCATAGGCGGGACACCCTCTTTCTGCTGAGGACCTCCTCCACGCCATTAAACCACTAATCGTTAAGCTTCTCTATTAATATTTTTTTTTGGTGCGTATTTCTTAGGGTAATTATGTTACCCTAAGAAACCAGAATTAACAACCGTGGGTAAAACATCCGCTTGAGATATGTAGGACCCGCCAGTTTTGGGTCTGAGGACCCCACTTTTCATTTTTTTTTCAACCTTTAGATGGTAAATATTAGGCCATCTTTCTCTTTCTCTTTTGTTATTGTGCGGTAATCTAGGTCCCGCATTTCGTCTAACCCCAAAAACCCACGACCACATCCCCTACAAGACTGAGCTGCGGGAATCAAAGCCGCACATGGGGTTAGTGCATGAAATGGGGACAAATTTCTTTAGCGTTAGGGTATACGGTCGTAAGACGGTAAACTTTTAGCGTTACATCACCTCCAATAATAAAATCACGTCCAAGCGATTTAAGTTGTTTAAGGTAGTCCTCCCTTTTCAAGTTATGACAGTTAGCTGTCTGTGGTTAATTTGGATCCTTACAGTAGTGACTTGCATTGTCTCTTCTTCGATATTTTATTCTAAATGGTTTTTTATATTTTCTTTTATTAGTAATGCCGAAATGGATTGCGTTGAGGGAGTTGCATTTTCTTCAGTTGATCAAGTATCATGTTGTTCAGATTACTTTGGTCATCTAGCCGCTTTGTAATAGCTGCAATGCTGTTCATAATGTTTTCCATAATTTGGTTACTTTCAGAGCCCATATGTTTGGTTGAACCCAAACTTTTCACTACCAGCGCAAATGAACTTCTTTGCCCTGTATTGCTTGGTTGTGGGTTTTGATTCATCTGATTTGATATTTGAACCCTTCGATTTTCGTGATTTTGTGGTTGATTTCTTGTTTTATCTCTTAATTTTTGTAGTTGTTTAGCAACCTCACAGCCTCGATAATTAGCCGGATGTTGACCCTTACAATTTGTACACTTGGCTGACACATCTCTCCCTATTGTACATGCCTGGGTAAAATGCGTGTTGTAGTTCTCCTCATTGGTTCAAGTTTCACCTTCATGTGAAGAATTCCTTTTATTCCATAAATAAGGAGTCCCCTTTTACTGGTAATTTGGTTTCCTTCCTGAATTTCTGTTCGCTTGAGCAAGTGTGATGCAAACCCCTTGCCATGACTTTTATAGGTCGCGCCAGTTTGTTTTCGTAAGTGAACCACTGATACTTTTCAGCGTTCAATTTCATAGATAAGGTTTTATAAGTATCTGAGTCCAGAGCATTAATTTTCCAAACGTCATTATTTAACGCTGTTACCTTATAGTCTTTGTCAGAAACCGATTTCACTAGTGACTGAATTTCTGGGTAACTGGTTACACCCACACTATTTATTGGTGGGGGTGATTTTTATTTCCGTTGTACCAAATTTGGTGTAATGTTCTTGGTAGATTTCCTACCTTTTAGTTGATTGGCTTTGGGTAGAGTATCGTTTGAATCTGGACTAGATTGTCCCTTACAATTTAATTACTCAGCCTCAGGTGACGAGTCAGCTTTTCTTTTCTTACTCTTCCTGGACTGTTTTTTCTTCTTTAGGATCCAGTCCGTCTCTCTTTGTAATTCATCTTCATCAGTGGAATAGATGAGTTTGTCTGGTCTCATATCGCAATCTTCTTTTGAATCCCGATTCATTATTAGATTTTCATTTTCTTGCTTTAGATACTCAATTTCTTCGCTTAGCTTGGCCAAGAGATTCGTATTCTCCTTTTCTAGGCCAAAAGTTGTTTTATTAAATTCGGCTATTTGCAAAGTTAAATTTCCGGTGGCATCACTAATTTCGTGTAATGTTTGTCTAGGTATATAGCGTTGTAAAAAGTATCGGCTTGGTCAGCTACCGATTTGCTTCTATTTTTCTTTATCGGTGATCTTTGTAAATTTGGCCTTCTCTGGAACGGATTTGATGTTCCCTGATAATGCAATAGATAGCCCTCCCCAGAATCCATAGGGCCCGTCTCCACAGAGAGTGGATTTACCAATGTTGATATTGGTGTACCACCTGGGGTATTATTTCCTTTTGTTTGTACCATTGCATAGTTTTGATTGACTAATTAGCTATTCTGCTTCACTACTACGAAGGGATTGGGTACCGCAACCGTTCGTTCTACAAAACATTGCCCAGAGCACGCTCGTATCCATTTATGAATACTTCGTGGAGGCTGTCAATCCCGTACTCCGAAAAAATATTGAGAACTTTTAGTTTTATTGCATTTTAAAAAAAAAAAAAATTATTTGGCCTCCCCTATATTTTCCAGCCATAATCATTCTTCGATTCGTTTGGTGCCTGTTAAGGACCAGTTATATTAGGGCACAACTTCAATGAATAACCTTTCCCAAACTCTCGTTCATAGCAACGTTAATTAGAAGTTAGCATTCTCTTCAATATCATGCATTACGATAATCCCACTCTTCCAGGTTTACGGGAATAATTTGAATTGACCTAATCCATTAATTAGAATATCCGTTAATGTTTTCAGTTATTTACACTCTATTCTTGCATAAGAAATTACGAATATCGGATAATCTCGCGCGCACCCAACATGAAAAATCTCCGCACATTAATAAAAAAATTTTGTGAAGTCACGAAAATGTTATCAGAAAAATTATTTATGGTTCTGAATATTTTTTTTTTAGTTTTCTTAACCGCGCAACATCTTTAATACGCGCACCTATACAGTTGGTTCTCATCTCGCACAAGATTATACAAAGATTAAGATAATGAATTTTGATGATTCATTTTGGTGTGTGCATTCATTGTGTATACATTTTGTAGATCGTCGGCTTACAAAACAATTTGATTACGCGTCTCTATATATCGAGAAGAAATTAAAGCGGGATTCTTGAAAAATTAAAAGGGCGTCACCAGCGTCTTAAGGTGATAAAATAATTTGGTCTGCTAGATGCGCGCTATAATACTATTATTATGTAAGAGATTTATGAAGATGATTCATGTAATTATCGAAGAATGCTGGGTTCGATACGAAGGTGTACAGTTAACGATGACGAATTTTTAATATTTTTTTTTTTTTTTTTGAGAAAACAGATGCTGTACTTATGCTTCTACGGTACGTGTATAAGATGATTAATAACCGTTTGGAGAAAATATATAATGTATTAATAGGCGCTGTCTATGCTATCGCAAAATGTTAGCGCATCACTCGATATCCTTTCAAAAATTTCATCTCCACCTAATATATTGGTAAATTAACACCCGGAGATGTATAAAAAAAAACCCAGATATTTTTCTAACCGCAACCATCGCACATAAATCTCTCTCTATGAATCGAATCGATCGTCTAGTTAGATATGTGTACTCGTACATTGTAATACATAAAAAGTGTGCATCATCTCACGGTATTTTGCATTACAATGTATAATTCATAACTTATGCACTATAGACTCCATTCGGTATATAGGGAAAATCGTAAAAATCAATTTGTATTTTGTATTTTAATTAATTCCACATTTTCCCATTCGTAATCGAAAAACACAAATTTTCTCAGGTGCACGTTATTTCGATCTACCTGCATAATCAATACTATATATACGTGTAAATATATGATTTCAACAGCATGATTTCCGTTAACCGATTACATTACCGATTATGCATCATGATACCGCGCATCATCATCGCTGCATATAATGGAACATAAAATTCATATCGTGTACAATAGCAAGTTATAGTTAGTGTGGTTCCCTAAAGCGTTGTGCGATCAATTTCGCGCGAATTTTCATTTTACACAGACACATACCAAACGGTAAATTTCAATACTTACGAGTATGTTTATGATCTAATATAGTGTGCAATAACAATAATCATAACAGATAAGACATTTTAATGTAAGATTATGGTGCAGCGTAGTAGCGCGCGCATATCTCCGGACTCTCGCAATCGATTGAAGAAAATGAAAATATTAGCAACAACAAGCTCTCGTACCGCTGTTATATTTTCTTATCTAATTATTTTGAATGAATTATAACTTTCACTTTTCGGTTAATTAAAAATAAAAATAAAAATAAAAATGCAATAATTTTTAATTTTATTACTATTTGCTGTAAAGTAATCTAAAATTGGAGCCGATGTTTGTATATACCGGTAATTATATGACCGGATTACGTTGCCGCGCGAAGATGGTACGTGATTTGGGAAATTCCACTTGATTTCTTTACGTGTAGCTCGCGTATATACCGTTTATATTAATTTTAAATTTAATATGATCGGTTTTGGAGGGTCATCGCTATAATTTCGTCACTAGATTAGATTAGGTAGGTTTCAGTGGTTGATCCAACTTCATCTATTCACCGTAGAAAATCTCGCACATTACAGCTTTCGATATCAGAAAGGCTGTTCATAGTGTATATGAGCATAGGAAGTGAACAAGAGTCTCATCCTCCTCCTCGTCCTTGCAGCTTCAGCACAAGTCATTTGCATCCAGACCCAGCTTTCTCGCATCATCCCGGAAAAGGCAGTGTCCGGTAAGTATCCTTACAATGCTGTTTCCAGTTGGAAAGTTGTACCGTATCTTGTTGTTTCGTCTGCCCTGCAATTTTTCTCAACGTCAGAGTGGCCCGGAACCAGACCAACTGGATTTTGAAGTGTTCACTCGTCTCGTTAAGAGATGTGTGACAATTCAACGGCACAGATAGTGATATCAGTCACCGATATTACACTGTGCTTCAAAAAGTTCATGACCTATTCAATCGCTATAACTTCAGCCTGGTACACGCTACAGTAAACAGGTAGACGAAAAGATTGACCCCACTTTACCAACGAGCTCTTAGCGGTCGGTCAAGAATTTAACTACACCGGTCTCCATTCTTCCAATTCTCCCTAGAGGAGAGAATCACCTTACAACGCTTCCAAAAGCTCAAAACGAGTGTTATATAATCAAAATTCACCAGCCTCACAGAATTAACTATAGTTGAGTACCCTTTTTACAGGCGCTTCCGATTTGCTTACCGCTAATACCGATAATATCCAACGGGAGAAGGTACAGCATGACCTCTAAGGCGCTAGTGGGGGTCGTTTTTCAATGCCTCGCTAATGAGGAAGCAGGCTCCCCATCATGTTCCTGTATGATAATTTCTTCAGAGCTGGCCACCATACACTCACACTATACAGCAGTACGAACCTTACAACTGCCATGTGAAGCCAGTGCACCATCTCCGGTTTCAAGCCCCATTTCCTTCCAATGGCATTTTTACAAGAGTAGAGTGCCACAGTGGCCTTCTTTACTCTTTCTATCGTGTTTGGTTTCCAACTGAGCTTACTGTCGAGAAAAATCCCTAGGAATCTCGCCTTATCAGTAAAGGCCGGCATAGTACCATTTAAACTTAGTGGAACTATTAGCAGAATTTTATATCTCCTAGTGAAATGGACCAGCACTGTTTTAGATTGGTTAATCCCAAATCCACATCTGCTGGCCCAACCCGCAATGATTGATAACCAGTTCTGCATCACATCTTAGATTGTACATAGGTACAGCTCGAGACAGCTATCTCTACGTCATCGGCATAAGCAACCACATCTATTCCTTCACCCTCCAGTTCCAATAGTAGTCCGTTAGTCCGTTGATTACTACATTCAAAAAAGAGGAGAGATGACACATCTCTGGGGTGTTCCCCGAACAACCCGTTTCCTAATGGAGACTTCCCCTATCCAAGCTATAACCTTTCTGCTACCTAGCAGGCGATTAATTAGCCTGGTTACAGGGTATTCATTCTCAAGTGACAACAATCCTTTCCTAATTACCTCTACCTTCACGTTGTTGAAAGCGCCCTCGATATCGAGAAACGCCATCAACGAGAATTCTTGAAAATCCAGTGACTTCTTAATTTCCTGAACCAAGGCATACAATGCCGTGTCCACGGACTTACCCTTATGGTACGCATGTTGAGATTGTGGCCAGTTTCTGGGTAAAATTCTCGAACGAATATGAACGTCCAGCTACCTTTCCATGGTTTTCAGAAGAAACGATGACAGAGATATTGGTCTTAGGTCCTTAGGGTTGCTGGGCGAGCTTCTACTCGCTTTTGGGTTGAATAACACTCAAGCCTTCCTCCATTTTTACGGATGTACCCTAGCTTCAGACACCCTTTGAAGATAACCTTCAGCCAGGGAAGTAAGACCTTCGAGTTCTTCTGAATTTCTGCTGGTACAATCCCATCCGGATCAGCTGACTTAAAGGGCTTAAAATTTTTAATAGCCCATTTTATCTTCCAAGGCCCCGCAATCGACGCATCCTCACTACCCAGGAAGTGAGTTTCCATCAAGAGTCTCTTCACTAGAAACCGTCCATTCGCCATCCGGTTTTATCAGATAGCCTGGAACAACTGGACTAATAGAGAGAATATTTCTTAAGCGCGAGGTATTCGATGCCTCTTCCATTCTATCACAGAAGAGCCTCCACGGATTCCTTTGCGCCTTCCTTGATTCCCTTTTATATACTCTGAGGCATTCCTTATAGAAGTCCCAGTCTTGACTTTCTCTAGATCTTTTCAATAGGGTGAAAGCGAAAACGTCACTAAATATGTAGGTAAATCTGAAATGAAAGAAAATTAACACAATATTCATCACAAATACTTCCCTGATTTTCGAAACCTCAACTCTAATCTAATTATTTTTCAATGCAGCTCCATTTCACTGGAAAGGATAAGAAAATGTCATTAAAATTTTTAAATAGTTATTTGAAACTTTTAATTCTTAGTTGGTTTTTGTAAATGCTAATCTTTGCAAAAATTAGAAACGCTCCCTTTCGGTACACAGCTGCTACTTTCGGTACACAGATTAACACAAAATTTGGCAAAGAAATGCATCCCAATTTATTGAAAAAACTTAAGTATGAAGTTGCATTCCGAATAGTCAATCCGCCTAGACTGTATAAATACCAAATTTTGGTGTTTGGCATTTTCGGAATTGGCCGTCTTCCCGCTTTTACTCGAAAATAATGTTGGGCGACGTAAAAAAATGCGGCTGCCACTTATAACCGTAAATATCGGTGGGCGTCTTTCCGCCGTAAAAAAATTCGACTGGCCACGTTGTTGGCCACCCGTATCCGTAAATGTTGTTAGGCGTTTTGCCGCCGTAAACCATAGAATATTCGTTGGGATAAACCAAAAAAGAGAATGGCCACGATAGAAAATATTTAATGTTTAATAAACCGGTTTCAGCATGGCCGGCTCAAATTAATTTTGGTGCACGACCGACTCAAATTAATCTAAACAGCAACCACCAAATAACGAACTGCCGTGATAAATAACAACTCTCCGTAAAGGCGCAGCTTAAGTTGTTATCCTTGAATTTAAACCGATTATTCCAACTTAAACTTACAACCAATTTTCAATTGAACAGTAATCACTTCATATAAAATAAATGATTGCAACACTATAGATCCCACAATTGTTTTTCTTCTCGTCTAACCAACTAATTTCCACTTTTCAATAAAACTCAAATTTACTTTTAACACTTTAAAAAGCATCAAAATCAAGCCAAAAACTGCACTAGACTATCTACGTAACTGAAAATTCAAAACTTTTCCACTTGATTGGATTAGACTCCAAAATAGATTCTGACTAACTTTTTGAAATCCAAAATTAGATTAAAAAAATTTCTCGCACCAAAAAACATCTAGAAGCATATTTTGTTCGTTGGTGTTTTTGAGTTTTGTGTTCGTGCGCGTCCTCGTTCACCCTTTCACACCGCGCATTAATTACACACAACAAAACGAGAAAACACAACAAAAATATTTTTCTACATCTCTGCCGGTCGCACACACGCATAAGGTGTACACATTGGTCTCGCACTACAGCATTCATTCGACGTTTACAAGACCACTGGATGTGAACAAAACACAAAACAAAATATTGAGGCTACTTTCCGTAGAAACAAATTATGTTAGTAGTAATACCATAGAACAGATGGTAATGCTGTCAATAAAAAGCAATCTTTCAATTTTTCCAACTCTTTCGCGGTTTGCTTGTCTATCATTCAATCGGTAATCGGTAATCATTCAATTACCATGGAACTAAAAATCCAAAAAGAACAAAGGAAAGGAAATAATTATATGACCCCTCAAGATGTCGTAACAACGTTATATACTTTTCAAAATGCTTGCCAAACCGAAAAAGCTCCAACAGAAACTGTCACTTCCGGTATACGAATTTCAGCCAAAAATGACTGTGATATCCCAATATAACAAAAACCTTAAGTATGAGGTTGCATTGCGATCAGTTAATTGGTCTGTGCTATAGATAACCGACAGCAATTGGTCTGCACGACATAGCACACGCACAGACAGACAGTTTTCCATATTTTAATATGATTTCGAATTAAATTTTCTCTCCAGTTTTACAATAACCTGAAATTATTGCATCCAGAGTATTTCGCGAAATCTGATGTTACAAACCTATGTTAGGGAAGTACAAGAATCAGCATTTGAACATAATTTTCATCAAAAACAGAAATTTAAGCCATCTTCTGACTTATGCGATTTAATTTGCAATCAAAACAATCCATCTCCGATTCACGAAGAATTTTTTGGAAAGTAATTCGTAAAATAATTCTCGTACTCCAATTCTTCGGAAAAGGAGTGGGTTTGAGCTGTCGAAGGCGGCGCTTCCATTATAAACAATATAGAATAAAGAATTGTTATAAAAAATTATTGTGTAGTGTTTAGAGTTTTCCCAGTGAGTTTTAGAGTGACATAGTAACATAGCAACATAGTACCGACGAATGGGATATGATGCGATTATATCTGGTACTTTCACTACTAGACGTAACCTCTCCATCCCTACTCCGCTTGACTACGTCCACGCTCGTGTCGGTGATAACTCGGTTCCAAGCTAGGCCGAGGCAGAAGTCAAAGGGGGATCACATAGGTCACTTGCAAATGATGCGCTTAAGAGTTATGTGACTTAAATCCTGGAGCGTCTGTCTCACATTGAGCGGCTTTCAGTTGAGCGACGGTACCCCGGAGGGGCGGCTGTGTACCTACTTGGCAGAAAGTATAAAATTCTAGGGGCGGCACCTCGAAAAAGAATCCATCATGAGTTTAGTTAAGGAAAGTTTGGTTACGGTGCAAGGAGTAGGAAGCCCTGTACCGGCTGAAGGGAGTGAGCAAGCAGGCTTCCAACAGTCGAGATCCAGTGACTGCAATATTACAACGGTGGCGACCTTGGCCGATGTAACAGATATTGCGACAAGCGAAGAGAGAGGAAGCACTACATCCGTGCATGGGAATAGAACCCCTGGTAACCCGTTTGGTAAGAGTGCGTTAATGCAGAGGTCCCCTAAGCAGGGAGCGATGACCAGTACATTGGAGATATGTTTTTCATCGCCTTCTTTGGGGAGTTACAAGGAGGAAACCCAAGAAATAAGGCTAACCAGGCTGAAAAAATTGAGGAACTGGTGGAGTTCGTTTGACCTCGAAATAATGTTCATAGCGAAATTAAAAAGATGATAAGCAACATTAGCACGCTTTATGGCTCAGCTATAGGTAAGAGGAGTGCTTCCGAAAAGCAGTGCCAAACTTCACTGATCAATAATGACGGGAAGGAGAATTTAGGTCGTCTACGAACTGTGAGCAGGAAAGAGGAGCTGAAGGCGGCGACTAACGAAGATATACCACTTGTGGAGCCCAGTAAGAGGAAGTTGTCCACGCCACCTAAGAGTGATGAAAGTAAGCAAAGTAAGAGAAGGAATACTAAGGCTGCTCCGAAAGCACCTCGAATGTCGCAGACTCTTATTAATGAGGAGGACGGAAACAAGAAGCAAAAGACCACCGCATCTATGTCGGATAATGGAGATATAAACACATACGAGCTCAAATCAATTAGAGGATGCGACAGTTGGCTCAGAACAAGGATGACAGAAAGTGAAGGGGAAAAGAACGCCAAAAAGGTGATCACGTCCGCGAAGTAAAAGGGCTCGCCCGAATGCGCTGCTAACAAAGAAGAGTGATTAAACCTCATTTGCCGATCTGCTGCGGAAAGTTAAGGTGGACCCGACTCTAAATACTCTGGGTGAAATGGTATCAAACATACGTCAAACTTATAGTGGAGACCTATTGTTGGAGCTACAAACTACAGGAGACCAGCCGAAGACCGCTTTGACCCAGGAGGCGTTACTGGTGATCAAAGACACGGACGAGGTTACCACGTCTGAAGAGGTAATAGAGGCTCTGGAAGCACAGTTTAAAGGGGTGAAAGGTGTCTGTATTGTTAAGTCACTCACAAAGGTCTCCCGAGGAACGCAGACAGCGGTTGTTAGCCTCCCTAACACTATGGTTGGGAAAGTGTTAGAAGTGGGTAAAGTTAGAATCGGCTGGGTTTCTTGCCGAATCCGGGAAAAAATAGAGCTGACTAGATGCTTTAAATGCCACGGTTATGGGCATCGGTCATGGAACTGTAGAAGCGAAGCGGATAGATCAAAGCCCTGCAGGAGATGTGGTGAAGAAAGGCACTTTGCTAAGATATTCCAAAAAGATTCAAAATGCATGCTATGCGACGAAACGATCAAAGGCTGTAGCAAACACGTAACTGGTAATGGTAGATGCCCGGTATACCAGAAAGCGCTGCAAAAACAGCGTTGGAAATGAAAGTCATCCAAGTCAATCTTAACCACTGTGAGGCTGCCCAGGACCTGCTGCAGCAATCCATATAGGAAGTGAAAGCGGACATTGTAATTTTGTGTGAGCAATATAGGAACCTTGATAGACGGTGTTGGGCTTCAGATAGATCAAATCGAGCTGCTGTATGGGTTTGTGGTACCTATCCCCTACAGGAAGTTGGTGTGAGTTCTGTACCCGGGTTTGTCAGAGCTAAAGTGAACGGCGTTCATTTTTATAGTTGCTACGCACCTCCTAGTGCATCGATTGAAGAATTTAAAACATTTCTCGATCAATTAACGGCTGATGCACGGAGCCACAACCCGGTGCTCATAGCCGAGGATTTTAATGCATGGGCCGTAGAGTGGGGAGTAGAGAAATCAGTAGCAGACGAACCGCATTGTTAGAAGCCTTCGCATCATTGCGGGCGTATTAATGAATACTTTCTGTTCTGAAATGCAACCTCGATAGTTGACCTAACGTTTGTGAGCAATTGTCTTGCCGATAGAGGAGTAGGGTGGAGAGTGAGCGATCTATATACGCATAGTGATCATCAAGCTATTGTGTATGAACTGGTGGATAGTAAACCCCAAAGGACCATAGTTAGACACAGGAAAAGAATATGATAGGATGGAAGTCTGCAGCGTTCGATGAGAACATTTTCCATCTCATGATGAAGGATCTTACTCTTTCTGGTACTGCAAATAACAAAGCCGTCCAGCTTATGAGACATGTTACAAGAGCCTGTGATGAAGCAATACCAAGAAGGATGGTGGATAATCGTAGAACACCAGTCTTCTTGTGGAACAACGAGATTTCTGAATTGCGTAAAAGGTACCTGAACGCAAGAAGGCGATACCAGCTTGCTCGATCGGAGCTTAAACATGCCATTAAAACAATTAACCAAAATTGCTTTCGCAAACTATGCTAGGAGGCTGACCGCGATCCCTGGGGTAGACCCTACTGATTGGTGATGAAAAAACTCAGAAGCAATTACGCCACTGCTCCCACATGCCCTGTAATGCTGTCTGACATAGTGAGTCACCTGTTCGCGCAGCAATCCGATTGTGTGTTAGAAGTATTAAGCAACGAGGAGGATGATATAAGACCAGTTACTGAGGAGGACGTTCTGAAGGCATGTGGCAAAGTGGGTAACAATAAAGCTCCTGGCCCGGATAACATTCCGAATATTGTAGTAAATGGAAGGAACAGAGACTAGTATTGTTGCCAAAAGGAGACAAACCACCAGGTGAGCCGTCGTCCTGGCGTCCAGTCTGTCTGTTGGATACGGCAGGCAAAACCCTAGAGAGAGTTGTATGTGACCGGTTTCAAGAGACTATAGTTAGAGCATGAAACCTGGCAGAGCAGCAGTATGGCTTGGGTGTCGAGGATGTCTACGTGGTAGTAAAAAATACTGTGCCATATTCACATTGGACGTGAAAAACGCATTCAACACGGCGAATTGTAGCTGCATATTTAACGCACTGACGCGGATAGGTTAGGTCCTACACTCGACTGCCCAAACCAAGTGATGCACAGGTGATTGGATTTGCGGACGACATCGCGATTGTAGTTGTCACAAAACACAGAGAGGAGATTGTGAACATCTGTAATAGGATGTCAGACTTATTCAACAGTGGTTAACATCTGCTGGGCTGCAACTAGCAGAAGATAAAACAGAAGCTGTCCTTATTACTAGTCGAAAAGTAATAGAGAAGGTAACCTTAGAGATTGGAGCCCAACAAATTGTTAGTCAACCATCCATCAGGTACCTAGGAGTAATGATCGATGCCAGATTGTCATATAAGACACATCTCATTACCACCAGAACGAATATGGGGCATCAATTTGGGTTAACTCGTTGGAGAAGAATACTTATAGACAAAGAGTAGCAACAGTTCAGAGGTTAAGTGCTCTGAGAGTATTGTGCGCATTTCGGGCGGTGTCAGAAGATGCTGCTGGTGTTCTTGCGGGAATGTCCCCAATAAATCTACTTACCAAGGAGCGCCAAACCACTTACCTGCGTCGTGGTCAAGGAACAAAAGTGGATCTCCTACATCGAGACGTGGCTAAACAGGAAACCCGGTGAAGTGGATTACCATCTGACGAAGTTTCTGACGGGTCATGGTTGCTTTAGATCATACCTGTTCAAATTCAGACACGAAGAGTCACCAGATTGTCTTTTATGCATCGGAGTAACGGAGAATGTAGAGCACGTATTATTTGAGTGTCCACGATTTGCTGAGGAGAAAAGGAGTATCTATGTACGTGGGGTCCAACGAACGCCGGAAAATATAGCGGAGTTTATGCTGGCATCTCAAGATGGGTGGAACGCCGTAAGCGGAAGTGTCTCACGGATAATGAGAGAGTTGAGACGCCTCGAAAGAAGCAGAAATACAGTGAGGAGTTAATTCCAGCCGAGCAGCGAAACCGAAGCCTGCCTCGCGAAGTAATACCTAACGGTAGTTCCACGGGGCCGAACAGCATGGTTTATCGGGGAGTGGTGGTTTGGTCGGTAAGAATCCGACACTATCACGAGTTTGATCGCGTGAAGCCTATCGAAGGTTCCCCTCCTCCGCCCATAAAAAAAACACAGTAACATAGTAACAGCGGTATATCGTTTAAAAGGTCTTGGAGCAGACAACAATATCGACACAACTTTAGTTCGTAAATCTGCCGTTTAGGTAGAGTCTGGTACGCTGGTAGCTAATTTTTCGTTTATTATGGAATTTATACTTGTCGTATATCGTTGTGGCGCTAGAAGCAGTTATAACTTGTCCCATTTCACTATAACCATGTGGTATATCATTTCAAAGATTTTGGAAAAAATAACAATTTTGTTATCAACGCTTTAGTTGATAAATCCATATCACAAATTTAGCTGAAGCATCATAGTACTACAAATTAAAATTTTGTTATCAGCAATTTATTTCACAAATCCACGGCGATGGTAGCCCTAATTATTCAATTATTATGAGTATATTTAGGTCGAATATTAGAGAAAAGGTCTTGAAGAATGTCAGCTATTTAGAAATCTAAACTACCGTTGTGGCGCTGGCGTCAGTTACATATTAAAAAGAATTAAAAATTAAATATTCTGCGAACCAAAAAGTCAAATGGAGGTGATTTTTAACAAATCAATGAACGAGGGCGGCAAGCGTAATCGAAGAAAGTGAGGTTCTGAAAAAGGCCGAACCGATCAAGTTTAAATATATATCTTGCACCATTAGTTAGTACAGGTACTTTACGGTAATCCAATCTCTATTATCTGACAAATCCAAATTCTTTGGCGTGCTGCTAGAATTTCGTCACGGTTCTCACAAAAATATTTCTACATAAACAACAAAACACTGTACGGTAAGCAAAACAAAAAATTCTAATTCCTAACGGAACCACGGTGGATTTTGATTACCTTGCGTGTACACCCAAATACCTATCAGGTAGATCAAGCTATTCAATTACTGTACGGGTGCGGGCATCTATTGATTAATGTATTTCAATTTTTCTAAATTTCGATTTCGTAATTTTTGGCGCGCGCTTATTTTTGCACACAGTAGATTTTGCGCGAATATACCTGTAAGAAATACCAAACCGTTAAAGATTATAGTCTTATAGAAAAACAAATCAAATAAATTAAATTAATGATCATTTTTGGCTGAATAGAAGAAATCGGTCTTAACGACTTCAGGTGTTTTGGCTGATCTTTCAACTTTTAACAAATTTGTTTGTGTGTTAAGATCGGTGTTTTTTATTTGTAAGAATTAGATGGATGTATTTAGGTCGTAAGTCATGTGCAGAATAGTTTTGAGAATGTATAGTGCACAAAGTGATTTTTAGTTTTACAGTTTTTAATTAATATTAATGTTTTGGTTGTGGAAATGAGGCGGGTCCCGAAATGTGATTGTCTATAGGTAAGTAATTTGTTACAATACGATTACTCATTAGAACGTTGATAATTAAATTGTTAGTGACGTCATCGCTATACAATAAATGGTTCGCTCAATCGCTTAAAACATTTTGTTTGCCAAACAAAAATAAGTTCAATAACTTAATGTGACCGATAATTATACCAATAATGTATTTAAGAAAATGAACGGTATCTTATATAATACCGCGATGCAGTTTGACTGATTTTATTCCCATATATACCTGTCATGCGCCGGAGCAATAAAATATGTTGATCTCTTCAAGTTCAAATCCAATAAAAATTATAACAAAACCGATTCAGATTCTTAATTATCAATTTTTTTTTGTGTTTGTTGCTTTTGCTTGCCATCTTCTAACCGTACTCTGCTTCTCGTGCAATACATTACATAACTTTTGTGATTTTTTGCTGCTGCTGCCGACGATTCGCCTGCTGCCTCACATTTTGTTGTTGTAAATATTTTTAGTAGGTAAGCAAGTTGTATGCGCGCGATATATTAAGAATCGCTCAGCTTTAATACAACTGTAACGGGAAAGCATATTTTGCTGATGTTGTTGTTATTGTTAAACGAATAAAGAACAAAGTTGAAAATTAATAAGATGTTATAATTTATAATCTATAAATACGTTGGTAGCATCGGATGAAATTTTACGTTACTTTTTATATATTGCAAATCTCAATCCTAAATAACGACTTAACTTAAGTAGTTTTCCGATCGTATACTTCTCTATCCTACATATTAAGATATGCATGCGATGTAATACATCATATACACGTATAAGACATGCATAATGCTGAGATATGCCTGAGAATTTTTTTTATGATATTAATTGGTTTTTAAATAGACGAATGAGTGATTATGTTCTTGTATGTTAGACAAGATAATTTGTTCGCTTAATTATTACATTTAATACTTTGTTGTAACCTTATGACATGTGCATGTTCTTAATTATCCGTTATAAAATGCATACGCTTCTGGTGGAATAATGTAAATATTGAAAAGAACTAGAATGCATTCACTTCCAGAGCAAATACAAATTTAATTTTTTTATTAAGTTACGGGAGCTTAACCGCGAGCAAACGTCATCAAACAATAGGTCAACTGTAGAACTACGATACAATTTGTAAAATAAAAGCGAGGTGTACGATTTTTTTTTTTTTTAACAACTTTATTGATATGGCTACTACAATCTTAAACATTATTAATTCATTAGTAAGGTACGGTAAGGAGTAAGGAGGTAAGGTAAGGAGTACGTGATTGACAGCCTCCACGAAGTATTCATAAATGGTTACGGGCGTACTCTGGGCAATGTACTGTAGATCGAACGGTTGTGGTACCCAATCCCTTCGTAGTAGTGAAACAGTATAGCTAATTAAGTCAATCTCAACTATGCAATGGTACAACCTAAAGGAAAATATACCCCAGGTGGTACACCAATGTCAACATTGGCAAATCCACTCTCTATGGAGACTGGCCGTATGGATTCTGGGGAGGGCCAGCTATTGCATTACCAGGGAACATCAAATCCGTTCCAGAAAAGATCCAATTTACAAAGATCACCGATAAAAGAAAATAAAAGCAACTCGGTAGCTGACCAAGCTGACGTTTTTCCTAACGTAACAACTAGATGCACTGAACAAAAAATACAAGAAAATCTGAATCAAAACGAACAAGAACAATACGACCTAACTACTGACAAGGAGCGTAATCTATATACCTTACTTTGTAAGGAACGTTTTGAAAAAATAGAATTAATGAAGAGTATTAATGACCTTCAAACAAGAATAAAGGTCCTAGAAAACTCTCAGTCAAAACCAACTACAGCTAGTCCGGCTGCTCAAGTGACATATGAAACGGATGAGGAAGAACTCAACAAAGAAACGGGATGGATTTTAAACCGTAGCAAAAAAAATAAGAAAAGAAAAATGAGTAAATCACCACTGGTTTCACCCGAACAGAACCAATCAGTTGAGCAGCTTCCAACCGGAAGTAGGCATGTACAAAAAGTAGAAAAATCTCAGGTTTTATCAGATCAGGAACGATCAAATAAAGAACCCCCATTAGAAGCATTTTGGAGATCAACCGGATAAAATTTCAAGCTGTAGCGTTAAATAGTGGTGACATCAAACTAAATGTCCCAGACAGTGATAGCTATAGAAAGTTAACAAAAGCTCTTAATGAAGAAAACTCAACATGGTATTCATACGAAGATAAGCAGACAAGACAAAACAAAGTCATTGTGAAGAAACTACACGCATCATACAAACCAGATGAAATAAAAGAGTGTCTTTTGGAGAAAGGATACAAAATAAACGAAGTTACACAACTGCTAAAAAGAGGTGACAAAACACCACTTCCATTATATATGTTATCTTTCGAAAGAACAGAAGACATTAAAAAGATTTATGCAATCCGTGAAATACTACACATGAAAGTGCAAATAGAAGCAGTGAAAAAATCTTAACTGATTCCCCAGTGCAAACGGTGCCAAGTCTACGGACACACGCAAAACGTTTGTAATAAGGAGTACATATGCGTGAAATGTGTTGGAAAACACTGTACGGCTGAATGTACGAAACAAAAAGACACTCCACCAAAATGTGTCAACTGTGGTGAGGCACATCCAGCCAACTACAGAGGTTGCATTGTTATAAAAGAGTTGCAAAAAATTCGCAACAAAACAGGGGAACCTTTAAAAAGTTCCAGACAAGAAATTAACTCAGCTTCAACAAGAATATCCACAAAGTTGAGGCCACACCAAACATTAAACACGCCATCAAGAACTAATCCAAATGTAACATATGCTGATGCAACCACTATTGGAAGTTCGAGAAGACAAAATTGTTCTGCTTCAATCAATGATTCAAATAATAACCAAACCAACAAAATACTGCAAGATATTCTTAATAGACTTAGTTCACAAGAAGAATAGCAAGAAAGAGCCCTCATATCAATCTTGCAAAGCCTCACCCTACTCGAAAAAAGTCGAACAACTTCGGATTTAGCCGCCCTTTGTTAGTTTAAGATGGCAAATAATCTAAAAATTCTTGCATGGAACTGCAATGGTATATTGCAACGACAACATGAAATACAACTATTTCTTGATTTAGAAAAAATTGACATATGCTTATTATCTGAAACACACCTTACTACTCAAAGTCATATAAAAATACGTGGCTACGAAGTTCACTCTGCAGTAGCGCCGTGATTATTAAAAAATGTATTAAATACGATCTGCAACAAAAATTTGAAAGTGATGAAATACAAGCAATTAACGTTAGCATTAATACACGAAACCATAAACTAGTGGTGGCCGCAATATATTGCCCACCTAGATATAACATCAAAGAGAATTCTTATACTCACCTCTTCAAGCAGCTAGGTGAAAAATTCATAATCGGCGGTGACTTTAACGCTAAGCATACAGACTGGGGATCAAGACTAACAACAACGAAAGGGAAAGAGCTCCATCAAGCAATAATAAAATACAACTGCAACTGGCACTCTACAGGAAAACCAACTTATTGGCCCAGCGATCCAAATAAAACACCAGACCTGATTGACTTCTTTATAACAAGAAAAGTCCCGATTGATTATATACAAGTGCAGGAAGGATTTGACTCCACATCTGACCACTCCTCTATTTTAATGACAATAAGTGAAACAATAATTCCAAATGATAAACAGCCAATGCTAACAAATAAATACACTGATTGGGAAACATTTAGGAATGAACTTAACACTAGTATCATTTTAAACACGCAATTTTCGTCAGAAGAGACATTAGAACAAGAGGTGGAAAAACTAGTTAAAGATATACAGGAGGCAGCGTGGAAAAGCACTAATCCAACAAACAAAAAAATAACTGGCAAATGCTACCCAATGGAAATTAAATCACTAGTCATAGAGAAAAGAACTATCCGAAGGGAATGGCAACGCACGCGAGACCCAGTCGTCAAAAATAGATTGAATATTCAAACACAACGAATACGCAGAGAAATACGCGAATTCAAAAACAAATCAATAAATTCATACCTAGAATCTCTCAGCTACGATAAAGATACTGATTACTCATTGTGGAAAGCAACCAAATATTTAAAAAGACCAGTTACCCACATACCACCAATAAAAACCAATAATGGTCGCCTGGCTAAAACCAAAGAAGAAAAGGCAGAAAATTTCGCAGATCATCTCGAGCGTACTTTTCAGCCCAATTTAACGACACTGAATCAACACGATATACTAAATGTAAATCTTACAACCATCTTGAGACAGGAAATTCCATTAACCAATGCTAAAGAAGTTAAACACGAAATAAAGAATCATATGGTACTTAGAAAATCACCAGGGTATGACTTAATAACTGCTGAGATTCTTAAACAACTACCAAATAAAGCTATTAAGAAAATATCTGACATAATTAATGCTTCCTTCAGACTCTGTTATGTCCCTCTATCTTGGAAATTTGCGGAGGTAATAATGATACCTAAACCAGGCAAGCCACTAAGTGAATTAACATCGTACAGGCCAATATCACTTCTTCCAATTATGTCAAAACTGTTTGAGAGACTATCATTAAAACGAATTAAACCTGAAATTGTTAAATCAGGAGCTATTCCTTCCCATCAGTTTGGTTTTAGAGAGAAACATTCCACAATTGATCAAGTCCATAGAATAACAGATTTAATGGAAAAGTCTTTAGAGGAAAAAAAGATTTGCTCAGCCATATTTTTGGACATAGCGCAGGCATTTGACAAAGTCTGGCTAGATGGTTTAATATTTAAATTAGAAACAACTCTGCCATTTGAATATTGCGAACTACTAAAGTCGTACTTGCAAAGAAGATACTTTAGAGTTAAACAGGAAGGAGCTTATTCCAGCATTAAAGAAGCTAAAGCGGGAGTGCCGCAGGGCAGTGTCCTAGGGCCATTCCTTTTCCTACTTTTTACAAGCGACTTACCGCAAACTAACAATACAACTACCGCCACGTTTGCAGATGACACTGCAATTCTAGCTGTTGGTGACACAATCGGTGAAGTCACATTCAAATTACAAATAGCCATAAATAATATACAAGACTGGCTAACTAAGTGGAGAATTAAAGTGAATGAATCAAAGTCTACTCACATTAACTTCACTAACAGATCAATAGAACCACTGCCGGTGACTCTCAATAATATTCCTGTACCACATGCAAATCAAGCAAAATACCTTGGAATGAATCTTGATGCAAAGTTGAAGTGGAAAGTTCACGTGAAAAAGAAAGCAGATGAACTTCAATTAAAATATAGAAAAATGTACTGGTTAATTGGAAGAAACTCTCAGTTATCCATTCATAATAAACTTATGCTTTATAAACAAGTTCTGAAGCCGGTCTGTACATATGGCATTCAACTATGGGGATGTACCAAAACCAGCAATCAACAGATAGTCCAACGATTTCAAAATAAAGTTCTCAGAGGGATCGTAAACGCCCCGTGGTACACTCGTAATAGTGATCTTCATAGAGACCTCGGAATGGACACAGTCGCAACCGAAATAAAGAAGTGTGCTCAAAAATATCAGGAGAGGCTCCATCTACACCCTAACGACGAAGCGGCTAGACTACTTCATCAAGAGGGTATCATAAGAAGACTCAAGAGACTAAAACCTTTTGAGTTACCCGAATAGAAACAACAAAGAAACAACAGAAACAACACTTCATGGAATGAATACTCGTACATAGAAGTACTTTATTATATTATATTATCAGAGTCAAACGCTGTTAGTCAAAAATGACTAGTTACTTTGTAAAAAAAAAAAAAAAATTAGTAAGGTTGACATTAGTACTTATGAGATAAGCATAAACTTGTGTGGGTCTGCTGGTCCAGTGTCCAGTTCCCTTGGTTTATAATTTTCATACGGTTAGCTCATGTGGTTTGATTCGTTTGAGCCGCCTTACTTCGTTTGTACTGTCCAGTAGTTGTACGGCCTCAACATTGATGTGGGTAAGAAGTCTCTTCACATGTTTTATGGCACATTCGCGGATAACGCCGTCTATCAATTGTATTTCTAAATCATTGTGGATTTCCTTGTTAGTCACAAATCGGTAGGCGTTGGTGACCATTCGAAGAAATTTATTTTGGCTTCGTTGTATAATGGATTGGATTTATGTGTACAACCCCATAGCTGCGCACCATACATCCATATTGGTTTGAAGATAGTCTGATATACCAGTCTTTTGCAATACAGGTTCATTTTGGAATGATGTCCAATTAACCAGTACATTTGACGTTGTTTCAATCGTATCTGTTCAGCTTTTTGTCTCACGTGATGTTTCCAGTTGAGCCTGGAATCTAAATGTAGACCAAGGTATTTTGCCGATTCAGCCTGCGGCACTTGCACTCCATTGAGGTGTATATGAAGAGTGTTATTTTTATGTCGGAGCGTAAATGTCACATATGTTGATTTGAGCTCATTCAGTGCAATTTTCCAGTCAATTGTCCATTTAGTAACGTTGTCCATTGCTCGTTGAAGATTTTCCACTGCTCTTGGTTGAGATTCGTCTACTGACATAATTACAGTGTCGTCAGCGAACGTGCCGATGAATGTTTTATTCGTTGTAGGTATGTCCGCAGTATAAAGAAGGTAGAGGAGGGGACCCAATACGCTTCCCTGCGGAACTCCCGCAATCGCTGGATAAAAGCCAGAACATGTTTCTTCATGAATGACTCTGAATTGGCGATCAGAGAGGTATGATTCAAGCAGCTGGCAATAGTTTTGTGGTAGAATTTTGCTCATTTTGAATGTCAATCCCTCATGCCAAACCCTATCGAAGGCCTGGGATACATCCAGAAATACGGCGGGGCAATATTTATTTTCTTCTAACGCTTGCTCTATTACCGCAGTTATTCGATGGACTTGATCTATGGTGGAGTGGTTATTCCTGAATCCAAATTGAAAATCAGGAACGTTTACCATTGGCTTTAGTCGTTTTAGTAGCAGTTTCTCGAACAGCTTTGATAAGGTCGGAAGCAGTGAGATTGTATGATGTTACTTCTTCATCTGGTTTACCTGGTTTCTTTAGCATAATTATTTGGGCCATTTTGAAGCATTTGGGTACATACTTCAATCTCATACAGGCATTAAATAAGTATGTGATCAAGATGATTGTTTTACGTGGAAGTTCCTTGAATAGACCCGGTGATATTTCATCAATTCCTGGTGCTTTTTTATGATTAAGACTTTTGTCGATTTCTTTAGCAATTTCCATTGGCGTGACCCTTTTAAAGTCCTGATTTGGTTGATAAACTGGTGTTACATCAATGTTGGATTGAATGTCATGGGGTTGGAACACTGCTGCTAGGTGTTGAGCAAAGAGTTCCGCTTTTTCTTTGTCTTGTCGAACCCAACTGCCTTGAGCATTCCTTAGAGGTGGTACTCGAACTACAGGTCGTTTAAATCTTCTGGTTGCTTTCCATAACGAGTAGTCTTTATCCATTTCTGGACCTAGCCCGCTTAAGTATTTATCGAGGCAATTCTGTTTGAAATTTTTGATTAGTCTATTGACTTTGTTACTTATTCGATTAAAAGTTGTCTTGTCAGCGGGATTTCTGGCGAGGTGCCATATTCTCCTCGCCCTTCTTCTTGCCTTGATTTGTTCCCTGATTTCAGCCGGGTATTTGACTTCAATCTCCGCTTTGTCCTTTGATTCGGGAGTAGCTAGTCTCGCAGCCATTCGAGTGTATTCAATAAAATTGTTTGTTTGTTGTTCCAATTCTTCATTGCTTTTGATACTAACTTTTAATTCAACCAGCTCTTCCAATTTTTCTCTGAAGATGTCCCAATCCGTGAATCTATTAGTAAGGTTTTGCCTTTTCTGTTTCTTTATTACTGTAGCGCTTACTGACAACAGTACAGGAATGTGGTCAGATGTTAGGTCGTTAATTCCTTCGACTCTAGTGTAACTTAGAGGTTTACCTTTTATGATGAAGAAATCCAGTAGATCTGGTATTTTTCCTGCATCCGTTGGCCAATACGTTGGCCCCCCTGGGGACAGATATTCGCATTTGTTTTCATGGATGGCATTGAACAAGGTGTTACCTTTCCCAGGAGAAATAAGCCTGGAACCCCAAGCTGTATGTTTTTTATTGTAGTCCCCTCCAATAATAAATCTTGGACCGAGCTTATTGAAGACGTTATTAAATTGTAACTTCGTTGGTGTATGCCGTGGAGGACAGTACGCTGCTGCAATATTTAGATCTGCGCCATTATATTGGATTGAGATAACAGTTGCTTGCAAACAGTTTTCTCGAATATCCTCTTGTCGATTGTGTTTGATATTATTTTTGATTAGTATAGCTGAACCACCTCTAGCTCTTTCACTAGGATGGGTTGTCCAGTAGGAATTAAAACCCCTTATTCTGATAAAGCTTTTGTTGGAGGAGTGCGTCTCAGAAATCAGCGCAATATCAATGTTGTTTGTATGGAGAAATATTTCCAGTTCGTGAGCTCGTTGGTTGAGCCCATTAGCGTTCCAAGCTACAATGCGTAGGAACGAGTTAATCATTTGTGAGTATGCTGACTTTTTTGCTTGGTGGATAGATATAGGTTTCCAGTTTTGCCACCCTCTCTGCTAGATGACCAAGTGACAGTTGAATTTGGCTAAGCATTTTAATAATTTCAGTGTTATTTGACTCGTTGGCGATTTGCGCATAGGATAATCCAACTGTGGATGGTGTGATTGTTGTTTGTGGTTTAGCAACTTTGGTTTGTAATCGCTGCACTGCGCTTGTTCTATTATTCTGTTGACTTTTAATTTTATTCTGATATACACGGCATCCTTTACAATTTGCAGTATGCCCTTGTTGCTGACAAAGAGCACAAGAAGGCGCGATATCTGGTGTTTTCTTGCATTTTGTCGTGTGGTGATTTTCCGCGCATTTAACGCATTTGGTTTGACGATAGCAAAAGCTCTTGGTATGTCCAAGTTGTTGACAATTCGTACATTGTGGAATTCCCCTTGTCTTGTTACTTGGCTCAATTTTAACTATACAGTACGCAACTTTCTTGATATTGTATACTTCTTTATTGTTGTCTTTTTGTTTTAAGTCGATGTAAAACAATGGAAAGTGTTTCCTGACTTTTACACCATCAATTGTGACCATTTTGTATATGTTGGTAATACCTGCAACTTCATGTCCCATTTTTTCTAAGTCTGCTTTAACTTCATCGTGACTAATAGAAGAAGGTAAGCCTCTGATAACCACTCTATAGGCCTTTTCACTCTTCAGCTGGTAGGTGTGATATTGAATATTTTCTAGTTGGTCGCTAGATTCATTTTTTAAATCTTCCAGTAATTTTTTGACATTTCTGTAATCATTTTCATTTTGAAAGGTAATTCTAGTGTCACTATTTGAGAGCGCCTTAAAATTAGTTGATTCACTAGTGGTTTTTATTATTTTTTGGAGGCAGTGGTATTTTTGGGTTTTTCTGTTCAGTGTTACTGTTCACACTTTGTGTATTATTTTTTGGGGGAGTTTTCGTTTTTGTGCGCCTACGTTTCTTAGGATTTCTGTTATTAGCTCTGGAAAGTTCTTCTTCAAGTTCTTCCTCATCTGTGAAATAATCCTCTATACTCAGAGCATTAAATCTATTATTCTGTTGAGAGACTGGAAATTGCTGCAGCAACCAGTTGGAATTATTTGAATGATGTTGACTTGTTGATGGCTGAATATGGTTGACAGGCAGGTTGTTAGCTCGTGCTGAATTCTCAGCTTTACTATTTTTAGCCTTTTCTTTTAGTGTAGAGTTTTCTCTCTTAAGTTCAGCAACTTCATTGCTCAGCTGCGCGATTAGTTTCTCCATTTTCTGAAACTTGGATAACAGATCCTCGCTGTTTATAATGTTTGCACTCGGTATTTGTAATGAAGTTCCTTTTTCAGTAGAGACCGCGTCTTTTGCAGTTACTGTGCACGCAGTCGCTGTTGGCACAGTTGTCTTTAATTGTAGTGTACGTCTACTTACATTTGGAGGCGGTGATCTCAACATTTTCATGCTCTTAGGAAAGTTGTTCCCTTTATTTTCCAAGGGTTGGTTCCCCCCAGAATCTATGGTACTAGAATCCGAAGAGTATATGGAGCGGCCCGGTTGATTTGATGCTTCTATAGACGCATCGCTCTATCCGTCTCGTTTCCTAATATTATTAGGCAATTATTTTCATCATTATTTTTCATCATAAATTTTTATTTTATTCCCACGAGTAGCACGAGAAATTAACGGTCGCCTATGACAGAGCTCTGCGTTATCATAGGAAGGCTATGGATTTAAATCGAATGACGCCAAATTCGGAGTTCACATACTAACGACTAAGCACCCTCTTAGCCACGCAGCCATCGGCGTATGTAGTACCACCTTAGCTTTGGTGTGCTATTTTTTGGTCCGCCCCGAGTATTTAATTTCCCCGGTACCTACCATATCTGGCAAGCATTCCCCTATCCGCCACCCGGGGAGGCGCCTGATGGGGGTAATAGCAAACCCCACACAGGAGGTGTACGAATGCGGGGGATTCAAATTGTATCCGGTTATCCCGCATGGTGGTCCTCCCACTGTTCCGATTATTATTCGAATATTTTGTTCGACGTCGTCGCACCAGCAAAATCTTGTTGTTCCCTTACGATGTATGCCAATCCCATGAATCGGGCATAGTTTAGCAAGTATTTTGAAAATATTTGAACTTTTATGAAATTTTACGTCTTTAAACTTGTGTGGAGCCACCGCAAAAGTATTTCTTTCAATGTGGTTAACCGTTTTAAATAACTTTGATGACAATGCACACAACTATTATCCCCTGTCGGAGTGAAGAACGCAAGGGCCAACCCATCTTCCATGCCAGTACTATATATACTGGCATTTAAGATGGGTCTTGTACTCACGGAAGGCGAATGGTAATTTCTTCTGATTTATGTCGACGATATGATTGTGGCAGAGAAATCAATAAAAACAGCTAACGAAATAAAGGAAATTCGAATTTCTAGATGTGGGTGAAATTAAATTTTACCTCGGAATATAAATCATCAAGATGCGAAAATTTCAAACGTTCCGATGAACGTGAACTATGATAAACCCCAGATTATCAGAAACTTATCGGGTGTTTACTTTACACATCCGTATGGATTTATAAGGTTTTGGTTGGAATTATAACGTTCCAGCTGAACATATTATAGTGTACAATGGCACAATGTTCTGTGCTTCATAGTTGGTTTGACTGTGGAGTGTATGGTTCCGCTTGACCTTGTTATGGTTCCGGCTGAAAGCTTATATGTTTCACAATTATTTAAGTGCATTGGGCTCATTGTGCAAACTCCTAATGGTTCCGGTTGATAAAAATCTGATTCCGGCTGGCTTAAAATGGTTTTGGCTGGCTTAATATGGGTTCTGCCTGAAAAATCAGATAGTGCTCAATGATACACAATGTACGTTGCTACTTGGACCATAGTTAGTTATTTTTTGGCTGGCATCACCTTCAAGAACGATAACTGCTTTAACCTTCACTCTGTACATTGGGGTAAAAAAGTACCCGAGACCTAGAAACAACTACCCATTGAAAAATTACAACGTTTCCATCCCTAGTCAGAATCATGTACAGTCCGGGATTTCGGTTTATCGCACCGGGATATCGTACTATTACATTCTTTTAAGATTTTGATCAGTACAGCACAATATGGCCAGACCTGGGAAAGAACCTTGTCGCAAAGTAACGCTGGCAGTGGTAATTCTTATATGTTTGTATTACCCAGGCACTTATGTTTTAGTGACATAACAGTTACCTCGTTACATTCGAAAAGTAGGTGTTCAACGTCATTCGTCTATTATTTTAAATCTCTGCAGGCTTATCATGCCCTGAGATAACTTGGCTCATCTAGCTCGTCAGTGGTAATTTCAATTTGAGTCGTGCTTTTATATCAGGAATGAAGCCAAATGTATGCCTACCATTGGCTGATTCATTCGACCTTCTTTGCCATTGGTCAATCGACATCTCTTCTATTTCAGCTTTGTTGCTATATTGATTATGTCAACTTTCTGTAGCATTCACATGTACACTTATTTCATTTTGGGCACATCTTTTTAGGTAGTACAAGTGCGCTCGCTTTTGGATTAGAATGCCTACCGGGAGTACGCCGGCCAGAACCACAACAGCCTCTATAGACACTGTTCGGTAGGCCTTTGTCATACCTAGCAAGATATTCCTTTGAGCACTTTCCAATGATCTGACGTGGTGACAATTTTACCTGTCATACCAACCAGCCGCGGCATACGTGAATAGCGCCTCCGCCACATCTTTGTAGATTACTACAAGTGTTTTTGTGATTTAGTTCCCATCCCTCTCTTGACACTCTTGCCAAGGAGTGGAACAGCTTCTTAGAACGTGAGAAGTTACGCCCATTCGTTCATCTTGGTCAGCTCCTAGATATCTCACAGACTTGACCATTTTCATGTTTCGACCGTTTAAAGATTGTTGGAGGTCGAAAAAAGTAAAATTTGTCTTTTAGTTGCATCATCACTATTTTCTCTGCCGATAGTGACATTTTATTACTCACCAGAGTGACTTTGTTATCTGCAAATGCAATTTCGTCCAAGTCATCAATCATTGTGTTATACTAGGGGACCTAGGATAGAGTCCCCGAGGACATCCTTTTGTAATTTGTTTAGAAACAGAACCATACATATCTCTGAATATTGCGGATCGGTTGCTGAGGTAGCCCCTAAAAACATTCATAGTGTTTCTAGAGAAATTGTAGACCGATAAGCTAGTAATGAATCAAGGCCACGTAAGGTTACCAAAAACTCCGCTGATATCCAAGAATATATCCATAACATATTTCAAACTCTCTCTTCAATTCGCGGTGAAATACGAATGGCTAGTAGCCTATAAGATTTCGAAGAAAGTGGATCTCTAATGCCGGGTTTCCTGATTATAACCATTTCACCCATTTTAAGCAGCTGTTTAATAATTTTACTATGCTAGACCCTATAGATGGGCCATGTCAGCTTAGGATTATTTCAGCGTTTAAGTTGACAAAACCTAGTGGCTTGTTACGCTTAAAGCAAGTAAGAGCACTGGTGACCCCTTCCCACGTAAATGGGGGGTTTTCAGCATCTGTGGATGTCCAACTACTTTTGGTGGCGATTTCACGCATTTCTACTTGAGGCTCGTTTCGTCTGGTGTTTTGTCTGGCAGAGCTGAGTAGCTCCAAGCGTGTGTCATGCCACTTGCCAGTGACGACTCCATCTATCTTCCTAATGGTATTCAAAACTTCAAGAGGTCTTGCTTTGCCAGCGGCAAATTTGTATACAAGACCTCAGGAATCTCTATTACCGTTGGAAACTACTTTGCTTTGCTTTAAATACTTTATGGAATTATTTATTTCATGCCACTCTAAATAAAGTCAATTTTAACTCTTTTAGTCGTTGGTCCCTTTCCGCCTGGTATGCTTTTCTTAGATTAAACATAGAACATCTAAGTTTCCGTAGATTAGAGTTCCACCAACTATTTCGGTCCTTAGCTAATGTCTTCTTAGGAATTAATTTGTTGCAATCACTGATTAACTGTGTTGAGATAAGCTCCACACGAGCATCAATTTGTAGATTACTACAAGTGTTTTTGTGATTTAGTTCCCATCCCTCTCTTGACACTCTTGCCAAGGAGTGGAACAGCTTCTTAGAACGTGAGAAGTTACGCCCATTCGTTCATCTTGGTCAGCTCCTAGATATCTCACAGACTTGACCATTTTCATGTTTCGACCGTTTAAAGATTGTTGGAGGTCGAAAAAAGTAAAATTTGTCTTTTAGTTGCATCATCACTATTTTCTCTGCCGATAGTGACATTTTATTACTCACCAGAGTGACTTTGTTATCTGCAAATGCAATTTCGTCCAAGTCATCAATCATTGTGTTATACTAGGGGACCTAGGATAGAGTCCCCGAGGACATCCTTTTGTAATTTGTTTAGAAACAGAACCATACATATCTCTGAATATTGCGGATCGGTTGCTGAGGTAGCCCCTAAAAACATTCATAGTGTTTCTAGAGAAATTGTAGACCGATAAGCTAGTAATGAATCAAGGCCACGTAAGGTTACCAAAAACTCCGCTGATATCCAAGAATATATCCATAACATATTTCAAACTCTCTCTTCAATTCGCGGTGAAATACGAATGGCTAGTAGCCTATAAGATTTCGAAGAAAGTGGATCTCTAATGCCGGGTTTCCTGATTATAACCATTTCACCCATTTTAAGCAGCTGTTTAATAATTTTACTATGCTAGACCCTATAGATGGGCCATGTCAGCTTAGGATTATTTCAGCGTTTAAGTTGACAAAACCTAGTGGCTTGTTACGCTTAAAGCAAGTAAGAGCACTGGTGACCCCTTCCCACGTAAATGGGGGGTTTTCAGCATCTGTGGATGTCCAACTACTTTTGGTGGCGATTTCACGCATTTCTACTTGAGGCTCGTTTCGTCTGGTGTTTTGTCTGGCAGAGCTGAGTAGCTCCAAGCGTGTGTCATGCCACTTGCCAGTGACGACTCCATCTATCTTCCTAATGGTATTCAAAACTTCAAGAGGTCTTGCTTTGCCAGCGGCAAATTTGTATACAAGACCTCAGGAATCTCTATTACCGTTGGAAACTACTTTGCTTTGCTTTAAATACTTTATGGAATTATTTATTTCATGCCACTCTAAATAAAGTCAATTTTAACTCTTTTAGTCGTTGGTCCCTTTCCGCCTGGTATGCTTTTCTTAGATTAAACATAGAACATCTAAGTTTCCGTAGATTAGAGTTCCACCAACTATTTCGGTCCTTAGCTAATGTCTTCTTAGGAATTAATTTGTTGCAATCACTGATTAACTGTGTTGAGATAAGCTCCACACGAGCATCAATTTCATCTATCGAATTAACTTCTGGAAGCCCTTCTACACTGTCCTAAGAGCCAGCCAAGTGTCTAGCAAATAGACCCCAGTCAGCTATCTACACTCAACTATCGAGCCCAGCAAGGCTCCGTTGATCATTGTTAAATCAATGTTGGATCTTATTAGACGAAAACGTTGTTAGGTTTCCCTGATCGTTCATTATGAAAATATCACTCCTGGAGACGAAGTCCTCTATTTTTCTTATATTTTCATCGGTTAAACGGTCATGCCACATTTTACTTCTAGCATTGAAGTCTCCGGTGATCACTACTCAGATGATACTCGATCAACTTCCGATGATATTTCAACACATGTGCAGTGGCTATCACAGAACTGACTTAGCTTCACCATGTTCATGCCAACACTATGAATACTAATTGTAGTCTTGGGATTCTCAGAGCATCCATTAATCATCATGCTGAAACGCGACCTACTTGGTAGTCATGTGGTTTTTAAATTTCGTTAAAGCATGCGCAACTGGCAGATTTGTCTTTATTTGGACATCAGTTATATCCATGATCGTGTTGTGCATAATGAGAGCAGGGCTCTGGGCGCGCCCTACAGTTCTTTGCAATATGGCCATATATCGCTAAAGCACCTAGTCGGAGTCACAAACTCTTTCACATGGCATCGTGCCCAGTCCACGAGCAGTCTTCCATACTTTAGCAACATGTTCTTGGTTGCCGGTTCTACTTTTACCACCCAGTGAACGGTCTAGCTTTATTTTTCGCACCAGTTCTATATAGAACCTTAAAATCCTTTCGATCCAGGCAGTTTTGATTAATTAGGCAGTTTCTGACCATGTCACCATTAAGTTCAGAGCTGATATCAGAGATAATTACCTTAGGTAATCTCTTAATAGGTACTGGTTCGGTGGCTACTAGGCCCACGCCTTCCAAGTCTACATTTTACGTGAACACCTTAATATCCAAGGAAGTGAATTTTAATGTTTGATTCACTAGGACGTGTGATTTCTTTGATTTTCTTGGTTATCTCGTTAGTCAACAGGCTGGAATCATTATCTCTAGCTGAGATAATTATCCGTTTTGATTTTCTCTTATTTTGCCAACGCTTTCTGCTTCTACGATTCTTGCGATTTTTACCGACCGTGTGCCATTTTCCTTCATTTTTATTTGAATTAGTTGCAACTTTTCGTGTTTTGTCTGAATTGGCACTAGGAATTGAATTCTGTGCAGCCATCTCTGGTGTCTCTTCCAAAGTAACCAATTATTTTTCATTCGTTTCTAGCTGCAAGTTGGACCAACAACTAGATTACTTACCACCTCTAGAATATGAAATTAATGTTTTATATAATTTGATTTGTCAATTCCCGAAACTTAGGCTCAGTAAATTTCATGTTTCTTGTATGCTCTATCATCGTTTCAAGAGAAACGATTTCTATCAACAGATTACAATTTCAGCCGTGTCCTCATCATGGCCGACAAGCTCGGCATCAGAGTTAGAATCGTTGAAATTCTTATCATATTTCACATTTTAGGTGCTCTTTGACCGTTAGCTTCTTTTGAAGACTGGCCGGGATCACGTCTTGGCCCCTTACCCATATCTCTGAGTAATTCACTATTTAATGTTATCTTATGCTTGTTGTTATGATATATTTAAACGTTTAAATATAGTTATTATAGTTTATATAGCTCAAAGTACACGATTCCTTTCTGATCTCACCAAACGCAGAGCATTGTCTTCTGTCCGAAGCGATTTGGCCGTGCCGTCGATGTTGATGCTTCGCCAGGTGGAAGCCACGACTTTTTGCATTTGGGCAAATGAAAAAGATCCATTTCTCATATCCCGTAACAATTCGATGCAGGAAGCTATTTGTTTCAAGCCGTGAATACAAAATTTCGCAAGTGGCTCTTCGATTTTTCATCTGTCTCTCAATCAAGTCATGCGACACGTATTTAACTCCTTTTGAATTTTCCCATAGCATGTAAACGTTTTTAAATACCTTGGTGAGTTGTGTTTAATGCCTCCGCAAGTTGATCTTGAGTTTGCGTATCAAAACGCCTTCAGCTCGGTGTCTTCAACTGTTTTTGGTCTTCGGGAGCGCTGCTTGTCCTCAATGTCGAAATCGCCACTTCTGAAGCGCTTAAACCAATCTTCTCAGATAGTTTATGATGGTGCATGTTCGCCGTAGGCCCCCTCACGCAAATTGCGTCGCGATATATGCTGGTCGCTAGCACCATCTATGTGTAAAACCCGGAAATTTAGTTGCGCGCCTGATACTTGCAAGCGAAAAATTAGAAGAAGGCCAATGGTACTCTCCTTCAAGATGTTAAATGCGGCGGGTTTTGCCGCATATAATTTGTATAAATTAGTAAACCAGCATCTATATGACTCATCGATTTCTTCAAAACGAAAAAAATTTCTCAAGAAATTGACATTACAGCTGGTGGACAATAAAATCAAGAAGTGACTTGCCACTCCCAGGGTTTTGAAAAAAAGGTTAAAAATCGCTATATAAGTCAAATAGGATACAATGCTTCATTGTACTATGCACAGAGAGACGGTTAACCGCATCTTAATTGAATGGCATGCGCTAATTTAGTATTGGTTAAGACCTGAACATTCGTCTTGACATACAGTTGCATTGGCTGTAATTAGAATTTGCTCTTTATTTTATTTCCTGAAATACAGTTATCGAGTGCGGTTCTTATCCCAAAATGGAATAAGGATCGACTACTTCATTCTAAAGATGTTAACCAATATGTAATACAGCCCTGTTTCGAAAGTTTAATTCAACCCACTTACAAAATAATACCGCCTGAGTGTCATCAAATTAAATGTCAATTAAATTACAGTTAAAATTTCACAATTCATCTTACAATTTTTATTGATGATCTTCTGATCTCGTAGACATTATTAAGATCGCTTCATTTCCTATTGCGATTATTTTTTTTTTCTTAGTTTCTTCTTTGCGGTGCATCACAATTATTCCCGACGGTTAAATTTATGGCATAAGACGAACAATAATTTTTGTAATTCTTCTGTGAGATTGCAGAGCAGCGATACACAAAATCAATTTATTGCAATCGAACGACGATGATCATAAAATACAAAAATACTTTTGGTCCGATTCTGTCGTCATTTTCAATTATCGAGATTTGAATTGGATTGGATGTCGTTTTCGTATTTGTCACTGTATAATTGCGATTTGCGAATGTTTTAACTTTTTGAGGTAAGGTAAAGTATTTTTATGATTTAATTTATACTTTAATGGGATTAAAATCAAGATTAGCATTAAGTTATGAATTGAAAGTGTACCAAATATGATTATGGGAGTTTATACAATTTTTAATTAATGTGATGTCCTTGCATGCCACGCGCACACACGGGATGATTGTGACCGTTTATCATTCTACATGGCATTCTTACGTATTCGTTTATGTGTACGAGTAAATATTTTTAATTATGGTCATTAAGGTTTATGGTGGCCCTGATTTCATCTAACCTGAAGGTTGATCGCACAAACTTTCGGTGTTGTATGCAATTTCGTAATGCGCCAGTCGATGAAAATATATGGCGGGCAGACACTAAAAGTATCGAAGGCCAAATTTAATTAAAAATTGGCAATAATCAAACATGACGGATGATGATCAGTACACCGACATATCATCATAATATGTTGTACAGTTAAAAAAAAATTATGTAACCAAGATGGTTTCATTCTAAAATATAAATTTTAACCTCAAGGCAATTCAAGTTTTAATTGAATTCGTATTCAATAGCGTTGATGGCTTGATAGAATTTTACATGCGCGAATATCAAAATGCGAATTGAATCAGAATTTTAAATATTTATGCAAACCTTGTAACGCATTTTCGATAATTATGAAAAGATTTGTGATGATCGCAATATTTGCATATATTCAAATGATCATCGAATTGTAATGAACCGTGTTGAACCTCGTGCATTAATCATGAAGTGATCTAATACAAGAACCAATTTCAAATGGTACCGAACGAGAAAATATGGTCGAATAGCCATCACATGGCTTGGGACATTAGATTTAATGGCAAAAGTACCAACCAACATTATAATTATTGTAAGAAAGTTTGATGGTAAGTTAAAGTGAATTGCTATACGCAACGTACATCGTAAAAGTCATAAGCCCTAAAGAGTATTTTATCTGTTTGGCAGTTTATAAAATTTTATTCCAGCATTTCGTCCCAAGAAATATTTTAAAAGTTGAGCTTCGAAAATTAAAATTTAAGTTGTTGTGTGAATTTAAGATAAAATTTACAATAATCACGTGAAGTAATCATCCAATGAAAATGTCAATAAACACGTAATGATTATCAGAGAAAAATTAGTTTACAAAAACCAATCCCTAAACCGCTCCGCACAACAACCCGTTGGTCCTTTAGACAAAATTTTCGATGACATCTTGGTATGATGCCGGTTGTCACATCACGCATGATCTTGGTGACTAATCCACATCGTCGAGTGCGAGATAATTCCACAATTCCATTGTTTCGTTCACTGTGGGGCAGGTTGCATCGTCCTGTTGGAACCACGTGCCTTCTAGATCCATTACAGTAATTTGAGGCTAGAGTTGTTTGTCACTTCACAGTAACGAATGGTCTTGACGGTGAATGCGGCTAGCCGTATTATCGAAGAAAAATGGTCCAATCGCACCGCCAGCCTTAAATGTGCACAAAACAGTGGCTCGTAGTGGATGCATGGGACGTTGAAAGATTACTCTTGGATTCCTAGCTCCACAAATGTAATAATTCTGTTTGGTGATATAGCCATCAAATTCGAAATACACCCCATCGGAGAAGATGATTTTTTTTTTAAATCGAATCAATAGTTGTTGCTCTAAGATTCATTCTGTGAACATTCTGAGCTGTGCATGGTCTGCTGGCTTCAAATGTTGCGTCAACTGAATCTTGTAAACATGCAAATGCAGATGTGAAAGTTTCAATTTCTGAGAACGATGGCGAATCGAGGTGTAAGGATTCTGGTTAACACTCTCACTAACTACTGCAATGTTTTCATTAGGTCGAACTGCACGAACACAGTAAGGTCTCTTCTTGGTTTGAACTGACCCAATCGCCTCAAATTTCTCGATTAATCGGACCATAGTACGAGGAGAAGGTGCGTTATGGTGACCGAAAAATGCTTGACATTTTTGAGCCGCATCCGCAGAAATCTCACCACTTCAGTAGTGGATTTTCACAATTTCTATGCGTTGTACGTCTGTGTAATTCTGCATGATTAAACCTCAACTACAATTCGGAATCAAATATAATGATTCCACGGAATCTCATCGCTGGAAGAAAATGAAGAAATGCACGGGTAAACCGTTCTTCTTCTTGAGGGACCAACATAAAAAATAATACACTCGCGAGCAACTAAATCGACTCGTATTGTTTTAAAATGGCCTAACCGATTTTCGTAATGTTTTTCTTAACTTTTTTTGTGAGCTTCGTATTTTATCTTTACAAGAACACCTTTATCATAAAAATCTATACAGTACTTTCAAATTAAAGCAATTGTAGCAAAATGCGATGTTTCAGTGAAAAAAATTGGTGTGCAATCTCCTCTATAATACCACGTTGACCATGATATTTACCATCAGTCACTTATCAGACGTTGACCTGAACAAATCTCTACCAGTTTCATTCGTTGTTTCCTCAAAATTATGGATACTACTCCAGAAAAAGCCACACAAGTTGTTGCTTTATTGCAAGAAGGATGCAAAGTCAATGATAAGTCGCTCGTCTAATCATGATCCAATCTGTTGTCTCAAGAGTATTCAGGTATCGTTGTACATCTGAGAGAGACGATCGATTTATCGTGTTAACTGCACTAAGAAATCGCCATCTCACGTGCGTTGATATGCAGCAGGGGCTAAGGCAAGTTAAAGATGGAGCTGTTAGTCAATGGACATTTAGAAGACGCTTGAATTAAGCCAACCTCACTGACGAGTGCTGAATATAACTCCATGGTAGAGATAATAGAGGCCGAGTCTACTTTCGTCCAGGAGAGCGATTTTCGCAGTGCTTTTTTGCTGAAACAGTCTCGTACGGCGGCGGTTCGGGCATGGTGTGGACTGGCATATCGCTTGAGAGAAAAACAGATATGGTTTTCGTACCTGGTTTTGGCCGTAGAGGAGTTCTGACAGCTGAAAGATCGAGCGAGGACATTCTCTTAGATCATGTAGTGTCCTACGAAGGATATATAGGGGAAGATTTCATATTGATGCATGCCAATGCCCGGTGTCACACAGCTCGAACCACTCGGCAGTTCATGGATAAAGTTGGATTAGAGACGATGAAGTGGCCAGCCCTCAGTCCAGACATCCAAATCTTTGCCAATATCTTAATAAGGTCTATAGAGAACCGCATGAGAACCGTTCTAGACGCAAGGGGAGCAATACTAAGTATTAACCAATAAAATTATTTTTGTTTTGCTTGAATTTCTTGTTGTAATTTAAATTTAAATTTCCCCAATTTTTTTTTCATTATCATCAATTTTGAAGAAAAAAAGTACTGAACCAATTTTCATGAAAATAGTGTAATTTTAAAGTAAAACTATCAGGCTTTCAAAAAAATAATGTCTTGTGAAAATCAGTTAAGCAGTTTTGAAAAAATTCGCCTTTCTGTGAGCACTGGAAGTTTGAGTCGAATTTGTTGCTCGCGAGAAAAACTCGAGAACGGCTCGACCAACTTGGATGATTTTTTTATTTTTTATTTTTAATCCATGCCATCTTTTCTGGGGCCGAAGCTCTCCCTGCATTTTCACGGTTCATTTTCCCGTCTTACCTTACGCAATTACTGCCAAATCGAAGATGTACGGCTATAGGACTGATTTAAGCTATCATCTGCGCATTGCATAGCTTCATGCCAGCCTATATAGTACTGGACATAGAAGATGGGTCGGCCCATACGTTTTGCATGCCGATAGGGGATTGTACTTGTGTTCCTTTTAATCACAGATCATAGTCTGTTGATGAAAATTTCCTTTTGCATCCTGCCCCTATCGAGATTCGAACTCGGTACCTCCCGATTCAAACGCCAAAGCTTTAACCACTGTGCCATTTGGTTGGTTTTTTTGTTTTGTACGTCTCAATACTGGGGTGGTTTAGGAAAAAAGAAAATTCCGAAAAATCCAAAGAAAACCCGGAAAGTTGAAAAGAAATCGGAAAATCGAAGAAAATTCGGAAAAGTTCAAAGGAAAAACTGGAAAATTAAAGAAAATTTGGAAACATTTAAATGAAAATTCTGAAGATTCTGTATTGAAATTTTGTATGGGAATGCACTTAACACCGCCAATGAGAATCGTATTTCGACAAAGAGCATTCATTTATATAGTCACTTCGGAGTATTTTCAATAGACGGCGTTGGTGGCGGACCTATCGCTTGACAGCTGCGCCAAACATTACATATATCTGATTCGATTATTCACACCGTGCGGCTGCGCTCAAATATTTCAACTAGAATTGGTGAAATCTAACTGATTTAAAATTTTGTTCTCGTAAAAAATGGTAGTGGATTTTGAGAACAATCATTTTGATCAGCTATTCTATTAAAGTAACCCGACTTTCACATAACCACAAATTCATTCTAATGTTCTTTATCGAGGCTCGATTAATTTTGATACACGAAAATTTAATTTGAGTGATTATGAAAACAATTCCGTGTCGTTTTACAGAGTCCATTATAATACAATGTCTAAAGCTAACATATAGGTCGTCGCAGTCAGTCAAATGCATGATGATCTACTTCACACGCGAACCTAACTGATGACCAGCGCACGACGGATAATGAAAAAAGTCGTATTGTCATGTACCAATTACGTTCGAGGGGGACTGAAGATGAAAGACAAGCGAATAGATTCAGAATGGAACAAATTCGCAATAGCGAGTACAACACAATGAACATGACCGATTGCGTCGACGCGGTGCTCCTATAAACCTTGTGTCGCGCAATGAAATTGCATCAGTTGGTTCCGCCACTAGAAACCCTCATTGGTTTCTGGAGCATTTGCTTTCAAATGACGTCGTTTGGCGCAACGCATATTGTCCCGAACAATTTCATGTCCACTTTCAAGGTAATTACAACAGAATTCGCTTTCGCATCATTCGCCGTTGCATCAGAAAATACACTGAAATTATTTAACACAGACAATTTCACATCACGATTGCAGATTCAAGGGGAAATAGATCATTTTGTAGGATCGGCTGTTGCCACCACCGGATTCTTACAAATTTATTAAATGTTGCGCTCACAATCCGACAACGAAGCGAGCCATTGTCAGAGAATTGCAAATGCTTCTTCTACAGAATGACGAATTGATCAAATTATTCAAAATTGCGTTGGATACCATCCGATAGCTATAATATCATCATCAGGACGAATGGGGCCATCCGATAGCTATAATATCATCATCAGGACGAAGTGGCTGCTGTTATTGTTTGAGAAAATTTGCAATCTAGAGATATCGTGCTTCATCGTCGGGACAATGAAAGAAACGCGTGTCCAAAACTCAGTGGACTTACGATGCGCTACTATTTCCATTGGTCTTTTGGCAGAGAAAAAGACTGAACGACTGACACATAAAAACAGCTTCGATCTGAAGAATACATTTATCCGCGATGCGATTACATGGCAAGAATGACAATTATACCGATAATCATACGTGCACGATGCGATAACAATATGGCCGCCCAGACCGATTCATAACATTCACCTGAACAACATTCACCTCGCAATAGATCGAAGCCAAGTAGGAACTGCTACCCAGACAAATACCAGTTGACAGACATGATATCACTGCCAGAGTTTTTAAACATAAATTAAAATCTCTGGTGGATTTCGTCATAAAGCACTGCGTGTAAGGCGAAGTTCATTGTTGGATGTACTCCGTTGAATGAAAGAAGCGTGGTCTGCCTCATGCACACATTTTGGTTTGGTTCGTTTACAAACTCAGATCGGGTGAAATCGATTCCATCATCTTAGCCAAAATCCCGGATGAAGCTGTTGATCCGAAATTGCATGCAATGGTGACATATAATGTGATCCTTTGCAATAACGACTCATCCTGTATGATCGATGGCAAGTGTTCCAAGCTATACCCGAGAGACCTAATTGCGGGCACCATCCAAGGCAATGACGGATACCGGTTCATATTAGCCGATATTGTCCAAGACTTTTGAGGCTCACATTAATCTGGAATACAGTAACTCCACTATGTCGGCCAAGTATATACTCGTATGCAAATACGTGAACAAAAGCAGCGATATGGTTGTTTTCGGTGTGACAAATGAACGAGGAGGTAGAGTGTGCACAGTTGTACATTTGGCAGTGCATGGCCACCGTGCTCCCACTTTGCTGTATGCTGAAATGCCACGTCGGAAACAAGAAACACGAGTCGCATCTACACTGTGGATGATAGTTGGTGTTAAATGTTCGTGGTCCGATGTCGTTTCAATAACTGGGAACCGTTAATCGGCATCTGTATACGACTTACCGTGAAACAACTTTTACAGTTGCTCGAGAACAATTCGCATTGCAAATTCGCACTTTATTTGCGATTATCATATCCACATGTTTCCCTTCGAATCCGAACGATTGATGTCGTGTGACATGTGTTTATTGATGGCGAATAAAATGTTGTCGTATTTAAACATGATATCAACCGAATCGTTCAATGCACGATGAATTCAACCACGAATTACAAAGAGAACAACAATACGACACTGAAGTAATTCGCCGAAGCAGTTCGTACAAATGTTCCGCAGTTGAATCAATCACAAAATATTGCGGTCGACTCTTGATAGAAGCTGCGAACAATGGAACTGGTGGCATTTACTTCCTGAATGCTCCAGGAGAGACTGGAAAAACGTTCTTAATTGCATTGCTTTTGGCGTTGATTCGATCACAGCATGAAGTTGCCCTAGCATTGGCTTCACATTATACACTGAAATTGGCACTGAACATGCAAAACAAAACATCGTAAACAAACTTGCAACATCGCCAAAAACAGCGTAATGGCAACGTTGAACGTTGAATGATCTTCGTGTCAATCAAAACATTTTTACTGGAACAATGATTCTGTTATTCGGTGATTTTCATCAGACTTCCTGTTATTCCACGTTTAACTGCGGGTAACGAACGATGGCAGCATCTGAAGACTCTCCAATGGACGACTAACATGCGAGTGTTTTGGCAACAAGGTCGACCTGCAGATGTGTTTTTGAAGCAATTGTTGGACATTGGTAATGGGAAAATTGCAAATGACATCTCGACCGGATTCATCACATTGCCCACTGTTATCTGCCAGTAGACTGAAAGCAAGCTCATTTGACATGTTTTTTTCGAACATAGTGAGATACTTAAAAACCCATAATTGGTGAACGAGACAGCGTTTTGCCTTAAAATCGGTTGACGCATTTATCAATCAGGGGACGAAATAGTCAACTCTCCCACAGAATTTTTGAATTCGCTGGAGTTGCACGGATTGCCACCTCAAAATTTGTAATTGAAAGTAGTACCAGTCATCATCATGTTGCGAAACATCAATCAATCTCGAATGTGCAATGGAACGGATCTGGGCGTGAAAAAGCTTATGACCAACATCATCGAGGCGACGATTATCAAATGAAAGTACAAATGAGAGGATGTTTTGATTCCGCGCATCTCTATGATTTTAACGGAGTTGAAACGGAATTCGAGTTCAAACGGCTGCAATTCCCCATGCATCTGGCATGTTTTATGTATGGACAACTGTATGTCTTGTGTCCGCGAATTGGCAAGCCATTATATTTGGTTGTTTACGCGCCGGAAAACGAAACTCAAACCGTACACAGTGCGACCAATATTGCCGATCTCTATGAATTGGAGTTGGAAGGCTGATTGGTATTCATAACCCCGCTTATGAAGAGTTACAATCAAATCAATTTTAGGTAGTAGGAAGTTCATCGGGTCATCTAGCTTGAAATGAAAATGGAGAATACAATTTACGAAAGAAATATATTAGAAAGACTTAATTCGTTTTACTAGCTTAGAGTATTCAGTATTGCGTAATTACGCGTAAAAAATAATTTTTTACATTTTTTACGTAAATAATGTAAATTATGATTAATTACGGTAAACAATTGTAAATAGCGACATCTGCATGAAAATAATTAAATTAGTAAAATAATTTAAAATATATTATATTCTAGCAAATAATACAACCATATCAAGCAGCTACATCTATTGACATTTTTAAATTAATATGTTATAGATTATTTTGTGGGTCTGCCATCTGCTAATTAATGGCGCTAGTATCGATATTTTTAATAAATATCAATGTATTTTTCTATAGCGTTGCATATTATATTATTTAAAAGCGCAATTCACTTGATATTTGGGTAAGAAAAGACATACTAATAGCAGATCCATCTATGATTCAAAGGAAGAAATATATTGCTAATAGCTTAGATAATCACCTTAGGTGGCAATAAAGATTCAAAGAAACTTGAGGAGCTTATTCGATGTATTTCTGGAAACGCCAACTAATTATTACGTGGACGGTGGAATAGTTATTGGTGATTTATTTAGGACTGTTTTTCGAAGTAAAAAAATAGGAATTGCCCAATTAAGATTTTAGCGTGTATGTGTTAACAGTTTTATACTAAAAAAAGTTCAAAAATCCGGATTTACGAGTATTGGTATGCAAAGGAAATTAGAAACACAAAAAATTATTTTAGCCAACACTAAAAATCTGGTTCAAATGTCAAAATTGAAATAGGTGTAGTTGCATGTAATGGTTCGACTAGATCGACTAGATAACGTATTTTATATTATTTTACTAATTTAAGTATTTTCATGCAGATGTCGCTAGTTAATTACATTTTTTACATTATTTACGCCATGCAACGTAATTATTTACGTGTAAATAATAGCGTAATTAATGGGTATATCCAGCACACTGAGATCTACTTTTAAGATACTCTACAATGTAGAGTAGCGTCATGTGTAGACATGTACATGTGCTCGATGCAAAAACTATATATTGTTTTGGGTTTGTGTCTTAGATTTTTTGTCAAAATTGAAATAATTTGTCAGTACAGTTAATTGTTATTTTGTATTTCTCATAAATCTAAAATATGGGTAAAATAATTAAAAATGTGATGTTAGAAGAGTTGGAAGATATTCCAAAAAGAGATGTGTTGTCGATTTGTTAGTACCGCCATTATCAGTTTTAGACAGCATATTTCGGGATAATGATGAATCTGAAGCAAGTTTCGAAAAGCGATGACATCCAGTACTGGAAACTATATTTTTGTAGAAACCGTCGAAGTCATCAGTAAAATGAAGCGAAGCTACATAAAGTTTCCCAATGTCGGGGAACAAAAACAAATTTCAGATGTAAGTGTTTGTTTAAATTCTTACAGTTAGTCCTTTTAAAAAATTAAATCGAAATCTCAGATTCCAGGTATAGTTGGTGCCATAGATGGATGTCACATACCAATAAAGCAACTTCGGCGAAACCCAATCGATTTTTATAATCGAAAAGGTTTCCATTCCATCATATTACAGGGTAAGTTTCTGTAACACACCATTTAACAAGTAGGTACATAATTTAAATTTAAATTTTTAAAGGTGTTTGTGACCATACAATGCGATTTTTCGATGTATTCGTGGGAATGCCAGGCCGGGTTCATGATGCGAAATATTTTAAAAGTAGTCCGCTGTTCAGACAACTAGAAAGCGACGGCTTACAAAATGCTTTTGTAAGCTTGGGACAAAAAAATACCAAAGTGTCGATCATCTCAAGCAAACGCTTCGCCGGGAATGGGCCAAAATACCGCAGAGCCACTTTCGTGTTGCATGCAATAGCTTTGTCTGCCGTTTGAAGGCCATAATCGCGACTAAGGGTGGCCAACTCGAAAACTGCTAGTGCAATTTGAAAATTTAAATATTTGTGAACATTTTTTACTTCGATTCAATAAAATTCATCAAAAAATAAAAATTCTGTGGCGTTTTGTTTTCAGCCACCCTGTAGTTTGAGTCGAAAATCGTAAGTCGTACTCATTTGGGTTGTTCTGGTTCATAGCCAGATATTGCTTTTACATCTAGGTGAGGTTACCAAGCTTCCATTCCAACGTCTTGATAACCTCATCTAGATGTAAAACACAAATACAATTTATTATTGTTTTTATTCGAGATTGAAAGAAAATCGTAATTTCATACACAACACTACAAAATATCAGCTGTACATCGAACGTCCACTTGCTGTTATTTTACATATAAATACAGCAAAATGTATCGAAACACATGTATGTATGTATGTATATTATATAAGTACAGTGCCTCATAGTATTCTTCGTACACCTCGCAAATAAACTGCAAATAACTCTTTGTATATATAAACGGAGCACATTTTGATATGTATTGTAATTTTACTTTCATTAGAACTCACCAATTAACTGGTAATCAACTGAGTAAATAATGCAAAAAATAAGTATATTTTTTAAATATCCGAATACTTTTGATCCATAAGAACTGTAAAGGCCAAATTGCCATCTCTCGTATTCAAGGTGAACTAATATTACGAAAAATTACAAATGTGTCTTTGATAAATCGATAAATAATAACCAAAGGATTTAATTTTTTGCTAATTTTTAAGTAACTACCTGTAATTTTGCAAAACGCCACATCAATAAGTTCAGTTTTCTTTCTGCGCGTTTTGATATATCGTAATGTAATTTTCATCGCCTGATAGAGCCGCAATGGTACCAAAACTTTTACGTTTTTTCCGAATATCATACGCTTTGAAGTGATGTAGCGGAAACACTAGAGGGGAAATTGAACTTCAAATTATTTTTTACAATAAATATATTGGCCGGTTAGTTTTTATGCTATGGTACCACAAAAAGTGCCATTTTTTGCAATATACGTGAATCGGGGCCTTAATAACTAATTGAAACAGAAAATATATGACGTCATTATTGTGTTGGCTTTTAGTTTTCTACATTTAAATACCAATCTAAAATTGCACAGTGCATTTTCTAAAATTTATAAGTCACATGACACAAAAACACGAAAACCCATTTAAGTAATTGTTAATTAGCCAACAATTAAATGAAGATAGCAAAAAAATAAAATATTAAATTTTAATTAACTTTTTGATGGAACTAATTTATTGTATGCAGATTATTGTACTCGATCTGCTTGCAGAATTCGTTACAATATATACTTCGTATAGACTTCAGCAAAGGGTGTTCGGTTTTTTTTGTATTGAACGGGAGCTCTGAAAATGCAACACTTTCTCTCGAGAAGATGTTGGCGATATGGAAACATATTAAAATTTTATACAAACAATTATTTGAACATGACGCGGTATACTGTAAAACGGTGTTTGGATTTATAATTAATAATTACAGAAAACGAAAGGCGAGCTAGTTATAAGCGAATTCCTCATTAAAAACGGTTAATTATAATCCACAGTACATTAGTTTTAATTAAGCTTTTATGAATCAATTTGTTATCACTTTCATAAAATCTAATAAAATGTATTCCGTCTCTGAAGGCGTATGTTGGCTATGAACAAAGTAGATTATAACAATTAGCAAGATTGCACGCATAAATTCGCGCGATTATATAAGAGTTAGTCGCGCCCCATAAAGACGTCAATTTTGATTTCTTCGCTAAAAATAAACTTTTACCACAGCAATTATAATTACAGTAATAAATGAAATTAACAATATTATGTGTAACGCAATCAAGTGCTTTGGTATATATATACGAGTATAAAGATAACCAACCAATAGTAATTAATACCGGTACATTCATTCCCCTAGGGTTAGAGAGTCGACGATGACATGCCTTAAACTAGTTACAAGTAATGTATTGTTGTTGCAATTAAGTTAATTAATATTTGGAATGTGAATAAAATTCGCTACATCAATCAAATCGTTAATGTTTACAATAAGTCCGATCCCTTTTTGGGAGGGCTCTCTACATTTTGAAAGGTAATTATTGTTATGTGGTTTTGCGTTTCTCTCCAGGGTGGTCCAATATAATCATCTCACGTTCACAATTCACTTGTGATTTCCGCCACAATTAACTCTCGTATAATTTTTACGACTGCACGTAAAATAGATTTCAGAAAAAGTTCATAAAAATGCAATTCGCTCGAGATACATAATCGTCCGGTTAATTATACGATTTAATCGATGTGCGCACACATGTACCGATCTACATAACGACCGTACGAAAGCGAAATTAGAAAGAATGCGATTAATTCCCGCGGGGTATAACTCGTATTTCAATTATTATTAGAGCTACATGCGCAAGATAAGAAATTTAATGTAAAAGAATCCGCAACCCAATTAAGCCGCGCGTTTTTCCAATTAGATTCATACAGACGTACCATAAGCGCATAAAGTAAAAGTACATAATACTATGATTATTATGTTGTCGACTTATGTTGTGTATGTGTCCACCACAAAACTAGACAAATCAATTTTCATTTTCAATTTACATTTTTCATTTTTATTACTATTTACTCTCTCATTCAGCATAATTACGTATTATTGAATTTCCGGTGCGCTGTGCAAATTACAAAAAAAAAACTCTACAGGAATGCTAAATGCCATAAAAACAACTAAATCGCGGTCTTTAAAGTTTTTTTTTTTTACGGACAATAAAAGCGTGAGCATAAAAAACTGGACACTAACATCAATACTTTTATGCGTTTCTCGTACGAGCTAACAACACAATGAATTATTTCCTTGCAATTATTTAATTGTCGGTTGCAGTCTGCACAAATAACGTAACCGTAACGAGTCGCGAGTTTTATGTGCGCAAGTAGTTTGATTTAGTTTGATGGTTATTTTTTTGCTACTTTAATTTCACTGGGTATTACGTAGGTACAGATACCCCCATATATATGATTATAATTATAATCGTTAGAATTTGATTAGATTTAAAACCTGATATTAATTGCTTGTCCGTTGCACGAAATGAGGAAATAATTAAAAAGGCACGCTGCATTAGATTTTACGGCAAATACGTTTTAGTGCCGCAAAACCACTAATGGATAGGTTTATTATCAAAATACATAAATTAGATAAAAACTACTTGTGAGGTCCAAAATTTTAAAGGTATCCGCATAAATTAATTAAAATCTGCAAGAGTCTAAAAATATTCTATAAATATTTCATTAATAATATTTAAAATTTAAATTTAAAATGTAAATAATTTCAAAACGATGTCTCGATTTTGCGAGACGATTTCGATGCATATTTTGCGTATCGTAAACAGAACGTATTATACGACACAGTTATGTACCGTATTTGGTCGGTCAATGGAACGTCAGATTGTGGAACATCAGGAGCAGGTTCTGACTTATCCCGTCTAATATTCATTGCAACAAATCATGACAGTATATAAAGTGGTAAGCGGAACGTTACTATGATGGGGAGTCCCTAATGGGTCGCTGTAAAGATCAAATAATTTTCTACCAATTTGAGATAAACCCGAGAAAATTGTGGCGTGATAATTGTGATAATTTACTAAAGTTTTTTTTAATTCTAAAGAAAGCTTTCTCAACTTCACTGTAGTTGCAATCGTTTTTGTCAGGAACTCATCAGGTACTGAATTCAGTGTCGCAAGAATAACCAGAAGCATCAAAAATTGAAATTTTAGACTGGGGCTAGGGGCCGCGGTAAAAATCTTTAATTTTTACCAAATTAAGGGCCCATTTTTACCAAATTAAGGGCCCAGCCCTAATTTTACCAACTCAGAAACCTCTGTGGGCGTGCACGCAACTTGTCATCAACGTTTCATCGCAATCGGATGAATGGCACAGGAATGCAATAGAACGGGCCACTTAACTCAGGGGGCGCACCCCTCAGATTCAAACATGTCACTAATTTCATATAACACCTTTCCTAAACTCATTCCCGGGAATTCGGAAAAAAAATTGTACGGAGTCCTAGACCAACGGGGGTCCAGCCCTGTTTTTTTGCTCAAACCACACACTTCCACGATTGGCCTTGCGAATTATTAACCGTCATTGCGAATGCAAGGCAAACCGAAAACTGAACACGATTAAATTGAAACGGCAAGTCGGTTAGAATCAGTGGTATTCTTGGAATTAGAACATCCTCGCTTTTGAACTTTCCTATGATTATCACCAATCCGACCTTGAGCTGTAAATGGATGCAATTGGCCAGCGATTTGAATTTGAATTTTTATATTCAAATCGTCTACGTCCTTATTTCTCGCTGCCAAAATGTTTTTGTAATTTGCACCAACATTCGAGAACACTTTCGTGATCGAAGAAATGATGAGATGATTTAGAGGCCAGTCGAAGCGTTAGCCTGAATTTTTCCATTGCCAATGTCTAATAATTGCTTAGAAAACATGTCCGCCAAAACGTCATTTGGTAACGCGACCTGCATATTCGTTGTGAGTTTTTAAGTATCTCCATAAATTCGATGACTTCATGGAGTCATTTGGAATGACTGACAGCATTTGCCGAAAATTTCCGGCCAACAGATTCATCGTATCTCCAAAGAGGTCCTGATTATTGCGCACACTCATCCCAAATGATTTTTTTTGAAAATGTTGCACGTTGGTTCATCTTATCTATCGTTTGTAAATTCAGTGACAGTTTGAGCGCAGAATGAACTGTTCGTCCCGCTTTGTCCGCGAATCGAAGCTAAAATCATTGAAATTAGGAACGTTTTGGCAGTTCCACCAGGTGCATCGAGGAAAAAGATTCCTACGTAGCCGACGTTGACAGCTATCATCGATGTGTCGTCACCAGGAACAAATCCTCTATATAAATCAACGCCTTCCTGTGGATTTGCGTGTTAAATTAAAATTCGGGATTCGCTATTATTGTACACACTCGATGCAAAATGTCTTCAGCCATATATTGACGAAATAACAGCATCAGCTAGATTATGATCCCAATGAATGTCATCCCCGATTTGTTGCACACAACTCACAATTAACAGTTCGTAGAAATTCAAATAAAGTCAATCTGTATAACATATGCGCCGATGCATCTGTTGAATATACCTTCACGTATCCTGGAAAAAGGCAGTTCATGTTTCCGACGTTGGAATTTTTTTGATGATGCGTTCCATGCGAGATATCTCAGTATCTCCGAGTAAAGCAGTATTCTTGCACATGAATCACTTGTGCATGTCGCGAAGAGGCTTAGTGTTGTCGCGGGTGGTTGTTCAGCTCTTTGTGCTGCGTTTGCTGCCGTGAAATAATCTCGTTGTCCATTCTCGAAGTGCACAGCTAAATGAACCATTGGCATCAGGAGCTGCAATATCAAATACAGCCATGTCGTTTTCTTTCGTGACGTACTTGCAAACGTATTTAAAGGACTTGACAGTGTTGCAGTACTCAACTTTGCAATGCGCTTTGAATGTTTTGGAAAGCAGCGGCGAATACGGAAGAATCCAGCTGTTGTCGACTACCACGTCCTTATTTTTGACTTTAAACGTTATAGTTCTGCCGTTATTCTCTGCAGCGCGACGACGATACAGGGGGTCGTCACTACGTCATACTACTCTCTGTTTCGGGATCAGGAATCATGGTCAATTTCAGCCGGTCTTGTTTTCTCCATTATCCATCATATCTGCCACTCCACAGAGTATATCCAACATCGCATGTCTCCGAAGACACGATACTTCACAATGAAGTCCATAGCGAGTTGAGTTTCTGCTTCAATACTCGTGTTGTAATGTCGAGTCAATCGCTGGATGATTGACCGGATAGTTGGATATGATTTCGATCCATTTTGGTTTGCAAATGAAAGTGTAGAATAAGTCTGGTAGACCGTATTGGCGCACGTAGGTCATCGCATCTCGCGCATATTCGTGCATGGGCCTCGGGCTTCTAACATACGTCGCTGGCAAAATGACAAGTCGGCCGCCATTGTTTATATTTCTATCTACATTCATTCACATCAACGGCGAACTGATGAAACAATCTGCGGCATTTCAATGTGTGGTTGCCCTCGTTTCGACGAATCATCAAGCGAATAAAAATTCATCGAGCTGACCTTTTTGTTTGTTTCTTGACATGTAAATGAATAATGAACTTTTGTTAGAATTCGAATTGGAAAACAATTAACAATATTGCTACGTAAAAATAATATCCATCCTCTACTCCTAAGAGGTCCACATTATTCCCTAGTAAACTTGGCGGTGAAACGTTGTGAATCGTTGATGTGGATTTGTGAGATGCGTTTGTGTATGTGATGTTTCTTTGTGTGTTAGTTATAATCGAAAAAGAGTTTACCTTAAAAGTTGGGTTAAAACCTCGTGCTTCGATAATATTCGCCCTGTTATAATTTTATAAATTCTGCAAGAAATTCTTCGATCGAGGTTCTTGACTAGAAAGCAATGATGCCAGTGGCTCTGGTTGTGGTATCAATTGCGGTAGTTTGACCTTTCGGCTTGCACAACACGATCCTAGTGGTTCGTGTCGAAACGAAAAAACTTTGCAATATTGCCAAACAGTGCTGATTGTTCCAAAGTCGAACAATACATCCATGGCGCAATCTTCTGTTAGATGGTATCTGAACGTCAAACGTTAATTTGAAATTGTCAAGTTGTGCCGTTTGTTTTGTCGACGTTCCAAATTGCTTTGTGCGTAAGCTCCAACTGAGCGAGTCGCACACGACTGTATCCGTTGTTCCGTTGTATAAATTCTATAAATTCTAAAAATTGTATAAATTGTATAAATTCTATAAATTCTATAAATTCAATAAATTCTATAAATTCTATAAATTCTATAAATTCTATAAATTCTATAAATTCTATAAATTCTATAAATTCTATAAATTCTATAAATTCTATAAATTCTATAAATTCTATAAATTCTATAAATTCTATAAATTCTATAAATTCTATAAATTCTATAAATTCTATAAATTCTATAAATTCTACAAATTCTATAAATTCTATAAATTCTATGAATTCTATGAATTCTACAAATTCTATAAATTCTATCAATTCTATAAATTCTATAAATTCTATAAATTCTATAAATTCTATAAATTCTATAAATTCTATAAATTCTATAAATTCTATAAATTCTATAAATTCTATAAATTCTATTATATCTATAAATTCTATAAATTCTATAAATTCTATAAATTCTACAAATTCTATAAATTCTATAAATTCTATAAATTCTATAAATTCTATAATTTCTATAAATTCTATAAATTCTACAAATTCTTATAATTCTACAAATTCTTATAATTCTATAAATTCCATAAATACTATAAATTCTATAAATTCTATCAATTCTATAAATTCTATAAATTCTATAAACTCTATAAATTCTATAAATTCTATAATTTCTATAAATTCTATAAATTCTATAAATTTTATAAATTCTATAATATCTATAAATTCTATAAATTCTATAAATTCTATAAATTCTATAAATTCTATAAATTCTATAAATTCTATAAATTCTATAAATTCTACAAATTCTTATAATTCTATAAATTCCATAAATACTATAAATTCTATAAATTCTATAAATTCTATCAATTCTATCAATTATAAATATCAATTCTATCAATTCTATAAATTCTATAAATTCTATAAATTCTATAAATTCTATAAATTCTATATATTCTATAAATTCTATAAATTCTATAAATTCTATAAATTCTATAAATTCTATAAATTCTATAAATTCTATAAATTCTATAAATTCTATAAATTCTATAAATTCGTAAAATTCGTAAAATTCTATGAATTCGTAAAATTCTATAAATTCTATAAATTCTATGAATTCTATGAATTCTATAAATTCTATAAATTCTATCAATTCTATAAATTCTATAAATTCTATAAATTCTATAAATTCTATAAATTCTATAAATTCTACAAATTCTATAAATTCTATAAATTCTATCAATTCTATAAATTCTATAAATTCTACAAATTCTATAAATTCTACAAATTCTATCAATTCTATAAATTCTATAAATTCTATAAATTCTATAAATTCTATAAATTCTATAAATTCTATAAATTCTATAAATTCTATAAATTCTATAAATTCTATAAATTCTATAAATTCTATCAATTCTATAAATTCTATAAATTCTATAAATTCTATGAATTCTATAAATTCTATAAATTCTATAAATTCTATAAATTCTATAAATTCTATAAATTCTATAAATTCTATAAATTCTATAAATTCTATAAATTCTATAAATTCTATAAATTCTATAAATTCTATCAATTCTATAAATTCTATAAATTCTATAAATTCTATAAATTCTATAAATTCTATAAATTCTATAAATTCTATAAATTCTATAAATTCTATAAATTCTATAAATTCTATAAATTCTATAAATTCTATAAATTCTATAAATTCTATAAATTCTATAAATTCTATAAATTCTATAAATTCTATAAATTCTATAAATTCTATAAATTCTATCAATTCTATAAATTCTATAAATTCTATAAATTCTATAAATTCTATAAATTCTATCAATTCTATAAATTCTATAAATTCTATAAATTCTATAAATTCTATAAATTCTATAAATTCTATAAATTCTATAAATTCTATAAATTCTATAAATTCTACAAATTCTATAAATTCTATAAATTCTATCAATTCTATAAATTCTATAAATTCTACAAATTCTATAAATTCTACAAATTCTATCAATTCTATAAATTCTATAAATTCTATAAATTCTATAAATTCTATAAATTCTATAAATTCTATAAATTCTATAAATTCTATAAATTCTATAAATTCTATAAATTCTATAAATTCTATCAATTCTATAAATTCTATAAATTCTATAAATTCTATGAATTCTATAAATTCTATAAATTCTATAAATTCTATAAATTCTATAAATTCTATAAATTCTATAAATTCTATAAATTCTATAAATTCTATAAATTCTATAAATTCTATAAATTCTATAAATTCTATAAATTCTATAAATTCTATAAATTCTATAAATTCTATCAATTCTATAAATTCTATAAATTCTATAAATTCTATAAATTCTATAAATTCTATAAATTCTATAAATTCTATAAATTCTATAAATTCTATAAATTCTATAAATTCTATAAATTCTATAAATTCTATAAATTCTATAAATTCTATAAATTCTATAAATTCTATAAATTCTATAAATTCTATAAATTCTATTATATCTATAAATTCTATAAATTCTATAAATTCTATAAATTCTACAAATTCTATAAATTCTATAAATTCTATAAATTCTATAAATTCTATAAATTCTATAAATTCTACAAATTCTTATAATTCTACAAATTCTTATAATTCTATAAATTCCATAAATACTATAAATTCTATAAATTCTATAAATTCTATAAATTCTATCAATTCTATAAATTCTATAAATTCTATAAATTCTATAAATTCTATAAATTTTATAAATTCTATAAATTCTATAAATTCTATAAATTCTATAAATTCTATAAATTCTTATAATTCTTAAAATTCTTAGAATTCTTAAAATTCTTAAAATTCTTAAAATTCTTAAAATTCTTAAAATTCTTAAAATTCTTGAAATTCTTATATTTCTTAAAATTCTTAAAATTCTTAAAATTCCTAAAATTCCTAAAATTCTTAAAATTCTTAAATTCTTAAAATTCTTAAAATTCTTAAAATTCTTAAAATTCTTAAAATTCTTAAAATTCCCAAAATTCTTAAAATTCCTAAAATTCTTAAAATTCCTAATATTCTTTAAATAAAATTTTCAGATTTTCACGGAATGCAAGTCGAGATATTGCGGCCTTTTCGTAGTTTGCTATGGCCAAACATGGCCCAGAAGGTTACATTTACGGAATTATTTTGATTTCATTGGAATACAAATCTAGATTTTGCGAGGTTGTCATTGATCATACTATTCGTTTAGATCTATCAGATCAGCCATGACGTTGGTGATTTTCAGAATTTTTTTTTAGTTCTGGAATGGTCAAACATAGCCCAGAAGCTTATCATTACAGTTAAATAAATTTCTGTAATTTCAATCGAATAAAAGTCCAGATTTGGTGATGTGCCAATGTTTGACTATTTTAGAACCATGACAAACCCCGACAAATCTCGTTTTGTATTCTTTGTTAATCCGAAAATTAATTAAACCGTAAATGGCTTCTGAGCCATGTTTGGCCATTGCAGAACTATAAAAAAATTCTGAAAATAACCATGAACATAGCCATGTGGCAGATCTAATATCGAATTATTTTTCAGGTCGATGACCACCTCGTAAAATATTGACTTGTATTCCGTTGAATTCTAAGAAACTTCTTGGAACTTAAATGTTTGTTTTTGGTGTATAATCTAATCAAAACACGTTTCTAACTTAAATTTTTTTAGGAATTATTTGTTTCCGGTATAAAGACTAATAACATTATTTTCAAACCTTTTCTAAATTTTTTTAACTTAGAATAAAGTTAAGAAATATTTAATAGCATCACCTTACAACTACAATTAGTATGAACTAGTAATCAGACAACTCTCACCACTATCAACCCGTAATATTTAATGGTCTAAGGTTCCCGCACTCACATCTAATTTCTCTTATTTTGCTTGTAGCGAGTTGACCACAGCGCAATATCAAATGAACATTACGAGCGTCACTTCCTGAAGCCGCAAGCTAAATAAAAAATCGAACATTTTTTTCCCACATCGATTAAAAATTAAAAAGTCAATCACCTCAATATTGGTTGAATTTCCAAATCAACAAAAATTAAGTTTTTTATGTTGTGACATTTTTAGAATATGACCCCCAAATAGAGTCCGCACTCGTGATTAGATGATTTCTGCACCAATCGTGTTAAAGAATTTAAGTAAAGGTCTGGGCGCTAAACATAATGTAAAGTAAAATTTATTTGCGGGCAATCGCTAATCAGTTAAAACCAAAAACCCATCACGATATGATAACCAAACACAAAACATCAAAACTTTCTAATCTGAAATAGGAATCTTAAGACACAAAAGTGTATTACGAGTAACAGCGCACATAAAACAATAATCATAATAAATATTTATGTTTATGCGATATCAATGCGCGCGATATTTATGCTCGTATGGTATTGTTGCGTACTGCATTTCGAAACTTTTTTTTGTGTTTGTATTCAATTCAAACAGAAGCAACATGTAATTACAAATTATGATTTGTACTTTTAAATTATATTTCTAATTTCTAATTTTGGCATATTAGAAATTATTTCGCACACACTCGTAAATTAATTGAGCTGCATAAGACAAAGGCCATTAAAAAAAATCTCAGAATTGAATGAAAATTGATGGAAATATTTGATTATGCGAATTCATTGTTTTCGATTGTATTTGTGATGTTTGTGTTGGAATACTAAAAATGTATGCACCCGGAGGCGGAGGAGTGAAATTTCTTTTGATGTACGCGATGATTATGATCTTTTTTATAAATAGTTTGTTGGTTTATCTCGCGCTATGATAAAAATGACATTGATAGGTCTTTTTAATGTAAAACCATTAGGTTGGCGCATTATGTGGAAGATTTGATGGTAAAGCCTTAACGATTGTGGGATGTGCATGGTATCATTCATATTGACTATCAGAACTAACATTGTCCGAATTGGGTTTTGAATTATTTCCACATCTTCCGTATTCTTCAAGATTTTGCACCCTGCGATTATTACCTGGGGGCTAGTTATTGCCGAAATAAATAAATGGGTATTTTGAGGAATTGAATGCAGACTACTACATAGTATAAAAAACGCATCGAGCTTTTAGAAACTCGTTGAAATAAGTGAATCGAGATGGAAGGAAACTAATACTGTTAATGTTAGCCGAAAGTTTCCATCCAAAAGATGGTAATGCAGATAGTGCATTTGCCACACAGCCGAACGACGGCAAGGCAGATATTATGTTTTCCATTCTAACCGGAAATATTATAATGTGTTGATAATGCAGATTATATCGATAGAGAAGTGTAACTTCAAAATTCAACCGAAAAATGCCGGCAATACAGCTTGAAAAGTATCGAATGAATCATCAATTTTCTAAAAGAAAAATGTCAATAACAGACATCTATACAATAGTCACGTTTAGCTGATGAAAGGTTTGTATATCAAGATTTTGATTCCATCTGAATTTGAAGACCTTAAGTAGAATTTGATTATATGTTTGGAGTGGGTTTGATGAGGTTATATTGCTGAAATGTTCCATTTTCCACTGTTTCGACGATAAAATTGTTCACCTATCGAGATATTGCGAAATAACCAGTGTCTGTATCACTATGAAAATTCTATAAAATACGACCTAAGATTTAAATTCTAAGTTAAGGCTGAAAGATTATGAGTAAAAATTTTATTTTCCCCATGTTTTGTCGATAAAATCATTCATGATGTACGATTTTAACGTCAGAAGAAGAGAAACATAAAAATTTCCTCAACAGACTCACCCCTAGCCTATAATCAAAATCTAGTTATGATTATGGGTTATCGAATCGGCCTAGTCAGATTGGTCATGTCATACCTACTCGCGGTGTTCTCTAGGTAACTCTAACTGAATCAGGCGGTGTAGTGGAGGCGGACAGTGGAAATTCTGTTTATAGTCGTGGACACTACATGTGAGGATGAGTCATTGGCGCCTAAAACCAATACCAAAGCAGCGTCTGTTCTCCAGGATGGAAGCCGTTGAGGCGAGCGCCTGTCTTGTATCAGGCGGCTTGCTGTATTTAAATCCGATGATTCCAGCTCGCAAGCTGTACACGGACCACGCTTTAGGAATGAAAACATGGAGCGTGCTTGGCCTCTTGAGACCTGGAGATATCCAGAACCTTTCGATCCAGGCAGGGAGTTGCACGACACCACAAATGGTTGCACTTTCATTGCAGCGGTCAGAATGGAGGCGGGTTTGAAGTTGGCTTCCTCATCCATCGCCGGGTGAAACGTCATAACATCTACTTCCGCCCTATCAACGTGGGGATATGCACGGCTGTGCATACACTCACCAAAGATGGATCGGATGACGTCAAGGGTCTGTTCTTTGTCAAGCTGGAGGAGCTCATCAAAAGCATGCCACACCACGATGTTGAAATCAAACGGAGAACAAACGGTACATCGCAAATCGGTCCTAATAACCTGCACCTAACTAGTAACAACAACGGCCGACGGGTCACCGATACTACGGCAATAATGTACAACTAGGTTGTATCAAGTGCGTTTTCCCACATAAGATAATCCACGGGGTAACATGGAGATGTTCATCGAATGATGAAAGCACGGAGAGCAGGGTCGATCACGTCAGGATGTCTAAGACGCGCTAAACCAGCATATCCGTGCAAAAAGTCATCTATGTTCAATAGACAAGCACAGAGGACCGTTCGATGAAATTTCGATGCTTTGAGGGATCAAGCATCGCTGCAGGGTAGCTGGTCAGCTATAGCTAGCTGTTTGGGCCGATGCAGTGGCAGCAGGAAGACTCCTCCTAGCATCTGGGAGCCGGCCATGCCCACAGTGAGACAAGGTACCATCGGAAGACGCCCTCCGGGGTCCCGGAGATGATGGTTGGATCGATGATCAATGCCGCCTGGTCGTCGAAAATAAACGGAAGCTTCGTGAAAAATGGTTGTCTCGTGATACTGGAGGCTCTCTGATAGAGTGTCTCCGCCTTTGTGCCTTTCACAAAAGAAGCGCGATCATATTGGTCCGTGGATTATGGGGAGGTGTATTACTGTGTTGTTCACCCTGACATGTGTATTAAAAGGAATTTTAGTCATTTTTATAAAATTCTGCATTTGTCAGCGAGTTCGGATCAAGTGTGGCCGACTTAGGTTTAAGCTTGAATATGCGCCTAGATATCGCATCGAATGAGGTTAGTTCCAGCCGGAATGGGACTGCGGAGTGAGGATCGAGGGATAAAGCTGGATCTCGTGTAAGTGTGGTGCATTTGCACTGGATTTGGCTCTAAGCTCACTATACTTAGTGAATTGGTTAATTCTTCAATAATGGGTTGAATTGTGGTAGTGTCTCTACGAAACGTGTTTGTAGTTCAGCATTAGTTTACAGTTGGTGTTTTCATTGATAGTTGCTGTAATGTGTAACATTGCAGCAAATAACCTGAATTCACTGGCAGCATAAAATGGATTTAATGATTCACCAATTTAAGGAAATTTTCGAGCTGCATGTGCAGCTAATAATGGACTCACTATTGATTTCTATATTGTTTAGGAGGCTGAGGGGTGTTAATTTGGAGTTAAATTTTTAGAAATTTCCGTATGTCTGCACAATAGTAATAGTTTTTTTTTCTTAAGTGCTGATTTAAAGGGGCACAATTGTTGAGGACCAATGACATTGTTAACCATTAAACCTATGTTGGATCCTAACCGCAACCTAAAATTAAAGAAGTAAACTTCACCAAGAATCACAACCTACGAGTACAAGAAATTATATTTAGTATACTTATCTAACTTTTGTCAATGAAACCCAATTATGTTAAACACGATTCAGATTTAAACCTAATTCGAGTACGTTGAATTCAATAGTGCTAGTCCCATTTCAAAGTTATTCCCCATTTTTGAGGTATCGCTTTCGACATGTTTTGAACCATTAAGACTTTCGTTATGCTTTCTTCAGCAAAGTTGTTGCGCAAGTCAAGACAAACAACTTTGCCGAACATATCAAGACCGAAAAGAACATCCACCATATATGTGTGTTTTTACTTAGGCTGGTTAGGTTAGGTTAGGTTGGAGTGGCTGCTTCCGCACTCTTAGACTAGTAGTGACCCGTTGTGAAACCACAGGATCCTAGTTCCACTTTATTCCTGTTCAAAACCATTCGGAGCTACATACGTACCGCAAAATATCTCGCACTTCACAGTCCGCGAGATCTGAAACGCTGGCCATACTGTACACGCCCAAATACCTATGCCTTCTGTATGATAGTGCCAGACAAGAGCATAGGAAGTCATCTAAACTCTCTTCCTACTCTTCGTCCATGCAACTTCTACAAAGTCATTCGTCTGTAGACCCAGGCTTCTCGCATGTTCCTCAAAAAGACAGGGTCAGTTTTGGCAAAAGCTTCTCATAGAAGGCTCCGGCTCCTATCTTGCCGTCTAGAGAAACATGTGTCTACCTGTGCAGAGATACGTATACACTGGTAAGGCTAAATACAACTGGAGGTCGGCATACTTACTAAACTACACACTACACTAAATTCAATGACAATTTAACCATTTTTCACAGAATCAAAAAAGGACCGAAATTAGACAGGCTAGAAGATCTTGGTATAAATGTTGGACACAATTTGACTCATGAGTCATGAGACATTTGTAAACTGTACGTATACAAATTTCTCATGAGTCATGGGGCAAATTGCGGTCAAAATTCACACCCTGAAAATAAACAAAAACAAATGCCAACAATTTACTTAACGACAAAATCAACACCAAAAATAAAGTGAAAATCGGCTTGTGAAATAAATAATATGGACAGGTGTTTCAAACCCAAGTACTTTTATTATGTGTGTGGAGAAATTACAATTATGAGCAATCGCCGCAAAATAAGTGATGAAACCGCATCGACTATACTTTTCACAAAATGTTGTAAGTGGTGTAAATTGGACGCCGTCTTTTGTTTGTATGGCATGCATTTTCCATCTGCGTAGATGACAAAACACTGTAGCCGCAATGCCATTTGGTATCCCGATGATGTGGATAGATCCACAAGGACTTGATCCAGTTCAATGTTATGGGTTGACACACACTGCAACGAAAAATGCTCAACTACCGCTGCCGCATTCAGATGAAATTTATATTCCGGAAAGATCAAACCCAACGAAAGAATATTTACCACCAACATTTGGATCTGTTGAAACCGGAGAAACATCGGCATCAATATATCAACCATCAAATGTTACTGTGCCATGTAATCACATTGAAATCTCGCAAAATCGTTTGGATATTATGGTACGACGCCTGAAAATATCGCAGTGACAAGCCATTCTTTTGCCAAAGGATTTAAAACAAGTGAATATTTTGGCTCCAAATGTTCGGATGTATGCCGAGCAATAAATCGTCCTCGTCATTTTACGAATTTTTTCAAATCAATTGAGAATAGTTCACTCGCTTTTTGCACTGATATCCGTGGTTTGGTATCCGCAATGCACAATGCATATATTCCCGAAGATTGGCGATTGTTTATCGATTCCGCCAAAAGCAGTTTGAAGGCAGTTCTCCTATGCTGTATAAGATAGCGGAAATTTATCAGCGGAAAATAAGAGAGTTCGCTACTCGCCGCAAGTGGCAGCACCATCACAAAAGAGAATTTGTTTTATTTGATGTTTTATTTAGTGAAAAAAGAGATTCAAAATGAATAAAAAAATTCAGCTGGTAATTATATAACAAAATAAATTCTCTTTTGTGATGGTGCTGCCACTTGCGGCGAGTAGCGAAATCTCTTATTTTCCGCTTAATCTTATACAGCATAGTTCTCCTTCACGTTACCAATTCAAAAATTCCATTCCAATTGCCCTCAGCACAAACACAAAGGAAACTTATGCATCAATGAAAAAAAATTATTGATTTGATTAAATCCAATGATAATCAATGGAAAGTTTGTGCAGATTTAAAACTGATAGCTTTCTTAAGAGGCTTGCAATTGGGTTACACTAAAACATGTGTTTTATGTGCTTATGGAATACACGTTTTAAAGGCGACCAATACAAAGTCATCGGCGACCACACCAACGAGAACATTAGATTGCGATACGACACATCGTTGAGGCTCCACTTGTGCCAATTGAAAAAATGTTGCCACCACCATTTCATATCAAGCTTGGAGTAGTTAAAAATTTTATAAAGCGCTGAATCCAGATGGAAATGCGTTCATCGAATTGCGTCGCATTTTTCCACGGTTAAGTTGAATGAAAATAAAAGAAGGTTGGCGTTTGAATCAATTCGAATCTAAGTTTTGATCAAATGAAATTTCATTCCGCATCTCTTGTTTTTTATTACAGGAAAACTTAATGGACCAGATATTCGTCGTTTGATGAATGGATTTGAAATGCTCTCAGTGAACGAGGGCTGGTGAAACATTTGAATGTCATTCAAAATACATTTGTTGCATTGTCATGTGGAAAAATTCGCCGAACAATCACCAGCCGAATCCGATGAGCACGGCGAGCGTTTTCACCAAGTGACGGCAAGACTCGAACATTGGTACAGCCGCAAAAAGCTACATGCACACTTGAGTGACATTTGTTGGAATTTGCAAGAGGAAGAAGATCCCGAAGACTACACGAACGAATCAGAAAATTAAAATTAAAAAAGTTAAGAAAAATGTTAATTTTCTAGGAAATAGTTAAGAAAAATTAACTGAATAAATGGACAAAAAATGATGAAAGATGATGTTTGTCGTCGAAATGGAAAGAACAAAAAACAACACAAAAATGTGAATGTGGTTTTTCGGTTTTGATATGTTCGGCAAAGTTGTTCGCCTTGGCTTGCGCAATAACTTTGCTGACGAAAGTGAAAATGAGTTGACAAATTTTTGACTCAAAGCCAAAACATGTCGAAAGCGATACCTCAAAAATGGGGACTAACTTTGAAATGGAACTAGTACTATCGAATTCAGCATACTTGAATTAGGTTTACCCCCTAGATGTCCATCTTGTCACAAAAAAAAGTTTGCGATTCAAGCACAGAATGTAATTCATTTGCATATAAGAAAAGTTATACTTACTCCAAAATATGTAATCAGCTGATTAGGTATCCGATTGTACAGTTGCTGTTTTGTTTACTTCTGTCAAAATTTTATGAACAGTAAACCAAATAAATAGAAAAATGTGGAAATAACTTTTATAACGTTGTGGAAAATCTTTATTATTTATTTTTGTGCTACGCTCTCATACACGGAGGTGATTAACGTTGCTTTTCTGGGATTATAGTTGTGGAAATCATCCCAGCAAAATACAACCTATTCAACCTTTATCCTTTCTTCTACTAAATTGGAGTTGTGTCGTCTTGTGCCGAATGATCTTGTTATATGAAAACGGGTGTACGGTTGGCCCGGCGTATCCGGGATCCCTGCTTAGTCTTGGCCGTACATTCTAATTAAACAATCAATCAATAAAAACTACCCCACAAGTAAATGAAATGTTCGCTATTTCTTATTAATAAAAATTGTATCACTGGATTAATATGAGCACATTCATCTTATATTTCGAAGTAGTATTTAAGTATTTGCAATGCAACAACTTAACGATCCGATAAAAGTTGACACCAATCCGCAATTTCCTCTTGTATGCTGATGTATATTAAAATCCACCTTACGATCGATTGTGCAATTTTCAATTATTTGCAGTATTAAATAAATATCGAACGCTAAAATATGAAATGTGTTATTAGCATTTACGACATACATATCTCATTTAATACGGAGTGCAAACAAATATCGTAACCGTGTCCGCATAGTAAGTAAGTAAATTGGCTTCATTTATGTTGTCTGTGCATACAACATAACAATCGTTAGTAAATATTTGAATTAAAATCGACGATGAAGACGACGACGCCAAGATCGCATATTATATGGGGGAATGGGGGGTAAACTTAGTAGATGATTAATTATTAAACAGATATGATCGCTAGAATTACGCAACCGTTGCTAGCGAACGACGTGCATTTGTAATGCTTGTGTACTTAAGAACTATTGACCTACCTAAAACTCCGTAAAGTGGCATTATAATTTAACAGCAACAGACACACACAAAAAAAATTAATTGAAATTGAAAGTCTTACGGGTACATACCATAAGACGTTTGGAGAATTTATACAATGACAGTTTAATAGATGCGTAATTTAAATTTTATGGCGCATAATTAATGCCGCCGTTGATTAGATTTTATATTGGCGAATTATAATCGGTCAGAGATTAGTAGAACTGTCATTAATAAATCATCTTGCGCATTTTTTATTCGATGTTACGCTTTTGCAATATACGAAAGTTTCTTCGTTCAACTTATGCGTGAAGATAATAAATTTCAACATTACGTACCATTACTAGAATTATGTAAAGTCAGCAATCGGCGTTTAGTATCCTCAATAGGCAGGCTAAAAAAATCACTAACTAATTGATTTGAGTGTGCGGCCAAAGATTACCTAGAATCTCATGGAATCCGCCGAGGTTAAAGTACACTCGTGTTACATGTAACAAAACCGAGGAATGGTATAAGATTGCTAGTTGTGATAGACTCAACCTGGTTACAGTCAACAAAGCAGACGATATCGGTTATCAAAATTTAACTTGTGATTAATTGTAGAGACGTTATTTCTAATTTAAAAGAAAATCTAATTTAAATTTAATGTTAAAATTGTTCATAATTATTAATTATAAAGACAATAGCTGACCCGGCCCGGCGAACGTCGTTCCTCTCCAAATTACTTCGTTCCGAGTAAATATTTTTGTACTTCACGAAAATTGATTTTGTTCTCCGGCGTGTAAATGAACAACGATGATGGTTTGCCAACTCTCGAACACGCTGCGTTACAACTGACCATGAGAAAAACACGGAAATTCCAGATTTATTCCACACACTTCCAACGATTGACCTTGCGATTTGATAATCGTCATGGCGAACGCCAAACGAACGGGCAAACAAAATGCGCTTGAAGTCGAACGTAATGTCAGTTGGAATCAGAGAAAATCTCGAAATTAGAACACAACAACAACAAATTTGCCCTTGATGATCATCGCTCGAATCACGTTGCTCATCAGTTTATTCACAGCCAATCGCATTCCGTTCCACTATCAAAGATGGTTCAGATTGTGCAAAATGCACGCATTCAAAACTCGGTTCGGATAGTTGGTTGCCTCGTCTTGATTGGCCACAATATCAGCATTTGGAATAATGCATTTATCCAGCAATTTGGTTTTGAATCAAGTAATTTAGACTGCGTCTGCGACAACAGTTGTTTGGAAAAATCAGCAGTTGATGAGTCGTTCTGTAACGCGACTCTCATGTTCTTGTTCAACTGCGACTTTTTCACATAGCGCCACAAACTCGACAATTTCAGACATGCGTTGAGTTCATCTGTAGCTGTTGATCTCGGAATGACAGGTAACGTTTGACGAAAATCACCGGCCAGCACAATCATCGCTCCACCAAAACGTCTTGAGTCACTTCGTAAATCCTTCATCGTTCGATTGAACGCTTACAATGATCGTTTGTGTACCATTGTGCACTCGTTCAATTTGTTAATTTTACTTTCTTGCAATATCTTGGCCATTGCCGAGTTCTTCGCAATTGCGCACATTGGCTTGTCATTCGTGTGGATATTCATCGGCGCAACTTTAATGCAAAATGTGCCGTCCGGCCGCCGTCCAGCAATGTGGCTGCAATTCCTGGTGATGCAACAGCTAACGCTATTTGAGATCACGAGCGAATTGTGGCCGAAAGCAAATAAATCAGAAAGGTTTTGCCTTTTCCACCGGGAGCATCGAGGAAGAATATTCCACCGTTTCCTTCGTCAACTGCCTTCATCAATGTACTATTTGGCTCATTGAATCTCGATCGTACACTTGCTCTCGTTGCAATTCACGATTTAATGCATCGTGCATCGAACGTATTGGTGCTGGCATGCCCAATTTCGACAAATAGCTGCCGCACATAAGCACGCACACGCCTTCGATCATTTCAATGTACGAATTTGGCTTGCCGGCGCAGAAACAGTGGCATCGGCGAGTGTTGAGTCCCAATGTGAGTCATTTTCCAGAAAAATTCAGACGTTGACAAGCCTTTCGATAAGCGATTCGAACGAAATAGGATAACGAACATGTACACACGGCCAAGCGCATCAGTCGAATACACATCGACGTATTCTGCAACAGGTTGACCTTTCTTTCGTCGTTGAAACTTCTTCGTCGACTGGTTCAAACGGATCACTTTGGCAAATTTCAAAGAAATTCGAGAGTGTTGTGCACTCTCCAAGTGCACCCACAAATGTAGAACAGTAACTTACGAGAAAAATACGCCAAATCGCAACTAACATAACGGCCCAATTAGAATCTTGACACTTCACCATTTGCATCCAGAGCATCAATGCCGAACACTGCCAGGTCACCAGCATTGCAGTGTGTTGCGAATGTTTTCGATAGAAGCTTGCAATACGGAACGATTCAGCGATTATCGACCACGACATCTTTTCCTTTCGCCGTGATCTTCGGGTAAACGACGCAGATATATTGGATAACCGTCGTTTCCACTAATTGTGTATGCCAGCAACGGACGCGGATATTGTTTTGTGCATTTCCCTTCGGCCATATACGGTGAATCTGGATTGTGATCTCCACACGGACCGTGAATCATATTTGTTGTGACTACCGCGAACAACGGGTTGGCTTCTGGATCTGGTGTTTCGGCACTGTTGATTAAAACGTTTTCATCTGATCTGATTTTCTTAATCACAGCAGAATGTGTGCATGTGGAAATCCACGCTTCTGTCACTCTACTGAGTATAGCCAAAAACGTGGCTATCCGAAAACCATCTGCTTGACGACGAAGTTCATTAGCGTCCTGAGTTTTTGTTTAAGCATACGTGCGATGATGTTGTGGTGATCGCTGGAAGTTTATTCTGGCAGTAAATTACCGGTAATTTCAGACCATTTCGTATTGTATGTGAACGTGATGAACAATTCTGGTAGCCCGTAATGAGAACGAGAACAATTCTGGTAGCCCGTAACGAGAAAATGGTCAATTAACCGACGTCTATATCGACACAATACTGTTGAAACAATCGGCAATATTTCAAAATATGATTGCGTATAAAAATGCATGGAACTGACCTTCTTATTCGTGTCTTCACCTGCAAAATGAATATGTTATTTGTATAGCAATGCAATTACAATCAGGTTGGCAGATTGGCCATCTTTATCTGGAAGTGGTAGCCATTCTCTCTATGACAAAACATCAATGGGTATTGAAGTGCATCATTTCATCGATGTATTTCGTCCAAAATCGCCCACTGCGCTCGCCCGTCATCACACCGCTTAATCACAATATCACACGATTCCACATTTTCGCCAACAATCACAACTGCGACTTCGTCGATAGTGCGGGAGCATTGTGATCATCGGAAGTCATTGTCTCCAAAGCAGTATTAAACAAACGAACCAGCGCTTCGTGTTCATGCAAAAGACATTAAAGTTTATTATAGGTGGGATTGTAGCCGGATTGACGAACAACAACATCGGTTCCAAATGACGTCATGTTAAAGCAATAACTGTACTGTTGCGTATGTGCGATAAAATATCTGGATAGCGTTGTATCTCTATGAAGAGGTAAGTACGCAATGGCTCCAGTGGCGAAGTGAAAACCGGCAACTTTACTTTGCCATCGGTACAACATGGCCATGGCGTTTCTGCTCGAAACTGCAATGCTGCAGCCAATGCGTCAATATCAACGCAGCGAAGTTCTTTGTAAGCGATTGTAGAGTCATCGAGTTACGATTGTCGAACCTGAGCTGGTGGCCGTGCAGCGCGAACAAGTCCGATATGAGCACATCTCTGTTCTTTTAATTCTTCGCATTGATCTTGCGTTTCATTCTCACGGAATGCACGGTTTCTTTGTGAATTACGGTTTCTTCGTCCTAGCTTCGATCATCCGAACATGCAAAAAAATCAAAATTTCGTAGAAAAAGATATTAAATTTTCTTCGAGGTTTTCCGGAAGTTTCCAAATTTTCCACTCAGATTTTTCAAATTGTCTCTTCTAAAAGACCATCTGACCATCGGATACGCCCGAAATCCCGTAGAAAAACATAATTTTTTGATTTTCTGAGTTTTCTGACTTTTCCGGTGGATAAAGGTTCAAAGTATTTATGAGTTCTGAGTCTGCAGTACAACTCATAGTGCCGATATTCACATGAAGCTGGCGTCACGTAAAAAGAAAGATTCACGAAGAGTTTTGAAGAGTTCAAAATTAAAATTACTCTGTATGAAAAGTTTAAACAGAAGACCGCGCCAGTCCAAGTGAGAAAACTAAGTTAGTCGGTACTGAAGGCATTCGGTAAAATACTAGATGCTACAATTGCGGAAAAATGGGACACGAAGCAGCGAGATGTCGGAGAAAGGCCCATACTCCTTTCTCCGACATCTCGCTGCTTCGTGTCCCATTTTTCATGTTTCAATTGTGGGGAGCACGGTCACCTAACAAATAAATGCCCGAAGCCGAGAAAACTTAGAGAACAGGTGAAAGAAACCAAAATTGCACTATTTGCAGTGACAGGAAAATAAATCAAAAAGTGTAGTGTACTGTAGATACCGGTAGTGATCTGACGTTGACGAGAGAAGACCAACTGAGCGAGCTAGATGTGATGAAAATTGAAAAAGTCGAAACTACCATTTTAGGAGTGGATGACACAAAAATAAAAACGATTGGAAGATTCGTGGCAACTCTAGAGATGGATAACTTCAAAGTAGAAGCAATGATATACGTTTTACCCGAATCAGTACTAAATCTGAAGTTCATCGTAGGAAACGATATTCTGCAAGGCATAAAGATCATCACGGGAAACAAAAATATTAAGATTGAAAAATTGGACGATACAGAATGTTTTTCGTGTTAAGATTAGAGGAATTGAATAAAGTAGAGCTCAAAGTCGGAAGTTCCAAACACGCCAATATGATCCGATCGATGGTAGATCAATATAAACCAAACCCAACGAGGAAAAGTCCAGTTAAAATGAAAATTTTATTGAAGGGTGATGTACCGATTTGGCAACATCCGAGACAATTATCACTTGAGGTGAGAAGGACGAGGTTGATCGATAAATAGCGGAATGGTTAGAAAAGGAGATTATAGTGCCCAGTTCTTCCGAATATGCAAGTCCAGTCGTACTAGTCAACAAAAAAGATAACACGAAGCGTACTTGCATTGACTACCGTAGGCTGAATAAAGAAATCATTATGGACAGATACCCCCTCCCGCTAATAGAAGACCAGATCGACCGGTTACATAATGCAGTGGCGTTTACTACGCTCGATTTGGAAAACGGATTTTTCCACGTTCTTTCAAGAAGGAGGGTCAAAAGTATTCGGCATTTGTAATACCAACCGGGCATTACGAATTCCAACAAGTACCATTCGGATTGTGTACATCACCGGCAGTGTTTCAACGATTCGTTCACTTTGTGTTTAAAGAATTGGTTGCAGCTGAACTCTTATGGATCTACATGGACGACCTTATAATCCCATCGAAGACAGAAAAAGAGGGAATCGAGGGACTTGAACTAGTGTTGCAGGTGGCAGCGAAATATGGGTTAAAGTTTAAGTGGGTAAGTGTCAATTCCTGTGCTATCGTATCGAGTACTTGGGGCATATTATCACGAACGGAGCGGTAAAACCATCGGAAGGCAAAACCAAAGCAGTATCGAGATTCCCGGTCCCAAAAACAATTAAGCAAGTGCAGAGTTTTTTGGGGTTGACGGGGTATTTCAAGCAAAAACAGTTAAGCTCTTTTTATTTGATTATTTTTAGCCCAGTCAGGGAGACCGAGCTCCATGCAGATCCAAAATTGGTTTTGGGGCAATCCTGATGCAAAAAAATCAAGTAGATGGCCTGTTTCATCCTGTCTACTTTTATAGCAAAAGAAAAACACCTGCTCAGGCGAATTATTGTAGCTATGAGCTGGAGATACTTGCGATTGTGGAGGCACTAAAAAACTGAGGGTCTATTTGTTGGGCATCAAATTCAAAATCGTACCTGATTGCGCTGCTTTCAAAATAACCATGGATAAAAAGGAACTAGTGCCGAGAATCGCTGGTTGGGCTTTGATGTTGCAGGATTGAAAGATGCGGCATGTTAACGCGCTGAGTCGGAATCCCGTTATCATGACCTTACGCAACGACTTCCTGGAGAAGATTCAAACCAGCCAACAAAGAGAAGAGCATCTGAAAGTAATCATAAAACTATACTCGAATACGGTCCTTACAATAAGTTTTTCCTAGAAAGAGGGATTTTATTTAGAGAAGACGACGAAGGCAGGAAATTATTAGTTGTACCGAAGAGAATACAGCAAGAACTTATAAAAAACTCACACGAAGGAGTCAAAAAGATGATAGAATCAATTCAACGATAGTATTTTATACCTAAATTGAAGGATTTGTATGCGAACTGCCGAAACAACTGCGTAGATTGTATCATGTCCGAAAGGAAGTCAGAGAAGCAGGAAGGGTTCCCTCATCCGATCCCAAAAGATGAGTATCCGTTAATGACTATCACGTCGACCACCTCGGTCCGATGTGTAATTCCGCCAAACAATAACAATAACACGCCCTTGCCAAATTCGTGTGGCTATACCCCGTGAAGAGTACAATCTCTGCCGAGACGATCCGAAAGCTCGAAATACAAAAGGTTAACGTTGGGAATCCGAAAAAATGATTGACCGACAGAAGTACGGCATATAGCTTTCCCTCATCATGATAGGTGTACCCAGAGGCAACGGACACGTAGAACGGATTAATCGAATCTTTAAACCAAATTATCCATAGATGCTCCCGACCAGTGGTGCAGACACACGGAACGTTTACAAAGATTTTTAAACGCGTCTTGGTAAAGAGAAGCATCGCAACTATTCAGTTTGAAGTCATGTTTGGGATAAAGACGCAGAACCAGCAGAAAAATATGTAACTTGGGATGGTGAAAACTTCATTACATTTGTGAATTTCAAAATAAAAAGAAGTCAAACAAAATTGTTAAGTTTTGTTAATTCCTAGCCCTTGGTAAATTCCACATATATATATATATATATATATATATATATATATAGGGTGGCTGACACGAAGTGTTACCAAAACAAAACGACACAGAATTTTTATTTTTTTATGAACTTTATTGAATCAAAGTAAAAAATGTTCACAAATATTTAAATTTTCGAATTGCATTAGCAGTTTTTGATTTGGCCACTCTTAGCCGCGATTATGGCCTTCAAACGGCCGACAAAGTTATTGCATGCAGCACGAAAGTGGCTCTGCGGTATTTTGGCCCATTCCCGGCGAAGCGCTTGCTTGAGATGATCGACACTTTGCTGTTTTTTTGTCCCAACAATGCTGTTCAAAATACCCCAGACCGAGAAATCAAGCGGATTTGCATCCGGTGAATTTGGTGGCCAATGGGCATTAGAAATGAACCGCGGAACGTTGTTTCTCAGCCAATCTTGATTGACGCGCGCTTTATGACTTGGCGCCGAGTCCTGTGGAAATGTCCAGGCTCTGCGGCCGAAATGTTTTTGTGCCCAAGGCTTCAACGCTCCCACCAATACATGATCCCGATAAATTTGAGCATTTATCTTGATGCCACGGTCCAAAAAAACGAGCGGTGAACGGCTTTCGGCCATTACGGTGGCCCAAACCATCACCATCGGCGGCGCTTGGTTTCGTGTGCCGCAATCCGTTGGTCCAAATTTTCAGTAGAATGGCCGGGCAAGTAAATCCGGCCGTTTTGCTTGTTCACATATTGCTCAATAACGAACGGTGACTCATCGGAGAAAATCAAATTCGGCAAATCGCCACTTTCGTGCAAGCGTAACAACTCTTTGCTCTTTCTACTCTAAATTTGTTTGGGCATCGTTGAGACCATGCGTTTTTTAGAATTTCAAGGCCTTTAGTCCAAGATTATCTTTCAATATGTGTTGTATCCGTTCGAGCGGAATCGCCTCACGAATCATTTTTCTGCCGCTACGGCACGGATTCCGAATGATATCCGGCGATTCGGTCCACCACAGCATATTCACATGCAGATGTTTTAACTGGTTAACAATCTGCGCCTGTGGTTTTCCAGCCACATATAGAGCAATCACACTATTACGCTTGAATGCCATTGCGGATAACTTTTTTTCTGAATATTTCCCACTAAAATGCTTTTGTAAGCTTGTAAACAATGGAATGAACTGTCATAAGTGTAAATTTGAGCGCTCTACCATCACTGGTTTGACAGCAATGACAGTCTGAAGTTGGTAACACCTTGTGTCAGTCACCCGGTATATATAATATATATATATATATATATATATATATATATATATATATATATATATATATATATATATATATATATATATATATATATATATATATATATATATATATATATATATATATATATATATATAGGATAATCTACCTTCTTTCTTTCGTTCGAGTGGACTCGGCTTTCGCCAGGAATAGAAGCTGGAACAGGAGTCGGGTTATCACAAACGCATATTCTGACGGATGAACCTACGTTTATACCAAAACATAGTATTTTGCATGTTTTGAAATTTTTGCGATCAAGAAACAGAATAACAATGCGATCGGCTTAACTCAATACTTTCCAATAAGGAGGTTAGTCTATAGATTTTCTTGAGAATGGACACGGCGCCCGTTTGAAATAGAACCTGAAACAAAAGGCGGATTATCGCACATCTATACTCGATTATTCTTCGGCATATACCAAAAACATTTAAAATGTTTATTGAGGTTGAATAACTTCAATAAGGATTTGCTCAGCACAAATTTTTTTTAGTACTACATTTACACGTGCTTTGTTCTTTTCGAGGAGATCCCATTATGGCCAATAATTAGGCGTCACAGAATTGACGGAATAACTATCAAACGAAACTTCATCCTATCAAACGAAAAATGTTTCGTTCCAATGTGAATTTGCTCAGTACGCTTTTTGAGCAAACTTCTCATCGGCTTCTTCTGATTTTTGAGTGAATTTCATTTATTGGCAACGGACATTGCACCATGATGTCAACATATAGGAATAGCTCATAACTCAGACCCCAAGGAATTACTTCTATTTGATTGCATTATAGTCTCCGAAATTTCGACCTTGTACCGTTTTAAACGCTTGCGCTGGCCGCTAGAACTTTTGGATTAGTTAGTTAATTTTGGAGTTTTCATAGTTCCTTTTACGATGGCAAAAGTCTAGATACATCTTTATAATTGAACTATAAATCTCGAATTTCTTTCCGTCAATTGAACTACAACCGCATTCCTGCACACATTAAAATTTGATGTTTTATGGAGAAAACCGCGAAACATATCTCTGTTTATAGGCATCGTTATATGCATATTACGAATATAACGCCATCCCATAAATTTTATGAATTTCCTTATACTAATGATAATCACCAAACGACTGTTGAATACGATAAAGAAACCAATTTTATTCCCATTCAAGACGGTTTGCATATTATACACAAATAGTTAAAAAATCAATTACACAAAACTAAAACTAAGAAAAGAAATTAAAAATCGCAAACCACATAATAAATCAGACTTCCCGCTACCTTATAATACCTCAGCTATATGCTATACTCGTTAACTAATCTGAAAATTTCGCTTAAAACAATTTCCTGATTCTAAAGCAGCAGCAGCAGCAGCACAAAAATGTTACAAAGAAGAAAACAATCTTACATATTATATAGAAAAAAATAAATAAATAAAAAGACGATGAGGACATTGGTTTTTTTAGGTACATAATAATAATAATAATAAGACAAACAAGTTAACAAACAAACAAACAAACAAACAAAAAATTGTGAATGGAATGAGATTAGAATGAAATCCTACACAAAAATGTGAGATTTTTAGTTTTTTCCTCCTATTCTGTGCCGTTTCATCTCGCTGTTTTTTTTTTTTTGTATATACGTATGGAAATTACATAAGACGAAAAATTATTTTTCAATTTGTTGCTAAACAGCAACCAAATCTAAACTCTATACAGCTTTATACACCGCCAAGAAGGTGAATTTCAATTGAAAAACTGAAAAAAATCCGTCATGATCTGTGTACATATACTCGTACGTATATATTGTGGCGGATTGTTATGAGAAATTTTATTAATTCTAATCTTCTAATGTTATTTGTCTAACACTTTTTATTTGCCACGAAACGATCAAGATGCAAACAAATTATAAATTTGAATGGCGTATACTCGTATATGTACCCCAGCAATTCGTACTCGTCTATATGGATATAAGAAGAGTTTCGCAAAAATTCTAACTGTAAATCGCACCAAACCGACCCAATCGTATGCATCATATACTGTTGTACCATAATACCTCTAAGAAGAAATGCGCTTGAAATAATCTAATTGTATAAGATTATTATCGCGCTACGGAAGATTATTAAAGGTTGAATATTTTTTTTTTTACTTTGCAGTTTAACTTTTTAGATCTTAGTTGATTAGATTAATTGATAAATTATGTTTAGGTTTGAGCCAGTTTGTTCGCTAAACCGCGTGTGTGAAATTTTTAATTCCCGCTGAAAAACGATTTATTATGGTAAAGTAGAATGGCGGTGAATAATGTGCGACATTTTATAGAGAAGAACACGCAGTATAGGCGATGTTCATGTCAAAATATTTGCTGTAATCATTTATTCGGTTTGTTGAACGTTCAGCTGGTGGAAAATTATCATTTGTATTGTAAGTGTTGATCAACAAAATAATTAGCACACTATATGGGTGATGAACATATCAACAAGATTTTTTTTTTTGGTAAAGTTATAGGTGCGATGCTAATTAAGGCGTTACTCATTCATTGCAATAATTAGCGAGCGTACGAAAAATTGGCTTAACGTAAGAATTTACTATATTTCTTTCAAGTTTGTTCTAATGGATTGGATTTTTAAACGAGGCCCTTGCTATAATTATTTTTCCATAATATTTTCGGAATCTTCAAGGCGGAAAGCATGAGAAAAAACCGAATCAGAAATGTTGAAATCAATCCAGATACAACCACTGTCGTCATCGACAGCCATCTTCGAAGATTTCGAACCACGCCCGCACTACAAATCGGATCAGTCGTGGGATTGCTTAAGATCCTTGATACTACGATCGAGACACCGAGAAACCGATCGATATTGGTAGATCTCATTAACCTGAACACCCGATGGCAATCAATGAGCCAACCGATAGCCTATGATGGTTACCCCTAGGTTAGGTTAAGTTAGGTTAGAGTGGCTACTTCCGCACACTTAGGCCAATAGCGGCCCATTGTGATACCACGGAATCCTATTTTTCCTTTACCCCCGTTAACACCATCCAGAGCTACTTATGTAGCGTAAAATATCTCGCACTCCACAGTTCGCGAGTTCCGAAAGGCTGTTCATCCCGTGCACACCTAAGTATTTATGCCTTCTGTATGATAGAGCTGGACACGAGCATAGGAGGTGATCTAAAGACGCATGTTCCCCAAAAAGGCATTGTCCTGTCAGTATCCCTACCACCAAACTTAAGTCCCGTTTCCCAAGGAATATGAGTGCCTTGGAGCGCTTCAAGTCCAGTTTTGGCCAAACCTGCTTTGCTACCCTGCACGTGAGAGTGTTGGTCCACCTCTCATTTGTCAAGGCGATTGCCTTTCTCCCGAGCGTCGGTTTGAGCGCTGCTATAGGTCTCCCCAGAACTGCCCTTTCCGGCTGCATCTGGAGAGTCGTAGCGTACCTAGCTAGTTCGTCTGCCCTACAGTTTCCCGTGACGTCCGAGTGACCAGGTACCCAAATTATCTGGATGCTGAAATACTCGCTCATCTCATTAAGAGATGATCGGCAATCCAGCGCCACCAGTGACGTCAGACAAGCCGCCTCTAGTGACTTGATCGCCGCCTGACTGTCCACATAGATTACGATATCCCTCCCGGATACCACATTATGCTTCAACCATGTCATGACTTCCCCGATCGCCACCACTTCAGCCTGGTACACGCTGCAGTAGTCAGGGAGACGAACAGAAATATTGACGTTTAGCTTCTCACAGAAGACTCCGGCTCCTACCTTACCGTCTAGCTTAGAGCCGTCAGTGAAAAATTGCAGTGCCTCGTTTTCCAGTATTGATCCGCTCCTCCAGGATTCTCTCGAGGAACAGATGGTCCCGAAACCTTTATTGAAGCACAACGTTGGTTTACTATAATCTAGATTCGCCAGTTCTTCCCTTTGCGATCTAACTATCGTCGAGTGTCCCGTCTGAAGACACTTCCCCTGCGAGACCGCCGAGAGTCTCGTGGCCACATTGGCTGCCATTTGTTTACCAAAAAATTCGATTGGAATAAGGTGGAACATAACCTCTAAAGCGCGTGTAGGAGTTGACCTGAGCGCCCCGCTTATAAGCATACAGGCCGTTCTTTGTACCTTTTCCATCATCCTTACATATGTTACCTTATTCAGAGCTGGCCACCACACGCCCACCCCATACATCAGCACAGGTCTTACCACTGCGGTATAGATCCAGTGCACCAGCGCTGGTTTCACACCCCAACTCTTACCTATGGCGTTCCTACACGAGTAAATGGCGTTCACGGTAGGAGGGCTAACTACCGGAATTTTATATTTCCTAGTAAATAGTACCAGCTCTGTCTTGGAAGGGTTGATCCCTAATCCACATTTGCTGGCCCATTTCGTAACGATCAGGAGTGCATTTTGCATAACATCCCTAATCGCATCCAGATATTTGCCTGAGACAGCTATCGCTACATCAACTGCATACGCTACCACCCCTTTCCCTTTTCTCTCCAGTTCCAACAGCAATCCATTCATCACTGCACTCCAAAGAAAGGGGGACATTACACCTCCCTGCGGGGTTCCTCTAACCGCCCTTCTTCTAATGGTGGACTCCCCCAGTTTTGAGGTAATGATCCTGCTTACCAGCATCTGATTTATCAACCTACTTATAGGGTAGTCAACCTTCAAACATGACAATCCTTTCACGATCGCCTCCGTTTTTACATTATTAAAGGCACCCTCAATGTCAAGAAATGCTACCATACAAAACTCTTACGAGTGAATTGACTTCTCAATCATGCGTACTAGATCGTGCAGAGCTGTGTCCGCCGACTTCCTCTTACAGTACGCATGCTGCGACACTGCCCAATTCCTGGGCTCAATTTACCAACCTTTCCAAGGTTTTCAGCAGAAAGGATAATAGAGTTACCGGTCTCAGATCCTTTGGGTAAGCATGTGAGCTTTTTCCCGATTTCGGGATAAAGACCACTCTGACCTCCGTCCATTTCCTAGGAATATAGACAAGTTTCAGACATCCCCTGAAGATACCCTCCAGCCAGGGGAGGATGACTGCTGAGTTCCTTTGGATCTCTGCTGGTATAATCCGATCCGGGCCCGCCGATTTATACGGCTTAAAACCGTTCAGCGCCCACTGGATTCGCTCCCTGTCTACAATGCCCTCCATCTCTACTGAAGGTGTTACTCGATGAGCTCCGGGCGTCCATGACCCGTCCGGTCTTATCAAATAACTAGGACTGGTTGGGTTAGAAGCTAGAATTTTCCTAAGGCGAGGTCTCTAAGGTCTCCAAGACCACCCTTGTGCCTTCCTCAACTCTTTCTTGTACCTTCTTAGGTCCTCCTTATAGGAGTCCCAATCCCGTACCTCCCTTGTGCTTTTAGCTTTATTAAAAGCTGTCCTACATGCCCTTTGATAGGTTCCCGACTCCGTGGTCCACCAAGTCGGTTTCCGCCTACCCCTAGGCTTTATCAGGGGGCACGCGGCCTTAAATGAGAGATTGCATGCTCTTCTGACCGCATCAACCATGCGATCCAATTCTTCTACTGTCGACGGAGGTCCGGGGACCTCCAGTGGCAATACTTCCGCCAACATCTCCCTATATTTGTTCCATTTAGTCCTTCTGGGATTCCTGAAGGGTTTCCGGGTAACAGGTTTAATGTCAAGGTTGTATGTTACATATCGGTGATCAGAGAATGAGTGCTCCTTCGCCACTCTCCATCCTCTGATCATATGAAAGATCGTTTCCGCCGCAAAGATCACATCTAAAACCTCCTGCCGATTTTTAACAATGAGTGTTGGCTCTCGTCCAATATTGCAAACTACAAGGTTGGTATTTAATAAGTAATCAAAAAATAACTCACCCTCTCGTTAATGTCTGTGCTTCCCCAGATTGTGTGATGCGCGTTTGCATCACAACCGAGTATAACACCTACCCTTCTTTGATCTGCTTCCCGGATCAGTTCCCCCAGGTTATCCGGTGGAACCTCCTTCTCGCAATCCATATAGGCTGAGGCTAGCCATAGTTTTTCCCCACTAGCCTCAACACTTACTGCAGTGACGTCTCCACTACTAAATTGAAAAAGAAGAAAAATATTCAGATTATTTTTCGCTAAAATACACGATCTGATCTTCTCAGAGTTGCTTGAATATAATAACTTATACCCTTTTGTTCTGAGGCCACAGATTCTGTTATTGTTAATCCAAGGTTCTTGGATTAACACCAAGTCCTCATCTGGTTTAGTCAGCCTGAGAACAAGAGCTGCCGAGGCAGCCTTTGTATGGTGTAGGTTTATTTGTGCAATCTTAATCATTGCAGTCCACCTTACTCACCTTCTCCTGCACCCCCCTGCATCGGGATAATGCCATCTAGCGCATTATTTCGGTCGCCATTCTCCTCTTGTCGAGAGTCTGTCAGTACACGCCCATCAGTCTCCAGAGAGAGGAGACTACCTCCCATAACTATGTTCCCCACATCAGAAGCATCACTCTCCTGGCCGGCCTCTACCTGCTTGACCATATCCCGTTGGGTCCGTTCTCCGTCACCCTCAGGATGGTCTTTCACCCCTGCATCGGCCTCGTCCTTTTTATATGTTTTGAGAGTGATCGACCCGAACCCGAAGTTGATCACTCCCTTTGTTTTAGCAAGGGAAGCCAGGGATTCTTTATTGATCAGCATGATTGCCAATCTAAAGCCCCCCTTAGCACCTCTTGCTTCAAAATCCTCCAATCTTTCGTTGGAAGATCTGGATTGCTGGCCCGAATGATCTCGAGGATCTCCTCCGGTTTCTCCGGCTCGGTTGGCAGCCATACGCGTGTCCTCGGTCTGCTCGGGATTTCCCCCCTGGAGACTGCCTCAAGCCTCGCGCCCTGCCTCACCTTGCCTACCCCGCATCTCTGCAGGACGGGGGGATCCCGGATTTTCTCTCTGGACCCTCAGAAAAGTGATGTTTAGTGCATTGTACACCACCCTCCACTTCTCTGACCTGATGCTCCCATCTTCCTGACTCCTGTCAATGACGGCTAGCACCAACACGTGCTCCTTTAGGATTTCACTGAATAGCTTCAACTTTTGATCCTTAGGAGCACTCGACGTCCTATCTGTTTGAACCTTGGCTCGCTTACTATCGCCAGCTACCAGCTCATCCTGGGACCTCTGCCTTTTAGACACAAGGGCCCTTTCCGAGCTATCGCCGGCGACAATTTTTTTTGCCCATGCCAGAGATTCCCTTTGTTCCACTGTAAGCTGCCTCTCAGGGGTCGCAGCCAGTTTCTACAATATTCTAAACGCCGACCGTCTCTCTCTATATCGACGCTTCGCCTGAGGAAGCTCTCTCACTCCCCCACTATTTTGTTTGGCGGTCCCGCTTCCACCTGGCTTCAATGCCATGGCGTCGCTTCTCTTTGCCTCTGATGGGGGGCCCCACCTTTAAGGTTCGAGTTACCCCCTTCTTTTACATTTTCCGGTTTTTGAAGGGTACCGGCCCCTTGTGTTTGTACTACTGTTTTCCATGTTGCTCCCACGAGTATCGGAGAAATACTGGTCCACCTGCGCAGAGTTCCGTATACACAGGTAAGGCTAAATACAACTGGAGGTCGCCAGATATCCAGAGTGCTCCGTTCGCGACTGGGCTTTGTTAAATGAGCCCCCAGCCTAGTCGATCCTCAGCACGGGTCGCATACCACCTTAATCCGGCCCATTGGCTTACCGAGCACCACGACCCGCCGCGCCCCTGCCCCCCTCCAGCACTCACCCCACCATTCACCCATTCATTTGGATATCCCAATCCAATGGGACCCACTCCATTCATGGAATGACCCGTTTATATGGTTCCCCACTCACTCCTTGGGACCCGGGAGAGCCGGGAGCCGCAGCGCCCAGTTCACTGTGGTTAGTAGTCGATGGTTTTGTGGTGCCATCAGTTCGCCCTTTCATGCTGGGTATCATAGGCACTCAGAATTTAGTGAACTGAGGTTAACCACTCCCCAGTTCCCTGAGACTCTCCTCCCAGCATAGCTGCGGTTGGGGGCGGCTTATTTACTTATTATGATTATAGACTATGGAATTCGCATAGTCAGGTTGGTGTCTATCTTGTTAAATCTATAACATCTAAATAAAATAAATTTTTGAAAGTTGGCCGTATGCTGCTATATACACATGAAACAATAAATTAATATCGGTTAAATTGCAAATTGAATTTGTTGTTTGTTACGATACATATGTTTGCGGCTGGTTAAGTAGGTTAGTCACTTTCGACTACGATGTTTCAATTTAATATATGGTTTGTTTAACTTTCGGCTGAAGTAGTCAAGACACTAACTGCATTATCGATTTTTCACTTTCGGTTAACTTTAACAAAGTCCGCATATGTTCCATATGTGAAATGCATAAAATATCAGACACCCGTGCTACCAGATAAATACATGAAATGCGGTCTACAAAGAAGACGGTTTGTGTCAGGACAACGTTTGCCGGGTCAGCTAGTAAATAGACTGAAATAATTTTCCACTCTCGATTCCGACATATTTTGGTATTCCATTTTTTATTCAGTACAGACATTCAGTTGTGTATAAAACCATTTTTTGACAGTACAAAAAATATTCTTCTCGCGTTTTCGCGTGAATGGGCCGTAATGTGTGAAGTCTCCTATTTATTATGAAGATTCGATATAAGCAGTTTTACAACAGCAATTATACAGTCAAACAAAACCAATATTTTCGACCTTCCTAAATAGGTATAAGAAATACTTCACAGTGATAGTAGTACATGACCTAAGGAAGTTTAATTAATTAAATTCAGCAAGGTTTTGCGATCTGGAGGTTTTTTTACTGAATCACATATGTCTGATCTTGATATTTAAACCAACATCGTCGACCAATATCAAGTAAGATCATTTCGGGGAATATAAATTAGTTCAGTCTGGTTATACAGAACCGCCACTTCAACGAAATTTCACAATCGATTAGTCCAAAACGGGTTAAAATAAAACAATAACTCGCCATAATAAGATATTCCAAAAATGGAATCCAATAATTAAGATTTAAGAAATGTATGACATCTTTCGTTCATATACCGGGTGTTCCTTTTAAACTGAGACGATCAAATATCTCGAAAAATAGCCACTCTACGGAAAAAATTTCCATAATCAAAATTTAATCATACCGCGGGGGAAATACATTAGTGGAAAAAAAAAGTCCCCCACCCCCCGCTTTGTAGGTGGGGCGGGGGTAACTTTTAAACTAAGACAGGAAGCCATATTTTTTATTGCAGTTACGGATTCTACGGCTAAAAGTACGTATGATTTAAATGAAATATTTTGTTCGGTTCATGATAGATGGCATTGTAATCGACGAAATTCAATTTTTTCAATTTCTCCTTCCTAAAACACACGCATTCGATTCTGCAATACGTTTGAAATAAAAAACATCACGTTTTCATTGAAAATACTCGAAATTCGTCATCAAAACAATTGATTAATGTAAATGACAGGTGAATAAAATAATTTTAGCTTAAAATAAGTGTTCAAAATGATGGCCTGCGACTTCAATGCACTTATTAATACGCATTTCAAATGATTGTACACAACTGAGAAGTGTGTCTGGTTGAATTTCAGCACACGCATTTCTGATTCGCTCAATCATGTTCTCACGTGTTGTTGGTTCTTGTTTGTAAACTTTGTCTTTGAGATAGCCCCACAAAAAGAAATCTTGCTAAGTAAGATCTGGTGATCTGGCAGGCCAATTTACCGGACCAGCTCTACCAATCCAGCGGCCATTGAAATCACGATCAAGTATTTCACGTGCCACCACCGAATAGTATGCAGGACAACCATCATGTTGAAACCACATGTTCAGTCTCACTTTTAAGCTCAAATTTTCAAGTAATATTGGCAGTTCATTTTCCAAAATGTTTCGGTACATTTCACCATTCAAGTAGCCTTGAATAATGTGGGGGCCTATGAGTTTGTTGCCAATTAGTCCACACCACACGTTGACAGTCCAAGGACGCTGATGTTCAACTTGACGAAGCCAGTGCGGATTTGTAACACTCCAATAATGCATGTTGTGTCGATTAACCGTTCCATGGTTTGTAAAAGACGATTCGTCAGAGAACATTAAGCAACGAAAAAAATTGGGGTTTTGTTGTATTTGTGCACGTGCCCATTGACAAAAAGTTACCTGATTTTGGAAATCAGCGCCATGCAGATCTTGGTGTAAAGACACATGATATGGATGATACTTGTGCCGTTTTAAAATTCTCCAAACACTGGTGAGGGACAATCCGGAATCGCGAACTATTTCTCGTGTACTAACTTGAGGATTATGAGCCACTGCTGCCAATACAGCAATTTCATTATTTTCTCCAGTGACTGTTGCTATTTCCAGCAGTAATAAATTGTTTGATAGTACGGCCAAATGAAGCACGTGAACGAATCCCATCCGGAAAACGTTGGGCGTAAATAGCAACAGCATTTTCAAGATTTCTGCCAGCTTCTCCATAAACCAGAACCATTTCAATTTTCTCTGGCACAGTTAAACGTTCCATTCTCAAGTATTTTATCGTTTATTTTGCAATTACGAAAAACATGAAGATAAGAAATAACACAAACGTTAAATGTGATTTACAAAACTGAATAAATTGTTTTGATGACGAATTTCGAGTATTTCCAATGAAAACGTGATGTTTTTTATTTCAAACGTATTGCAGAATCGAATGCGTGTGTTCTAAGAAGGAGAAATTGAAAAAATTGAATTTTTTTTTTCTTTTCCCTGTACTGTTCTGGAGCCGAGGCTCTCCCAACTCTTTCGCGGTTCGCTTATTTACATCCTTAGCTTTACGCCTGTATTGGCCAATTCGAGGACGTACGGATATAGGTCCGATTTTTATTACCATCTGCACATTGCATAGCTTCATGCCAGCCTATACTGGCATGGAAGATGGGTCGACCCATGAGCCCCGCACTCCGACAGGCGGTCATAGATGTGTTCCTTCTCATCACAAATCGTAATTTGTTGATGAAAATTCCCTTTGCATCCTGCCCCTATTGGGATTCGAACCCGGTACCTCCCGATCCAAACGCCAAAGCTTTAACCACTAAGCCATTTGGTCGGTAAAATTGAATTTCGTCGATTACAACGCCATCTATCATGAACCGAACAAAATATTTCATTCAAATCATACGTACTTTTAGTCGTAGAATCCGTAACTGCAATAAAAAATATGGCTTCCTGTCTTAGTTTAAAAGTTACCCCCGCCCCACCTACAAAGCGGGGGGTGGGGGACTATTTTTTTGCACTAATGTATTTCCCCCGCGGTATGATTAAATTTTGTTTATGGACATTTTTTCCGCAGAGTGACTATTTTTCGAGACATTTGATCGTCTCAGTTTAAAAGAAACACCCGGTATATACACATCAAGTACATCGTACAAACAAAACAAAAAACAAATCAAATCTTACAAACACCTCTTTCATCACAAATAACCGCGCGCATATCAAACAAAACTATTGAATTTCACTGCATGGGGCTGGGCGCTCAAAAAACTTTAAAATTAATATTCAAAGCGCGAAGACAGATTTGCTGTTGTGCTCGTACTCGTATATACAAAAAATTTAGTCCGTCTTCATGTAATTGTCATCAATACATAAGAGATCATTATTCCATACATAATTTGGACATATCGCGTATAAACACAATTATGACATACCCATAAAATAAAATTAAAATTTTATCAAATAATTAAATCGAATATAATTTCGAATGGGTAAAAAATTAAAATTTATAAATTCCGACAATCCAAAATATTCAAGTTTTTTTTTTTTTTTTTACGTAAATACGAAACTATTTCAACTGCAACAGGTAATTTAATATACGTGTTTGGTAATTATTATGCAATTACGTGTTGTGTCTATGTATATGTGTGACACATGGTGAATTATTATGTCGCGAAATTATATTGACTGAGTTTTTTTTTGCCAATCATACACAGATTTTGAATTCATTTTGCCTTTTCCTTCCGGCCGCTTCAAATAATTGCATTTCGCAATTGCGCTCGACGTAGATGACCAAATCGTTTAATTTCTTCGTTTAATTCAGCATGTCGGGTTGCGTATTCGTTTTGAGTTATTCATAATAATGTTAATGAGAAGATTTACAAAATTCCAATTAATAATCAAATGAATCAATTCGATCACCTTTCGATATATTTATTCTGTCTACATGTGAAAGTACCTAGGTTTTAGCATTTCAAAACACTGTCGATCTTTAATCTTGTCATCATCGTCTGAAGTGTGTACAATTTAAATCGTGAATATCATTAATTGCCGATGGGTGTCATGAATTTTAGGTATATATGGAACATTTTCTCGACATCAATGAAAGTTTGGTATATTTGCATAATGTTTTGTAAAAATTTCGTATCTTAATACAAATTACAGAGCTGCTTTTCTTCTGTTTCAGAATCTGTTTTTAATTTCCTAGTAAAGGGTGTTGTTCGCCTTCACCCAATTTGACCCTGCCAATTTACTTATTTTGGCCGTTGTTGTTTTTGGATCACTGTCAATGGTGGCCCATGGAATTGGAAACACACCAAAAATCGAATGTGGGCTAATCCAACATTTTACTGTCCTGGCCCAAACGACTTATTATTATGGGTGCGGACTATTATGGAGAAATTTTAATGAGTAATATAGCAAAGGCCTCATCCGACGAACCGATAGCCCAACAAACCAAACTAGGCTGGATATTCCTTGGCCGTGCCTCAGTCGTAGTCATAATTCACAATTTAAGATATAGATAAACAGCTGAGAAGCTTTTGCGAAATAGAGGAGGTGCCACATAAACGAGCATTCACCAAAGAACAACTAGAGTCTGAAAAAAATACTAGTCAAGATTCCTTTTGATATTGAATTATATTCTGCCAACCCACTGGGATGCTCAAAAGGGGTCACCATGGCATTCAATATAAGAAGTTCATGGATGAATATATCGCTTTGGGACACATGAAAGTTGCTGAAACAGCTACTAAAACTGATTCGAGCAAAACTACGAAATTGAGAGTAGTTTTCGATGGCTCTGCCAAAACCACAACAGGAACATCGCTAAACGACGTACTGTTGACGGGTCCTACTCTTCAACAGGATTTATTATCCATACTGTTAAGGTGGCGGAAGCATAAATACGCCCATACGGCTGATATTGAAAAAATGTTCAGACAAATCGCCGTTGATGAAGATGATCAGTAGTATCAACGTATTTTATAGAGAAGGTCGCCGCAACAAGAAATTCAGGAGTTTAAGCTGACCACCGTCACATATGGAACAGCAGCAGTAACTTATTTATCGGTGAAGTCACTACGACAGCTGGCCATCGCTGAACAACCAAACTATCCTATAGCGTCCAACGTAGTTTTAAATGATTTCTACGTAGATGACCTAATTTTTGGGTAAAAAACACTGTAAGAAGCCATGATCAGCCAAAAACAAACCATTGATTTACTGATTCACAGTTCTCTTGGAATCCATACCAGTGCATCTAAGAAATCAAAATCGATTGGAATTCAAGCTTGATGACACAATTAAAACTCTTGGACTTCACTGGAATCCAGCAACAGATATATTCGGTTTCATCGTCACTCAATCCGCGCCTGGCAAGACTACTAAACGAAACCTACTTTCGGATAGTGCAAAACTTTTTGACCCATTAGGCTGGCTGGCACCAATAACAGTTGTAGCTAAACTGATGATGCAAGAAATTTGGCTAGCAGACCTATTTTTGGACGAAGAACTTCCATCACACATATCAACAAAATTGCAGGGATTTAAAGATTCTCTAACTCTCCTGGAACAAATATTTATTCCACGTTGGATCCATTTTGAGGAGAACAATATAACAGAACTTCATGGTTTCTGCGACGCCTCCGAAAAGGCCTATGCAGCTAAAATTAGCCGTTTATTAGCCGTTTACTTCAAATCTACAAATTCAGAAGGCATTACTATTGTGAGACTTCTCGCTTCAAAAACAAAGGTTTCTCCGATTAAAAGCTTTCTTTCACTACCTCGTCTTGAGCTTTGTGGAGCGTTGCTGCTCACTAAACTAATGATCATCTTGTGTTGGATTCGAGGGCGTCCTCATAAATATAAAACTTTTGTGGCCAATCGAATATCGAAAATTCAAGCATACTCAAGTCCGTCACAATGGCATCACGTTGGATCAACCGACAATCCAGCAGACTGCACATCAAGAGGGACCAGTCCGAGGGAAATAAAGAACAACAATTTATGGTGGACGGGTCCAGATTGGCTACAATTTTCAACCGAACGATGGCCACAACAAACTACTGCTGAAGAGGAAGCTACTTTAGAAACTAAACAATTGGTTACACTTGTAACGAAGGCTCAGTATCAAGAAAAAGCAAGCTCCAGTCGCTTAATCCATTTATTGATGAACATAAAATACTAAGAGTAGGAGGAAGAATAACTAATTGTAACGTGAACTATGGTACCCGACATCAATCGGATATTCAGTTAACTCTGTCACATGAATCAAGAGTTTCTAAAGGACGTGGGAATAAGTCATACAAAGGATACATAGTAGTATTTGTATGCTTCGCCACCAAAGCAGTGCATATAGAGATTGTCAGCGTTATGACCAGCGCAACCTTTATCGCCATACCGCTAGAAGAGGTCTTTGCAAACGGATTTACAGCGATAATGGAACCAATTTGGTTGGAGCCCGGGCACTGCTTGAAAAGGATAAACAAAAAGCTCTACAACAAGCAAATTTTGACCTCCAGCAAATGCTAGCTGACATTGGGATTCAGTAGCATTTCATACCACCGTCTACACCACACTTTGAGGAACTCTGGGAAGCAGCAGTGAAATCTGTATAATTCCATCTTAAACGGGTAATTGGAGACATAACCCTCACATGAAAAGTTAGCAAAGGTTACATCATAGGTAGAAGCATGCCTCAATTCAAGACCACTTACACTAGTTTCATCTGATCCAAATGCGTTGATATTAACACCGGCCTATTTTTAAGTTGGTGATTCACTAATAGCTGTCCCAGCATCGAACATGCCGAATGAAAACATTCCTGTCAATGGTAGAACCAATGGTTGAAGTAGACGAAAGTAAGTGTCCTACCGTTCGACCCCGAGAAGTCGCAAAATAAGTCAGCGAATGACTCCCGTACCAAGGTTTCTAAAGCCACCAATCTCATAGCTCTATCATTACTTCTACTATGTTTAGTGGCGATCACTACACTGCCGAGTCCAGTATCCTCGACCGAACAGCTGATGTACAACATCACCACTCTTGGTCACCAACCGGGGCTGTAGCTAGAAAATTTAGGAAATCTCCGATTCTCCAATCAGCAGTGGAATATAGTAGTTTACTTCAACCTCACATCCTACTATTCAGATTTGATAGCATACAGAAATCTGGCAAGGAACATGGATCAACTTTGCATAGAAACAGCTGAAGACAATCGTCAGATATGCTCTGTAATCGATACTCAGCTCATTCATATTCTCACTAAAATCGAGGACAAGAAGGCAATACTTCACTACAGAGAAAGGAGAAGAAAACGTGGGGTCCCAACTATCGTGGGCAATTTGGCAAGGGATCTATTTGGAGTTCTAGATGACCGGGATGCGAAGCACTATGAAGAGGAAATACAAAAAAAACTAAAATTATCAACACCTTTTAATGCTGACGCGCAACTTTAGCCAAAAATCAAACATCTATTGCTGACGCAACTTTAAACATCTTAAAACGAACTGATGTAGGCAACAGACGTCATTGGCAAGCTATTACACAACAAATAAGTTTTGAATTGATGTACAGATTAACATCTTTAACCTCTCATGCACTTCTTCTGATACTCGAGTTCAGAGACACTCGGCAAAAACTAATTGATGTCCTTTTAAATTCAAACAACAAAGCAGTGAGCACTTCAATCCTACCACCAAATCAATTTAACAATGCACTTCAAGAAATAAAACAGCATTTGCCTCCAGACGTTCTGCTGGATAGTATTGATCAGGGATTTTAAAGTAAGTTTTGGAAAAAATTCTAGGATCTGTTCATGCTGGACTAAACTTGGCCATTTCATAACCTATCCTTTTGAAAATTTAAAAAATGTTAATTATTTATTTTCAATTTTGGCCAATATATCAGAAACTTCCTCTAGTAACCAATACTTTAGGTTGTTTTTCAAATAGCGTTGGTCATACTGAGACTACAAAGAAAATATGGAAAAAGAAGTTGTGCCCTTTTCATCAGAACAAATAATTCGAAACCATTCCTAACAATTTTATAAAACTCAGGAAGATCTACTTTCCCAAAGTCATACCTAATGTCACCTTTAACCAAATCAACCAAATCATAATCATATAACCAGATAAATTCGAACAAGATTCATCTTAAATAAAATCGACGATGAAAACCCAAGCCCAAAATTCATCCAAACATGTCCAGTCGCAACTACTTTACCGGTTAAGAAATGACTGAGTTCCGACCCAGGTGGCCATATTGCAGGACTTCTTCAAAAAAAAAATTGTATAATCCCATTTCTATCCAACAAACTCAACCCACCATAATCTCTTAAGAAATGGCTGAGTTCCGATACAAATTCTGCTCCTGAACTGGATTAGGTTCAACCAATTCCCATGGTTGATGTCTCATCTGGTACCATGACAGTACCACGGTTGGAGTGTATTGTTGGTTTATGCAACGAATAAATTCGAGGTTCCTGTTGGTTCTTTTAAAAGTGAAGTTGATCCAGGCTTATACCATAATTTACCACAGAAAAGAAAGTTTACGAACCTGAAACGGAACTAAACCATTTCTTATCAGATTGTGATGCGATTGGGCATGTTGGATGGAAATTGGACTATAAAATTAATTTTGCAAGAAGTTTTGGAATATGGCTATTTGGAACAAAACTGGGTCAAAAATTGACCAGTGAGTTTATTTATCTTTGAGAACCCTACTTCCATATCATTCGAATATCTGGTGGTATTCGAAAGCGGAATATAATATTTTGAGCGTAACCAAGAAAGTATGGCTCTCTCACATTCAGATTTATGTATCAATGGACACTTTCTGGTGAAGTTCTCACCAAACAGTTGACAACATGTTGGGTAAAATCAAGACCAACGAAGTAAAAATTAAGAATTCATTGAAATTATAAATTCTTTGACTTCGGGGTCCGATTCAATCCTTAATTTTTTTTTATTCAATGCGGTAAACTAGGCCGTTATCTGGGTACCGCAAACCCCACACCGTTCTCCTCTACCAGACTGAGCTGCGGGAACTAATGTCGCATGGGGTACCAGACAGATAATGGTAATTCTGTGAAATTGGGTTGGCTTTAGCGGTAGCTAAAGTTCTAGCCCGTTTTAAATGCTAGTTGACGACTATCACCGTCAAAGTTAGTTGACCAACAACTGTACAGGATTGGAATTTTGCCTCTTCGTACGATAAACCTTTTAAACGATGCAATGAAGGCGTGTATAGTTAGTTTCGACACCAACTCCAAGTGTGGCGCCTTCGTAGATTGGCGGGCGAAAATGAAATGTTGTCCTTTTTTGACCCACTGCCACAACCTTTACGTAGCTTCATGGGCATTGAGGCTGCATAGTCCACGATGGCTAAAACACATAACACATTTATGTACGTGTGAGCGCCCCAAGTTTTTGATGCTTAAAATCCAATAGTGTTTCGTAAGTGTGCCAGCATAAGCTGTGAAGCATCGTATTGCGTTTTGCAATGTGTTTGAGAAATGAGTAAATTCGTAAGCTGTTGTCTTTAGGGAGAATAATCGAATGCTTACATTGCGATCATCGATTTTATTTTTCGTTCGTCATGTTCCTGTAAGCATCGCTCTAGGTTGGGTGTAATCCAAAATTTGCGAAGGTGGGTTGCGTAGCCAACCAAGTACCACTTGCAAGTCGGTCCTTGTGTATATTTAAACCTTTGGCACGTCAAGTGACTGTACGATAGTGTGTATGAGTTTGGTGAAGAGCACGCTGGCACAAAACTTTAGACGTGACAGGCTGACCGTTTTTAGCGGTGCAACTTTGATCTTTGATACCAGCATTTTGGTTTTGGCGGTTCCATATTTCTCAGAGGCGTCACTGAATCCGTGAACTTGGAGACATTTGCTAGTTGTCGAATGATGTATCCAGCGATCGTTACTGAAAGCATCCTATGATTAACAACTATGTCGATAAGTGAGCCATCTTTGTGCGACTGGTTTTGGGACCACTTCATGCTACGACATGCCGAGTGCCTACAATTCTTGAATGATTTTCGCGCTAATTGTGGTAGGAGATACCCAGCCAAACGGATCGAGTATGTTTGATCCCTGCTAGAGAATTGTTCGTTTGGTTGATGCACGAACATCCGATGACAGGCTGATGTTGAATTTAAAACTATCGGTCGAAGGAGACCAGTGTAGCCCTATGTTCACGGAATTGGATTGATCCATCAATGATAAGTTGCTGACTATTCGAGGACTATTTCCGCATTTCAAAGCCGCTACATCCGAGTAGTCCCACAATTTGCCTCTGGACCTCGATTAAATCCGCGATGTTGTCTGAGTCGGTCATTAGGTCGTCGACGTAGAAGTCGCTGGTTGCGACTTTCACTGTAATTGGTTATTTCTCCTGTTTGTCTCGTGCTAGCTGAAGGATCACAAACAATAGTCTCTGATGACTGAAAGTGACTCGCTTTTAGATAATTTTGCATGAATCTGTTATACTTAGAACATTGTTGATCGTTCTTTGTAAACCGGCGTTCCGTAGTGCTGGTCACATTCTGACTCATCATGTGTTAATTCTCGAGTTGAACGATCCTCGATTTCACAAAATGATCTGAGCGTATTGTCGAATCTGACATAGTCCTCGAGGGTTTCCGTTAAACTAGACGGTTGATTAGTCCTCCTGCGCTCGACCTTGCCGAAGAGGATGTAACCAAGTTTTGTATTTTGTGCGAATTGTAAACCGTTAACTCCGCTGATGCAACCATTCTTCTGATACATCTCGATGACGTCGGCTCCTAGTACAATATCTATCTTGTTGGATCGATAGTAATTGTAATCGGCAAGTTCCAATTGCTGGAATTGTGGCCATTGATGCGTACCCAATTAGTTGGGATAGCAGCGTGCCTATCATCTTCTCGACGACGAGGGCTATGACCGAGATGTGTAATACGAATTTGGCAATTGAACGCGACGCGGGTGCCTCATTCGCACAGATTTCATTGATCGTGACTGCGGCTGGTCTTCTCGCTAACCCGATGCGATTTGCTCTACACTCCGATATGAAATCAAAGCTTTGGTTGCGAGCGGACGATTGCTGTTGCGAGACGGTCATAGGCTATCGAATCGGCCTAGTTAGATTGGTGTCCATGTTGCAAAATCTCGAATGATGGACGCTTTTATCGTCAGAAGAAGGGAAAATAAATATTTCACCCCTATAACCCCATCAGACTTACTCCTAACCTATAATCAAAATCTACTTAACTTATAATAAACTTTGTAAGTTGGCCGTGTGCTGTTCTGTTCACATGAAACAATAAATTAAATTCGGTTAAATTGTAAATTGTATTTGTTGTTTGTTGTGATAAATATTTTTTGTAGGTTAGTCACTTTCGGCTAGGATATTTCAATTTAATATGTGGTTTGTTTAACTTTGTGGTCAAGACACTATTTGTATTATCGATTTTTTCATTTTCGATATTGACATTTTGTTAGAAAATTGATGAATTATTTGTTAGTTTTAAATCTGTATTTCCGGGAATTTGCGTTTGAGTATTGAAGCTTAACTACTTTATCGACACAATCTGCATTATCGACATATTATGGTATTTCCTCGTAACATTCAATATCTGCATTACCATATTTCGGCTCAGTATATCAATATTAGTAGAAATTATTTGAGTTGAAGGGATTAGGTTACAGTAATTTTTATATCTCAAACTAATTTATTTCATATTTAGGCTGTAGGTACTCAAATTGTCAAAAACGATGTTTAGTAAAAATCACTTTTTGACCATAAAATATTACCAATTGACCAAATTCTTTCTTTAACATGAACTTAGATCTATAACTGAACGATTAATATATGATTATCTAAATAAAATGTTTAGTTTGTCTATGGTTAGGTTTCAAAGTTAGTCGTTTTTTTTAACGTTCGCATAAATCGGTTTACAGCGGTAAACAGCGAAAAATGTTTGCATCAAGGTGTTAAGAAACATAAGGTATTAATACATGATCATCAAGATTATTCTTGAAATGACGTAAAAATGTAAAATTTAAAGTTTTTACGCCGCAATGACGATTCGGTCGCTAGATGGCAAACCACGAAATAAAAAGTGTGTCCAAGATAAGTGGTTATTAATTTATTTAATATGCAATGTTTAGATCAGCAATAATGAATAGTAATAAACTTATTAATTATTTGTAGACATATTAACGATATAAGTAAAGTTTAGTACGCAAATTATACGAAATTATGGTACTCCAATTTATCAAAGAAACAAACCAGTTACATACATGCAGGCGCATTTAAATATCATTACTAAATATAAATTTGTTTTCTCAGTACCATACCAGAACCGTTTTATTGCCCTAAATTAGCGTTATCAATTGCTATTCGCGAATATCTAAATCTCTTTTAACTGCACAATAAAGAGTGAACAACTTTAGGTTGAAACTTATTTTTGCTTTCTTTTCAGAGAATGCGCAAACTTGACATTTGGCAAGAATGCAAATCTTTATCTTTACCAAATATATATTCAGTCTTTTTTATACATTTTAATGTAAATGTGCTATTGATATTAGCATATCACGCGGAAGAAGCTGTTGAGAATGATATCCTTGGTACAAATCTTCCTACTATAATGATTTTACAAAAAAAAATCCAAATTTCTTAATTCCGTATCATGAGTAGCCAAAATTGTGTAAATCGATTTTCAATAAATATGCGATACAATCATTAAGCGTGCGATCTAAACAATTAAAATTCTGTCTAACATGTGTGCAATAAAATCGCGTACACACGGAACCAAAACTGAACAACGCGATTGCAATAATACCATACCAGTAGTAATTTGTAATTTTTTGTAATTGTAAACCGTGGCAAACTCTATATCAATATTACCTTCGGCATTTATGTTAAAAAATTATTTTGGTGTGGCTCTCGCTTATGTGCACACACTTGGTGAAAAGGTCAAGTTCAAATATGTTATTTATCTTGTACACATTAATAAATAAATCGCCAATGTATATCTAACAACATTAAATATTTTGTAATCGCATCTTTAAGTAAAAAAAAATATTGTAATTTGAAATTATAATTGAAGAAAATAAAATTTAAATGTCACCGAGTTCAACAAAGCAAACAGTACCCGGTTCTCATGAGATAAATCGCGGCTGCGCGATTAAATCAAAATTATAGTGCGCGGAGTCGGTAGGTACAGATGGGTTTGTTGTTGTTGTATGATCGATTGGAGATATAATATCGTTTTATGATTTTTTTTTTCCTTCCACATTTAATAAATGATATGACCTTTTACGAATAGATTGATTACACATAATTATACATTGATTGGCTTTTTTTTGGATAATTTAATTGTAAATAGTGAATTTGGTAATAATTAATTGGGGTTAGTATTTGTGTAAGGAGACCTATGCAAATACGTTCCGATTTTAAGGTTTTAAGATTAACACTGCAAAATTATGAAATCGTACCGCCTTTAAAAAAATTTGCAGAGTAGAGAAAATCCGTTTTGGCCACAGCAACCGGGACAGTTTAGCAGACAGAATTTTGATTTATAATATTACGACTTTGAAGTTTATCCTAATTTGTACTAGATTTGTTACCGGTCTGAAATTTCTAACTTTCAAAAAGTGTAGATACACAACAAAGTGGCGGCATAAAAGTGTAAATGGTGTTACGATTATGACTTTAACGTTAGTGTAGCTTTGAAAGAATTGCCAACAAACCACAAGAAAAATTGTTTTACAAATTTAAATTTAATTATAAAGTTCATGGCAAATATTGCAACATCTGGAGATGTGCTCACATGGTGAATATTTGGTAATCGCAGGGGATTTAGTGAGATTGAATTTGCTCGTGTTAGAGAATGGAGTACACTTGTGGCGTTTTCATACCTTGTATCGAAATTCATTTTGTAAATTAATTTAAATTGACTAGCACCTGAATGGTTAGTTGGGTATAAACCAACTTTTTGTAAAAAAAATTCAATCTCAGAAGCCAATGTAAACAACGAAAAATAGTTTAAGTTTTTGTTTTTTCTTTGAATATAAAAAAACAATTTTAAATAGAATAATTAAAAAATTAAAAAATTATTAAAAGCTTGGTGAGCTTAATACCACCAAACACTGTTATGAATTTACAATTAAGATAAGAGTACTAAACTCAAACCATTTCATCATTTTCATTTAATTTTAACGATCTAAATATTTTTTTTTGTAACTTATAAAAAAGTTTTCAAAGTTGCAAACCTTTTAATGGTTAGTCAAAACTACAACCATTTTAGTACAATAACTAATAAATATTCTCATGCGAATTCTGATTAGATTTATTATTTCTTTTCTACTTTAACATTTTCGATTAAAATCATAATAGAAATATAAAAATTCGAATTCGCTATCCTGGTTAGAAAATTTCAGTCAGACTGGCTGGATGAGCAATTTAGCAACCAATTAGAAGTGCTCACGGAACCTGAGTCTAAATATTTGGGCAGGAGTGTTAGTGTCCTTTTCCCATTTTCGTCCAAATTCTAAATAAAAATTCAAAAATCGCTGCAAATTTGCTGACCTGGTTGGGAAGTGGCAATCAGGCTAGCTGGATAAGCAATCTAGCAACCTATTTTAGATGTTAACGGCGTCTGAGTCCATATCTTTGGAAATGCTTGTTAATGATCATTTATCATTTTCGCTCAAACTCTAAATATTAATTGAAAAATTCGTTGCAAATTTTCTAACCTGGTCAGGAAGCGGCAATCAAGCTAGCTGAATAAGCAATTTAGAATCATATTTGAGGTGCGTACGGAACCTGAGTTCAAATCTCTAGAAAGGCATGTTGATATCCGTTTATAATTTTCGTCCAAACTATAATAATAAATTTAAAAATTTGTTGCAAATTTGCTGACCTGGTTAAGAAGTGGCAATCAGATTGGATGGTTGAGCAATTTAGTGTCCACGGTATCTGAGTCCAAATCTCTGATGGCCGTTTACCTTTTTCGTCCAAGCTCTAAATATAAATTCAAAAATTCGTTGCAACTGGTTAGGAGGTGACAATTATGCCGGCTGAATGGGGCAAGTTAGCAGTCTACTAGAAGTGCTTACAAAACATGAGTCCAAATCTCTGGGAAGGCGTGTTAATCGCTATTTACCATTTTTGTCCAAACTCTAAATATAAATTCAAAAATTCGTTGCAAATTTGCTTATCTGGTTGGGAAGTGGCAATCAGGTTGGCTGGATGAGCAATTTAGCAACCTATTAGAAGTGCTCACGGAACCTGAGTCCAAATCTTTTTTCACTCAAACTCACAATTGATTTACATTAATTGGAAGGAAATTTGCAGGCAAGTGGAGTAATTTAACAATATTTTAAAAAATTTTCAGTCGCAAGCGGCACATTTTCGATTAAAGCGTTATATAACAATCGAATATTTAATTATATATATTTAATTGTACAATAATTTGGATTCTGATAAAAAACTAAAATTAATCATGTACAGCAACCAATCGAAATAGTTTAGTACATAACATATTTAGTACTAAACGTTGATCTTTCATCCGCTAGATGTCACCAGAATACGGTTTTATAAAGCGATTTTATCAACAGGACTTTTCTGATTTTTTTTGTTTCGTTTTGGTATGTGGCGAAATTATATTTCTATGGCTGTGGATCAATTCTCAGGTAAATCAATTAGTACAGTAAATTAAAATTTTAGTACAAATTACTTTTCAAATCGTAGCAATTCCCTAGTAAATAAAATTAGGTAAATGCGGCTTAAAGGGACATATGGTTCCTAGGAATATTGGTATGTATAGGTACACGAACTCATGTCGTAAATTTTATTGTTGTTTTTCGAATTATTCGTATTGTTTATACGAATAAATTTAAATTGTATATTTGCTCAAATTTGTTGCGTAATATACACAATAAAATTATTGAAAAAAAAATAAAAATTTTAACAAATAAAACTGTGTTAGTGAATATAAAAAAATTATGTCTAGAAACATGGCCGCCATATTTTCATGATTTGTTTAGCAAAAACAAAAACCACTACTATTTACCTTTTGTGTCTTCGCTTTACCCTACTTTTTAAAATTTATTTTGCCATCGAAAATTAAATAAAGTGTTTAAATTTTATAAGCCTACATACACACCAACTGAATAGATTTTGATTTAGCTATCTACGTATACTGTCACTGAAACTATATTTGAAAATTATAAAACCGTATTCTGGTGACATCTAGCGGATGAAATATCAACGTTTCGTACTAAATATTTTAGTTTTACTAAATTATTTCCATCCATTTGGGAATACGAATTAGTATTTAAAATACAATAAAAAAAATGTTGTTAATTAAGTTTTGAATTCCGCGTTGAAGTGCCGCTAGCAGCTGAAATAGCTTTAAAATGTTGTTAAATTGCTCCGCTTGCCTGCAAATTTCCTTCGAACAATTGTAAATCAATTATAAGTTTGGGCGAAAAGAGATTTGGAGTCAGGTTCCGTGAGCACTTCTAATAGGCTGCTAAATTGCTCATTTAGACCGTTGCTCATTGCTTCCGAATGGTTGAAAAAGTAAAATAGTTGACGTATGTCAACCTTTATGAATCTTGAGATTTTAATATTAACATATATAATTGTTGCCAACAAGAAGAGTTTTATAAAATTAAAATTCACAATGAGTTTACCGTTAGGAAATACATTTCAGGTTGAAGGGGAAAATTGATTTATTCCAAATTCAACGTCAACCGGCATCAGACATTATCTTGGAATTGTTAAGTGGGTAAATGATGAATTTAAGACTTATTTAACCCAGCAATGCTGTATAAAAACTTTAGTACAAAATCAGGGATGATTTGTATTACAATGTTAAATAATGAATTTGTACTGATTACGTCAACAGTATTAAATAAAATTGGGATGAAATCGGATTTTCTTTTTATCGTCTTTTAGGCTATATTATATTTTAGTATCGATATTTTTGAATGCCCCTAAAAGTTTACAACCGGTTAGTTTCTTTGATAAATTTACTAAGCCTTACTAAGCTTTACTTATATTGTTTACATATGTAAAATTAATTAACAATTTTTTTATTTTTCATTATTGCTGATCTAAACCTCTTCTAATAAATTAATAACCACTTATCTTGAACACATTTTCCATTTGGCGATTTGTCATCTAGCGTAAAAAAAATCAATCATCATTGCGGCGTAAAAACGTAAATTTTATATTTTTCAAGCATTTCAAGACTGATCTTGACAATCATGTATTAATACCTTGATTTTATGTTGGATAAGTTATTTATGGTCAAAACCTGATTATCAAACACTAATTTTTTACGTGAACACTAATTAGAACAAATTGGGCCCAATCAATAAGCAAAGTTCCATTTAAAAATTCGAAAGTTTCCCTCCTGAGGTTACCCTCACGCCAAGACCTACTGAACTTCGTATTGCAAGATTGATAGAAAAATGATTACAAAATCCATAAATTGTTTCTAATTTGGCTTAATGATGCTCAACGATTGCTGTACTGCAACCCTAAAATTTATAGATTGTCACGTGTTTAAATGTAATAATTAAGGGCGCAATATAATGATAGTCGTTTCATGTTTGATAATAAACTGTATAACGGTTAAATTGCACACCCGCCATTGGTACAAGATAACAGCACGGGTTAATGTAAATGATTCAATAAAATGTTTTTGAGACAATAACGTCAAAATATTAAGCGCAAGTTACAAGAACGTGCATTGTACGACATTGAAACTCAAAAAATATTTGTCGGTTAATGAATGTGGTTTTGTTGTTTGTACCTGTAGTAAACTACACGCAACAAATCAACATTATTACATAACATAACAACAACCTGTATAAGTCAAGTGAGCCGCAATCAACAATCTATACAGCTGACTCCGACTCATTGGCTAGCATGGAAATAACCAAATAAATAATTAATTTCGTAATAATTTTAAAAGCAAATATCTGTTTTATTTATATTTGTATTTATACACAAAACTTTAAAAAAAATTACTGTTATTACAGTTTATATATGTACAACAGTCTCTAGAAAATCGCGAAAAATAACGCGAAACAACAAAAATCGCGTAAAACGAAATAAATCATTTTATCAAATCTCTCTATAAACAAAACGACTTACCATTATACAAAAAAGTAGTTGTAGTAATAATTTTATAGTTTGTACTGATCTAGAGGTATTCGAAAATCACCACCTTTTCGTATTTTTTTATTTATTTATTTACGTTTCGCTTCTCGCTTAAGAGTTAAGACAATCATCACATTAATCCTTTTCACGATTGAATGATCATGAATTGTGTAAGAGACTCTAGCTAGTCTATATAGACGAAATTTATATAAAAAAAAATTCTAAGAAAGAACATAAATTACAATTTTCTCTTCTTGTGTACGTACGTACTCCAGTATATCTTTGTAACGTAATAAGAAAACAATTTCATTGATTAATCTTAGAAGAATGAAAATGTGAAATGGCGATGCCGTTTGTACATTTGTGTGTGAAGAAAATTAAAATCCGCTAAAATGTTGTCTTTTTCAACGAATGGTGCATTAATATTATTGTAATTCTTATTAATGTGATCTTTTATAGAATGCGCGAGTGCAGCGCACACAGATAATTATTGTAATACCGATAATTATATATAAGGAAACTGTTATGTGTTAAATTCGGTTCTGGCGTTCAGTTAGGCGGTTGGATCGGGAGTTAGCGAATTTGAATCCTGATAAGAGCAGAATGAAAAAGGGATTCTTCCTCATCTGAGTACGATCGGTCATGGAAATAAACACAACTATGGCCTTCTGCCGGAATGCAGAACTTATGGGCCGACCCATCTTCCATACCAGTACTATAGATTGGCATGGAACTATACAATGTACAGATGGTTCTCCTTGGCAGGCAACTGCGTAAGGTAGGATGTGAATAGCGAACCACGAAAGAGTTGGGTGCACTTCGGCCTTGAAGAGAACAGATTGCAAACATTAAATCAAAAAATTAAATATTGTTTGATGGTGTTCGGACTTAGTTTAGTTGAATATATAGAATATATACGTTTTACAAGACTTTCAAATTTTGAGATAATTACCTCGTGTTACAAAATACAATCCAACAAAATTTAGAAAAATCATTTGAGTTTACGAGCAAAATCTGTGAGCCAATTCCGAAAAACACAGGGTTCCGAACCCTGTGTTCCGTTTAATGAATAATAAATCAAAATAAAATATAAACAATTCTAAGATTAGTAACGAGTATTATAATACAAAAAATTTATAAAAAAATTACGATTCTTTCTCAATCTCAATCTAAATCTCAATCTCAATCTCAATCTCAATCTCTATCTCTATCGCTATCTCTATCTCTATCTCTATCTCTATCTCTATCTCTATCTCTATCTCTATCTTTATATCTATCTCCATCTCTACCACTCTCTCTATCTCTATCTCTCTCTCTATCTTTATCTCTATCTCATTCTCTATCTCTATTCTATCTCTATCTCTCTCTCAATCTCAATCTCAATCTCAATCTCAATCTCAATCTAAATCTCTATCGCTATCTCTATCTCTATCTATATCTCATTCTCTATCTCAATCTCTATCTCAATCTCTATCTCTATTCTATCTCAATATCAATCTCAATCTCAATCTCAATCTCAATTTCAATCTCAATCTCTATCTCTATCTCTATCTCTATCTCTATCTCTATCTCTATCTCTATCTCTATCTCTATCTCTATCTCTATCTCTATCTCTATTTTTATCTCTATCTCTATCTCCATCTCTATCTCTATCTCTATCTCTATCTCTATCTCTATCTCTATCTATATCTCTATTTTTATCTCTATCTCTATCTCAATCTCAATCTCAATCTCAATCTCAATCTCAATCTAAATCTCTATCGCTATCTCTATCTCTATCTATATCTCTATCTCTATCTCTATCTCTATCTTTATATCTATCTCCATCTCTACCACTCTCTCTATCTCTATCTCTCTCTCTATCTTTATCTCTATCTCATTCTCTATCTCTATTCTATCTCTATCTCTCTCTCAATCTCAATCTCAATCTCAATCTCAATCTCAATCTCAATCTCAATCTAAATCTCTATCGCTATCTCTATCTCTATCTATATCTCATTCTCTATCTCAATCTCTATCTCAATCTCTATCTCTATTCTATCTCAATATCAATCTCAATCTCAATCTCAATCTCAATTTCAATCTCAATCTCTATCTCTATCTCTATCTCTATCTCTATCTCTATCTCTATCTCTATCTCTATCTCTATCTCTATCTCTATCTCTATCTCTATCTCTATCTCTATCTCTATTTTTATCTCTATCTCTATCTCCATCTCTATCTCTATCTCTATCTCTATCTCTATCTCTATCTATATCTCTATTTTTATCTCTATCTCTATCTCTATCTCCATCTGTATCTCTATCTCTATCTCTATCTCTATCTCTATCTCTATCTCTATCTCTATCTCAATCTCAATCTCAATCTCAATCTCAATCTCAACCTCAATCTCAATCTCAATGTTAATCTCAATCTTAACCTTAATCTTAATCTTAATCTTAATCTTAATCTCAATCTCAATCTCAATCTCAATCTCAATCTCAATCTCAAGCTCAATCTCAATCTCAATCTCAATCTCAATCTCAATCTCAAGCTCAAGCTCAATCTCAATATCAATCTCAATCTCAATCTCAATCTCAATCTCAATCTCAATCCCAAGCCCAATCCCAATCCCAATCCCATTCTAAATCTCAATCTCAATTGCAATCTCTATCTCAATCTCAATCTCAATCTCAATCTCAATCTCAATCTCAATCTCAATCTCAATCTCAATCTCAATCTCAATCTCAATCTCAATCTCAAGCTCAATCTCTAGCTCAAGCTAAATATCAATATCAATATCAATATCAATATCAATATCAATATCAATATCAATATCAATATCAATATCAATATCAATATCAATATCAATATCAATATCAGTATCAATATCAATATCAATATCAATATCAATATCAATATCAATCTCAATCTCAATATCAATATCAATATCAATATCAATATCAATATCAATATCAATATCAATATCAATATCAATATCAATATCAATATCAATATCAATATCAATATCAATATCAATATCAATATCAATATCAATATCAATATCAATATCAATATCAATATCAATATCAATATCAATATCAATATCAATATCAATATCAATATCAATATCAATATCAATATCAATATCAATATCAATATCAATATCAATATCAATATCAATACCAATATCAATATCAATATCAATATCAATATCAATATCAATATCAATATTAATATCAATATCAATATCAATATCAATATCAATATCAATACCAATATCAATATCAATATCAATATCAATATCAATATCTATATCAATATCAATATCAATATCAATATCAATATCAATATCAATATCAATATCAATATCAATATCAATATCAATATCAATATCAATATCAATCTCAACCTTAATCTCTATCTCAAGCTCAATCTCAAGCTGAAGTTCAAGCTCAATCTCAAGCTCAAGCTCAATCTCAAGCTCAAGCTCAAGCTCAAGCTCAAGCTCAATCTCAAGCTCAAGCTCAATCTCAATCTCAAGCTCAAGCTCAAGCTCAATCTCAATCTCAAGCTCAATCTCAATCTCAATCTCAATCTCAAGCTCAAGCTCAATCTCAATCTCAATATCAATCTTAATCTCAATCTCAAGCTCAATCTCAAGCTCAAGCTCAATCTCAACCTCAAGCTCAAGCTCAAGCTCAATATCAAGCTCAAGCTTAATCTCAATCTCAAGCTCAATCTCAACCTCAAGCTCAAGCTCAAGCTCAAGCTCAAGCTCAATCTCAATCTCAAGCTCAAGCTCAAGCTCAAGCTCAAGCTCAAGCTCAATCTCATGCTCAAGCTCAAGCTCAAGCTCAAGCTCAAGCTCAAGCTCAAGCTCAAGCTTAAGCTCAAGCTCAAGCTCAAGCTCAAGCTCAAGCTCAAGTTCAATCTCAATATCAAGCTCAAGCTCAAGCTCAAGCTCAATCTCAAGCTCAATCTCAATCTCAAGCTCAATCTCAAGCTCAAGCTCAAGCTCAAGCTCAAGCTCAAGCTCAAGCTCAAGCTCAAGCTCAAGCCCAAGCTCAAGCTCAAGCTCAAGCTCAAGTTCAAGCTCAAGCTCAAGCTCAATCTCAATCTCAAGCTCAATCTCAATCTCAATCTCAATCTCAAGCTCAAGCTCAAGCTCAAGCACAAGCTCAAGCTCAAGCTCAAGCTCAAGCTCAATCTCAATCTCAATCTCAATCTTAATCTCAATCTCAAGCTCAATTTAAAGCTCAAGCTCAAGCTCAATCTCAATCTCAAGCTCAAGCTCAACCTCAAGCTCAAGCTCAATCTCAAACTCAAGCTCCAGCACAAGCTCCAGTTCAAGGTCAAGCTCAAGCTCAAGCTCAAGATCAAGCTCAAGCTCGAGCTCAAGCTCAATCTCAAGCTCAAGCACAAGTTCAAGCTCAAGCTCAAGCTCAATCTCAATCTCAAGCTCAAGCTCAAGCTCATTCTCAATCTCAAGCTCAAGCTCAATCTCCATCTCAATCTCAATCTCAATCTCAAGCTCAATCTCAATCTTAATCTCAATCTCAAGCTCAATCTCAAGCTCAAACTCAAGCTCAAGCTCAAGCTCAAGCCCAAGCTCAAGATCAAGCACAAGCTCAAGCTCAAGCTCAAGCTCAAGCTCAAGCTCAATCTCAAGCTCAAGCTCAATCTCAAGCGCAAGCTCAAGCTCAAGCTCAATCTCAAGCTCAATCTCAAGCTCAATCTCAAGCTCAATCTCAAGCTCAATCTCAATCTCAATCTCAAGCTCAAGCTCAAGCTCAAGCTCAATCTCAATTTCAATCTCAATCTCAAGCTCAAGCTCAAGCTCAAGCTCAATCTCAACCTCAAGCTCAAGCTCAAGCTCAAGGTCAAGCTAAAGCTCAAGCTCAAGCTCAAGCTCAAGCTCAATCTCAAGCTCAAGCTCAAGCACAAACTCAAGCTCAAGCTCAAGCTCAAGCTCAATATTAATATCAATATTAATATCAATATCAATATCAATATCAAGCTCAATATCAATATCAATATCAATATCAATATCAATATCAATATCAATATCAATATCAATATCAATATCAATATCAATGTCAATATCAATATCAATATCAATATCAATATCAATATCAACATCAATATCAATATCAATATCAATATCAATATCAATATCAATATCAATATCAATATCAATATCAATATCAATATCAATATCAATATCAATATCAATATCAATATCAATATCAATATCAATATCAATATCAATATCAATATCAATATCAATATCAATATCAATATCAATATCAATATCAATATCAATATCAATATCAATATCAATATCAATATCAATATCAATATCAATATCAATATCAATATCAATATCAATATCAATATCAATATCAATATCAATATCAATATCAATATCAATATCAATATCAATATCAATATCAATATCAATATCAATATCAATATCAATATCAATATCAATATTAATGTAAACAAACAACAAGCAACAAGCAACAAACAACAAGCTGCAAGTAATAAGCAACAATCAACAATCAATTGTTGATTGTTGATTGTTGATTGTTGTTTATTGATTATTGCTTGTTGCTTGATGGAAGTTGAAAATTGAGGATAGCGTGAATGTTCAAAAATTGTATGGAAGAGCCCAACGGCTAATGAGATATGTATCATTTACCATGAGCATTGTTGTGCAGATTAATTACGCTATTATTTACACGTAATGAATTGTAATAATTACGCGAAACTATTAACGTTACACGGCGTAATAAATGTAAAAAATGTAATTAATTAGCGACATCTGTACGAAAATAATTAAATGAGTCGATAATATTTACAGCCATTATATACAACGACATCTATTGACAATTTTTAAATTAATATATTATAGATTATTTTGTGAGCAGATGTCAGCTAATTAATGGAGCTACTACAGTAATTTAAGGTGTAAGTTATTCCATTAATATTCCTTTGTTTCGATATTTTAAATAAATATCAATGCGCTTTTCTATAACGTTGCTACTAAAAGCGTAATTCACTTGATGTTTGGATAAGGAAAGATATATCTGATAGCTGATCCATCTATGGTTCAAGTAGTGAATTTTATTGTTAATACGTGCAGTATGGAAATTTTTCAATGTGTGGAAAAACAGCTCTAATTCCACACTGAATTCCATGCTACAGATTATCAAAGACACAAAAACCCGATTATAATTGTTCGAAAATAATTTTCCTTCTCTTTCTGATTTGCAACTTTTTTTATGTTTTATTAGATTTGTTTTGTATCTGCAGTTTTGTGTGACACGTCGACGAATGAACATGTAGACAGTTACGTATTTTTTTTTGTTTATAAATTTTTATTGCTTTATTTTCAAAATTTTGTGTTTATTTAAAATGTTTTTTGAAGAATTAAAGTAAAATTTTATTAATTTTAAGTGTTAATTATGATCGTATTAAGCCATCAATCGCGCGCGATCAACAAAATTGGATTAAACAGGTAATAAAATTGAATTTCAATCATCATGTAAAAATTTACGGTGGCGCATACGTTTGATACTGATGATTTGATCCAGAACGTGAAAAGTACTATGGAAAACTGTTCTAGTAGTATACGGAAAAGTGTCTGCAATTAGTATGGAAAAGTGTTCGAATAAACCCGAATTTTCGACGAAATTCCTTTTAATTACCAATTTGTTTTTTTTTCTTTTTTTTTAGTCGGGATTCACACCCACACTGGAATTTTTGTGACACTTTTCTTCGGCGAGTAGTATGGATTTCCGTGTACTTTACGTAGTTCTTTCCACAGAACGCGAATGGTTTCGCATACGAATGTAAACAGAATTCCGTCTGCATTGCATATTGGGTAGCTCTGGTAATCACTTTAGGTGGTAATAAAATTTCACAGGGAATCAAAGAGTTTATACAAATTTGAGCGAATTTCTGGAAGCCCCAATCAATAATTATAATAACTATTTTATAATTTTGAATTACTATTACTGTTGTTAAAAAAATAGTTTCACAAAATAATTTGTAATATATTAATTTAAACAATTTCAGTAGATGTAGTTTCATGTAATGGTTGTATTATCGACTAATTTAATTATTTTCGTGCAGCTGCCGTTAATTAATTACATTTTGACATTTATTACAATTGTTATCGTAATTAATAATTTTTTACATTATTTACGTAGGTTAGGTTAGGTTAGAGTGGCTGCTCTCGCACACTTAGGGCAATAGTGGCCGATTGTGATACCACATGATCTTATCCTTTACTCCTGTTGAAACCATCCAGAGCTACTTATGTAGCGTAAAATATATCGCACTCCACAGTCCACGAGTTCCAAAAGGCTGTCCATAACGTACACACATAAGAAAGTATGCCTTCTGTCTGATAGTGCCTGACATGATCATAGGAAGTGATCTAAAGTCTCTTCCTCCTCTTCGTTCATACAACTTCTATAAAAGACATTCGTCTGTAGACCCAGCCTACTCGCATGTTCCCCAAAAAGGCAGTGTCCTGTCAGTATCCCTACGACCAATCCTACCTCTCATTTGCCCAGGGATACTAGTGCTTAGAGCGCCGCAAGTCCAGTTTTGGCGAAACCTGTTCTGCTATGTGCAATTTGAGCGATGCTATAGGCATGCTGTGTTATGCTCATTAAGAGATGATCGGCAATCCAGCACCACCTGTGACTTCAGACAAACCGTCTCTAGTGACCTAACCGCCGCCTGACTATCAACATAAATTGCGATATCTCTGAATAGTCAGGGATGCGAACAGATATATTAACATTTAGCTTTTCACAGAAGACTCCTACCTTCCAGTATTGATCCGTTCCTCCAAAATTCCCTCGAAGGACAGATGGTCCGGAAACCTTTATCAAAACACAACCTTGGTTTAATATAATCTAGATTCGCCAGTTCTTCCCTTAGCGATCTAACTATCGTCGAGTACCCCGCCTGAAGAGACTTCCACTGAGAGACAACCTAGAGTCGGCTTACCAAAAAATTCGATTCGAATAAGGTGAAGCATAATCTCTAAAGTGCGTGTAGGTGTTGTCCTAATCGCCCCGCTTATAAGCATGCAAACCGTTCTTTGCACCTTCTCTTATTTACATAAACAATTATTTTTTTACGTACGCGTGAACAACACTGACCATAAGCTACAACGACATCTTCCGCGGATATAAATCGCGGATAGCGTGATTGTTCAAAAAATGTATACGAGAGACCTGCGGCTTATTCCGAAATGATATTAGATGATTTTAATTCCTTAAAGTATGCCTTTTCCAACCTGTATAGCCATTATGGGAGCCTCTCTCTGAGATTCATGTAATTTACCATAAGCTACAATGACATCCTTTTATATGCACATACTATATTCCTGATGATTAAAACAATTTCTGAAAATAATGATATCAAATACAAAAATTTAATCTATTTTACAAACAATTTTTTTTGTATTTACACTTTTTAGAAATTTAAATACACTTGTGCAAATATCTGTCTAAAATCTATATTTTGGCCAAAAAAAATCATTATTGGACACTCGCATAAATTTCTGTCCAAATTATAAAAGTGTTCAAAAACTTCACACCGGCTCAACAACAACCAGCCAGTGTTCGTCGTAGAGGAAAACCCCACATGCGCTGTTGTGGCGACTTCGAAAAAGGTACAATACAATGTGGAAGCTGTAGGGCGAAAGCGAACGAACGTGACGCATGGAGGGCCCCAGTGCAGAGGGCAGAATTTATTCATGGGATGTGAAAGATGAATACAAATAGAATTAGAAAACAAAATTTTAAAGGTTAAATCGATATTGGCAAATTTTAATTAGGAGGCATTAATCGCAATGGCGCCCAACGTGGGGCACCAATTTTGTTTTATTACGTTTTATTACGCGTTTATTATCGCGAATGATTTTTATCGTTATAATAGCATTTTAAATAATTAAATCGAAGAGAGGTGATTAAACTTGGTCGCCCGGCATGGGGTTAACTAAAACCACGTGCAATCCAAAACCATCTCTTTACAATTATTCCTTATAAACACTTTATTAAATGTAATTTAATAATGCACCTAATTACACGTTTTATTCGTATTTTCAACTCCAAAATACCAACCAAATGATATAAATCTATATAGAGATACTCCAAACTGCTTTCGCCGCATGTATTGCATTTTAAGTTTTATGTAGGTAGAATACACTCGTACACATTTAAACATAAGAAAAATTGTTTTTAAATTAAATTAAATAATCAAAAGAAGATTAACGATAAACATAATAACAACAAAACAGGTAACTGTAATAATTTCTTTTCATTCAACTTTATAATCATATGTGCTTATCAATTTTTTCGAATCAGAAATTTTCTAGCGCTTCTTCTCCGTATAGATATCTGTACCTCGTACACACATAACTAACGAAATCATCACATTTTTACTTTTTTTTTATGCTACCACGCAGCATCAAATCATATAGAAACATTTTTTAATATTTTCAAATTGGTTTTGGTCGATATTTTTGTTGGCCACCCAAATCGTGTATACCTAAGTCTCGATCGTGCGATGTGCGCGCATACAGGCCGAGATGCGGTCTTGAAAAATTGAATTATCATCGATCGAATCAAGCGCAGTCACAGCATAAATTTTCAATTTTATTGTTTAACAACTTACTCCATGTGAATGAGATCTTTATGTACACGCTAAGACAATAGACTATATAAGACATTTTTTATCTAACCCTTTTATTCTCGCCTAAATCGCACCGTACAATAGATAGAATATTTCATTGGTGTACCAAGGGTTAAACAGAATATAATTACACAGGAAATTTAATTTATCCGCGAGTTTTCTTAAGACCGTTTTTGGTATCAGAAATGTTGATCGAAATTTCTTTTTTTTTTATTGTGTACCACGGCTCTGTATAGAAGACAAAATAGTTTTGTTTACAAAATAGAAACATAAATAATCGTGGTAGATGACTTTGATGTTACACAGTTGATAATGCATCTTGAATTTTGATGTGCGCAATTGTTGAGATCGTACAGAAGCGTTTTTCCACAGAATTTCAAAATTATACTGGAAATTTTATTTCCAATTGATAAAATGCGTTACTAAAATAAAAATGCCAGCACATCAGCAGCATGGTATGGTCGATATACAGAAAAACCAAACTATCAATAAACTATAAACATATCGATAAAAACTGTGATTACTACAATTTGTTGTTCCTATTTATTATAATTTACAACTGATTCCTTTTCATAAGCAAATAAATTCATTATCGCTTAATCATAGTTCTTGCATTTGCGCGTGTGAATTATATAGTTACCACTTTTTATATGTTACCTGTCTTGTAAGCTGCATCTATAAGAAAATGCAACACTCTTGTATTTATGAAATTGTTGATAACCAAGAATATAATTGTGCTTTCAAGTGACGGTTACGCAGAAAATTATTAAATGCGCAAACACAATTAATTGCATAGTATAGTATGCGGCACAGTGCACTTAGGTCTGAAGGTGGCAAGTGGTTGTTTTGAAATAGCTTTACATCGTGGTGAGATTATCAAGGCGTTGGAAGTTTGACTTTGAACTAATGAAACTTTGATTTTTTTTGAAATAAAAAATTCGGTATTTAGCAACATGTTGTCTTATATACAAAAAGTGTTAGATACGTTTCTTATTACGTCTAACATGCTGATTACGTTCGCCATGAGCGTTGATACTGTTGTTAACTCCTCCCTCCTTTAAGATCCATGTCCCGTGGGTCATAGGTTTAGTCTGACAGGTTGAAATTGAAGCCCTGGTACGCGCGTGAAGTATTTCCTAACTTTATCCTAAGATAAAAAAAATTTAGGAAAGGTTTCCTATTTGGATTGGGTCTAGTACAAAGTGAAAACACCTATCCCAAGAGTTGTAACCTCTTAGAAGTATCTTAGGACAGAGGGTTTTTACTTCAATTTTTGCCTCTACAACTTTTGAATATTAAACCCAGTGTTACCGAGCAAATGGCACAGTGGTTAAAGCTTTGGCGTTTGGATCGGGAGGTACCGGGTTCGAATCCCGATAGGGGCAGGATGCAAAGTGAAATTTCATCAACAGATTTCGATCTGTGGTGAAATGTAACACATCTATGACCCCCTGTCGGTGTGCAAAACTCATGGGCCGACCCATCTTCCATGCTGGTATAGGCTGGCATGGAGCGTGCAATGTGCAGATGGTCTTAAAATCGGTCCTATAGCCGTACGTCCTCGAGTTGGCCGCAAGGCGTAAAGTAAGGACGTTAAAAGCATAACCGCGGAAGAGCAGGGTGATCCTTGAGCCCCAAAACAGATCGCCTAGTTACCAATAAAAAAAAAAAAAAATAAAAAAAAAAATAATAAATAAAAAAAAAATAAAAAAAAAAAAAAATAAAAAACCCAGTGTTCCCCTAATTTTTCCAGAAAACTCATGTTTCCTAGTTGGATTTGGTCTAGTAAAAGTGAAAACACCTATCCCAACAGTTGTAACCTCTTAGAAGTATCTTAGGATAGAGGGTTTTTGCCTCTACAACTTTTGAATATTAAACCCAGTGGTCCCCTAGTTTTTCCAGAAAACTCATGTTTTCTAGTTGGATTGGGTCTAGTACAAAGTGAAAACACCTATCCCAACAGTTGTAACCTCTTAGAAGTATCTTAGGATAGAGGGTTTTTGCCTCTACAACTTTTGAATATTAAACCCAGTGTTCCCCTAATTTTTCCGGAAAACTGACGTCTTCTAGTTGGATTGGGTCTAGTACAAAGTGAAAACATCTATCCCAAGAGTTGTAACCTCTTAGAAGTATCTTAGGATAGAGGGTTTTTACTTCAATTTTTGCCTCTACAACTTTTGAATATTAAACCCAGTGTTCCCCTAATTTTTCCGGAAAACTCATGTTTCCTATTTGGATTTGGTCTAGTACAAAGTGAAAACACCTATCCCAAGAGTTGTAACCTCTTAGAAATATCTTAGGACAGAGGGTTTGCACTTTAATTTCGACCTCTAAAACTTTTGAATATTAAACCCAGTGTTCCCCTAACTTTTCCGGAAAACTCATGTTTTCTAGTTGGATTGGGTCTAGTACAAAGTGAAAACACTTATCCCAAGAGTTGTAACCTCTTAGAAGTATCTTAGGATAGAGGGTTTTTACAACTACAACTTTTGAATATTAAACCCAGTGTTCCCCTAATTTTTCCGGAAAACTCATGTTTCCTATTTGTATTGGGTCTAGTACAAAGTGAAAACACTTATCCCAAGAGTTGTAACCTCTTAGAAGTATCTTAGGATAGAGGGTTTTTACTTCAATTTTTGCCTCTACAACTTTTGAATATTAAACCCAGTGTTCCCCTAATTTTTCCGGAAAACTCATGTTTCCTATTTGGATTTGGTCTAGTACAAAGTGAAAACACCTATCCCAAGAGTTGTAACCTCTTAGAAATATCTTAGGACAGAGGGTTTGCACTTTAATTTCGACCTCTAAAACTTTTGAATATTAAACCCAGTGTTCCCCTAACTTTTCCGGAAAACTCATGTTTTCTAGTTGGATTGGGTCTAGTACAAAGTTAAAACACTTATCCCAAGAGTTGTAACCTCTTAGAAGTATCTTAGGATAGAGGGTTTTTACAACTACAACTTTTGAATATTAAACCCAGTGTTCCCCTAATTTTTCCGGAAAACTCATGTTTCCTATTTGGATTGGGTCTAGTACAAAGTGAAAACACTTATCCCAAGAGTTGTAACCTCTTAGAAGTATCTTAGGATAGAGGGTTTTTACTTCAATTTTTGCCTCTACAACTTTTGAATATTAAACCCAGTGTTCCCCTAATTTTTCCGGAAAACTCATGTTTCCTATTTGGATTTGGTCTAGTACAAAGTGAAAACACCTATCCCAAGAGTTGTAACCTCTTAGAAATATCTTAGGACAGAGGGTTTGCACTTTAATTTCGACCTCTAAAACTTTTGAATATTAAACCCAGTGTTCCCCTAACTTTTCCGGAAAACTCATGTTTTCTAGTTGGATTGGGTCTAGTACAAAGTGAAAACACTTATCCCAAGAGTTGTAACCTCTTAGAAGTATCTTAGGATAGAGGGTTTTTACAACTACAACTTTTGAATATTAAACCCAGTGTTCCCCTAATTTTTCCGGAAAACTCATGTTTCCTATTTGGATTTGGTCTAGTATAAAGTGAAAACACTTATCCCAAGAGTTGTAACCTCTTAGAAGTATCTTAGGATAGAGGGTTTTTGCAACTACAACTTTTGAATATTAAACCCAGTGTTCCCCTAATTTTTCCGGAAAACTGATGTCTTGTAGTTGGATTGGGTCTAGTACAAAGTGAAAACATCTATCCCAAGAGTTGTAACCTCTTAGAAGTATCTTAGGACAGAGGGTTTTTACTTCCATTTTTGCCTCTACAACTTTTGAATCTTAAACCCAGTGTTCCCCTAATTTTTCCGGAAAACTCATGTTTCCTATTTGGATTTGGTCTAGTACAAAGTGAAAACACCTATCCCAAGAGTTGTAACCTCTTAGAAATATCTTAGGACAGAGGGTTTGCACTTTAATTTCGAAATCTAAAACTTTTGAATATTAAACCCAGTGTTCCCCTAACTTTTCCGGAAAACTCATGTTTTCTAGTTGGATTGGGTCTAGTACAAAGTGAAAACACTTATCCCAAGAGTTGTAACCTCTTAGAAGTATCTTAGGATAGAGGGTTTTTGCAACTACAACTTTTGAATATTAAACCCAGTGTTCCCCTAATTTTTCCGGAAAACTGATGTCTTCTAGTTGAATTGGGTCTAGTACAAAGTGAAAACATCTATCCCAAGAGTTGTAACCTCTTAGAAGTATCTTAGGACAGAGGGTTTTTACTTCAATTTTTGCCTCTACAACTTTTGAATATTAAACCCAGTGTTCCCCTAATTTTTCCGGAAAACTCATGTTTCCTATTTGGATTTGGTCTAGTACAAAGTGAAAACACCTATCTCAAGAGTTGTAACCTCTTAGAAATATCTTAGGACAGAGGGTTTGCACTTTAATTTCGACCTCTAAAACTTTTGAATATTAAACCCAGTGTTCCCCTAATTTTTCCGGAAAACTCATGTTTTCTAGTTGGATTGGGTCTAGTACAAAGTGAAAACACTTATCCCAAGAGTTGTAACCTCTTAGAAGTATCTTAGGATAGAGGGTTTTTACAATTACAACTTTTGAATGTTAAACCCAGTGTTCCCCTAATTTTTCCGGAAAACTGATGTCTTCTAGTTGAATTGGGTCTAGTACAAAGTGAAAACATCTATCCCAAGAGTTGTAACCTCTTAGAAGTATCTTAGGACAGAGGGTTTTTACTTCAATTTTTGCCTCTACAACTTTTGAATATTAAACCCAGTGTTCCCCTAATTTTTCCGGAAAACTCATGTTTTCTAGTTGGATTGGGTCTAGTACAAAGTGAAAACACTTATCCCAAGAGTTGTAACCTCTTAGAAGTATCTTAGGATAGAGGGTTTTTACAACTACAACTTTTGAATATTAAACCCAGTGGTCCCCTAATTTTTCCAGAAAACTCATGTTTTCTACTTGGATTGGGTCTAGTACAAAGTTGAAACACCTATCCCAAGAGTTGTAACCTCTTAGAAGTATCTTAGGACAGAGGGTTTGCACTTTAATTTCGACCTCTAAAACTTTTGAATATTAAACCCAGTGTTCCCCTAATTTTTCCGGAAAACTCATGTTTTCTAGTTGGATTGGGTCTAGTACAAAGTGAAAACATCTATCCTAAGAGTTCTTACCTCTTAGATGATCTTAGGGCACAGGGTTATTATTTCGATTTGTACTTCTACAACTTTTGAATATTAAACCCAGTGTTCCCCTAATTTTTCCGGAAAATTCATGTTTTTTAATTGGATTGGGTTTAGTACAAAGTGAAAACATCTATCCCAAGAGTTGTAACCTCTTAGAAGTGTCTTAGGATAGAGGGCTTTTACTTCAATTTTTGCTTTTTCAACATTTGATTATTGAACCCAGTTTTCCCCTAATTTTTCCAGAAAACTGTTGTTTTCTAGTTGGATTGGGTCTAGTACAAAGTGAAAACACTTATCCCAAGAGTTGTAACCTCTTAGAAGTATCTTAGGACAGAGGGTTCTTACTTTTTAGAAAGGTTTTTAATTAGATCGATGACCACCTCATAGAATCTTGACTTGTAATCTTTTGAATTCCAAGCAAGTTTTAATAATATTTATATTTTAAGCTTATTCTAAATTTATTACCAATATAATCATATTTTTTAGTTTTTAAATGCAATTGTATTAATTTTTGATATTTTGAAACTATAAGGAAACGGTAAGGGCTATTATTCACAAATGCATATTTAACTTTACAAATATTTATATTTTTTGTTGAGAAAGAAAATCTTTATGTAAAATATAGTTTCGCCTAAATGTTGATTTTTGGTGTATATTTACTAATACATATACAGATTTTTTTACTTAGGATTTATTTAGGAAATATTTCATTCTGGTTCCCTGGTTGACTGTTGGGGATTTCGTCTGGTTGGATTTGCATCATCCGTCTCCGGCGTCTGGCCCTTACTTTGTTGATAAACATCGCGAGGATTAAACCGCAAATGACAAAGATAATACCAGAATCGATTATCACTGCTTCCTCGTTCTCATCAAATATTTCTTGTAGCTGTTCAATGTTTTCCAGATATAGAGTGTGCAGATGTCCCGGATCAATTCTGATGCCGTTCTCTGTAATGTTTGTCCGTTATACCGATGGCAGGATTTGGAATGTTTTTTCTTCCTTGTTAGTAAATGTAGAATTATTAATTTTAATTGTTTCGTTGTTGTATTGCACCAGAAAACTTCCTTCCAAATATTTACTGGTGTTGTTGTAAGAAATATTTCCGTTGAAGTTGCTTAAAAATATCGTGTTTCCGTCCAACTTTTCGATGATTTGATTTTTGTTGAACTGGAATTCGCATCTAGCATCGGCACTCTTTATGAGTTGGTTAATGCTCTTTCAAGCAATTTGATTCGCAAATGGTTGTATCGCAGCCCCAAATACCTAATTCTGGTTGAGTAGAATTTCGTTGACTTCCACGTGTATTTACTTGTTTTTGCCTATCGTTGATCTTATGATGATACGGTTGTAGTCTTCTTCGCTTGTTTTGGGTATTGATATAATGTACAGAATTTTGGAGATTTTAATCATCATCATCGGTTCTGCATACTCAATTGCGACAATTTCGTTGGAATATGGGAGTGTTTCTACTTCCGTTACTAGACGATTAATTTCCATTTTGTCCAATAAATTAGTATTGATGATTTTTGCCTCTGCCAATTGTGCTGCTCTCACTATTACTTTTATTTCCTCTTTGACAATGAGGAGTCGATTGAATAAAATTTGTTGTAGCTTCTCATCTGGATCGTCCTTAAAATGGTCAGTGAGTTTGTTGTATTCACTGAGCATTTTGTCTGCAGTGTTCATTAAGGCTTTGTTGATCTTGTATTGTTGATCATTTGGTTTTGGCTTTTAACAACCTGATCCCAATCTGTGGCGTCTGGTGATCCTGCGATCCATTTCCATGCGCTCCCGATCCAGTTGATTGATCGTTTGGTTCTGGTGTTTTGTCCTTTAAGTTCCGAAATTAATTCCATTATTTGGTTTAATTGATGATTCAATTGAGGTCGAAGTTTGTCGTTTTGGTGAGTTCTATTGACCGTTGTTGTGATGCGATCAATTAGGTCTTCGTAACTTTCCAGATTGATGACATGAATCAGCTTGAAAATTCCACTGATGATTTTTTCATTTTCTTGTTTCAATGTAACTAATAGACTCTTGTATTTGTAGATGCTCGATGACATTGCTTGACCCAAAAGCCAAGTGCTGGAATTTAATGATTATTGTATTAGGTTTTTGATTTGAGCTTCGTGAATCCGTCTTCCGGATGTAGTTTTAACTGTGACATTATTGTCTTTAGCCACGGTTTCCTTTCGAAACCTTGGTTTATCTTTTGGTTTAAATTGCTTCATGGCGGTGTAGTTTGTATCACGAATGACAGTAGAAATTAATTGACCCATTTTCTAGTTTCTGAATTTCTCTTGTTAATTGTTGAGTAAGAATGTTTAGTCTTTTTTTGTTTTGTGGAGCTCTAGTTTGGTGCCATTTTTTCTGGATTTTCGTTTATCCCTAAGGAGATTTGTAATTTAAATTGGATAATTATTTCCTTTTAGTCTTGAATTGATTTCTGGAGTACTTTTTCATGCTGATGGTTGAATATCCGTAATGAACTTTCCTACTTCTTTGTCCAGTTGATCCACAGTTTTTAAAGACACTTTCAAAAGTATTCTTTGTTCAAGGTGTACTTTGAAACTTTCCCAGCCCGTATGTTTGTTGGTTAGTATCGGAGAATGATCTGACCTCATATCTTGGTTTTCTTCGACTTTCATAAAATTATTAGGAATATTTTTGGTTATAAAAAATCGATCAGTGGCACTATTCCGGTAATTCCCCGAGAATAGCGAACTGGGGAAACATTTTATATGAAATTTTTATTTAAACGTTTTTTTTCTGGCATGCTGAGGTAAAAAGTTAGTGATAATTTTTTTATAAATATTTACATTAAAACTTTTCTCCTCAGTAGGACCCTATTAAAGTTAGCCGAAAATGTTCAGCCGAAAAATGTCGATATTGTAGATTCAAACTAATCAAACGAAAATGACAGCCGATAATTGTCGGTAACATGTTCATCGAAAACTCCAGCCATAAAATGCCGATAATGCAGATAGAAGTTTTATGTCGGAAATCAATTAATTATATTAGAAATTTTTATTTTGCTGTTCCTAAAAAACAACTACAAAAATTAAAATAAGAATTTTTAATTCGAAACATTTATAACAAATTACCCAAAGCAAATGTTTCTAAGTGTTTTATTAGATGTTTGAGGAGGTTAAATGAGAAATGCATATAGTGACATGTCCAGATAATATTTCAAAGAAGTGCCTTCTATTGAATATCAGTTTAAAAACGTAAAGTCAATTTTCATGTTGGGAGTCCGGGGAAACCCGATTGAATATATCGCACACACGAAATTTGAAAATTTCTAAAAATTGACCATTTAAGGTGTCATGGCTGGAAATTGATTCAAATGAAAGGTCTTAGAAAGGTTCTAGAAAACCTACCCACATGTCAGTCTTTTGAAATTTGTTGAACAGATTTGTTAATGGAAACTTGATGCAACAACCCCTTTATAAAAGGCCCGTTTTTTATATCGCCGACCCCAGAAATCGTTCGATCCATTTGTTCCTTTGAGAGAACGTATCAAGAGATCTATTGTATTTAGTAGAACAGATTTTTAATTTGAATGTTGTATGAAAATAAACCCTGTGAGATTTCCGTGCAACATTTGTTGCATGCAACAAATTTGAGTTTTTTGTGGGACGTACATATTTCACACGTATGCTTTAATCACTGATTTTAATAACCACTGCTCACCAAAAATTTTCTGTTTGCTCTTATAGTTTTAATTGGTGCCTTAGACGCTCACAAACCACAAGATCTGATAATCAAATCAAATAGTATCGCCTAGTAATGGAGTCCACTATTAACACAACTGTCTTCATGTCTAGTAATTGGCGCTACCAGATTATATTTGAATGAACCATAAGTTTAGCGGAAAGGGAGATAAAAACGTCACCACAACTTTGTGGTGCTTCCAAAAATGAACATAAGTAGTAGCTGCAGGAACCCAGCGTAATCATACCTTCTAAATTTTATTATTGTTATAGAGTGGCGATATGGGCAGGTGATAAAAGTTCCTAGATATACTAGTATTGTGATAATTAAAACAAACGGAAACTCTTCGTAGGGAGCAATATATTTTTAAAAATACCTCAAATTAATAGAAGCACTGTCTTATATTGTTCAATACCCATCGCATATACATCAGTTATGTATAGGATTAAATATCAAACCCATCATTTTCGACCATTCAACCGTATCCGCATAAAATAATCAATCAAGCTTACCCAAATAAGCAAAAACGTCTCTCGAAACTTTTAAATCAATCAAATCACAAAACCGCATTAATTTATAATCAAGTAATGGTCCGACTCCGATGTTTCATTTCAATTGAATGACAAGTACTCCACATACATATTCTCTCTATCAATAAGACCTAGAATTGCCTTAAAACAATCAATTCGATTCGCAATTACCGGATACATTTTTGTGCAAAAAAACCAATGATATTACAAAACGTCATTTGTCACAACAGACACAAACCGGAAAATTTATGTCATAATCAAAATCCACCAACGAAGAGTATACCAATAAACAACAAGAATTCAATCTCAACACCAAAAACAAAACAAAAAACTAAATACAACTTTCTTCTTCACAATCTTCGGTCGTTCATATATGAATTTTCACCACAACGCAAAATGCTTCAAAAATTTCTTTCGATACTACATAGCCGCGTGTACCATAAAATACTTTTACCTGCCGCGTTCATACTCAAAACAAAAAACGAAAACCTTATAAATAATGTTAATGACGATCATCATCTTGGTGTATAAAAACATAAAATGATCATGATCATATTATAATATAATGATCGGAGAGTAATCACTTTATGCGGCGTAAAAAGAAATTGCCGCAGGTAAATTTTCATGAGTATGAGAGCGCGGAGCAGCGATCGCGATCATATAAAAAAAATTTGTGTATTTCTCCCACTTTTATATTATTCTCAGCTCAGGTAAGTAATATGCGCGCGCACGCAAGAGAATTTATGATGATCGCTACTTTATCAACATAGTTTTATAATATTTTTCAACACACGATCAACACGATCGCGATATTTAAACCAAATCGTAAAAGAAACGTTAAAAAAAATATAAAGACCATCAGTACATATTAACCGGTCGAACTGAATGGTTTTCAAATTACTATATAAGCACGATTAAGAGACAATTTTTAAATATTTTTTAAGTGAACGTAAAATTTTTTACGCGATTTATTTTTGGTGTTGGTAAAAAAAGTGTGATCGAAACAGTGGATTTTTAAATACTAATAAAGAAAAGAAATTGATCTCAATTTCGTTGGTGATCATTTTTGTACTTTCTGTGCCACTTTGCATCTTTATTTTATTTTATTTTATGTGATCTTGCATAAACAAGAATAAAAATTGTTTTTAAAAATATTGTGATCGTTTATTGATTTTTTGTGTTTTGTGGCCCGAGGGGCTTAATTAAATGTGAATTGTATGGTTCTTAAAATACATACATATATAGTTTATTAGTGATCATATAAAGTGAATTCAAAATAAAAAATTGGTTTACTAAAAACATTATGGAATCAACAAAAATTGAAGTACGATCAAAACCAATACTAAGCCCGACACGATCGCTGGACGAAGGTTTCGAAAGTGACCCGGACCGCATATCAACCGATTCTGAAACGTTGCCAATACAATCACTTGATTTTGACGTGTTACAACGTACCGATCGTGATGGTGTTCAGCACACGCAAATCACCAGACGCCATATAACAAATACTAGCAATAATAGTATAAGTAGCAATAGTAGTCATAATAGTAGTAATAACGGTAGCAATAGTGATACAAGTAATACAACAAATACTAGCAATAATCTAGATTTAGAATATAAAAATAGTTTAGTTGAATCAGAGATACGTGCCGATATCGATTCAAAAGTGTCGATACCACGTGCCGGTATACCAATACAACAAATACAAAATAAATCGCTACACCAGGAGCGACAACAGCGGCGCACAAAAACAAAAGCACCTCAGCCACCGGTACAAGTAATGCCGCGATCGCATAGCGTCGACGCAATACGATCACAGCAACGTGATCATTTGCTATCGCCCGTCGACATCAGCTTAGCAGCACCACATCAAACACCTCGCGGCGATGTATTATCCGGTAAATTTGTCCGGGTCACAGTCGATCCACGCCATCAACGAATGATTGGTAATTCTTATACACTCTACCATCCGATCGGTGGTAGTACAATGCATATACACCAATCATACAATCAACCGCATTCAATCGGATCTGCATCGGGTTCCCAATATGGATTAGCACTTAAATCGGCTGCAACCAGCAAACCATCATATACTCATGTACCTATTTCATGGACTCAATCGATTCCGCGACAAACAAGAAGGTAAGAAAATTTATGTTAATCACATTATATAATTACCGCATCAGTGTGGCAACGACACCTTTAAACGATGTTAATTATATGATTTAAGGGACATTTATGTGACATTTTATTTATGTTCTTCTTCGTTTTTAAAAAATTAACAATACAACATTTTTAAAACTTTCACAAAATTAAGTTTTTATTAAAAACACATATAAATGAATTGAATAATCACGAGAAAGAAATTCAGGCTTGCATATTAATAGATGCGCGTATATACGATGGTCCAAAAAAAGAGATATTTTATGGTTTAATATAACTATTTGGTGTTAATTAGGCGATCTCATACACCTAGAAAATCATGATCGCGTTATATTTAAAAGATCGCGATCGTGATATGCAATTAATCGAAAATATTTATATACTAACGTATATACGATCTCAATTCACACTCAATCGGCGATCTTTTTGACCTCCTGAATTGTAATATTGTTTGCTATTCAAAAATTTTCACGATCGCTTAAGCACACGATCAACTATACTTTCACATTATACAATTCACATTTCTAAAATTAAAATTGTTTTGTTGGGCACACGGAAATTCCGTGAGGTCAAATGAAATGGTAATTTGTTTGACAAACATCTGTCAAAGTTAATTTTTGGCCTGACAATATTATTAATGATCAATATTATCATTTTTATAAGCGATCGTTATATTTACAAACGATCAGTATTTTAAAAGTCGGTATATCTTGCGATCTTTTTTAATCTCAAATTTCATTTGATTGATGTGATCAAGATTTATAAAATATGCGATCGGGACATTTTGTGATTCACGATCGTCCATAGAAAATTATACAGGTTAGAATAGTGTACTAGGGAAGATTTTGATGTCTGATTTGTGGCGATCATAGTTCCTGTGATTATGAACGATCTTAGTAAACACAGTGAAATGAAATTTGAGTTTTAGAGAGAGACAATTTCAGAGAAAATGTTAACAAAATCGTCATTTCTACTTTACTTACTTCACTTTATAGTTGTTACTTTGATGATCGATTCCCAGTCTGGCACTTCAGCCGACACTGACCATAGATAGTTAAGAAAAATTATAAATCTGATTAAACAACTGATCGACATTTAATACAGATGCCACAAAATGATTAGATTTTGAATTCAAATTTCGTTGATTGGTGGGATCCAAAAATTTGGGCGTAATATTTTAGCATTGGTTGGAAGGAAGATTGGTTTTGCTGTAGATCACTTTTAAATCAATTCGTTAGAAATAAGTATACGGCGATTAATATCGAGTGGGGGCACACTTGGTCTATAAGCACCGGAAAATTATCGTTTAATTATATGATCATTTTCATGGTGGACGCTCGTTGAGACTCCCTGTCAAGTTCAGTATAATAAAAAATTATTTTATTTTTAAATTTTGTAATTTCAATTAAAACTGACAAACATTTAAAAATTATCGATTCTCAACTCACATAGAACCGAGAATTTTATTACCGTCTTATTTTGATTCATGATCAATGAATGATCATGATCATAAGCATATCGTTAAGAACGATCTTTTTTAAATCAGAAGATACTGCTTCAATCTGGCATTAGATAAGATCTTGATCGTTATCCTCACTCGCAATAAAATGTTTGTCAATCGAAGTAATTGAAACGAAAATATTTTTAGGGGGTCTGTTCGAAAATTGATTTTCGGTAAAAACTGATATTTAGTTCGTTTAACATCGGGAAGAAATTTTAGAACATTAAAACAAGCATTTTATACGATTGATCGCAAGCACTCAATGTTGATATTTTTAAGAATAAATTTTGGTTATATAAGATCACAATCTGAAAACTAACTAATATTGGATTATGAAATCGCGATTAATTTTTGCTTACTGATGGCAATTGATAACTGGCAGATGATCTCGATTACGTAGTGCGATTTTTTGCCAAAAAATATTTATCATTAGATGCTCGAATCGTATAGATTGAATAACACTTTGTTGAGCCGACACTGGCATAAATAAGTTCTGCTCTAAGTTTTGTTTACGATCAGGCAATCAAACGATCTAAACAGTTCAAAGATCAGTTGAGATACAATGATCGTATTCTGAATTCAAATTGAGTGGGGTTGTTGGGAACCAATCTTTGGATCGTAAAATTAGAAGGAACAATTGTGATCAACATTGTTTGATGATCGCTTTCAAATCAGAACTTACATGCGATCATCGGTTACATGTAGCGCGGTCTGTGCCAAAAAAAAAAATCAATATCAGAGCTGGTCATATCTATGATTCGATCATTAGACTATCGAAAAGTTTAAATAAAAGCATGACGCTATGTTAAGTCATTACTGATCATAAATAGTTGTGATCCTCTATAGTTGGTTAAAAAACGTTGAGAAATTTTAAAATTCTGATAAAACTGTTATTTTCGATCGTTTTAGAAAAATTTGTTTTGGTTCCGAAAAATAACGATCGATCATATAAAATTTAGAATTTTTAAACTGACATTTAATACGATCCAAAATATTGAAATAAAACGTAGAGGGAAAATGATCAACCAAGTTTTTACTCGTCAATTTGAATGATTGGTTGGAACGAAAAATTGTGATCAGATTATTTAAAATTTTATTCTAAGATTTTTCAATTCATTGGAACAAAAATCAAATCCTTCGATCGCAAAATTGGAAGAAAACGTTTGGTCTAAATGTAATGTAATTTTTTACTGATGATCGCTTTGGAATCGGAACTTCCAGGTGAAATATAATTTTACGCAAAGGGCAAATTTAGCATAGCAATTACATGTAACACTTTGATGATCGATTCTTAGTTTGATGCTTTGTTGTGGTGACACTGATCATGAATAGTGCTAATCCTATATTCGATTCAAGAAGAAGAAGAATGCATGAAGAATAGTTTTGATGTCGAAAAATGACGATTAATCATATTCTCGGTTAACACTAACATTTAATATGACGAAAGTATCAATTGATCAGTTGAGAGGAAATCTTATTTTAAATTCAAATTTTACGGGGTTGACTTGAACCAATCTTTGGATCGTACATTTTGATTTATTGGTTGGAACACAAATTGTGATCACCATTTGTTTGGTGAAGATCACTTTCAAAACAGATCGTAAATTTTGCAACCGTCAACTTTTTTGAATTACATTTTTTACTCGATCTAATAAGAAAATTAGTTACAAAATAAAAAATATTTGTCGACGATCGATTTGAAGCACTGTTAAAACGAAAAATTATGAACAAATTTTATAATTGATAATCAGATCAAAATTGAGTTTTAATCATATTTAAATTTGGAAGAATGTAAATGATCAGTCTAGAATCAGACCAAGGTGTTAAGAATTTGCTTGATTATCGATACTACTTAATGATCTTTCTTTCCAATGATCTTCTCTATACTAATTACCATTCAAATTATAAAATCACTCAACTAACTTAATCGCATGAACAAAAACCAGCATATATCGAGATGAGCAAACATAAATATGACAAATGGTGTGCGAAGTGATTTAAATCTATAATATAAACACGGTAATAACTATTTATACTGGCTGAGCGAAGGTTTTGCCCCGCGTCCCTTCCCTTCTATTCAAAGGCATCTCTGCAACCAATTAACACAAATTAACATCCATAATTATTAATTTTGCTCGGCTATTAAATATCGTATATATATCTGAATAATATATAAAGAACGCTGATCAGAAACAAATCATGAACGTTTCACAAGAATATAGTTATGTATCTCTTATATGTAAGTAATTATCAATCTCGGGATAGAGACATACACCAGAGAGTTATAAAAGTTAATTAAAATTCCGCATCATCCAGAAATAACTTTCCCACAATAATCATCATCATCATCATCTGCAGCAGCAACATCATCATCAAATCTTTTGTGATTTTTCCTTCGGTATATGTTTCGTCGTAACTCAGTTTTTCCTATATTTTCTTGATCATCAATCTTTTCATTGTTGCTGTATATTATGATCATGTACATAAATATAATTGACGATCATTAAAAACGTGATCGTCATATAAATATGTGCCAAATATATGACATTTTATAAATATACGGATGTCCGAAAACATAAAATTCTAGTATATATACAACATTTGACTTAAGAACTTTAAATTCTGCACGACTCGCGATCGTCCGATCAATTGATACACCTAAATCACCTTGAGATCTTATGAATACATATATTATAACCATTTAGGTTATTTAGAATCGATTATAATTTTTATTGTCACTTAAAAAAAAAAAATTAAGTATGTTTGATATTTGATCATCACGTAAAACCTGTTTCGCGCACGATCGTTTGGTTACATATTTATATTTATAGTTAAAGTAAACGCGTTGCGTTTTGTCCCGTGGTTTGAGCCTAAATCCGGTTGATCAGATATAAGTAGGTGCATATTATTGCGGTTTACATCGCGCAAATATATGCATATATAAAATAAACACCATTAGGGTCATTGAATTATTTTGTTTGTAAACAGTGCACGTTACTTTCTCCTAACCTCGAATTCTCATGATCACAATACAGTTTTATGTAATTTATTTTTCGATCGATCAGCGAGGCGACAAAATTATATAATTTTTTTTTTTTTTTTGATTACATATTTCCAAAAAAGTGTTATCTAATAAATAAAAAAAAACAATTTTATATGATCGCGCGCGATCTCACAATTTTCATCCGGTTATTGATTATGAATATTTAAACATGATCGTCGTTCGGGGTATCTTACGTAACAAGGAAGGAAGTAAACGTTTTAAGACATTACGAATTTATAGTATCTATGATATGCGCGATCGCCGATTTATAATTCACGATCATGATCATATTATATGTGTATGCAGTATATGATACAACAAGATAGTTATATATTTTGGTGTAAATCTATAGCGAGCGATATGTATATGATTAACATTTAGATGTTAGAAACGTGAATATTTAATTATTGATCGCGATCGCATATGTACCGTATATATAGTGGTGATCTAATTTATAATTTTTTAGTTTTGAGTGAAAATGTGTTAATAAAACAATTTATATTATGCGATTGATAAACAAACCAAGTAAAAATGTGATATCTCCAATTTAGTCGAAATTCAAAAGACTTCATTTTATATTAACAAAGGCGCGACATGAGTAAGTGACGAACCCGCGATTGAAATATAATGATGGTAAAAATTTTGTGAAACTGAATTAGATGCGGAGATATAAACGCTAAATGGTTTTAATTTATGAATATTGAAAGTTTTGATTCGATTTCGATTTTTTGTGTATTATGACTATGTACGGGCATTAATTTAAATTAATTGACGTGGGTTATGTACATGTTTGGTATCGATATGCGCGGTTAAGTTGAATAAAAAAAACGGCAACAAGACGTTTATATATTTTTGAAGAATTCGCATGAACAAACAAATGTAACAATATTTTTAAATTGGACTATACTGTTTTTCAAGTTTAATGGTACATATGTTGCTTCCTACCTTTCATGGTTATATACAGGTGGAAACGGTATACCGCAACCGCAATATGTACGCTTATAATTAAATGTAGAAAATTTATGAATTTTACTCATCGTTTACGTTCACCACAACTTTTGAATATGACGTACGGTCATTTCAAATATCGAAATAAAATCAACTGGCATATTATTCTCTTCCGATTTACTACACAAATTTCTAAGCAAATCAGTTAGGCAAATTTGATTTTAATGAAATAATTCGCTAGAGCGGAAAGTTTATATAAAAATAAATATCCAATATATTTTTTGTAGTTTATAGTCATTGCAGTCTGATGAGATATCTTATTAGTACAAACCCAACAATTTGAAATTTAATTTCGTAAAGTCAGGGAAAGATTTGATTTCTATGGACTAATTTGTATCCGCAATTGGTGTGTTTTTACACTAAAGCCGACTGCACGAGTGCGAGCGAAAAATAATTTTTTATCCGCACGCTAAACCAATAAAAACGCTTGAAAATATATTTCCATCATTTTTTTCCATATAAAAATTCCCCTGCGCTACTTGATCCGCAGACGGCCAACCTATAGATATAAAAAATTTTGCTTAAAAAGGAAACTGAGCAAGCGTTTTGCTGTTTTATGGCAAGTATTTGCCATTCAATTTTTTTTAATAACTAATAAAAGTATTGTATCGTCTAGACCGACTTCGGTACTGTACAAATTTTTAACGCAGTCGAAATTTTCAGAATCCCGTTCGAGCGACGTCTGTATTTCTAATAATTGCATACCAATATAATTCAGGATTACCGTGGGGTGCTGGGAGGTGGGGAGTGGTTATAAGGGCCCACTTTGGGATCTTCCTATTTCTGTAGTTCAAATAATACAGGGATCTCAATCGTAGGGCAGAATAAGCAAAAAAAGTTCGATGTCAATAAAAACACAACGACAACAATTTTAATCGAATGACAGAAATGTCAATAATGTAGACGAATTTTATTAAGCAAAAACTATTAATTAATAACTTCAGCCTTAAAAGTGTTTAAAATTTATCCGCTTACCGGAAAAAAGTAAACCGAAATTGTACAATAAACAATTCAGGTAGGATATTATTTAACACCGATTCGGTGTCCAAACAACCTTTCAGTGTAAGTATTTTGTAAATATAAGCAAGTTGCATTTCTCCTGTATTCATTCCTTTTAGAAATTTAAGAATTTGTTTCAAACGTTATGTGTAACTATTCAGGTTCTTGTGGCTGATTGGTACACCCTCTCTGGAACAAAAACTTAACTAGATTGTTCGTGTAGCATTTCACCGCGGCTGCAGGTTAGCATTAGGCCACGTTTGAGACCGATTTCTGCAGAGATAATGTTTTTGATACCAATTCTCTCTTTTAAACTATATTTAAAGTCAGCTTGTTCCAGTGATTTTCTACTCATATGTGCTTGGAACAATTTTGGTTCAATTGTGCAGCATCGTCAAATTTTTAACTGCTACAATTCATTGTTATCAAAATTCGATGTATTCATTGGTTTCGTCTTGCAGGTATAAGGTTGTGCTCAGCGCTTTGAAGAATTTTGTGACATTCTAAAAATTTGTTAAGAATTATAACAGTTTATGAACCTTTTTTTGTTCCAATAATACATTTACAGTTGACATAAGAAGATAATTCACAAATAGAACTAATTAGTTGCGGACAAACTGGATCTCTGGGTAAAGTAGATGAAATTTTTTTTTTTTTTAAATAAATCAAAGCAAACGTGCCGTGCTTTGTAACAATATTTCTGAGGAAAAATACACTACAGCGCGATTCACTTGATTTCCGTTGGTCTTGCTTTCATATGCAAACGGTCGCAATTATTCAATTTTTTTAGTTAACCCGTTTTCGCGGCAAATTTCCATTAGTTTCATAACTCCTTTCTTTACTGAGTGACATCTGTATTTGAGTATTGGCATCTTTAGCTTGAGGGCCTTTCGGCATACCGGAGATTTTTTATCTTATCGATCTTTTATCTCCTAATTCAAAAAGGTTATGAAATAGATGAAAACCCAAACTGGAATATGTGTTCCTGGAAAACCTTTATTCCAATGACTGACGAAGTCGACATTAACTCATTTGTGCTTCTCAATTTATTTATTTAGCTGATAAATTCAATGATTTCGATTTTGAAAATATGCGCCACTCTAGTTATTTTCCACTTTTGTAGGAAATTTGCAAATTTTATGGAATGAACAAAACAAAATGCTTAGAGGAATTGGCAAATTTACAGAGTTTTTCAAAAATTAAGCAGAAATACTATCAGAAATATATCCTTCTCTGCAACCTATAAATACTCGCTGGACGCCTTATGGCTCAATATGAGGAGTAAATTTGAATGTAATTTATTCATTAGCAGTTGGATCTTTGTGCTTATCAATGTCTTCTGCTTTATAAACATGTTGAAAAAACTCAACAAACAAGTAGGTTATCTGTGGATCACAAAACTTTTCAATTTCAAATCTCCAGGCTTATCTCCTTTAATTTTATTCTTTACCAATCCTGGTTACATAATTTGAGATTTTCCTTATAAGCCTTGTCTTTCTTGTTTTTGTTTTGAAACCTGTCAAATCGATTTCCAATATTATTTCGATTACTTTATGGTGATGATCATTAATAACGTACAGTGTTGTCGAGTCTCCTGTTTTCTATAGAACTGATTCATTAATAAAAATTAGATCTAAGGTTGGATCAAGTCAATTTTTTATCTCGCAAATCTGGCTCAAATTTGGGTCAAATGGTGTTGATGAATAGACAATCGTTATTCGAATTTGCGTTTACAGGGAAAACCTCGTTAATTTCTTCATCATATGTCCAATTAAAATTTTAGAGCATCCCAGCACTTTGTATAAGATAATGTAGGCGAATCAGGTGAAATATACGCAACGTAAATCCGTATGACTTATTATTGATCGCTATTTTATCACACAATAGTTCGATCGAGGGATTCGTTTTATCAACCAATTCTTTCGGCAGCAATGTATCGACAGATAAATGTACACCGCCACTAGATTTTTTATGCTTGTTTGGGAGGAGCGATCACATCCAACGTTGTGACGTATTGTTTACACCGCGTAGATAATTAATATTCTACACATGTAGAGAATGTATGTAAACAATTAAAACAGCGACGTCGACAATGTCGAGAATTATTATTTCGGTTAGAAATCAGCAAAATTCTAAGATTTCTTTGTTGCTGGATCCATTTTGCCTTGATGGGGATTTATTTGTACCTCACATTTGAAAAATTTTAGCCTACGTTTTTATATGACTATTCTGAGTGATACCCGTAGTTAGATATTATTTTTATATCGAGGTGAGGTCACCAAACTTCCAACGTCCGTCCTGGTAACCTCACCGATTTCTGGTTATCACCTAGAATAATCTAAAATATTAAAATATTCGAAGAAAGTCTAAAACCTATGTTAAAAATTAGAACTTTACAGACACAGATACTTCACGACAAATCACTCAAATATCCCAATATTTATATGAAGCTTCTACATGCAACATGCAAAAAAATTCGATTAAACACAGAAGCCATTCGAATGACGCCGTATCTGTATGCCCTATTGCTTAAGAAATGAATGTTGAACTTGGGTAATGAAAGTGGATACAGTACTCATTTCGAAGATGTATATAACAGACGGCAATGCAAAGAGAATTTCATTCAGAGCCGCTAATTTAGCAACGTACCTTAGTGAACTCGATTCCCGTTAGATTCAAAATGACCTCCCCGGATATTACCCCTGCTACTTATTACGGGACAATATACCATTTCTTCAGGAGTAAAATTTTGTTTTTAAAATTTTTTTTAATATGACGGATAATTGAGCTTCAAAAGCGTTGGTTTTGTTTTGTTTCACGCGTTGGTTCAGGTAATTTGCATAAATATTTTATTTAACATAGTCATGCTATGGTCCTTCCTCTATTTAGAACAGTGACCCTTTTCATGATATTTTAACTATGAACTGAGATTGTGGTTTTTCTCGTCAAGCGATGCTCCAAGAATGACAAGTACTCTTGAACAATATATTTTCCCATACAAATGACCATTTTCGAAAAATGCTCCAATCGTAATGGAAATTCACTTGGGAATTCTCTATGCCATGCTGAGCAATTACGTAGAACATCATTTTTAGCTAAAGTTACGGCAAACTAAACAAATCTGGTCGATCGTCAGGCCAATTTAGTTATTATGAATATTTTCTGAGAATGCCATGTGGATTTTTAGAAAATGGTCATTTGTCATCAAGAGTGCTTTTCGATTTTAGAGCATCGCTTGGAGAAAATCCATATTGGAAAATGGTTGGGGGTAATAGCGGTAGGCCAAGCCGGGAAGGTCAAGGGGAGTATTAACCGAGTAGGTAATGGTTGGGAGGGAATGTTCGCGGTAACATCGGGAGGGTAAAGGCTCGGGGTAGTGGGCCCGATGAATCCTCCGGTTGGCCTTAGGGTAAAGGCGGGGGTATTGTCCACAATTTAAACAAACTTAAATTTACGAATGGTTCACATCTGTTACGCGATGCCTCGGTTAATCAAAATGCCGACCGAGACGGTAGATAGGACTTAACAAACGATTTAGGTTGTTTACTACTGCATCGGCCAATAAACGTAAATTTGAACATGTTTCAATTCCGTAAATTCACTGATAAACTTGGGCAATGCACCTACCTTAAAATCATTAGAAATTGATCCTGGCCAACGAGAGTTCCAGTTGGCCAATCTACATAGTCTACGAATATTCTACATAGTCTATGAATTTTAGACATTGTTTACGCCAACATGAATTGTTTACACTATTTTCGACACCAACATGTCGACAATTCCGGATTACACGTAGACGCACAACACATCAATAAACCACATGCTGACTAGAGAAGAATTCCGAGCTTAAAATTTTATCGTTGAATGATGTTGCATAGATGACATAAACCTGATAGAGTGTTTTTAAAACAAAATTAAGACATGAGCTGAATTCGGGGAAATTTTGTTTAAATTGTGAAAGTAAAATATCTGTTCCTGAGATCATAATTTCATTCCGAATTTGTGATATTATTTTCCCAGCTTTTACAATAACATGGCAGAGATTATTTTAATCTTGTGTGAACACCACGCAAGTGGGTGGGTCGGACACAATTCACACTTGTTTGTGTGAAACACAAATTCACATTCCTATTTTAGATGCTTCGTGTTCCCAGAACTTTTTTGCTCGTGATTGTAATGATGCATTGTTATATGACTTTATGGTACTTTAGAAGGTTGGAACAGCAAAAATTTGTCTGAAACAAAACCAATTGGTGGAAATACGGCCATGGTCGAAAATGACCGTTTGGGATAATACAAAATAAATTTTTACTTTGGTTTATTTCAAAAAATATTAAATGTTACTTTGGTTTCTAGAAAACATTTATTATGTTTTGCACTACCGCACATTGTTACTGTTCTATTTTTGCATAAAGCACAAGCTCTCCGTATTTATGACCAGTTATAACTAAGTGCTGCTCTACAGTTTTTTGAATTTCACTTATTCGTCCGGCTCTATAAGGACCAGATTTTTGCCTTTCTTTTCCGTATTTAATACACAAATCATAAGCGACTTGTCTAATAAATTCTAGTTTGTCTAGTTTTGAGCCTTATTGTCTGCTGAGTAACCAAGCATTATTTAAACTGACGTCTATTACCCAAAAAATACGTGGTATGTACCATTTTTTACCTCTGAATGAAATTGGGTATCTCGAAATAAGGTTGTCCATTTGAGCGACCCCTCCCATGTACTTGTTGTACATATTAACACAGTGAGGTTGTGGAATTTCTATCCGTTTGTTTGCTCTTACAGAATATCTTAGTGCGCTTTTTTCAATGGCTCTACTCCGTATTGGTTTGACAGCATCAAAAACACACTGTTATCCATCCACTTTACAGCTACTATGTTATTGGTCTTTTCTATAAAAGAATCGATATCTCGTTTCATTTCTTTGGATGATTGTATGGGGCACTAAACTAAAAGTTTAGTACTCGTGAAAAAATTATCACAATAGTAGGAAAAAAATCTGGAAACGATTTTCCGACGAAATTGACAAACTTCAAAATAACAGTTTCTCCTAATCCAAATACTTTTGCCCCATTTGGATTCTGATCTAGTTGTTGGCCTTGATACAAATCGAATTGAATGCAGTAACCAAATTTAATTGCCAGTGACCACGCCTTATAGCCAAAACGAATTAGTTTCCCCCTGATGAATTGTTTACATGGGTGTCGTCCGTAGTACCGAATCATCGATTCATCAATTAACAAATTAGCCTCAATTGAAGCATATTCTGCAAAATGTTCCTTTATTTTAGTGACTAGTGGTCGAATTTTCCCATATTTGTCATTTTTGTCCAATTTACTGTTGTCACAAACATGTAAATGACAGAATATTCTACAATCGGCTTGGTACCATAAAGCCAGATATAATCAAAATACCAATAAACGAATAAATTTCCGAAGCATCCACGTTCAAATTAATATTTTTGTTGTGCTGTATACAAAGATGAATATTTGGCTATATCTGCAATTATTTCTTGCGTTAAAAATAACGAGAAGAGCTCTATTGGTGAGGTTGAATCCCAAAAAGCTAATGGAGTAAGAAATGATCCTTCCCAAATTGATTCGTCAATTTGTAATTCTGCAATGTCTCCTTTTCCCCAATGGCGAGTTTTTCGAAAACGACCAACGTAGTTTTGACTCAACAGAACGCCAGTATTTCTAATTATTTTTAATTTAATTTTTTTTATTAGTTTACTATTATTTGGTTAAGCCTTGCGCCTCGTGTACATTACATATTTTACTCGAGTCAACTGAGTTAATTGTTAATTGTTGATCTTGGCCAACTGAATGTGAAGATGATCATTTAATTAAATTTAACTTTTCAGTAAAGGCATAGCGACTTAAGATTCAATTAACTTTAGAAGTAATTTTTAGAATATGGCCATTGAAATAAAATCATTCTATAACGGATAAATTCGACAGTGTGATTGAACCAAATCTGAATTGGAGAACTCAAATTTTTGTTTTAAGGCATACTTATGGCCAAGAGAACGCTTCCTTTCGTCACCGCAATAAGGTGAGAAGAACAAATTTTATTAGAAAATTAAAAGACTGAAGGCAGGCGGGTTACAATGTCAATAAAATGTCTTACATTAGTAGCCAGTTTCAATTTATTTACTCAGATTCCTTAACAACCTGACCATGAAAAAAATTACAAGACATTTAATAAACTTAATCAAAAATTGTTTTAATTTTTCTATGGCCATTCCTAATTCTTCAGAAACCGATTGGTTTGTTTATTGAAGTGCTGTGCATTAAAGGTTGGATTAATGCAAGGAATGTTCAGTATGCAAGGAATGTTAAGGAATCTGAGTAAATAAACTGAAACCCCACCTCCCTCCACCAACTTCGAAAATTTCGAAAGAGTATCTTTAATAATAAAACTTGTAAAACACAGTTAGAGCACCAACCCCACTCCAGACAAAAAAATTAAACTCCATTATAGGTCTAACGTAAGTCTTTTAAAGTCTTAAGGCCTCCGATGGATCGTAGTGAAAGTTACATCGCCTAATGAACCCCAAACATTTACTTGACATTTTGCCAAGACAGATCACTTGAAATATGCAAACCCAACATATTAAGTGAAGGAGACCTGTCAGTTGAGAGCCTATTAATTCCAGGTGCAACGTTGTGATGTACTTCTTTCTGGAAGAAAAGGAAAGATTGGTATTTGCTAGAGCTAAATTTTGCTCCGTTAATTCTATCCAATTCTAGAGTTAATTGAATATTTGACGAAAATAGACGCGTTTAGCTTCTTGTAAACTTTGTAGTCAGTTATTACTTGTATGGAAGCCAACATCGTTGTGTCGTCAGCAAATGAATGGGTGTCGCTAGTTGTTCAAGTCGGTAGGTCTTTGATTTAAGTCAAGAACAGCGTAAGAGACAAAAACGATTCTTGTGGCACCTATCAATCATAATAATAATAATGAGAAAATCAAGTCTCAACAAAAAATAACACACTTGTTAAAAATATATGAACAACGAATCCCCATTCGAAAGGAGATCAAGAATAACAAGATCACCGGTACGAACTAGAAGCCAATCAGATTCGAACGAAAAAATACCAAAATTTAAACCCCAAGTAGACGCAACCATACAACAAACAAATCCACAAAACACAAAACAAGATCGAACAGTAAAGGAAACGATAAAACCTCCGACAAATCCAAAAATCACACAACAGAAAACAGAAGAAATTAAAAGCACACAGACAATAAGAACGCGAAAAATGAATCAAACAACAATCCAGCAAAACATCGCAAGCTTCGTACCTGAATTTAACGGAGAAGACAACAGAAATAGAAACAACAACTTAACTAGATTTCATGGAACGGCCGACAACATCTACGAAACACTAAAAACCGAAGAAGAAAGAGCCACATTCAACAAACTCGTTAAATTAAGACTAACAGGAGACGCATACATGAGAATCGCGCATAGAAATGTAAACAGTTATCCAAACCTCCGGAAAATACTCAACAACATGTACGCAGAGAAACATACTCCCTGGACGAACTTGGAAGAAGAATCACAAATATCCAACAAACATACGGCGAAACGATAAGAAACTATGGCTATCGGCTACTTGAAGCACTGGAACAATACCGAACAGGATATGAAACCAAATACAACTTAGAAAACATAGACGAAGCTTATACAAAACACCTGAACACAACGTCAGTCCAATCATTCAAAGGTGGACTCAACAACACAATATTACGAGAAAAACAGCAACAATAACAGCAGAAAATGTCGATGAAATCATAAATGAAACGGAAATAATAGAAAAAATGTTGGCAGGATCAATAGGAAACCAAACACAAATCACAACTAGACAAATACCATCAATCTTAACACAAACTTCACCTGCACAAAACAACTACTACCCAAAACCCCTCGTCACATGTAATTACTGCCAACGACCAAACCATACGTGGAATGTATGCAGAACCCGGATGAATCAAGAACGAATGCAAAGAGCAACGCAAACCCAGCCATACAATCAACAGTATCAAGGAAATTTTAACAGAATACAGCAAACACAAAATCCAACCTATTATCCCTTCAACCAAAACCAATTCCGCAGACCACAACGACAAAACATACCGAACACAAGCAATTATCCCGCTCAATAATCCCAAAACTACAGACAAAATTTCCAAATAAACAGGCCACAACCGAAATACTGTTCACACTGCAAAACAACGACCGGCCACACTTTCGACGAATGTCTCAGCAAATTTTTTTCGAAAAATTCCAACCCTCCAAATCAAACTCAACCAAATAGAAACACCAACACAGAAGACATCACAAACAAATTCAGCAACATGCGCATAAACGTAATACATCCACAACCACAAACAAATCAGCAAGAACAGTACGGACATAAAAATCAGGGAAACTCCAACAGATCCGAACAGAGCCACTGCCATCGGATCAACACATGAACCAATTCCACATCGACCACTCAAATAACAATCAAAACGAACATTCTCTCCAAATGGGTACCATCCCCGAGATGAATCTAAACTTCACAAAAACAAACAACGTACACATTATTCAAAACAAACAAATTCAACAAAGCCCAGCCGCTCAAAATTCAAATCATAACGAGACCAGCTCTCACAACATAGTATATAAGCAACAAAATCAACAGAAGCAGTAAAATTCCAATCCATCGACATATTTGCGATCTTATATATTCTTTTTACATTCTTAATAACAAAATTCATCCAATCAAGCAAAAACATTACACTTAAGACAGTTACCAAAACACACACAACAATAACCACGAACATGACGACCCTCATACAAAACCTATCACGAATAACCAGAAATCTACGGAAAATCCTAGCGAAATACAAATACAACAACAACCTCGAAGACAAAGAAATCTCATATCCAACCCCAACCAAAACTAACAAAAAACGGTACAAAACCAAACCGAAATTACCAAACCCAACCTCACACAACCTGTTAGACCTCGAAACAGAACCTAACCTACTAAGAAATTTATTATATCCAAACACATCTCACTCAATTAAACTACTCCCAAATTTTTAAATTATCAGAGACACAATATCACCACTTATAAACAAGCATAGACTAGACTTACTCATTGACTCAGGAGCCGACATATGCATTATCAAAGAAAAACACATAAAAGGACTACCACAAAATTCAAAAGATAACTACCAAGTTCAACACAAGTTTCACATAGTGTCAGATAAATTTTCAATAACTGGAGACGGAATTATCGGACGAGATTTTTTCGACAAATATAAGACAGAGTTCCAGACAGACCTCATCAGAACAAAACAGATGACAGAAAGGAACAAATCATACAGATAATTACAGAAAATTTAGACACGGAAAACAACATAGAAGAAAACATGACCATAATAGATTTATGTCTAAAATACGAAGACATATTTTTCCTAGAAGATGCCCAACTAACCACCATTAACGGAGTACAACATAACATCAACCTATACACCGACTCGCCAAACCAGTTCACGTCCAACGCTATCGACTACCACAAACACACAGAGACGAAATAAACAAACAGATCCAAGAAATGCTCGATGAAGGTAAAATACAACCAAGCATCAGCCCATTTAATAGCCCCCTCCTAGCAGTTCCTAAAAAACCAGGAGTAGACGGTAAACCAAAATGGAGAGTAGTCGTTGATTTCCGTAAACTAAACGATATCACAATAGGCGGTTCATTTCCCCTTCCAAACATTAACGATATTCTTGACCAACTCGGACACGCTCAATACTTTTCTACACTAGACATGGCAAAGTGGGGCATAAAGTGAATAAATTTTTCTATAACATATTTGCTTTATGAATCGCAACTTATTAGAATAGACTTAATCTTACTAACGCAAATACGCACCTACAAGGTACACTCGCGACATTAGAATATTTATTTAGAAATAGTGAACAAGCCCCCACCAGTGGTAAGCGCACTATTCTCGAACTAAATCATATAAATATATCCCACAACATAATCAATCATAATAAAATTCCACAATAAACATACAAAAAATATACATCAAATATATATAAAACATTTTTAACTTGATATGTACGTCTTTTAAAATTTGGCTTCTAGAAAGTAATTTGTCGATTAAAACTATCAAATTTAAATTTAAACTACTAATCGTTTAGTTAAGTTTGGTCTAATTTATACTGCATTAGTTATAAATTTTAATACTTGCACCCAATCGCTATAGATCGTAAATAACTTCTTGCAGTTTATTGGCATCGTTAACCGATGAGGATTTTTAAAAGCTTTATCACTTCAGTAATTCCATTACAAGCCGAACAAATATTTACATATTAAGCCAAAACTCATTCCGGTAAGGCGCGGTATGGCAGATCCCTAAAGTCGGGAATTTATTTGAGTTTTGAAGGTGTCATTTGTTACCAAAGCAAGAATCATTTATTTAGTGATTGGTAATTTTAGGGTGCGATGGTCTAATTTTATTTAAACACGTCAATTACATTGAGGATGCATGGGAGAATAATGCTACGATACATGAAAACAGACATTGAGTAAAACTATATCGTTGCTATGACGGCAAATAAAGGTCAAAAATATTTCAAAATCTTAAACCAGTTGTAAATTTTAAGGTCTGATTTATGTAACTTCAGCTTAAATTTAAATCTCTTCGTTATTATGTCATGTTAACTGTGGTCTTTTATAAATCATTTCCAAAGTATTTCGTAGGTCTTTCTTCCGCTAGAACAGAACTAAACTGTTGAAGAATTTATTTGCTTTTTGACTAAATTAAGTGTAATTTGTCATATTGCATCTATTAGTAAGAAGTAGGCATAGTTATGGGATTAAGCCTAAATTGATTAATTTAACTAACACGACATTTAACGCGCTTATTTAGACTACAGACCGGTATGTTAGAACCGTGTGAGTTTCTTATCGAGAACAACATCTAAAAGAGTTAATAATTGGAAAACACTAACCTTTTGCTAGGTTATAGGTTATAGTGTAACACATTATTATGTGGGAAGGATGATTTAAAATTTGCAGAAATTTCCGAAAACCAACTAAATATTTCAATAACCTCCAAAAATCGATCCTATTGCGTCAGTGCTGCGGCAGACAAATTGGCAGACTTTTAAAGTTTGATCTTTTATAATTCGTGATTTTATCATTTTACTGTCAACGTGAATTGATGACTTCAAAATACCAATTCTTATTTAATCTCCAATTTATTCCAAGCCTGATTTATGTGTCTTTAGATTAATCTATTTCATTTCGTTATCTAAATCGTACAGCTTATGTCATCATAGTATAGCGGTGCTGTTATGCAAGATTTATACGAAAATTTTAAAATATTTACGTATTCTTTAAGCGTAAGCCTATATATTTATTTAGAATATTTTGATTACTCTAGATAGGTTGTAATTTTTCTTACACGTAACTGTTAGATTATGATTGTAAACCTTTATATAGGATTAAGGCAAAATTAATTAGTTTAAGATAACGATGGTGTTAAGCCATATAAAATTTTTGGGTTATTTTTTATATATTTGACGGGACGGTGACCTACATAAATATCTATCCGCACAACTGTAGCTACACAAATTAACAAAATGTGTACTATAAAAATGTGTAGCAATGAAAAGTAGAAATAAAATAGAAATGTTACTAGGTGTGGACGTACTAAACTAAACAGATTTGGGTTGACCCTCAAAAGTTTTTAATTCTTTAAAATTTAAAAAAAATTCAAATATTTGTTAAAACTTACTACACTAAATGTTTACATTTTAATGTAGTTAAATGTCGTAAATATTGTAGCTCTAGACAACACCATTGGTAACATTTCTGAGATTCTTGAAATCGACCGTAGTGTAGGAACGTATTCCGTATGCCGGGAATCTGCGAATAAGTTTGAATGGTTCTTCAGATACGAGCACTGAAAACCTATTTTTACTTTATCTGCGCTACCAAAAACAAAATCACAGTTGTCACGTGATTTTGGAACGAATATATTCTGTGTCACTTCGTTTCTGTAGGACTGTGATTTGACATGTGGTTTCATAAGTTTACAACCTCACCGTTGCTCAGATACAATGTAAACCGATTGGTAATTGTGTCCTCCAATGAATCGTAGTATCTCGAGCTCGTTCGAATATGTGATTTGCTTAAAGATGACACAAAACCGCACGTATCCGTTGCGATCCCAAAAGTCGTGTTAGCTTCTTGAAAAGTTTAGATTTGAATTATGTTCCTTGATTGGTTGAAATGCGGACTGGAACGCCGAAATTTCATTAAGAGGTCAGCGTATGTGTGATATCCGTCGGACGGTGGAAGCGAACAGTTATGTGCAGTAGACGTGCAGTAGACGTTTGCAACCAGAAAGCAAATTCTTGAGTTTTCGAGTCCATGTAATCGAGTGATAGTCGAAATTCGCGTCAACTTCTTTCGATTGTTGATGTTTCGTTTTCATTCCGTAGTTGCCATTTCAATATCGGTCATTTTATTTATTAAGAAAAGTCTAAAAATTTAACCTAAAACATTGCTGTCCTTACTAATGTAAAAATCAAATAAGTGCTCAGATTGTTAAACGGAGAACGGTTGGAGCTTCTAGATGTTGTAAGTTTTGCATCCAGTCAGATACGGTGGTAAATGCCGATCGTAGTCCCATCGATATTGCCAATGACGATATCGTAAAAACTTTTTTTGAACATTTTCAATGAGTTGGATTTGTATTTGGTAAATGTGATCTGACCTAGACACTATATAGGATTTTAACTGTTTGAACGTCTCTCGATCACCCCTTAATGAAACCTACCATTGAATTTGCTCTAGCTACGCACTGTTCTATGTGCTAACAGGGTTTATTTTCCGATGTTCTGTAAATTTTTAGTTCATTGAACATCACGATTTGAGATTACTGTATTACTTCAGTTATCTCATTAATGAAAATGATGATAATCCAGGGTCCAATGTGCGATTTTTGTGGTACCCCTGAAGTAGCTTGAATTAACTTTGATCTCCTAAAGCCAAACTTGAATAATCGCTCTAAAGTTTTGCAATGGCTGATGAAATCGAAGGCTTTGGCGAAATTTAAAGAAACGACATCAAGTTGCTTACGTTTTTCAAATTCCTTGATCGTGTTACTGGTAAATTCTATGAGGTTTTTGATGATGATGTTTTTGACATAAATGGAATTGAAGATATTGATGTTAACCATCTATAACCATCATTTCTTGCTCCAGATTTGAAGAGTATGGTCTCACTATGGTTGTTGTCCATATTTGGGGAAATTCTGCCACCTTCAATGTCTGATTATATAGCAAGCATAACAAAATTTTTAATTTATATAATTTTTTAACGGTGAACCTGCAAAGTCATCAGTTCCATCCCCAAGGATATCTTAATTTGAAATATGGAGTGAAATACAGATACCATGCTATCGTCTTGTTTAGGTTTTCATACTTATGAATGTCTTCCTGCTTAACCGCTGATTGAAAGAAATCGGTAATCATATTTGATTTTGTTTAAAGGTCGCAATAATTGCGGAGTTTTGTCTCAAACTAACTTTCGAAATATTGGATACCCATTGCGAACTTATTCTTGCATTCTTCTGAGTAGAACTGAAGAGTGCCTTCTTTTCTATTCTTTAAATTAATGAGCTTAACATCATACCAAGGAGGATATTTACTGTAGTAATGTCGCTGCTTATTAATTCATTTTCCCAGTTTATCTGCTCAAAATACAGCTTTAAGTTATTTTATCTTCCTTTCTGAAGTTGGAATATGGCGTTCGACTCTGATAATTAATTACCTTATCCTGATCGCTTTGAACAATTATTTTATTGGATTTATGATGGACGTCATTAATAACGAATGGCGACGGTGGTTCTTGAACTTCAAATATTTCAAATATTCGTTTGTAAATATCGAATCTAAATTTTTGTCCCGGTAACAAGCACTCGACATCTGAGCTCACATATACAGGTCGAAGTTCATCTGATCTGCAACCTTGTTGATTTCCATAGTTATGTCGTAATGGGATGCTTGTATGTAGTGATCGATCACATCTATAAACCACATATTATGGTACGGAACTCATCCTCATACGGGATAGAGCACCCGCGACACAATCATTTCACATTTTATACAGTAAATTCCCAACCATTGACAAAATATCTGATGTGTTTAATGTAGACCATTTTGTTCGGCATTCGAGAGCTTTTCGCGAACCATCCTAGGTGCTGCTAGTCGGCGTTATGGTTTTGTTTCAATACTGCTTTAAAGGTGTTATTTGATGCCTCGGGCGTGATACTAAATACGTCTCAGCGACTTTCGGAATAAATCGAGGGAAGTAATTTACCATGCCGATACACTTAATAGCATTAATTAATTCGGAGTTCAAAATCGGATTTAGAACTCTTGATATTTACTGACAAGGTTAATTTTTTTGATATCGGGTGACAATCAGGTAAATTGACCGGATTAAGTTACTGGCAGTCTCGATACAGTCACCAATCAATATCTTTCTTATCATGTAAAGCGAGCAAGAGCCATGAGATGCGGTTTGATGAAAAATTCCTTATTTTACCATATGTTGGAATTTGGTTTAAGCCTGTTTGAGCCTATTTGATCCAAACGCGAGTAAAAATCCTATTGTGACAATATGATGAACCACGAGATGTTATATCGGATAAATTATGGTTCAGCTGATTTTGTTTGATATCGGCGCAAATAACTTGCATTTATTAAGGAAATCAGCGCCAATGGTTAGACATCGGGTTAAAGAGCGCTTTAACCCGATGTTTACCTCGGGCAATTTTGTGATAGGCATTACTTTTGTTCCATTACGAGCGCACCAACAGGTCGTTTATTTAGTCATAAATAACGAGTCGACTCGCTCTTTTTGTTAATTCAGTGTTGTCGATTTGATCGTTTTTTGCATTTTAGCCGACATTATATTTACACGGCGTTCGACATTTACGTGCGACTCGCTTAGATTCGCATAATACGAACATAATCTGCGGGTATCACCTTTTCTTGGCAAGAAAAGCGTGCTTCATAGTTTCTGTATGTCAGTGTGATCGTGATCCGTGTCGACGAGCTCTAAACATTAGCTGTTTTATTTTTCGTTTGAGATTCGCCTATCGATTTTGGAATGTTTGAGTGATTTGCTGAACTAGTCCGCCTCTTTGCTCAACCCTGAACTATTTGGTAAGATTAGTCGGTGCCGATCCACTGTTTTAATTTGTCGTCCGTTAAGGTTTCAACACTTCATGTATTATGCGCGAGTTGTGGTAGAGCAACAAACTCGGTGATTGCCAATAGTGCTACTTTTATTAATTCCACTAACACTCCGGATCCATAGACCGCGTACTTTTATGTGGAATTGTTTTCGTGAAGGTCCCTGATTCTAAAAATGTAAAAAAGTACCCATTTTCTTTGATTTTTAATTTGAAGGTAAATCCGCCGTTTCGGCACTGGTGGCAAATTATTCCTTTGGTCGTGTGACATATCGTTGAAATGTCTTCGAAAAGACAACAATTTTTTTGCCATTTTAAGACCACCTGAATATCTTAAGACCATTTTTGGGAGACCTTAGTCAATTCTAATCTGTGTGACTTCCTAAGATTTGTAAAAATTAAAATCTCTAATGGAAATAAGGAGCTATGTGAAAATTTTTATTTTGATGTTGAAAAGTTATGGTTTTTTACTTGTAGCGGAGATAATTCCAAACCTAAGGCCTCTGATGAATATATATTTGAATTCTGGGACTTAACGACAGTAATCAAATATATAATTATTTATTAGTCAAGTTGTACCCTTTTTGCTGTGTCAAAATATTAAAAGTTCAGCATTTTCCGCAGATGAAACCAAAATGCTTAAATACTTACAAATCCTGAAAAATATTTTGTTGAGGATCCACAGATCATAAATGGATATGCGGGACGATCGGCACTCGTGAAGTAGGATTTAGATGGACGGCTGGTTATCTCCACATTATCATATAAACTTTTCGATTGAATGTTGATGATTACTTGTTGATTGATTGTTGATCATTAAATTTGAAGGTGATAAGCTATGCTTGGTGTTAAGGTTTGCACTTCTTTAAGAACTAATGATATACTATAAATATGCAGTATACTAAAGCATACAAATATTCAATGGAAATCACTCGAAGTCATATGATAATGTCATTTTGTACTTTGTAAGTTCTTTTGTATAGCTCGAATGGCGTTACTGCCACCTACCAACTTTAAGATATTGGGACCCACGGACCCATAAAATATCAGGGGCAACATATAAATAACGTATGACATGTTAAAACACCCAGCCGCAAATTTTTTACTTGTCAGCATCGGGAATCGGACCCGCTACTCCCGAATAGTAGAGCAAACACTCAACTTACTTACCATTAAAACCGTTAATAAACAGCAAGAAGTGGCGCCACAATCACTAGAAATACATTCACCTAAGTTAACCATTTGTATGCGACCGCAAAGATGAGATTTAATCCACAAGAACAAATTTGAGTGTACACCGAACAAATTCAACGGAATTAGTCGCGATTAAACGACCTGAAATAAATCCATGATGTTGCGAAATTATTATCTTACCAAATTCATGAACCAGTACATGACGCACCATGCTTTCGAACGCTTTCGGTGTAGCTGACAAAATTGATATTAGTCTGCAGTTATCAACTGCAAACCAAAACCGACTTCCAAGTATCTGCCACGTTAATCTAGAAATGTAATTAGAAATGTCTTCTGCATCAAAATTAGTTGAACCCAAATTCCGGATTTGATGATTACTAACAACAGTATTTTCAGCAGATACAGTCGCATTGGTTGAAGTTAGAACATTTTTTTAAACATTTCGGCAATATCACGAGTACAATCAGATTCTTTTTGAATTTCTATTTACTATTTGACAAATTTATAGTGCGATGATAGCCGAGAGTTCTTTTTTTAGAGTTGACAAATGACCAACTATTTTTTTTTGATGTAACTACTTCTGTTTAAACAGTTTTTAAAATGGTCACGGCCTTGGTTAAACTATGCATGCACCGAAAAACCTATAATCAAACAAGTCTTATACTTTTTACGAAATCGATCCATAATATTTTTGGCACGACGCAACCTAATATAAAACCAACGAATTTAGGAACACTTTTAGGGTAAGCCTGATTGCCTGATCACAGCATTCAAAACATGTCACCCGAAAATCAGCCTTTTCGAAGTCCAAACATGTGGTTTTAATATCGTTAACAAATTGAGTTTTAACTAATTCTATCTAAATATATTCAGGAGAAGCAATTTATGATGTCCATGAATGATGTTCATTGAATCGTAGAAATGTGTGATCAGAACCTTCTGAAAATGAAGTGATCATATTGCAATGCTCATTGTAGCGGTGCAAGTTGGAATTAGGAGTAATATAATTCACTCCCACAGCAAAATTTTGTTAAACTCATCTAATCCGAACACAAGCGGCTTCACAATTACAAAAATCATGTAAATAAATAACTTTACTACAAAAATTGAAATTTACAGCGATCAGAACACGGCCAAGAAACCCATGTTTCGGTTAAAATAATGGCATCAAATTGATTTTCCACTACTCCTAGAAAGAAAAATCTGTTTTTGTACGAAAGCCTCTAACGCTCCGATAATTAAAAATTAAGAAAGTGTTTTTATTACTTTTCAGTAGGTTCTCAAATATGACAGAGCGATTATTATTCGTTGAGTTACTTTGCGATGATCTTCATTGACATTGGCACCTTTACTAGCACCACAATTTCTATTTTCTTTTAAATCAACAGTGAACTTGCTTTACTTGTCTCAAGTTTAACGTATTGAAGATCATAACGGAGTCAGGTTTGAAAGGTGACCACAAATCCCTTGCTGACGATTCACTGCTGACCATTCACTTTCCTTTAAGGAAAAGAAATCTGAACCAATCAAGTTATATGTGTGGCGTGATTGGTTCACTACTATACGCCCATTTCCTAATAATGATAAATTAAGGAACATTATGAGCGCTACCTGTACAGCAAATCTTAAGAAAATGAATAAAATGCGAATACGAGTAACTTCCGTCTTAAACAATACAATTTAGCATATACATAGTACTTATTTGCAACGTCTTCTTCATTTTAATTGACAAGCAAAAAACCAAAAAATTAATTTAATTCATCGCACGACAAGTTCCTGTTCCACAATGTCTCTTCTATTATCTTTACATATAAACACACATCCATAATATTGGAAAGAAGATCACAAGTGAAATTGTTTATTACTAAGATTATTTTTTTATATTTTCATCATTCTCTCGAAATGCCAAAATTCACAAAAAAGAAAACCAAACAAAACAAAAAGCATCCCATAATAACCTCGTTTTGTATTTCTTATATTTTGTTGTTGGTTTTCCAATAATCCGATACACCATATACCAAACCTCGTCTTTTCATTTATATATATCCAATATACGCCATAATTGCGATGCGATCGTTTTAGAGATATGATCCATGATCGTAAAAAAATTAAGTCGCGACTTACATTTCGGATTAGCGCATTATTTTGCATATGACGGTAATTGCGCGTGATCTGTGATCATTGAGGCGCGCGATCGCAATTTTATTTTTCCGCGATCACATGTCCGTCTATACACAAAAATAAAACTAAATGCAAGTAGATCTATATGAATGGATCAAATTTCGTTGTAAAACGATGCGCAGAAATGCAAATACTTAAATATACGCGAATGATATTTGATCGCTTACAATTCTATTGTGTATATAAAAATTTGCGATGGTGGATAATTTTTAAAATTGGATATGTAGCGAGGTCATATAAAATTACCATATTGCAAAGTAGTTTCGTGTTCAGGTACGATATGCAAGAATTAATTTTCATCGAAATTCAATACGCGTCATGTACATATATACGATGCGGATCGATCTTATATAATGTGAGTAGTGTTTTTGTAGGTTACGTAAACACACAAATTGATATTCAAATGTCAATTTTAACCTGATTGCAATACAAAAACACAATAAAAATCTGTTCTAAGCTGTCCGCAAATGTTTAGAATTTGTAATTTTAATACGGTTATGTTACTAATGGCGTACACTGATTAATTAGCTATGTGTATTTAAGTCAGGTTTGCCGCCAAAAATTTATGCGTGTATCGATCAAAAGCAAATCGCTTATTTGACATTTAACCATATCATTGCGGTCATCTCCTTATACTTATTAACCTTAAATCTAAATAGTATAAAACCAGAATTAAATGAAATAAAACCAAAATTTACGATCATCGTTACCTTGAAATGTTGTTGAAATACCTGTAGTATACTGGGTACCTTCACCAAACAACTATCGACATTTTCGTATGTGTGCCCCAATAAATTTCGTAAATTAGCTTTATGTATTGCGTGGATGTTTATATTCCAAGTGCCAGAGGTCTAAGTACCACCCTATATAATCGTATAAATTGCGCAAAATTTATTTACAAATAATTTCTCTCTTACGCGCGCGCATCTATAAAGTGGCACACATAATGTACAATTATTTTAAGATCACCGCACCATCGTGGTAAATATTTTATTAGTTAACTAACCTTCTTAACTATACATCGAATGACACCAAACGAAAAATTCGAAAAACAAATAACAATTCATTAGCAAACAATATTCATTCATGTATTTGCGCGCATCGCAAGTAAATCTATCATTAAAATAAAATTTCTTTTTATTGATTCGAGGCATGCAACATTCGAAATGAGTATTGTAGATGTAAGAAGAAGATCGAATAGAACTTATTTTATAGACCAAGTTGTATTTGATGGAATTAATATGGTTGTGGAGGTGTTTGCTATAAAAAATATATGGGAATTTAGATATTCGGTTTTCAAAATATGTGGACTAGTTTTAAACGTAACTAGCAATAGTAACAAAAGCAACGTTTTCAAGATAAAGATAATACGTGATTTGGATTATCATAATAAGAGATTATAGAGCACACTGAATCAAACCCCCATTAATGTACTAGAGAGCGGTTTAATCAACTCTGGCGGAATGAACTTGTTTGACTAGATTTTTGATCAAGGGTTTGGTGATAATTATCAACCCGTACAATAGATCAATCCATAAAGTTGAAGGCATATTTGATTCTTGAGAGGATAAGAGACCACTCCGTTCAGTAAAACAGGCTTGATATGCCCTTTGTAAGTTTAATTATATTGTTTTCGTTATATCTTTAGATGAGTTATCCAATGTATCAAGAAAATTTAAAACTCAGCAATTAAAGTCAGAGGATACATAATCAGCATTGAGGCTACATTATAGTCATAGCACATTGAATTATGAAAGACTGGTTGCACGAATTATATTTTAAACAATGTATGATACACAATTCCTTACACTGCATGATCTTTTCTGTTGTAATACCCTTCAAATGTTCTTAATGTCTGATAAGTAATAGCTAAGCCATTTGGGACAAACTAGAGAATCTAAAAAGTTTAAATTAACGATGTCCAAGTCCAAGTCCAAGACCAGGTCCAAGTCCAAGTCCAAGTCGAAATCCAAGTCCAAGTCCAAGTCCAAGTCCAAGTCCAAGTCCAAGCCCAAGTCCAAGTCCAAGTCCAAGTCCAAGTCCAAGTCCAAGTCCAAGTCCAAGATCAAGATCAAGTCCAAGTCCAAGTCCAAGCCCAAGTCCAAGTCAAAGTCCTTGTTCGAAAATGTTCGAAGTCCAAGTTCAAGATCAAGTCCAAGTCCAAGACCAAGTCCAAGTCCAAGTCCAAGTCCAAGTCCAAGTCCAAGTCCAAGTCCAAGTCCAAGTCCAAGTCCAAGTCCAACTCCAAGTCCAAGTCCAGGTCCAAGTCCAAGTCCAAGTCCAAGTCCAAGTCCAAGTCCAAGTCCAAGTCCAAGTCCAAGTCCAAGTCCAAGTCCAAGTCCAAGTCCAAGTCCAAGTCCAAGTCCAAGTCCAAGTCCAAGTTCAAATCCAAGTCCAAGTCCAAGTCCAAGTCCAAGTCCAAGTCCAAGTCCAAGTCCAAGTCCAAGTCCAAGTCCAAGTCCAAGTCCAAGTCCAAGTCTAAGTCCAAGTCCAAGTCCAAGTCCAAGTCCAAGTCCAAGTCCAAGTCCAAGTCCAAGTCCAAGTCCAAGTCCAAGTCCAAGTTCAAGTCCAAGTTCAAGTCCAAATACAAGCTCAAGTCCAAGTCCAAATCAAAGTCTAAGTCCAAGTTCAAGTCCAAGTCCAAGTCCAAGTCCAAATCCAAGTCCAAGTCCAAGTCCAAGTCCAAGTCCAAATCCAAGTCCAAGTTCAAGTTCAAGTTCAAGTCCAAGTCCAAGCGCAAGTCCAAGTCCAAGTCCAAGTTCAAGTTCAAGTCCAAGTCCAAGTTCAAGTCCAAATCCAAGTCCAAGTCCAAGTCTAAGCCCATGTCCAAGACCAAGTCCAAGCCAAAGTCTAAGTCCAAGTCCAAGTTCAAGCCTAAGTCCAAGTCCAAATCCAAGTCCTTTTTCAAGTCCAAGTCCAAGTCCAAGTCCAAGTCCAAATTCAAGCCCAAGTACAAGTTCAAGTCCAAGTCCAAGTCCAAGGCCAAGTCCAAGTATAAGTTGAAGACCAAGTCCAAGTCCAAGTCCAAGCCCAATTCCAAGTCCAAGTTCAAGTCCGAGTCCAAGTCCAAGTCCAATTTCAAGTCCAAGTCCAAGTCCAACTCCAAGTCCAAGTCCAAGTTCAAGTCCAATTCCAAGTCCAAGTCCAAGTCCGAGTCCAAGTCAAAGTCCAAATTCAAGCCTAAGTCCAAGTTCAAATCCAAGTCCAATTTCAAGTCCAAATCCAAGTCCAAGTACAAGTCCAAGTCCAAGTCCAAGTCCAAGTCCAAGTCCAAGTCCAAGCCCAAGTCTAAGCCCATATCCAAGACCAAGTCCAATCCAAAGTCCAAGTCCAAGTTCAATCCTAAGTCCAAGTACAAATCCAAGTCCAATTTCAAGTCCAAGTGCAAGTCCAAGTCTAAGTCCAAGGCCAAGTCCAAGTATAAGTTCAAGACCAAGTCCAAGTCCAAGTCCAAGCCCAATTCCAAGTCCAAGTCCAAGTTCAAGTCCGAGTCCAAGTCCAATTTCAAGTCCAAGTCCAAGTCCAAGTCCAAGTCTAAGTTCAAGTCTAAGTCTAAGTCCAGTCAAAATTTAAGTTCAAGTCCAAATCCAAGTACAAGATCAACAAAAGTCTCAAGCAAGTACTTTTGCTCGGTTGATTGGTCTCTTTTGCAAAGGCCAATTACGTTCGACGTTCTGCACTGGAATTTCTTCTCCTTTATACACTTTAAAGCGGGTGGTGCTGTTGGGATGTTCGCTATATGTGGATAAAACTGAATTACAGCAAGGCACTTCCAAACTTACGTGACCTTTGGTTTCAGTCCTAGCTCGTGGAAAAAGAGAGTCGTTTTTATACCGAAACTTGGCAGGTCAGATTACACTCACCTAAGAGTTTCAGGGGTCACTTCTTGTCTGTTTCTCCCCTCAGTAACATGCAGCATGTTTGAAATATCCCTGAAGAATTTCACATGGGTAGCTTCCTGGATATTGCGGGAGCATTTCATAGCACATCTTTCGCTACAATTATAAATTCGTGTATCAGAGTTGGTATCGACAACACCATTACTAACTGGATTGAATCACCACATCCTCGTGTCCAATCAAATTTCGCCAACGCTGACCAATTACAAATTGCCGACAGTATACAGTCTCTTAATTTGATGTATGCCCATTAAGCCGTTTTCAGTCATTGCGTAATTTCAATATGAGATCATTTAGAAGCCATCTCAGATGCTTAATACATTTCCCCGCCAAATAATCAACAAACGAATCGGAGATGATAATTCGAACCAACAGGAGGTCATCGTTTGAGGAAATCCGTTCGAGTGGCCATGTGGTCGAATCTAGATTGGAATCATTTTACTCAGCAATCAAATTGGTTAGAGCGTTGTGTTAGAGTTTTTCTAGACAATAGAAATTTCGGTCAGCAGGTCGAACCGAAGAAGAACATGTGAAATGTAATATGAGCAAGTGCAAGTTCTTCCAAACTAAAGCTTATCATTTAAGGCATGTTGTAGTTGAATCTGGAATCCGATCATCATCCGAGATGTCCCGAGCAACAAATATAAAAAAACTGCAAGCTTTGATTGAAAGGTTAATTAAACGCGTTCCAGTTTGTCCATACTATCAGCGTAACTGTACACACTTGATAGCGACAGATACTTCCTGTCACGGAATAGGGGCAGTGATTTCGCATATTTAACCTGATGGAAAGAAGTATCCCATAGATTTTTTATCGAAGATGCTTGATGATCATCAGAAGAAACATAGTCAGATTAATTAAAAGCACTTTCGATCAGCAATGGCTGTAAAAAGTGTCACCATGGCAGATAATTTATTCTGGTGATGGATCGGAAGCCTCTTCTATCACTCTTTCACGCAGAAAAAAGCTTGATGATTACGACAACCAATCTTTCCCAGCGTTAGGCTGTATGTTTCATGAGATTCCAGTATCAAATCAAGTATAAATGGCAATGCCGATACACTTTCACAACTTACCGTTGGATGTGAACTTTAATCATGAAGAGTGTGCGTGTCTAGTGAATGAGGAATGTCACGAAATGTTGGAAGAATTTCCTCTGTACAATAACAAATTGATAGTTAGAGATTCCATTCTAGCAAGCAACCAATCATTTGTGAATGAAGAATGGCCAGACTCTGTCCATAATCGAGATCTTCATAAATTTTATGTAAGAAGAAAATCCGTCTCTGTTTTCAATAATGGTCTTTCGCTTTCTTTTCTGCCCTGTTGCATATTGGCCATTACAGAATTGTTGGAATGAAGCAGCTAGTTTTGCTAGAAACAATTGAAAAATGGAGATTGTATTGATCACGCGAAACTGATGTTCGTGAGCGATAAACTTCACTTCAGTGAACAAAGTTCATTGTTGACCAGTCTGATTTTGTGGCAAATTTCTCATCTGGTACGAAGTGGATTCAGGGAAAGATGCTTGGCAAGGTGGTATATAGTGTAATTACACAGAATGGTTTGGTGCGACGTCTACAAAACCAAATACGAACCGGATTCTGATCCATTTTCAACATCAATTATCGAGCGAGGTTTCTACAGCCAGTCGTGGTCTGGTCAAGAGAGAATTTCATCAAAATAAGGAGGGAGAAAAATATTTTGTTTGCTAGCCATAGTTGTTCCTTTTTCTGTAGCAAAATCTAAGCTCAAGACTCACAAATACAAAGACAGGGTTTATCCATGTTTTGGAAGTCGGAAATTGGCCGGGTTAAACTAAATTTAAATCCACAGTTAAGTGGATTCTCTTTTGGTAGTACGCGCAGTATTTGCTGAAACAGAATTAGGTAAAAATGGAAATTGCACGCAAGTTTGAACCGTTAAAATCTTTGTTATTGTGTGTACGGCTTAAACCTGTGAATGAAGGCAGGTGCTCCAGTATTATTTTTGTATCCTACCCAAAATGGCGAGTTTGTGACTTTGAAGAGCATAAAATATTTGCATAGTTCACGATGACTGGCCAGTTAAGCTGATCTGCTTTTACATAATCATGCGAATACTTCACATATTGTGAGAGTTTCAACTCAAATCACGTTACTTTATGATTCATACATAATTCTAGGTATATTGGGGTGATCTAATGTTTGTTGTGGTACTTATCATGTTTATTGGCCTTGTCTATAATGACAACTTATACGAAAAATAATAATAAAGACAATAATTAGGAAAAATCACTCCACATGTTCTTCCGTAGATGACTAATTTGTCTATACCACATGAATGCCCTATAAAACTATATATTCTTAGTGAACCGACCTAAGGTAATATAAAGGGTGTTTTTTTAGGAGGTTTGTTTTTCCGATAGATGTCGTTTTATTTTATGACAGTTGTTTTGACAGCTCAAAGTGGCATTTCTACTCAGTATTGTTTGGCAAATCATTATGAATAGGTTAACTCCAGAACAACGTTTTCAAATCGTGGAAATTTATTTTCAAAATCAGTGTTCAATTAAAAATGTTTATAGAGCACTTCGTGAATTTTATGGTGCACATAATCGTCCGTCAGAGACCACCATAAAGAACGTAATTACCAAATTTCGGTCTACATTCACTCTTTTGGATGCCAAGCCACCGACAAGAATGAGAAGAGTTCGTACAGAAGAAAATATTGCTGTCGTTGAGGCCAGTGTCGAAGAAAACGACAATTTATCGATTCGTCGTCGTGCTCAGCAAATTGGACTTTGTCCATCGACTTTATGGAAAATTTTACGTAAAGATTTGGGTTTGGTGCCATACAAAATTCAATTGGTGCAAGAATTAAAGCCACACGACCATCGTTTGCGCCGTGAATTCAGTGATTGGTCGTTAAATCAATTGAACGAAGATCCATTTTTTTACCGTAAAATTCTCTTCAGTGATGAGGCGCATTTTTGGTTAAATGGATACGTCAACAAACAAAATTGTCGCATTTGGAGCAAAGATAATCCACACGCCGTTCTAGAATTACCAATGCATCCTGATAAATGTACTGTTTGGTGCGGTCTATGGGCTGGTGGGATCATCGGTCCATATTTCTTTAAAAATGAGGAAGGACGACGCGTTACCGTGAATGGAAATCGATACAGAACCATGTTAAATGAGTTTTTGTTGTCAAATCTTGAAGATATGGATATGAATGAAATGTGGTTTCAACAAGATGGTGCCACTTGCCATACAGCACGTGAAACAATCGACTTATTGAAAGAAACTTTCAACGACAACATTATTTCGAGAAATGGTCCGGTGAATTGGCCTCCGCGTTCGTGCGATTTGACGCCACTCGATTACTTTTTGTGGGGATACGTGAAGTCATTGGTTTATGTGGATAAACCTCAATCGATTGACGCTTTGGAAACCAATATTCAACGTGTCATTGCTGACATACGCCCTCAAATGCTTGAAAAAGTGCTGGAAAATTGGACCTCCAGAATGACATTTGTGAAAAATAGTCGTGGTAGCCATATGCCAGAAATTGTGTTTAAATGTTAAATGCCAAAAAATTATCTACCAAATAAAAAAAAATTTTGGTCATTTCATAATTTTATATGTGTTTTATTCAAAAAAAAAATCGGCAACCTCTTAAAAAAACACCCTTTATTATTAAAGTGACTAAAATTCTTCCTACAAACAGACACAGGAAATCAAAATGAACCTGAAATCACCTGACTGAATCTAATCACTATGTATATAGTTCCATAGATTGAAAATCTCACGTCACCGCACCTAATAAAAATCTATGAGCCATATCACCAACAAACACACAAAAGACGTACACAACAAAGCCCTAAATGTACATCAAATATTTATGTAAATTTTTTATATATGCACAACACATATATTATGTTTACATAAGCATATTTATGACAACCAGAAATTATATGTGTTAGGCGGACATTTTTAATGCGCGCAGCAATAAATTTTAAAAGTATGTTCGCGCACACACCATGCAACCTTTGGTTGAAAAGAAAACAATGCTGGAAGTTGCATTGAATTTTCTTGAAAAATGATAAAAATGTTTTCTTCTTCTTTTCATTTACAACGACGAGTGGCTATAATTTTATGGAAACGGAACAACTTTCTCGCATATTTCATCTCGTTAAAATGGTGATAATAAAACTAAACTTGAGAAGATGAGACTCGGGAGATGCGCGCGACATGATAAATAAACAATAAGATGGTGTACAACAACAAATTGAATGCAATTTTAGTATCATTTTGAATTTTTTAATTATGTTCTTTATGTACCATTGAGGAAATTATGATTATGGGTATTTAATGTAAAAAAAAGAAGTCATAAAATACATAAAAATAAGGTGAGAAGATGTCACTGTGCTCGATGATTAATAGATTTTGTCGTTATTGTTCCACCGTACATTAGGTCTCTTCTAGCATGCCATAAAAATAAAAGTAGTTTTTGGTTGAGTTTGAATAATTGTGGGAAGAGTTTTAACAGACACCACAGAGTGTATATTGGTGATGGCAAGATGGTGTCACCTAATTTAATTAGCATACAAGCGGCGTGCACTTATTACTAAATTTAATTTTATGGTACTATGTGTTCTAGTAAATAAAAAGTTTTATTCGAAAATTAATACATGTCAACGAAAGCAACGGTCTATCCCAAATTTACATATTTTGTTATGCAGGTCTTTAAGAATAACGAAATCTTTACCATTAGGTAGGTGGAACTTGTTCAATTTGATCTTTAAAATCGATCTGAACCCTACATAAGTAATAAACAATTTCGTTTGGAAATCGAGATCGCTTAATAGCTGGCAAAAGTCGTTTTGTGCAGAACAAGCCAGGTATCTAGCGAGCATTTTATCATAATTAAGCAAGGTGGCTGCATCTGTAGTATCGCTAAACCGAGTTTTGAGTTGATTATACTCTTTGAGTTGAGAAATGCTTGTTCATGATCGTGTTTAAAATTAAATTCAGTTCGAATTAATTTCAACAGCATTTGATAGTTTTGGCACTATGAAAGTGCTTGGTCAAGTAACTTAGTACGGAGAGAAGAAATTTTTTGTTCTTGATCGTGTTTAAATTTAAATTTAGTTCAAATTAATTTAATTTGCATTTGAAATTAATTCTCGTTATTGTGGTAGAGCAACAGTGTTTGCTGAGGTAGTTAGTACGGTGACACGAAAATTATTGTTCATGATCGTGTTTAAATGTAAGTTCAGTTCGAATTAATTTCATTTGCATTTGAAATTAATTCTCGCTGTTGTGAGAGTGCAACACTGTTTGGTGAAGTACAGTACGGTGTCCACAAAATCATTGTTCACGATCGTGTTTAAATTTAAATTCAGTTCGAATTAATTTCATTTGCATTTGAAATTAATTCTTGCTATTGTGATAGTGCAACAGTGTTTGGTCAAGTACAGTGCGTTGTCCACAAAATTATTGTTCACGATCGTGTTTAAATTTAAGTTCAGTTCGAATTAATTTCATTTTCATTTGAAATTAATTCTCGCTATTGTGATACAGTGTGGTGTCCACAAAATTATTTTTCATGATCGTGCTCAAATTTTAATACAGTTCGAATTAATTTAGTTTGCATTTGAAATTAATTCTCGCACTAAAGATAAAAAATACAAAGTAAATAAAAATAATCAGCGTTAAAAATTATTGTAATAAATATTATTAAAAGGTGTCACCACTTTCGTTGCCAATAGTGTTCCCTTTTCTTGACTTAATTTTGTATAATATTTGCTTCTATTTTGCTAGTGCATTGCTGCGTCGATTTTAAAGACATGAAAACAAAACTAAAAATGTTAATTCGTGTAAAAATTTAAAAACAAGGCGTTTAACCCCCTGCGTGGTGCTTCGCTACCATGCCTAAAGCGCAGTTGTCTACTTTGTTTATTACACTATGATACACTGTCAATTTATTTGTTAACCTATCGTTGGTACTCGACAATAAAGAAAAGGAAATTCTGCTGGAAGTGGTCTGTACAAATCCATTTGCCATATTCCCATTCCAAATGATGCAAGTAGCACTACTAATACTGGGATGGGAGACGAGATGGTCTCAATCGGATATTGGTATTTTATGTGGTCTTGCTTTCCTTAAGGTTTACTGTAAGGCATATTTGGTCAAATTGTACCGGTCTTTGTTGAACTGACAGAAGTATATGTCTTCTGTCAGTTCAACAAAGACCGGTACAATTTGACCAAATATGCCTTACAGTAAACCTTAAGGAAAGCAAGACCACATAAAATACCAATATCCGATTGAGACCATCTCGTCTCCCATCCCAGTATTAGTAGTGCTACTTGCATCATTTGGAATGGGAATATGGCAAATGGATTTGTACAGACCACTTCCAGCAGAATTTCCTTTTCTTTATTGTCGAGTACCAACGATAGGTTAACAAATAAATTGACAGTGTATCATAGTGTAATAAACAAAGTAGACAACTGCGCTAGTTAAAAGAAAAACCTTTGTATCTTTTGTTCAACGAAACTGCCCACGAATCCTCTTTTTTAATCAAGAGTTCTATATAAGTTCAACTATGTAGAAGGTATGTGGTGACCGCCGCTGCTTTAAATTCCACAGCAAATTTTTTTCTTCCAAAAGTGACTTGTACTAGAATTATTTTCCATGTGCCAAGGACAATGCGCATTTCATTAAAAGATTGAAAATATGATGGTGACACCTCATCGGTGTTGGCGGAAAATTTTAGCCTTTAAAATCAGTTTTAAATAATTCCACACCATTTCATGAAAAATGTTGGCATCCATTTGTAATTACCGGATCATTGTGAAGCCTGAGTAAGAAGATAAGAACTTTATAAATAAATTCTTTACGTTGCAATTCCTATATCTCAAACTAACATTTTTAATAATAAGTAATCGATATTTAAGAGAGAGAGAGAGAGAGAGAGAGAGAGAGAGAGAGAGAGAGAGAGAGAGAGATAGAGATAGAGAGAGAGAGAGATAAATGAGACTAACCAACTTGAGGATGAAATACAGAGAGTAATGATGAATGAAATGTGCACTATACATGTAAGAGGAAATGAATGTAAGGTGCATGGAATAATGAAATTCAGTGTTTGTATGACAGAAAACGGAAAGCATTGAATGGGTTCAGTAGATGTTTATGGCATGAATGTAAAATAGATGCAAGAATGAGACAATGAATGTATTAGATAACAGAGAGAATGGAGGTGCTTTTCTCAAATGATGATTGATGTTAGCAGTCATTTGAGTGTTAGGTCTAAAATATTATTACCTGATAATGAAAGTGAATTGCTGACCGAAATTGGTATGGAATTTGAATGGGATGAGTTCCGAGGGGTTTAAAAACATCCAAATCTACTACCTGCGAAACCAACAAAGTGCGAAATAAAAAACGATTGGTATAGATTACAATTAGAAGCCAAAGTAGCCTTGCATCGAATTCTCATCAAGTATGGATGAGTATTCAAGTACCGGAAAAATGAAAGTAAAGCAAAGTGACTCCTATTCCAAAATAGAAAACTGGCAAAACATCACCAAAATGTTCTCATAAATGATGCTGGTACTTTGTGTAATGTTATAGGGATTTTAGGCGATAGGTTCTGGTTGTTAGGTTGGATTTTGCCTTCATAAAATATTTTTGGTCTACCAATTTTCATAGTGGTGTTGATATTAGTAGAAATTTTGAGAAAATGCCTGATGAAAAGTAAAATCATGAATTAAATTTTTATCCATGGCCGACAATCTGAACTGAAACGATACGTCCATCCCAATTGGTTCACAGTTTCTTGAAAGGGCAGTTGCACTACAAAATTTTCAAACCAAGCTCGCTTTTTTTTACCACGAATAGAACTCATGTAGACTATTGCCAATATTCATTATTTTTTGGAGTAATATTGAATATTGACGTTGGTCTACGTGAGTTCTATTCGTGGTTCTCAATCAGCATGGATTTATACACTTTCGCTCATATGAGATCGCCCTACATAGAACTAGTAAAATGATATTTTCTCGAGTAATTTTTGGTAGTAGATTTCAATTCCAAACAATATTTCGATTGCGTTGGTGTGATTAAATTTATTGGATGAGAATTTTGTAATTTTTTCCAATCCGATATTTCGAAATAATAAGTAGAGAGCTTCCATTTTGAACATTATTTTGCTTTATAACCTTTAAAACACTTGACATTACTACGAAGGTAGGTCTACATTTTGTGTACGATTTGGTTCTATCGGCCTTAAAATCTGAATTTTAAAGTGCATCTGAACAAACTCGCCGTCATCGAGGAAAGTTAATCGCTTTTTCACTTGGTTCGCATGGGTTTTAATTTCTCCCACGTCCAATTAAGTTTCGATTAGCACAAGACTTTACCAACCCGCATCTCTTCTGATTATAATTCCGAGAGACCATTTTCAATTAATATTGCAAAAAAACATTGACCAACACTGGTAAGGACGCATCGAACTCTTTCCACTATGCGCCATGGTGCTGATTGAATTGTTGCTCAATTTTTGAATCGCGTTCTAAAGGCTGTACCAAGAGCAAATGAAGATGTTCTAGCGATGTTTAACGATTCGATGAATTTTCCAGCCTAACCATTCTGATGTACGCTGCTCAAACGTTACTGGTAGCTACTTTGCTGTATCAATTGCGTAACACTCGTCGATGCAGTTTGCGTTTTCCAAACTCTCAAAGACAATTTCATCATTTGGTTTCTCGTGACCAGCGATTAATCGCGAAATGAAATTTGCGTATGCAGAGCTCTCGGTGTCCACGTATTTGACTGCCTCCGACAATGAAAACGTCAATGAATGGACGTACCTACAGCTCCACTTATCATTGCGTTGAAACGCAGTTTAGACGAAATTACCCTCAATTGGTGTTGATCGTCAGAAATTTGTTTATGATTTGTCATCCATCTTCACTTGCAAGAAGGCGTAACGTAGCTTCGAGCATATTTATTTCAACCTTTTAAGTAGATACTTGTTTGGTTCCAGTGTCTCGATCAACCCTGTTGAATAATCGGCACAAATATGAATACGCCCGTCCTTCCTTCCTACGGCTACTAGCGGTGCAGCGAAATCCGTGATCGATCGGACTATTACTCCTAAAAATTGTAACCTCTTGAGGCCATTTTCGATCGAATGGCACCACGCGTCTATTGCGAAAGATTGACTGTGTTCCCGCCTTCAGTTTTAAAGATGCCTTCATTTTGTTGTACAACCCCAGTGAATCAATGAAGAGCGGTCAAAATTTTTCCTTAATTTCAATGAACACGATCCATAGGTCCAGCAATGTTTGCTTCGTAGCAATGTTTTCTTGGTCGTGCAATTCAATTTCGTGTCGTTAATTTTCCAACCATATTAATTGGATCCTCCGAGCCACTCATTGCTTATTTTTCGTACGCAGCCAATGACAGCGATCCTAGCAGCTTCCAGTTCTCGTCGGATATAATCGTCCTGTTAGTGCCCACAGCAAGGATTTGACGTGAATTGATGTTTCATTATGCTCCATGAAAGCGTCTTGTTGATGCAGGTGACTTACAATAACCTGCCTTGTAGTCGACCTGATTGCAATGAAAACATTCTTTTTCGCGAAATGTGCAATCATTGTGGAAATGATAGCCGTGTTTCATGATACCCATTCACCCGGATCAGTTCAAATTTTATATGAAAAACTAAATCCAAATTTTGTTTCAGATCACAAACTTGTATTTGAAATCTAGTAAGCGTCTTTGTATGGTTTCACGAAACATGAACGGAACCGGATCAGATCAAGCGGCAAGAAATATAAATGTATTTTGTTCCAACAGCCAACCAACAAATCGAAAAGTCCCTCCGACCAATCTAATTAATTTCAGCAGAAATTGTTATTCATTAAATGAAAAAGAAGAAACTGGTGAGATTACATGATGGAATCTGTGGGAGTGAAGTCATTCTTCAATGGATACTTTTACACCAACAGGAAGCTAATAAAATAGCCGATATACTTGCAAAACTGGGTTGTATGATTAAGGATGCAACTGAGTATGAATTCGCATGTATGCAAGAGAACGATCGACTTCGTATGTCGATCATTGGAGAAAATGGAAGAACAAATTAGTTGAAAAATGCCAGGTGAAAGGCAAGAAGTACTTTGAGTTGGCCAATTATCCTTTAAGGTAATCTTGCTACTGAATGAATTTGGAACGAAATTGAAAAAACCCAATTTGATTGAGAATGAAGTTTATGAAAGCCGTTTGATTGTAGAGGGCCTGAACGTGGTTCAATGTGTGAAAGTTGAATAAAAATAAAACAAAAATTTTTGAAATTTGAGACTGGGCCACATGGCACCAAATTTTTCGAACAAATGCTACATAATTAAAAAAAAGCTTTGTTGGTACTCGATTTCTCGACCACTTTTTGAACTCATTTTTACGGATCGAAGCTGTTTGAAAAGACATTTAAAAACATTGGAAAACTCAAATATTCGAGACATCATGAGTTTTCATGACTTCCATTTTCTACTTCGAGATTAATGGCTCTTTTGAGGTTTTTGATTCCAAAATCGCAATTTTTTTCGAATATTCTGCTTAGTTCCCAAATACTTTGTGGTTGGTTCAGGATAACCAGTTCCCTCGAGAAACCCCAAAAAATCATCAGAGGCCATTAAATCTGGCGAACGAAGTGGAGAAGCGAAATTTGAATAATTTGAGATTGTGCGGTCATCGAAAAGTTCATAAAAAATCGCCATTGTCGCTCTTACAGTATTAGCTGTTGCTCCATCTTGGTGGAGCCGCGTTATTCAAAACCACCGGACGTAAAAAAAATTCTAACATGGAAAGCCTAAAGATGGTTTGTGGATGCTCACTTTTATTTTCGTTTTATTTAGATACAAAATGGATAAAAAATTTCTGTAAAACAACAACAGAATTCTCTTTTGTAAAAGTGCTGCCACTTGTGGCGAGTAGTGTAATCAAAAATAAGATTTTCCTGTCTTATCCAGCAGTTTTAATGGGTTTTTTTTATTTTTTCAAATTTGATCATAAAATTTATTTTTATAAAGTTTGGGTTATTTTACTAATGTGTTGTTTTTTTTTTCTATTTGCAGGTATGCGAAGACTTTAGAATAAAATAAGAATTTGGATAATTTTAGTAAATATCGCGAACAAGGTAAAATTAGTCCAATACAATTTTAATTTCTTAAAATTAGGAGCTTCTAAGCATTACATAATCGTTTCTAAGGTACGACACGTCTTGACTTAAATTGAAGGAACTATTAAAAGACAGCAACATTGTAACTCAAAGTTAATATACGTTAAGTCATCTGCGTACATTCACCGGTGAAAATTATTAATTGAAATTGTATACCGTCACTTAATTGTTTGTAAGGGGGGAGTACATAAACAAATTATTAATTATAATTAACACGGAAATAATTAAATTACCCAGACAAACGTGTAAGAAAAAACATCTAAATTAATTTTATTATCGTCAAGTCGCAATCCGTGTACGTATAGGAAAATTGATATCATCTCAGACTCACATTATTTTGTGCATTGTCATTTTCATCTATGTACGTACATACCTACATATGTATCTATGCACTTGATCATTATGACTTGTTCAGACGCACCATATCATCCATCAAGGCACGAAGAATGTATATTCATATTTATAAAAATAAAAAAACATTAAAAAAGAAAAGTAAACTTCCTCATTTTACATCTGCAACCATAAAATAAAATAAAAACAAAAGAACATAGTAAGAAAAAAATCGCGAAAATACACATTTTCCCATCATCGCGCGATGTTGATCTTACAATTAAACAGTCATCTGAGTTCATCCATCACACTGGATGAGAGATTTTCTTTATTTCTGTAAATTTTCAACCTTTGCTAATTACTTCCTTATATGATCGCGCGCGGCATAACCATTATTTTGTTTTGTCTTTTTTAGACAACCATCACAATAAAATAATTTACTTGTGAAAAAATTTCCATTTTGTGTATATGCAATCGTTAAAGATCGCAACCATCCTTCTTTGTGGTTATTTACATAGAAGCACGATCTCCGATCGATCGATACATATAACCGGCACAGTTCATTTTGAAAGTGAAAGTTATACATATGATGATCAAATGCATGCATATAAATATTTATACTTTTCACAAAATCGTTTTATTATTAATTATAGTTTTTCTTGACGATCTAGTCTAACGCCATCTAATTACATAGTTCCTCGTATTATGTGCGATCGTTGGCGTACTCATTTTTCTCAGACACTTCATTTCCCCAAAAAAAAAAAAATATTTTTGTTCACATGAAATTTAATAATTTTGTATAGGATTTTTAAAAAGCAGTGATTGATTGATCGCGTACCTATAATTATTTGTAATCGATCTTTTGATCGCGATCAATCAACCAAAATACAATATATTTTGGAAAACAAAAATGTAAAAAATACTTTTTGTTTCATCTTATTTTTAATAACAGTTATAATATCTCTTTGATTGAAAGTTTAATTGTTAAATTGTAACAGGTACATTATTTTTGAAGATCATGTATGCGTACATATTGTGATCAATTTGGCCGGTGTTGCCATATCTGACATTGCTAAGGATCATGGATATGTTTAGAATTGACAGATGAAAGTTATCCATATATAAATAATTGAAGATCGCGATTATTGTTGTATCCAAATGCAAATGAAAATAACTGTAGTTTCCAATGTAAAAATAATCAACTTTTCGCTTCTGTCAAAAAATGAAAATACCTGTCCATAAAAAGTCATTCGCAACAACCAAACAGTTAACATTGACTTCCTCCTAATTGTAAATCAAAATAGCATATATCAGGGTACTCGTTACACAACAAATCAACCAAATTCAAACAAAAACACAGAAAATACAAAATGTAATTCTTGTGATATAAGACAACGACCGTTTTGAAGATCAAGATTAAATTACAGCGAGAGTTATACAATTGAATTAAGTTACAAGTGCCAAGAAACAGTTGAGGAAGTATCTCGCGCACACAGCAATTAAAACATAAATTGTCTTCCCGGTTCTAACCTCTAAAATTCGACCAATTAAAATCTTTGAAATCGAGTTTATACGAAATTAATGTAACGAGAGAAAGAGAGATGGAATGTTACTAACAGGTTACAAAAAACGCTACTGTCACCAATTTCCAATTGTTTTGTCATTCAAAAAATCCATAAAAATTATTTTGTTTTTGTAATTTAATGTTACGGTGCGCCTTTCTTAAGAATGCTATTTCTTCTTATGTACGATTCTAACGTATTGAGTGCTTGTTGCTTGAATGTACAAAATTTAATTAAATTACTGTACGAAAGTCCAGGAAATGACATCGAAATGTCTGTAGCTGGTTGTGTTTTTTTCTAAATCGCGATACTCGACTTGTTGTTTGTGTGGCCAAGACAATAGGAAAAGTGCTTATAATTCAGTAAGTCGCCACCGCACCGTAAGGTGTGTACTTATGCTTATGCGATACATTCTCCCACTCTAACCGCATGGTATAAGTACTTTCATTTTTCAATTGATAAAATTTTTATGTACGGTTAAATTTTGTCAATCATTTGCATTATATTGAAAAACTTAAAGACACTCTATAAGTCTATACAATAGAAGTCTCACTTTTCGTCGATTATTGGATTTCGTTTAGCTAGATTTTTTGGAGTGTGGCGTTCGAAATATGTTAATTGGATATCGTAATGGTCAATTATATTTGGTCAACACTTAATTGTAATTATGAAATGTGTTTTTTTGTGTTAAATTGAATTTAATTTGTGTTTAGGTGCGCACGTTTATTTGACATTTTCACTTTTTAATTATTATGGTTTTGAATAATTTGGGTTTTTATTTATAGTTTAGTGAAATTGAAAGGTTGCTCGTGGGAATTTTTTTTTTTTAGTGTGATACAATCAAAATTAGGGGTATTATGGAGTTTCCAGATTCAAATAGTGCGTTAAGTGGCTTTCATATTTATAGACTCAGCTGAATAACGCTAAAAATAATAATTAGAACCTGTTGGGATTTCTGTTGAAGATCACTTGTGATAGTCAATATTCAACCTAAGTTGAAATTGTTTACAATTGGTCAGCATCCCCCAAGTCGATTTTAATTTTCCAGTTTTTTGGCTGTTAAAATTATAATTTTTACCTAATATTAATGGAACAAATAAGTATATGCACTTAGTGCATTAGCAACATTTTTGTGGTCAAAAAAAAATTCACGCTAGTTCTGTTGCTACCCGGAGCAGTGTGAACCTGCTGTAGCAACTTGAGTTGTTTTTCTGTGCTTAACATATATGGTGGCTGTAGTGATGAACGTCTTGCCTGTTTACTTCAGTAGTTGATGCCCTTAGATTCCTTTGTTGATTTTGAATTGACTCTTTAAAGGCTTCGATATCTGAGTTGAATTGTGAGCTTGATCTATGATCATATGATCACTCAAATTAAATTGTGGCATGAATGTGAATGGTTCTCCTTTCAACACACACCTTGGATCTAGCGCTAGGATTCCCTCAAGAGAGATGAAGATGGCTTGGTGTACAGTGGAATCTCTACTAGTGGAATTTTGATCTCGAATATGACTGTTGCCTCAATTTATATGGCTTTGACGGTGATTATTTTATAGATGGCATCTATATTCTCACTTCGGTATGGCATAACCTGATTTGGTTTTAAGATACGAATGATTTGTTTGACTTGCTCCTGAAGTTGGTGGGAATTATGATCAAGGTTACGAGTGTGACTTGATGGACTTCAGTGATGGTGCTCATTAGTTTCATCAGCTCCAGCATAGGTTGTTAGAATTTGATTGTCTGCCTTGAATTTCAGGGTTATTTGCTCATGGGTGTATTTCATGATGTTGATAGTTGACACTAACATGGACATCTGGTTTTGTAATAATTCGTTGCGGTTGCAACAAAAATTGTCCATAGTTGACGAGCAGCGTTCCCAAGCTGATTTAGTTTCAGCTCAATCGGATTGAGGTTATATATTAGGTTATGATTCTCCATTCTCCATTGATTAGACTTGCTTGACCAATTTTATCAAGGTAGATCAGGATGAGAGGAGAATTTCGATATATTGTATCTTGTTGGTATTTCTGCTGCTATTAGCCCTAATACAGAGATTAATGCGATAGTGTGAAGCAGCAGCATGGACTTGATGCTTGCTCTTCCCACCCGTTTATGTTGTTTTGTGCTATTGTTGGCTTCAACTGCGTCTGTTTGGGTATTTGTCGCCTACATCTTACGCTAGTTCGTGCTGATTGCGCCTTTGTCGTTTCTCTATAGTATCAACTGGTATAGCTTTATCTTGGGTTCTCAGCTTTAAACACATATTTATGCTTACTCCATCGTAACAATCCTCTACGAGTGGTTGTTGTATTGTTGAGCCGGTGTGGAGCAGGTCATTTAACGATATTCTATTTGACGTATTTGCTGAAACGTCAAAGACTGCTCTGAGCTTGGTTGTTGAGCTAATGCAATCATCTTTGATTACTGCATAGTGTATTAGAAAATAGTTTCTACTTGCATCATCACGTTGATTTATTTATACCACATGATGAAATCGTCGATTTTAAATGGAAATCCGGATGCATTTTCTAATCTTTCGTATTCTTTTGAAAGTGCTCTTCGCATCTTTGTTCATCAGTGCTAAGTTACCGTTCTACGTGACCTTCTTTAGTTTCCTAAGATTTATTTAGCTGATTTTCTAATTCGATATACAATATCATAGATTTTATGTGGTGATGTTGGATACTTGAGCTTTTAAATTTTCCGAACACGATCCAATATACGAACTTTGTGTAATAATCCGCTCGAAGCAACATGTCTATGCGGCCCGGTGTGTTATAATTTGGATCTGCATGCTCAAGGTTGTTTAGATATTCCCAGCCTTCGGTTTGTATTCGTTGTTCTGATTGCAATGCCGTGAGTTTTTGAAATACTAAAACATCTAAGTATAATTCAAATTGACTCGGTAATGAAAGTTGCTTCAGATCCTTGGTCAATCACGACTCTTAACGTAGCGTAGCTTCCATTATTATTAGCGAACCATTGCTGTCGCTAACACTACCTGTTCTTTATCGTGATCTACGTTGGTTACTAGTTTAAAAAAATTTATTTCACCTGTGCTCGTGGTTTGTACTTGCTGTATGCAAAATGTTATGATGTATCCCATTACAGATATGCGCCTATACCGTGGACATTGGTCTAATGTATGGTGCATCTAGCAATAGATGCAAATATCGCATAGGCTTCCGGCTTTGGTTGTGCGATTGATTTTTAGGGCTATCTAATGCTTCGAAGGACTTGCAGCGGCAATAAACTTCAGAAATTCTTCGGTTTTCCGAAATTCAGTGGGGTCCTGGAGCGGACTTTCATATATTCGTCGAGATTCATTGTCCAATTTCTTTGATAATGTGATAATTAGAAATAAATTCCAAGGTTCGACGTTTATTTCTAGGCTTCTGATCGTCAGTATGCTCTCATTTGTTGTGTCGTACAAAATACAAATTGTGGCTGACGATTCTAATTGATGATTGGTTTAGTAACGTATTTAGGTAAGCTGATATAATCAAGCGTTTGTTGTTGTAACTATTGTTGAAGATATGCCAGGCCATTCTAAAATTATCAAAACGTGGGAATTTCATGCGGTTTCAGCTTAGTTCTGATGTTAAGCAATTGATAGCTGATGTTCCTTCTATCGCAGTGTTTATTTCAATTGTGATCTTTGTGTAATACTCTTTTAATGTCTCATAATCTCCTCTTGTGATGTATCCTAGCCTCTCATGGTCATCGTCGCAAGCTCTTCATGACTATCAATTATTTGATTCTACGCTGCATCTACTGTTTGGAGAATTGTATAGCTTGCTTACCTTGTTTTGCTTCCAAGACATTTATTGCCTTCGCTTTCTCTCTGTACAATTTCCTCATTTTAAAATCCTGTCTTCGTAGCATGTGGTCTAACTTTTCATTAGAATCGTCTGGCTTGGGAGTAGGAACTCCAGGTTGACGCCACTGTGGCTCATTGGCTGGTGTATGGATGATCTTTATTGATTGGTGGATCAATATTTTAGATTTGTTCATTCGTTTTTACAAACTCTGTGTTTTCAATTGTTCTATCTTCGTTTCCAAATATGTTCGTAATAATTGAACTAATTTTCCTCTAACTATGTCTTGTTGATCAAGTAAGTTATCCATTATGGCCGGTTGTTTTGTGACAGTTAATTAGTTATACTCGGTTTCACTGGTTGTTGTATAGCGCTTGATTAAGGTTGAGAACTTCGCTGGTTGTTATTTAGTTTGGTTTTTTATGGATTAGTTAGGAAGAAACTTTCCCATCCGCACACGCACAAGTATGATAATTTATCAATGCATACATCGGTGCCAATGATACCTAACTTGTTAGACGAACCCACTCAAACTTTCCGGAGCCTCTTTGCCAACTTAGCCAATCTCTCGCCAATCAATAAACACATCCTGTCAACACAGACTCGATTAGGTACAGTGGATACCCTCTAAGTTTAAAAGTAATGAAAATCTTTTCCATGGTCAGTGCTTGTAAAATCGACTTCCGTGCTGGAAATTTTTTAAAAAGCCTACTAACTTTTTTAATAGTTTTAAGATTTCGTTGATGCCATCTCGCGGTCCACGAATCCGTACCGTTTTTACTACTAGAGTCTGTGATATCAGGATTATCTCCGATTGGAAATTTTTATTAATAGGGCTTAATGAACAACGTGCTAACGGAACTTGAATCCTAATCTACGAAAAGGCGTGATTTTGTGCGAAAATGGTAAACGACCATTACTATATTATTTGCGCTCAAAATATAAAAATGCGTGACAAAATTTCGGTAAGGCTCGAATTTAACAAGCATCTGAGGTATTCATGGATCCTAAGTTCAAATCTCTGGAAAGGCGCGTTTATGGCCGTTTACCATTTTCAATCAAACTCAAAATACGAATACAAAAATTCGTAGGAAATTTTCAGTTTTGGTTAGAAAGTTCCAATAAAGATACCTGGATGAGCAATTTAGAATCCTATTTGAGGTACTCACGGAGCCTGAACTCAAATCTCCGGGAAGGTGTGACAATGGCCGTTTGCCATTTTCACTCAAACCCAAAATTGAATTATAAAAAATCATAACAAATTTATTGTTCTGGTTAAGAAGTTCCAATCAGGGTCTTTAAATGAGTAATTTATATCTTGTTTGAAGTGCTCACGGAACCTGAGTCTAAATCTCTGTGAAGGTGTGTTAATGGCCGTTTACCTTTTTCACTCAAACTCGAAATAGAAATGCAAAAATTCATAGATAAATTGCTGCCTTAGTTAGAAAGTTTCAACCAAGCTAGCTAGATGAACATTTTAGAAACTATTTGAGGAACTCACGGAACCTTAGTACAAATCTCTGGGAAGACATGTTAACGGCCGTTTTCCATTTTTGCTCAAACCCAAAATATAAATATAAAAATTCGTAACACATTTGATGTCCTGGTTAGGAGGTTTTAATCAAACTGGATAGATGGTCGATTTAGCAACTTAATTGAGATACTCACGGACCTTGATTCCAAGTCTCTGGGAAGGTGTGATATGGCCGTTTTCCATTTTCACTCAAACTCAAAATTGAAATTCAATAAATCTTAACAAATTGACTGTCCTGATTAGGAAGTTCTTATAAAGTTCGCTGAATGGGTAATTTGTAACCTGTTTGTGGTGCTCATGAAACCTGAGACCAAATCTCTTTGAAGGCATGTTAATGGCCGTTTTCCATTTTTGCTCAAACTCATAATTGAAATACCAAAATTCGTAACAAATTTCGTTTCCTGGTGATTAAATTCCAATCAGGCTGGCTGGATGGGCAATTAAGAAACCTTTTTGATACACTCACGAACATGAGTGCAAATATCTTTGAAGGTGTGACAATGGCCGTTTAACGTTTTCATTCAAACTGAAAATTGAAATACAAAAAATCGTAACAGATTTACGGTTCTGGTTAGGAAGTTCCACTCAGTTTTTCTGAATGAGTAATTTAAAACCTGTTTGAGGTGCTCTCGAAACCTGAGGCTAAATCAGGCAGTTTACCGTTTTCACTCAAACTCATAATTGAAATTCAAAAATTCGTAGGAAATTTGCTGTTTTTGGTTATGAAGTTCCAATCGGGCTACCTGGATGAGCGAGTTAGGAACCTATTTGAGGTACTCACCGAACCGGAGGTCTAATCTCTGGAAAAGTGTGATAATGGCCGTTTGTCATTTTCACTCAAACTCAAAATTGAAATATAAAAGATCATAACAAATTTACTGTCCTGGTTATGAAGTTCTAATCAGGTTCTCTGAATGAGTAATTTAAATCCTGTTTGAGGTGCTCACGAAACCTGATTCTCTGGGAAGGCGTGTTAATCACCATTTACCAATTTCACTAAAACTCAAAATTTAAATTTAAAAATTCGTGGGAAATTTGCTGTTTCTGGTTATGAAGTTCCAATCAGGCTACTCGGATAAGCAATTTAGAAACCTGTTTGAGGTACTCACGAGACCTGAGTCCAAATCGCTGCGAAGGCGGGTTAATGGCCGTTTACCATTTTCACTCAAACCCAAAATAGAAATGTGGATGCCTTCGCAGAGATTTTTACTCAGGTTCTGCGAACACCTCAAACAGGTTGCTTAATTATCCACCCAGCCAAACTGATTAAAACTTTAAGAATTTTTGGATTTCTACTATGAGTGAAAATCATAATCACGCGCTCCCAGAGATTTGAACTCAGGTTCCGTGAGTATCTCGAACTCGTTTTTAAATTACTAATTTAGAAAACTTGATTACAACTTCCTAACTAGGATAGCAAATTTCTTACGAACTTTTGTATTTTAATAATAAGTTTGAGTGAAAATCGTAAATGTTTTTAACACTTAATCTTTTAAATCTTAATCTTTTAATCTTTGCCTCCTTTGTTTTTATTCTTTGCCTCCTTTGCCTCCTACCATCTGCACATTAAAAAGACATGGAAGATGGGTCGTCTCGTGAGTTCTGCATTCTGGCAGGGGGCCGTAATTGTATTTATTTTCATCCCCGATCGACATAATCCGATGGAAAAATACTTTTGTATTATACCGCTATTCTATCGCGGTACTTTTCGATCATTTATTGGTGTCTCTTTAATATTAAGCAGTAAACTACAAAAAAGGAAAAAATTCTATTGAGCAAATATCACTCAATGAAACAGCAAAAGAAACGACATACTCGTACTGTACGTTTATTTTTAATATGAAAAGTTCATTTATCGATTACCTTTATATTCAGCAGGTGAATAACACAATCGCTTCTGAACTTTAGATTCACAGTTTAACCTATATATTTCCAAAATTCTTACAGCATTCTTATTAACTAAACAAACAAACAAATCTAACTATAGATAAATTCCAGACATATTACCCCGTGAACAATAGAAACAAAAATATGGTTCCACTTGATTACCATAACTCTTATTATTATGATTTTAATAAACATCATCATGGTTAACTTCCAAAAACTATATAAACCTTTATAGAGATTTCAAAAAAAAAAATTATTAATAATTTTTGTGTGTAAATCGAGAAGAAATTTTGAGGTCATCATCAATTTTGTCATGCACCAAATATAATTTATTATTAGTTCTAATATTATGTTATATAAACTAAAACCGAACTATTATATTAATATTATAGTTTTATTGTTATAAATAATAACAGCAACAACAAATTCAATGAAATAATAGCGTAAGACATTTGACTTTCTATATACCAACTTTTCTATTAACCGTCGTACAGTACGAAATTTTCTGGTCGATTATAGTGTGTAGCGTGTTTTTTTCTCTACTATCGCCGTATAACTTTATGGGATGGGTGTAAAGAAAGTAGTTTCATTCAATTGTGCTTTTGTAACAAAAACTACTGCATTGTATGTATTCTAAGAATAGACACGCCTTTGGTTTTTGCGCGAGGTACACAAACAGCGTGAGATCTATTATCAGTAATGTTTATAGGAAACGTAAAAGTACGCGATTTTATACTTTTCTGTAATTCAATTCTCGGGATGGCAGCATATTAGGTGTTCTTATAAATTTGTATACCTGTCAGGCTTATTATGATGATTTTTTGACATGCTCATATAATTGTAAGTCAAGATATAGAATATTGTGCAATGTTACACACCTAATTTTGATTTGAAAAGGTTATATAGCTTTGATCTGACAGCGTAAATTTCAAGAAAATCAGCTTCTCGCTAACCTGGATATCTATTTTTCCTTTTTTATGCTAGCAGACGACTAGCACAATATATTACGAGTACTTTGTCGATGTCATTGCATTGATCGGCAAATTTTACTGAAAGAATTCAGAAACAAGTGATTTTCAAACTTACGTTTCTGAACCTGGCCAAATTTCACTAGCACTGCTTTAGCAGTTTCAGTAGACGAACTTTGCGATGACATTTTCTTTGAATTCGGGAGAGGAATATTTGTCCAGATATAAGTCACAAACAGCACAGTCGTATCGAACAAAATTATCTGTTTTATTATTTTTAGCTAAAACACCATATTGAATACATCAATTACAACTTACGTTATACTATCCTATTCAAAAAGTTTTGTGCAAGTCAAATTTTGAGCAAAATGTAACACAAACCTCTTTTTGTTTATGCACATTAAAAATTTAAGAAAGTCGTTTCGTAATTGTAACCACAAATATGTACAAAATCGTCTTAATTACTGCATATTATTTATATGATGTAGTCCCTCCCTCTTAGGAGGGCTTAGGAGAGCCACCTGGGCACTGAGTCTATAAAACATCTTATAAAATAGGCATAACCTTGAAAAGGTTGTGGGTATATTGTTCAGCATCTTGTCTATTGCATCAATATTTCTTGTTCCGTTCTTCTAATCTAACATGGTGTTCCCCGTTTGATGTGAGTCCAAAGGTTCTCTACTCTGAGGTGGCCATTAGTAGTACAATTTGTCCCATATGTTTTAAAATTTTTGATACAATCCTTCCTTTATGTATAAGTGCATTATTGCGCTTTAACATGAAATTTGTTCTATTAGATTGCATCCCGCATTAAGGAGTTTCAAATATATTGATTGACGAGCATTTTCTCGGAACTAACAAGAGCGAATTCGTTCAATCATTAAACGATTTAAAATCGATCGTAAATGGGGTCTATGCTACCGACAAGTTTACTGGTCCGTTCACTTAAATACTCGTAATATTGTTTATTTACCTTGAGAGGAATAAATGGTAGAAAGGAGCTGAATCAACTTGCCTCGTAACTCTTTCCAAATCAAGAATATCACCCGTCCAACGTTTGATAAACCCGAGCATGGAGTTCACTCTGGCGATGCATATCATTGGAGCTTGTAGACCGAAAGTAACCCCTAGGTCTTTAGTTTCAAGTACTATACCTGAAGAAGTTCACCATTTATCTTAAAGTCTTGTGTAACAGGGTTGGCTTTTCGGTGAAATGATAGAGGGTTGCACTTTTCAATATTGATATTCAGAGAACTAAACGCGCACAATATGGTTATATTGTCTTTGTTAAGTAAAATCTAATATTTAATTATGAAATACTAAATCTAATAAATGGCAAAATAAGACCGAAGGGTTACTGGACATTTCCAGTAATATTTCTTTATTTCAAATTTAGGAGCATATAGCGCCTACTAGGCTGGATCATCCTGTGCTACTACTTTCATTTCCAGCCATGGCTTTTCGCTCCTGCTAGAATCGTTCGTTTTAATGTTACAGCTGGTCGTCCGATCGATCCAGAGACTTTCTTGTTATGTCATCCTGAGACTTTCTCAGTGCATAGCCAATCCATCTCCACTTGTGATTTCGTATTTCAATGCCAAGGACTGCTTGACTCTTTTGCCTATAAAGAGTTTAACATTTGTTATTTTGTTGGTCTATAGAAGCACCTTAGCTTGGTGTTGCGGGATAGGGCAGATGTGTTCCACAGTTTTAACATATTGGATGTTATTCTGCCTTTATTGTTGATTCGTTTTTTTAAATCTGTATCTGATAAACTTCTTTGCGTTAGAGTACATACAACAAAGGTATACAAATTCATTGACCACTTCTATTTCTTCTTCGTTGATATAAATCGGTGTGGATGGGGTGTTTAGCCTAATCGTCTTGGTTTTCCTGACATTTATTTTGCAGCCAATTACTTTTGCTAGATCTGATAGCTTCTGTACTTTATGTTGCATTCCGGCATGTGTGTGTGTTAGTAGGCACATGGCGTCTGAATAATTCAGATCATTGAGTTTCTCCGTTAATCCCCACTGGATGTCTTTGGGGAACGCGCTATCTAATTTTATCGTGACATTATTTAATAAAGAGTACGCATCCTTGTTCTACTCCTTGGCTGTTACAGTATGATTCACTTCTTTGGCAAGGTCAATTGATAAAGTGCCTACAATATTGCGTTACTATCTATGGTCTGTCTATTGCGTTACTGACTACTGACTCCATTCGCTAGACTACTCCATTATGATGCTTGTTGTGTTAATATGATCGATACCACTTCGCCCTGTCTGGAGCCAGCTTGTCCCTTTTTTATTTTCAAGCTGATTGTCTGTGAAGATCTATCTAAGATGAAAATTGCTAATATCTTTTTTATGATTGTGTTGAGGGGGATATACGCAGCAAATGTTTGCATTCACTAGATAAAGTGAGTTACGCAGTTTTGCGTAATCATTTTAGATAAGCTTACCGTTCATTTTCGCGGTATTCACCGGAAGTCCATACTTATGTTATTATTCTGGTATTAGAGTCGGTGCAGTTGTCGTTATGTCTCCTTTGAACGTTTCAGCCCTGTTGTTAAGATTTGACCAGATGGATCCCTTATTGGTAGGATATTGGTAGATTTCCACTTGCCCATCGTACGCTTTGATGTAGTGTGTACAGTCACTCAACATCAGTTTCAACAGTTTCAACTCTCTGAAAATACCTGTTTTTTTGTTTCGTACAAACATGTTTGAATCTACGTATTTTTGCTCAAATAAATTTAAAAATAAAAATAAAATTATTATTTGTTTCATTTTAAAGAGGTTTGTGTTACGTTTCACTGAAAATATAACTTGCATAAATAATTTTGAATAGGATAGTATGTGGTTGTATACGTCGAAAAACAAAACAGGAATAATAAAATATTACAACCAATGCTTAAAATATTACAAGCGGTTCACTTCGGGGAACTCACCTTCTTCATCACTAGTAACATTTGATGTTAAGGAATCCAGTTAAATATCGCTTCATGTATTCGGCAGACGTTGGCATCAATGTTAGACCGGTTACGCCCATTCACTCACCCGAATAAGATCCCAAGATATTTTTAGTTGGTTTTCCTTCATCAGAAAACTTAGTTCTTTTGACGACTAAGAAATCACCAACTTCGTACTGGGGCGCTTTCTTTCTCTTACGATCATAGCCTCGCTTGTACTCCTCGTGAGCTTTTAAAATTGACTGTCATGTTACCTTATTTCCGAGCGTCTTCAACGAATTCCGTTAACACTAAGTCCTCAGCAGTTCTCACCTTAACACCTATTACTTGTTCAAACGGTGACATGCAAATGCTCTCCATTGCCCATATGCACTCTCGACGTTGTACTGTAATGCACATTTCTGCTATACCAGAATGTGAAAATTCTGTCGACGTAAAGGATATACTTTTATCACAAAAAATACACTTGGGGTTACCAAAAATTACCTTCTGCTTTACAAACTTCTGGATAGTTTCTTTGGAAGTCTTTGTTTTCGTCGGGTACAGCCGGGTAAATTTCGAAAACCCATTGACAACACATAGTATGTATTTGTACAACTTAGTCGTCACACACAACTGACCCTATAGATAAAAGGCATGGAACACAGTTATGAGCGCAAAGCTTTATTTTCTCAGTCAACCGCAAAATAAACAACTAACGCTTCACTGGTTCTTTCGGTTTTTTTACTAAATAAAGTTCTTGCTCGTGAGAAGATTTGGTCACCTTTGTTTGCATTCTTCTTGGTACTTCTAGATATATAGCCGCTCCATTTGCTTTAAAAGAAATTTCATTACCAACAATTAAATTATTATACGAACCATTTTTCAATAATTCGTATATGACCTGCAAATCTCTATCATCCTTTTCTACTTCTTGTAGCCTAGTCACGACACCATCATGGAGGATGAACACAACCGAAATTCATCTCTTTATTTTCTATCGTAGCTTTGAAAGCGGCACAATCGGTAACCGTTCGAAATTTTAAACCGAGCAAATAAACGCATTAAATCGGCTGAGAGCCTTTTTCAATTGCTAGAACCTATAGTTGGTACCTGTCGTATCGCTCTCACATGCTGACATTTTTCGAAAGTAATGGAAAACGGAAACTCCCAAACCTATTTTGCACGCGACGCCGTGAATTCTTTCTCTGCATTCACGTCATATAACACTGGCTGACATATCAACGACTTCTTCAGCTGATCAGTTGCATCTTTCTTTGAAAAATTTACGTATTTTTTCAACAAATCTGACAGTCATGTGGCTAGCAGCGCGTAATCTAGTGCGAACTTATGAAAATCAAAAATTCAAAATTTTTGAATTTGCTTCGGGGTTTTTGGAATTGAAAATTTCTTGATGGCCTTAATTTTTTCACCACCTGGCTTCACTCGTTCTTCTTCGTAATTTCGTAACATATAGGAAATTTATTTTTATGGACAAAAATTGACACTTTCAAATTTATGTCTAACCTATTTTCAGCCACAAAGGGCTTCGCTGAAAACCGTTTGGGTGTTTGGTATACTGGTTGTTCAAAACTATTTTCATTTCCAAATCATTTTTATTCACCATTTTCTTTGGAGTATAATTTATGATCATGGTTCTTCTATTATGGTTCTGCAGCTCGTTCTTGATCGATGTGCTCGAGGTTAACTGAATTTTTGCATGTAACAGAAAAACTCCGTCTGCTGGAGTACATTTTTTCATCAGATAGTATCTGGGGTTATCAAAGTGACAGTTTTGGAAACCAGCTCTATGCCAATGATATCCACTGGTAACATCGGTCTGCGACAATATGGAAAACCGTTTGGTACTCGTCGCCATCAATCGAAATTGTATCGAACACTGTTCCTAAACCAGGCAATGTACTAATCCGTTTCACCCAATAAGTGATACTCAGTGTCTTGAATTTACTTTTCGAAATCAGGTTAACGTCGCTATCGCCATCTAATAACTCCATCAGTTCTTTTCTCTTAATAGAAAACTCCTTTAAGTTACGTACCACAAATTGTTATCGCACTTAGTGGAGCTGTGTCCATGCTCTCTACATTTATAGCATTTCATTGCTTTCTCTTGATTTCAACACAATTTTGCTGAATGACCATGATCGCCACACTGATAGCAGAGCAAAACATGCTTCATAAATTTAGCACGACAAGTTTCGTCTCCTTTATTTGCAATGGTTTTCGTCGGGTTTGAACTTAACGAAAACGATGATAGTAATCCTCACCATTGAAAAGATTTAATGATTCCGTTACGTCAGCAAAGTTAATTCGTAAATTAGTACATATCTGATTCCCGCTTTTAACCTTAACACTTCATTTTCACGCTATATTTCACTTTGCGTCTATTCAAACCAGCATTCCTATCGTTGTTGAATTACGTATCGATTCCTCTTCTGAATCTGGAACGACGAAAGCAGCATATTTGATAGTCTCTTCAGCAATCGAATCAGATGAATTCATTTGTATTACGCCTTATTCCATCCAATATTCAATTTTCACTTGTACGACCTCTAACTGCTTCAGTAACAACCGTCTGGGGTTTTGGTATACTGACTGCTCATTGTTTAAAATTTTTAATTTCCTTGTCATTTGTATTCATCATCTTCTTCGGAGTATAATTTATGTTTATGGCTCTTCTATCCGCTGCAACTCGTTCTTGTTCGATGTACACGAGGTTAACTGAATTTCCACACCTAACAGAAAAAACAACGCCTAACAGAAAAAAACAACACATCGAGATAGAATCTAGAGTTATTACGGTGACAGTTTTGGAAACCAGCTCTCTGCCGTTGATGATAAATACTGGTAACAATCGGTCTGCAACAATTTGGACAACAGTTTTGTACTCGTCGCCATCAATCGAAATTGTTTCCAAAAATTGGCCAATTGAGATACATCATTTTGCTGCGATACCAGAGAATGTCCTAATCCGCTTCTCCCAATAAGTGATACTCAGTGTCTTGTATATTAACTTCGGCCTGTAAGACCAGGTTATTGAAATTATGAAAAATTGCCTTGGTCGGTCATTTGAAAGATCTTGGATCAGACAACAATTTCGATACGCCGTTTTTGCACTGGTAAGCTAGTTTACTATGGGCATTCGTTAGTGATGTAAGTCAAGTCAAACTGGCAGGGAGAGTAATGACGGTGGCGACATTAGGCGACGGTAGGCGCCTTAACTGATATGGGATGGTCTGACCTTATATCGTCCTTATGAAATAAAACTGCATTCAAGTTGAGCTGTCGCATATTTGATGAAGAATCACTTCGAAAAGTCTGGTAGAATTAGAACAGGGAAGCAAGGTTTAAATTAAGCGTTACCTATTTTTGAGGAGGCCTGTTAACGTCATACTAAGGAAACGACGCACTAGACGAACAGTTTTGAGACTCGAGAACTTTGTTTAAAAGGTTGATATCTGATTCAAGTTGTAACTATTGTTCAGCAGTAAGCACATGATGGTTGATTTCATGCGCCATAGAATCACGCTACTATCACACAAATTTAGCTGGATTTCTTAGAGACTCCAAATTATAATTGTCATTTACGTTAGAATGAGAAATTTAACACACATTTTTATATTTTTAGTTTCATTGATGTAAATTACACTAATATTGATCTATTCCCGGATGTTTTGTTTAGACCAATCTTAATAAAATTTATCCTAAATATTTCAAACTATGTTCCAATATAAACTATAGTATTTGGGTTGGCCGAATATTTATGCATATTTAAGAAAACTAAAACATTTAAAAAACCAAAAACTAGACCACCAACAAATTTAGGCCTTCTATATAAACGAAAAGTTTCATCTTACCTTAAATTTAAAAAAAAAGCAAAGACAGAATGCATTTAAATACACTTAATAGGTCTCGTTCATCTATAATTTATGTAAATCATAGAACTTTAAATTTATTCAAATCGAAACTCTTTTATTCAGACCAGTATTGCCTAGTTTCAAGATAAGGTATAAATAACTCACATAGAACGTGCTCATATTAAATAATTAATCATATAACTTGAAACCACCTATTTAGTCATGCCATAAAAAGCAATGACTCATTAGGTCTACATTAATGATCGTGCACTATTTTTAGGTCAACAATCTTGTACCAACATAACACATAATCTCGTATACGCAGCTACCCCATATTCACCTTGAATACATCCGAATCAATTAAACTTATATCTTGTTAAATTTCCACCTGCTTGTCTTTTTTGTCTCTGGTATATGATAATAAACCGAACAATGTATAAAGTTCATTAACTTGAAAGAAAATTATAAGCGCAGTGTACCAAAAAAATAATAATAAATTCCAAAATATCAATGTCCAATTCATCAATAAGCGTCTTTCTGATACACGCACGATATATAAACATCTCGAGGTTAACAACATTAAGACCGAAGCAAAAAAATTGCTCCAATTTTCTTCGTACGTACAAAAAATAATCGTCAAGATTTTTTACACAGTCAGTCATTTTTAATTTGTCTTGTTGATTTACTTTTATTTTCATATATCGTATACAGTCACATATACCCAACATAAATGTCTCGCGAACTATACCTTAGAGATATATAATATAATACAAAATGTGTGTTAATCTTTTGGTTTGGAATTCTTATATTTTTATGTACACCGTACACTGCCTAGGTCTATTAATAAAAAGATTTGAACTAGTTTTTTGTATGAAAATACGGCGATATATGCATATAGAGTCATATGTACGTTGTGGTAATTCATATTGGAATTTCTAATAAGCTCATTATTTTGTAACCGCATGTGTTGGATGACAACACACGACAACGGCTTTGTGGTCAAATTTGTATGGAAACAAAAGGAAAGATTTCATTCGGTTTTTAGTGTATAATATGCAGAGTAAGCGACGAACCCTAAAAATTTCATGATTTAAAGAATTTTTTTGCTGCCGTCGTATGTCTTTGTATATGGTGTGTGGAAAATACGTGAGAAAATTTATTTAAATTTTTTTTGTAATCTAATTACGCAAATCTAATAGGTGTAAATATCAGGTACATTGTTCGACTTTTTGTTTTAATGAATATGAAATGTGTCTTTATAGTTATAGATTTATCTAAATTTTTTATTCATCATGAATATCGCGTTGATAAGTGAAGGTTGTTTGTGATCGGTCAATTATTAGATCCACATGAACGATTCATGAATTAATTGCATATTTTTGTGGAAGTTGTTTAACGGGTTGAGTTGTTTTTAAATTATCATAATGATATATCAGCCTTGTGTTGTTTAAATTATGTTTAATGCATATGATATCTATAGAAATTGAATATTTTAACTCACCTGGTATAACCTATACACACTACGATAATAACCTATAATAATGACCTAACAAGGTCAAGTCTTTTAAGAAGTAAGCCCAGTTTCACCCCAAAATAAGGTAATATGAATCTCAGAAACGCATAAATAAACCTTCTTTGAAAATTTATTTACTACTCGAGTTCGTGTAGAATGGTCCAAAAACTGACGAAGCTCTCTTCTTATTAAACATAACACCACTGCATATATGTAAACGGCCAAGTCGAAGGCTAATAAAAAAAATACGATTTGTATTCATGCAGGCCCAAAAAACGTAAACACTTAACGTAACGTAGCTTGTGGGGCTGATGGAGACATATTGAATGAATATAAAATTTATTATTCTTAAATATATTCGTTTTACTTCGCTTGAATTCGTCGTGTCGCTATTTTTTCCGTTTTGGAACACTCATCGCAGAAGTTATAAATTTGGCCGTGTCATCACTTTTTCTGATCGTTTTTCTGACTTCCAAATCTTTTGGTATAATGGCCTCATACAATGTTATGTCTACGCCTAGATGACGGCACAATAATGTTAAAATATTTACACTTTACCCCCGTTTTGCGCCGAAGGCAGGTTTTTAAATTAGATAACTAAAAAAAATCTATTCGTAAAAAATTAGGAATTACTCTAAAGTTTCAAATTAAATGGGAATTTAAAGTAAAATTATTTATTTTATTATTTTATGAAGTTTCAAAATTTATTTTACAATTTAAATATTTTCCATTATCTGACAATATACAATCTAAATTTCAATTTCTAGTAAAGTTTAATTTACATTTTATGCTATCTTGAAGAGCATATTTATGAAATGTTTGGTTCAAATCGGATCACGCAAAACGAGGACAACATGTATCTGTTGTTGTTACTATTAAACACGTCATGGTCATAGAGTCTCATAATTAATTATTAAATTAATTAATGTTAAATGAAAACCGAATGTCAAACTCTAAATGAAAATGCATGTGAATTAAAAAATAGAAAATAAACCTCTTTCGGCTTCAACGGTACTTGTAAGACTAAAAATTGAAAAAGAAAAATATTTTTATCGGTTTCTAATTTTCTATATAATTCTCTTCCATTTATTAAGAGAACAAGGCGGAGAAATAAAAATCGAAAAACTGGTAAAATAATCTAAAGAACGTAAAACCTACCGCTTCAATGAAATAATTGCGACAAAATATTTTTTGTACTGTAAATTTCAGTTTTAAAATCAACCTGCCACCTGGTTATTATATGATGAACCATCGACATTAGTAAGGATGGGTTTTGTACTTCTTGCTGTGTTTACGCATTTTGCTTAAGCAGAGTGTTGATTTATTTTAATATTTAATGCTGGTATATTTTCTCATGAGTTCCTAATTTAAGGCAAACAGGTATTTTTCAATGTCGGCATTAATTGAAATGAATTTCTTGAATTCTTGCATTTTATTTGTAGACTAACTATTTTTAAAATCTTATTAAAACAGTTTGTTTTATGTTAGGATCAGTTCATGTCAAATATCATGTTAAAATACAAAATCAGCTTAAAATACATAATAATATCTTCAACACCCTATAAAAGGGATCAAAAAGGTTAACATATACCTAATTGGTTCACGTAACTAGCACTGTGCAAACTAAAACGCAGCAGAAAATCAAAACGAAAGAAAATAAAGTAAATAATAAACAATGCCCGAAAAATAGGCTAAAGTTTTTAAATCTGGGTTAAAAATAGTCTGAAAATATAGTTCAATAAAATATGATTTACGTTATTACAAATCGTAAGAAAATCTTGAGCATTTTGCAACTCAATCGTGTTTATATGTTGTCATGGCCATATATATAGTGGCATTGCTCATCGTATTGTTCTCGTTGTCTTCTTTATTTACTTTTTAGGAAATGTAACCAACAACATGAGTAGCGATTCGAAAACGAGCCACGTTTTATGTTGTTTACTAGTTACACGAGGTAAAACAACCGGGTGGCGATTTAGAGTTCGCCCACTAATTAAGACAGCGAGATATTACATTTGCAATATTCTAACCTCTGCGACACCTCCCCTCACATGAGTCACTTAGTGAACAAGATGATAGCGCGATCGTTTGACTGATTGGTTGAGATACCGTAAGATATTCTTTCTTTTAAAATGTCGATCGTGGGTAGTTGTTAAGATATTCTCGGTATTGCTTAAATACTTGTTTAGTCAGTCAATCAAGAATGGTCGCAACATTGTGCGAGTCAAAAAACTGAAGTGGGGAAATATAGTTTGATAAAAAGCCTGGTTTGTATAGCTGAAACTAGTCAGACTGGTGGAACCAGCTAATTCTGAAGTTCCTGAAGTACTGGTTTTTACAGGTACAAGGGGCTTGACGTCACTGTGGAGGTAGGTGGGTTTTGCTAATTCGTGGATGGGGGCCTCAAACTGGTACTCCCAATAAAAATACCTTCCAATTGAGCTACTGAAGGAATATGAAAAAATGTTGGAGTAATACCCAACCAGCAAATACAACACACTGTTCAAGGCCTTCAAATTCATGAAATAATGAATCCCGATGCCATGGATGTTAGTTTGTATGCACCTTATATAACGCATCAAGATTGTTACCTTCATCATCGGTATCGCAGACTCATCTACCTAGGAGTTTAGTTAAAGCTCGCCTAATCCTCCAAAATAATTCCAAACTTAAGTTAAAAAAATTTTAGTACCAGTTTGTTGGAATAGTTGGAGAAGCGGCCATGTGTATACAAAATGCGGTTGTCCGTCTTAAATAAATCTTCACCTTTAAACTCGCAAAGGGAGACAACAATCAATGAGCCGGGTCGTCCCCTTATACGATTTTAACTTCACCTCAGATGAGGATTTACCGCTTCCGAAATATTCTTTGATGATAACCGATAAAATTTGGAACATACCCCTTAACTATTGCTTCCATTTGCATTTTATCGACCAATCCCGATTATTCTTCTCAAATTCCTGTATCCCCCGACAGCAGCCGGTATCTGCCTTCTGAAGATCAGAAGGTACAGTTGCACGTTATGGACACGTTGCACGTTGCACACCTTATGGACCACACGATAGATGTTAGAGACACCCAGCCTATATAAATCATAGGCATTAAGCTGTGTTCCGGCGTCAAGAAGGATGCATCCTCATTTGCCGCTGATTGACGGTTTCTGGAACCGATTCGATTATACCCAGAATTTCTCGAGACTGAATTTAAAGGATGCCTGCAGATCACGACCCGAAAGAAAGAACAGCCTTTGTTCTCGCAGGACGTCCCTTATACCTGCACAAAGTTGTGCTTTTCGTTTTTCGTAATACATCATCTACCTTGGTGGTTTACCATATTCATAACCATAGCCAGCAGCTGAGCTTACGATAAATGTTCAGAATAGCAAGTTTCTTCTGAAAGAGATAGAATATCTAGGTTATATTGTTGGTGAGCGAGGATTAAAACCTAACTCGACCATTCTCAAATTCCCAACTTAAAAAAATGTACGGTAAATAAGAAAATGTCTGTGCGTCACGAGATGGTACCGTCGTTTAATTAGCGGGTACTACACGTCGACAGCTTTTTTTGAAAAAAAAAATAAATAAATTTTTGTGATTCTTGAAGCGAAGCCTACCTCCAATACTTTAAATCATACTCAAGCACCTGTTTTAAATGCAGATTTATTTCGGAGGAATTCGATGGAACCATTCTTCCAAAGAACAATAATGGCTTGCCGCATTAAAATCTAAGTGTTATAACGAACCATGCAAATCTTAAGTAATTATTATTACTTACGGATGCATCTGGACATCTTGCACGGTGAAGTTTGAAACTTCACGGTTGCAATTTTAAACTTAACTTCGGGATAGGGTCCAAAAATTCTATCCCCGACGCCTTATCTCATCCTTATCTTATCCTTATACCACAACTGCTTCTTCTGATTCAAACGCTCCTCCTTTTCTAGATCCAACGTACCTTCAAGTAGCCCTTTCTTTACAACAATTTAACAAAACCATTAATTTATTGACGGTCAACAATATGGTCTATAACAAATGTTATTCTCATAAACCCATCCTGCTTCGAACCTTCTAATTCCGGAACCTCTTCAATCATCTCTACGTACCTCCGCTCATTGTAGTCCTACCACAGATTATCTGAGTATTAAGAAAACAATAGAGCATACCCAGAGTTTCTATTGGCCCACAATTCTTGTAAACGTGACTAAATTTGTTGATTGCTGCGATGAGTGTAAATCCAGTAAGTCCCTAACTAAATCTTGCAGACCATCTTTTAGATCGCTTCCCATAACTTTTCAGCCCTTTGATTAGTTCTCAAAGTTCGTAATTACACTGGTTGTACGTCAAGCATGTAGGTTTTTGGAGGTCGAGGTATTCTTGATGTTTGATGATTCCGATGTTATTCGCATTAATAACGGTTGGCAGTTCGTATCTTTAATTAATCAAAATCTTTGTAAACTGTTTGACGTTAAGCATTTTTTACTTAGAAATGTTCACCATTCTTACTCATGCCTTCCTAAATTCACATTATGACTATGTATTTGATCAGCATGCAATTTTACATGGTTCGTTGCATCAGTTATAGAGGTAGGCTTTACAATTCGGAGGGAGGAAACCAGTTTCACAGTGATGACAAACCTGAATTACCGTATAAAACCTTCGAACACACAAATCTTCGTATTTTTGAAGATAAGCTTTATATTCTGGCTGCATGGCGTATCTTGATGCGTCAGCTGTTCCGAAAGATTACCTAACTCTTAATTTCGTCTTATTGCTTTGACAACGAAATAAAAAATTTCATTTCGTATGTCTCCCGAGTGCGGATTTTGTTCGTAAACTGGGACTTGAGCATTGTGAGTTTTCTTGCAGTTTCAAAAACCTACTAGATGCTCAAAATTAATTTTATTATTGTTTGAACGACGCGAGATCATGAAATCAATTGTCCTAAATTTTTATCGAGTGATTTTGAACGGAAATCCATTACCGGTAGAAACTGAATTTCAACTGAATTTTTAATTCAACCGAATTGAGTATGTTGGAAAATATTTTCCACCCGTTTAAATTTGCTGGTCGTATTTCATGATTCCACCCCTGGTTTTTGAACAAAATTCGCACACTGGACTCCATTGCTTATTTTTGGGGAGTTTCCGGTTCAATTTTAAGTCTCTTCTGAAAGAAAGGCAGCTAAGACTGGGCGTAAAAATAAAGGTTTAGTCAAAACAGTCATGACGGGGTGTTTTACCCATGTAACTCTTTCTGTTTGAGTATTTTAGAGGTGCTGAAAAATTGTTGGATGGGGGCGCCAAAGGTATTCGACTTTTATGATAGGATTCGAAAGTTTTTAAGAATTCTACAGAAAAAAACGTCTTATTGGATATTCCAAGAGAGATAATCTTGTGAACTGAACTGTTTCTTAAATGGTGAATTCATTATGTGTTCTCTGAACTGTATAAGTCGTTGTAAAATTTGGTTTTTATTATTTATATTTTGTAACCATACTTCAATTATACAAATAAGTTCGGTTAAAACAGCTGTTAAGGAATCCATTCAAAAATTAGATTACTTATACTTAAAATAAATTATTCGATCTTTATTGAGAAACTAACCAGTCGAATAAAACTGGTTAGTCAGCTAACCAGTTTCCGATTTCTCAGCTTCAATTGTCGATTTAAATACTACTAGGGTTTCGACCAGTTCCCCGGTTTTGCTTCTGCTTTCGGGCGTTAAATTCGCCATAATTTATGTACTTGCCTTTAAAGCTAAGATAATCTAACGTTTTAATGGGAATGTACGAAGCCTAAAAATTGAAAAGTATATCTTGTAATAAGCTTTTAATTTTTCAAAGCTTATTAAAATATTCTGCTGATTTTTGTGACGTTAGATGTAAAATATCTCACCAGACAATGTAGATATTTCCAAGTTTTAATGAGACAAACATTTGGTTACATTAAAGAATTATTATTTTTCGGCAATGTACAAGTGAAATTAGATTTGAAATAAAGGTCTCACTAACCTGCAATGGCCTAAAATAAACTAAAATGTTTAGCCCAGCTAGAGCGTAAATGTTGAAGATCTCTGAAATCAAGTGTGCCAATTATAATGACATCACAAATTATTTACCACATTCAGGTTAAACAATTATCAGTTAAAAATGTTTGATGTTCATACAATTGTTAAGCTTTAAAATTGAAATACTACATTCAAAATCATACATTTTGCGAAGCGCACAGCAGTTTAATTGATCCCCATACAAATCAGTCAAACGAAACCGCGTTACCACACCAAATAGTATTGTCACGAGGCACAATAACCGAGTGACCTCAAAACCATATGACATATCCGCAAATAGTTTTGTCAAAATAACCTTTAAGATTAATTATCACCAACTAACATAATAAACAAACTACCAAAACACATTAAACTAAACCAAAACTATTTCAAGCAATATATTTCGCACGCCGCAGGTAAATTTGTGCTATGACAAAACACTTTACTTACAATAACGAACGACAACAAATGAAAGTTAACATTTTTGTTTTTACTTCTTTAAGCACGCAGACATACACAATCCGCTATCTATTAAAAACACCAATACATAGAACTATGTCGTATTTCATGGGAACTACAATTATTATAAAAGTTATTTCTCTATTATTTAATGGAATGAACTTGAAAAACTTGATATAGAAAGAATAATAACAGCAACAACAAACCGTCTATTAATGAAATTGTCTTTATATATACGATTTATTATGATCTGGGCGCGATCTTATCCAAAATCGATCATTTTTGTTTTGGCGGAGCACGATCGCATTTTGTTCAGATCTCAGCGATCGACAGAAGAATAGGGAAAACTATCTTTTATTGACACCTTAAGTCAAAGTTGATATGTTTTATATTTTTTTTGCGCGATCGCGTCTTCTCATATGTGTATAACAGACGCATGATCAACTTTCACGATCGCGGTTTTTTATTTTTACTTTTAATTAATACGTTTTCTTTTTTTTTTCAATAAATCGTGATTTTAAAATTAAAAGTGATGATGATGATCAATATATATAATTCTGAGGGGGACACATGATCATTTCGAAACAAGTTACATTTTCTCTTCTTTTCTATCGATCCATCTAATTATCGAGAGTCAAGCGAAAGTTTTTTTTTTATAAGATATACTCGTATGTATGTAGAGATGTGATAAAAGTAAAATAAAATCGGTAGACAAGAATTTCTAGTTTATTGATCTGCCATGAGAGGGTACATCGTGGATCACGGTTTTGATCCACTGATTTATAATTACTGTACACATGTATAAGATCGAATTTTACTGTAGGTGTATCGCATTTTCTAATTAGGTCGGTTATACACTGTGCAGCGTTTCATAAAATCTCCTCAAGAGTGATTCTTAAAAGTTAAAATTTTTTAAAGAATGATGAAATGTGTTAAAATGTCAACTCAAAACAAAAAAGGTATCACCTTTTTTCGTGCGATCTTCGCAAGAATTCAAAAGTAGCACTTCAACATACAACAACAGAAAAAGTAGCACACACAGAAGAAAAAAAACTTTCAATTTGTCTTTGGTGCACAAAGTGTTTGCGCGACATGCCGGTTTTTTTAGTTTTTGGGTTTTTATTTTCTATCATCTTAAAATTAACGTTTAAGATAAATAATTGGTAAATTGATTTCTAATTTTATATGGGATCCGATCGTTTAGTCGCATGTGTGCACCGCATGAAGGAATGTTAACACTATGGCTAACCATAGTTAATTAGGGTTCGACGAGAAAGTTTGATAACGCGTATAAGGGAATACCTTATATATTTATTTAAGATTGTTTTTGTAGGTAAGAACAATCATTTGTTTCAGGTTTTAAACAATTGATTTAGGTTCTAAAATACTTTTATAAAGCATAAAATCTACCATTATTCCTCGAGCTAACTCGACCGAAGTTGATAATTTGCAAACGAAATGTAAAGGGTGTTTTTTTAAGAGGTTGCCGATTTTTTTTTTGAATAAAACACATATAAAATTATGAAATGACCAAAATTTTTTTTTATTTGGTAGATAATTTTTTGGCATTTAACATTTAAACACAATTTCTGGCATATGGCTACCACGACTATTTTTCACAAATGTCATTCTGGAGGTCCAATTTTCCAGCACTTTTTCAAGCATTTGAGGGCGTATGTCAGCAATGACACGTTGAATATTGGTTTCCAAAGCGTCAATCGATTGAGGTTTATCCACATAAACCAATGACTTCACGTATCCCCACAAAAAGTAATCGAGTGGCGTCAAATCGCACGAACGCGGAGGCCAATTCACCGGACCATTTCTCGAAATAATGTTTGTCGTTGAAAGTTTCTTTCAATAAGTCGATTGTTTCACGTGCTGTATGGCAAGTGGCACCATCTTGTTGAAACCACATTTCATTCATATCCATATCTTCAAGATTTGACAACAAAAACTCATTTAACATGGTTCTGTATCGATTTCCATTCACGGTAACGCGTCGTCCTTCCTCATTTTTAAAGAAATATGGACCGATGATCCCACCAGCCCATAGACCGCACCAAACAGTACATTTATCAGGATGCATTGGTAATTCTAGAACGGCGTGTGGATTATCTTTGCTCCAAATGCGACAATTTTGTTTGTTGACGTATCCATTTAACCAAAAATGCGCCTCATTACTGAAGAGAATTTTACGGTAAAAAAATGGATCTTCGTTCAATTGATTTAACGACCAATCACTGAATTCACGGCGCAAACGATGGTCGTGTGGCTTTAATTCTTGCACCAATTGAATTTTGTATGGCACCAAACCCAAATCTTTACGTAAAATTTTCCATAAAGTCGATGGACAAAGTCCAATTTGCTGAGCACGACGACGAATCGATAAATTGTCGTTTTCTTCGACACTGGCCTCAACGACAGCAATATTTTCTTCTGTACGAACTCTTCTCATTCTTGTCGGTGGCTTGGCATCCAAAAGAGTGAATGTAGACCGAAATTTGGTAATTACGTTCTTTATGGTGGTCTCTGACGGACGATTATGTGCACCATAAAATTCACGAAGTGCTCTATAAACATTTTTAATTGAACACTGATTTTGAAAATAAATTTCCACGATTTGAAAACGTTGTTCTGGAGTTAACCTATTCATAATGATTTGCCAAACAATACTGAGTAGAAATGCCACTTTGAGCTGTCAAAACAACTGTCATAAAATAAAACGACATCTATCGGAAAAACAAACCTCCTAAAAAAACACCCGTTACATGCAGCAATCGATAATATCACGTCGAAAATTTCGTCCAAAACTGTCTGTCAAGAAATTCGGTACTCAATGCTTTATTTTTTTTAAATTGCCTGAATCCTAAAGAAATCCACACTCAATGGCACCGCAAATACTATCTGCTTCCTTAACAAATTGAATGAGTTTGAACCAAGGTAGATAGAAAACAAAACAAACCTTTACAACCTTTCTTCCTGGGACCCCTATTTTGATTTAACATTTAAAAATTTTAAAAATAATTCTTAAGGATATTTTTTCTCCAGTCATGCCAAGGTATTTGGCTGTATTTGTATTTGGCACCTGCCTTTAATTAAGTTTTACTGGAGTCTAGTTAATTTTCTGGTTTATGAAGTTTACGTTAACCGATTTTGCTTCGTTTAGGCCAATGCGCCATTTCTTTGTCCAGCTACTCACTGAGTTAAATTTAAGAATTTGAAAGAACTGCTTAGGTAGATCTCGATGCAATTTAAATTCAAGTCCTTGGTGTCAAACTTTGTCAAATGCTGATGCTACATCTTTCCGAAGAACGAAATTTAATTCCACCACACCAATTCGGATTTTCGCAAAATCCGAATTGGTGTGGTGGAATTAAATTTCGTTCTTCTATTATTGACTTGAGTCTCTTGAGTTGAGCAGTAATTTTTTGAATGACAGGAAGTAATGAAATTGACCTGTACTACTTTTTGTCGTTTGCTGGTTTGTCTGGTTTAGGAATCATAATTACTTCAGCAACCTTCCATTGTCATATTTAAGTCTGAAGGCGCAGCATTGATTATTTGAACCAGTTTTCGTAATCCCTTCTCAGGAATGGCTTTTACGACTTGGCCAGTAATTAAATCAAAACCCAGAGCTTTTTTAGCATTTAAATTGAACTTGATCTCGCCTTTCAATTCCTGTAGTGTTACAGATCGTATATTATGGTCATCAATTTTGCTAATTGTTGATATGGTTTCATCTGCAGTTTGCCTAGGTAACGGTTGGAAGATTTCTTCCATGTGAGCCGCAAATAAAGTAACTTTTTGCTTCTCACTTTTTTGCCCAGGTTCCTTCCTCATTTTTAATAGGTGGGACATGCATTTTGGTTCTTTTTAATCTCTTTGTTGCTTTTCAAAGAGAGTAATCAGTGTCTTTATGTTCGGTGAGACTACTTAAGTACTAGTTAATAGTTTCGTTCTTAAATTCTTGTATAAATTGTTTCAGTTTATTGCACAGATAATTGAGGATTTTTTTGTTCTCCGGGGCGCGTGTCCTTTGCCAGGTTTTTCGCGCCTTCCGTTTCTCTCTAATTAATTCCCTAACTTCAAGAGGATTATTTTGATTTCTACGGGATTCGGTATGATTAGTAAGAGAACTTCCCAAGCTGCTTGTTGATTAGTACTATTATGTATCTCCAGTTCGACTTCCAATTGTACCGATGTTTTAATTGGCACTTGAAGGTTTATTTGCTCTTCAATTAGTTCTTGGAATAGGTCCCAGTCAGTTTTATTATTTGTTAGGTTAGGCAAGTTATCCTTCTTAATTATCATTGTGCTGTTCATATATCCCCTAGCTATTTTCGGGATACATGTAGTCCTCGAAAATCCCAATGGTTACCTCCAGAATGGAACTCGCAGTTGTTTACCCGCCCTGCTTCGAAAAGCTCTTTTCCTTTACGGGTTGTAACACATAATCTCCAATAGATACGAAGCAATATAGTTTTGTTGTTTAGTTTGATGTTATTAGTATCAACGTTTTCGTCCCCGCAACGAGATGTTACCTTTCTTCAATTTAATATCAACAAGCCCTTCTTTTGTACAGCATGGGCCATCTGCTATTCCTTTTAAATTTGTAAATGAAACACACATTTCGGGAGGAAAAAAAATTGTATTGATAAGGAAAGGTGGCTCTATGCCATTTATGTATGAAAAACAATATCCTTCATATGCCCACCACGGCTTCGTCTATAGGCCTGCATCCGAACATCAAAATGTTTGATGAATTTTTCCAATAAAAACGGATCAATGCCCTCAATTTCAGCTCGAATGTTGACTTTAAGTTATTGAATTATTTGTGGATGATAAGCGCGTACGCCTTACCTTTCAAATAATCCCACAAGAAATAATCAAGTGGAGTTAAATGCGGACTTCTTGGTGGCCAAGCAACTTCATAATTTCTTGAAATTATGCGATCAGCAAATTTTGTTGACAATAAATAGATTGTTGCATGGCTTGCATGGCATGTCGCTCCGTCTCTTGTTGAAACCAAACATCGTTGACACGCAATTCATTCAATTTGGGCCACAAAAAACCACTTAACATGTTGTGATAACGTTCCCCATTCACTGTAAGGGCATTTCCATGTTCGTTTTCAAAGAAAAACGGCCGAATGATTAAATCAGCCCATAAACCACACCAAACAGTGACTCTTGGAGGATGAACTTCTGCTTCGTCCAAATAACATAAGGATTCTCCGCTCCCTAAATTCGACAATTTTGCCTTTTGACGTAACCATTAAGATGAAAATGAGCTTCATCGCCAAAGATGATTTTTGATGAACATCTTCATTTCGTTCAAGCATCCAATTAACAAAACAACGACGATTAAATGGTCTGGTGGCTGCAATTTTTAGTTAGTTGAACTTTGTATATGGATGTGGTTCGTGAAATGTTTAGTTTTTGTGAGCGATGTCTGGTTGATGTGCTTTCTTCAAAACGATCAATAATGTTGCCAATTGCACGCTCAGCAGGACGTTCATGTTGACCAAAACTCTCACGTAATTTACGAAATGTTTTTGGATTTGAACGATTATTTTCATAAAAAATTTGGACAACCAAAATGCGTTGTTGTGTGGCACTCCATAACGATAAACGGCATATTTTTGACTTTTCATATGTCAAAGAAGTTTTTACAACAGATAACATTAAGTACTAAAATTCATCGATTCAGAAAAGGACCAACAGGTGGCCACCCTGCAGTACATAAAACAAGATCACTGTCCCGGTTTATCGTTTGGTAACGTTTTCAAATATAAATATGTTCAATTGTCGTAACGAAGGAGTGGAGAAAGGCAGTAGATGAATGTTATTGATGTAGTGGTCCTTTAAGTGGCTTTTAATTAGGCTGTTTGAGTGTTTAATGTAAAACATTATTTCCATGATTGAATTTTTATAGTTGGACTCTGCAGACAACACTTTGTAAAATGTCGGAGATTTAGATGAAAAATCCGTACAGTTAATATATAAAAACTTCGAGGGATCCCTAGTAATCCAACGGGAAGATCGCACTCTTAGATTAGATCGCTTTGTCAGCATCAGTCAGTTCAGTTTCAGCGTCATCAGTTTCAAATTAGTGAGTAGCCACAATAACGTATATACCCCCAATTTTATAACGGCAAGTAGATGAAGTAAGCCAAGTGAGCCTTGAACAAGTAATTATGAACAAATTTAATACGGTCTTTACTATTATGAAAGGTGAAGGAGGCATGTTTACAATCCTTGATCAACTTGGAAGTGGTTTGTGGAGTTTTCAACGAATTGAACACAGCTTTATCAGTCCATAGGTTACTACTACTTGAGCGAGCTTAAATATATCCATTGCACAAAGTGTGATCACATCAGTTCAACCTGAACAATATACTCTCAATCTAACGGTTGCTTAATTTGTGCCATTAAGACATATTTACCCTTTTAAACGTTTTGATAATTTATTAGATCAAAGTAAATATTGAATTATAACGGAATTTCTTTCAAAACCAATACAGTACAGTTCAGAATCACTGAATCAGTTCTAAATAAAACCGCTAATTAGCTCGTCTACAAATAAAAATCATCACCATTGCCATTATGTAATAAATTACATTTGGAGTCACAGAGTTGGAAATCTCTATGAGCTGGCCCATCCTCGGTTTAGTTACAGTTATTTAAATTTTGTAAATAGGTTTAAAATTATGTGTTAGCAGACGCCTACGATACCTATGGTGCCGGAACAGCTGACCAATGAATCCCAAATTTGCTGCAAACATAAGCGCTTTGAATGAGAACGTTCACAGCGTTATATTGCTGTCCACTCCTCAGACATCAGTTCATATAATAATAATTATAATTCCCAATGAGCAATCACCCCTCCCTGACCGCACGCGACATTATTATTATTTTTTTGAATAGAAATCAGGAGAATAATAAACAAGGATATCAGACTTGTGGCAGAGCCCTCGCAACATAGCGGATCAAAAATTCTTTAGACCAGCGTTTGACAAAGCCAAGCACAGAGTTTGCTCTATTGACAATAAAATCGATGTTGTCTCTAAAGTTCAGTTCACGGTCACAAATTACCCCTAAGTTCCGTAGACGAGACATTCTGAAGTAGGTTCGGAGGAAGTAGAAATTTGTCGGAAAATTTTCATATCGTCTGAATAAATGGAAATTAATGAGTTTTTAATCACGAAATCGACATCGTTCATGGATAAGACGAAAACAATCGGACCAAGAGGGCTGCACTGGAGTACTGCGGAAGTAGCTATAAAAGCAGCATATATTGATGACCTAAAGATCACCTGATATCTACGTTTTTTTAAATAAAAGTCCACTCAGAGTTAGAGTTGATGTATGAAACCAAGAGCCCTGAGTTTAAACAAAATGATCTTATGGGAAAACTTGTCAAGTGCTTTGTCGAAGTCAGTGGTAATCAATCAATCTCGTTTCCACCTTTCATAACGTTCAAAGTACGAGAAGCAAATTCGGTTAAATTTGTATAACGTCCTCTAAGAAATCCAAGCTGAATGTCTTAAAACAATGTTTTACATTGAAAGTAAAGAAAATCGAATTGGGAATCGAATCTGCTGTATTGGGCTCGCAACCATCAACGAATTGTTGATTTCGTTAATACTGATTTCTTCAATTAGTTGGTTCTTAATTGTTATATCATGGAGTTGTTGCAAATAGTTCTAGCGCTTAGCTAGGCACCAAAATAAAGAAAGATTTTAAATTGTTCTTAATATCTTTCTACGTGAAGTAGGGTTTTTGGAATATTTTCAATCGTTGCTATTTTTGACGCTCCACAAATTTTAGTAAATTGTGCACTGTTGAAGCCCCCTTAAATGGGATAATATTTGGCCGGTCTCAGACGATTTTCCTAAATATTTTGAAAAATCTATTGGTGAGTAGTTCCATCGAATACACTCCGTGTATAGGTCGCGTGCTATAATTCCAATATGTGAAGGCTAAAGCGAAACATTGAATAACAGTTTAGCGCTATAATAATTATTCCTAGGTACACAAATAGCTCACTTATTTGAGACTTGACTTTAAACATCACTTTTCAGTGCCATCAACAAAATAATTAATTAGAACAGTAATATAAATTTAAACTAGAATCGAAGGTGAATCGTGACAACTTCAGAATTTCTTTTCGTGCTCACTTGTAAGAATAAATTGTCGATTGATCCTAAATATGCAGATAACCGTCCGACTTGATCAACTTCATAGATGATTAGCGATTTCTAATTGCGACGAGGTCGAATGCAAAAGTTCAAAACAAATGGGATAACTGGCCGGCTTAAAAGTTCATTTATAAGATGAATCTGTTAAAAAATTCCATCGACATTGAAATATTACCGAAAATTGAGTCATGTTATATAACGGGTGATTTTTTAAGAGCTTGAGAACTTTTTTTTAAAAAAAAACGCATAAAATTTGCAAAATCTCATCGGTTCTTTATTTGAAACGTTAGATTGGTCCATGACATTTACTTTTTGAAGATAATTTCATTTAAATGTTGACCGCGGCTGCGTCTTAGGTGGTCCATTCGGAAAGTCCAATTTTGGGCAACTTTTTCGAGCATTTCGGCCGGAATAGCCCGAATTTCTTCGGAAATGTTGTCTTCCAAAACTGGAATAGTTGCTGGCTTATTTCTGTAGACTTTAGACTTGACGTAGCCCCACAAAAAATAGTCTAAAGGCGTCAAATCGCATGATCTTGGTGCCCAACTTACCGGGCCATTTCTTGAGATGAATTGTTCTCCGAAGTTTTCCCTCAAAATGGCCATAGAATCGCGAGCTGTGTGGCATGTAGCGCCATCTTGTTGAAACCACATGTCAACTAAGTTCAGTTCTTCCATTTTTGGCAACAAAAAGTTTGTTAGCATCGAACGATAGCGATCGCCATTCACCGTAACGTTGCGTCCAACAGCATCTTTGAAAAAATACGGTCCAATGATTCCACCAGCGTACAAACCACACCAAACAGTGCATTTTTCGGGATGCATGGGCAGTTCTTGAACGGCTTCTGGTTGCTCTTCACTCCAAATGCGGCAATTTTGCTTATTTACGTAGCCATTCAACCAGAAATGAGCCTCATCGCTGAACAAAATTTGTCGATAAAAAAGCGGATTTTCTGCCAACTTTTCTAGGGCCCATTCACTGAAAATTCGACGTTGTGGCAGATCGTTCGGCTTCAGTTCTTGCAGGAGCTGTATTTTATACGGTTTTACACGAAGATCTTTGCGTAAAATCTTCCATGTCGTCGAATAACACAAACCCAATTGCTGCGAACGGCAACGAATCGACATTTCACGGTCTTCAGCAACACTCTCAGAAACAGACGCAATATTCTCTTCTGTACGCACTGTACGCATTCGTGTGGTTGGTTTAATGTCCAATAAAGTAAACTGAGTGCGAAACTTGGTCACAATCGCATTAATTGTTTGCTCACTTGGTCGATTATGTAGACCATAAATCGGACGTAAATCGCGAAACACTTTTCGAACCGAACACTGATTTTTGTAATATAATTCAATTATTTGCAAGCGTTGCTCGTTAGTAAGTCTATTCATTATGAAATGTCAAAGCATACTGAGCATCTTTCTCTTTGACACCTTGTCTGAAATCCCGCGTGATCTGTCAAATACTAATGCATGAAAATCCTAACCACAAAAAAATCACCCTTTATTATACCGCTTTAAGTTGAAACAATTTTCCGGCTTATGATCTTAAACTTTAATCCGTACAACGTTAACCACCAATAAAATTCTCATTGAGTATTAAAATCCGATTTTATTGTACAACAATCGCAATTAATTAGGACGGTCACACCTAAAATTTAACCAAAAACAAAAAACAATCACAGCCCTGAGCGGGCAAATAAATTGATATACTTTACAACTAACCGACTATAATCAATCGTCCATTTCCATCAGTCAATTCAGTCTCATTCCTAATGTACGTAGGTCTCATTTAATTAGCTCTCCATTGACCTTTTACCGCATTGTTAAATTAATTTTCCTCACGTTTAGTGAACAAAATATTTATAGGTCAATTCCACTCTAGATTTTTTTGGTTTGGCCAAATTCCAACAGACATTGGTATCGATTTGTTTCACTATTTTTAGAAAAATTTTAGAATTTAGTCAGAAATTAAGATGCCTGACACTAATTCTCTCGACTAAATTACTGGTTAAATTAATTTAATTTCAAAATGTGCCTCTAAAATTTTAATCAAATTTGCAAATTAAATTTGTGGTGTATTAGAAAGCAATTTAGATTTAAATATTAGGCGCAGTATACGTTTTATGTTATACCTTAAGAACTTTCACTCACTAGTAGAAACCCGCGGCTACTTAGATTAGTCAGAAATTTAGTCGAAAAATTCGGCGTGGGGCACACAGTATAAATTACTTGGAAATATATTTTATTTTTTTTAAATAATAATTTACATAGTTGACGTGGCGAGATTGAGTTTTGGAGCAGCGTTGTAAGTGGTTGAGCTAAGTTACCAACACAATATTTTAAAACGGTAGAAGGCAAATCATCGGGGCCAGCGGAAAATCATCTTTTAGCTTGATAATACTACTAACCACAGTATCATAATTAATTTAAATAGAGACCGGAGATGTTTGAGCCCTGTTATTCATGCGTAACTGAAATAGCCTGCATCGGACTAAATATCGTTCTGGGGCCGAGGCTATAGGTACGATTTTATCACCATCTATACATTTCATAGTCCATGCCAGCCTATACTGGCATGGAAGATAGGTCGGCCTATGAGTTTCTGCACTCCGACAGGGGTCATAGTTGTGTTCCATTTCATCACAGATCGTAATTTGTTGATGAAAATTAATTCTAACACGGTACCTCTCGATCCAAACGACAAAGCTTTAAGCACTGTGCCCTTTGGCCGTATTTAAAAAATTTGCAAACAGGTCAGCAATTGTTTTGGGATCAGTATAGAGCAATGACCACTGAACTTCATCGAAGAAGGATAACCTGATTTCTTCTTAGAGTTTATGGATTGTTAAAAACGCTTAATTTAAGTAATCCCAGTCCAATCTCTTCTTTAAGAATTTTTTCCATTTTTTATTTTTTCGGCGAGCGCAATTCCCTGTTGTACCATGGAAAAACTGCTAATTTATTTTTTCGCAAAACATAAAAAATGGACTGTAGAAAGCATTTAAAGATCGCGGAATAAAAATTGAGTGTTTAGGTTTCCAGGTTTATTAACTCATTAAGCTTCTTAAAATCGGCCTTATGAAAATTAAAACTAGTGAAATTTCACAGTTAACGTTAACTCTACATTGTGCACTAGAATATGTGATTAAGGTGGATGATATAAGTCAACTGTACTGAGAACCAAATTTGTTTCCGAAACTAGAATTGACGTTACTAATCTGCATCGAAGCAGAAATTGAAAAGTTTCAGTAACCAAAGTTTATTTTGCAGACCGTGCAATAGCAACAATACAATGGGCATTATCCTCAGACTGTGTAAACTCTTGCAAGAAACGAGCTAATCGACTCGCTGGTATGCTACTGCGAAACCGTTTCCAACATCTAGAATTGTCACTGGGTATATCGGCTGAAGGATGCGGTATCAATATTTCAATCAGCACTGAATCGCAAAAATGAACATGGACGTTGAATCTAAAATCATACGCGTTGCAAACCTGGTGCAAAGTATGCCAAAAAAAAATGTTAGATGTGATCAGACTTTGTGGAAGAAATGCTTGACATTAGAAGGTCATGTGATAACCTGCTTTGGTTTATTGTGGAGTTTTAGATTAAAGAGAAAGATACATGAGTATCAGTATTTTAGTAATTTCGATAATTACCTGTTGTGCGTTTGAAGCTTTTAATTTTCCTGAAGTGAATAAGAACATTATTATGTGCTTTGCATAGATAGCAATACTGTGTCGAATGTTCTAAAACAAATCACTAATCGTCACTAACTTTTTCAAGAACTGCAACTTGTAACACGGTGCTTTGTCTTGGTGAAAGAGATCTTTTATCTTCCTTCAATCGCACCTATAACGTCATGTAATATTCGCAGTTGCTGATCTTCCTTCTCTCAAGATAGTCAATGAATAAAATGCCTTGAGCATCCTGAAATACGGAGACCAGAACCTTACCGGCACATTTGTCCACTGTTTATTATGGTTAAACAGCTCCAAACAGCGCTCTGAATCATCGACGCGTTGCTATTTTTGGTTCAATTTGAGCAAACGTGGCACCCACTTCAATTACACCTTTTTCATGGACAGGTGAGTTGCAAATATTAGGTCGATGGGCAGATAACAAGCAATTAATACACAAATTTAGGTTTTCAAATCACGTAAGTGTTCTTGCCTTTTATGACCTGCTTTTGAGCAAAACTTACATTGAAGTGAACGATTTAAGGTTAGAGCCTGATCTCAATGGTTGGACCATCTCACACCGCTTATTAAAAAACACGTTCAATTCGTCAAGGGTCTCTTATTTATTAGTGGAAGCCCCGTCATTCCATTTATTTAGAGTCAAGACATCTGATTTTGCTTTGTTGGTCTGCCAAACACCATAGACACAAACCATTGACTTTTCGCCGCTGTAACCAAATCACTCGTCATTTTAAAATCTTCTATCAAATTCGATGGCGGCACTCGAATATTGACATAAACCCGCGTTCTAAATAAACTTTACTATTTTTGTCATAAAAATATTGAATTTTATGTAAATTAATTAAGAAGTAAATTGAAATAAGAATTTATTGTACTGTTGTCAAACAACATGTCAGTACAGTTGGCGTCATTCGTTTGTATATCTTAAGAACAATTTTTGTTCCGTGTGTATGGTAAACAAACTATTTGTTTCGACTGTACGTGCATGTAAATGTAGTATCAACATTTAGGCGTATATGAGAGATGTTATTGCTAACAACATAAATATGCGAGAACTGGAAAATTGTTTCGAGTTATTCGCTATCAAATTTGGTGCAGCAAAGTTACAGAACAAAACGTTTCGTTTATAGAGCCGAGCTACATTCTATGCATACCATTTTAGTACATATCGGAAATTTTACAGTTACGGAGGTTTCATACAGTTTGTGAATTAGACCAAAGATTCGACTGAGGATATAGAAACAGGAAAATTTTAATTCTTCTAATTAGGAACGTATTTTCCCTAATTTTTAAAAACGCGACATATTTTCTATCTAAAATTGAATGAATTTTTGTGCAACATTAATTCAAAATTAACGCTGATGATGATGATTTAAATGAATTTTAAGGTGAATCTGCAACTTTATTATAATCCTCAGATTTAGGATTTCTAAAAGTCAAAATTTCTTAAAACAGTTTGTATTGAGAACAAAGTATAATAAATTTATACTTGTTGGTAACGAAAATTAATAGCGTCCGTTAAAACTTGTTCAGTTATGATTGGATGAAGAAAAATGACGAATCCTATCTTAGCATCCTATTTACTCCATTTATAATTGATTTATACATCGATTCCTTCCTTAGTCTTAATTATTTTAAATTGATGTACCAATATTAGATTAAGCTTAAAAATCCAAAACATCCATCCGCATTCTAAATTATACGTCAATTAAAAATCGAAAGTGAATGACCAAAGTACATCGGACACATTTAATTGTAATTCAAGGTAATCGTTTTTAAGTCGCGACACACATATCGTTTCGGCTTAAATACCTATAATAAATAAAATCCCATATCAGAATTTGTACCGGCCGGCTGTATATTTTTAATTAAGAAACGTACTCATATATAAGATAATACCACCAACAAATTGATCTTCAACCACCCACCGTCACCATGACAAATTTTGGATGTGATCGTTTATAACGTATACGAGACCGTGCCCGTATCAAGACCAACCGCGGGCAAGTGAGAAGGCAAAACAAATACATTTGGATGTCGATAATCGATTTTAATTTAATTTAAATCGTCGTCTTAAGACGAAACAATTTAAAAATGTATATTACCTGTCTTAAATTATTTTAATCTCCGCATACGAAAAAAAAAAAATTAATTTATTGTTTGTTGTTGTATGAGCGTGTGTTGTTTGGTGTCCGCGCTCGCGGAATAATTGAATTTTTTTTTTAGGTGTATACATGATCATGATTAATTCAAGATCAATGATCATATCACGATGATGATGATTGCGTTATGTATATACGAGTATGTATTATGATTTGTATGAATACATCATAATATTACGTAACAGTTAGATTAGAAAGAGAATTATACTTAATCTCGTATTATGATTAGATAATAATTTCATTGGATACATAATCAATTTGATTTGGAATTAAATACAAAAAATATAATTTTAAATTTTTTAGCTTCACGAGCTGGTAATCGTTTTTCATATGAACGTTCATATACGCGAGATAATTGTACCACCTTTACATAAATTGTAATGTTTATGTAGCAAAATAGGGTCGCGTACGTGTCATATTTATGGGTCGATAAGAAATGGTTTGAACAGGAATTTTAATCAGTTTTTTTCGTTGGAAGAAAATTTTTTGCGCAGCTGTAATTCCTGTGAAAAGAGTTTGTGTGGAACTTACTACAAATATTAACAGTTTTAAAATTTGTTTATTACAAATTAGTCTGAAATTAAAGAAATTGTTATTCTCAAACACTTACGAGTATAAAACAACCAACAATTTTCTAAAATTAATTTCGTATTGTTATTTTAAAATTCTACTTGAAAATTTTATTGAAGCTCAGGCCCAAAAGGTCTTTCAGATTGTTAACAATATTGTATTTGATAAAAGTATATTGAAGTTGGGTATTTTACGTGTTAAGCAACTGTGAAAGTTTAATTCAAACCATTTTTTTAAAGAAGGATTAATATTTCACTCAATTCTGCCATATTTTACAGTGTTAGTGTTACCTCATTTATAAAACTCACAAAAATCGTCTCGAGCCACACTTCATTTAGCTTTTTTCTAAATTTAGCTTAAAATATTTTGTCAAATCATATTTTCACTCAAAATATCACTCAAAATAAGAGTGTTTTTTAAATGTTTTAAAATTGTTAAGGTTTAGAGTAAAAAAATTGGTCTAGCGTAACCTTTTTTAAAATTGTGTGAGAAAATACTCCAAATAAACTTAATAAAATTATATCAAATCCTTTTCGTTAAATTTTACTTGAACATCAAATATTCTATTTTCACATTTTAAAATCTACTAAAAACCATAAAAATTCATATCAATATTTTCTTCAAACCATACACAAACCTATTGAAACTTCTCAGATATTTTTTAAAACGCCTAGTTTGAGCTGGTTTAAAATTCACCTCGCATTATTTAAAAATCTCACTCAATAATTTTTCAAATCTCTCATTACAAAAGCCTCCCTGATCATTATTTCAATATTTTCTTCAAACCACACTCAAATCTTTTGAATTTTCTCAAATATTTGTTCAAACATCTCAACATTATTTTAAAAATTCATGAGGCTACCGACACTCTTACCCAAAAGTATCCTTTCGAATTAAAAATTCACTCAAACCACGCTTAGTTTCAGCTAGTTTAAATATCATACGAATACGAAAATTTGATCAGTATTAAATACAAAACTAAAACACAATCCTTATTGTATTCGTTTCACTCAATTTTTTTCCACAATTTCATGTAAGAATAAAAACTTCTTTAAATGCCTATTTTCTAGTTAATTTTCAAATTTTGTTTAATTAAGCATTTTACCCCGTGTTAAACAATTGTGACATTTTTTAAACACGAATTAATATTTCACTCAATTTTGTCATATTTTAGTGTTATCTCATTTATAAAACTCCCAAATAATCTTCTCGAGCCACACTTCATTTGGCTTTATTTATAATTTAGCACAAATTAATATTTATAAATTTCACTCATCTGTTTTAAACTATCTTTTCAAGTAAATTTTTCACTCAAAATTAAGAATGTTTTAAATGTTTTAAAATTGTTGAATTAAAGTTTAGAGTAAAAAAATGTTCTAGCCTCACACTTTTTTAAAATTTTGTGAGTGTGAGTAAAATGCAGCTTTGAACCTACTAAAAACCATAAAATTCATATCAATATTTCTTTCAAACCATACTCAAACCTATTGAAACTTCTCAGCTAATTTTGAAAACGCCTAGTTTGAGCTGGTTTAAAATTCACCTCACATTATTTAAAAATCTCACTCAATAATTTTTCAAATCTCTCGTTACAAGAGCCTCCCTGATCAATATTTCAATATTCAAACCACACTCAAACCTTTTGAATCTTCTCAAATATTTGTTCAAACATCTCAACATTATTTTAAAAATTCATGAGATCACCGACATTCTTACGCGAAAGTATCCTTTCGAATTAAAAATTCACTAAAACTACGCTTAGTTTAAATTTCAGTTCGTATTATTTAAAAATCTCACTTCAAAAATTTCTCAAACTCTTCATGAAATTTTCAACAGGCTCTGAATAATTTCCTCTATTGTAATTTTCTCTACTTTATATTGAAACTGTCTACAATTCACCTCAAAATATTACTTCAAAAATTTTCACCATTTGTATCTGGTCGCTAAATTCACTCATGTCATAATGATTGAAATTTAATGAAAGAACTTTACAAATTAATTAAATTTTCGTTTTAGTTTGGTTAAAATTTGTTAGATGATTTTTTTGTTTTATGGAGAGGTTTGTGTAGACTTATTACAAATATTTATTTTATTCAATTGTTAAAATTTTCCTAACATATTTCAAAACCCATTCAATCCGTATTTTTTTCGTTTCACTCAGTTCGACAGTTCGTTTCAAATAGTTTTTTATAATTTTACTCAAATTATTTTTTCTCATTTTCAATTAAATTTTCTCAAACGCTGTTGAATAGGATTAACCTACAATTATGTTTCAAAACTTTACAATTTACTTTAGATAGAATAATTTTGTTTAACATGTTGAAATTAAGCGAATTTTACTCAAACACTGACCAATTTTATTCAATCTTTCAAGCTAACATATTCCAAATTTTACTCAATCGTTTTAGTAGTTATTTTAGCCTTGTGTAAAGCAATTGACACTGATTAAACTCATGATAGCATTAAATGTGTATGCATTGAATATTTCACTCAATGTACACTATGTTTTAGTATTTTACAGTTTTGCGTTCTAAAAATTCTCAAATTCTAAATTTGAAATTTACGCCATGTTCGGTGTACTCTGAAATAATTTTCTTGAGTCACGTTTCATTCAATTTTGTTTAAAATTCAGCAAAAACTGTTATTTATAATTTTCACTCATCTCTCGTCACTTTCCACTCAAACGAGGGAGTAATTTTTTTTTTAAATTTCATTTGAATTTTTTTAATTGTTGTCAGATTATCGTTATACTTAGCCAAGTTTTGAAAAAGGACTCTAATCTCAAATATGAGAGAATGAGAAAATTAAATTAAAAATTTATTCCAAAGAATCTTTAAATTTAACTTAATAAAACATAACCGATTAATCTTCAACAAACCGTTCAATCTGAACCGCATGCCTATTTTACAAAAAATTCGCTTAAATTTATTTAAACTTATTTTATCGAAACTTTTGACGTAATAATGAGTCAGAAAACTCAAGTTAATTTTCATTTCCCTAAAATAACTCAATGTTTTTTAAATATGTTTGTGACATCACAGTTTTGAAATTGAGTAATTTATTTTTTCTCGTACTCTTCAAAAATCCAGTTAAATCGTGTCTATTTTGAAAAGTCACTCAAATTTTACGGCAACTGATTAAAATTTTTGTTTATTACTATATTGGAATTCAAATTTCACATAAATCAACTAAATTAAATCTCAGATTGTGAAATGTCTTTCAGATTTTCCTAAGTCACACTGTTGAATTTCACATTATGGGAAAAATTGCTGAAGATCACTAAAATCATTCAAATTCTTCATTCTCAAATTTTTTAAGTTATACTTTTCACTCAAACTTGAGTTTTTAATATTTTTAAGTTTAATAAAAAAATAAAAATTAAATCATCTTAAAAAATTTAAAATTTCTTGACGTTTCAATGTTTCATTCTGAAACAAAACTTTACATGTAAGGCCAAAACTCTCAAAAAAATCAACTCAAGTTACATTTGTTTTGAAGTTGGTCAGAATTTATCTCACGTTTAGATTTAAAAATGAGACTCAAACATTAGGAAAATTATCTCAAAATGATCTTCTGCCATAACTAGATGAAAATTTATAATATTCAAATGACACTCATAACTGGATTGTTAAAGCCAATCCCAAATTCTTTAATTTTCGGTTGATATTTTAATTGGAACATTTTATTTGTTTATTGCTATATGATAGGGTCTGTTATGAAAATTATGACATCCATTCAAGATTAGATTACTAGCAATTTAAGTTATTAAAATTTCACTCAAAAAGAGTGATTAGAAATAATTAGCTAGTTTATATTTAAAATTCACTCAAATAATATTAACGTTGAATAGTCATTTAAATTTATCTCAAGATTATTAAATTTTGCTGTTTCATTATTCGTATCAAATGAAAATTGATGATATTAAATTTCACTCAAACTGATTAATTAAACTCGATTATCGACGCCTAATAAAAATATGTGAATTTATGTGAATATGTCAATATTTGAATATGTGATGACATCTTAAAAAACATTAAAATATTTAACCTACCCCCCTAATAGCGCTAACAAAATTGAGTGAAATTTGAGACTTCAACCTTAAAAACTGATTTAATAAATTAATTAAGCCAAAGCTTTATCCATATTTTGCCCACTCATTAAAAACTTAGACCCACTCCCTGAAAGCGCTTAAGACACTACAGAAATTATGGCCAGCACTCTCAAAACAGAATTAATAGAAGTCAGTTGTAATATTAGTTACCGTTTAAAACAATTTTTTCATCATTAGAGATTTTTTCATCATCCCCATCTGTTGATGAATTTTGTCCATCCAATCATAACTTTTGCACGTGGTAAAAATGTGGTGAAAATTGTGGCATAACTTTCCTTTATAAATTAGTTTTTGGTAGTCTTCCACAAATTTCACTCATTTATTTGAGGGGTAAACCTATTAAATAGGTGGCCAAAACTGGGCAAAATGTGAACAACTACATAACTCACATTTTAAAATTTTAAAATAGTGGAGAGTTATGTCAAAGTTTTGCCCACCCATTAAAAAATTTTGTCCACCCCAAAATTAATTAATGAAATTTAAGCCAGCACTCCCAAAAGAAAATTTCAATTTTAATCAAAAATTTTAATAATTCAGTTATGTTTTGAAATAGTCCAAATGTAAATGAAATTTTGCGCACTCAATAATCGGTTTTGTCTACTTCCGTCTATAGGGATATTAAAATTTCTGCACAAACTTTTTAGTTAAAGTAGATGAAAAAACGTAGTACACCACTGATTGTCAATTTAAATAAATGAGTTATATTTTAAAATTGAGATTTTAAACATTTGAGTCTAAATATAACAATGTCTATTTAAAAAAAGATGTATATTATGTAATTGGCCACCTCTTTATAAAGTTTGCCCATCCCCGTAAACCTATGCATGGAATAACGAAATTTCCACAAATACTTTTGAGCTATGAATTTATAGAGGAAAGTTATATCAACGTTTTGCCCACATTTAGCCGATCCATTTAACAGTTTTGCCTACCCCCTAAAAGCGGGAGTGGAATTTAAGCATCATCTTTACAACGCAAATTTAAGTAGTTAATTCTATCAATAATCTTATCAAATTTTTGCAACACCGATTTAAGAATGTTAGCCATCCCCTGGGAGTATCAAAAGCACGAGTGAAATTTGAGTCAATACTCGCTAAACAGAGTTAAGAGAATAAAACAACTTTTTCGTTTTACAAACTCTCTTTCGTTTAGCAAATTCTCTTTGCTCCTTCTTCCTCTCCACAAACTTATGTGCGGATTGTTAAAATTTTGACTTAAACTTTCATAAAATTGTTCATAAATTACTAAGAATTTTCAATTTAAATAAATGAGTTAAATTTTAGAATTGTCCACCTGATGATGGATCTTGCCCACCCAATAAATAATCTTATCAAACCCTATGTACGGAATACTAAACTTTCCACTTAAACTATTGAGTTAAATTTTTATTGACTGGGCAATACTATTTCATAACTCACTTTTTAAATTTGCTTTTGGAACTGATGGCTCTAATTTCACTTACTTATTTTATGCGCTTTTGGAAGGTGGAAATGGCTTTTTAAAATGTGCGCAAAACTAAGCAAAATGTGGGAAAATATTGCTAATTTCTGCCATAATTCTGATGAAGGTTGGTTACCGAAAAATAATTTACCGAATACGAATTCATCGTAAACACTTATTTTTAAGCGAGTTGAGTTAGAAAATAGTTCTTCAGGGTTCCCCACTAAACTTAGCTGTTAAGTGAACGACAAAAGTAAATGCTAATTATTTGTTCTCGAATCCATATTTAAGTTATCAACATGGCGCCAAACCAGTCGTACAAACATGAATTCGAATTCCACAACAATTGTCTTCCAATAACATGGTTAAAAAACTAAAAACACAAATATTTTGTTATTTTGGTTACCTTGACCAAAACAACCAAGTTATTATCGATGATCACCTACGCAAATTCTCTCATTGTCAAATTGACTTTAAAACGACCTACCGTGAATATTCTACAGTAGACGTAGTTAGAAAGATTTCGACGCATATTTTTCTTGACATCATTCTCTCCAAAACAAATTTCTAAACTACGTCTTTAAATACGTCGTGCGCACCGCGCCGCACCACCCAAATAAACATTAAATGTGTATAGAAGCCTCTCGAGTCTCTTAAGCAATCATAACAATACACATGAAATTTCTACGTAAAATCGACAGATCATTCATTAAATCAAACGTAAAAACAAAAAATATGTTAGTCTTTGAAAGAAAAACAACCGAAAACCTTGAACTTGAGATTATTTTTATTAAGAAATTGGAATTAAGATTTCATCGTGTTGTTGTTTTCGTGTCTGTTTCGCGTTCTTATATATCGCGTCCCCCCAACCCAAAAAAAACACTTTTTAGCTTAAGACGAAATAGCAATTGAATGCAATAAATCATTAAACAAAATATTTTTGTGTATTTTTTAATTTCAGATATATAACACCGATGGCAATTTTAACACCACATCAATTACAACAACAGCACCAGTCCCAACTGCAGCAGCAACAGCAGCAGCAGCAACACCAAATACAACAACACCAATCACAATATCAGCCCATGCATAAACCACCAAATACAACGGGTACCGGTTTATCGCACAAGTTACGTGAGTTAGCTGCATCAGCTGGTTTGATGTCATCAAAACCGCGTCAACCGTTGAAACCTGTTATAAAAACGAGAGGATCGGCCGGTCCAGAATTCCCGAAGAAAGTGACATTTAGCGCATTTGCAACCGTACAAGTTGTATAATATTGTAACTAATTTAAAAATTAATTTAATTATATAAATTACGACTAATTAAAATTATTTTGTGTAAGTAATATTTCAAAAACATATTGACTGCCATGGTCAAGATAGTGTAAAGGGAACTATATAAATCAGTTTTGTATGTGTTAATTATTTTAAAAAAAATTATTAATAATAAGTTTTTGTTTTCCAAACAAGTCATAATTAAATTAAAATATTAATTAAGAAATATACATGTATAAATTAAATTAAGACACAACGATATATGTTAAATACAAAAAAATACTGATCGCCATTAGTGCAATAAAAATAAAGCAAGAAATGATTTAAGATGGAATTTGGCTCTTTTCTTTGAATTTGTGGTTTTTTTACGATGGGTGTACCTTCGACCGCGCAGCGCAATTATTTTATTTTTACGGTGTATACGTGTCATTCACAATTTATGATTAATGAGGTAAGTTCATAGGACTTTGGGCGCTTTGAAGTCGGCATGTGATGTGTAACGTCGTTTTCATGTCCATTTTTGGTTAGATTAATTTTTTTTTTTTATGTTTGGCATGTTGAATTGCCTTTTGTACCGCAAAATCAAAAGTACCATGACCATATGCGGTTGATTTAATAAGAAATTTTTTGTAATTACAATTTGGTTTAACTATAAATTATTTCTAAGGCGAGAGAGACGCAAATAAATTAGAGGTTTCGCACATAAAGGGTTCAGGTAAATATTCAGCAGGTAAGATAATTAAATAGTTTAAGTACGATATCGGAAGTCCGTAGAGTTAGCGAAACCCATCCAACACAACATCGCTACAAAGTACTATGGAAATACAGGATAATAGAGGTCGTTTTATTAAAGTTAAAAAATGGGCGTATCCATTTTGAGCTAGCAGAACCTAAACCGAAATCGAAACGAAAATCCGTTTTATAATGCAAAACAAAATCCGGTATACAAATTTTTGGCTTAAGGATGAGTGGTCTTGACAAACCATTGGATTTTCCAATTCTTCAATTTTAAGCAAGCAACATTCAATCGAAAGTAGGATCAAAACATTATCTTGTTCAATAAGATAACTGACAGGTCTATTTGGTTTAGGGAACAGGTGATGGTATTAATATATAAATTACGACTCGAAGTGGTTTCCAATAGCCCAAATGTGCTATGTACCTTACCTATTAAAGTTGTTCTTGATCTTGCAATGTCTGTACAATCTACTTTCACTCCGATGCTTCCTGGATATTCTTCCTTGTTTTCCGATATACTACGTCATCCTCATCCATCGTAGGTTCGACTTCAATTAAAAATTCAGATAGTGACAAGTAAGCCAAGAGAAGAGTCCAGGAGGAATCTCAAATCTTCATAAAATCGTTCCAAATCATCTTAAATCCTCATAAAAATCATTCAAAATCATCTCATTTGCAAACAAAATCGTTTCAAACCGACTTAAATAGTTCCATTAGTGTTACATTGGTTCTAAATGGTCTCAAATTGTAATCAAATCTTTCCAAATTATCAGAAGTTAATACAAAATCCTTCCAAACTCAATTTCGGACCATTTACAAAATTGTCTCAAATTGTAATTAAATCGATCAAAATCATCTCAAATTCTCTCAAACCGTTCCAAATTATTTCAAATTATAATAAAATCGTCCCAGAAAAATTCGAATCTACATAAAATCTTTCCAAAGGGACTTAAATGGATCTAAACCATCTCAAATTGTAATTAACTCGACCCAAATTGTCTCAAATTTACTCAAAATCGTTCCAAATCGACTTAAATGTTTACAAATCATTTCAAATCGTAACAAATCTACATAAATTCGTTGCAAATCGACTTAAATGGTTGCAAATCGTCTCAAATTGTAATTTAATCGAGCCAAATTGTCTCAAATTTTTTCGAATCATTCCAAATTTTCTCAAATGTTAATCGTTCCAAATTTAGTTAATCAATTCCAACGTCGTTCCAACGTTTAAAATTTTATTATATTTTTTATATGAAATCGTTCCGAATCCACTTAAAGGATTCCAAATCATTTCAAATTGTTATTAAATTCAAAATCAACTCAAGTTGTCTCAAATTTTATTAAAACTCGTCTCAATTTGTAATCAAGTCGTTCCAAATCATCTCAAACCGTTCCAAATCACATCAAATCGCCTCAAATGTACATAAAATCGTTCAAAATCGTTCCAAACATGTCTCAACCCGTTTCAAACAATTTCAAATTATAATAAAATAGTTCCAGATCCATTCAAATTGTTTCAAATCTAAATAAAATCGGTCCAAGTGAACTTAAATGAATCTAACTCGTCTCAAACTGTAATTAATTCGATCTAAACAACTATTAATTCTAAATCATTTTAAAATCATTCCAAATTTTAAACAAATCGTTCCAGCTGACCTCAAACTAACATTAAATCTTTCCAAAGTCAGTCAGGCCAAATTATCTCAAATTTAATAAAATATATCCAAATCATTTCAAATTGTTTCAATTTCACATAATCGTTTCAAATTATTTTTAAATTCCAAATCAACTCACGTTGTCTCAATTTGGAACCAAGTCGTTTCAAATCATATCAAATCGTCCAAAATTTACACTAAATCCTTTTAAACTGTTTTAAATGGTTTCAAACTGTTTCAAATCATAATAATATCGTTCATATTGTTATAAAATCGTTCCAAAATACTTCAGATCGCCTCAAATCTGCAAAACTCGATTCAAATTATCTTAAAAATCATTCCAAATTATTTCAAATTTAATGAAATATATCCAAATCACTTCAAACCTTTTAAATTTTACAAAAAATCGTTCCAAATCGACTTCAAGGTTTTCAAATCGTTTCAAACTCTAATTAAATTTCAAATCAATTCAATTGATCCCAAATACTCTTCAAAATCTTTCCATGTTATCTCAATTTGTAATCAAGTGGTTCCAAACCATCTCAAATCCTCCTAAATTTACAATAAAACTTTCCAAATTGACTTAAGTGGTTTCAAATTTTATCAAATTCTTTCAAATCCTCATATAATTGTTTCAAATTGTAATAAAATCGTTCAAATCACGTCACATCTCCTCAAATTTACATAAAATCGACATAAATGATTCCAGATCATCGCAAATCGTCTCAATTTGTAATAGAATCGTTCTAAATTTTGTCAATTTCTTCAGGCAGAATCACAGCTATTTTCGTTCGTGAAGTTGGAAAATGCATCCCTCAAGGAGATTTGTAAAAGTTACTTCGTAAAACGATCCTCACCAAAATCTTGTTGAGGGCCGCGAGATGTGCATCCTCATTTCTAATTGAAGATATTTTTATAACTGTAACTTTCGCTGCTTTGGCATTTTCTGTCACTTCCGGAAGTTTGCTCTATATTATACGAATTTCTTAACACTTCTTGCTCTAGAATTTCGGCTAACTTTAACAAACTCGTTTTCTAAGAATTATCATTTCCGTTCTGCTGAGCTGTCGTTTCCTTTCAATTTTTAACACATTTGAATTAGTGTCTCAAACGGGCGACCCTAGTGTTTCAAATGTAAAATATGCAAATAATTTGCAATATAACCATCGAACGTTAAAGCGAGGCGTTAGCAGTCACACAGATCATAGGCAGCACACCTAAATTAAATTGGCTTAATATTTAATTTTATCAGACAGGTGGTTATGTTAGGGTGGTTGGTGGACAGGTGGTTATGTTAGGGTGGTTGTCCTAAAGGATTTGCATAGACACAATCAAGTCCGTCATCGAATCATCCTGAATTCTTCCATTTTACCGAGGTCCATCAAGTCATTTAGAAAAGAAGCTCCCAGAAATTTCAATCTGCTAAGCGCTAGATGGGAATGGCTGCTTCCTCTTCTTCATATTCGCAATTACGACAGTAACCTGTGAGGAGTCTCCGATTCGGCCAACGGCTGCCTTACCGCGATTAGTTTAGCTTGGAAACGCGGTGGAAGTACGGGAGACGAAAAGAGAGATTTACATTTAATTCTTAACAGAAAACATTCCCATCCACATCATTGAAGAAACTAACAACTTCAGTATTCAGAAATACCTCGCTCAACCAGTTCTCTCTGGTGGGAATATCAGTCCTAAACCTCTAATCAAAAGATAGTAGCGGGATGGTATAGTCGGTGGTAATTGGGAGGCCCCTGTTTCTTAGAACAGATAAGTGTCATGTATTGTAACAGTTCCACATGTTGAGGTCGTTGAGACTTATGACTGAGCTCGCTGCCTTTTGTTTACCTAGGATTTCTAGGTGTGTGAGAAAAAAGAGAGTCTCCAGTGATTGAGTGGATATACTCCAAAGAGCCTCACAAATACACAAGGCAGTTCGTTGTACTTTCACCAACTATTTTAGATTGGTCAGAATATTTAAAACTTGACCTGATAGTAGAAATACAGAGTCAATGTGCCATGTGGGCTTCCAACCTCATATTTTTCCAACGAAATTTTTACAGGAGTAAAGGCACCATTATAGCTTTCTAATAGAGAAGAGAGAGAATGAGACCCAGATTCTTCGCATTATAAGTACAGGTCAATCCAATAGTCGGCCTGAGAAAGTTTGTATTTCCGGGAGAGACCGGACCAACTCAGTTTTGTGTGGATTCACATTGAAACCGCAACTGCTAGCCCAATTTGAGAGAATGTCAAGAGGGGATAATACTCCACCTTGTGGTGTGCCTCTACTCACAAATCTGCTATTGAAGGACCAACCCAGCCCCGGAGTGGCTTCCACACATAGAAAGGAGAGTGCCTACGTGATCGCCTCTAGTCTAACGTTGTTAAAAATCTCCTCTATATCCAGAAAAGTCTGCTTGGAGTATTCCTTATGTTCAAGGAGTTCCGATTTTCCGCTGCAGTATGTCTGTTGGAATTTCGATTGTTTATTTGGACCAAACGTACTCCTAATGTGAGCTTCTATCTGTCTCTCCAAAAATTTTAGTATGGAAAATTCCAAGCTTGTAGGTCTAAGGTCCTTGCCAGAGTCCGAGCAGTCGCTTATTAACCATCCGCCTATATAATGCCATCGGGTCCTGCCGACTGATAAGGCTTAATCCACAGAATTTTTCTCCTGCTCATAACTTGGTTTAACGACTCTGTTGACTCTAGGCCTTTGTGGAGCAGATTCGGAGCTACCTTGAAAGTGACTTTTCCGTATTAGTTCCAAGAATTCTGCACTAGATACGATCCAAGAGCCACCCGGCCGTTGGAGACAATTTGGAGTGATGGGACTTAGAAATAGTACTTTACCCATCCAGGCATTTGTTTTAGCATTTCTGGATTCGAATTTGTTTGTTCTAAGGATTTTCTTGTAGCACTCCCAGTCCTTAGCGATTTTAGTTTACTTGGCTTTTGCATTTTTACTGGTGTTTTAAAGTCCTCGAAGGTGGCCGAGGTTTACCCAGTGGTGTACTAGGAGGACAAGCACCAAATATGTAGGCCCTACTAAAGGTTTTGGATAGCCGATCCACTAGGATATCAAGCTCTTGTGTTGAATTAGGGGAGCTTGGAACCGGTACTGGTAGTGAATTACTTAGAATAAATACTTAAAATATTTAGTTCTAAACATATCCCAGTTGGTTTTCCTAAATTTTCTATAGTTAAGTTTTCTGTTGGGTTTTGTCTCTTTTCCTACCCTTCGACACCCAAATTAACGCCGATTTTTTGTTTTTGAGCCTCTTTTAATTAGCCAAAAAAAATTACCATCCATCTCAATGCTAGTCACATCAATACAGTAATTTTATATCTTTAGACCAATATCTTCTTGTAGTGTATAGCAAGTCCAAATACTCGGTCACCATTGAACTAAGGTTCTTGAACTAGGACAATGTTTAACTCCTCTGCTCCTAGTTTGAGCATGAACGCAACCGAAGCTGCCTTGGAGTGATGGAGGTTGATCTGCGGAAACCTCAACATTGGTGCAGAACATAATATTCAAGGTGGCAGCCAGGGTCTCTACCGGTATCGTCGCCCTCAAGATGTTTCCCTCATTTTGCTTATAAATCTTGAGTGTGACTGCACTAAAATCATAGCTAATTAAACCATTAGTTCTCGCGGGCGCAGTCAGCAACTCTCTATTTAATATGATAATAACTGACCTATAATCAACCTTTAATTCGTTCAACTTGGCCAATTGTAACATTTCCAGAATTACTTTCGGGTCACTGGGTTTCTTTGATCAAAGTTCCCACTATAGGTCTGCAGGGCATCCTCTCCGGTGACTACTTCTAGTCTAGCACCAGATCAGACTTCCCTAGGCTCTCTACAGTTTTTTTGTACAAGGTTAATGATCGTTGGGGCACGAGATGTCAACTTGCTACGATTTCAGTGCCATCACTTCAGTGCTCTGTCAATGACAGCCACCACTAATGGCTCCTTTTGCACCTCGTTGAAAGGCATAGTTACAGTTTCCTGCATCCTAATTCTCTTGAGAGCGTTTCCATATACCACTGGAATCTTTTTGAGCTTTGCTATAGCTTTCCAAGCTCTTTTCCTGATTTTTAAGTTGATACGATGATACCACCCTTGATTATGCTGAACCAGCCCTGTTCGTGTTTGTGTCCCGTTTTTTGGTTCGCCCTGAGGACAAGGCCTATTGGCCAAAGTCCTGTGTTGTTCCCGATTTCTTCGTACTTTTCGCGGACCAGGCCTAAAGGTCAAAGTTCCACGTTGGTTTATAAGTGCAGGCCTAAGGTTAAAATCCGATTAGCATTAGTTTCCGGGTTTTGAAGAGCACCGGTCTCTTCTTGTTTTGTATTATTGGTATCATCCATGTTTTGTCCCACGAGTAGTGAAGAAATAAATGTCCATCTGTGCAGAAATTCGCAGTACACAAATAAAACACTTTACACCGTTAAAACGGAGCTTTACGTGTACTGGGCCTCCAGCCTGGCAGGGTACTATTAACACCTTAATCCAGCTCTGTTCGCACCGTATTTTAGACTACCACACTACAAGTGTCGTAGTGAGCAGTTGCCCGGTGGTACCCCGAAGAGGTAACACGGACACTTGAAGAAGCTGTAACAAGCAACTGACACAAGCGTGCCAACTTCATTACTCCAGACATCACCTCGCAAAGACCACTAAGAGGGACAGGCGGTTAAAGCATACGAATTTAGTTTTTACTGTTTCAACGACTGAATCTATGGCCAAAGACAAAATATGCATTTCTCCTTTTTTCAAAACTGTGGGCCACATGTTACAGTAAACCGAGCCAGTTACGGTCGTTGATCAACTTTCGAAACTAAGTATAATTTAGCAATAAAAAATTCTAAACTCTTTTAATCGTACAACTTTTACAATTTAGAATGCCAATTGACAAATTTAGCCATATCGATTTTACCACATAATCCTACGTATCTTCTTAATTTATTTCACCACGAAATGTCAAACAAATAGGTAAATTAATTTGCTTTAGAAAGATTCTGTGTACCAAGCAACCGGTTGCACGGAAAGGTTAAAAAATCCTGTAGATTTTTGCTGTTTCATTATTTCCGATCTTATTCCGTTCAAAAACCAGAATTTTCGAAACTAGCCAGACTAGTTTTGACAAAAATTTATTAAACTATCAGACTATAAACTGGTCGATTACCATTCAAACTTTCAAATATCAATAAATCATGAAATCAGCAATATTTTACGCGATGACATCTATTAGCGCAGTTGCAAAAAAACTATTTCAGCACTCAGGCTGACGGAAAAAAATGTATCCAAATCTTCGTTTATATACAAAGTATATTTAAACGTATTCTTATCTCATTTCTTTACAAATATAATTTATTTGGCATACAACCTTGTTATGGTATTCCACTCTATATATGAATGTTAAAAACTCTACATAAAGTTGAATTATATTTCATTCATTCGTATGTGACCAACAACACCAGTTTTTAATGAATTCATCGTCTCTCACCTCCAAATCGAAAATCGAAAGTATTTCGAAATATTTTTCCATCCACATGCGGTGAATGATAATGATGTGTGATACGGTCCAGTTTTTCCAGTCTTGAATTTTCTTTCAAGTTCATTTTCTCTCTCGCCGCATGTGCATGTATATTTATCCGAGGTATAAGTGCGTGGTATATTCATGCTGTCTGCGTCCATATGCAGATTTTACGTACAAGTAACTTGTTAATTAAAATTAGGTTAATTGTCTGTCAAACGAGGTGCCAGCTTTATTTATGTATACGGTGTAGTAGTGCAATGGCGATTATTTACTTTTGAAGTCGATTATCTTTAAACGTAACCTTCAAGTAATGTGTGCTTCATTTCTTGCGTAGCCACGGGCATCCGCTAAATTTGTATGATAGTCCAAACATGTTAATTTTTTTTTTAATCAATATTTTATGTTTAAAATGTATAAATATTTCAAATCACGTTTATAAATTAGAATTTATCACATTGGCTGTGTGCGCCTTTGTAATTTAAAGTATTTTCGACCATCATATTTCATTTCCACAGCCGCATGCTGTGGTGCGCGGTATTCCACGAATTTGATCTTGTAAATTTTGAATTAATTTTGCCTAAACACGAACGCAGATTCTAAAGTCGTATATTTTAATGTCCTTGTTGTTGTTTACAAAGTTGTGTTAAAACGTCACGTTTTATCGCTGACATGCTGATAACGCGACACCAATTAATTTACGAGCTCAAAATTTTTCGCGGATTTTGTCATCCGGATCATAATTCTAACACTTGTAGTATAAAATTCTCGAGATGGCGAAATGATAAATTCATTGCGGCTTATTACGACATTATCGCCTTTAGATCGAGACATAATTACATAATACGCGATAATCTGGTTGTCTATTTATCTTGCGCTGTGCGGATGAAAATTTTGGTATGTGGTTTGTATTTGTTGATAGAGGCGTGAAAAATTAACCGGAACCACAAAATAAATTCGATTTTAATTTGAAGGTGACATTGACGTATAGGATGTTAAGATTCGTGATTTATTTATAATTTTTGCCTTTTGTTAATTTAGGTGTTAGTTTAGCATATATGGAGAGCGACCAGTTTTGATTCGAATTTATTTTTATCAAAACAAGTCAGTCTGGTTTGCTAGTTTTATTTGCATGTACTAAATATCAAGCCGTTGGGGATATGCATGTTTGTATACGAGTTATTAAATCGGATATTGATGAGATGGCATTTTAATTGTTAAACTTTTTTGACATTTATTTGCCACGAAGGTATGCACAAATATATTTTGAATCCCAAAGTCAACAAATTCAACGATATTAATTTATAAGCAGTAACAGATCTGGCAGATTAATGGTCAACCCACATAAACCCTTGTTTTTGGTACACCTACCCAAAGCATGGAACCTGTTAGCGACCCAAGGACGAGACGATAGAACACATACAACTCAGGTGTTCAAACAAAATACTGGAGTGTCGAGATCTGTGGTCCATGCATGAATTTCACATAAACAATTCATACGAAATTCTACAGTACCTTTAAATTTTTGCAATATAGATTCTGTGTGTGGGTCACGCCAGAAATCCCATTTTGGAAATCCCACAGTTTTCTCATTTTGTCGAGTAGTGTTTGATTGTGCAATTTTGTGCGTCTAATGGTAAAATTTGTGCATAATGTATTTTGGGAGATAATGTGGGATTTCTGACGAGATTATCACACCAGAAACACCATGGATCCGTTTAATCATTAGAGCATATGTTTTGCTTTAGTTTAATTGTGCAAAACTGTGCATGCCAAAATCAATTTAGTTTTCCTCCAGAATTGGTCAGCATTTCTCCTAAAATGGCTTTATCTGCCCATTTACATGCGTTATGCACAAAATCTGTTAAAGTAGACCAACTATGTAAGAAAAAGTCGTAGTTTTCTAGCCACAATGTTTAGACTAGAAGTATATAACCTGATAAGGTCAGGATTCACTGGTGGCATACACCATTTCAGCCAGAATTGGGAATACAAAATCCTTAATTCAACCCTAATTTAAAACTGAAATTTCTGAAATACCCTTAATGAATGATTTTTTGCCATTAAAGAGTGAAGGATGGGACTTACAGGTAGGATTCTGGCTGATGAGGAGTATGCACAATCATGAAATTTGATCTGAATGTTCATTTTAACTAGTTTAAGTGATTTCATTAATAAAAGGTGGGATTTCCAGAAATCACTCAAATAAAATTTTTAAAAAATGTTGTTTTGAACTTAGGGTTAAAGGAAGGGACTTATAGGTGGGATTCTGGCTGATGGAGAGTATGCACAATCATGAAATTTTATCTGAACGTTTATTTTAACTAGTTTAAGTGATTTCATTAATAAAAGGTGGGATTTCCAGAAATCACTCAAATAAAATTTTTCAAAAATGTTGTTTTGAACTTAGGGTTAAAGGAAGGGACTTGTAGGTGGGATTTTGGCTGATGGGGAGTATGCACAATCATGAAATTTGATCTGAATGTTCATTTCAACTAGTTTAAGTAATTTCATTAATAAAAGGTGGGATTTCCAGAAATCACTCAAATAAAATTTTTCAAAAATGTTGTTTTGAACTTAGGGTTAAAGGAAGACACTTGTAGGTGGGATTTTGGCTGATGGGGAGTATGCACAATCATGAAATTTGATCTGAATGTTCATTTCAACTAGTTTAAGTAATTTCATTAATAAAAAGTGGGATTTCCAGAAATCACTCAAATAAAATTTTTCAAAAATGTTGTTTTGAACTTAGGGTTAAAGGAAGGGACTTGTAGGTGGGATTTTGGCTGATGGGGAGTACGCACAATCATGAAATTTGATCTGAATGTTCATTTCAACTAGTTTAAGTGATTTCATTAATAAAAGGTGGGATTTCCAGAAATCACCCAAATAAAATTTATCGAAATTGATCTTTTGAAATTAGGGTTGAAATGGGGGTTTCCTACGGATGATTCTGGCTGATGGGTAGTAGTCGCAATCATGAAATGTGCGATTTTCAAAAATCATTCATTAAGGGTATTTCAGAAATTTCAGTTTTAAATTAGGGTTGAATTAAGGATTTTGTAGAGTGAGTATGCCACCAGTGAATCCTGATCTTATCAGGTTATATAATTCTAGTCTAAACATTGTGGCCAGAAAACTACGACTTTTTCTTACATAGTTGGTCTACTTTAACAGATTTTGTGCATAACGCGTGTAAATGGGCAGATAAAGCCGTTTTAGGAGAAATGCTGACCAATTCTGGAGGAGAACTAAATTGATTTTGGCATGCACAGTTTTGCACAATTAAACTAAAGCAAAACATATGCTCTAATGATTAAACGGATCCATGGGGTTTCTGGTGTGATAATCTCGTCAGAAATCCCACATTATCTCCCAAAATACATTATGCACAAATTTTACCGTTAGACACACAAAATTGCGCAATCAAACACTACTCGACAAAATAAGAAAACCGTTGGATTTCTGGCGTGACTCACACGATTCTATAATCATGATCTCCAATTCCCTATAAAGATAAACGAAATACTACCCGTACTTTGCCGTGCTTGTTGTAATGGCGGGTATAACGTCACTAGCTGCAAACAGTTTACAGCCCTTTAGAGGATAACGTTTCAAAGGTCGAAAGACGTAGGGCATAAAATGTCTACAGAAAATCCGCAGAGCAAACTACTTCCACACAAAATGTCATGAAGCTCATCATAACTTGATTCATGACATATACAAATGGAACCAGCATGCAAACTGGATTCTCCAACCATGATTGATATATTTAGTTTCCGCTTTCATTGATCCCGGCTCCCAAGTCACATTTCTAACTGAAGAAATCGCAAATTAACCGAAGCTGCCAAGAATGCAATTCAAGCAAACATTACCGGCATAAGTGTTACCGAAAACGATTCAGCACACTTCAGCGTAGTTATTATTAACTAAGTTGTTCTGAGGCGCTTCGCGCCCATTTATTCCCAGCAAAGTGTAGTTAAATATTTTTTAAATAGATCGCATGTAAGATTACAAAAACTTTCTTTAAAAACAACATTTCGAGAAAATTGACGGTCATCGTTGAGAAGTTTTCCCTGCTGTGGATTATCTTCGATTCGTATTTTCACTTGGTGAGAATTTCCTGAGCGGGAAAGAGCGACATACAATTGCCCATGGGAAAACACTGCCGTTTGAAGATGAATTCCCACGTTATTAAAAGACTGGCCTTGCGCCTTGTTTATCGTCATTACGTATGCCGGAATTATTGGAAAATGTAGTCGTCGCAAAACAAATCGTAGATTGGTCTCATAAGGTGCCAATTCAGTTCGAGGGATTAGAACCGTACTGCCTTTGTTACACTCAGAAATGAGTTTGGCCTTAATAAAGCTTTGCCGGTTAAGATCCTCGCTTACTAACGAATCTACGCTGTAGTAAATTTCTGCATCAACATGAATCAAGTCGATTATTCTTCGATTCATCTTAAGCGTCTGAGCATTCGTTGGAGCAACGATAACACTTTTTGAGAGCTTATCTTAAACCATTTGCGCTTCGTTTACAAGTCCCCGAACTTCAACGTTGGTGATTGGGATGTTATTTAGGTCATTAGAAAAGAGCAGGCCGCGGCGGAATTTAAAAAAAATCGTTTAGAAATGTTATTTACTAAAAATATAGCCAAATTCTCGCCATATCAAATATCTCTTTAAACAGGGTGAGTTTTTTAAAAAATGCCAAGCTTTTATCTCGAGAACGGTGCTAGATAGGAGAAAATTACTTATTATAAAATTTGTTAAGGATCGAGAAGGACGTCTAGTGGTGGACTTAAATAACCTTGAAACTCATTAATTTCGGAGATATAGACTAAAGTGAGATCCTAGACTTTTGAGTGTTTTTTCTTCGTTTTACTTTTGAGTCTTGAATTGACAGATTACAATTATCTTTAAAAAAAATTGTTATCATGTTGTAAGTATACCACATATCATTGCTACAAGAGTTATCTGTAAATGATTTTAGATCAGGAATCCGATTTTGTTATTGAGCGAGGCAACAAATTGAAGAAAATACAAATTTCTCTCGTCGTGTCCTTTGGACAGCCAACATCAACATCGTTGGAGTGTAAATGCTTGGGCTGGAATATAGTTTGATCTCACCTAATCGGACCTTTTCGTTTTGATGGAACAATTACAACACAAAAATTTGAGAATTTATTATTACAAGATTTCCCAATTTATTGAAAGATATTCCATTATAAGAAAGACAAAAAATGTGGTTTCAGTTGGATGGTACACCTCTTCAATTTGGTACAGCTCAAAGAATTAAAGATATTTTTAGAATCATTTTTAGAAATTTTGTACAATTAGTATAAAACTGTTTACAATCAAATGGCGGACATTTTGAACATTTATTAACTTGCTTAATAAAAAAGAACTCAAAAGTTCAAAATCGCCACTAAACGTCCCCTTCGGCCCTTAACAAATTTCATTATAAATAATTTTTTCCTAACTAGCACCGTTCTCGAGATAAAAGCCTGTCATTTTTTAAAAAACTCACCCTGTATATAAAGTTAATGTTGAATATAAAAAACACTTGACTCCGATTTACAAGTTCAATTAACTTTCAGTTTTTACCACAAAATCAATACCAAAGTCTACTGTTTTAACTATTAATTTCCAGTTGATTGAATTAAACCCCCTATAAATCTTAAATTACATAGGCACATGTTGGTAAATATGTAAATAGAAGAGGTTTCAGATATGGATGAGCACTCATTGTATCGTTGAGTAATATTTTATGGATGAATTCCTGTGGCATCATACCGCACACCATACACCAGTAGTGTACATAAAGACGGTTAATGAAATTAATCAAAACCGTCTTGTATTTTTTGCTGTACCCAGGTTTTCTTGATACGAATTGATTAAAAATTGGCGATGGTACGACGACGTTTTTGTATTATCTAGAGGCGAAACAATTTAACACTTTTGATTTTATTTTTTGTAACCATTTTAGGCTTTGTATGAGTGTAAGAAGCACACAGGTGATTAAATGAAGAAGCAACTTTGAAGTATTTTCGTATTACAGAAATTTTTTTGAAGAGTCATTATGTATTTGGTGGAGGAATTAAGAATTGGATGTGTTGTAGTTCTTCAAACATTTGCTGTGTACTTTAGAAAATTAAGCATGGGAATTTATATTAGTTATGTGTGTAGCAGATTTCTAAGCTTATTACAAATAACACCTGTTGGCAGTTTATATGGATTAGAACTTCATGAGAATTTATATAAATATCCAAAAATTTCACTAATTGACGTTTGTTTATAAAGTTTTAGCTGAAAACACTCAAAGATTTAACCCCGCACCTCATTTAAGGCGATACGCCTCGCATAATATAATTCAATTATAAATTGTAAGTGCTTAAAGGTAAGTACGAGTATTGCGTGCAGCACAAGAAAACCGCATTTAAAATTAATCAATCATTTACAAAAATAGTTTGGTTTGACATTTAATTATTACAGGTACATATGAGTAGATGCAAACGCACCAAAAATTCATTAATGTAGTAAAAGATATGTGGGTCAACTTTTTCAAATCTAATATTTTCCACTCAATATAGATGCTACATAAATCACGTAAAAATGTGACATGACTGCCTTCGAATTACGGGTACGCACCAAAGAAATACAATTTAATTTTTTACACATTTTAACAAAAACTTGATTTAAAGAGGTGAGTTATAAACTTGAACCTGTCAAGAAAGATTTCTTTCTTTTCATTTTGTACACAATTTGATATTTTATTCAGCTTATATGTGCTGCAATTTTAAATCGTCTTAATCCGATTATTTAAAAGTGAAATGATTGTCTTGTTATATACGTTGAGCTGGTTCGCGGTCTCATAGAAACGCAAATTAATATTTACTAAAAATAAGATGTGAGCATTATAGCTTCGTACAGTCGTACATATGTGCAAACGAGCTTTCAATTTTCTTTAATTGATTTTACTTTTGCAACTCGGAGGAAAGCTGAAAAGAAACCATTAGAATGAAACAAAATGCAAACTTGTATAGTAAAAAAGTGAGCTACTTGAGAAGACGTTAGAGAAGAGCGATAACGTCGGAAAACCCATCGATAACGTCATTACAAAATTTTGGGTTAGGCAACTTCGTAAGTAACACAAACAGCGCTGATCACACAACAGGACAAATTTATAATGCCGACAAACCGCATAATATTATTGGCACGCGGATCTGAGCTTGGGCTCAATTAATCAGTAATAGGCTGAATCATAAAAGCAACAAAAAAGCGACAAAATATCAAACAAACTGATGTTGGTATCACAGGAAATTTGATAATAACGCATTCAAATGCATCCCACCACGCAATTGTGTTACCCAGAAAATGGGACCCGCAAATATTTGTCCCCCAAACCAATAAGTCTCAAGGTCGCAGTGACCGACCTAAGGCATAAGCAACATAGGCGCTTATTTTTATGCGATTCAGTAAACAATTTCTCGTTCCAATCGCAATCCCGATTTAGATCTAGCACCAGCAAACGGCACGGTAATAAACACTTACGTTACCAAACTATTAGCCGTTGATAATGGATTAAGAAGTTCGTTAAAATATTTATTCATCCTTGCCAATGTCAATCGTCCGATAATTAGCGCGTGTTTTTTTTAACAAAATTCGGTTTGCTAGTGGATCTAAAAAATCGAAAATTGATTGATCGTCTTCCACTAAGCTTGCAATCGATTGTTTTACACAATCAACAATGGCTATGGTACATTTTTAAAACAATTTCCTTCTTTAGCGGCTCCACCAAACACAACTCTCCGGTAAGGCGCAATGTCATAAGCCACATCGTGAATATGGGCCATTTTCTATTTTCGCGACTATGTCGACTTGATCCACTTCGCCACAAAGCAGCGTTCCTAGAATGGGACAAGGATGTGGTGGGTTAAAAAATTGTTTTAACTTTTTTCATCAGCAATATGATGAAGAAGAAGAAGGATTGGAGATCGTGTGGGGACTGCAGAAGGCTTAACTTAGTCACAATTTAAACGATTTACGATTTTTTATCAATCCTTAACATAAAGAGAAATATTATTTCTTTGGAAACGAAAAAAGATATTTAAGATTGACTTTCAAAAGATGAAGGTTCCACGTCAACAATTCGAACAATTGAAACAAAAGACAGTTATTCGCAATTCTGTGTCAAGTGGTGACGCAATATCAAGTTCATATATATTAGAGATAAGTAAAACACTGGGCGGTATTATCATTAAGGAGAAGGCATTAATTGGAGAAGGCATGAGAAGCCTTTACAGGGCCACGCCATTCAACATTTTAACATTAAATTAAAGGTGAAACTGCTAAAAATTATCCTTCTACACGAAACCGGTCTCGTCTGGTAGAAAGTGGTAAGCATAACTTTTGTAGCCAGAACTGAAAAGAATGCTAGTGGTTCCTAGGTGACAAAAGATCGCATTATGTTTTTGCTTTACAGCAACGCTTCTGGAAATCGCAGTTTAAATCCTCCCTTATAGTTAATTGGTAACTCAACACACGAAGTGGTTCGAGTGATTCGACAAATGTTTTATTCCGGAGGTCAAGCAGTATTTAAAGGATAAAAGCATGCATTTCAAATGCCTGTTGTTGATCGATTACTCCCCAGGTCACAAGTTCTTTTCGGATCAGTCTATTGTAAAAGTCCTTTTCTTGCCACCTAATATGACTTCTATTCTGTAACCACTCGACTAAGGAATAATTGCATAACTTTTAAAACATATTATGAAAGATGATTATTTAAATATAACGGACCGGATTTCTATCTGCGAAACGCTGCATTCGACGCCGAAATCGACCCATTTTTAAAGCGAATAATTACTGGTGATGAAAAGTGGATAAGATATGACAACGTTGTATAAAAAAGTTCATGGAGGAAACGAGATGAAGCTTCCCAAACGGTATCAAAGCCAGGATTGACGCCAAGAAAGCTAATGATGTTGTTTGGAAAGGATTCGTGCATTATAAGGTGCTGCCACCGAGCCAAACGATTGATTCTAATAGTTACTGTTGGCAACTAACGCGTTTAAGGCAAGCAATTCAGCAGGTCAAAACTCCGTGTCTGAAATAAGGTCATCTACTTTAAATGCTTGCAAGAAGAACGCTTGCCCCGATTGGGTTGAAATTGTAGACACTGCTCGAAATAATCACCATGGCAGAAGCAGTTGGCGGTGAGGGATTTTGCATTCTCAAAATTGACGATATATATAAGAGAGAAGTTAGTACAAATAGCACAAGAGATAGTCGGCGCAAACGACAGCAGCGAGAAGGATGAACCATTTAAAACAAATTAGGAAATCATTTCATGCATGAATCCAATGATTGAAAAATCTGTCAAATTTAAATCGGATTTGAGTTCTTGTATGGGTCGCTACAAAGACTTCTGCAGTTGGTGCAGAACAAAATTTACTAATCTAATAATTTAAACTGAAGTTACAGTGAAGCATTCTGCTATTCCCACATACAGTAACGTGTACCGTAAGGTGATTGTTTTCGATACCAAAAAATGTATTCTTAGGAACCTATAGTTACGTGTAAGTTTAGATGGTTCGAGATCAACAGTTCCAAAGCACAGGATGTGTTCGCACGGATGTCGTATTGGCACCTACAAAATTATTATTGGTCGTGATGATTTTTTCTAGCTGGATTGCGGCATCGCTCTGACGAATTTGTGATATTGGTAGCGATAATTAAACAGATTTTGGCGCAATGAGTTCCAGCCTAAGCTGGGTGAACAAGGGCACCGCTAGTCCGAATATGTATTAAGTGGTGGTGCAAATTAAATCGATTATTCTATTTTTATTACAAATAATGAGTAGATAAGGAGTTGACCATATGGACTGAAGTGGAAAAGTAAGTTTGATTTGAGTAAGATTCATATAAATTGTAGTTCCTGTGCCATGAGTAGTGTAGCCTAAGCCAGAGTATAACTCCATGACAATCAGCCTGGACCACCTTCATCATTAATAGCAGCTCCTTCATCATCAATATCATGTTCCTTGCACATGGTGAAGAAGAACGAGACCGCGTAGGGACTACGGAGGGCTCAATAACTTTACACATACAAAGGTAACTTCAATGTTTTGAAGGTTTTTGAACCTATAAAAAGCAAAAAAAAATTGTCTTCGTCCGTCTGGATGATACGCCTGTACCGATAATACCTCGCCGCTTAAGCGGCTCGATTTTTTTAAAGAATTATCTTTTAATTCGGTGAATTTAAAAGCTTTTGGGATTTCTTCGGGTACTTGCCATAGTAAATCATCCAGGAAAACCACTCAATCATCGTTTGAAAGGCCTTGGATCAGACAACAATTTTGATGATACTACTTTAGTTTTTAAATTCTCCAGTTTGGCGCTGGTAGCAGATTCGTCGTTTATTATAGAATATATACTTGTCGTATATCAATGAAAAGGTTTTGACGAATGCCATAAATTTGTACAATTGTCAATCATTTAACGAGTTTTAGCAAATGAAATCATTTTGTAATCAGTGATTTAGTTCACAAATTCACTAATTCAGCGCTGGTAACTAGGTATTAAATTATTATAGAATATACAATTGACGTATATCATTCAAAATGTCTTGAAGAATGTCACAAATTTAAGTAATGCAACATAGTACACTCAAAACTACCATTGTTGCGCTGAATACATATTGCAAAAATGCAAACAAAAAAAGTTTTTCCGTTCGTTTGGATGTCTAGATAACTCGCAACAACGGCTTATGCGATACAAATTTTTTCTCATAAATATTTTATTTTTAATTCAGAGAGTTAAAAAGCTGTTGGAACCTCTACCTCAAGAGAGTCGGGTACCCAATACCACGACATTGCTTTACAGTTTTCTCATATACTCTTATACTACACGATCGATGGAAAAGTCTTGCATCAGACAACAATTTCCATACAACTTTAGTTAATATTCTTTAGTTAATAATCAGAAATCCTGCACTGCATGAAATGGTATTGAAGAATGCCGTAAATTTTTCTAAAGCATACGAATGTAATGTCTCATGGAATTTGTAAATGGTTGAACCATTTGATAAAAAGTTTCCTCATCGATGTGTAAGATAAGTTCGTATCTGAATACGTTGACCGCATCAACAATTAGGATAAAATCGTGCGAGGAGTTATCGACCCTATGATTAGTCGCTGATGTTACATTTACCTCGGATGATTCTGGATAAGGTGTCTGCGGCTACGGTTGCTTCCCCTGGATTTTATTTTAGCTCGTAGTTGTATTCTTCTAATATGGCCTTCCAGCGCTTCATTCTTGAGTTATTGTTAGTTGGTGCTCAGTGAATGTACTAACTTTTCCAGAATGGTTCTGGAGGACATTTCGTCTGGCCATTAATGCCGAAATAATAGCTAGCTTCTCTTCCTCATTTTTTGCATAGCTTTGTTCTGTTTTGGTTAGGGTTCTTGATAGAAATAATGTTAGTTTTTTCTCCTCATATAATAGACCACCTAAGGCGAAGTTTGAAGCGTCGATGGTCTGATTGCATTACGTCGTAAGAAATGAGAGAGTTCTTAATTTTGTTAAAGGTTTTTGACTTGTCTTCTCCTCTTAAAAGTGAAGTCACGAGTTTAGGGAACTTCGCGTAATCTTGTATATAAATCCCCGATAAAAGAATGCCATTCCTAAGAATGCTGTTAGCTATTAACTCTTTCAGGTGTGAGGAATTCAACTATGGCCTTTATTTTTTAAATATTTGCCTTTATTACATCTCTGGATATTATAAATCCCCAAAATTTCACTTGGATTTGGAAAAACTCGAACTTGTCTAACTGGATTTTCATGTTGGCCCACTCCATCGTTTCAAATATCGTTCCCAGATTCTCGAATTGTTCTTCCTCGCTTCTTCCAAAGATAATGATGTCGTCAATATAAACATGACATCGTTTACCTATGTGTTAACGTAAGATATCGTCAAGTGTATACGTTCACAGAGGATATCGTTTTTTCTATTTCGGAATCTTTTAAAGGAATGGAACCGACTTTTGAGGTATAGTAAAGAACTAGTGTTGGCCTAGGTTGTCTAAGATCTCATTAATATCATGTATACGGTAGCTATCCGGGACTGTGACGGTGTTGAAAATCCTCATTGAGGAATTATACGGGGATTTGGATGGTCTGATTATTCCTTCAACGAGCAATTGTTATATTCGATTCTCAAATTAAGAAGTTCAGGATTGAGATATGAATTTCTAATGTCTATGTTGTGAACCGAATCGGAAACATGATGGTTCAAATGCTGTATAAGATAGCATAAATTTTTCAGCGGAAAATAAGAGATTTCGCTACTCGCCGCAAGTGGCAGCACAATCACAAAAGAGAGTTCATTTTGTTATATAATTACCAGCGGAAATTTTTTATTCATTTTGTATCTCTTTTTTCACTAAATAAAACATCCCAGAGGAAAAAAATATTAAAAGTGATCCTTAAAATGACAAATTGATTGATCTCCGAAGTAAAGGAACTCGGTAAATGAAAACTTGAAATTTAACAATATTCCGTCTTTCCGCCATTCTAAACGAATGTCGATGAAATTTGGATAAAAGTATTGAGGAAAAAGCTTATATTAATTGACCAGTGGATTTAATGTCCTTTGAAAGCCAATTAATACCTCCCTTTTCATTCATCCACACATCCACCCCATTCACCTACACACACAAATACAGTATACCACCTGCACTTTGCAGCTCCATGCCAACCTGTACACTGACATGGACGGTGGGTCGGGGCTGAATTCTGCACTCCAACAGAGGAACGTCGGCCTTAGTTGTGTTAATAACATCACCGATCGTAATCAATGACGAAAATTCGCTTTAAATTAAAAAGCCTCTGGTGAGGTTCGAACCCAGTACCTCCTGGCCAAAGTGCCGAAGCTTTAGCTATTTAATTTTTGAATACCATGAATAGTTTGTATCATTAACTCGAACCTCTTGAGTACAGCTGTTTAAGAGAATCAATGATCTCATTTGATTCACAAAATAATTCATTACCGTACGTGTTTCCCATATTTTCACACACTATACATGAGCCTGGGAAAAAACACCAACGTGATTCTGAAATATTCTTGTCCCAAAAAATATCTGCATAATAAATTCACATAAAACTGGTTAAAACCCATTTGCGGTGTCATGTCAGTCACATCAATCAACCAAATATTTCTCATTTCAATAATTCATCTTATCAGCATTAATTATCTTTTGCTTTGGTACAATTCATATTCAAGTATAATTTATCAACACAACCCATCGTCTTGTTGTGTTTGTTTCATTAACATATGCAAGACGTTTATACGAGCATCAGTCTATTATGTAAAGGTAAAAATCGATATTTTTGTATTCCGCCAAAATACTATTCTGCAATAAATTTATTTTAAGGTCACATACCCAATAAACATGCATCTCATTATCGCATAATTATCGCTTGTACGTAATTAAACTTTCTACTTTTAACAAAACAAAAGGCATGTACGAAGATACATAACATTTTGTAAGCTGAATCGACAAAAGGAATTGATGGGGCGTTTAGAGGTTTGCTGATAGTAAAATTATGTAACGTCGTTGCAAAGTATGTGTGACATTTCAATATGTGACAAATTGGTCTACGTTTAGTGAACCCACACAACAGAAATTGTACTTTCTGGTTATAAAAATGCGCGAGTGTCGTGATGTCCATTCAAAATCGCGTAAACTTTATAATTCGCCATGACGTCGCATAATAGTTCAAGTGTAACAACAAGTGTTGAAAAGTTGAAACATTTGCTACTTTACGGTGCATATCGGGTTGTATATACACTAAACGTGATTTGCCCACCTATTATTAAAAATTGGCCTCCAATCAGTTAAATTAGCAAATAAATTCTGTAATTAATTTGTTGTTGTATTCAACAAGACAATGTTAATAGTTCGGTGTATAAACAAAAACTTGCTTGATTGTGTGCTCGCGTAATAGATGATCTTGTCCTCATGTTGGTAATAATAGGAAGACGACTTGTAAACAATTAATAATAAAAATGCGAGGCGACCGTGCGAAAGGAGGAAGTTTAATTTATATTAATTGCACTTACGCGAGTATATAGTAAGAAACTTGTGCGATCACATTTTGTAAACCAATATTTGTAATCAATTTTAACCCAATATGTTTTATACTCGGTAAGATGATCTAGGCCTTGACCATTTCAATATAATATTACAGCAAAGATGTTAGTTTTGAAGTTTATTTTTTGCATAATGCCGCGTTTATAGTCAAAAATTTGATTTATTAGCTATAATGAAATTCGGTATTTGGTGGTAGTTTTGATTATGGGAGACGACGATATTTTAGTTTAGCGACGGAATTGGAGGTAGGCGACATTTAAGTAGCATTGATCCATCAATCAGGTAGTTTCATATATTGTTTATTGATTAAGTTAATATGCGTAAAGGCCAGTGACCATATAGTGAATTCATTCTTGTAGTTTTCTTTTAATTTGATTGTCAAAAATAATTTTTGATGTAAGCAGTATCATTTAATAATTATTCGATTTACTAAACTTCAAACTTGGAATTTATTGAAAAAGCGAGTTTTAATATGGCTACAAATAACTCAAGATTATGGAAACAGAATATGGCAATATGTCAGGGACGGATTATTACTATAGTTCACATTGTGACATTGCCATGTATTGTGCACATTTTTGAAAAATTAGAAACAGATCAGAAAGTCATATATATTTCTTTCTAAAACTCTCTCTCTCTCTCTCCTCTCTCTTTTGTTATTGTTCGTAATTACAAACGAGAAGTTTGAATATGTAAGAGCCTCTCTTTCCTAAGCTTTTTCACAACACTCTTATAATGTTCTTACAAATTATTTCAACGCAGGCAGATTTAACACTCAGGTTAGTGAAATCGAGTTTGCCCAAGGCAATATTTTTATTGAGCAATTATTATTCTAATTATGCGACGATGTTACCAAAAGCAAAAGGGACGTTCTCCATTTTTTATTAAACGAAAAAAACTTCTAACTTTTTTAAATTTAATAAGATTTACATGGCTAATGGCTTAAATTAGCCTCATTTATGTTCCCTTTGAAATTTTTACAGTTTTGTAGATAATATGTACCAAGATTTTTAAGAAATTGCTTTCAAATTTTAGAAAAGGGACGTTTTGCAAATTAGTTTTGAAAAACATAACTTTTCCCCGCGTTCCAGATTCCCGCGCATTGTTATTGTTGTGTTGGTCGATATTATCTTAAGATACAATCTCTTTGATAGGTTAAATTTGAATTCCATGGTCTTTGTACATCTCAAAATAGTCGCTCACGTGCAAAATTGTTTCTTTTGATCTGACTCTTTTCTCTAGTTGAGCAAACACACGATCTGGAGAAATATAAGAGTGACCAGGCACGAGATAAAACAGTTCAATTTCTCGTGTATGTTGAGGGGCTTGATTGTGAAGCCACTAGGAAATCATTCCCATCATAGCTTGATTTTTTTTTTGACTCCCGTATCCGTCACATACAAGTCGAATTTTTCTTGCATTGCTCTTAAAAACTGTATTAACCAATCTATGATGCACTGCTGAAGCTATCTCGTTACATTCTTTCGGATGAAGATTTTCAGTCCACAGATAAAGGAATACATTATCCTGCTTGAGTGGGGACCGAGAAGATCCTTGAACAATAGTGAAATTAAAAAGGTACAGCTGCCCACTATAATAAGCGCTTGGTCCAGAATCTTGAGTAGCAGCATGTTCTTCTGGCAGTCGAACGAAAATGTAACAATATTTGGAGATTCCTCGCGGGCTAATTCAAAGAACACTTTAGCTCGCAATTTATGCACTCGTGACGGACTCAAAAGTTTGTTTTTTTTGGATTGGATTTTCTCTAATTTAATCTGCTCCTTCAGCATTATTCAACTAGAACACTGGTCGCTTGATGTCATTTTAAACCCAATGAGCTTGACGTGTAATTCCGTAGATGTGGATTTTATGTAGTCTCTGTACATTCGCGTGACAGACAGCTCGCCAGATAAGTACTGCGGCGCAGATGAGTTCGACTGGCAATAATGAATATCTACGGCTTTGTACTTGCTTATGTATGTAACAACGCTTTCCTTCTTCATGAGAAATTTGGCAGTTATTCTAGATCCTCCTCCTCTATCTAGCAATCTAACTATCGTCGAGTGCCCCGCCTGAAGATACTTCCGTTAAAAGACAGCCGAGAGTCTCGTAGCCACATTGGCTGCCATCTGCTTACTAAAAAATTCGATTGGAATAAGGTGGATCATAACCTCTAAAGCGCGTGTAGGTGTTGTCCTAAGCGCCCCGCTTATAAGCATGCAGGCCGTTCCTTGCACCTTCTCCATCATCCCTATATATGTTACCTTATCCAGAACTGGCCACCACACGCCCACCCCGCACATCAGCACAGGTCTTACCACTGCGGAGCCAGTGTACCAGCTCTGGTTTCAAACCCTATCTCTTACCTATGGCGTTCCTACACGAGTAAATGAAAAGGGTGCCAAATTCACCCTTTCTATAATGTTAGGCTTCCAGCTGAGCTTACTGTCCAAGATTATGTCCAGAAATCTCGCTATGTCAGCAAAAGCCAGTCTAATGCCGTTCATGGTAGAAGGGCTAACTACCGGAATTTTGTATTTCTTAGTAAATAGTGCCAGCTCCATCTTGATAGGGTTGCCCCCGAATCCACATTTGCTTACCCATATCGTAACGAAGTGCATTTTGCATAACATCCCTAATCGCATCCAGATATTTGTTTGAGACAGCTAACGCTACGTCATCTGCATACGCTACCACCCCTGTGCCTTTTCTCTCCAGTTCCAACAGTAATCCATTCATCACTACACTCCAAAGAAAGGGGGGCATTACACCTCCCTGAAGGGTCTTCTAATGGTGGACTCCTTCAGTGCCGAGGTAATACCTTGCTTACCAGCATCTGGTTTATCCACCGACTCCCTAGGGAAGTCAGCTTCAAAAATGACAATTCTTCCATGATCGCCTCCAATTTTACATTATTAAAGGCATCCTCAATGTCCAGAAATGCTACCATACAAAACTCTTGCGAATAAATTGACTTCTCAATCGTGCGTACTAGATTGTGCAAAGCTGTGCCCATCGACTTTCCCTTACAGTACGCATGCTGCGACATTGCCCAATTTCTAGGCTCAATTTTGTTCGAATAACTACATCTACCAGCCTTTCCAACGCCTGCAACAGAAAGGATGATAGAGTTACAGGCCTCAGGTCTGTAGGGCAAGCATGTGATCTCTTTCCGATTTCGGGATAAAGACTACTCTGACCTCCTTCCATTTCTTAGGATTATAGACCAGTTTCAGACACCCCCCGCAGAAAACCTCCAGCCAGGGGAGGATAACTGCCGAGTTCCTTTGGATCTCTGCTGGTATAATCCGATCCGGACCCGCTGATTTATAAGGCTTAAAACCGTTTAGCGCCCACAGGATTTGTTCCCTGTCCACTATGCCCTCCATATCTATTGAAGATGTTCCTCGATGAGCTCCAGGCTCCATCGTGTCATCAAAAATGGGTCTCCATGAGAAGCTCCAATGATTCCGCACTTGAATCTGTCCATGACACGTCCAGTCTAATTAAATAACTAGGACTGGCTGGGTTAGTAGATAGAATTTTCCTGCGGCGAGAAGTCTCAGAGACCTCCTCCACTATACAACAGAAAAGTGTCCAAGACCCTCTTTGTGCCTTCCTCGACTCTTTTTATACTTTCTTAGGTCCTCCTTATCGGAGTCCCAATACCGAACGTTATATGTTACATATCGGTGATCAGAGAATGAGTGTTCCCTCGCCACTCTCCATCCCTTGATCATATGAAAAATTGTTTCTAACGCAAAGGTCACATCTAAAACCTCCTGTCGATTTTTAACAACAAATGTTGGTTATCGCCCAATATTGCAAACTAAAAGGTTAGTATTTAAAAAGTAATCGAAAACTCACTCACCCTTCTCGTTAATGTCTGTGCTTCCCCGGATTGTGTGATGCGCGTTTGCATCACAACCAAGTATAACACCTATCCTTCTTTGACCTGCTTCCCGAATCAGTTTACCCAGGTTATCCGGCAGAACCTCCTTCTCGTGATCCATATAGGCTGAGGCTAGCCATATTTTTTACAGCCAACCTCAACACTCACCGCTGTAACATCCTCGCTGCAGATCCTATTATTGTTAATCCAAGATTCTTGGATTAACACCAAGTCCTCATCTGACTTAATCAGTCTGAGAACGAGAGCCGCCGAGGCAGCTTTTGTGTGATGAAGTTTCATTTGTACAATATTAATCATTGAGATCTGTCATACTCACCTCTTCCTGCACTACCTGCATCGGGATAGTGCCATCTGGCTCGTTGCTTTGGATGCCATACGCCTCTTGTCAAGAGTTTGACAGGATGACCCCATCAGACTCAAGAGAGAGGAGGCTACCTCTCCTCACCAAACTCTCTGCGTCAGAAACATCGCTCACTCAGTTATCCCCCGCTTGACCGTCTCCCACTGGGTCCGTTCGCCTTCGCCCCCAGGCTGATCTTCCGCGCCCGTATCGACCTCCTTTTTCTTATATACTTTAAGAGTGATCGACCCGTACCCGAAGTAGATCACTCCCTTTGATTTTGCAAGGTAAGCCCGGGATTCTTATTGATAAGCATGATTGCAAATCTAAAGCCCTCCTTAACTTTCTCCTGCTTTACAATCCTCCAATCTTCCGTTGGAAGATCGGGATTACTGGCCCGAATGATCTCAAGGATCTCCTCTGGCTTGTCCTGCTCGGTTGAAACCAGACGCGTGCCCTCGGCCTGCTCGGGATTTCCCCTTTGCAGACTGCCTCAAGCCTCGCGCCCTGCCATCCTTGCCTACTTCGGTCACTGCCCTTTTAAAGAGGTCGACCCTGTTCACGCGACCCTAATATCAACCCGCATCTCTACAGGACGGGCGGGATCACGGATTTTCTCTCAGAACTCTCAAAAATATGCGTGATGTTCCCATCTTCTTGACTTCTGTCAATGACGGCTAGCACTAGCACGTGCTCCTTTAGGAGCTCACTGAATAGCTTCGGTTTTTGGTCCTTAGGATCACCCAAAATCATGTCTGTTTGTACCTGGCTTCGCCTGCTGCCACCCGCTTCAAGCTCATCCTGGGACCAATTATTGGTTCCAATCTTTGGCAATGGATTTATTCTAGTTTCAGGTGTAGCCGGAGAAAACAACGAGTATCAACAGCATTAGTTCGCACTTTATTATTTAACTTCTTTATGGTACTGAACACGTAATATAGGTGTTGGTTGTTTGGTTGCTGATTGTGTTTTATGTGGTTAATCTCTTTAGTCTCCTTTACGGATTGCCATCTTACCCGAAAATATTGCTTGATTTTCTCAACCAGTCTCCATCGTGGTATGCCGTGAATGTTTGTATCAGCCATAGCATCTTGTGGAATTGATCGTAATGGTGCACCGTTTAAGAAGTATCCAGACGTTAAAAAGGTGATATCTGTGGAACTGGTTGTAATTGGTGCCAAAGGTCTCTCTATTTGTGAGGACCATTGATAATCCTTCGAGAGTAAGTATTGCTTCTCCAATGAGCCTAATTAAAAATTGTTTCATCGACTTTACTGCTGCCTCCCAAAGTCTTCCAAAATGGGGTGAAGATCAAGGTATGATATGTGTTGTTGCTACGTTGTTACATCATTTGCCAATAGCAGGGCAATTTCTTTAGATGATGTACGCAGCAGTGCAGTCAATTCCCGCTCAGGTTGATCTTTGGTGCCTACAAAATTAAATCCATGGTCGCTATACAGATCACTACACGATCCTCTCCGTGCAGTCAATCTTTTATAGGCCGCGGTGAATACTTCGGTGGTCAGGTCAGATCATTGGCTGGCTCGATGTGTATGGCTTTAGTTGTCATGCAACCAAAAATTGCTAAATTACCTTTATGTGCTGTGTGACCTCTACCCTTAGTACGAATCAGATGCGACCCTGCATATTCGATTCTGGTTGTCAGAAATGGTCTTCCAGGTGTAATACGAACTGCAAGTTTAAACTGATGAAACCTTATACATTTTGATATGAAATGACGTATTAAATTTCGGTCGTTTATAATTCAATATCTGGTGCGAAGATGAGCCAAATGTTAAAATCTCAAAATTTCAGATACAGTCGGTCGAATATGTGTTCAAATGTCGCCGTTGTAGTTCCCTACTACGAATGCCTTTTGTTCTAACTGGATAGATATGTCTTCGAATTTTGACCGCTCCACCATAAATCGTGTATGATTAATTGATTTGCATCGATGCTCTTAGAAGCACAATCTGCTGAGTTGTCACGCGGTTTAACGTAGAAGCACCTGAGATTCGATTTTTCACAAATGTTTTAAATTTGTGGGGCGTGTTTTTCACCCAACTTAGTACTATCGTTAGGCGCTTTTAGGGCCCTCTTTTTTTAGGGGTCTTAGTCTTGTTCGTATTATTCTCGCTGGATTTAGTTGGACAGGTGATAATCCGGGTCGAAGGACCAATGAATAATTCTACACATCGGCTTAAGTGTTAAATTTAAGGGGGGGGGGGGGTCTATTAGTTAGAGAACAAACTAATCGTATTAGAGTAAAATTTTATTGTTTTATGCTAAAATATATATCAACATAATGTTTGACAACGTTAAAATTAATAACTGATTACATGTTCAAACACAGGATTGAACAGTAGTTTTGAGATGGTCACACTCATGCTTTACTTTTAGGAAAATATGAAAAAATCGTTCTGTGGCAACTTTACAAAATTGGACCTTGGACCAGATATATCCAACAACTCGAATTTAAAATATGACAAATTTATAATTTTATCGTGCCAAATTGAATTGTAATTTTAGTGCAAATACGAGTTCGTGCATATCTGGACGAGGGCCCAATTTCGCAGTTGCCACGGAACGTTTTTTTTTCTAAAAGTAAGAAATGAGTGTGACCATCTCAAAACTAGAAAGCCTTAATCCAACAAGTGTATACCTCTGACGTGCCAAGTACCTTTAAAGAGTCAAATGTAATTTTAGTTCCTTTAAATTTAAAAGGAACGAATTTAATTTTTGTATTTAACGTGATTTCTGTTGTAATAAATTCCGGACTGAGCTAGCGTCACACAAGGGCAAATTAGAGTTTTGATTTTTAAATCAAGAATTTAGATTCCCCGATATTGATTTCCGGGATTTTGACTTTCGAAATTATGATTTTGGGGATTTCGAGATCTTTTATTTAAATATTAAACTAGTTTCATTTACTCGTATTTCTCAAAACTAAGATTGACTTTTGTTCCTGTCAACCTTTTGTTAACAAATTTCCAATTTGTATGTTGTGCCTGTGGCAATAAATTTACCACTTTTTAGCGTGCATGCCTAAATTTCTATTAATTATTACGTTTCGTCTTCAATTTTTGATATCTCGTCTTATAATATTCAATTTAGTCTAAATGGGAACGAACGATCGCCGTCAATATAAATAGTTTCTTATCAATAATTGTTCCCATCCGTACACCAATTTTATTATATATCAAACGACTTTGTTTGGGCCGTTAAGAAAGAAATAAATGTAATAAAATTCTCACGAAGAAGACAAGAATACAGAAAATCGCCGTTAAAATTACATTTCTTAAGAAAACTACTTTAATCAAAATGAAACGAAAATGTTTCTTCCAATTCCATATAATATCGATAAACACATCTGTATCGGAATTTATATGAATAGTTATAAATACTTTTACCTACTATAAATTCTTAATACACCTATTCCTCCCTTTTTATAAAATTTTATTTTTTTCTTAACCCATTAAAAATTATTAGTTTTTATTATAAAATTTCTTCCTCATCACCTCGCATCTCAAAAGCATCATTTATACGATGTGGTAACCACAGCATCCATCTCAATAAGTTATGGATGTACCATTATACAAAACAATATTCTAATTTAAATTTGTATTTATTAAATTATATCTAATGCGAGCGTCTTAAGACAAATGTCTCGGCATACAAGTAATGCGTTAAGAATATACAAGAATTTAAGGGGCGAGGCTCTTTCACTTCGAAATTCGTTCGAATTTTTAATTTGTCTCTTTATCCCTCATGACTGGAATTAGCCAGATCTTTAATCATCCCAATCCTCTCTCATTCTCTCGTTGGATTTAATAATGCGCGTTTGACATTACAGAGAGTGTCTTCGATACTAGTAAAGCTGGTTTACACTGTATTATTTCCCACTAAGTTGAGGGCTGGTATTATAAGTCCAACCGTAGTGACGCTTTACACAGCGTGCACTTTGTTCGCTGCTGTAGTTGTTGGTTCAAATGCGGATACAGAAACCTGTCTACTTTGGTATGTTGCACCCAAAGTTGCAGAGTCTGGTGGATGATATGAATTCGAATTCATATCATCCACCAGGCTCTGCAACTTTGGGTTTTCGAATTTTTGTCCGTTCGAACACAAACGTCAGCTGCTGGATTGAAATGTATTTCTTTGCGGTTGCCACGATCGTGATACAGCTGTCTTTTCAAGTTGTGCCTGGTCATATTGCGCTATACAGATGGCTTAATGTTATCGAAGATCGTTGACAGACGTCGCTCCAAAAATAATTCAGCTCATGTACTGTGTTTAATTTCCTCTGTTTCACATAATGTTTAGTAATTGTGCCATGTGAACGAGGTAGCACTGACAATTATTTGTGGCACTCCGTAACGAGCGAATAAACTGGTAAGTTCTTTCATAATATAGACTTTTACCCATTTTTAAAGCGCATCTACGATAACCAGAAACTGTTTACTTTTAAATGGTTCCGTGAAATCGACTTGAATTCGTTACCAGATTCGGCCTGGAATATTCCATAAGTATAGTGCATTATGGCTATCAAGTGTGGTTCTTCAGTTGTGGCATTCGTGATAAAAATCGGTAAAATATTTAATTTTCCCGGAATGTAAGTATTCAACGTCATAACTGTATGAATTTAACAGCAATATCCATCAGATTAAATGATTACTAACGAGCTTTGGCCGATTACGTCTTTTTCCGAATACATGGGTTAGGAATCTGTCGAACTTCTGCACTCCAAAAACAATTACAAGTGCTTCCTTGTCAATAGTTGTGTAACGTAATCGTGTTTGTCACAGCGCTAGCTTGGTTGCGTCATGTGATTTATGGTGTAGATCAAAACACTGGAATCATCGTAAGGTTTGGATGTCGTAAACACTTTCCGAATGTTGCTCGTTTTACGCGAATTATATTTGGTGTGTGTGTGTGGATGCACTATTTCGTTGTTTCTAAATTTGTGCTCGGCCAGTTTTAAAACACCATGAGGCAAAGTGTCCAATTCGATTGCCTGCATTGCATGTTACATTAGTTGCTGGACTTGAGGTGTCGTTGGTGTATTTTTCGCATCCGCCAACGTTTGCATTGATCTGTATATAACTTTTGTGGTTGTGGAGTGTGTGCGTTTCCTCGTATCGACGATTTTTTTCTGTGAATTTTGTTAACATTTTGAAGTTCAGTAGTAGTTTTTTAACACATCATTTTCTGCTCGTTCACTTGCTTGCACCACTTTTTTGAAAGTAGTCACTCTGTTTCCTTCTTGGCAGCGTTTCTGGTGATACGTTTTGTTTTCAGATCTGACTAGTGGTGTCTCAGTTCAATTTCGACATAACTGCCGATCGAGATTTTCAAAATCAGTCGCGATTAATTTCTCGTAACTCGTTCGGGTACTGTTCAAAAGGATTGTGTTTCCTTCTGTGTACAGTTCCAAAATTGTGATACTGCCGTAAATCGAGTTGTTTTGTGCGTATGCAAATGAATGGAACGATCGATTTCGTTTTGTACAAATTTTGTTCGAACAGCGTGGTGGCATCTATAAAAGACATTTTAAGTTCTTGACGCGTATGCGGTGACAAACAATAAATCTCGTTTTGCGTTCACGTTGAATCCTCCTCATGCGACACTGTACTTCAAAAGAATCGAGAAAATTTTCCACCGATGATGTTGGAGATGCGATTTATTGTTGTTACTATCGTACTTCCTTTTCATCGGAATTCCGCGGTATTTGTTGTCGGAGTTCTGAATCTCGATTTTGTAATCTTAATGCTTGTCCAATTGTATTCATGAGCGCAATGTTGTTTTTATCAATTCCACAAACTGTTGAAAATGATTTTGATCCATTTTTGATTTGTAAATAATTATTTTTGATTCTAACTGTAATTAATTTGAATCACAGCAAAGGCAACAATTATTGTGCTTAGATCGCTGAATGCTGTATCGCACACAGATTTTTGTTTAATTCAGGAATTTTTTTAAATTACTCCTCTATCCAGGTCAGACTTCACCCAAGCTACGCCTGGTCTTACCTAGGTTTATAGTCTACAGTTGGCCTTAGTAAAGAGTCCTTGGGGTAATAACAACTGGGTAGTTCTGAAGTTATAAAATATTTTTTAATTTAGTTTCTATAAATTAGACATTTTTAGCAAATTTCTAAAATCTCAATCCTCATCAATAACTCCGCAAACCCCGCCTAGAGGTAATTTAACATTGCGAACCTAATACAACTGTAAAAAGGAGAATTTATTTAAAAACGACACGAAGTTTAGTATAAAACATCAAGTAATTTCGCAAAGTCCGCTTAAGCGAAACCGAAGCGAACCATTAATGAATCATTTCTCTCCCTAATGGACATTTGTGAAATATTTATAAGTGATTGGTGATTCCAACATTACTATGCAATTTTCCACAGACGATTTTAATGTTTCATTTTGCGCGAAAGAAAATTGAACTATAATACATACGCGTGACCTTGCGCTCCTTTTAGTTTTCATATGCCAAACGTATCGAAACAACATTTGCGAGGTCTTTCATACAAAAAGTCTGTGCTTGCGGTTCGTTTACGTTTGACCATGTTTAGGGCAAGCAACACTTTCTTGACAAAGTGAAAAGGCGAAATGTTCTACTTATTAGATTTTGATAATATTGGTTTAATAGTAAAAATTAAAGTATTAACCCTTCAAATAATTTTGTGAAGTCTAGAATTAAACACGAAAAGGAGCGAATTTTCCAGTTATTTGATGAAATAAGCTTAAAACGAACTTAAGCAATTGTTCCAAACAACGTTTTCAGAATTCCTGCATCTTCAGTAAATGAAGTCATTATCGAAAATTATAAATTAAAATTATAAAACAATTACTTTACAACTTCATTGAACAAGTTATAATAAAATTTAAAATAGTTCTTTTTCGTCCTCAACCAAGAAACTTTGCAAGTTTCTACAAAACTCGTGAAAATTGGGATCCATAAATGGTAGCAACTCCAAAAAGTCCTTTTTTTCTTTGCGATATCATTAAGTGTAGTGTACGCGAATTTAAAATCTGTTATTTAACAGTATTTACTCCCCTGCAGCGTAAATTTTACTTATTGAATGGCTAATTATCATCCAATGTGGTTTTATAGTCAAGGGGACTTCAAAATTTTCATTTGAGTAACTTAGCCATTTCACGTTACGAACTTTTCTCCATTCGGGGCTATGTTTCTCCACATAAACTTGCTTTTAATCAAAGCGGAGAAGTCATAAAATTCTTGTTGGTCCATATCAATTACATCAGAACAGAATGATCGGTATTGCATTTCATGTGAGTATGGCTTAAGAACTTGTGGTTAATAGTAGAAATGTTTTCACCGCACTCCAAAAAATCGTAAACATAGCGCTAGAAAAGAATTCTTATTCTGCCCGCGCAACTGTCACTTAGAAAATAACGAATTTTACTTCTTGGGATGGTTGAGTTAGATTCCTATAAAGACATGAAGCTATGCCATTTTCACCACGCCCAAAGCAATATGGTATATTAGTGACACCATCAAGAAGTGTTAGATTGTATGACGTTGATGTTTGTAAATAAGGGTTTTATAGGCACTGCTAAGGTCGAAAGTGTACATTTTAAATGAAGTACCTTCACCCTATTTTATTTTACCTTGCTTTTTGGATTTAAATGCTATATCAGCAAGCTTTCATGTGATATGTTGGAAGATCCAACCTCTAGGTATCTTTTTCATTTTCACCCCTAACTATGTCAATTTTAGCTTTGATCAAAATTAAAAAATGTATTAAGGAATTTTGAATTTCATAAACTACATTTAAATGTATCTATAAATTTTGACATCATTACATTTTTACCAAATTTAAATCGGCATATGTCACATTTTAGGTGGCGGTTGTTTTTCATTTTCCAAAATATTTATTTGCTTGGTGTTCAAATTAGCAACAATTTAAAATGGAATGAATATTTTGTTATCCAAGTCAGCTTCACGAAAACTTCGGTTCCTCAATAAATGCAGAAGGTTCTTTAAGTAGCATCAAGTTTTCCAGATATATACGACTAAAACGCAACCCCAGACTTACAAAAGATCTAGACAGCTTACAACATCATAGTGATGTTGCAGAACCCTGCGTATTGAATGTATGGTAAACAGGAAAAAAATACAGGTCAATAGGAAAAAATACAATTATTTGTTTCACAAAAAAGGATAACAATAGGAGCGGTAAATGCACAAAGCTCTATGATGAAGCTACCGAAAACGGTATGTCTGTGGAACTATAAAACATACAATTTTAAAGCAGCAATCAGCCTTCGCTTGAAGGGTCATGCGTGGAGTGCAGGAGCTGACATTTACAAGGAGCCAGAGGACATACTAAGAGTCCACCGCACGTAGTCTAAACTAAACGTAAAAGAAAGATTTATTGAACTCGGATATCCTAAAAATACAATAAAATACAATGAAACCATCTCATCGCAATCTCGAACGTCAAATTCGTCAAGAGACAACTATTAGCAACTGTCGAGTACCCGCAAGGAGACGTCAAACCATTACAAGCACAGCAGCCGCTCAAAACATAGCTGCCTCGAATCAAGGTTCCATTTTCCACGGCGAATATACTAAACGGACCGAATTTGAGATTCTATTCGACGATCTTGTCCACAACCACAAACAGCTTAAAAACTCACAGGAGATACGCAACCTAAAGACGAATTTAACTAGAGACGTAGCGTTGTTATTCAAGTCTGTATGTGCTTAATTCTTCGAGATCGAAATAATCATCGTCGGTTCGCCATCGACAGTCACAAATCCAATCGACAGGGAAGGATAGCAGAATGCTATCATCCTAGGACCTCAAAACCAAAGTATTTATTGGAACCTTATACGAGTACTTACCCATAATCACTCATTAAATACTGTTTTAATAAATATTGAGGCCTGCTCCATGACGTTTTTAGAACTTTCAAACGTTTTAACAATTACTAAGGTAGATTTTTACAACTTAACAGATTATTCCAAAATTATTTTATTTAAATCTAACCAAAGCGAATATGTTTTTTCTGCATAACTTGTACAAGCATAAACCAAATTCCATGAAATAAATTAATTGTTCGCTTATCTCGACTTGACCAAAAAAACAATTGCAAATATTTCGCTAATGTTTCATTTTGAATGCAAAATTGTTTCTCTTCAGTTTACTTTGCGTTTCAATTTTCATGGTAAAGCGAAGTCAAAGCGAACTCCAATATATACGCATGGCTTCGCGCTCATTTAAATTTTCTTAAGCAAACGTAACAAAAGTGATTCGTTGTTCATTCCCCCAGATGATGGAGGTTGAAACAAAGAAACAGCAACAACTATAATCACGTCATCAGAAACCCGTTAAAACACATAAACTCACAACACTTTGCAATATACCAATAACATAAAGAAATGAGATACCGGTGACTCAACCAGAATTTATCAGCTAAAAACCATTCGTAAATTCCTGTTCTAGAAAATAAAAATTTCAATCGATAACAACAAATAAATAAACATAACCGCGGGGCAACATCGGGTTAATAATAATCGATTGTTTAGATGAGATTATTTGTATTCAAGCAATATAATTATTATTTTTTATTTCTTGTAATATTTTGTTGTTTTATTATCATCTTGTATATTAACGTAAGGCATTCATCTCTACACACATCTGCGTTCGGAAAGAGATTTTTCGATTATATTCATAGATATGTAGTTGGGTTATGAATGGGATGTATATTCAATTAGCTGACAGAGATGAATCAAATTTACTTTAACAGAGGAGATGATTTCGTCAAAATAATAAGATAAACACTCAAAATGATGTGTGGTTCCAAGACGTCTAGAGGAAATCTTAAATATGTTCAGTTTACAAAAAAAAAAACTTTCTTGTATTCATTGAACTTTAATGTTTGATTTTAAATTTTCTTTGTGTTGTGCGCACTTCAAGATATACGCGGTCCGATAACACATCAAATTTTATTGAATGACCATCATCATCATCATCAACAGCATTGCATTTTCATGTTAAAATCGAATAAACATAGAATTTTATTTTTTATATTCCAATTCATAAATAAATAATAACATTAGCACTTTGTTTTAACGTTACACAAATAAATAAAATAAAAATTCTATAAATTGCATGTTTTCTTGTTTCATTTAATTATCTTCAATGAACAATCTTGACCACAGGTAGTGTGTATGTACGAGTATGTATAGACGGTTACATATTGGGTAAGGAAATAATCATAAAATTACAAGAAATCAAACGAACGAACAATAAAAATTGAAGTACCTACGTAAGTTTGCCGTCAAGTAATTCATTTGTTAATTTGATCTTTGTGTACTTAGGTTTAGTACTGTGGCCTCTCCTATTACATGCAGATGATCTTTGGTTTATGTCGAACGCGTTTTTTATTAGGCGAAAAAAATTTGTGACCGTTACTGTTTTAAGTATTTTATATGCTTGTTGTGCGATTGGTTCTGATTCATTTTGGGTGGCGCGAAAGGTTTCTTCAGCAAGTTAGAAATAGGATACGATTACTTTGTTTATTTCTAAGTACAGCTAGGGTAAGGGTAAACTACATGCTGTATAAGATAGCGGAAATTTCTCAGCGGAAAATAAGAGATTTCGCTACTCGCCGCAAGTGGCAGCATAATCACAAAAGAGAATTTATTTTGTTGTATAATTACCAGCGGAAATTTTTTATTCGTTTTGTATCTCTTTTTCACTAAATAAAACATCCCAGCGGAATAAAATATTAAAAGTGATCCTTAAAATGACAAATTGATTGATCTCCGAAGTAAAGGAACTAGGTAAATGAAATCTTGAAATTTAACAATATTCCGTCTTTCCGTCATTCTAAAAGTATGACGAGGAAATTTGGATAAAAGTACTGATCAGGGGTCCAAAACTTAGGACAAAATTCTAGGATATGTTCATGCTGGACTAAACTAGGCCATTTCATTACCAATACTTTTGAAAATTTAAATTTTTTTCAGTTTTTGTCCGATATCTCAAAAACTTCTACTAGTAACCAATACTTGCGGTTGTTTTACTAATAGCTTAGGTCATACTGAGACTACCAGAAAAATTTAGGGAAAATTGGTGGATTAGAATTTTCACTATAATTTTTTGATTTTCTGTGGCCATATAAGTTATTTTCAGTTTTTGGCCGATATCTCAAAAACTTCCACTAGTAACCAATACTTTCGGTTTTTTAACAATCGGAAGTATTGGTTACTAGTAGAAGTTTTTGAAATATCGACCAAAAACAGAAATATATCTTATATGGCCGCAGAAAATCAAAAAATTATAGTGAAAATTCTAATCCATCAATTTTCCCCAAATTTTCCTCGTAGTCTCAGTATGACCTAAGCTATTAAAGTGAAAAGGCTTTTGAGCCACTACATCACTCCCCTCCTGGATCGAAACCCGTAGTGTTTTAAATTAATAGTTTTTCGAACACTGGAAGAATTTGAGCAATTTGCGGGTCACTGGATACGGTCCAGAATAGGGTACACTCGAAGGACTTCTGACTTTATCCACACTTACGAATACATGTGAACAGGTTTCCAAATTTTTGGAAATGTACGTTACCGAACACGGTTGGACGTCTTGTGTCCGTAGGATGGTAGTACGAAGCTGCTAGAATTTTGATCGTTGATGAAAAATTGAATCTTGATATTTTAACCATAAACTAGCTCTGGTGGTGTGCAATTGAGGTCTTGACAGAGGTTCGAATACTCAATAAGTTCGTTGGGAGTTCTGAACTCCAATGGGATGTATTACATCGAGCTGTTAACGCTCGGGATGTAAGTTGTCCGAATGCCGTGGGAACCTAGAAACTTCGTGAGCTCGGTGAATAACGATTGAATCAACAATTGTGTTCCTTGGTCTGTCGAAGTAAATTTCATTGTAGAAGATCTTACCTATACGGATTTTGCGGCCATTTCTCGGATTGGATAAGCTTCTGACCACCGGGTAAATCGGTCGACTATCATTATGATAGCCTTTACGATGTGTTCAAACCTGCCACTTGGTAGCTCGAATTTACCAAACTCTGACTTCGTGTGGCGATGAACTTTTTATTTGTGTGATATGCCATGTAGACTATCGAAGATTATCAGTTGCATGTTGAGGTGAACTGAGGATCGATTTTTACCTCACACCAAATTTCCTGTTTGTCTGGTAATCGAGCCGGTGCAGGTTTACGCTTGATTTTGGAGTTCGTGCTAAAAATAATTTCTACAATTCATCGTCGCGTTGTTGCTGTATAGTTAATTCCTTCGTGTCGTAGGAGAAGATGCTGAATTCTGAGAAAAGCTTTTCACCAGAACGAGACAAACAGTCGCTCACCACATTGTGTTTCTCCATGTTGTGATGAATGTCGGTAGTGAACTGGGCAATGTAATTGAGATGTCGTATAATTGCCGGAGACTACGTTCTGACTTTGACGCAATAGCTGTTATCAGGGGCTTATGGTCGGTAAATATGGAGGCCTCCGACGAAATGGCGAAAGTGTTCGATTGCTAAATAAATACATAGCAAGAAGTTCTCTATCGAATGTAGAGTATTTAATTTCCGCAAGGGAGAGTTCCTTTGAAAAAACGCTAATAGTTACCAACATCCTTTCTTGCGGTGTTGTAAGACAGCTCCAACTGTACGTCTTACAACGGGTGTGCTAAAAGGGTAACAGCTGGAATCTGATCTTGATCTTTTCGAAAGATTCTGTGCAATATTCTGTAGGCAATAACAGTTCAGTTAACCGTAGTATAAAGCGGTGGTAATAGTTCAACATAATGACGAACTGCTGTATTTGGCGGATTGATGTTGGCTCTGGAAAATTTGAAATGACATCTACTCTGTCTTTCGTCAGAAGGATGTCATCTTTCGAAGTTGTGTGGTTAAAGAAGACGAGTGACTTCACGCCGAAAATACATTTCGAAGCTTTAGTATTAATTTCATATGCGAAATACTCGAGATGTTTACTGAGTTCCATCTCGGAGCGGCTCGCAATCAGGATATCGTCGATAAGAGTAGACGAAGCCCATCCCTTTTAACACTTGGTTAAGGAATCACTGGAATGCCTGGGCTGAGTTACGAATGCTATATGGCTTTCGGGGCAACTCAAAAAACCCAAAAGGAGTAATTATCGCTGTTTTGTGAATATCCTCAACAGCCATGATAATTTGATGATATGCCCTAACCAAATCTATTTTCGAGAAAATAGTGGCGCCGGAGATTTTCAACGAGAAACTATGTATATGAGGGACAGGATATCTATCTGGGACAGTGACAGTATTTAACTGTCGATAGTATCCACAAGGCGCCAGTCCTTGTCTTTCTTTTGAACCATATGTAATGGTGAGAAGACTGGTGATGAAGAAGGGTAGCAAATTCCGATGTCTGTCATAAACTAAAATTCAGTTTTTGCAGGTTTTAGTTTCGTTGCGTCGAGTTGTTGTGGGTTAGCACAAGATAACCTAAACGCAGGCCATACTTGGACAGAAAGTCATCACCTATAATAGGCTTGTTTACTGCCGCAACGAAGAAGGGATGTGTGAACGAACACTTGAGACCAAGATTTATCTTCAAAAGTTTTGTACCGTAAGTGAAAATTGGGAATCCGTTTGCTGCGGAAAGAACGCAAACGGTGTCTTTAGCATGTCGTGCAAACTTGTTTACGGGTACCACAGAGAAAAGAGGGCGAGATGAACAAATCCCATTGTTTGCCGTAGAGACAGCAGGATTTAGCGGTTTTCCGAAGACTTGAAGATTTGGAAGTAGCTTCCCCGTGAGCTACCCTTCGGAAACAGCACGGCTTATTATAGTTGCGTGCACACAAGCCGAAACGACGGTGCGGCAGTAGCAGAATCCGGATTGACAAATAGTGAACCGAACTGCTCGCCACTATTGCTTTTTGTGGTTATTGCACAGAAAAAATACAATTTCATGTCCAGACGATTTTTTAATTCACAGAATATTAAGATAAATGACCGAACGATACATCTTAAAGCAATACACTTATATAGATACATTATGTATATATTCTCGATACATTTATTTAAAGAAGGAATTTATATAAATTCCACAGAGATTAGAATTACGAATTAAATTATTGTTTACCTTTATGTACATATAAATAACATTTTAATTGAATTAAAGTACAAGAATAAGTAAAACGACGACAACAACAAAAATATTGATATCCTTGAGACGGGAAACATTTATAAGAAATTCATCCATTATTCAAAAAAGGAACATGCGGCTACACACGAGAACCCGTATATGCATAAAAACTGTTTGATCTTCATTTTATGCGCATTTTATTCTCCTCATTTTGTGATCGTCAACATGACCGTGGTTGTCATCAAAAAACATGCATGTTGCTGATCAGTTCTTATCGTTATTTTCTCGACTATTATTACGATTTATACTAGTTTTGTTGTTATATGAATATCAATTTACTTTAATTGAACAAATATCGCGGTTGATGCTACATCGTCATCTGTATCACGAGTTTGCCAAGAATTAAATATCTAATTGTGGCAGCAAAGTCTTGGTACGAATAGTAGCAATTATTTAGCAAAACCTATCAAAGTTAGGTACAACAAAATCAAATAATACAGATTCCGAGATGCGTGTTACTCAAAATATTAATAGAACTCAAATAGCCCTATGTGGCTTCTAGCCACAGTCATGATAGATCAGAAATTAGAAGTAGTTATCTATCTATCTTCTATCTATTCTTCTTCGCCTTAACCGATTTGAACCAAACTTTACACAAATGTTGTTTGAGACCTAAGAAGGATCACTGTAAATATCTCACATTTGATTCTCCATCTTTTGGATGGGAGAAGTTGAAGGGAAGGGGCAGGGGAGGGGTGCTATTTACATCCAATGTTACTATGGAGGAGTTTCTAAAACCACCGATTGAGCTAATTTTTGGATATTTAGTGCAAAATAAAAATATTCGGATTCCTTCCAAAGAAAATTCGTTAAATTTTCGGGTTTCATAAACAATAAACATATTTCAAATTTCAGTAGGCTGTGCGCAGAAAAAAAATTCGTCTACTGTTGTTTTGACGTTTAACGCGTAAAACAAAATGTTTATTAGTCACTAGGAGCTTTCGTGTCGTCCCTTGAAGTTGCACAAAATTTTTAATATTAAATTATTTAACTAAAAGTAAGTAACTATATGAACTTTTATTTAAGTTTAATTTGTAGTGTAGGACCTATATACCTACTTATTTTTGTTCCTACTTTTCTCTATGTCTATTTAGGATAATAGGCATTTTTTAAATACTCGTACTTCGGTATTGAGAATACCGGCAATATTAATTAAGTAAGTAACCAACTTTTCTTTCATTTTCCGATGATTTTTGTAAACTTCAAGGTTTTCTATTCTGTTAGAATGCCTCCAAAAAACGGGCTTTTATTGGACAACGTAATCCAACGGTGAACCGAAATCGTATATCAAGAGAGAGAGTTAATCACATGGACAGCAACAGGCTCTCTTGGGGAACAACCGATTAAGGATTGCTGGAAATACAGAAACTCTGCAGCAAAGGGAAATAGGCCGAAAGCATACGGCTAAGAAATGCTGAATCAAGACAATGTGCAGCTAATTGACATACCACCCAATCCACTTCAGTCATACTTTGCGGGAAATTTTCCAGGGTCAAATCACTTTTTGTAAAACATCAGAAGATATAACCACTGTTTTCAAATGATATTTGTTGGTGCAAACACCAAAGGTATCCAAAGGTAAATTTACCACAGGTTTGGTTCAATTTTTCTCATGTCCAATGAAAATCCCAAGTTTTTGTAAATGTATTTTACAGGAAATGAAGAGAAACAAATAAACCAGCGCTGCAAGTATATTCCAGGAACGAGTCGTAAGGGAAATCTGTTACGCTTTTTTCATCAGCGCAATAATTTATTAAACGTGGTTAAAGCATCATTAGACGCCTACGGCTGAATACAAAATTGTTATTGGAGCTGATAAAAGAGTTGTAGGTGAACATGAGCGACGCTTTAATGCTTCAACTATTAATGAAGTCGCAATAGTCATCGTTGGATATGATCATACATAAACGAAGCGGCATTATTAAACGAATTCCCGAAACGCATCGAGCGTATAATGCACTTCAATATTTACTACTAATATTTTAGCAGGGAGAGGATGGATACCACTTCAATATAATTCAAACAGACCCGAACACTGGAATCAATACAAACAAAAAAGTCTCGGATAAGGACTATTATGCGTTCAGATTTATGGTAAAACCTGATTCACCTATTCATATATTAAGGTGAAGGCAACTTTTTAACCGATTTATAGTGGTACATAAATAAGTTGGCGGGTTTTCCGACGCGTGAACAGGCTACGTATAGCTGTCCATGTGAGAGGTACGGATTTTGCAGATTCAATCCACAATCTTGAAGCGAATGTCCTTGTGCTTTATTAATGATTATTCCAAATGCGAGTCGCATTGCAAATGGTATCATTGGTATTCGTGATAATAAGACATGTTTCCTTTCCATTCAATATTGTTGCTTCGATAATGTTATTCAGCATTTTTTGACTGCAATCCCGGTTCCATTCCACAGTCGTTCAAAAGAATTGCTGCAATGCCAGAAGATGCGACCGCCAATGCAATGCTAATTGTGAGCGAATGGTTGCCAAAATCAATGATAACAAAAATGTTTTGCCTGTTCCACCGGGTGCATCAAGGAAAAACAAACCGCCAAATCGTTGGGAAATCGCATTCATAATGCGTTTATATGCATTGTGTTGTTGTATCGTCGGTTTTGGCAGATTTGTTTGAATTAATGTTTGCACCTCATTGACATTAAATTGCTGCTCTCTGTGTAAATCTCGATCGTATACATCGTCTGCTAATCGATTCGATGAAACCATTCCTAATTGAATGAGCGCTCTATTGACGATTGATAAACACTTGTCCTCAACCCGGATTAGCGCTTCGTTATACATTTCCGGTGAGAATTGCATGCTTGCGTTGTTGCTGGCTGTGCACACTCGATGTAAAATATTTTCACTCATTTGGGCTTTGTACTTTCGCATATAAATCTTTCGGATTCCGTTATAGTGATGTATCCCAAAGTGTATATCATTTTCCTGTCAATGTTGTGGCTTTGCATTCTCTGCAGCGAAATACACACGCTGTCCATTTTCCAGATGAACAGCCAAATGAACAACTGCTGGATGGCGTTCATGTATTGTAAAAGCCAAAACTCGCCACATTGCCTGATTACTACTTATATGTTACTTACATGTTTGTATGAAAGGATATTTCTTATTGAAAGGATATTTTTAAATATAAAAGGTTAGTACTTTTTAGTTAGTAAAGGGTATTTCTTGTGGAAGATGCAATTTTTGGTGATTGGATTGGTGGATATAGTGGACAAAAATCAAATAAGTAATTTTTATTATAAATTGCTTTCTGTTATCAAAATGTCAAAAAAATGAGGGGGAAATAAAAATTCAAATAGCGCGTACGATAGAGATTCATTTTACCAGGCAGTGATCGACAGCTTTTATAAAATGATAAGTGGGCACGGTACATTTTTGGAACCTTCTGATGAAGGCGATGGAAGAAAGAAGCTAGGTTCACCATCCAAATCCAATCACCAACATGAACGACAAAAAGAGGAGCTACTTGAAAAGGAGGTTGAACTCAAGAACAGAGAAATACAGCTTTTGAAAAAGGAGAATGATTTGATGAAGGGTAATACGAATATTGGTAATGCAGAGCTGAAGTATCAATTTATTTTTAAAAATGTGGAAGATTCAATGATCAAGTTCAGTGGCGATGATTGTTTTCCAATTGAGAAGTGGATAGAATCTGTTGATGAAACAGCCCGGTGCTTTGGTTGGACCGACCTACAGAAATAGTATACTCGAAAAGGCTGTTGACTGGTCCAGCAAAGAAAAGTTTGAATGCTACGGACGCGACGGATACTTGGGATAAATTAACGGAATTTTTACGAAGAGAATTCAAGAAGGCTACTAATAGTAAAATTATTCATCGCAAAATTGCCGAAAGACTGAAAATAACTGATGAATCTCTTCGAAGCTACTTAATTAATATGCGAGCTTTGGGCAAGCTTGCTGAAGCCGTGGAACCAGCAAGGAGGATTTAAAAAGAGAAAGAGATTTATACGAACAAATGAAAAACAAAATGAAACCCAAGTCAATTCCGACAGCGGAACCGGATTATACTAGGCAACGAAGCGGATGTTTTCACCAAAATGCTATGGTTGTGGTACGAGAGGTCATATTAGCAACAAATGTCTCAACAAAGAAAAGGGTCCAAAATTCTTCAAATGACATGAGTTTGGGTATATAGCACCAAACTGCACAATAAAACTAACCGAAAGCAAAATATGTGCGACAATTAAAGACGAAACTAACATGCTAGCCAGTATTGGCGCACCAGACTTTATTCAGTAAACTACAACGTTTAAAGGGGCAGGTTTGAATAAATTATTCACGATAGGAAGGTTTTTTACAGAACTTACCATTGACGGTGAACAATTTAATACCATTTTCCACATTGTCGAAGATAATGTTTTGCCAGTGAACGTAATTCTGGGAAAAGAACTGATATGTCAGACGATAACTACATTTTCACCATAACGATGAAGAAATTTATCCCAGAGAATTACCGGGCATGTCCAATAAGGGTATGATAGTTAATTACAGTCCAAACACGAATCCAAAACAGAAAACAAGATTCAGATATAGAATTGAAAATCATTCTAAAGCATGATCGACCAATATATAACCGGCCAGAATGTCACCATTGGAAACCGAGATTGTTACGAAACAGGTAGATGAATGGATTGAGGAAGCCCTATAGTACTTTCAAATAAAAAGAATGGTTGAGCATTCGTTTGGTCATTATGAATTCCCAAGGGCACCATTTGGGTTATGTAACTCGCCTTGTGTTTTTTGACGTTACATCAACAATAGTTTTAAAAATTTGGTTTTGGAGAAGAAACTCTGTGTGTATATGGATGACCTACTGGTACCAGCAAGATATGAGCAGGAGGGTTAGCTAAAGCTGGCAGAAGTATTGAAGAGAATATGGGTTGCAAATAAAGTGGAAGAAGTGTCAGTTTTTATCCAAGTCAATCCAATATCTTGGATATGAAATACATGTTGGAAAACTAAAGGCGTCGACAATAAAAAAACAACAATCACTAAATTTCCAGAACCTAAGAATGCAGTCAAAATTCAGAGTTTCTTAGGATTGACGGGGTATTTCCGAAAATTCGTAGAAAATTATGCAATAATCGCAAAACCTTTGTCAGATCTGCTTCGAAAAGTTCTCAGGATTTACTCCTCCGTGGCTGAGACAGAACTACATACCGATGCCTGTAAGATTGGTCTTGGCGCAATTTTATTACAAAAAGATAATGAGAGTGAAATTTTTAAACTAGTTTTCTGTTATATAAAAAAAACCTCACCAGCTAAGGAAAAGTCCAATAGCTATGAATTGAAAGAGTTAGCGATTGTAGCAGCGTTAAAAAAATCAGGGTGTATTTGCTAGGCAACAACTATAAGGCAACAATGGACAGAAAAGAACCTACAACATGAATTGCGTTGCAACTTCAATAATTCGAGTATAAACTAGAACATCGTCCTTCACATCACATGCGCCACGTCGATGCGCTGAGTCGCAGCCCAGTTCTGTTAACTATGTAGAGGAAGATGTTGCTACAAGGTAAAAGCAGCCCAAAGAGACGATGAAACCTTAAAACCGATTTTCAAGCAGAGTATGTCGATTACATTTCTAATAATGGCGTTCTTTATAAATTACTTAAAGGTGAATTTTCGTTGGTTGTACCAGAAGCAATGCAATCAGAGGTTATACGTACATATCGTGAGCAGGGCGTAACACTTTGTGCTAGGAAACCTAAAGAGCTGATAGAAAGACAGTATTATATTCCAAAGTTGGTAGACAAGTTGCCTTATAAATGAAGGTAAGATGCGGAAACAGGAAGGTCTTCTGAATCCAATCGCAAAAGGTGATACACCTCTCGTAACTTATGATATCGACCATTTAGGCCAATTGACGGCAAAGAAAAACCGTAAGTATATACATACTGTTTGTAATTGACGGATTTTCGAAATTTGTATGTGGGCCTGTATCCGTGTAATAGCCTGGGCAGACTGAGGATTAGTTAAACTGGTTTAGCAAAATTCGGTCAAGTACTCTAGGAAATAAAATTCAATTCAGTTCGACATACTACAAAAAATTCTTGTTTTTAAGTTTTTCCATTGGGTGCTTGATTGAATTTTGCTAAACCAGTTTAACTAATCCGCAGTCTGTCCAGGCTATAAGACTATAACGTCACAGATGTACTAAAAAACCTGAATATTCAAAAGGCCGTATTTGGCTCCATTTAATACTTCTTCGGAATTCCGAAATTCATTGGAAGTTGAACGCTTAAACCGAATCATTAATCCGGCTTTAACTAAAATGGAAGTTTGTAAACCAGACGACTGGTATAAATTTGCAGATAAACTGCAACGGTTTCTTAACAACACCTATAAACGCAGCATTGTGATGTCACCATTCGAGTTATTAATGATAATTATTAACAAAATAAGAAACAACTTAGAACAATTAAGAAATAAAAGGATGCAATTTGGTGGTACGTGAAACTTTTTAGGAAACTCTTAGGTCCATATTAAATCGTACGGGTTAAAGAGAGGTACCGCTACGATGTTCAAAAGGTTGGGCAATCTGAAGGACCTAATAAAACATCGACTTGTGTACAGTATATGAAGGCGTTTACAAAGGTGTTTCTGAAGATCATAGTGTGAATGATTCTTTTTTTTTTTTTTTTATTTAGTTATTTTTAATTTTAACATTAATTTTTATATATTAAAACCATTAAAGTGAGAATGACTACTAGTGGATTTAATGTCCTTTAAAAGTTCGTCATTCACACGTTTATGTACAAATCATATCCAGCAAATAGTGTCATAGTGACTAAAACTACATTACGCATAATAAAAAACAAAATTCAAATACATAACAATTAATATAATTTAATTTAATTAATTAAGAATGAATGGCATTATTAATCACAAATAATCTTTAACCGATGACAACAGATGAGATTTTATCATTCGTTTAAACATAAAAATATGTACAGCGCACTTAATATTTTCAGGTAAGTTAATATAAATATTTGGCCCAATAAATGTTAATGATTTTCTGCCAAATTCAGTTCTAATTTGGGGGCACTTCAACTGACTAGAATTTCTGGTTCAATAGCCATGATCTAGAAATTCGAATTGTATAGTCGAAATTAATGATGGGATGTGTAGAGACTTAAACATGTAGATCGACACATACATCTCAGAAATTGCTTTAATTGGGAGAATGCCTATAGCTATAGTTCGATAGAGCTCCACAGTAGGAAATAGGTGAGGCAGTTTATACATTGCTTTACAGCACCTATTTTGTAAAATCTGTAATTTGTTTAGTTTCTCTTTAACAGCTGAACCAAAGGTAGAAGAAGCGTATGAGAATCGCGTATGAATAAATGAGAAATAATTTTTTTTTTAACACATGTACTGGAACAAAATCAGCCAATTTTCTAATCAAGCAAATAAATGGCCAAACTTTAATACAAATAGAATTAATATGGTCCTCCCACGTCATATGCTTGTCGAATATTACTCCAAGGTACTGGAATTTGTCCACACGCTCTATGGTGCAATTTGCTACTTGAAGTGGTGGTAAATCAATGTGTTGCAGGCGTGGGGAGTGAAAAATTATATATTTCGTTTTATTAAAATTAACTGATATTTTGTTTAAGTGAAGAAAATCCAAAAGTAAAATAATATCATCCCTCATATGTGACATTGTTACCTGACAATCTCTGGATTCATAGAACAGGGCCGTATCGCCGGCAAGCATTCTAACATGACCCGTGAGCGGTAAATTGGCCATATCATTTACGTAGATTAGAAATAATAGAGGGCCAAGGATTTTGATGGCATTCCTAGCCTAGACGATATCACAGGGCAGAGTTCATCCGAGGCGAATGAGTAGCAGGCTGGCCGAGTAGGTTTTGGCAGTGCCCTGTAAGTCAATACTATCAAGCCAATAACTAAACGTACTGAACGGTAATTATTTTGTCGGCTGATTAGTAGGCAGTTACACAAATGTATTCGATCTGAGGAGTCAGCATCATAAATAACCATACAAAATATATGTTCGATTTTTCCGTAAATTATTTGTTGGTTTTGTTTACGTTCAAAAATAGTGGAAGTTGGTATTTATTATTTCCTACAAAAAAAAAATATATATATATATATATATATATATATATATATATATATATAGGGTATCCGCCGGGAAGGTATACTACTTTGTTTGTTTATGATTTTTGATTAAATGAAAGAGAATGGAACTTATATTGATAAATGTTTTATTTAATGTCGGCAATTATGTATGGAATACAATATCAGATAAATGTCCGCCTCTGTTAGCCTCACAAATGCGAGCCCTTTTGAGCACATTTTTCATTACATTCTCACACATTTCACGCGGTATTTCATTAATTTCAACACGAATATTTTGTTTGAGTTGCTCAAGCGTTTCTGGTTTGTTTGCATAAGCCTTGCTTTTTAGATATCCCCACAAAAAGAAGTCCGGAGCTGTCAAATCAGGCGACCGTGGAGGCCAATCAACATCACCATTTTTTGAAATAACTTATTGTGGAAAGAGTTCTCGCAGTAATTCCATTGTAATCCTGGCTGTATGCGGTGTGGCACCGTCTTGTTGATACCACATGTTAATCAAGCCCAAAGTATGCAGTTGTGGGGTTAAAAAGTTTTCAATCATATCACGATATCGCTCCCCATTCAGAGTTACCGTTACGCTGTTTTCATTTTCAAAGAAGTAAGGTCCAATGATTCCTCCTGACCAAATTGCACACCAGACTGTCACTTTTAATGGATGTAAGGGTGACTGATGAATAATGTGAGGGTTTTCCATTGCCCAGAACCGACTATTCTGTTTATTCACATATCCATTTAAATGAAAATGTGCCTCGTCACTCATTATGATTTTTTCATGAAAATCGGGGTTGTCATGGGCGAGCTGTAACATACTATTGACACGATGGTTTATCGAATATTTTTCCAAAATAAATTTGCCACGTGTCTACTTCACGACTGTCAAGTATGAACTGTCAATACTACGCCTAATTGGCGGCAAAACAAAGTAGTATACCTTCCCGGCGGACACCCTATATATATATATATATATATATATATATATATATATATATATATATATATATATATATATATATATATATATATATATATATATACGAGGGCGGATTGAAAATGAAGCTACCTAAGTAGGAAAACAAATTTTTTTTTTGCCAAAAAACATTTATTTCTCAACATAGTCTCCATTTAGTTCGCCACACTTAGTAAGACGATATTCCAACTTTTATATACCATTTGAATAATACGATTTCGGGAACCCCTCAAAATACGCGTTAGTTTCGATAATCACTTCTTCGTCTGAGATGAATCTTTGTCCTGCGAGCCATTTTTTCGAGTTTGGAAACAGGAAAAAGTCACTAGGAGCAAAATCTGGACTATAAGGTGGATGATCAACCAATTCGAAGTGTATTTCACGTAATTTTAGCATTTGTTCGAATTTTAGCATTTGTTTAGTTTTTGTTCGACACTGAGCAAACGCGGCACCCATCTTGCCGATAGCTTTTTCATATGCAAATGTTCATGCAAAATGTTGAACACACGTTCATATGATATGTTTACCATTTCAACAATCTCACGCAACTTGACTCGGCGATCATTCATAACGATATCGAGGATTTTCTTGATATTTTCTTCAGTAACCACCTCTTTTGGCCTTCCTGTTGATGGTATTGTTGCAGTGCCAGTGCTTCTTCGGCCGCGTTTAAATTCAGCAATCCAATATTTTACCATGTAATCTAACGGAGCAGACTCACCGTAATGTTTATCGAGCTTTTCTTTTGTCTCTTTCGCCGTTTTCCCTTTCAAATAATAGTGTTTAATCACTGCACGAAATTCTTTTTTTTCCATTTTTCAAGAAACACAAAAGTTGCTTACTTCAAACGACTACAACAAATAAACTAATCGATGAATTTGGGTGAAATTTTTTTGTGTTTGTGCTGCCATCTAGCGCTAGGCAGTTTCATTTTCAATTCACCCTCGTATATATATATATATATATATATATATATATATATATATATATATATATATATATATATATATATATATATGGCATTATTTAGATTAAGCATCATTTAGCGTCTACATATTGACGATAAGGCTACAGTTGCCTAACGCCCACCTTGATTCGGAATGCTAAGCACGAACAAATAATAATACGTGGAGATCAGATCTCGATCCGACAAAAGTAGAACAATCCCAATGACGAACCATAAATACCATACAGGTTTTGGTTACTAAAAGAATCTTTACAAGTCAGGTTCATGGATGGCATGAAACACTGGAACTCAATATGTCTATTCCATGTTCCATTTTTACTAGCTCAAAATAATTAATTTTGTTTATGTTCAAATGAATGCCAATTGTTTATAGATTCTCAAGATTCACACGGTTAATAAAATAAAATTAAATTAAGCAACATAAAAAACACGTTGCTGAATAAGTTACTCTCTCTTAAATCAACATTCAATTTTTTTACAATTGTACACAGTTCATCTATAGCGACTCATCACAAATCTCGTCGTCAATATCCAAACAACTTTCTAGCGTAATTATTTTCGCGCAAAACTACAAAAAACCTCATATCAATATACGAACCAGCATCCAAAAGCTCCACTTATTTTGATTTTTTGTTTTGCGCGATCATAAAAATATTCCATCGAAAGCGACTTAAAATCTGGTGTCTGCGCGCCACAGAGCATTTTTACTTGGATGCTAAAATTAAGATTAAAAAAAATAACGCAAAAACAAAACACGAATCAAAAATTGATAAATTAATAGCACGTGTTGCGCACACACACACATACACAGTGTATTTTGATTAATAGTTTTAATATAAACAAATGATTTTTTTAGTAGTACACAGTAATAAGCACTAAGAATAACATGTAAAGTTTTAAATAAAACAAAAAACAAATGAAAGGAAATTCTTATTATACAAAAGAAATCAAACTTTCTTTTGTTTTTATCTTTTATATAGATTTTTCTTATTATTTATTATTAATTTTGTATATACAACTGTTATTATTGTTAACAAAATGATTTAAGATTATTGTCTATTGATTACGAGCGCGCTCACATGAGGTCGATTGAAAAAATATGAAAACTTTTCTAAAAAAAAGCGTAACTTAAGTAAATAAAATCTGACATGTCAAATGTTACAAGTATAAGTTATAATTGTGTCATCAGATTGTATACATGTGGAATTTATGCTTAGAGGGAAAGTTGTTCATTTGCATGCACCACCCAGGTAAAGTAACCTGCGCGGCTGCACCTTGGTTCGGTGTTTTCATTTATTTGAGATTTTGATTTAATTCTAAATTATAAAATTTACCATATGGAAGGAAGTTTGAGCTTTTATAGAAGTCTTCGGTCGTTCCCCTAAGAACCGACGTATAAATTATTAAACGGAATTATTTTGAGTTAAACTTAACAACACCAGAGCCATCTATAATAGAGTTTTCGCAATAAATAATAAATTACGAAATACGAGTAAAATAATTAGTCCGTAATGTTTAAAAGGGACAGATTAGATAATGTCTGATGAATCCACTTAGTATTTGTTGATATTTGGGGTATTGGTTACACTTCTGACATAAGTAAAGAATTAATTGTAAGGCGGTCAGGAAATATATTTTGTGACATCACAGTCAAATAAATTAAAAGCTGGACACAGATGAAAAGGTTGTATGGATTGGTTGACAAATTAGCAGGCAATAAATTTGAGTTTTGGCACTAGCGTTGAACCACTGCTAAAAATTAGGGCATATTTTATGTAGCATCATCTATATATTAGGTATGTGGAAGTAGAATCTCGGCTTTAAAGTTGCTTGCATTAATTCCGGTTCCGTGTACATAAATTTTAAGGGATGGAAGTCGATAAGCTCGTTTTCAAATAAAAAAATGCTGCTCAAGCTATGGAATTAATTAATTCCACTTTGAGTGAACATTATGTGAGTCATTCATTTTAAAAAAATGGTTTGCAAGATTTCGTGATGGTAATTTTAGTCTTGAGCACGATCCACGTCCCGAATTCCAGTAAAACGATTTGAAGACGAATAACTTAAAGTTTTACTGGATGAAAATCCGTGTCAAACTCAGAAAGGGTTTAGAGAATGTGACAAATACAGAAATTCCTCATAAACTGACCGAAGAAAACAAAAACCGAAGAGTTGACATTTGCATGAATTTGCGTTCTCGGTACAAAAGAACGAATTTGCACAAAATTATTAAGGGTGATGAAAAGTGGATTTTGTATACAATAATCGTAAAGGCAGAAAACCGTGGATTGATCCACACGAGCCATCAACATCAGTTACAAAAATTAATATTCATACCAATAAAATGTTACTGTGTGTCTGGTGGGATTGGAAAGGAGTCATTTACTACGAGTTTCTGAAACCTATGGCCAAACAGTTACAGCTGAACCAAGCCCAATTGATCAAATCAAGTGATGTTCGAGAGGAAAATGACTATTTATGGTCCAAGGAGGGTGGAGTATGATATTGTTGAACCTAGGAACTCATCTTCTCCTTGGCTGGGAAGTTTTACGTGGCGTATTCTCCCGTGGAACCAGTGGCCGATTTAGCTTACAATTAAACCTGTACCTCCAAAATTGTGACTTTTGATGTAGCTATGATACCGGAATGGGTCTTGGACCAGAATTTATAACAAATTAATTACATTTCATTGGTTAGTTCAAGACCACCCCTATAATTTGCCTAAGGGTAAATTTCACCCCAAAACGATAATTATCATTGAAATCAATAAATAAAACTACAAAAAAACAAGTTCTAAGAAAGATTCTATAAAATGTAATTTAGTTTAAGTAGTTTTACCTATACAGGTAAATTAAAAAAATGTTGGGGTCGAAACTGATAGATAGAATTGAAACATGATTAAAACACAAACGTCAATTTAACCAGCTTTAATAGTTTATTACACCAAACTGTCAACAGATACTGGACCAAATGTTATTCCTTGGGCCTTTTGAAGGGCAGGTCAACCTTATCCAGGTGCGTGTAATAAAATATTTTTGTGTCAGGTTAGGCGGAATTGGCTTCAGACGATAAAGGATGACCGCGACCAGATGGTAGGTCAATAATCACTCTAAGAGCATTGTAGAGGGCAGGTCAACCATATCCAGGATTATAATAAAATATTTTTGTGTCAGATTAGATGGAGTTGGTTTTAGACAGATATTGTCTATGATATGTAATATAAATTTCGATTTCATCACGTTTAATAATTTAATACAGCAGACATCAAATATTGGGTAAAATGTTGCTCCATCGGACTTGTAGAGGGCACGTCAATCTTATACAGCTGTTTAATAAATTCTTGGGTCTGGTAAAAGCCGTAAAAGCCAATTCCCTCTAACCTGAAACAAAAAGAGTTTATTTCAAACCTGCATAAAGTTGACCTGCCCTTCACGTAGCCATGGGCTAACATTTGACCTAATATCTGGTGGCGGTGTAGTTTAATAAATTATTAAAGATGGTTAAATCGACGTTTATATGACGTATCTGAATCCAGTATCGTCTGAAGCAAATTCCATCTAATCTGGCATATAAATAATACATACTCCCCAAGCTGATCCGATATCTGCTGGCAGTGTAGTCTAATAAATTAATTATTTATTACACACTTGAAAATGGTTAATCTGCCCGCGACAAGTACCATGAAGTAACATTTGGCCCAATATTTCGTGGCGGTCTGGTGTTATAAATTATTAAATGTGGTAAATTAACCTTTAAATTACTTTTTTAGGCTTTAACAGTTTGAAGTCTATGCCATCTAACCTGACAAAAACTTAATTTTACCCACCTGCATAAGGTTAACCTGCCCTGCATGTAACATCTGACACAATATCTTTTGACGGTCTGTTGTAATAAATTATTTAAGGTGATAAAATAGGACTTTACCGACCAAACGGCTTGTGGTTGAAGCTTTGGCGTTTGGATCGGGAGGTACCCGGTTCGAATCCGGGTCGGAGTGCAGAACTCATGGGTCGACCCATCTTACATGTCAGTACTATAGGCTGGCATAGAGCAATGCAATGCGCAGATGGTTCTATATAAATCAGACCTACAGCCGTACGTCCTCTAGTTGGGTACGGCATAAGGTGGGACATTAAAAGCGAACAGATTGCATAGTTAATAAAAAGATAAACCTTTAAATTACATATGAAAAGCCATACTTGTTGGAAGCCAATTCCATCTAACCTGAAAGTTGATTTGCTCCCCACAAGGGTCATAGAGCAGAATTTGATCCAATGCATGGTGGCGGTCTGGTGTAATAAATTATTAAAGGTGGTTAAATTTTAATCATGTTTCAAGACTTTCAGATTTGACCCCAAAAAATGTTTAATTCACCCGTATAAGGTAAAAGGTGTCGGTCTAGAAGAACAATATACCAGCCTAAATATCAACCTCACCTAGACGTGGTGCTCCCTGCTAATTAACCAACGAGGATCTGCCGACCGAGAAAAGGCGGGATAACCGAACACCGAGGACCTACCAAATGATGTTCTCTCCACTGACCCACCCCCAATTTCACTGGATAGTTTGGTAGCTGCTTCAATAACCAGTCCTTAATACAATGAGTTTACAACAAAAAGGAATTTTTACCCCAAGTGATACCTCAGTTGGTTCATCCACCCTCTAACAAGGCCGCGGCTCAAACGATTCTGGGCTAAGCTAACCATTCAATGCCCATTCGATCGAAGTTCAAAAATATCTAGATCACCACTGAGACAAACAAACACAGTTCACAACTCAGCAGGAAATCGAAAATATTGAACTACACAGAGTACTGAGTAGCATAGAAAAAGTGGCATCACAACTTGAAATGAAGAGCTGAAGAAGACCAGACTGATAGAAGTTCTTGAAACTCCTCCTACTAGCTATAAAGAAATCAGCATCACTTGCCTGTACTAACGCTGAGTTCCACACAGATGATGAGGAACTAGCAAGAGAAACTGATTGGATGCACTAACAAAAGAAAAGACCAAGGAAAAAACAAAGAGCAGGATTCTCGCTAGAAGTTGGAGAGCACTCGCAAACAAAAGTTAATGAACCTGCCAAACTAGTGTCTGGACCTCAACATCACCAGCAACAAGAACAACGCAAGGTTGTAATGAAGGCTCCGGCACCACCGCCAATTAATGTTAGCGAATATCCAAGCTCTAATGCAGTAAATATCCTGAAATAAGAGAAAGTTGAAATTAGTCAAGGAACCAAGATTATTAAAAGAGGGCTCCCGCTATTCACGCTCACATACAACAAAAGCGAAAAAATTGAAAATATATTTAATATCAAAGCAATAATAAATATGAGGGTTAAACTGAAAAAAAAAACACGAGCTTAATACCTCAATCCATGGCCTAGGTTATAACCACACCCAAATATATTGTGGGTGAGACATTAGGTGTGTAAAACGTGCCGGCAGATACAACGCGAAAGATTGTTCTGTTAGCCGAATCGAACCTGCACAAGGTGTATAAACTGTAAAGGACAACACCCAGCCAATTATAGAGGATGCGAAGTAGCGGTATACAACTGCAAAGATTAAGAAATAAAACACGCCAATTGACTCAAAACACTAACGTTATAAGAGAAAGGATTCCAACTACAACTAGAGTGCCGCCACAGAATCTGGCACTAGACTCGTGCTCCGCAACACAAAAATATCCTAAGTTTTCTGTGCAACAAATTAAAGAATGAAATCATAAATAAGCGACTTCGAGGTCTTTCTGAACTAAAGGATGACAATTACTCGCTTTGGAAAGCAATGAAGGGGCTACAAAGAACCAAAATGCATGTGCCACCTATCAAAAATGATGACGGATTCGCGGCTAAAAACGACAAACAAAAAGTCTCTCTGTTTGCTACCCATTTGGAAGAGACTTTTCAAACGGTACCGAGACAAATAGAAAATGAAAATACAACTGTCGTAAACAAAGTAGATGATCTTAACGTAACCGACCAAATGGCACAGTGGTTAAAGCTTTGGCGTTTGGATCGGCAGGTACCGGGTTCGAATCCATGGAATTTTGATCAACAGATTACGATCTGTGATGAAATGGAATACATCTATGAACCCCTACCAGAGGGCAAAACTCATGAGCCGAGCCATCTTCCATGCCAGTATAGGCTGGCATGGAGCTCTATGCAATGTGCAGATGGTGATAAAATCGGACCTATAATCGTACGTCCTCGAATTGGCCGAGACTGGCGTTAAAGTAAGGACGGAAAAAAGCAAACCGCGAAATAGTTGGGAGAGCCTTGGCCCCAGAACAGGTTGCAGGGATAATACAAAAAAAGTTCTTAACGTAAGCCATGTGATCTTATTGGAAATTTAAAGTGAAGTCAATAATAACTTAAATATCAGAAAAGCTCTAGGTTATGACTTAATTACAGGGCAAATTGTGAAACCCATACCGGAGAAAGGTTTGCGTAAATTACTTCAAATAATTAACGCAGCCTTCTGATTGAAATATGTTACAGGTCAATGGAGGGTGGTTGAAGTAATTATGATTCCGAAACCAGGTAAACTAGGAAACAGTAAAAAATCATATTGAACGATATCACTACTGGTCATATCAAAAATATTTGAAAAAACGTTGGTGAAGCGACTCAAACCTATAATAGAATAGAGGCTGAATTCCTACTGAACAAGTTCACAGAATAACAGATGCCCATTGAGAATACACTTGAGGATAAGAAGATTATGCTTCAGTATTTTCTTAGATGTAGCTCTATCTTTCGGCAAAGTTTACCAAGGGCTTAATTTAAACTGCATCGAGACCTGCCTAAGCTATTTTATCAAATTCTTAAATTCTACACAGATCGACACTTCATGGTCAAATTTGAAAATGAGTACTTTGAACTTAAAAGAAAATTAGCAAGTATACCACAAGGTAGCGTACTTGGACCTATTCTGTTTATTCTTTTTACGAGAGACTTGCCGAATATCAAGGTACTACAGTAGCAAAATTTGCAGGCGATACAGCTATCCTAGTAGTTGGAAAAGATATTTCGGAAGTAACAAGGAAACTTCAAAATGCAGTTAACACTGTTAGCAACTGGACTAAAAAATGGCGCATCTTATTAAATTCATCTTAATAAAGCCAAAACAGTACACGTCGACTTTACAAATCAAAATGTAAACTGTATTCCCGTGGTTCTCAACCCAAACCAAATTCTGTATGCAAATACAGCTAAATAGCTTAGCATGACCCTCGATGCTAAGCTAAGATGGAAATAACACATCAAGAAAAGTTAAACATCAAATATAGGAAAATGTACTGGCTCATGTGTAGGAATTCTGAACTTTCAATACACAACAAATTACTTCTGTACAGGCAAATGTTAAAGCCAGTAAGGACCTACGGTATCCAACTTTGTGGTTGTTCCAAGAAGACCAATGTACAAATGATACAATGTTATTCCAAAATAAAGTGCTCCAAGGGATTGTGAATGCCTCATGACACATTAGGAACGACAACCTCCATAGAGACCTGAAGATGGAATAAGTCACCGATGAAATAAAGAAACAAGCAAGGAAACACTTACAGTGATTAGCTCAACATCAGTGTTGTGCGTCTACACGTATTTCCGAATTGTCTATATTTTGGTGTCGAAAATAGCGTAGGCACTTGATTTTTGAGTAGATAATGACGAAAATTGGTAAAATGTGTAGTGTAGACAATTCGTAGACAATGTAGATTATAATTTTTTGTTTTTTTTTTAATTGTTTTTCTGTGCGAAGTCGTCATCTTTCAGTTGTTGTTTCCAGTTTAAATTGGGTTTTAACTATATTTTGGCAGGTAAAATTTAATTTTTATTAAACAAATAGGTGAGATTGAAAATCTTGGTCAACGATGTCGTCAATATTGGTACAACCATAAGCGATTTGCTACACTAAATTCGAACATTTTCGAAACAAATATTTAATTTCTGATTTTAACGTCCGTTTTTGTGCAAAGTAGTTGGAGTTACTGCAAAACTTATAGCGTAAATGAGTTTTGTTGATAGTTTACTGGTTTTGGTTGTATTTTGATCAAAATTAAATACAAAAAAAATATGTTTCGTGCAGATAATGTGGTTTTCCAGACAAAAATTGTCTGATAGGGACGATAAACTTCATCACCAACGTCAAGCAAACATTGCTTGGATTAGTACAAGGTTGGGTGACTGCTGGGGAACATCATAGAAAAAAGTTAATAATTAATGAAATGAAGCCTCCCCCCTCCCTGGTCAGTATAACTTACTCAGAAGCCCTGGAAGCTGGCTAGGATTCAGTAGACGAATCATTCAAATAGTGAAATAAATTCAATTCATTGAAACATCAAAACTCTAACAGAAACGTAAAGGCTTAGCACAACAATTAGAGAAAGAAGGGAATCATCGGCCTCAGTGCAGTGACATAAACAGTGGTGAAATAAACACAAGCGAAATCACTTAATATATTTGCTGAACGCGAAGAATAAAGTGTGGGCACACATATTAAAAACAGCTCAATCAATGAAGGCATCATTAATGGAATAGAAACCTGCAGATTAATTGTAGTATCGCAATAGGATTCCATCCAAAGATGATCCAAAGACGTAGATGGAAAAACCAAGAATGAGTTCTATAAACAAGCCACAATAGTAAGTACACACAAGAAAATGATCCAAATAATAATACAAGAAGGGGAGATTTCAATTCAAAAATTTGAACTTATAAAACCGACCTGATAAACCACCATATGGGTGGTAAACAATCAACATAGACTCTGTTCGTAATAATAATGGAGAAGACTCATCGACTACTGCATCACAAACCAGATAATTCATAGAAGGCAGTAAATTTCCAGAATAACGAAACAAATGTGATGACGAAACGTGATGACCAACAATAAATTTCTCAAGTCATTACATGATATCAGAACAACGAGGAGTGTAGAGATTTGCCGTGACCACGTACTGATAAAATATCATAATTCAAAATTAAACCTGTCTCTGAAAACGCATCAAGACAAATCGGAAAAACTAAACACCGACAGATTAAAAGATGCTGGACATATCGAAACAGCTCTCAACACATTCGGGTCTGGTGCCAAGAATTCAGACGCAAATCCCCTGGATCAAAATATGCGCGTACTACTTCAATCAATGTGTGTGCAATAATCAATAACGATTCTCAAGGAAGGTGACCTAAGAATGTATAAATTGGTAGGATATATCCCTCGTCAACATAACCTTAAAAATATTAGCAATGGCCATCTTCTATAGAAATTCACCAACAGTCAACGAAATTGAGAAAGGAACTGGCTTCAGACCAGGGCGAAGTTGCACCAATGCTATCATATTAAAACAAAATGCCCTGCTCACTGAGGCCAACTTCTTTTGCTTAGCGTGCCGTCACGGCAGGTAACAACCTCGTGTACTATTAGCCAAGCGCCTATTAGTCATACTTATAGTGATCCCGTGTTTACATCAACGACCCATCATAACAGTATATTCACCACTACCGACGAACTATTTGCTAGACCAACTAATGATATACTACCGCATGCCAAATATGACCGTCGTCAACTTTTTCGTAGCGGTATTTCATATAATGGATCCCCGGTAGGAATCACGGTGGATATGTTCATTTTCCAGTTGGAAACTATGGCTTCTTCCATGCACTTGTCTGATGAAACCCTATTTGTTGAAATTAGTACTGTTTTGAAGGACGTAGCGCTTCAATGGTATTGGACCTACCGAAGACATAATCCTACTGCTAATTGGACGGCTTTTAAAAAAGATTTCCTTGAGAGATTCAAAGATCATCGAACGAATTTTGAAATTCGAAGAGCGGTAGAATCCCGAAAACAGAAGCCGGATAAATCTTTTCTTGATTTTTACCATGATGTGTGGCGGTTGAGTTTACAGTGTCATACTCCCTATAACGATGAGGAATTCATTCAATTGCTAATGATGAATATGAAACCCGCTTTGCAGTTTCATCTAACCGACCGACAGTTTAACAATCTTAATGATTTGATTAAATATTGTGTAGCCTGGGAGGCAACATTTAAAAGATTTAAAGCACCATATGACAGTTTAACAACGTACAAGCGAGCCATAAACGAACTAGAACTGATGCCTGACGAAGGTCCCCCACAATCATTGTTGGTCAGGCAGTCTACAGATGTTGACTTTCAAGAACCTAGCACCTCTCTATCATATTCAGTATCTTCTATCCAAAATCCTACTTTGCGTAAACCATATATGCGGATAGAAGATCAACCATTGCGCCGACCTAATCTCACGGTTTTGCGGAAGAAAGATCCAACTTGCTTCAATCGCGATGATATTGGACACACTTTCGTTGACTGTTCCATACCTCCTACCGGAATATTTTGCTACCGCTGTGGGTTAAAAGGATCGATTGCTTCTCGATGTGCACGGCGTGCGGATAACTCCTCGAGAGGTCACTGGAAGACTGGAAATCAGGGGCCTCCAAACACAGTGTCACCCAGAATTATGAGAGAAGATGCTGCTAGCAATACCGATCCGGAGCTCATCCGGAACCAATTCGCAAAATAAAAAAAGATAAGTTTTCCAATACCAACTCTAATTTTACTGCCAATCCCCATCATTATTATTTGCGACCTACGTCATCTGTAGAAATATTGAATTTACCACTTCCTTCTAACACTTATATGTCCGAACACAACCATAATTGCTCAATGGCCCCCCCTCATCTAAGAGGGCCACTGTAACGAAAGCAAAGCTGTACGTTATAAAAGATAATGTACAGGTTGGCAGCCGTTAACAAAATATCCTTGCATCGTCTTCTGAGCGGTGATAGGTAGCCGGCTTAGGCTCAGGGTGGATAGGCGTGGGGTTTTCAGAAGCATACAAAGATCGTGAATACACCGCATAATAGAGAAAATATGCAACGAAAACTCGACCCGAACATTTACCATACACTCAACATTTCCGTAAAAAGAAGGTAACTTATCTCATATTGATTGTACTAACTTTCACAAGAACCATTTAAATGAAAGGAAAACATCACAAACTTTAAGTATTAAGTTATACAACAACGATAACAAATGTTTTGTATTTCGAGAAACCAAAAAAAATCAAATATTAACCAAAAAAAAAAATATAAATAAATGTTTATGGGGGTTTGCTAGACAGATCTAGCAAAAGAAGTTAGCCTCAAAATAAATATCAGGAAAGCTAGACGATGAGGTTAAACACATCAATGAAATCGAATACGTTGGTTGTACTTTAGCCAAACGGGGTGGCACAGATGATTTTATAAAGAAATAAATCAACAAAGCCAGAATAACATTGAACATGTTACACAAAGTCTGGAACACATCTGTCCTATTCCGCAAACACCAAACTAAGAATGTTTAATTCGTGAAATCAGTGTTGCTGTACGGTTGCGAAACCTGGAATCGTACACATAACAAATATTGAGCTCCTTGAAATGGATTGACCACATTGAGGAAGTCGCAAAATTAAATGACAAGTTGGTCTCTGAAGATGTACCCATAAGGGAGAAGTAAAGTCGGACGACCAGTGTTCAATATGGACAGGGCCATTTAACAACAACCTCATATGCAGTTTTGCATATCACGTTGTAGTTAAATGTTAATTTAGCTATAATAATTAAATTTAAATGCAATTCTGCACTTTTGGATGTTATAAAGTATTGAAATTGATATATGACCAAATATAATGTAAAATACAACAACAAGTAAACATCAAATTTGTATATAAATGACAAAAAATAAATGAACAAGTTAGTTCTAATTAAAACTACGACTCAAGCTTTTATTTAAATATTCCGGTATTAGCCCCCACCAGTGGAAAGCTCGGAATTTAGAGTAAAAGTGTAATATTAGTTCAAGCTGAGGCTGAACTAAACAGTGGTCCTTCGAGCCGGATCAATCTTTCTGTAGAGACTTCTCCGTTAAAAGTAGAACCATCTATGCTAGGAGAATCCAGAAAAAAGGCATTAGCACGATTACTACAAATCGAAAGAAAGTTTCTGAAAGATAAACCGTTCGCTAAACTATATCACGAATTCATGGAAGATTATCTAGCGCAAGGACATATGCAATTGGTAAAAGATAGTCCAGGTGACAGTCTAGTATACTATATACCACATCATGGAGTGATCAACCACGAAAGTACTACCACAAAGCTAAGAGTAGTATTCGATGAATCGAGCAAAACCACTTCTGGACTATCGTTGAATGACATAATGATGAACGGCCCCAAAATTCAAAGTGATTTAATTGACATCATCTTGAGGTGGCGAACGCACAAATTCGTGCTAACAGCAGATGCGGAAAAAATGTTCCGGCAAATCTGGATGCATCATGGTCACCAAAACTTACAGCGCATATTGTGGCGAAAAAATCCATCACAACCAATAGGAGAATACAAACTAAAAACGGTTACCTATGGAACAACGGCAGCGACGTTTCTTGCTGTAAGAACATTAATGCAATTGGCAAACGATGAAAAGAACAACTATCCGACAGCTGCAGAGATCATGGAAAGAGATTTTTACGTGGACGATCTACTAACTGGAGGTGACAGCGTTGAGGAGGTTGTAACCATTCAACAACAGATGACAAGTCTTGCACAGAGCGGAGGATTTCCATTGCACAAATGGGCATCGAATTCAGCTGAAGTCATGACTAACGTTCCTGAGCACCTACGAACAAAAGGAATGATCAATTTAAAGATCAACCACATAATAAAAACACTAGGGATTCTCTATAATCCTGAAGATGACACATTTGAATTTGACCTGTCCAGGCTAAATCTTTCAACGGAAGAACCAACAAAACGGCTACTGTTATCCGACTCTTCCAAATTATTTGATCCTGTCGGCTGGTTATCACCAATAACGATAACAGCAAAGCTGTTAATGCAGGATACCTGGAGAGCTGATACACAGTGGGATGACAAGCTACCAGAAGCAATTGAAGAAAAATGGAAAAAGTATAAGATCGAACTAGATGAATTAAGCAGAATAAAGGTACCAAGTTGGGTTAAAATGACGTCAACGCAGAAATCGGAATTACATGGATTCGCAGATGCTTCGCAACAAGCATATGCAGCGGTGGTTTATTTAAGAACCACAAATACGTTAGAGCAAGTTACAACCAGCTTGCTGGTAGCAAAAACCAGAGTTGCTCCAATCAAAACAAAACTGACAGTTCCAAAACTGGAACTAAACGCAGCGCATCTATTATCTAGGCTATTAGGATACGCGAAAAATACCATGAACATCCAAGATGTAAAGTTGTTCGCTTGGACGGACTCCACCATAGTTTTAAGCTGGATGAGAGCTGATATCTCGAAGTTAGAAACCTTTGTAGCCAATCGAGTATCTCAGATTAAAGGTAATTTACCTCAACTACAATGGAACTACGTACCAACAAACAAAAACCCAGCTGATTTAGCAACAAGAGGAGTAGCAGCGTCTACCATCACCTCACAAGACTCGATCTGGTGGACGGGACCAACATTTTTGCAGGAAAACTCAGATGCATGGCCATCAACACCCTCCTATAAGGGTCCGCAAACACAAGCTGACCACAACCAGGGCAGCGCAGAAGATATCACTTGCTTCACAATAACTGCTGAATCCAACAGGCTGCATGAATTAATTGATAAAATTTCAAACATTCATAAATTGAAGCGTATATTGGTGTACTGAAAAAAGGTTCATAAATGTGCATGTTCATAAACAACGGCAACAGGCGAAAGAAGTGACAGTACCAGAACTGAAACTCGCGGAAATCCAAATAATTAGGATTGAACAACATCGATACTTCCGTAAAGAACTTCATGCATTGATAAGTGGGATTTTATTGAATAAAAAATCGAAACTATCTGCTTTAAAGATGGGATATTACGATTACACGGACGTTTACAGAATTCGCAACTAGCAATGAATCAAAAGCAACCCATTATCTTACCAAAGGAAAGCTCTATCAGCAAGCGAATAATTGAAGATGCGCATACGACTACAACACTTCATGGGGGCATACAACTAACATTGGCAAATTTTCGCAATAAATTTTGGATAATTAATGGTAGAAATCTGACACGTCACGTTATACAGAGATGTGTTACATGTGCTAGATTCAAGCAAGCAACCCTCAACCAACTAATGGGTGATTTACCGGCCTGCAGAGTTATTCCATCACGTCCTTTCAGCAAGGTAGGTATTGATTATGCCGAGCCAATTCAACTAAGGAACAAGATAGGAAGAAGTCAAATTACGTACAAGGGATACATTGCGGTATTTGTATGCCTGACCACCAAAGCCATACATGTAGAAGTAGTCAGCGGACTAACAACAGATGCGTTTATAGCAGCTTACCGCAGGTTTACATCTCGCAGGGGGTTGTGTACAGAAATCTATTCGGATAATGGTACCAACTTTGTTGGTGCGGAACGAGTATTGAAAAAACAAAGCAAGCAGATTGCAACTCTAGAACCGGAAATTGCAAGGGTATTTCAACAAGATGAAACAACCTGGCACTTTATACCACCTGCTGCCCCACACTTTGGTGGAATATGGGAGGCAGGGGTAAAGTCAGTATAGACTCACATGAGAAAAGTCATAGGCGAGACCGCATTGACATTTGAAGAAGCAACCACAATAACGGCTCAAATAGAGGCATGCTTAAACTCTCGACCATTGACTACCCTGTACGACAATCCGGAAAATCTAGAATTTTTAACACCTACGCATTTTCTAATAGGCGGGACCAATAAAAGTAGTTCCAGAAAGTAAGGACGATACTTGCGCACTAAGAACACGTTGGCATTTAGTACAAAAGATTGTAGATGACTTTTGGAAAAGATGGTCTAGCGACTACCTGCAGCAGTTACAACAACGTACTAAATGGAGGAAACGTCAGCCCAATTTAGTTGTAGGAGATGTCGTTCTAATGAAGGAAGAAGAACTGCCGCCGGCACGTTGGAAAATGGGGAGAGTACAGGAGGTGCATACTGGCTCAGATGGCTTGGTTCGTATTGCGTCCATAAAATGCAACCAGAATGTTTACAAACGACCTATCACTAAACTGTGCAAGCTACCAACCAAGAAAGACAATTCATGGTCACAACAAATAACCAACGCAAAGGAAACTCCAGGTGCAAAGCTAACAACGTCTAACATCAACGATCCAGTCAGACGCCAACCAGGAAGGCAGGCAAAAGGGGGGATCAAGCTCCATCTGGCAGTTTTGACTTTGATGACCATCTGCTTTTCTACTAGCAGCGCAAAAGAACCGATGCAGATTGAGAACTTCAAACATTCTACTGGTATATATCTTGAGGAAATCAGTAAGATGGAGCTAGTTGCCATGAGATGGACCTTGGTTGTGCGATATAATTTAAATACGTATTGGGATGAAACAACTCAAGCATACCGCCTTATAGACGAACTTGCAACTATGTGTAAAAGAATACATACAGTAATAGATATGGAAAAGTTTAACTGTCAACTAGTAATTCAGCAACTACGATCTCAAATGAGTAGAATAGATGAAGGCAATCAATTACTGATGTCGTCCAATAAAGAAGTAACAAGAAGGTCACCTAGTGTTAGGTGACATATTTGGAATATTAACACAGAGAGAAGCAGATCAATATGAGTAACATTTTCAAACTATAGAAACCAATGAAGATCATTTATTACTGCTAATAAAGAATCAAACCTCAATAATTGATAACTCAATATAAAATGCCACAGTACAGGCAATCAATAACATTCAGAGGAGGTTGCAGCACCTAGACCAAAGCGTAAACAACACACGGCTAACGGAACAACAAGTATTAACTATTTTGATGACATCCCTTGAACTAGTCGTTGCCACGGGCAACTTACAAGATATATGCGAGATAAAATACCAGAATGTTACATCAAATCTTTGGATAAAACTATACGCACCAAATCAATGGGTGTTCATAATGACAAGGGAAACAACTGTGACAGTCGTATGTGGGTCAGTGACAAACCGAAAACAATTATCAGGGTCGGGAATAATAAAGCTAGATTCGGGATGCGTCTTAAGAGACAATCACGTAAGCATACTGGCCTCTGATAGATTCGAAACCACCATAGAAAATTTCGGAATTGCACCATACCTAAAGGGGATGCACTTCAAAGATTTAACAATAGAAGTATCTAAACAAAACTATGAGGAAAAGGAGCTATTAACCACTCCAGATACAAGGGGCTTAGAAGAACAAATCTCCACTATGAAAGAGGCAGAAGAGAATACAACCAACGATCACTTTCATCATATTCATCATTATACAGCAATACATCTTATCCTATGGATAGCAGTTGCGGTGGGAATAACGGTCATAATTCGACGCATAAGAAGAAAACCTCGAAACCAAACATCCGTCCTTCCAATGGTCTGTATGCCACCTTCTCCAATCGCAAACACATCAGGCAACCAAACAACAACAGCGAACGTTACTACCGGCGCCGCAAGATGTTCAATATGAACAGGGCCATTTAACAACAACCTCATATGCAGTTTTGCATATCACGTTGTAGTTAAATGTTAATTTAGCTAGAATAATTAAATTTAAATGCAATTCTGCACTTTTGGATGTTATAAAGTATTGAAATTGATATATGACCAAATATAATGTAAAATACAACAACAAGTAAACATCAAATTTGTATATAAATGACAAAAAATAAATGAACAAGTTAGTTCTAATTAAAACTACGACTCACGCTTTTATTTAAATATTCGGGTGGAAAGCTCGGAATTTAGAGTAAAAGTGTAATATTAGTTCAAGCTGAGGCTGAACTAAACAACCAGTTCTAACATAGAAACGAACGATGCTAGCAGAAGCGAAAAAACTCAGTAGACTCCATATGCTCCTAAATTGAGAAATGGGGAAAAGTATTGCTTAAAATATCAAGTGAGACTTCGGTCATATTTTGGCATTTACTAGGATTATGGACTCGAGGAACTTGTACTCGTATGGTGCTAATGATGATGGACATTGTAAAGGATCTTTCAATAGGGACACTCGGAATTTGTTAGGTTATAGCAGCCAAGTTGTTAGATGTTGTGAATTGTTCAGTAGTTAGTGTATGGCAAATTACCATGGAAGGTTATAGCGTTGTATAGTTAACAGGAGTTGTATTTTTTATCGGCCGATATAACTTTCACGAGCATGCGGTAAGTTACAGCACCTCCCTTCCATCATTTAATCCTCCCAACATGGGCCCTATTTACAACCGAAGTTTGATCGTGTAAACGATTTTAACTTTGCACATTTAACGATTTCGCACTTTAACCGTAACATAAACATGAATGTCTTTCATTACCATATGAAAGCTTGGGCCAAATTTTTCAATGTGAAGAAAGAATGAACTCCATCTTATCTCCGTGTAAAATATTAATCTACGCGTTGTAGACAATACGGCACAACTTTGCTCGACATGAGGAGGAAAGTCCAAATGCAGAAACCGCTGGAGCTACTAACCAATAGGTTACTCATCCTAAGCCGAGAAACTAATTTAAGATAGATAAATTACGAGTTGTAATATTGAGTAAATAAATAAAAAAAATTATTAAAAAAACCTGTATAAGGGACTGATTATTTTTTTTAATTTTTTCAGGTCATTTTAGGGCAGATTAGTATACTGCAGTTGTTCTTCTATCCTGCTGCTACTGTAGCCTAAATAACTCTATACCTATATGTTTCACTGCGGTGTCATAATAAATCCAACGAATATTCATTCAGTTTGCCGAAAATAACTTTACTTTCACTAGAAGCAGAACTTACCGTTAACGTTTTTTCTAATCGCTACATACAAGAATTATCTGTGAAAAGTTCCCTAAACTCGAATTTTGGAAATTTTCATAACAGTTTCTTTTTAAAATTATTTCATACCATGGGCAAATAAAAAATCGCACAAACGTAAACAATACCACCATAACTAACATCTTATATATAAAAACAACAAAGAATATTGTTTAGATATTCTTAATGAACCATCAAATATATCAAAAAGATCTATAATAGAATTAACGTTCTTAAGACGAATAAAAAAAATTAAAACGAAACTTCAAACATTTATTGAAAATAATACAAAACCAAATCGAATTATTTTCAGACTCGAATTACGAATTAGATTTGCTGCGTATAAAACGTTAAATCAGGTAATGGCGATGTGTGTCCAGACATTTAGCCAATGTATATGGTTACATAAGACACGCGGAATATGATTTTGAACTGTGATTTATAAGCTGCGGCTTGATTTAGATGTAAAGAATTGCGTGTGGTCAACTCGTTTACCTTTGCCTTCTACCTTTTTTTTAAAGATATATAGAATTATGGATGGAAATTTAATAATTTCCGGGTAAATTATTTGTGAATTAAATGCGCGCGGGAATAATTCTGGAAGCGATGAAATTTAATGATTTTGTAGTTTTTACTTTATTTATAATAATCATGTAAGTTTTGTTAGAAGTAAAAAAATCGTTCCTTTTGTTAATCGTATGTACAAGTACACGGAATATAATATACAAGAACATCCCAAAGAAGAATTTACCGATCAAATAATTTTCTAACAGTACAAAATCCACTTAGCATTTTTTCGTTTTACTTGCTGTTGTTGTGTTAACGTCTAGAGCGCACAAAATACTATTTGCAATTTATAAGAAATATTTTGTTCATATCAATAGCTAAAATCTTTCGAAAACTTAAATTAGTTCAATTTATTTATTAGTATTTTATAGAAATAAAAAAAAAATTAAAGTTTTTTAAAATTCTAAAATCTTAAAGAAAAATCTCTTTTCCTTGTTTTCATTCGCAAAGTTTCTTCTTCATCGTGGCGATGATTTGCGAATGATGATGATGGTGATCAAATTGTTTTTATACATGAAATCGCCGACAAACGAATTGAATTTATTTATTGTAAAACGATTGTGTATATTCAATGAGATGCTCGTAGATAGCAGCATGCACAGTTCACAGTTTATCTACCTCCTTACATAATATCTAATGCATAATGGACCGGAACTGTTTGATAGCGATAAATTGAAGTTTATGACTCGCATAATTAGTGAGAATCAACCAAATTTCACTTTCCACTTTTTATTGTTGACACAACTCAACTATATGTACACATTTTTGGGGGTTTCTTGTAATGATACGTTTGACTTTAAGATCCGTCGGCGACATTTCAATTAACGCGCGTCATTATGAAAAATGAATAAATATTTTGAAACCGTGATTTTGTAATCGTTATGAGTTGCAATATTACTGCCTGTATACAAAGCTGTGTACACTTGAAAGAAAGTTGAAACGAAAACAGCAAATACAACAAAAAATTACCGGATTCGTGTGAATATTGTGCAGAGTGCAGACAAAAGTATTCTGAAGCAATGATTGATGATTAAATATTTGTTGATTACAATCGATGATTCAGTTCGCTTCGTTCCGAAGGTTTCATTTTTGTATATCTATGTATAATGTGTAAGGAGGTTACAAAATTCAGGTAGGCAAAAATGTCCTTGAAAAGCTTGCTAACTAAAATTACACGTCTGTTACACTAATATCACAAAAAATATTCATTTGTGCTTAAATTTCAAAACACCAGCAATGTGTAAATAATCCTTGTTAAAAATGTAATCTTCATTGCAAAAATTTTACGGAAGCTGCAACTTCCGATACACAGATATCCACCACATTTCGCATGGATCTCACAATTTATGGAAAAATCTTAAGTATAAAGTTTTATTACGAATAGTCAATCCCCCTGGTCTGTATAGAAGCCGAATTTTGGTGAAATTACGGTGGACGGTTCTCGGCCAAATATCACCGGGATCTACCAATTTGTAGAAAAAACTTAAGTATGAAGTTTCATCTCGATCAATCAACCCTTATGTGATGTACAGGGACCAAATTTTTACTAAGAAAACAGTGTTTTGACTTAAATCGTAATTTCAGCTAAAATTTTGGAAAACTGATCTGGTATTGTTGCACAATTAATTTAGAATCTTTATACAAAAACATGTAGAAAACAAAACAGCTCCCTTTAAAACTGTCACTTTCGGTGGAAAAACGAAAAAGCTTCTACGGAAGCAAAACAATTCCGATGGATCGATTTCGGCCAAATACTCTGGGATTTCTCAATTTTTTGGAAAAAACTTAAGTATGAAGTTTCATCCCGATTAATCAATCCATCGGGAATGTACAGGGCCGAATTTTTGTTTAGAAACGGTATTTTGACAAAAATCGTCATTTCCGTTTAATTTTTAGAAAACTGTCATGAACGGTATTGTTACAAATTGAATTAGATGGAGAGCAAAATCGAGTGTTACAAACAGTGAAGTCGTTATGTTGCTCCTCCGCGCAACATATTCGCGCATCTTGTTTTTTTTGGGGCATCCTTAATTTCGAGTTTTTTTCATAGCTTTTTTCTCTAGCTTTCTTTTTCGCGATCAGCCCCACACCCGAGTATTTCGTTATCAGTAACTGAATCCGATGTTTCATTAGATGAACTCAAGATTCTTCTTTATACGCATCAACGATGGTTATCATGATGATGAGAATTCAGCAATGGTCAATTCAAAGAATTCCCACCCATAACTGCTGACCATCGATCTGCTGTATTTGCTGCTTCCAAGTGGGAGTGACTCTAACCGGTGGCAACTAGCTCAAATCACCAATAAAAATTATGTGCAATTCAGTCTCAAATTTACACGGTGTATAACATTTCCACCCCAATCACGCTAACTTCATCGATGAGTATCCTATATAGCAAACGCGGATTTCTCTGTGGATGTACATGCAACGTTGTAACTGTAGTGAGTTTTTTGAGGTTAACAACCATAAAATATGTTATACCAGATCAAATTACTTTTCGTTTGCCTTTCTCATGAGTTCTGAAACTCTGGAGTCTCCATCAAGTTGTCTTTCTTCTTGCATATTGCCCGAGCATATTAATCGTTGCTGCTACCACGTCAACGTTGATTTCTCAATTCGGATTTCAACAAGCGTTGATACGAATCAAGAATTTCCTGAGCATTAACCTGATCCCGGTCATTATTATCTGCCTGAAAATCGTTGAGCTCCATCTCTTCCCGACATAATCGGGCGCAAATTTTCACCGTTTTATGGATATCTAAATTGGATTCGAATTCTTGTCTCCGTCCCATTATATAAGGCATATCTGTCAGAGCACCAGTTTCTTCAATCATATAAAAGAGATAAATAAAGCAACCATTTCACCTGCCCTTTAGCAGCGACATTATATCGAGAAACAAATTGGGCTAGAGTGACATCATCAAGTTCAGCGGGGTTTTCTTCATACTTGTCGAACCAATTCTCCTTCCATGATATGTGTATCATCCTCATCAAGTTGTGTCAGTTCTTTTAAAGTTTTTCTGATTTGTTCAGAAACGGTGTCTGAAACGGATTGAAACAATTGTGCCATTTCTCTGAAGGTTGCCAATCTTTTCTTTTAATTGCCAAGAAACTTGGCTTTGTAAGGAGGAACAAGTCGAAATTGAAAATTTCAATCGCACAACACAATACAGACAGCCCAGCATTAAGCACGGGGAAGGTGGACATTGGCATCTATCACAATGTTGGAGAATCGCAACACGTTAGTCAAACCAAATCTGCTTTTTGGGACACATGAGCCGCGAGATGCAGATTTTATCAACGAGACGTAGTTAGTACGTGCAGAAGAGGGCTCAAAACTGTTGAAGAAACGTTGTCATGAACTTCCACTCATACTTAGAGGCGATTTCAATATAATCTCGATAAAGATGTCGAGTTGTGATTAGTACAATTTTTGAAAAAAAAAACTTAATTTGTTGCAAATTTAATTTAGAATCTTTTACATTTTAAAATATTTGCAAAAAAACCGAAAAATCTGCATGGGAGTTGCCACTTCCGGTTAACCGATTTTGGATAAATATCCCTGAGATCTTTAAATTTATGGAAAAACCTTAATTATGAAATTTCATTCCGATCAATCAATACGTCTGTATAACGGCCGAATTTTTGTTCAAAACGCTTTTTTTCGAAAATTGTCATTTCCGGTTAAATTTTGGAAAACTGGTCTAACCTAACTGATTTAATTTAGAACATTTTAGTTCATAATCGTTTTTGTCGTAAATGCTATAGTTTTCAAAATATTTGCAAAAACACAGGAATGGAAGCTGCCACTTCCGGTGGAAAGATTTCGGCCAAAAATCACTAGGGTCTCCCAATTTACGGAAAAAGTTGTAAGTATGAAGTTTCACGCCAATCAGTCAATCCGTGTGCTGCAGAGATCTAACGACCATTAGAACCGGATAATTATGAGTTCGATGAGGTAATAGAGGAACAAGTGTCAAACATGAGATGGAGGAGGCAATTTCAAAATACCGATATTGCGCAGGAAATGAGACAAAGTTTGACGCAAACAATGAATCAAAAATATGTCCAACTAGGTAAGGAGAGACATCAAATAATGCAAGGTTAGAAACAAGAAATGAAATAAAAATTAATGAAATCGAAATAGTTAACGAAAACATCGAGAAGAAACGGGATCAAAATGATGAAGGATGATGAAGATCATGGAGTGGGTGCCATCGGTCAGGAGGAACCTTGAGCTTTGTGGAATCGAGTAGTGGGGAGGAGACAGCAGACAGGGAGAATCAGCTGAGTCAATAGTGACTGGGGATGCCAACAGATCACAGACAATGATGGTTTCGATGATTTTGATGCAAGGATTGCTTAAGTAATTGAGATTAACCCAGCGTTGTGCGGCATACTTCTTGTAGGTGATAATGCTAATACTGGGGGTGGTGAGATGACGGAGAAAAACAAACACAAATTGCAATACAGGAATGATGTTAATGGCATGACTTACAGAAAATAGACAAACTCATTGGAGATCATTGGAGCGGTCATCTTAGGATTGGATGAAGGTACGATGTATAGAACATTGAAATGTACCTGCAGGAGATACCGGCCAAGGCGAGTAAAAATTGCAGATGATCCAAAAGTTGTGACAGCTAGGGCGACAAGAGTAATCGGAAGCGGTTAGTGGCGATTGGCAATTCAGATGAAGGTTATCGAGCGGAGACGGTGTGTGTATAGCAACGGCTCGCAAACTTCGGAAAGAGGTCCTGCACAATCATCACGAGGATTAACATGGTTTTCGAATATAGACGAGTACCGCCAGTTAAATATGTGGAACATATCCCTCAAGTTGATTGGAGAATCTGGTGGGAAGTAATGGCAAGCAAGAGTCTTATGCTCATGGAAAAAATAAATAAACGTCCAGGAATTTGGAGAAGCGACAGCGATATTAAGTTGAACGGGCTGGATGGACCCTATTTCGCTAAAATTCGAGAGGGACAGAAGAAGGTGGAAAAGATCAGCTATATGAAATGCTGGTTAGAAAGGATAATCGCAATCGGGGCGTTGATTGTTTCCAAGCATGACAGCATGGATGAAGAGATGTGCGAGGTGTCGAGTATAGAGGAGATGCATGGCATGCTTAAGTTGCAAGCAATGATGAAGTTGATTGTCATTGAGAATGTAGCAGAAATTAAATGGATCATAGAGGATGAATGTGAGGCTGAATGGCGTGAGGAGGTGAAAATAGAAGAAAACTTGAATTGACTGGAGCTATACGGACTAAACTGCAGAGATGGTCGTTTGATACTGTTCCGGACAAACAGGTTTAGGGAGTGAAGTTTGCGATCTCACCTATTGTTTTGATGGGCAATCAATACAACGCGGGCGAGCTAAAACATTTATTCAGAGAAAATTACACATTTGTGGTTTAGAAATAATATGCTAGTGAAGTTTATCCAAACTAATCCAAAAAATACAACAGCAACACATTTATTGTAATAGTATTGGTGAAAATAAACATTCAGGCGAATTTATATTAAGTAATTTAGAGGAGATGTGATTTTTTAATTGGCCTTAGGTACATTCCAAAGTCCTTCTAAGTATTTTCAAAGCATTTAGCATGAAGTTCGGAGGTACTGGTGGACTACTAAAACAAGAAGGAGTGTCCACTTTGGAATGTACCTAAGGCCCATTAAAATAATTACATTTTTAAAACTCATCGGACACCCTGTCAGACCCATTACAAAATCATATAACTTGCTTCGAACACTCCTTTTTGTTCCAGTAGTCCACCAGTATCACTGAAGTTCATGCTAAATGCTTAGGAAACACTTAGAATGACTTTGGAATGTACCTAAGGCCAATTAAAAAATCACATCTCCCCTTTCGATATCTCAAAGATGCCAGTAAGGTCTCTGACTGTTAATCGTCGATTCTCGAGCACCAATTCCTTGATTTTATTAACGTGTTGAACATCAGTTGTTGTTGATGGCCGTCCTAAACGTGGTCCGTCGTCAACACGTTATCGACCCTCATTGAACAATTTTTACCAATCAAAAACACTTGCTCGCGACATACAATTATCACCGAAGGCAACATTCTGAACGTTTCGGCACCACAAAATTGATTCCGCACACAAAATTTAATGGAACTTCTTTGTTGAATAATTTCACTCATTGTAAAAATCGCCGAATACGCTTTTTGTACTTCAGAAAGACAAGCGTATACTAAACACTAATGATTATTTTGATGTGACATTTGGCACAGATGTCACTGTCAGTCATACCAACATAGAAAAATATTTCGACGAATGGTTTTCCGAAATTTAAATTAAAAAGTCTTACTACTTTCTGTCCTAGTATAGTGCACAATGCATCGTGCTACTTGTGCCACAGTTAGTTTGGCTGTAGTATGGTTCTGGCTGGCTTTATCAAGTTCTTGTTGGAATTATAAGATTCCGGAATTATGAAGCACAATACATCGTGCTACGTGTGCCATAGTTGGTTTGATTCCCGCTAATATGGTTGCGGCTGGCGTATTGGTATACTCTACCAATTTTCGACATTATCTACTTAAAATCAACTGTATACGCTATATTTGACACCTCCATGTAGACAATTCGGAAATACGCGTAGACGCACAACATTGGTTATATGTAATCTCCAAAATCTTCCATTGTGAACTTACCACTAAGATCATGCTATATAACTTCATTGACGGGTATGAAGTATGTCCTAACTTTGTCCTAACCTTAAGAAATGTGTATGTATGGGTTAAACTCTCGTTATAACGAATTTTAAAATTTAAAATTACTTTATATGTAAATTGGGTAGAAACGAATAGTTGTAAAATCTTATATTACCTATTTAACTACCGAGAAATATTTAATGCACCAAGGGATGATATTGTACGTAAAATTAAAATAAAATACAAATAAATTTCTCATTTTTAGTAATACCTTCCATGCGGTTTACGAGTATAGATTGAACGGCTTGTACTTGGTGCTGATATTAATGTTAAAAGCGATTAATGGTACCGTGACGTATATCGTTAGATTTGTTGGAGGGACTTTTATCACCCGACCAACGAATCTAACGATATACGTGACGGTACCATTAATCGCTTTTATCATTAATATCAGCACAAAGTGCAAGCCGGTCAATCTATACTCGTAAATCGCATGGAAGGTAATACGGAAAATGAGATATTTCCGTCAAAGGTCATAGGATGTTTCTGTATGTTGGTCAGGTGATAGAAGACACTCCAACGAATCTAACGATATACGTCACGGTATCATTAATTGCTTTTATCATTAATATCAGCACAATCCACGCATGGAAGGTAATACGGAAAATGAGATATTTCCGTAAAAGGTCATAGAATTTTTCTGTATGTTCGTCGGGTGATAGAAGATACTCCAAAGAATCTAACGATATATGTCACGGTGCCATTAATCGCTTTTAACATTAATATCAGCACAAAGTGCAAGCCGTTCAATCTATACTCGTAAATCGCATATGTGTAGAAATATTTTTACTTTGGAATTTATCTACAAATCTGAAACTTATGTTTACTCTTCGTTAGTTTTTTCTTTGTCCCAGATGGCCTTATTTCAGAGCTTTTTCAAAAACCTGTTTATTAATCTCAGTTCCATCCAGCATTCCCAATCCCATCATAATCGGTTAAGAATTGATCGAGTTCGGTCCCTAGCGGCTATATTTCAGAATTCCTTTCAAAAATCATTTAAGAATCCCATTTATATCCAACATACCCAATCCGATCATAATCTGTTAAGAATTGATAGAGTTCAGTCCAAAGTGGTCATATTTCAGAACTCCTTCCCAAAATCAATTAAGAATCCAATTTCCTTCCAGCATACACCCAATCCCATCATAATCGGTTAAGAATTGATCGAGTTCCGTCCCAGGTGGCCATATACCAGAATTTCTTCCAAAAATAATTTAAGAATCCCATTTTTAACCAACATTCCCAATCCCATCATAATCGGCTAAGAAATGGCTGAGCTCTGTCCCAGATTAAATTCGATCGAATCGATTAAATTAAAAAACATTCGGATTTAACGGACATTACCAATTAGTCCATTAAATCGAGCGTTTACTGTACGTATGTCAAATATTACAAATATTATAATTCATTATAACGAGAGATTAACTAATACATACTCATGATAAAATAGTCAGGACAATTTTAGGACAAACTTCACGCTCGTGGACACATGCGGGAAGTTTGTCCGAAATTTGTCCTAAATTTTGTTTTTGTAATTTTAGGACAAAGTTAGGACAAACTTCACGGGAATGCTTGCAGAGAACCAGAAATGGACCACGTAAAGAACCCATTCACGTATATAATACAGACAGAAAGTCTGAGAATTATATATTCTTATCAAACTTAGAAGCAAAACAAAGGCTATGCAAAGAAAAATTGGCAAGAAACATTAAAAAAAATTCTCTTCGTACCCTGAAGCTGTATAAAGAAAGAAAGAAAGAAAGTTGTTGGTTCTCTTTTGTTGTAGCAAAAATTTCTTCCTTCTATTAATATTTTTTCGTTCCTTCTTTTTCTTCTTCATACCCTTGTACATATATTCTTATCGATTATGTAGTCTTTAAAGTATTTGTTGTTTCTGTGCTTGTTTCGGGTCTTATGCATTGGGAACTGAAAGAAAGCAACCAAGAAAATCAATAACACAAAAAAACTAAATTATTTACTTTAATGAAATGAAATAACATGAAGTGGAATGCTTATAATAACACACACTCATACTCGTATAAGCTACAAGACGCAATGAATTGGAAACCATATTAAATCAACAAATAATATTCTCTGCGTTTAACTTTATTGTAAGATGCGGTAAATTTTCCTGGAAGCATTTAATGGCTAGAGCAAAATGTTGATGGGAAAATTCACACGATTTTCCTAAATTATAAGTGCTAGCTGCTAGGATAGCAGTATAAATAATCCGTTTATGGCCATTCGTAATTATAATGTAATAACGTATGTACATATTTCGCAGTGCACCAAAAGAATCTCAGATATTTCCGACTTACGATTCAGAAACGTAAAAATTATATTAAGAGATTACACCGGTATAAAAGAAATATACGTATACGTTTGATAGCCGGCCATATAATGGTGATCATGATGTTGATGATATGTGCAATTCTGTTTAATAGGGCGGATTGGGTCGATAATATAAATATCTATATATCGCATGCATACGAAGTGAGAAATTAAGAAAGAAAATAACAACAACAATTATGAAAATTGTATCGTAGCGTAAACAGGTTAACATTTTTGAAGGCGTGTGCGGTCAGTGATCTGCTAAATGTAATATAATGGTAGAAATTTTATACTTCATTGTAATTTTATTTCCTGATTTTTTTTATGCTGTATATACATTCTATTCCTCTTATTGTTTGATCTAATTTTATTTAGAAGAATCTGCTGCTTTCTTTCTAGGTACATATTGCAGAGGCATGGTTGCGATGTTGTATACAAAAGAAATAAATCTTCATTGCATTACATAACCGTTCACCGCATCATAAATTTACAGCAATAAAATGGCAAAACTGTAAAAAATAATTTATAATTAAAGTTCATGACATTTACGAAAAGAAATTCGATTAATATCGATTTGTTTTATATAAGGCAAGTGGACATCGAACGCGCGATTTTTTGCGCCTCGTGATACACTTTACGCATGTTGCATAGTGAGACAGCAATAAAATTAATTACATTTTTCCTTTTAAGTTGAGTGATCCGAATTGTTATCAATATTTCGTAATGCCCCTCAGCCTAGGGTACTCAGAGGGCTTCGGCTGTCTCTGTGTACACCTAGGTAACACCAAGGTAGCCGCGTCCTCGTCGCGGGGGGTGGGTACTGCTTCGACAGTAGCAAAGTGCCAGTGGTATAAATTGGCTAAAACAAACAATGAATACAACAAATACGGAATGTAATACCCCAGGTGGTACAGCAGCAGATATGCTGCCAAATCCACACTCTTCGGAGGCAGGCCCAACAGATTCTGGGGTGGGCCAATCATTGTTTAACCCATTTGGACGAAGTTCTAAATTATCAAGATCACCAAGATCTTCAACTGGAAATATATTTCAGTACGAGAAGGAAAATGCCGAACTCCGTGAACAACTAAGAGAAATAAAAGAATTTACTACTAAATTGAAAGAAGAATTTACAATTTTAAAGAAAGAAAATCAAGAACTCAAAAAAGCAATTGAAACACGTGCAAAACTTGGGACGACACCTAGCCCAACAGTCGATGATGGCATTAACTCATTTCATACGGATGAAGAAGAATTAGAAAGAGAAACAAATTGGATGTTGAACCGGAATAAAAGACCAAGTAAGAAAAGGAAAGTGCAACACTCACCAGAAATGGCGGAGACTTTACCATCAACTTCAAAAGGGGTTGCCAGAAATCAGTTAATCATCAAGAAACAACTAGCTCTAGAACAACAACCAGCTAAACCGAAAGAAAAATCACCTCCACCAATAAATGTCGTCGGGATATCAAATTTCTCCACTATACAATCGATTATGAAATCGATTACGATAGCCGAGTACAAACTCGTATCTCTAAACAACGGCGTCTGGAAAATTAATGTTGTAGACGCTGAAACTTATAGATCTTTGGCCACTAAGCTTAATTCCGAGGGGCATCAGTGGTTTACCTATGCGGATAAGAATGATCGCCCAATTAAAGTTATGGCTAGAGGTCTTCACCCAACCTGTGCAAAAGAGGAAATTATTGAGGATCTCAAGCAAAAGGGTTATCAAATAGAAAATGCCGTAAACATTATTAAGAAAGAAAAAATCGAAACTGAACAAGGAGTTCAAGTTAACAAAAGAGGGATTCCACTATTTATGCTCACTTTTAATAACAAACAAAAAGTGGAAGATGTGTATAATATCAAGGCAATACTTAGCATGAGAGTTAAAATAGAGCCATTGAAAAAGAAAAACGGATTAATACCGCAGTGCAAAAAATGTCAAGGTTTTAATCATACGCAGAAATATGGCCAAAGAGAGATTAGATGCGTGAAATGTGCCGGAAAGCATCATGCCCAGGTATGCCCGGTTAGTAAAAATATTGCTGCAAAATGTGTCAATTGCAATAAGTCACATCCCGCAAACTACCGGGGATGTGAAATAGCTAAGGAGCTACAACGAATAAGAAATAAAACGCGAAAACAAAGTCCAGGAGTATCGGTAAAAAATTATCAAAATTCCACCAAAGAGGAACCTAAACCTCATGCTAGTAAAACGGGAGAACCAAAACCAAAACTGTACTCGCAAGTAGTCATGACAAAACCAATTATTTCGGAGCACACTACTGAAGGTACAGCAGTGCTCCAAAAGATACTAAGAAGCATGGAAGCTCTCAACATTCGTCTAGCTAAACAAGAGAAATGCCTTCAAGCTCTAAGTAACAGGTTAGATAAGCAAGACTCTCTAAATGAAATGAAATCCATGCTCTATTAAAATGATGCAATCAACAACAAATAAAACATTAAGAATAGTAACCTGGAATGCAAATGGGCTAATGCAACATATTCTAGAATTAGAAATTTTCCTAAATACTGAAAAAATAGATATATGCGTAGTATCGAAAACCCATTTTACTTCAACTTCATATCTTAAAATATATGGATACAATTGTTACCACAAAAAAAATTGAAGAGGAATTTATGCAAGTAGTCACCTTAAAAGTATTTATAAATAACAACAAAGAATATAGTGTATCGTCAATATATTGCCCCCCAAGATATAATTTAATTAAAGAAGACTATTGCACGTTATTTAAATCACTTGGATCAAGTTTCATAATCGGAGGTGATTTTAATGCAAAAAACACCTACTGGGGATCAAGAGTAACCTCTAAAAAAGGAAGAGAGCTGCTTGCAGCAGGAAGACTATGCAATTGCGATTTTCATTCTGGAGATCAACCAACTTATTGGCCTACGGATAGAAACAAAATACCCGATATCATTGACTTCTTTATCACCAAAGGTATAGACGAAAACTACATATACCTAGAAAGCAGCGAGGGGATTATGTCGGATCATACGCCTGTTATTATGACAATCAGTGCAACGATTATTAAAAAAACTAGTCCACCTTCGCTAACGAACAAAAAAATCTGCTGGGAGAAATTCCAGAAACTTGTTGAGGATAATATTGATCTTCAGGTGCCAATTAAAAACCCGATAGAGCTAGAAGAAGAACTAGAACAACTCAACAACAGTATACAAGAAGCGGCGTGGAGTAGTACCCCTTCAAGTTCAAAGGAAATGAAGTTAGGGAACTGGTTGCAGCAAAACGAAAAGCAAGAAAGGCCTGGCAAAGAAGTCAAGCGCCAGAATATAAAACAACTCTTAATTTTTTATCCAATAAACTAAAGTTGCTAATTAAAGAAATCAAAAACGAATCCATTAATAAATACTTGAGTGGCCTTACTGGGGAAAAAGATACCGAGTACTCCCTTTGGAAAGCGACAAAAAGTTTAAAACGACCTAAACTACAAATTCCACCAGTAAAAAATGAAGATGGCACATGGGCTATAAGTGCAAAGCAAAAAGCTTCTTTGTTTGCAACCCACCTCGAGAACACGTTTCAGCCACTACCTAGACAAACTGCAGAGGAAAACATACCACCAGTATATAAAATGGATAACTGCAATATATCTCCTGTCACACTACAAGAATTAAAAGAGGAAATCAATCTCAACCTAAATACAAAGAAATCTCCAGGATATGACTTAATTACAGGACAAATAATAACAAACTACTCCAAATAATTAATGCAGTGTTCAGACTTAAACACGTTGGAACGTCAATGGAAAGTAGCAGAAGTAATTATGATACCTAAACCAAACAAACCGCTCAATGACAAAAATTCGTATAGGCCGATTTCCTTGCTCCCAATAATTTCAAAATTATTCGAGAAACTACTCCTAAAGAGACTAAAACCAATAATAGCAGAAAGAAATCTTGTTCCTCCACATCAATTTGGCTTCAGTGAAAATCATTCAACAATAGAACAAGTACACCGAATTACAAACATAATTGAAGACGTACTTGAAAAAAAGAAAGTATGTTCAAGCGTCTTCTTGGATGTAGCACAGGCCTTTCACAGAGTATGGCATAAAGGTTTGGAATATAAATTACAAAGAGACTTACCAAAGCAGTTTGATGAAATTCTAAAATCTTACATATCTAACCGACACTGTCGAGTTAAATTAGATGGCGAATACTCAGAAATAAAGAAAATATCAGCAGGGGTACCACAAGGTAGCGTTCTGGGACCAACTTTATATGTTCTATACACCTCGGACCTGCCAACGATAGAGAATACTAACATAGCGACGTTTGCGGATGATACGGCCATCTTAGCAGTTGCTAATTGCATAGAAGAATCTACAAGCAAATTGCAAAGAGCTACTAATATTATCAGTACCTGGACCAAGAGATGGCGAATAAAACTTAATGAAACAAAATCTGTTCACGTAAACTTTACCAACAAGAAGGTCAACTGGATACCAGTAGAACTGAACTCCCAGCAAATTCCCTATGCAAATACGGCAAAATATCTAGGCATGACTCTAGACGCGAAACTAAAATGGAAAGAGCATGTGAAAAAGAAAAAAGAAGGAATACTGAGCTAACTCTACATAATAAATTGGTACTATACCGGCAAATCCTAAAACCTGTGTGGACTTACGGTATTCAGCTCTGGGGCTGTACAAAGAAAACCAATGTCAATATCATCCAGTCATTCCAAAGCAAAGTCCTTCGTGGAATAGTTAATGCACCGTGGTACATAAGAAATGACAACCTCCATAGAGATCTGAAGATGGATTTCGTTAGTGAAGAAATAAGCAAACACGCGAGAAAACACATGCAACGTATTAGTCTACACCAAAATGCTGATATACGTCGTATGTTGGATGATTCAAACCTAGTAAGACGGCTGCGAAGGAAGAAACCGCATGATCTACAAGACCCAATCAGGATCGACTAAAAATATAATAAAATTGTAAAGGGCACTAGCCAAAGGGCTACAACCCTCCAAACAAGAATATAAATTATGAAAGATAAATTACTAGATGATTTGTAAATCAGTTGTAATAAATAAATATTTATATAAAAAAAAAAAAAAAATATTTCGTAATAGTAATTCTCCAGTTATTTTGGTTGATTTTATTTATTTATACAAATAAATTAGGATGGTGAACCAGTTGGTTGTCCTCAACGTTTGGATGATTATGGAGCTTTTCTTCATGCTTCCGTGTTGGAAGGTTGCTATTACGCACATAACAAGAAGCTCTCAGTACTTTGTTTTAAAATCTTTTTATTCATCTATAAGAGCTTTAATAGTAATAGTTCCTTTTCAAAAGTCGTTACATTTTTCTGTGATTGAGTTTGAGCCTTTTACATTTCTTCACAGCTTGCAATGGGATGATCCAGTAACGAAGCCCCGTCCTAATACTTATTTGGCTATTCCATTTGATGAATTTATCCACACCTACGTACAGTGTGTGCAACCGCAGAAATTATACGGTGTGTTGCTCGTAATTTCTCCTAGAAACGGAGTTCCGATTGAGGTTTCGTTGTTATCCCTCTTGACCAACAGTTGCAAGGAGTAAACATCGAACGGGAATGCTCCAACCACTCACTTATCCATCCTTTAACGACGTTGACTCAATGGAATATAATTAATGTAAATTTTATTATAATTTTCATAAAATATAGTAATATTTAGATTATAAATGTGTTGATGTTGGATTCAGTCTAAATTTTTTATTGTCTTTCCTTTTAATTTTTATATATTGTCACTGGACTGTGGTTACAGCTATAGAATTTGACGGTTACAACAACCGTCTCGCAATCCACACATCGCGCGAATACCGGCAATAATCTTTTAAAATTTTTTCCAAATATTTACTTAACACTTACCACTACTGCGGAATATTGCCGAATATACCAGAAATATTCCCACAAAAATTTTCCTAAAATCCGCACTAATCACTGAAATAACAAAACAAATAATTTCAACCATTATTTATTAATTCACAATTTACCTTTTTTGAATCCACTATTTCCAATTTAACACTACTGATAATTTATCGCACTGATCATTGTCCGAATCTCCTAAATGACTCTATTGCACCGCATTTATATACCACGCTGAATATTTGGGATCTTTCGCGGACTTTCGGTTTTGTTCCAGGCTAATCCTGATATAATCTGCAATACAATTAAACTGGTGTAAGCCTAACTCTTATGCTGTGCTCATGTGAAGTTTATCCAAACTGATCCAAAAAATACAACAACAAAACATTTATTGTAATGGATTTGTGAAAATAAACATTCAGGCGAATTTATATTAAGTAATTTAGAATCAGTGAAAACCATTTTGAAAGATCATTTGGGCCTAAGAAAAGTGAAAGCACGATTGGTTCCAAAATCACTAAATTTTTTGGAAAAACAGCGTCGCGTTGACGTCTGTGGAATAATGCTTTCCGACTACCAGCATGTCATGAAACGTATTATAGCTGGCGATGAGTCTTGGATCTATGCTTACGACCTGGAAACAGACGATCAATCGGCCGAATATCGTGCCAAAGGTGAGCCGAAGCCGAAAAAACCAAGTCAAAGCAAGTCAAAAATCAAGGTGATGTTGACAGTTTTCTTCGACTATCGAGGTGTGGTGCACTCCGAATTCCTTCCGACCGGCCAAACTGTCAACAAGCTATACTATTTGAGTGTTATGCGTCGTTTGCGCGAAGCTATCCGTAAAAAGAGGCCGGAATTATGGGTCGACAACTCTTGGCTTTTGCACCACGATAATGCACCTTCTTCGTTTCGCAACCACCGTATTCGCCTGATTTAGCTCCGTGAGAATTCTGGCTGTTCAGCAAACTCAAACAACCGCTCCGGGAAAACCGTTTTGAGTCAATTGAAGACATTAAACGTGAATCGCTACGCGCATTGGAGGTTATTCCGGAAATTGACTTTAACAACTGTTTCGAGGATTGGAAAAATCGTGGGCACAAGTGTTTTGAGGAAGGGGGGATTAATTTGAGGGGGACGAATTAGATTTGGAGAAATAAATAAAGAATTTTAAAATTATGAACAAAGTCTTACTATTTTTTGCCCACAGTATTATATAGATAAAGGTTTACTCGCCAGCCATTCTCAGCCGAATGTTATCTTTCATTTAAAAATTACGAGTCCGCTTAAGTATTTTCTTTCTTAGTATAAGAAATAGCAAATTACTGACTGAAATTAATCAGTAACCTGGTGTTTTACATGTTAAGAATCAGTATACATGGTGGCCCAGAGTAGACTGATGGCCTGGACTGACAAATATTTTTTCTATGGCATTTACCTAATCGTAAAATTTCTGGCTCCAATTTTGCTACTTCAGCATGAAATTTACAGCTTAATTTGTTGATTTATTTCAAATTTTTTGACATACACGAACCCCTTCAAGTAGCTCTACAGAAAAAAATCAGGGACCGTCAAATCTGGTTAAAGAAAAGGCTAAGCGAAATCTTAACTTATAAAAATTATTCGTCCTCTAAAGAGTTTGAGAAATTCCAAAGCGGCTCGTATTATTTTTAAAAAATTGAAAAATTCGTGAGTGAGTAGAACGATGGCGAGTAGAAAAAGGTGGATCGTCATAGGAGTGAAGTTTATGCCAAAATAACAAAATATACACTGTGTCCCTTAAGTACATAGAATTTAAAAAGACACTTTAGAAAAACACTCAAAAATTGAACTTGCATAATAATATTTGAAAATTTTTAATAAACAAAAATATTTCTGCACAACAAGTAGAAAATATTTAATTTTTGTGAAAAGTTTTGAGTGAATTTTATAATAAAAAATTAATACAACAAAACACACTACGAGTTGGACAGAGGTGATCGTAATGGTACTCAACTAGTACTTGATATAACAAAACAATCTTGTTTATCCACATGCTCGGAAATCTCTGAGATTTTTATTATTTCGCACAGAACATCATTGAGTGTAATACGAAAATTCTTAAACATTTGTAATTATTTAACTCGGTCCCTACTAACCACACAGAGATGATCGAAGTGGTTCTGAAATAGTATTTGATGTAAGAAACTAATCTTAGTTAGCCACATTTTCGAAAATATCTGAGATTTTTGTTATTCGACAGAGAACATCATTGAGTGTAATACGAAAATTCTTAAACATTTGGAATTATTTAAATCTCTGTGATTTTTGTTATTCGACAAAGAACATCGTTATTCTGTGTCGAATAACAAAAATCACTAAAATTTCCAAGCATGTGGCTAAATAAGATTGGTTTCTTACATCAAATACTACTTCAGAACCACTTCGATCATCTCGGTGCAATCCGTATGGACCGAGTTAAATAATTTCAAATGTTTAAGAATTTTCATATTACACTCAATGGTGTTCTCTGTCGAATAACAAAAATCTCAGAGATTTTCGAGCTTGTGGCTAAATAAGATTTGTTGCTTACATCAAATACTAATTCAGAACCTCTTGGATCACGAAGTGTTATCCGTCGGTGCCGAGCTTAATAAAAATGTTAAGAATTTTTATATTACACTCATTGGTGTTGTCAATCGAATAACAAAAATCTCAGATATTTCCGAGCATGTGGATAAATAAGATTTGTTTCTTACATCAAGTACTACATCAGAACCACTACGATCACCTCTGTGCGAAAATTCACTCAAAAATCACTTGTTAAAAATTTTCAATTATTATTATGAAAGTTCAATTTTTGAGTGTTTTTTTTAAATTCTAAGTACTTAAAGGACACAGTGTATATTTTGTTATTTTGGCACAAACTTTACTCCGATTGGATCGTCGATTATAAACTGTTATACAGCCTTGGTAACTGGTTCATTGTCCAAGTATCGATGAGTACCTCATTCAGGAAGATCAGCCACTTATTCATATTCCTCAAATCGGCAAACTGAGTTCCTTATCATGTTTTTACTGAAACCTAGCTTGATTGTATGAATCAGCAACTGTCTACCTAGGTGTATGTAACCAAGCCGATTCTGTCGCACCTAGTAAAAGTGTGTATGGTGAACCGGGCGTGTTAAAACTGGCTCATACATTCGAAATCAATCTAAATTAAATATTATAAAGTACTTGTCCTCTATTCTACCATTAAATATGTCAATAACCTATATTTACCTACATATATTCGTATTTTCCTTGAGTAACCGATGACCTGCAAACAGGAAAATTAAATGGTATGCGTGTACTATGCATGACATGTTCATGCCAATATTGTCTTTATACAACAATAAAAACACTTACCTTGTAATATTTAATAATTCTATATTAAATATTTAATAATCGTAAATATTTAAATTAAATATTTTAAATTCTCATGGGCATTTTGGTATACGGGTTTGACTATATAATATGTCCAAATATAGCAGTTCAGTGGATACCCGGAAATTTGAGTAAGTACATAGTGTTTGTTGCTTAGTATCGCCGCAACCACAAAACTTGAATCACAAGTTACAAACACCAATAACAATAAATTATAATTATCGCACATATGTAATTGCAAACGAGCATTTCAATTTTTTTCGAAAGTACGTACAGACATTATGTTAATTTTATACCACACACTTACATCGTAATTTTTGAACACCTTTCCACATCACAAATCGATAAGAATTAAACGAAAGATGATTGAGTAAATAAGATTTACTTTATGAATGTAAATCTTCGGATTTGGAAAGATTTATGAACCGTCTCCGGATATATCGCTATACATACTCGTATACGCGTAATTATTAGGAATGACAAAAGTAAATAGCAAAATTTGTAATTTGAATTAATGGTTTGTTGGTACTTTATAGTAAGATATCGTCTTAACACGAGCCGGGTGTGCGATCTTAAGCGCGCGATAAAATAGAAAGGGGAACCGTATGTACGAGTATTTTGTACATAGAGAGTTATAATTCCTTTCTATATTTTTACCCAACGATGTTTTATAAAAATGTATCTCAATCTTCATTACATGTATTTTAAGACTGGGCTCGCGGTACACTCGCATAAACGTATTACATACTTTCATTCTTACTTTTCTTCATTTAGTTATTTATTTCTTTAATGATTTATTTGGCTTGGTTAGAGGTTATATTTTTATTTGGTATGATCGTCAATTATTTCAATTAAGAGAGCAGAACAAATTTTGTTTGTTATTAGAATTAGGCACGATCGTAAAATATGTATCTCAAGAGCGAGTCAACCAAGCAATCGATCTATCCTATTGTACATTGTATTTGTATACTGATACGTTACATTATTTATGGGTTATGAGAAAGTGATCTTGAATTGTATACGCCACAATCGATCGTGGTTAATTTTATTTATTTCCAAATGAAAATGAAATGAAAATTGAAAGTTTAATAAGTGTCGTGGTAATATAAATACTTCCATTCTAGCTATTTGGATGAGTTCAGTTTTTATATCAAAAGACTCTTTTGTGGAAGACGCCCAGAAGAATGGAGTATTGAAATTTTCTTGTATTCTGTTGAAATCACATTAATATTATTCTGTTTAGAACGCGAATTACATATTGCTATTACGTTATTTTGTAACTTTCTCGTTGGTCTATATATAGAGAGATTAACGCAGAGATTAACGTTTGTTTTTGATTGCATTATCAGCATTTTATTCGCAAAATTTTTTAGATTGCTGCTCTGAAAAGCGATTTTGTAGTAACATAACGTCGAGCAGAGTATGAGTAATAATCCATATTACTACTCATAACAACCAACATTTTCAAAAGAACACGATATGTGCAACTATGTAATGTCTAGTAACTCAGCCAGCACAACTTGGTGAAACATCCCGGAATATCATGGTACATAGAACACCCTAACTAAAGAAAAATGCAAGACCCAACACGAAACAATATGTTACAACAACGCACAACACGGTGCAACTTCAAGAAACATGTACACATAATGCATCATAGTGTAACATCTAGCAACATCCCCCAACATGATGCAATATTTTGCAACGTTGTGCAAGATGAAGCGAGATAGGGAAACGCACATAATATTCCTCAACAAGATATATATAATATCAAGCAACATGGGGAAATATCACGCAATATGGTGAAATATGGCGCAACATGATGCAACATCCCACAACATGGTGCACATAACGTTACATTGTGAAACATCATGCAACATGGTGTAGCACGACGTAATATGGGGCAACATCATGCAACACGATGCAACATGGTGCAACATGACGGCCCATTTGGAGGACTCTAACTGAATTATCCAGAAATCAGAATCGTTTCCATGCATTTGAAATTTCTCGCCAAAAGACTTCCTAATCGAGTTTTCCCGAAATTATGACTCTTCACAATCCATTTCTGTGAAATTAGAACTCATCGAAATCAATTCCTGGCATATGATGCCTCTCCTTTATCAATTTTTATCAAATTCATGCGTTCCAAAAAAATAAAAAAATAGGACCTAGCCTCCATCGGATGACCCACCAAATAAATCTTCTCAAAATCAGAACCCATTACAATCGGTTTCTGGTACTCGAAAACGCTCCTCCAGCAAGAAACAGATCCGAGCCTCATCGTACAACCCTCTGAACATCAATCACAGTAGTATAGTTGTGTTGTGGTTAATTTGGAATCTTCTTGATCATGAGTTGAGGATTCATTTTGAATTGGTATTAGGTATAGTTTGTGGGTGGGTTTGGTTGGTACACTCGATTTTGTTTTATAAAGTGGCCATTTTAACGATACCATCTTTACTATTCTCACAAGGGGCCACTGACTTACTGAAAAATTTTCATCTTTACGATTGGATCGTTCCGTTCTCCCCATTTTGGACCTCTTTGTACCGAGGTTAGTTACCTATTCGGTAAACCATCGTTTCCAGAAATGCTGAGTAATTTACTGGCCCAGTTGACACCTATTTGTGCAGGTGTGAGGACATCAATGTCGATTGCGACATAATGGCCTGAAGTTCTCGGATGGCTTTTATTTCTGCGAACAGTGTGTTCATTTCTTCAACGGTCAAAATTTTGTTTGCCAATTACTCGAGTGATATGAAATTTTGTCCATTTGAGCTTCCCAGATACTACCAAAAAGAGGTGCACCAGGTGGATTAAAATTCCACGTTATATGAAACCTAGAAAACTAAGTAGACGATTATGTTCTCGAAGAAGATTATGAGCTTCGATGAAATTAGATCTGTTATTAAATATCCAACTACCTCAAGGTGAACTGCTCTTGTGCTAAAGCAAATGAACAAACAAATATATGCATTATGTTTTTATGTCCTCTTCCTCTTGCCACATGGATTGCCATCGGGCCGACATAATAATTAATACCCACTTGAAGAAATAGGGTAGTCAGTTGAAGCCTACTGCTAGACAAGATTTCTATTGGCTGGCTTTGTAATTGCGTTTTAAACCGAGAGCATGTTACTCAGTTTTTTATAATTTCCTTAGCTTTGGTTTCCCACCCGGTATCCAATATATCGGACCTTGATATTTGTAATAAAAGTATTGGTCCTGTCATGTTTGTAATCAAGATGGGCATCTCGTAATATTAATGTAGTTACCGTTGACTTCTGATGAAGGATGATTGAATGTTTTATGGACAATGAGACTAAGCTATTTGACAATGGGCCTCGGGCTCGTAGGACACCTGTATTATCCAAAAAAGACTTTAACGAATTTATTGAACTGTTGCGAGCATTTTGTCCACGAGAAGCACAGTCAACTAGGTTCACCTTTGATGATACATAACGCCAATATTTTCGATTTAGTGAGTTGAGAATTTCATTTCGTTCGGTTGCATATAAAAGTGTTCCATCGTCTAGGATGGCTAGAAAGCCTATTCTAAGACTAGTTTTGAGTCGGTCCATGCATACGTTTCTTCGAAATTTATCGTGGTTCCTCCTTTAATCAGAGACGAGGTAAAGTTGGTGGTTTAAAAGGCATCACTTTACGTTTTAAAAGATTAATTTGATGACCGCTTCCTTGTTGGGGTTTGTGATTTTGTTATAAACTACTGCTTCGTAACCGTAAACCGCGGACAGAAGATTTGGTTTATATTTTTTAGCTGATTCCTTATCTTGTTCCGTTGAATCACTTTGTTTTCTAAACCATTCAGCGTGTAATGAATACTTTTAAAAATTCGCATCTAGGAGATAAAGTAAAGACTGGGCTATCAGTTATGATCACTACTTTTGGCAAAAAAATATTATGGTCGACGAAGCACATTTCGACTTAGCTGGCTTTGTTAATAAACTGAATAGCCGCTATTGAGGCACTGAAGACCCTCAATTAATTGGAGCACAGAAAACCCTCACCACTACACCCTGGTACAGTAATTTTATGGTGCGCTGTTTGGGCCAGCGGCATCATTAGGCCATATTTTTTGAGGATGCTAGGCAGTGCTATAACATTTACTGGTGACCGCTATCGGAACATGTTGGAAAGTTTTCTCATATCCGAATTGGATCAGTTACGCCTACAGAACATGTGGTGCCAACTCTTACGATGCAGATTTTGCAGGAAATATTTCCCGGCCGAATAATGTCAAAAAGTGGTGATATCGACTGGCCCCCACGATCCACTGATATGACCCCTCCCATATACTTGAAAGAGAAGGTGTAGGTACATAAATAAACCAACCACAGCATCGATGCTTAAGAACGACCTTCGAAATGAAATTGCAGGAATAACAGCAGAAGTCTGCGAAAATGTTATGAAAAATGTGCTTATAAGACCTCACCTTTGCGCCACGACCACTTGAGCGACATTATAATATATACATAATGTAAAGACCATATTAGCAATCACTAAAACATAAATTGCAAAATTGTATTTCACTTAAATTTTATTAAAAAAACACCAACCTGGAACATAAAAAGTACGGGGTCGATTTTCTAGAAAATGGCGATGGCTCTTGGTTTCAGAAAAATCCATTTAGAGGGTTCCCCGGTGGGGCCCGGGTTCTATTATTACTTTTTTAAAATGGGGTAATATTTTTTTTACCAAACGACTTTGATGAGGAATTGGCTTAGAGGGTCATTCGGTAGGGCACGGCCCGCGCATTTAATTTTTTTGGTTCACACAATTAGGAGGGAAGGGTCGAACAGATGGCCCGGGTCTCTTTATTTAATTTTTAAGCGGCTAACGCAATTTTTATAAAAATTGGTGAGAGAGCGTTTTCGAATACCAGGAGTCGACTGCGATGGATGTTAATTTCTGAGAAATTCGTTCAGGGAATAGTCTTGTGCTGGTGGGTTTGGGTCCCTTTTATAATTATTTTTCATCACACGATTTTTGATAAAAATTGCCGGAGGAGCATTTTCGAGTACCAAAAACCGATTGTGAAGGGTTCGGGTTTTGGGGAAATTCATTTGGTGGTCTTCCGGTGGGGCAGGTTCCTTGAGTGAAGAGGATTTTTCAAATGCCAGAAATCGATTCCTATGGGTTCTAATTTCGATAAAACCCGTTTAGGGAGTCCTTTTGTGGGGCCCGAGATCATTTCGTTTTGGCTTTATCGATTTTGATAAAAATGGCGGTAATAAGAGGTTTCTGATACCAGGAATTGATTAAAATGAGTTCCAATTTTGAGGAACATTGTTTTAGGAGGTTCTTCGGTAGGGCCCGGATTCCCTTTATTTGAGAAAAATTGGCTCTAACTATTTCGATAAAAATTGATGAGGTGGGTTTTTGGGTGCCAGGAATCGATTCCGATTGGTCCTTATTCATGGTGGTTCTTTGGCTTGGAGCCTTCTTTTAACATTTTATTTAGCTTCATCGAATTTCGGCTTTTGTCTTTTGATGAAAATTGGCTGGACATAGAATTCCTTCGGATGGGCCGGCATTTTGTACAATGTTTCGTGATGTTGCACAATATTGAATGATGGTGCAACATATTGCATGATATTGCACTATATCGTAAGATGTTGCTTCATTTTGTGTCATATTACACCATGTTGCGTGATGTTGCACCATGTTGCTCTTTTTTATGGATGTTACGGGAAGTTCCACAGTGTTGCGTCATGTTCGCTTGGGCCTTCTTTCATCATTTTATTTGGCTTCGTAAAATTTGGCGGAATAGGAGTTTCGAACGCTAGGGAAGGATTACAAGGAGTTTTGATTTCTCAATAATTAATTTATTAGACCTCCAGATGGGCCGTTGCATGATGTTTCAACATGTTGTGATATTGCGTTATATTGCACCAAGTTGTGGGATGTTTTGGATTATCGCTTCATGTTGCGTCATACTGCACCATGTTTCGTCTTGTTGCACCATGTTGGTTGACGTTGCAAATTATTTATGGTTATTATGTACTGTTCCACTCCCGAAGTTCCCCCAAGTTCCTTCCCCAAGTTAGACCATGTTGCGTGATCATTCATTTTTTCGTGATGTTGCTTATTGCTATGTCTTGTTTTCTTTAAATAGATATCTGGCGTTATATTCCATCATATTGTGGAAAGTTGCACCATGTTGCGATTTTTGCGTTACGGCACTAATCGTGTCCTTTTGGAGATGTTGGTTGTTATGCGTAACAATATTGATTTGTTGCAATCGTTATCTAACTAACTTTATGAACTTGGTCTACTTCTCAAATTGCGGTTTTTTCTAATTAATTGTTTTTTAGACTCGCACGATTTTGATTAAAATTGTTCAAAGGAACGTCAAGGAATCAAGTGGCAGGAATCGAATCTGAATCAGTTGTTTATGGTATAACTAAAGAGATGAACACGACTCGATTCAACAATATAGAAGTGATTAATAAAAATTTTACATTGAGCTCATGAGAATCCAATTCCACATGAAAGTCGGTTGTTGGCCACAATATACACTTCCCTCTAATTTTTGTTAACTGCCGCTTAATACCCATATGGGAAGCCATTGAGAGGTTTAGATCCAGCATAGAAAACGATGGCCCATGAAAATAAAAAAATTTGTTTAATTGTTTGACGATAGGCATAATTGTTATTTAATTGTTTTGTATTCCGAATTAAACAAGCAACTGATATTTGTTTCGACTTTATAGAATGTATAACATAGTCTGTATTTTTTCACTTCGATCTTTTAGCTAGAAATGTTAGTTTTAGGATAAGTTTGGACAAACTTCAAATCCGTAGTTTCAGATCTAAATAATTTAAAATACTTTATTTGTTGGACACATCCATACAATACATCTTTGTGTGTTTTGAAAAATCAGTAACATGCGCAAATGTTACCTACTTGATGCATCATCCGTACATAACAATTAACAAAATTATGCGATAACCACCAACGCGTATACTACAAATTCTTATTGAAAGTAACGTAAATACATCTATCACTTAAATCAGCTGTAACGTATATTCGGTTGCACGCATGACAGCAGAAATCAAATTTTAAAACGGATAAACAACTTAAACGCAAGTACGCGTACAAACAGTTAAATGAAATTAAGTGTAAAATGTACGATTTAATTTTTCTTTCGTTCATCTTAACTCAATATATGTTATGTGTGTGTGTACACTGAAAAATTGAAAGAAAGTTTTTATTCATCGCATCTCATTTGCATATGAATTACTCACCATGTACACATTCGTTAAATTGTATACGCTTAATTCAATATTTAATTAATTAATAAGGGGCAGGGTGGTTCGCATTATGTTTACCAGTCAGTTGGCATAAAAACATTACCTGCAATTTATCTTACTCGGTTCAATACGCTTATAATTATCACGTCGCCCAAGTGCTTATTAAAGTAAATATTATTTTACTGTAAGTGGTTTTCCCGCAATATCTTCGCACGTTATTTCGAATGTTGTATAAATGTACTTTCATTTTATCAAATTTATGCTTGTACATATAAATTTAAGAAATGCTGACATAAGATGACAAAATATGATGACAGTCCGATACTTGAATAAAAAAACTCTGTTTATACAGAAAAAAAACACGAATATGATTTTCATCTAACGTAATATCGCATATTGAATTGATCTCGATATTTAGATTTATGAATTGAAATTGGAAAATGAATTTTATTTATTTATTTATTTATTTATTTGTCTTCGATTGTAAAATTACGAGTATATTTCACTTTCTCCCATTGCAGTTTCAATTGACTTTTGTACTTACTCGTAATAGTACGTACAAAAGTTGTTGCAGGAAAATCACGTCTCGATTATCGTTGTTTATGAATTTTGACTAATAAATGACTAACATTATTCTCGTAAATAGTTTTCTAAATACGTATCTTGTTAACGAAAAGAATTAAATTAGGACAATAAAATTAATCATTTGAAATTATAAAATACCACAACAATCCCGCGGCCGTGCACACATAAAACCTCGATCTGTTGTTTACAAGAATTTTTGTTTATTTCTCGTTATGCGATTATATGTTTACGAACCTCCCACGGATCCTGTTCAATTCCATGAAGACAATGAAATCATGATTGCAATGATTCAAATTGAACTGAACAAATAACCGCACGATAATAAGATTTGTATCTCGTCTTGAAAAACCGCACACCATACACACACACAATATGGTGTAGATATACGAATTAGATTTATAGACAATAATCAATCCCGCAATCTAAATACCATAAATACCCACAATTATGTTCATAATCAATTAATGTCTAATCGATCATTCAATTTAATAATACATGAAAGCTAATATAAGGTTTTTGGATTCTTAGGCAAACACGTACGAAATCCACCTTTCAATTCAACCACCAAATGTATTTACAACTGACTTACCGATAACTTTTTAAGATCACTTCATGAAGGTCGTTTGTTATAGTTAATTAATTTCAAATGATTTATTTTATGTACAGCATCTGTACCTATAGAGCTCTTATATGATAAATGAAATTGTTTTTAGAGCTTAACACGTTCGGAATTTATTTGCATAAAAATTATATTTGAAAATGGAAAATACCAATAAATTTCCTGAAAGTGTTTGTTGTTTTTTAATTTCAACGTTATGTTTTATCTGCAAACAAGATAAACTGATCTCAAAACAATTTCCATCTTCATCATATAACATTTAACCTTAACTGTGCGAGTTTGTTATGCGAATTATTTGATTTGTATGGGTAGAAAATCATCAGTGGATTGATCGTTAAGAATTTTGTTTATTCAAGGTTTTTGTTACCTCGCAGACTAGAGCAAAGGTTTTCAGATTAATAGGATTTCCGTGTGTATGCAATTACACATATCGTATATATCGGCCGGTATCGATTTAGTGATGGATAGTTTTTAAATTAATTAGATAAAGAATTAGCAATTAGAATGGATTTATTATTATTCTCTAACCTTAAGCGCATCCTGTTTTCGTTTTCAAGATCATGACTTGGTAACTGTTAATTGTAACCCATAAAGTCCCCATTAAATTAATTTCTTTTGTCAAAATGATAAAACAAATTATGACCCAAGGAACTATTATTTCTTTCCCTGGAAACAGGGAAATTTATTACGTCCCTAAAGCTAGCAGAACCAATCCTGCACAGCAGATCCATGCCAGACACTTGGAATAATTATAGGCTAATAATAGGCTAATTAAATGCTATATTAGCAAATTTTGTGGGTATCAGTGTTGTGCCGTATTGTCTACACCGCGTAGATAATTAATATTCTACACGTGTAGACAATGTATGTAGAAAATTAAGAAAATGGCGTCGACAATGTAGAGAATGTAGACAATGTCGAAAGTTATTATTTCTGTTAGCAATAAATCAAAATTTTGTGTTTTTTTCACATTTATGTTTATGTTACGGTTAAAGTGCAAAATCGTTAAATGTGCAAAGTTAAAATTTTATTAAAGCGTTCACACGACAAAAGATCGGTGGCAAATAGGGCCTATGTTAGGAGAATTAAATGGTGGAAGGGAGGCGCAGGAACTTGCTGCAATAAAAAATACAATTTCTATTGACTAGACAACGCTATAACCTTCCATGCTAACTTACCATACACTACTGAACAATTCACAACACATCTGATAGCAACACGGCTGCTATAACCTAACAAATTTCGAGCGTCCCTATTGACAGATCCTTTACAATGTTCAACATCATTACCACGCAATAAAATGGTAAAGCATACTAAAATGTTGAGGCAAATAATGACCATGCGAGTACAAGTTCCTCAGGTTCATAATCCTAATAAATGTCAAAATATGGCCGAAAGGCTCACTTGATATTTTAATCATTTTAATGATAAGTTGTTTCGTTTCTGCTAGCATCGTTCGTTTCCATGTTAGAGCTATACGATTTCATTGGTGTGTTTCGCCACATCGTCTGGTTTTCCTGATATTTATTGTGAGGCCAACTTCTTTTGCTAGATCTGAATAGGTGTAGTGGTAAATTCCATTCATAAGACTGCTCAATGAAGATTCGTTTCTTTAACATTGGTGTACCTTCGACCTGGTTTAAAGCCAGCTTATTTCTTTCTTAATTTCAGGTTGACTGTCGGTGAAATTTTATGGAGAAGAAGGATGTATGGTATATCCTGCCAATTTATATATTCTCCTAAGTCACCTTTTTTCAAAATCTTTTGTGTCTGAATTCTTGGTACCCGACCCGAGTGTGTTGGTAGCTGTTTCGATATAGGTTTCTTAGATTTGTTTCTACTATTTCTCTACACTGATGGCTGCTTCTTGTACCGGGGATACAAGTCCCCGGTATCTTTTAATCTGTCGGTATTAAGTTTTTTCCGATTTGTCTTGATGCGTTTTACAGTGACAGGTTTAATTTTGAATTATGATATTTTATCAGTTGGTGGTCACTGTAAATGTGCACTATTTGTTGCTCTGGCATCTTGTAATGACTTGTGAAATTTCTTGTTGGTCATTACGTGATCTATCTTCGTGATCTTTGTGGTTTGTTATTCTACACTTCAGGTGCTGACAAATGTGTATATTTTTGTGTAAAAATTTACTGCTTTCTATGAATTATCTTATTTGTAACGCAGTAGTCGATAAGTTCTCCATTATTAATACGCACAGAATCTATATTGACCGACCAAGCGGCACTGTGGTTAAAGCTTTGGCGTTTGGGGCAGGATGCAAAGGGAATTTTAATCAACAGATTATGACCTATGATGAAATGGAACACATCTATGACCTCTGACGGAGTGCAAAAATCATGGACCGACCCATCTTCCATGCCAGTATAGGCTGGCATGGAGCTATGCAATGTGCAGATGGGGATAAAATCGAACCTATAACCGTACGTCCTCGAATTGGCTGACACTGGCGTAAAATTAAGAACGGAAAAAGCAAACCGCGAAAGAGTTGGGAGAGCGTTAGCCTCAGAACGGACTGCAGGGATAATAAAAAAATTAAACAAAAGAGTCTATATTACTTGTTTACGCATGTGATGGTTTATCAGGTCGGATTTGTGTGTTCCAATTATTGCATTAAAATCTCCTTCTTGAATTATTTTGATCATTTTCTTGTGTGTCCTTGCTATTGTGATTTATTATTGTAGTTGTTCATAGAACTCATTCCTTTCGTTGTTTCAAGTATGTCTTTTGTTAGATCGTATCACTGAATATTAAAGGCTGTGTTTTATTTTTGAATAAAATCCTGTTACAGTGCTACGATTATGTTTGCCCATGCCTTATTCATCGCGCCCAAAGAATATATTAAGTAATTTCGCTTGTGTTAATTTCGCTTCTATTCTTTCCCTAATTGTTGCTAAGCCTTCACGTTTCTGTTAAAGTTTTGATGTTTCAATTACCGATTCGTGTCCGTGTACGATAGCCGAGTGTCAGATATTTGCTGGGTTACATTATTTATATTATAGTATTGGTTTCTGTAATCATTGTAAATACGGATCAATGAATGATTGGTCCATTGAATCCTAGCCAGCCTAGCGAAGCCATGAAAGCTTCTGAGTAAGGTATACTGGCCGGGGAGGGGGAGGTTTCATTCCACTTCACTTCAATAGTCACTTTTCTATAATGTTCTCAGCAATCTCACAACTTTGTAAAATAATCAAAGCAATGGTTGCTTGACGTTGGTGATGAAGCTGTTGTTGTTTTATCTATCTCTGTCATTCGCACCCCAATTTAAAGAAAGATAACTCCAGTAAAAAGGGACTATGGAACGCAAACGTTGATTGGTAATCAATTGGTGAATCTCTGGGACAAATCTAATTCTGAGCTAACCTGACCAAACTGGATATTGTTACATTAAAAAAACCACCTGGAAACCATAGCCGAATTTAGCCTTGTAAATCGCTTATGGTTGTACCACTGAAGACATCGATTGACCAAGATTTGCGATCTCACCTATTTGTTTAATAAAAATTTAATTTCAACTACCAAAATAAAGGATAATGTAAACTGGAAAACTAAAAGATGACGACTTCTTACAGAAAAACAATAATAAAAAACAAAAAAGTAATAATCTACATTGTCTACATATTCTACGAATTCTCGACATTGTATACACAAAAATCGATTGTCTACGCTATTTTCGACACCAACATGTAGACAATTCGGAAATACGCGTAGACGCGCAGCACTGCCCTAACAGAAAGTTCCTCCATTTCAAAGCAAGCAGAACCCAAATTGTTATGGCCTATTCAAACGCGCCATTAAACATTTTATAGCTCCACTCATTCTTGACCAATCTCTCAGTTATTTCATTTTAACCTAGCAGAACCCAAATCAAAAATTGGACCAAAGATCTAATGAATGACATATAAATAATTATAGATAGGTTCAGTATGACCTAATCAAATGTCCCATTAAAAAGTTTTGGGCTTCACCCGTTCATGACCAAGCTTTAGGTTATTTCATTTAAAGCTAGCAGAACCCAAATAGGACCAAAATAGAAAGCAAAACATGATCAATTGACATACAGTTTTAGGCTCATTATAGTCAAGTTCGTCGAGAACGAGTGGAGCCAAAAAAAATTGACAAGCCATAATGAGCCTAAAATTATTTTTATGTCAATTGATCTTGATTTAACTTCTTTTTGATCCTATTTGGCTTTAAATGAATTAACCTAAAGCTTAGTCAAGAACGAGTGAAGTCTATAATGTATTAATGGCGCATTTGATTAGTCCATAATGAGCCTAAAATTATTTGTACTTTAATGGATCCCGTTTTGCGTTCTGATTTCGGTTTATCGATTCTCAATTTGAGTTCTGCTAGCTTTAAATAAAATTATCTAACGCTTGGTAAGAACGAGCGGAGCCCAGCATTTTTCAATGTGGTATTTGATTAGGCCATAATGAACTTAAAATTACTTGAATGTGTTGAATATGACACCAAACGCCTCCACGACAATCGGAGGTGACACCTATCGGTGGCCGATCACTTTTTCGCAGTTGTCAAAATCATCTCATCCATTTGGAAAACTTTATTTTTATTTCAACCTTCGCATTTCGCATACTTCGCAATTTTGCTCAAACATTTCTGATCCTTTGAGCCGGATCATTCGTGCCGTGACGCAACAACTCTCGTAAGTAAGAAAATCTAACATTTCTGAGTGCGCGTGACTCGTGAAGTTAGTGTTCATAAACATATTCTGGTGATAAAACCAACTTAATTCGGTGGTGCAATAACAAATCGCGTCAAGCACGTATCGCTACAGTGGGTCCTTGAACAATCATTTACAAAGAGTAAGGAGCTCTCGATCGAGCCTCCAGGGATCAGCAACGAATTCATATATACGCAGATCGACCACGTGGCGTCCCGATTTAATGAATTATGCGGTGTACCCGTAAGGTGGCGCCAAGCTAACTCAGGTACAGCAGTCGGTCAATTCAAATCTGCCTTGTTCGTCTACCTCATTCACAACCACAAACAGCTGACCAAATCGCAGGAGCTACACTATCTCAAGGTAAACTTAGCTGGAAATGCAGCATCGTTGCTCATGCCTGTGTGCATCACCTGAGATAATTACGAGGAAGCACAGCGCATTCTACGAATGGAACGAGTTTGATACAACCACCGTCGGTTGATTACCGACAGCCATTTCGAAGGTTCAGAACCATGTCTGCACTGTGTATGTGAAGTAGGCCCGAAAACCAACCGAAAAACACCTTTTCATTTTTTGTGTGTTTCTTTGCGAATTTCAATACCATCCCGAAAAATATCGTAATTGTATGGAAACGCATATCTCATCCCGAAATAATTTTTTCATCTATGTATCTACGAAATTTGTATTAATTAATTAATTAATTATTATGAGAAAGCTAAAATTATCCCGAAAAGTTACTAAATTGGTAATGCGATATTATACAGATAATAATTGTAATATTAAAAACGATTTCCATAAATATTCAATATTAGAGCCTTAGAAAAGTCGGTTAAATTAAAAATTTATTTGCTGGAATCCAGGAGATATCCCCCTCGAGATTATTTATTATTTGCTGAAAAGTTAGGTCCATCCATCTCAGATATAACGTCAATAGTAAACTAAGCCCAATTTGTGCTAATTAGTGCTCACGGGTAAAATTAGTGCTAGTCCAGGAGCCGAAAAAACGAGAAAAGAAAATTTCAAATTTCGCCTGAAAGACGGAATAAATAAAACCCGATTTCTAGAAAAATCTAGAAATAATTTAAGCCTAATTTCAAAACTTTCTAAAGGCCGCTAAACTGGCAAAATTTGTGCTTAGCACAGAAATATAATTTTCATAAATATTCATTCATAAATCGAGGAAAACCAAACCAGCCCCTGAAAGATACTATAATAAAAAAAACAGAGATATATCGTTCAATAATATTTGTGTTGAACAACAAATTAAACAATAGAAGAAAATGAAAGAAATAGAATGAATAGAAATAAAATGTTCTAAAATCCAAGTCATAAGCAATTCAGATAGTATATTCCTGTCAAGTATGTTCATTGCCATCCCAAAACTATAGTGGCTGAATTTGTGCTAACCCAGAATTGGCCCAATTCCATTGAACAACAACGACCGTTGAATGAACAATTTTCTGACTAAAACTGTTCTATATACCTTTAGAATTGGCAATTCTGATTGCATATTCCAATCAGATATGTTGATTGCCATCCGAAAAATATAGTGGCTGAATTTGTGCTAATCCAGAATTGGCCCAATTCCATTGAACAACAACAACCGTTGAATGAACAATTTTCTGACTAAAAGTGTTCTAGAAACCAATGAAGTTGGCAATTCTGATTGCATATTCCGATCAGGTATGTTGATTGCCATCCGAAAAATATAGTGGCTGAATTTGTGCTAATCCAGAATTGGCGCAATTCCATTGAACAACAACGACCGTTAAATGAACAATTTTCTGACAAAAAGTGTTCTAGAAACCAATGAAGTTGGCAATTCTGATTGCATATTCCGATCAGGTATGTTGATTGCCATCCGAAAAATATAGTGGCTGAATTTGTGCTAATCTAGAATTGGCGCAATTCCATTGAACAACAACGACCGTAGAATGAACAATTTTCTGACTAAAAGTGTTCTAGAAACCAATGAAGTTGGCAATTCTGATTGCATATTCCGATCAGGTATGTTGATTGCCATCCGATAAATATAGTGGCTGAATATTCAATTGCGGTAATTCTATATTAGCACAATTTCAGCCACTATAATTTTCGGATGACAATGAACATACCTGACAGGATTTTAGAACATTTTATTTCTATTGTTTAATTTGTTGTTCAACACAAATATTATTGAACGATATATCTCTGTTTTTTTTATTATAGTATCTTTCAGGGGCTGGTTTGGTTTTCCTCGATTTATGAATGAATATTTATGAAAATTATATTTCTGTGCTAAGCACAAATTTTGCCAGTTTAGCGGCCTTTAGAAAGTTTTGAAATTAGGCTTAAATTATTTCTAGATTTTTCTAGAAATCGGGTTTTATTTATTCCGTCTTTCAGGCGAAATTTGAAATTTTCTTTTCTCGTTTTTTCGGCTCCTGGACTAGCACTAATTTTACCCGTGAGCACTAATTAGCAAAAATCGGGCTTAATCGGTATGCAAAGTGTCATTTTGAAATTCGAAAGTTTCCCTGCTGCAGTTACCCCCGTTTCCGGATCACAAAAGTTTGATCTTCTAATTTTCAAACTAAGTGTGTGGTACATTAATAAAAATTCAATAATTGTTATAATAAACTCCAAAATAAAAAAAAAACCTTCATGTTTCGACAAAATACCGTATCTCAGTCCACATAGGCCTATTGATATCAGAAATGTGGCATATGCTTAATAAGACTAGCAGTAAAACATATCCGACAGGTCATCACCATACGATGGAGATAACGGTCATATATACAAGCCAATTGCTATCTAATGATTTTGACGATTAGATATATGAAAACGGCCATATGCTTGATCATGAGAATCTCTGTTCACAGAGGTTTGCAGATATAACGGAATATGTTATTTGCTTGATAAGCCAATCAATAAAACACATCCGCAAGGCGATTACGGGAAGTTCTCTTTTTTGTAAGGGTGGTGCATCTTTACACGAGTACCCTGGGGTTAAAAATGGGGGGAGTGAATTTTTCTACTTTTTTGGTAGATATATATTGTGAGTAAATGGCCTCTTTGTTTTCACTGACTTAAAAAAAGTCGTACACATTGTGAAATGTCATTAAAAATAATATTTTGTCTGAAAAGCCGAAAAAATCTTAAAATATATTCCATTAGATCTGCAAACCACTGTGAACAGAGATTCTCATGATCAAACATGGCCGTTTTCGTATATCACACAGTCAAGATCGTTGAATAGCAAATGACGTGCATAAGGCCCTGATCCTCATCGTATGTTAAAGGCCTTGCGGATGCATCCTATGCGTCCTAAGTGGACAGATACATTTGTCGAAACAAAAAGTTTTTTTTTTATTTTGGAGTAAACTCCGTAACAATTATTGAATTTTGGGTGGATTTTAATTTTCTGTCATTTTGTGTTATTTTTCGGGCTAAAAGGTTCTTTTTAATTAGGTGGGGACGCAAACATTTCTATTAAAAGGTTTTTTTCGAGATGATTTTCGGGCCAACTTCACATACGTTATTTTGCATCATATACGATGCAACTTTTAACGAGTTGAAAATAAATTATAATATTAAGAATCTAGAAAACTATTTGACCCTTTCTCCGTGGCTTATAACCATTACAATAGTAACGGACTCCTATTGTTACAAAGATGCTTACAAAAACTGATTGAAAACCTCTTCACCTTAACATTAACATTATTAAACCGAATATTGATAACACTTCACACGTTTAATAACAACAATAAAAAATTATTTTGAAAGTCATCCTCATCGCGGCTCGAATATTAAACCGCCTCCAAAAATATCTCATTATAAAAATCTCGTATAATTCCAAAAAAAAAAAATTCTATCGATCAAATTCAAATCAAAATAAAATTTGTTCAATTGAATTTAATTGAAAGTGTGTTTATGTGCGTTTGTCGCAAAAACTCGTGAACAGAATTAATTATTCGTAATTTTTATTTGGAATTAGAGTCTGTCCTTTAAAATGTTTACTGTATGTATGTATAAGGAACTTTGGCTCAATGCTATTCATAACACAGTATTTTGCCAGAATTATAATTTGTAATCATAAACCGTCCAAAATTATTGCCATGTTACACGATCTAAGTTTTTTTATAAAAATTTTTTGATAATGGAATTTCCTTATACGAGTACATGACACGGAAGATCATTGGCCTACCCATTTAATGTTCTTTATTTTAGAGTTCAGTTCAGGGTCTAATTATATCGACGTAATTAAATTTAATGTAAAACATATAAATTTTCTATCTAACATTGACCTTAAATGTGTTCAATGTGCGGTATGTAAGTACATGAAATATAAACTTACGAAAAAAAAAAACTAATTGGCTAAGAAGACAGCGCGAGAAAAAATGAGTTGTAATATGATCATTTCCGGTGTCACGAAAACAAAAATTTAATCACCAAGTTACGTTCGAAATTTTTAATTTTTTTTTTTTAATCAAATTAAGGTGTGCTAGCGACTTTACATATACCCAAGACATCGTATAATCTGCTTACCCTTCACTTATACTCGTACTAATTTAATTATAAATTGGAAATTTTGGGTAAATGCAATAATTACCATACGCGTTGAAAGTTATATATATTTTGTGTCTGCCCTACTATTGACATACATAAATGAAAATCAACATAATAACACAATTAATTAAATTATTAATTAAACTTTGGAAGAGAACGCGAAGTTCAATTAAACTTTATAAAATTTTCTGATCAATTTTGTTGATGCAGTGACACACGATCGCATAATACTTACTGCTTATATGAATGGCGCTCTCATTTTTCTTTATTTCCCATTTTTGGGTGGTTGTCGGGTGCCGGCTTCTTATGATCGATTATTTCGTAAGAACATTTCAATCTTTCTAAAAGAAAGTTCTTTTTTGGTCTTGTGAAATATGATTTGGCAATAAAAATGATATCGTTTAATTTAAATGGGAAGTTAAATACGCGATTTGTTAAGCTGATTGAATTGAAAGGAGATTGTAAATCTTTGTATATGCCTTTTGCGATGACTGGCGAAATTTATTGTTCTTTGGTGGCAGCAAGTGAGGAGGCGATATTTTAATCTGATACACATTTTTATTAAAAACGAATTGACAGTGCGAATTTGAATTGTACGTTTTATGACCAGTCTGATTGACAAATGTATTTTGAACACCTTTACTTTTACTATTAGATAAAATTAAAGAAAAGGATTTTTGAAAGCCAGTTTGAAAGTATTTGGTACTCAAAAGCAATGTGCCAACAATTTATTCTCGATTTGTCATCTAAACCTTGGGTAAACAAATAATCATATAGCATGTCCGAAAGCGACAGAACATTAATCGAGTACCGTTCGCAATTTTGTATACCTGGTCCACCCACAGATACCTATTTACAAAAATATAAATGCTTTTTAATTTTCGTCTGACAGCGCCAGATCTTGTACTTGTTTGTGGTATTGGGATCTCCACAGTGATATTCCTTTCCGCCTGTTCTAGGCCTTCGTTTAAATAATCAACCACATTCATTTCAAGAAATTCTCTCTTCAGATGCAAAGTAAAACACATGCTCCAATGATTGTTATACATTAAATTTGTATCGCTCAAAAATTTGCTCAATAAATATGAATTATTTACTTGCAGTCTGTCTGGCTAAATCGTTACTACAACGATTTTTGGAAGTGGAAGAAAATGCGTTTGAGTTCCCTGCCAAAGTAGATTCAAGTAACGAACATTTCTTAAGAACGCATAAATTCGTGATTGATTGTTGTGAATAGGAATTACCATTTAAAGACAATCGTGAACATTTAGGAAGTATACTTTAAAACAAAGCTAAGAATAATGGCCATGGAAAGAACGTGTTTCAGAGATCCACTATTCTAGCTTTCCCGGGGAATTGGGAACTGGAAAAATATTTTGCTGTAATTACTGTAATTGCACTAATTCCCAAATATTTATTTCCCGTTCCAAAATGTATATTCTGGTAGACTGGGAATAATTTTTCGGGGAACATTTTTTATGCAGGTGCGACCTAATTACAAGTTTAATTTCCAAATCCCCCAATACCACAATTCCTCAAAAAATAATGGTGAAAATTTACGTCAAAAATGCTATAAAATGAAACTTTTTTTCCCAATAAAAAAAAATCCCAAACGCCAGAATACACTTTAGGGAATAAAAAATTCCCAACTGCTACAAACACGTCACTATAACAATTCCCTTTTCGCGGGGAAATCCGGAATGGGGCCAATGGAATATATTTCTGATGTTGCGCTATTAAGCGAGAAACGCTTAGTACACTATTTACCATATCATGCCGTATACAAGCAGAACAGCACAACTATAGTAAATTACAGGTCGCCTGTGGTGGCTCCTGCAGATCCGATACAGGTTTGGCTATAAATGATGTCCTAATGACAGGTTCAACCGCATACATGATGATCTCTTCTCTATTCTTACCAGATTGCTTAAACACAAAATAACGGTGATTTCCGGAGGATCTTGTGGCGAGAGGTTTCTACTAGTAAACCGCAATATTTCAGGTTAAAATCAGTTACCTAAGACCTAACTTGTTACACGTATCTTGTAATTAGATCGTTACATCAAACCGCAATAGATAATCATGAAATTACATCAAAACATTAAGTATTAAGCCAAATTTATATGTAGATGATCTCTTGACAAGCTATTTGATTCAATGGACGAAGCTATTGCACTATATAAGGATATTATCAAGAACCTTATCTATGCCGGGTTTTTCCAAGGCAATGGACTTCGAACAATAAGGATTTTATGGATTTTATTTTATTTTGATTATCAGATGATGGACAGAAATCGTCAGTATTTGAGCGAAAACTCCTAGCAATTTTCCTAGCGCTACACATAGCTTCGTCTAAGGCGATCTCGTTTGTTGGGTTTTGTGTTTCAATTCACAATAGCGTATAAATGGGCAAAGATGATTTTTTCGCCAATACACCCTCTCGGGCCTCCGACCTCAAAATGGCCCTTGCCGAGGTTCCAGAGACCTACTCTTTGGTTCTACAAATCGACGCCCTTCTAAGCAGATATTAGAAAAATTTACATTGCCCGATTTAGCGATATACTCGTATTGTGAAATTTGTACCGGCAATAATCGCCCGTTTTATGAACTATACATTTAACAACAAATGAGCTTGAAAGCTCAACGTTACGTGTATTGTTCAATTCGAAATTGTAAAGTAAATAAATAAGTAAGTAAGTACATTTGAGATTCATGGAGAGTTTATTGTGGGAAACCCACTTACACCTCAATAAACAAACTCATCCCACCGGACACGCATAAAGCCAACCAAAACGACATATTCGTACCAAAGTCACTGGTAAATTGAGACTAAGTTCTCGTGCGAGTAGGCAAAGTACCCACATGCCTCACACCAGCGTATCATGGCCCTAGTGATACACCATTGTCGTAATCTGTTAATAGTACAATATACTTTGCAGAACTGAAATGCTAATAAAACTTCAACCACAATCCTTGATGGACACCAAAACAAATAAATTTGTTTATTGCCAAAACGATCACACATCGTTACAATACAGTACGAATAAATGAACTTTATTAAACCAAATATGTGCCTTTTTGATCGATGACCTTTTGCCATTTTTCCGGTAGAGCCATGATCCCATCACTGTAGAACTTCTGTAGTTTAGAAACGAAAAATCGAGACAACTCATTTTCGCAGGCCTCTTTTAAATTTGAGGTAAAACCATTAAGATGGTTCTGCATGGACCGGAACAATTAGTAGTGCGGCAGGACTATATGGTGGGTGCATCAAAATTTCCCAGCCAAGCTCAATGATGTGTGTGTTCTAGCGTTATCATGATTGAACACAACGCCCTTTCTGCTGATCAATTATGGACGGTTTAACTGAATTGCTTGTCTTAAACGCATATTTTCTGGCTTTGATACTGTTTGGGATCGTATCTTATCCACTTATCATCACCTGTCGCTTTAAAAATGGCTCGATTTCGTTCCGTTTCAGCAGCGTTTCGCAGATAGAAATCCGGTTCATAAAATTTCTAACTGTTAATTCATGTGGTACCCAAACGTCAAGCTATTTTTTGTATCCAGCCATTTTCAAATGGTTTAAAACTGTTTTGTGATCAATATTTAGTTCTTTACCAATTGCATGGCTGCGTATATGCCGGTCTTCTTCAATTTTCTGCATGATTTCATCGACTTTTCCAGTGGTTGGTCGATCAGAGCGAGGTGCATCTTTGGCATCCACATTTCCAGAACGAAAGCGCTTGAACCATTTCTTTGCTGCTGATTTTGATAAAGCACCTTCTCCATAAACAGTGCAAATTTTTTCGCAAGCCAGAGCCGCGTTTTTACCTTTGTCGTAATAAAATTGTAAAATATATCGAACCTTTTCATAATTTACTTCCATTTTTAAAATATTGTAACTTTTCAAGTTAAAATGTCACCTTTCAAACACACATAATTTCTCGATACGATCAATGATTACTGAGATATATGAATATAAAGCCATCTACCGGGAAAAAGGCCACGAACTTTTTCCCCTACCTATTATATCATTTAGAAATGCATACAAATTATTTAAAATTCTATTTTGGTTTCTCAAAATAAAAATTCATTTGAAACGCACATATAACATTTAGAAACGCACACCGTTGCACTATTCTGGGCTTTCCTTGGAAATAGTGAATTGGGAGAAATATTTTCATATCAATTTTGTTTGGATTGTATATTTCTGGCGATGGAGTAAGTTTGGGATAAATATTTTAGAAACAAAGTAGAATGGGAAACTTTTGTTCGACAAAAAAAATTTAGCTTTGTTTCGGAAATATTTATACCAAACCGATGCCACCCTTCTGGTGGCACAATTCAAACAGAAAAATACAATTCAAACAAAATTGATATGAAAATATTTTTCCCAATTCCCTATTCGCAGGGAAAGCCAGAATAGAGCCACTGGGATGATGTTGTGTTCTACCTTCAAAGTATTTTCTGCAGCAGTACTACCTGGTACCCCATGTGCATTGATTTAACTCTAAAACGGATTAAACATCTTGTGCATACGCTATATCTCCGAAGTCAAAAAAGTGGCTGTTAAAAATCTCTATATGTGCGTGGCTCCGTGCACACTAGATGTATGTAGCTTCTCTACAAACCAACCCGATTGACTGATCGGGATGAAACTTCAAACTTAAGCTTTTTTCATAAATTGCCAGATTTCAATGATTTTTGGCTGAAATTTTTTTGTTTTTGCAAATATTTTGAAAAGCATATCATTTATGAGAAAAATAATTTTATTCTAAAAGATCCTAATTTATATTTGCAACAACATCGGTCCAGATCATTTTTCCAAACTTTACGTGGAAAATTACGGCAAAAACTGTTTTTCTTCAAAAATTCGGCCCTGTATAGCCCAGATGGATTGATTGATTAGGATGAAACTTCATAGTTAAGCTTTTCCAAACATTTGGAAATCCCATTGAATTTTGGCCGAAATTGGTACGGTAATATTTTGTAAAGTATATTATTTACGAGAAAAATATCTATGGAATAAAAGATTCTAAATAAAATTTGCGGTAATACCGATGCAGACCAGTTTTCCACAATTTTAACGTAAAACGTTTCTTGATAAAAAAAAGTCTTTTACTTTCTTTTACGTAGCAAAAAAATGGAGGGATGTGTATGCTGTGGCCAACTTTATTTTACCATAAATTTTTACATAGATCTCGAATAAACCGCACTTGGTTTCTAAAGCAAAAATTAAATTAACCGAACTTTTGGCAAAACTTTTGTATAATCATAAACATGTACCTTCATAAAATTGCGGAAAATCAACAATGTCAACCATTGTTGATTGAAAATTTAACTGTGTTACTTAAATGTTTTCACAGAAAAACTCCCAGCTCACTTTTATGGGAGCACACATTACGGCAATAATATTCAGCATGAATCATTTATTGTGGCTCCCGATACTAATGGGGAATTTTTACTTATTGAGACAGCACTGCTTTCGTAGTTGGGCTAATCCGACTACATGCAAACAACGTGTTTATAAAAGGTGGTTAAATTTTAAGGGCCGACGTTGAATGTGAACCACACCTAAACGTCAAGTTTTTTTCTGCATTTAATTTGACATTTCTCAATTTCAGACTGTTTGTTCCGGCCTGTAGATGTACTGCCGAATTTGCGCTTGGAATATTCAACTTAGATGTGGGTCAGAGCTTGATCACTAATCTTTAATCTAGAGACTTTGACTGGTTGTAAAAATCTAACCTATGTATTTCAATTATTAGGTTTATATACAAAATTACATGGTTGTTTACACTAACAAATTATAAAATTAAATGCGCTTGCTCTGCACTTATGTTAATTCACACAAAATTGTGTTTACAATTGTCGTGGTTTTGGTGTTATAGAAATAAGATCTATTATCTCCTTATTCATAAAATATGTTATTTCCATCCATAAAATATGTTAACGGCTACGATGTTTTAACCTATCATTGGGGCATGTTTACTATATGTTTAAACATACTCCCGGCTTTGGCAGAATGGCAAAATGCTGAGTGTAACGACGGTCAATGTAATGGCGTTGGTTGTTCAACTGGATTTGTAGATTTCTTCTGGCACCTTATCCTGTATATGGCTACTAAGATAATTATAGTCACGATACTTCCATAAGATACAATGTACGTCATGCTGAGTAACTTGCGTGGGCGGCAATATTTCCCTTGCTTTTAGTTGGTCGATTGACTGCTGTATTTCATCCCACTCCTGGCTGTCATCTCTCATTGATTGAAGATCCTGAGATATTCGCAATGGATTGGACTGGTGAACTTCTAACAATTGCTCTGAGATGTTCATGGCTGGTAAAATTGCGTTATTTAATGTGCTAACTGACGTGTGGAATCCAGCCCGGATAATTCCTTGATGTTTGATAAAGCGATTGTAGTCTTAAAATTCCAGTCCTCTTGATTTGAATCGTTGTCGCACATTTGTTCCGCAAATGATATCCATGGTTTCTAATTCTTCCATGAAGTAAATCCAGGGATTTGGCTCGAGTAATTTTTGCCATTTTAAAGAAGTTTTTGTCCTTTGTATTTTGCATAACGAAAGGTTCGATGAACGTTCTAGTATGCTTAGTTCGCACTCGAAAACCTTTGTTTTGGCGGTATAAATGGTATGTTGATTTGCACACCAATATTCATGTTCTTCTTTCAACTCTGCTTCCGTCATTAGGTAGAATTTGTCCTTATGATCATTAATTGCTAAAAATTCTGTTGATGGTTTGATGTAAACATACTCGTCTTCAATTTTAGTTGGTAGTGGAAACACCTTATACACTTGATACCTTTGCTCATTGACAAGTGGAATCCTCAATTCGAGTAGTAAATTTGATGTTGTTACGCGCGACTTCGCAGCCATAAACTTAAACAAGTTAGCAATTTCATTATCCATCTTACTTCCGAGAATGGCTAATGATCTTGGATTGTTTTGATGTATCAGGTTCAGCTGTTGGTCAAGTTGTTCCCTGGTTAGAATGAGTGGATTTATCTTCCCTTGATGCGTATCAACAACAATATTTAGTAGTTCCCTTTGAATGTTTTGATAATTAATTAGGTCCAAGGCAGTACTTGTTTACACTAACAAATTATAAAATTAAATGCGCTTATTCTGCACTTATGATAATTCCCACAAAATTGTGTTTACAATTGTCGTGGTTTTGGTGTTATAGAAATAAGATCTATTATTTCCTTATTCATAAAATATGTTAACGGCTACGATGTTTTAACCTATCATTGGTACATGTTTACTATGTTTAAACACAGACTAACTCAATTTGAAGTTATTCAGGCATATTATGAAAATGGGCGTTCAAATCAAAATGCATATCGTGCACTTCGTGATTTTTTCGGTCAATTTAATCGTCCAAATGTGCGTACAATCGAAAAAATCGTGCAAAAATTTGAGCAAACCGGGTCTGTAGGAGATTTTAAAATACCAGTGCATGCTCGTACAGCTCGTACAGCAGAAAATATTGCTGCTGTTTGTGTGGCTGAAGAGCCGTCCACCTCAACTCGTCGTCGTGCCCAACAATTGCACCTCTCTCGCTCGTCGTTGATGAACATAATGCATAAAAACTTGCATTTACACGCTTATAAGGTGCAATTGACTCAAGAACTAAAGCCTCTTGACCATTCCAAACGTCGTCAATGGTCAGAATGGTGGCAAGAAATGGCAACAGTGGATGATCAATTTTCGAAGAAAATCATCTTCAGTGATGAGGCACATTTTCACCTCAGTGGATTCGTCAATAGGCAGAATTGCCGCATTTGGGCGAATCATAATCCAAGAGTGACTGTCGAAAAACCAATGCACCCACAAAGAGTGACTGTTTGGTGCGGTTTATGGGCTAGCGGCATCATCGGGCCGTATTTTTTCCAAAATGAGGCCGGTCAGGCAGTTTCTGTGAATGGTGTTCGCTATCGTGAGATGATAACGAACTTTTTATGGCCGGAATTGGAAGATATTGATGTGGACGATATGTGGTTTCGACAGGACGATGTCACTTGCCACACAGCTAACGCAACAATGGCCCTTTTGCGCGACAAGTTCAATGGACGTGTTATCTCACGTGGTGGCGATGTCAATTGGCGGCCAAGGTCATGTGATTTGACACTGTTGGACTTCTTTCTTTGGGGTTATTCGAAAGAAAAGGTGTACGTCGATAAGCCAGCAACAATTCAATTCATTCATAGAACCTCAATTTTGCCTAAGCATCATCGAAAATTTGGACCATCGGGTGGCGGTGTGTCGCCGAGGTCGCGGCGGCTATTTGGCCGATATTTTGTTTCATAAATAATTGAACCATACCATATTATCATAATAAAAAGAATTGACAATAATTTCCTAAATAATTTGTGTTTTATTTAAAATCAACATCGGCCCTTAAAATTTAACCACCCTTTATAATAAAAGGAGCCCTTCATTTAATTGAATATGTGAACGAAAATTCTAATATGCAACACGTAACTGCCATTCCGGAGGCACTTATTACGCAAGTATAAGTGCACCGGGCTTCTCTTCTGTTGGCAACGCTTCGCCAACCATTCATCTTACTAACACTCCTATTAAGGCCCTTAGCCAAAATATTAGAATTAAATTTACTTTATTTTCTTGTCTTCAAATTAATTTAGGGTAATTATGTTATAATTACCCTAGATAGATAATCAATCAATAACCCAATTCAAAATTTTACATTTGACAAAGCATATTATGCTTTGTCTCATCCCACTCACAAAACCTGAGGTAATCTAGATCGCAACTCGCATACTCCAAAACCTACGACTATTCGCTCTATCGGCTTGAGCTGTGGGAACCAAATCCGCACGACATATTCAGCGGGTAGCGACAATTTCTATGGATCAGATTATTATCAGATTGGTATAAATTGCCAAAAATATTCTGGATTCATTTATGAATCCCTAATTTAATTGAGGATTTCCTCAAGAGCTTTAGGGCTGCTTATTTCCTGGTTTGTAAAGCAGAACTGACCAAGATTTTATTTTCATAAGTATTCGTACAAAAATTTAAATTCCTTAATGAAGAAGAGGGAAATTTGAATTCCCTAAGAATGAAATGTTCCACCTTGAAACGGTTTCATTAACAAAGAAATCATAGAATGTCTACACCGTCTACATAGTCGACGCCATTTCTTTAATTATCGACATACATTATCCATGTGGCGTGGCGGAGCAGAATACGATCTCGAGTGCCGTTAAAACTCTTCCCGATGTATCTCTTCTATCTCAACAATAAGGTATATAACGGGACTTCAGGCATCATCAATAAAAAACTATGTACTTATATAGGGCTTTGACATTGCAACTACAAAGGGGAACAATTTCGTATATATAATTAAGATTATAAATTGAGCATAAGGTAAAATATCAACCTATTTTACATATAATTTTACTAAAGACGATGATAATAATTTTCAAATAAAATGTCTATTCGTTTGAAGGTTTTATTTACGCATGTACAATATTTATTATGAATATATCAAACGAGGTATATTGATATTACAAAACCGTCATAATATTTTAGTACGGGCCGGTTACGTAAATTATACGTTTGGTGACACAAAATAAAAATTTATTGACATTTCATTTTATTTAATTAAATAGTTAGTTGTGGATTTATTGTTATAAAATATGTATTACAAGTAAACTGAATATGGTCCAAATAGATAAAAATACACCATGATGAATTATATATAATTATCGCGACATTATACTCTAACAAGGCATTGTATAGTAAAGAACCAATATTGGGATATATAATTTGCGTGCTCGCCAAAGAAAAATAATTTAGTCGACCATTTAGACATTATGACTGGACAAATTAGATGTTGTTACCTAATGATATTATGAATCGCATGAAAACATGTTGACGAGATAGATATGAAAGATTTATTGTATGGGAATAATTACCATAAACGAAAGAAAATTTTAATTGAGGCCATTAAATATATAAATATTGCACCATGCGGTTTTATTTTCGTCGATTTAATTATGGTTAAATAGTACATGCATTTTATATGGGCAGATTTAGCAAATATACCGCGGTGCATTATGAAATTATCTTTGTAATTATCTTTCTTCTTTTCTTTAATCTACCCAAGAATAATAAAGATAGCTATATAACACCAGTCAGGTTGGCCGAGCGGTCTAAGGCGCCAGATTTAAACTCTGGTTCTCAATTGAGAGCGTGGGTTCGAACCCCACATCTGACATATTCGTATGCTTTTTACGTTTACCGTTTATATTATAAATTGTGTAAAAAAATCAATTTCAGAGGTTATGACCAAATAAAACTGAGTAACTCAATTAACACTTAAATTGAGCTGCCGCGTACCTGATATTTATGCATAACACGAGTATTTATAGTGTGATGAACATGATGATGATTTTATAGCACTACACCACCGCGTATATCACCTTGGGAATCGCGATGTAATAAAAAATTATTTAACAAAATGAAATTGTAAAGTTAAATTAAATGTTCAAATTATATAGTGTCTTACTTAATTTTTATGATTAAGCTTAAAATCACGATCAAACAATAAAACAAACTAACAAATCGCTCAAGCACATTTAGATTATTAATTTGTTGTTCGTACAATTTTTTTAATTATAAATATAATTAATTTTGTATAAAAACCGTTTATCTTGCAAAATGATATTACCAATATTTTCGGTTTTTGGTGAAATTTTCTTTAATAATTCATATACGGATCTTATTTGCTTTCGTTTGCGCTACGAATTTACGATTACGATGCAAAATTTTATCATTTTATTGCTAAAGCTAAATTTGGTGTGCCTGTAGGGTAATTTTTACTTTTTTGATGCGATTTTTTACACACTTTAAAGGTGTGATTTTATACATTTATTTTTATGGTGTTTAACACGTTTTTTACTTTCATACGTCAGTTTGCCATCTGACAATCATAAGTTCAACAAACTTCCCAGTGAAGTGAGGATATAACAACAACTCCGACATATTTGCATTGAATTGCATGATTATATAACTTAACAATATAAATTAATTGGTTTTGAACTGAATTTACGCGTATCTCTAGTTGGATCTGAAAGTCGCTTGAAGGCTAGCTAGCTAGTCGCCTGATTTTAGGCTAAATAAGCGGTTTGGCATTAGGCCGTTGATATGTCTGGGCTTGAAATTAAACACCTTGTTTTACAGCTGTGAATATTTTACAATCACCACAGTGATGGTGATGGGTTCAACAAAGGATTGAACAAATAGATTAATACTCTATCATATTTAATTATGAAAGTAATTTAAAATTACATTACATTGTTCTTTTACAAAATATATTAGTTTACATTTTCTATGATATGAGGTCTGTACCTACTTTAATCCACAATTAAATTAACTTTACAGAGATAACATAATATTAATAGTTTACTTAATCAAACTAATATTCTATATACGAGCAATTACTCGTACATTACATGTAATTTACAATTTTTTAATCTATTCATAATAATAATGTAATATAATAAATTCTTACACAATTTGTTGTGTCTGACAAAATAAGAAATAATAAGATAAGATATAAAATTGTGAAAATGTGTTGTTTACCCTGTTGAGCCAGATCTGCAACTGCCGCCTTCGCTAAATACGGCACCATATGAAAACCCCGCTGATTTGCCGTTGGATACCTTGTCAATACCTTTGTGCTCATCACGTGATATTTCTGCAGGGGTTAGCTTACCTCTAATTGATGTTGCCGTATCTTCTAATACGAGTTCGTTAGAAAATCCATTTTCTAAATTGGCTGCATCCAACCCATCTCCCACAGTTACGAGGTTGAGAAAATCCTCTTTGTCTTTGGGTTTATCATCTGCTGGGTCTACAGCAGTCAATCAACAATATATAGGTGCTGTTACATTTGACCTTCCAAATAGCATTTTACCTGTTATTAAATCTGCAAGTCAAGACGATGGTTCTACTTCTGGTGTAACAAATAAACCGATTTGTGGTACTAAGTACTATAATGAAAATTTTGGCGTTAAAACGATTATACCGATGCTTTGGTTACACGTATCGAAATTCAATACCGATACAACCGAAAATGATATTTTGTTAATGGTAAAAACATGTTTGGATAATTATAATTGTAAGGTATTTAAATTAGTGCCTATAAAGGGAGAGATCTTGGCTCCTTACAATATACATGTTTCAAATTGGGTTTAGCTGCTGATTTACGTCATAAGGCTCTTGATCCTAATAGTTGGCCAATTGGAGTAAATATTCGGGAATTTAATAATGTAAATTTTCGGACAAGATTGCCTCATCATACGAAGTTTCGGATTCCTGCTGCAATCAACACATTAATAGGTAAATATGGATTCATGTTTGAACTTCGGCCACTTAAATGTTCGAAGTTTAGTAAAACATTTTGATGACGTTACAATTTTATTAAATGAGTACAAATTTGACTTCCTTGCACTAACAGAAACTCTTCTAAGCTGTAAAATTTTAAGCAAGTCACTTCGTATCAATAATTATAATATTATCCGTTTTGAGCGAATGAACAATACGCGATGGGGTGGAGTTGCCATTTATTATCGATCTGCATTAAAAATCAAAAAACTATTCTCCGGTGCCTTTGGTAAAGTAGAAATTTTAGTATTGGAGCTTACGGAACGTATTGGTAAAATCCTTATAATTATTATTTATAATCATCCTCCTGCTTGTGCCGATGATGTTAATAATATTGAATTGCTTGTTTTAGAATACCTGTCACAATATAAGAAAGTTATTTGTTGTGGAGATTTTAATTTTAACATGTTGATAAATAATAAGCTAAGTGATTTGTTGAGGTTACATAACTTGTGCTTCCAACTAGATTACACAGCACTTTATTAGATTTAATTATTTTATATGTGCCCGATAAATGTAATATTATTTCTTTTGGTCAATTAGCGGTACCTGCCATTTCGTATCATGACTTGATTTATGCTTACTACAAATTCTGTCGTACTAGAGACAAAATTTATTATTCCACACTTCGCGATTGTAACGCTATTAACTATGAACATATTATAGACCATTTCCTTTCTTTAGGTTGGGGTGGATTCTATTTTTATAATGACATTAACGATATCGTTCATAAATTTAATACATATGTGTTACAGTTAGATTCTGCTTGTATACCTCGGAAACGAAGTATTAAAAAATATCCTACTGCTCCTTGGTTAAATGTACAGATTTTGGACTTAATGGCGCGTAGAGATTTGGCTCACAAAAAATATAAAAGATCCAATTTAGTAATTGATTTGGAATCGTTTAAATTTTTTAGAAATAAAACTACTGCGTACATCAATCATGTGAAAAATAAGTTTTATTTTGGGAATATGCATAATCCTAAATTAACATGGAACAACTTAAAATTGCTTGGTATTTCATGTTCGTCTACTGAAGGAATTATTACTTTTTCTGCTAATGACATATTAGACGGTATAAGTAATTTTAGTGAATCTTTATGTGTTTTGCCTTTACCGAATTCTGATTATAGTAGTTCTAATGGTAGTAGCTGATGGTACTGAATGCCATTAAATCAGATTCAATGGCATATGGTTGACTTCAAAATATTAAAATTATTTATTGATTTGTTTTTGACACATATCACAATCAGTGTTTAACGAAATCAGTATTTAATAATTTTTGGAAAGTGGCTTCGATTATTCCTCTTCCTAAGAAGGATGTTATTTCCACTGTTTCTGACATTCGGCCGATCAGTATTTTGCCAGCCCTTTCTAAAGTTTTGGAAAAAATTATGCAAATACAAATGCTTGAGCAGCTTAATTGTTTTAATTTTCTTTGTGAATTCCAATCGGGTTTCAAATCTGGTCATAGTACTACAACCGCACTTATTCATATAGTTGATGATATTGCTGCTATTATGGATAAGCGAAGCTCATTTGCGATTTTAGTACTATTGGACTTCTCTAAGGCTTTTGACTGTGTTAATCATACACAATTGCTTCAAAAGCTTCAGTTGTATTATAAGTTCTCTAACTCTGCTATTTTATTGCTACATTCATATTTCGTAAAACATGGTGATGATAGTTCCAACCTTTGCTTTTTTCAATTTACATTAATGATCTATCCTGGCATATTTTAAATTGTCATTATCATTTTTATGCTGATGATTTGCAATTATATATTGGCGGTGACTTGTCGAATATATATGTAATTGTGAGATATCTGAATCACGATCTTAACAATGTTTCGCTATGGTCGAAAAATGGCTCCCATAGTATTGTACCTAAACTCTTTTTAAACAATGATACTATTTTATTTGTTCCTAATGTTAATAACCTAGGTCTAATCATGAATTCAAAGTTAACTTGGAATGATCATGTAAGTTCGTTGTGTCAGCGAGTTAATTATAGTTTATACTCGCTAAGGTTAATAAAAAAAATTTGTCCAGTTGACTTACGAATATACTTGGTCAAAAGTGTGGTTATACCAATTTTCTCATATTGTGATGCAATATTTTCAAATTGTGACAGTTCGTCAAAACGTTTGCTTCAGGTTACTTTTAACGATTGTGTACGTTATGTTCATGACCTAAAGAAATTTGATCACGTTTCTGAGTTTAAACATTCGATTCTTGGTTGTGACTTGTTTGAGTTTTATCGTTATAGGACTGCTCTATTTATTTTTCGAATAATTAAATCAGGACGTCCATTGTACTTGAATGATAAATTAAATTTCTCTCAGTCATTACGAACAAAAAATATTAATTTTCCCGTTAACAGAACTAATGTTTATAATAATTCGGGTTTAACAAATGCGATTGTAATAATTTTAAAAAAGTTATATTTAATTTAAGTTATAAAGTTATATTTAGTTTAAGTTTAGTTATATTTAAGGCTAATTCATTTGTAATAAAACATTATTATTATTATTATTATTATTATTATTATTATTATTATTATTATCTCAACAACCAGGTAGACGAAGAAAATTTAACGTGTTAACCGTCCTGTGGAAGTTTAGGTCGGTGATTGGAAATCTAAGAGCCTCCGGCATGCCACTGTGAAGATATGGTTATTCCTTGGAGCCGTCTGCTGCTTTTCCAAGTAGAGAATATAATATTTTTTATGGATCGAATCGTTTAATTGGCCTCATTTGCTATTTATTTTGAGAGTATTCTTTGATTTTAATTGTACGATTTATAAAATGCCAGGCGTTTCTTTATGGCTCCGCTTCTCTGTATGATACCTTCTGTTCTGCCTGTCCTAGCCTGAAAGAATCAAACTTGCTCGCCCAATCATGAGGGGAAATATGAATACATATATGATTATTTTACTAGAGGCAGATGTTGCGGAGAGGCTATTCACATCAAGGGTTGATGAATTTGATGGAGGTCATATAGTTTTTGTTGTCAATACTATATCCGGGCACTAAGTTTGATGGGGAAATAAAGGTCCGATACAGTGTGGTATCTTGCTCCTGATAAGGCTGCTGAAAGTATCCGGAAGGCATTAGCTAACCCTTCCGTGCTAGCGACCAAAATGTCACATTGTCACCCCTCGACACACATGTCCCACCTTGGATTAAAGATTGTTTTATCGCTATATAAATTCGCATTTTCTTCTCCTGACTAGAAGAGGTTAAGAAAAACTATACCTAGCACTTAAAGATATTTCGACGTCGCAACAGTTTTACAATTCAATCGATCTCCTTTTTGTAGCAGACAAAGTAGGGTAATTTTACAATATTTTTAACACTCTTGAATTTAAAGTTTCGTACTTCAGCGTGTGATCGAACGGTGATAGCATTATAGTCATATCGACATTGATATGGGGTTGATACAAAATAATAGTTTTCTCGCTATAGATTAAAACATCTATGGTATTTAAACGGGTAATTTTTTTAATCTACAGCGAGAAAACTACGGAATGATAAATAATTTCGCTACGCTTTCAAGATGGCTAGTCTCCATATGTATCTCTATTTCGTGAGGAAATTGAGAGACGAGATTTTTCTTTTGTGGACATAACCATCAAAATTTATTGAACCGAGTGGAATCGGTTCATTTTTGGTGCTTCCACCCACTCCTATTTTGCGACATTTTCCCTTGGTATTGAGATGGGTAAGTTGACTTTTGAGCATATCCACACTAGGGTAACTTGCATCCGGTAACTTCTTCTGGGAATTCTTCTTTCATGTCATTATTTTTTAACCAAAATAAGAGTACTGCTATTTCTATAGATTTCTATGGTTTCGCTTGGGGGAATGGATTCTATGCTTTCTATGGATTCTATGTGGGAAGTAGATATGTAATTTAACTAGCACCAGATTACTAGTCATCGTTGACATGCTTTGCTTTTCGAGGTGGTCATATAAAATCCCTGTGGCAAATTCTAGTATCACTTCTGTTCACAATTGCGATGGATGGAACTCGGCTGAACCAGAATCTAAAGCTCGTTATATGTATTAAGATTAATTAAAACGATTGGGTCACAGTACTCATACCGAACAAGGATCACAGTGCTCATACCTTAAGCCAAGTTTTTTTCCGGAGAAGTTACCGATGGCCGCCACAAGGAGCTTGAGAAATATGAACAGCCTGCTTCAGTTGTGTACAGAGACAGCACAAATAATTGTATAAATACCATTTTATTCAAAATATTATGTGTTTTGCACAGAACTGCACTGCGCTATCTAAAGCTGGTGAATGAAATATTCTAACGACAAATTGAATAGAGTTTGCGCTATTTTGTCTCCTTTCCGCTCTTCTCATTTCGAAAAGAGCGGAACTTTTAGAGTTCTCCATTAACTTTTAGAGTTCTCCATTAATACTTTGCTGACTGATTGGTTATCAGTTTTGAAGGAATGCCTAAATCTAACAAGACACTCCATAATCCAGCCACTGCTCTGGATGCTATCATCGAGTGCTGAAAATCTCTAAACAGAACGGTGGTTGACATGCCTGGACGAAAACCGCATCGGTAGTCCTTCAAAATACGCTCGCTATGATTTGAACGCTATAAAACCCCTGTAGAAGGACCACAGGCCTCACACACTTAGCCTACCCATGTTAAGAGGTAGTTATCTTTCGCCGCCAGCAGAAGGCGGGTAAGCACTTGCTGAAGTTACATACAGAGACGACACAGGAGGTAAGCCCTGCGTAATCCCTCTGTCTGCACTTCAATATCACCACCACTTTTATTACTCATTCTAAATACGACACAACTGTTCGTTAGAAGATATTAGATATTTCTTATATTTAGCTCAAATAACCCCCTGGTTGTTTCAACATAGGTGCCTTAATCAAAAACGCACACTATCATACAAGTTATTCTATTTACCATTTCAGAATTACAAATTTTGTTTATCCCAAATTTAATACATCCAGCAAAAAATACTTCTATTTTGGCAGCAGCCTAGCTAAAATGTAACTTTGAGGACGCGGGGCGGATTCCTTTGGATCGCACCAATTATATAATCAAAAATTTTTCTTTGTTAACAATAAGCTTTTTACATATTGAAACCTTACAATTCCAGCTGTAATCAAAATTATTTTCGATAAAAAAGTGGCATTGAAGCTACGTACATATGTACACCAATACCTCGCTTTGCGACGATAATTGGTTCCCAAAAAATTTGTCGCAATAAGCATTATGTATTTGTATACGTTCCTCTAAATGTTGCCCTGAATTTTACTACTTTTAATTCTAGTCTTACAAAAAACTTAATAAAATTAAAACAATTCCATATTATGTTTAATGTATTAAGCAAAATGTTATATTTATTTTTCTAACAAAATTCAGATCACCTGTTTAAATCAAGCGCCTCAAAATCAAGTACATTTCGGATGATTTTGTTCTTTTAATGTGAATACAATTATTTAATTAAATCGTGTTAAATTAAAATTAAAATCGAAAATTAATAATATAAATGTGAAATTAATGCTGATCGTTAAGACGAAATACCACAATTGGGTATACATAATTCCTCATAATTAGCTCTATCCTTTCAGAGATGTCATCCCAGCGCGCATAATTTCATCCACAAGGAGTAAATTACTAGCTATTACGGAACATGAATTAAGAATTTGCTTTTTAACGATATAATTATCAAAGACGCCCAAATCGATTGGTTTCATTGGTTCGCCGGTTGATAAATCTAATCCTACGGGATCAGGATTGAGACGATCCTCTTCTTGCAATTTAACAATGGTATCCTGAGCATCGTACCCTGAATTAACAGCTAAAACTTTAGGAATCACAAGGAGTGCCTCCGCATATGCTTGAATTCCTAAGCGAATTTTTCCCTTAACGGTATCCTTGTATTTCATGAGTTGATTATAAGCTCGAATTTCAAAAGCTCCACCTCCAGGTATTAAACATTTGTCTTCGATTGCATTATTAATGGCTCTCAATCCATCACGAATAGCATCCTTGATTTGCATAAGTGTATGTTTATTTGGTGCCTTAATTAAAATTGTGACCGATTGCGGATTTTTACATTGTTCCACAAATGTAAATTTATTTTCCCCCAAAACATGCTCGTACACTAGGCCTGCATAACCCAAATGGGCTTCTTCCAAATCATCGAAGGAATTCATTGCAATTCCACCACATGCCAACGCTAGGCGCTCCATATTACGGCGTTTGGCGCGGCGTAAAGCCATAATACCTTCTTTAGCTAGCAAATCCAACGACATTGGATCAATTCCTTTTTGGTTAATAACAACGAATGTTTTGTTGGTACCATCGCATAACTTTTTCTTAAGCTCAATAATTTTTAGCACTCGTTTCTCGATAAATTCACGTTCTGCGAGTACAAACTGCTCACGCTCCTCGGCCGTCTTATAAAAGAATCCAGAATTTACCTCACTCTTCTCGTATTCTAATGAAACGTTACATGTTAAAATGTATGCGTTTTCGACCCTCTTCGGCATATCGGGATGACGGGAGCCATGATCCATCACAATACCCTTAATTAATTGAGTGTCAACCTCAGTTTTGTGTTGCATTTCCATCAGTTCAACCATATGAAGATCAACTTGTTTACCTTCGTGATGAATTGCAAGAATGGCTTCAGTACACACATCGGTTAGAATATTGGTTAAATTAGCATGCACTTTGGTGCGGAGTGCGGTTCTAGCGACATTGGTTAACTCTTCTTTAGTACCAGAAATTGGATGTTTCATACTTTCCAAAATTTCCAAAGCTTTCGTTCGTGATTGATCATAACCTTCGGTCACAATACGTGGATGCAATCCTTCGGCTAAAAAAATATCGGCTTGCTTCAAGAGTTCGCCAATAATTAATACTGTTGATGTTGTTCCATCTCCAGTCATATCATCTTGCGCTGTTGACGCGCGTGCAATCAATGAAGCTGTTGGACTTTGAATTTGCATCTCATGTAACAAAATATTACCATCTTTGGTTATTTTGATATCACCAGCACCGGAGACCAACCTTAAATTTAAAAAAAATGTTAGGTTAGGTTTCCACTTAATGTTTTATGAATTTTTTTTTTTGTAATTAAATAAACAATTAGTTAAAATTGTAGTTTACACCATTTACAATCATTTGGTAATAATTTCAATATAGTTTTTGTATATTTCCAAGCAAAAAATCGAAAAAACCGGACATGTGTGACCATAATGCATGACATCCAAACTTACATTTTCATTGTTCCCTTTGGGCCAAGATTTGTTTTCATGACATCTTGTAAACCTTTTGCGGCCGAAATATTAATAGCGAGCGCTTGAGCAGCACGTGCAAATTCAGCTTTTGGATTTAATAAACTAATTGAAGCCATTTTAATTGATTCTTTATTTTTATTTTAACACTCAATTTATTTGCAAGAATATTCGAGACAACCGACTCGTGCTTGTTAAAATGAAACAAAATATGACAAACGTAAAATGAAGTTGATGCCCAGAGGGCATATTGTGATTTGGGGTAAGAGGGTTTTAGTTTTTTTCAAAGCAATAAAGGGCGACCAGACTTTTGCATGTTCTTTCTATTTTATAAAAGTTTATTTCCAAAATCTTCGAATAAAATGCTTCAGTAAAATTTTATTTTAAAATTTAAAATTAGTTGCTTTAAGACGGAATTCCATTACTGCGGCTTTTTTATGCAGAAAACCAGAAAGAGATAAACTCAAAAATCCGGTAAAATTTTGTATACTTAAATTTTTAGTTGTTGTTGCGTTTTGGTTGCCATAAATATAAATAAAAAATACAAAACGAAGTATTTTTTTGGCAACCAAAATGAAAAATACTCCCCACTCTCAGCAAATTTTAGTTTAGTAATATTTGTATGGTGATCACTTGGCTCAGACATTTTATATGTTTGGAGGAGTGTGATATAAATCGCGTTTTCATTATAAATTTATATGAATGTTCACATTAAAACATTTTGCAATTTTTAATTTTTGTTATTTACTCTGTATTACATAATTTTAACACATGTGATATTTTTAGGTTATGTTATAAACGGGTTCAAATACTCACCTAACTTTTTTTTATAGGAAAGCGTTTTTATAGTTTTTAATTATTGAAAGAAAATAATTAAAAAACATAATAAAATGATGCCTACAAATAATTTTTAGAATTTTTAGTAAATTAGAGATTGAAATAAAATTGATTTAACCATAATTTTAATTTTTTAACTAATAATTTCGTACTTGTCAAATATTCCCCTTAAAATTTCCCTATAAAATAAAAATAATCTGCCTTTGTCGGATTTTTGATTATATCTCTTTCTGGTTCACTGCATAAAAAAACCCGCAGTAATGGAATTCCGCCTTATGATGTTTTATAAAATTTTATCAGAGATTGTCTTCTGAAAATTTTCTGTTCTACTTTGTCAAAACTGTGTAGTAATCCACGCAAATGTTTACGTAAAAACAGTCATTGCTATACATATTACATGACGACCATTAAATTAAAGACACCATAGAGAAAAATGGTAAAATTCTAAATGAAAAATACCTTAAAAATGAATACAATTTATCAAAATATAAGGTAAATAAACAAAATTCACGGTGAGGAGCATGGACATTTATTTTTCTGGCACATTTACGAGATATGAATAAATTAAGTCAAAAAAACCTAACAAAACAAACAAAATATTGACGATAATACGATAGAATTGACGATTGAAAAGATAGAGAAGGTGATGGATCAGATTGCAACCAACTTAACTACAAAAAATGACTTATGTGATCCATACGGCGACAAAATCAAGAATATAAGAATAAGTTCTCTCAAATATCTTATTTAACAATGCTTCATCAAATGTGCTCGTTTCGGCGAGGCTCGTTTATTTCTTTATTAGAAATCGCGGATGGCCTTTTTAATTTCTTTCTTTTTGTTTGCTGTTCCAGGACACAATCAGCACTGTCACAAACACTTTCTACTGGAGATTCGGCAACACCAGCCACAACATGATCTCGCATCCCATTAAGATAAAACTAATCATTTAAATATTCAATTTATTCTTGGTACTATGCTTAAAGCTTTGGTGTTTGGATCTGGAGGTACTGGGTCCGAATCCCGATAGGGGCAGGATGCAAAATGGAATTTTCATCATCAGATTACGATCTGTGATGAAAAGGAACACAAGTGGCCCTCTGTCGGAGTGCAGAACTCATGGGCCGACCCATCTTCCAAGCCAGTACTACAGGCTGACATGGAGCTATGCAATGTGCAGCTGGTTCTACGAAAATTAAAAGGACAGGAAAAGCGAAAACCGAAAGAGTTGGGAGAACCCTCGGCTCCAGAACAAATTGCAAAGTTTTCAATTTTATTTTATGAAAGTTATAAGCTACTATTAAATATATATTAAAACAATTTAACTATATTAATTTCGATTCAAAATATTAATAATAAGAAAAAATGTAATAATATTAATATCGATAATTATTTACAAAAACAACCAAATAATTACTACGCCATCCATATTTTGGTTGTTTTCAGCGTTGTTTTCTGCACATTGTCAATGCACATACCAAATATTTTTACTATTATTGAAACCATTTTTACTATTATTGCAACGACATCATTTTACAATCTGAAATCAACATCGAAAACAACGATGAAACAGTACAAATGGTATCGTTATATCATGGTATCGTTTCCATGTATCGTTTCCATGAATAAACATTAAAGTGCTTAATTTGTTGTGAACTGTTTTTTGTCGTCTATTAAAATTCCTGTATCTTTTTCCTGTATTATTTTTATTATAATTTCGTCCCCAATTTCACTCCAAGATACTCGGGATGCCACTTTGATTTCAATTACTTGTTAAATTTTTATCTTTTGACAGATAGCATTTCTTCTAAGCCTCTTATTTTGGTGCAAGCAATTCCCATTCTGATAGGAATAAATATTATGCTCAAACCAAAAATTGTATTTCTTTATTTTTATTAGGTGGTAACAATTACATTATGAATTTCAAAATAACGTGAAAACGCAACTAAATATATTCAAATAAATAGTAATGTGATAGAGCATTATTGAATATTATTACAAATCGTAAATAATTTTTCGCCTTGTTTAGAAAAATTCGATGTCAAAATAACAAAAATCATTTTTATATTTTTATTGCCATCAATTAAAAATAAAAGTATTCAATAAAACTGTCCTTGTGATGAACATTAAAACTACAGATATAATAGAATTATTCTACAGCAAAAAAAAATGGTTGAAAATTATTCAAATTTTCGAATAAAATATATGGGATTGTTGTTGTAAATTTCTTGAAGTAATGCGCAACTTTGCAAAATGAAAGAGATGTAACATTGACTTTTTACACATGAGAGACAAGAAAAGAAATATATCCATGCACAATTTTGCTGAAGACTTTTTGAGCCCACTAAACTGAAAATGTTATTCTAAAATATATTCGATCCGAGTCTTTTTATGGTAACAATTTTAAAATTAACAAAAAAAAGTCAATGTCATTTTGCAGAAGAAAAATGTTGGAGGGTTTAAATAAATAAAGTTTTTGATTAATTTTTACCACGTGATGCTTGATCTAATGGAACTGTCCTCCCATACGTTTCTATATGTTTTTTTCTAAATATGAATGAGAAAAAAAGGAAATATTTGTATGCCGATTTTTGATGGTATGTTGACTAAATGACTAATTTATGACAAGTCACATTAATGTCCCAAATAAATCGTCCATTCGTCACATGTGTGACATGTCAAATGTCATATACTGTTCTGCTTTCATGAAAATATCATAGGCAAAACATGTATGATATGTCTTCGATATTTTTCATTCTGTAATATAGTTTTAAAATGAGTATTATTATTATTACATACGGTATCATCTTGTTTGTCCAACAGGTAAGTGAATATTTTGTAATTGTTCTGTTCGGAAAATTTTAACATATTATAATTTTTTGTTTATGGTCAATGAAATTGCAAGGTTCAGCCATCTGGAACACAACACATCTAGAACCTGACAGATGATTGTAATTTTTTTAAAGACAACATTATATTCTTTACTGTATATTTCAAATAAATAAATTAATTGTTTTCATTATATGTAGATGTCCATATAAATACATAGATAAATTTATCTCAGAAATGCCATATAGAATTCATCTCAGATATATGATATATCACATACAATTCACCTTAGACAGCTCACATAAAATGACCTATCACATACGATTCATCTCAGATATGTCACAAACGATTCATCTCAGATAAGTCACAAGCGCAAATATGTCCCATTTGCTGATAAATGTCTCTATACTAGCCATTCATGACTATCGCTGATGAGTCTTTAGTTTGTCGTCAGTGACTTTCAGGCGGATTCATTGTTGTGTTCATTTCGTTCGTTCCGTTCGTTGTGTTTTTTTTAAACCAATAGGATTCGTCGAAAATGACGATTTGTTTCTTCGGTATTTTTTCATCAAGTTGATCTATCTCCAACATTTTTACCGAAGGAACATGGTAAAAAAGAGACAACACGATATATAATAGTAGAGACGGACAGCACTTTTTCATTATTTTTATTTTGTTGTCAAGTAGCCTTGTTCATTTGTGTTTTGATGTTGTTTATTTTTCATTTATTATTTCATTATATTTCATTTATTTTTTCAGCAACAATGAACTCATTAAAATAATACTGCAGAAAAAAAACCGAACGCAACGAACGGAACGAACACAACGAACTACAACATTGAATCCGCCTTTCCTGCTGGGTTGTAACGTTGTAAAGAAAAAAGCCTTTTACATGCTACTATAAATCCATCCGACAGTTCGACCAAAACTGTAGGCCCTTTAAGCAATAGCTAGTAGGTACATACTCGAACACACCAACACAAATTGTTACGAATTGGCACTATACAATTGTTAGGAATTGGCGCTAACTTCACAATTATTTATATCGCCTATTTGTCATAAAAAATTCTCTGTTTTTTGCTTTTATATTTTCTTTTAAAAATTCGGGAAATCTACGAAAATTCTCAAATCTTTTCTGAGAAAAGACTACAAACGAAACGAAAATTCTTTTTTCTAAAAATAAATACATAGTTTACTTCAGTAGTAACGTAACGCACGAGATTTTTCTCGAAGTTATTTTAGTTTTAAAATAGTGATTATAAAAGGAACATTGTGCCAATTTCATCAGAAATTTTGTGAAGTACAAATTTTATAAAGAAAAGTGTGAAGATACATAACCTCTGATTTATTTAATTAAATAAAAAATGGATATAAAAGAAGTACTAATTGATCCGGTTAAGTATAAAGAAGACGGGAATGCTGCATTTAATAAAAGTGACTGGCAAACGGCCATCGAACATTATACTATGGCTATAAAAAATGGTGAGAAACATAAAGAGTTACCAGTCTTCTATAAAAATCGTGCCGCAGCATATATTAAGCTAAAACAATATGAGAAAGCAAATAAAGACTGTACTGCCGCTTTGGAAATTACGCCGAAAGACCCTAAATCACTTTTCCGTAGAGCACAAGCCTTAGAGGCTCTGGAGCGTTTCGAGGAAGCCTATCGGGATGCACGAGAAGTTTGGAATTCAGATCCAAACAATAAAACAATTCAACCTTTTTTAGAACGATTACATAATATTGTTCAAGAGCGAGCCCGTCAAAATGCCCAAACCTCGAACAAAGTAACGCAAATGTGCGATATTGCATTCAATATGCAGGAAACTCCAGAAAAGCGTGCAACTGCCGCATCAAATCTCCTGGTACTCTCTCGTGAGCCCATTGGTGCCGAACTACTCTTTAAAGAAAACGTTCATCAGAAAATTGCCAAACTATTTAAAATCGAGAAAAATATATCGAACGAGATTTTGGTGAATGGAGTGCGAACCATCGATGAGATTTGCAACAATTCTGTACCTCGCACAAAAGCTATTATTGCTGACCTCGGAATTCCATTTTTCTTACAAATTATCGATACAGACGATGATGAGAGAATTGGTTCAGCGCAACATTGTCTTCAAACGGTCCTCAATGTATTCTCAGGACTTAAAAATAAGGAAGATAGCAGACCTGATCCAAAACTGATTGAAGACCATAAAAACGAAATTGATACGCTTCTTACGTGTTTAGTTTACTCGATGACAAATCCCATTATTAGTGGAAAGGCGCGCGATACCGTAATGGAGCTGATTACAAGAAATGTGCATTACACGACATTAAATTGGGCTGAGCGATTGGTAGAGATTCGAGGCCTTATTCGTTTAATGGATGTATGTAGTGAACTTGAGGAATACAAATATGAAAGTGCTATTAATATAACACCATCGTCACGTACGATAGCTTCAGTATGCTTGGCCCGAGTTTACGAGAATATGTACTATGATTTGGCAAAAGAAAAATTCATGGCGCAGATTGATGAATACATAAAAGATAAATTGTTAGCCCCCGATATCGAGTCAAAGGTCCGGGTAACAGTGGCCATAACATCACTGCTTTTAGGACCTTTAGACGTGGGAAATTTGATTATTGCGAGAGAAGGGATTTTACAAATGATTCTCGTTATGGCAACTACCGACGATATATTGCAACAAAAGGTTGCATGTGAATGTATTATTGCAGCTTCATCAAAACAGGATAAAGCAAAATCTATTATTAACAATGGCGTTAATATTCTTAAAAATTTGTATCAATCGAAAGACGATGGTATTAAAGTACGTGCTTTGGTAGGGCTATGCAAACTTGGTAGCTCGGGTGGTACAGATGCTTCAATTCGCCCATTTGCTGATGGATCGACCAAAAAGTTAGCAGAAGCATGTCGTAAATTTTTGATTAAACCTGGAAAGGATAAGGATATTCGAAAGTGGGCGGCTGAAGGGTTGGCATACCTTACTCTCGATGCCGAAGTTAAAGAGCGGTTGATCGAAGATCGCCCAGCAATTCAGGCTCTGATTGCATTAGCTAAAACTGGGGACCAATCCGTAATTTATGGAGTAATTACGACATTTGTGAATTTATGTAATGCCTATGAAAAACAGGAGATCCTTCCCGAAATGATCGAGCTCGCCCAATTTGCAAAACATCATATACCAGAGGAGCATGAATTTGATGATCCCGATTTTGTAGGTCAGCGAATTTTAATTTTAGGGGAGGAGGGGATCACAACTGCTTTAGTTGCCCTTTCTAAAACGGAAAGTCATAATTCACGTGAGCTAATTGGTCGCGTGTTTAATGCATTATGCAGCGAACAAGATCTTCGTGGTAAAGTAGTTCAGCAAGGTGGAGCCAAAGCGTTACTTCCACTATCGTTAGAGGGCACAAAGAATGGTAAACGGCAGGCCGCTCAAGCTCTTTCGCGTATTGGAATCACAATCAATCCAGAAGTGGCATTTCCAGGACAACGTAATTTAGAAGTTGTTCGGCCACTCATAAATCAGCTTCATCCCGATTGCAACTCGCTGGAAAATTTTGAAGCGTTAATGGCGCTCTGTAATTTAGCTGCCATGAACGAAACAGTGCGTCAACGTATAATTCGAGAGGAGGGTTTGACTAAAATCGAAATGTATCTAATGGAGGAGCATGTCATGCTACGTCGAGCCGCCACACAGGCGATTTGTAACTTAGTTTTATCGGAAGAAGTTGTTAAACGACATGAAGGCGACAATGATCGTGTTAAATTCCTTGCTCTTCTTTGCGAGGAAGAAGATGAAGATACAGCAGTAGCGGCATCCGGTTCACTGGCTATACTTACATCAGTAAGTGAAATATGCTGCCGGAAATTTTTCGATCCAAAATCATGGCTTAGTATATTGCACACTCTAATCGCAAATCCAAGTCCGAAAGTTCAGCATCGTGGCATGGTGGTAATTCTAAATGTGATCAATAGTAATAAAGAAAACGCTGAAAAAATATTTGGTACCGATGTTATGGAATTGATAATGGGTCTTTCACAATTTCCCGATGAAAGTCGAGCCCAGGCTCGAACAGTGGCACAGGAATGTCTTAAGGTTGCCGAGAAATTCCGTTTAATTGAGAAGACACGCGAAGAGGAAGAATTAAACGACCCCAGTCGACAGGAACAGGATGTATTTAAGCAATCTGCTTCAATTGAAGAAGAGACTGTTGATTAAAATTTTAAGGTGATTTTATTCGAGTAATTTATTTATTTTTTCGTTTTGTGAATTTTGTTACTAATCCCGCAAGTGCAATTCTATAATGTAAACTAAACTTACTGATTTTCTAAGACTTATATTATGTATTTTAAAAATTGTACTTAACAATAAAAATGATATAGCAAACTATTATATTTTTTGGTCTCTTGTTGATTTATTTTTCATGGAATTTTGATTACGGAAGAATGATAAAATCCTCCCACAAACTACCTATGTGTTAATGTTGTCTCTAGCACAAAAAATGAAATAGGAAATCTTTGTAATGAAAGTGAATTCATCGCATCTCGTACCTGCAATTGCATAACAGACGACTGGTAAAAAATGGTAATGATCTTGGGATGAGAATGCACTTTAGATCGATCGGTAGAAAAAAAAATTCAATTAAAAATGCAGTGGGGATAATCAACTAATCACAATAAATAAAACAAAGGTTTGGAGATAGCGAAGCTCATTGCATTAAAAACCTTACGGTGAGTGGTGAACTGTGAAAAGTGAAATGAAACTATTTGTGATTCAATATTTATATTTTAATTTATTAATTGTGTTGCCAACGCATGTTCATTCATTATTTTTGAAAAAAGTGTTATTTGGTTGGGGGCCTCCATCGTATCCGGGATATCCATATCCAGGTTATCCACCACCTCCGCCGCCGCCGCCGGGATTTGGCGGTTTGGTAGGAGCAATAGTAGGAAAATTCCTATCAGCAAAATATGGGCCTCCACCGGCATATCCATACCCTGGTTATCCACCCCCATTTCCGGGTCCTTTCCCCCCATCATATCCTAACCCGTTTCCACCGTTCGGATTTCCTCCAGCGTTCCCGGCAGCACTTCCTGTTCCAGTTAATGTAATTACATTCCTATTGACACGGTGATTAAATTTACAATAATGATTTTTTTTTTATTAGGTGCCAGTTCCATACCCAGTTGATCGACCATTTCCGGTTCCGTATGGTAAACCATCGCTCTTGCCACCTATAACATTTGTAAAACATGTGTCTGAATCATCAAAAGGCGGGATGAATTATAATGAAGCTGATAATCCACATTCACTTTTTAAACTATTTCAAATGACTCCTCCTGAAAAGTCGGGATCATCTTGGAAACCGATGCAACAAGATAATTCGTATGGGAATCATAAAGAGGGGTTTTAAAGAATTTAGAAAATAAGAAGTATTTTTGAAAAAATTGTGATTTAACTACATACATAAATATACATATTTAACTGCCGCATGTTAGAATGCAAGAAAATACATATGAAATTTTATTTACAATCTCAAGAGTACATTTAAATAGTGACTACAATCCGGTTTCTACTATAAAGCGGAACATTCAAATTGTCTTGCGGCAATTGAGGTAAAATCATAATCTCGATCAGTTGGAAAGCTTTTTTGAGAGCCTGGATACTGTACCGATAATGCAGCTAATTCGCATGAAGCTCCAATTTTTTTGTATAGTGGAAGGTCTGGGTAGCTGGCACATATGTGACCAAACGCACCGAGAAATTCATCACCAGCTCCGGTCGTATCCACTACCACATCAACATACGGCGAACGTACGAGTGATGGTCTCGGATTTGATTTTGAAGCGAATGCCGCGCCCTGTTCTCCCAGCGTTACAATAATTGTGTTGCATCCCATCTCAAGGAATTTCTCAATGACCACTTTAACGTCCATTATGGTCGTTACCTTAATCCCAGTAATTTCGCTAGCCTCTGTTTCATTCACGCATACAATTTTTGGTAACGTTAGTAACTCGCTCGGAATATGCGAAAGACCTGGGGCTGCGTTTAATATCGAAGTTCCGGGAAAATTTCGGAGTGCCGCTATAGTAGCAGCTATTGGGGTTTCGAGTTGGCATAGCAATACTTTACTGTCCTCAAATATTGCGGCGGCTTTCCCAATATCTTCGGGACTAAGATGGTTATTTGCTGCAGCCACAATTACAATTTGATTATCGCCTGTATATGATACGTTGATTTGAGCAATACCAGTTGTCTCTCCTTTAATAATTTCAACATGTGCTGTATTCACACCTTCCTCTTTCAGCTGGCCGATGTATCGAGAACCCCAAGAATCTTCACCAACCTAAAATACATAAGAGGCGAATTAAACCGCACTATTATATGAAATATTTACTCTTACCTTACTAATCAGCGCTGTCGTACTTCCCAGACGCGCTGCTGCTACCGCCTGATTAGCCCCTTTCCCCCCAAACCCCGTTTCAAATCGCGTGCCATGAATTGTCTCCCCTACCTTAGGTAATCGTGGAACATATCTAAAACATTATATACACATTGAATTGATTATAAAAAAAAAATGTTAACCTCGGAATCATTACGAAATCATATCAACATTACACGAGCCAACCACAACCACATCAAAATCACTCATCATTTTTCAGCGCGAGTCCTTTGTACTAACGAGTATTTATCTCACGTCCACTTTGTTCTATGACTTCAGAGTTTATTTATAAATGCCGATTTTACGACGCGATAGCACTAAGTGCAAGTGTAAATTACAAAGTTTTACAACAGAATGTGAGAACGACACAACCAAATAATTTTACAGATAAGCAATTTATAAGATATGTTGAATTGTACATATAAAATTACTTTTGGATGTGTTTTGAAAAAACTTTGTTTATTTTCATTTGATATGTAAGATTTGGGCATTAATAATACTTGGGGAAATTAAAAACACACTGCAAATAATTTTGAGCAAACGTCTAAAGCCACGGCTGTTACGTGAAATTTTTTCACATCGGTGGAATATATTTTTGTGCTAAATATAATTAATTAAACCGAACAAAATGAGGTATATATTAAATCTTCCACGGGCGGTGTTTTATTCCCGAGTTATTCGTAATTTTTCACAACAAGGAGCTGGTCCTTCAAGTGGGGCTCAACCTCCAAAACCAGCACCACTTCCACCAAACGTTACTGGCCAAGTCCCCGGATTAAGTGCTAAAATTGTGAAGTCGTCAACAGGTCCGGTTGGCCCAGGTGCATCATCAACCGGAGAATATAAAGTTCCCGAGTACTTTCAATACAACAAAAATAGTTACTTCGAGGCCGAGATTGAGATGTCAAATTTCAGATGTCCACAACCAAATGCTCACCGTAAATAATAAATCATAGCTTTAAGTCCAACTAATGTACATAATTCAACTGAAAGTTTTAGCAGGAAATAAATTAAAACTAGACATTTAAATAGTTTCGTTTATTCCATAACCTAGAAAATGTTGACATTTCGTGATCTGCATTATCATAAAATCGAGCTACTCTATGTTCATATACATATGCACAAATTTGGTTCATATTTCGGATTCGCCATTTGTTTTTCATTCCTGTCGTTTTGCTGGTGTGAAAGCGTTGGTTCTAATAAAAACGCAAAATAATACAAATCAATTTAATATTTTTAAATATTTAATCAATTTTATTTAATTTGTACATTTATTCATTTGGTTTAAACGAAAATGGGTGCAGAAGGTAAGTGAATTGCGGCTCAAATATGAATTTAGTAGACGCGTTTTATAAATTTGGTTTCGCATACTCACACACACAAACACTAAAGAAGCCGCGGTGATGCTTTTAATTGATTTTCATTTTAAAACTAGTTGTTAAACTGTTTCGTATTATATTTATAGGGGTTTTTGTTAAAAATGTTTAAAATTCTGTTATTAAATTAATAATGGTTTTAAATTTAAGAATTTGTTATGAAAAAAGTAGGGTTATACTCGTATGGAAGATGGTGGCTTAGGCAAAAATGAATAACGCCATCGGTTCTATCGGATGTATCATACAGATATTACTAATTTTGATTAGAGTGTTTATAATTTCTAAGAAATGATTCTATTTTACAACTCAAATTGAACATCTTTAGCTTCAACATCTACTCTGAGGGATTTATCCAAAGTTGGAAGTATTTTATGCTTGCTATCAAGTGTTTTGATCTTTACAGATGAGCTACACTGCTCTTTTCGTAATCCAATTATGCCGATATGATTTTACCGAGCAATACGGGAATGCACAATTCAACAGATGAAGAGAATACCAATACCGATTGATTCTGTAACATACTCTATTCTTTGGTTCACGGTGCGAATGCCGAATATGTAATTTGCAAAGGGGTCATTCTGCCTGTGCAAATTATCCTTTCTAAATTTCAAGTTATCGATCTTAATTTTCTGTTATTTTCGAACGATCAAATTAATAATTCTTCAATTATCATGTGAAAAATATCCTCGCTAGACCACATTCGACCCTTGTTCCTCTACATTCTACTCTTATCGGGCTCCACATTCAATACTCCCAATGACACGAGTCCATCTGTTTACAGATTTTATTTATTTATTTATTGTATTTAAATATGTATGTGCAAATACATTCCCTCATGTATCAAGTGTGTATTCTGTATTGAGCACAACACACCATAACAGCAAAAAGGCGAATTAAACGAGCTTCCGCAATTGATAAATGAAATTGCATGTGCTTTGTGTAATAAGGTAATGTACTTTACACATGTTCGGTTCAATTTTTTGACAAACTACAAACAAGCTAAAAAATCATAGCAATTTTAACCGACACTTTGTTTAATACACATTTTGTTAGTGTGATGTGTTGTGCTCTTGTGGACAGACTCATTCAATAAATCCCGCGGCTAACTACTAAAAAACTTTTGCAAGACTCGACTGTTCATCAACATAGTTAGTTACCTTCAAGAGTGATACATTCATTCCACCGCTTCTCTAATATTTTGATGCCTTTTTGTAGAAGCTAAATGCTTTCTAGTTTGATGCAAATGTATTTCCTTGATTTTTTTGAGGTCTGCGAACAGGTCTTTAGGCATTCTTGTGTTTTTCTTTAAAATTACGCGTAAACAAAGCAAAAAGTTAATAGTCGTTGGGAGCCAAATCCGGAAAATTTGGTGGATGGGGAAATAATTTGAACTTCAATTCGTGCAATTTTGCATCGTAATCAACGAATTGTGACTCGTCGGTGCATAGTCTTGGTGAAAAAGCAATATTTTCTTTTGCATTTGGTACCGTTTTTCCCAATTTCTTACTTCACACGCATCAATAACGCCAAGCAATATTCGCTGTAGTATGGTCTTTCCTTTCTCAAGATAGTCGACGAATAAAATACATTGCGCATTCTAAAATAAGGAGGCCAAAATCTTACGTTTCGTTTTTGGCCGGTCGGGCGGCGTTCATCGGCTGCTGTCCACTCAGCTGACTGAATTTTGATTTCGGAGTGTAGTGATGTACCGATACAAAAAATTCTATTTATTACGGTTAAACAGCTGCCAGCAGCGCTCGTGATCATCGCCGCATTACTTTTTTGGTCAAAAAATGAGCAAGTGCGATGTCTGAACTCTTGAAAGTATCAGCTATCTCATGCAACTTTACGGTTTTCCAATACTATTTTGTGCATTTTTTGTTTATCTCTTCTCGCACAGTTGGTAACTTATCATCTTGCTGCATAAATTTTAGAGTTCATTAGGTTTAATAGATGGACCGGTACCCTCAAAGATAAGAGTAATTGTCGACCTTGGTGATCGACGGGATTAATGCTTTTGTAAGATTTAAATTGAAATGGTGAATATGTATCGTAATTGATTTATTTTTGAACGATAGTTCTACTCGCTTGCAAACAGTTCTCGGTGTTTCTTTCTGTGCATTCTGGAGCGAATTCCGTTTCAACTACAAATGAGTGAAACTTCATATTTTATTGATAAATTTAGGGTCTGGTCTGCTTCTATAAAATGAACCGTTTATTTTGAAAGTGGTTTAAGTTCATTTTACAAAAAATAAATGGTAACAATAATCACAATTCTTATAAATATTTTAGTCAACAATTTTAGTCTAGTATCATCAAAATCGCAATGATTTTGTCTTTTGAAAATTAGCTAGTTATATTTTTATAGATTTGTCGGAAATCTTAATACTTTTTATAATTTTTTATTACACCGATGCTAACAAGCTCAAATGATAAACCTGACATTTATAATAAACAAATTTTTCTCTTTCTTTTCATCAATGCTAATTGTCGGGTAAAATTTTCATGTTCTTTTACACAGAAACCGGGTAACTTATTTGTCAAAAGTCAAAAGAATTTAGCTTTAGTGTGATAAAAATAAAGGAACTAAAAAAAAATCAGTGTAAAGTAAAGATGAGCCCGCGTCAAAACCATAACTCCGGTTTATAAATAAAAGGGGAGTACACGAAGAATGACTCGAACTCATGATTCCTAGTGTAAGTTAATTGGTGGCTAGTGATAATTTTGAGGTTTTACAAAGCCTAAATAGTTGGATAAAAAACAAATCGCTCGTCAGCATACAAGGACTTTAAGATGGATTTACATATCCGATGATTTTTCGGGTGCTTGTCGCAGGAAATTCGGCGAATGCTGTATTATCAATGATTTACATACAGTTTTTCACACATACATACATAAACAATATTTTGACACATAATATAAAAAAAACCGATGATGTTTAAATAAAATTTATTCTATGTATAAAACGCACCGAAAAGATTCACCGAAATTTTGTTCATGTATTCGCCGTGTCGAAAATTCGGCGAAGAAGTACTTTCTGATTGGTTGAATTTGTCACGTGATGTTCTGCGCAGAAAAATCGTCGGATATGTAATCTACCAAAGTTTTTGATTGTAAGTCAAAAATGTTGTTTTTCGAACTCATTCCTTTATAGCCATATTTCTTGTCGCATGATATGATTAGGTTCAGTGTAAGTTTCGTGAATAATACACAGGAATTTATTAGATTTCAAATCAAAATTAGTGGTCCAAAAGGAAATTTAGGCCAAATTTTCTGTATCCCAATTTGAACTGAAACTGGTAAATAGGTTTCATTAAATGCAGCAAATGTAAAACTCAAAAATTAATATCATCGTAATAACAGTCTGAGCCCTTAAGAAACTAATAATTCAATTTTGCAAAGCGGAATACTATTTTATTATTGATAGTAATCTTATCAAAACGACGGAGTGTTAAGTTAGCACGCATCGTAAAATAATACAAATAATCCGATTGTAAACCATGTAAAATCTGCTTCCTGGCCGTTATTGAACACCATAAGTTGAGTTTAGAATTATTCACAATTGACTCACTATTCGAAAATTGGTTTATAAATGCACTCTACTTTTTTAGTCAATACTTATTAATTATTTAATTAACACAAAAATAATAATATTTCAGAAAGGGATGGTGGGCGCATGGACCGTGGTGGACCAGACCGAAATGATCGCGGGGGCGGCGGTGGTGGAGGAGGAGGAGGAGGAGGTGGAGGTGGAGGTGGTGGTAATAATAATAATAACAACGACCGAGATCGAAGACATAGGTCACGTTCTCCGCGAGAAAATAATAATAGACGTAGAAGGTCAAGGTCCCGATCAAAGGGTGACGGCGGTGGTGGTGGTGCAGGAGGAGGAGGCGGTGGAGGAGGAGGAGGCGGTGGTGGAGGAGGCGGTGGAGGAGGCGGCGGCGGTGGCGGAGGTGGCGGAGGAGGAGGTGCTCCACCACGAAGGCGTTCAAGATCACGATCACCAAGAAAAAATCAACGGTCTCGCCGTCGAAAGCCATCCCTTTATTGGGATGTGCCACCTCCCGGTTTCGAACATATTACCCCATTACAATATAAAGCTATGCAGGCCGCTGGCCAAATTCCGGCTAACATTGTAGCAGATACACCTCAAGCTGCTGTTCCAGTTGTAGGTTCAACAATTACACGACAAGCGAGACGTTTATATGTAGGAAATATACCATTCGGTGTTACTGAAGAAGAAATGATGGAATTTTTCAATCAACAAATGCATTTGTCTGGTTTAGCGCAAGCGGCGGGAAATCCAGTACTAGCATGTCAGATAAATTTGGATAAGAATTTTGCTTTCTTGGAATTCCGGTCAATTGATGAAACAACTCAGGCAATGGCATTTGATGGCATAAATTTCAAAGGGCAGAGTTTAAAAATACGACGCCCTCATGATTATCAACCAATGCCGGGTATGACCGATACCGCTGCAATGGTTGCCCCAGGTATGTAATTATATACAATTATGTAGAGATTTTAATAATAATAATTTTTTTTTTTACTTTCAGTTGGCGTTATAAGCACCGTTGTACCAGATTCCCCACATAAAATCTTTATAGGTGGTCTACCAAATTATCTAAACGAAGATCAGGTAAGTTTTCCTCTATTTCTTGTATTTTAGGTTTTGTTTTTTTATAGAGTATTTAGGCCAAAAAGAGAGGATATTTATCAATATTATTTAGGTTCTTTGAAACGTTTTCTCATCATTAAGAAAAAAAAATTAAACCACGGGGAAAATAAATTACTTTCGCGCCAAGTTTCCAAATGTGAAAAAAACAATCATTTCACTTTTTTCCAGCATTTTCAGTAACTCGCTACTATTTTCAGCCACCACACACTCTACTACGAATGAACTATTTGTGTGTAAAACATTTTTTCCTTTCAGAAAATCACAAAACGTCTAAGTTTGTAACTTTTTTGTTTTTTATTTTCGGGATGAATATTCATCAAAATATTTTTCAGGATCATTATACTTTTTTTTTTACAGCAAATTTACTTTTTTATTTATTTAGCAAAAATCACATTAAAAAACTTCGCGATTTCAGAAATTTTATGAAAATACCAAAAAACCAAAACATGTAATTGGGTTTGTTTTAAAATATTATTACAAAAAAAATCTGATTTTGGTTATTTGTTGTTGGTTGTGATTTTTATTTTCCAGGTCGGAATCACTTTTTTTCAGGCTTAAAAAATCTATTTTCAGCACAAACAAAAGACAAGTTCAATTTTTTTTTAAATTTAGAGATTAGATTCGTGTGGCATTTTAAAATACCTTAGGTACTTTTTAGATTAAAAACAAGAATTTGATCCATTCGTAAAACCAATAAAGTCAATCAAAATGTGGAAACAAGGCAAGTTAAATTTGGAAATTTTAATAGCGAAAATAACGAAAGTGGCGGAGAATTTTTATACACAACTTTTTAAAAATCAATTTTTTCACAGTACATAGTAGATTTGGTTTTGTGATGCGGGAAGGGATTCGATTGTTAATTATTTTTGTTTCGTTAAACAGCAAAATTCTCACTACTTAGGTTTATTAGGGTTAGGGTTTATTTGTAGAATTTTGACAATATTTAGATAAATTAAAATATGGTAAGTAGATCATATTTTTTTTTAAACTTACGAACAGCGGTTTAATTTTTTTTAATTAGGTTTGATTTTGATAAATGTTTGTGTAAAAAAGTACAATGTGTTTTATTCTTTGTTAATGTTTGTCTAAAAATCCCTATTTCATAATTTTATTTTTGAATGGATAGCTAATAAATAGCTGTGCATTCTAATTTTTAGAATTAATGTACAATTTAAGATACAGTTGCGAATACCACATTTTCAACTAATGCATGTCCCTATTACTTAGTTCGCCTTCTCGTTCACAGTAGATACAAACTATAAAACCATTGCGAAAGACAAGAAAGATTTTTAAGGCCAGAGGTATTAAAAATTTTAAAATCTTCAAAATCTTACCATTTCAGTTGCAACAAAACGTCAAATAATTTGTTTTTTTCCTCGCACTAAGCCACAAAAGCAATTAATGAAAACTATAGAGGATTGAAATATCATAATAATACACATACTACATAATATTTTCTTTGGTAATTATTCACTTGCTGTGTTTCTTGACGCTTAATATGATCCGGTTCAGTTCATGTTTCGTAAAACAACACAAAGACGCTTACTATATTTCAAATTAAAATTTTTGATCTGAAACAAAATTTGTATCAAGTTTTTCGTATAAAATTTGAACTGATCCGGATCAATAGCATCACGGCTGTTCAATAATAATAATGTTCAATAATTAACACGGCTATTGTTCAATGATATGTTTGTTATTTAGTTATTATCTTGTCATATCTTTTGAAAAATTATCAATGTTCGAGGCTGAGTTACTTTCCTAATTTCTATAGATAGAAAAGCGGTCTTCAGGTATCTGCAGCCAATTGTATTTATGCCACGTTCGGCACTCATTTATAACTCCGTCCCAAAAACAAAATTTTTTAAGCAAAAATTTAATTTTATTTTTAAAATGATGCTGTTAAAATGCACTCACTTACACAATTACTACATCATACTAGTAGAATACATATTGCGTCTCATAAAACCTTCAAAATTGGCACTTAATGAAAGTGCCAAAAGATTACCAATTAATGACATTTATAATTTTGATTTCTTGTGGTTACTTACGATTTTCATCCGGAACTATTCGATTAATAAACTAAATTCTTTACAAGACGCCTACCCATTGACATGAATTGCTTTTAGCGGACTAACCAAACATTTTCGGTACTGATCCCACCTTGACGCCATTAATATTAAATCAATTTTTATTGCCATTCTAATGCGGAGTGAACAACTTGTTCGACCAAATCTGATCATCATACCAGTAATGATTGAGAATATTCACACCATGGTAATGACTGACTGATCAGAAAATGAAACTAAATATCGAACTTATCCAACACATTACACGATATTTTTACAAGTTGATGGTTAAATTTTTAAGGCTATGCGAAAATGGCTTCACATACAAGGCGAATTGCGATCGCGAGTAATTTTTTCATGAAATATAAAATTAACGGAAAGTTAAATAAATTTGTATTTTATGTGAAAGAGTGAAGCATATACAAAGCTCGAACTTTTAAAGCCACTACTGTTTAAATTCGCGTATATTTTCAAGTGAACATTTAACTTATTTTCATGTTTTTGCATTCTTTTCAAAAATATTTTTTTTTTACAAACCTGATGAACCTACTTTTCGCTTTATTTAAGTAAACTAGCCTTGCATTTCAAGTACTGTTTGTTTTAATTTTTGCTAATAAAGTTGTTTGCAATTCGCGCTTTCTGTGAATATACATCAGCGAAGGTTGCGAGTAAAACAACCCTTACGATGGAAATGTGATGGGAGAGAATCATTATTCAAAAAGGATTATTCAGGAGTTAAAATGGCTCTGTTGAAAAATAAATGGTATTTTGCGCCAAAAAATTTTGTTCCTGGTCGAGATTCGTTTTTAGAACTAATTTTTTCTTATCTTTTACGAGATAAACCTTGAAATTTTGACCTTGATGATGCTTATGTGCAACTGAAATGCTATTCATTTTTATAATTTGTATGACTGAAAATTAAACAGTTTTTCGTGTATCTAATTTATTAATTATAACTTTCAATTACTTACAAATGTTTTGTTCGCGGAAGTAAAATAGTTTTATTAATTTTTTAAGATTCCACTATAACTCCATTGTACCATTTCTAAAAGATTACAATTAATATAATTTACGCAAGCATCGATCATAATTTAAAAAATTAAATATACAGCAACCCTGAATAGATGTAAGAGTTTTAAAAACTATTTTCAATATTTTCCAGGTAAAAGAATTGCTCTTATCGTTTGGACAACTGAGAGCATTTAATCTAGTCAAAGATGCGGCCACGGGCTTGAGTAAAGGTTACGCATTTGCCGAGTACATTGACTTTAGTATTACAGATCAAGTAAGAACAAGAGAGCTTAATCTTTAAATTATATGTATGTATTCAAAAATAAATATCTTTTTTAATTCAGGCTATTGCAGGATTGAACGGAATGCAACTGGGTGACAAGAAGCTAATTGTACAGCGCGCTAGTGTTGGCGCCAAAAATACAACGGTTGGACAAATTGCTCCTGTACAAATTCAAGTACCTGGCTTATCATTAGTAGGTGCTTCAGGTCCGCCAACGGAAGTTCTGTGTCTTCTTAATATGGTTACGCCCGATGAATTGCGCGATGAAGAAGAATACGAAGATATTCTCGAGGATATTAAAGAAGAGTGTAACAAATACGGAGTTGTGCGTAGCGTAGAAATTCCGCGTCCCATCGAAGGTGTTGACGTGCCCGGTTGTGGTAAAGTTTTCGTTGAATTCAATTCCATTGTGGACTGTCAAAAAGCCCAACAAGCATTAACGGGACGTAAATTTAGTGATCGTGTCGTTGTTACCTCATACTTTGATCCAGATAAATACCATCGCAGAGAATTTTAATTATTTAGCTTATACTGGGTTTCTATATTCTATTGTTTTTTACAAGTTTAGTTTCTTTTTAATTATCTTTATTATAGCCTTCTCCTCTATATATAAAACACACTTTTATCTATATAAATCTTAAAGTAAGTAAAATAGTTAAATATTAATATGTAAAAAAAATATTAACCAAGTGGAATAACTTTCAAATAATATTATTAAATGTTTATTTCACACGTTTTATGTATGTATATGATTTTATATTATATATAGATGATGACTATCTAGAAAAAAATTACTCTGGAACTATATAACTTTTACAGTAAATGGCGTGTTTTTCCTTCCTTGGTTATAAAATTGAAATAAAATATTTCAGCTTCAAAGAAAACTCAGAAATATTTAAAACAATACAATTTTTTTTAAATAATTATTTTGTTTTTGGCTTGTTATTTATAAAGCGTAATTAAAATTTTAAATGAGATGACAAAACTTTTGTCAGGAACATTATGTAAAAGGTTTGACTTTCTAGTGAGAAATGCAAAAATAATTTGCAGATCAAACGGTGATTAATTGGCCCCATATAGGCATTTAATAGAAGTAAATCATTTATTTTCAATACTCTTTTAATGAGCGTTTAATTTCGATCAATCAATCCGTCTGGGCGTACAAAGGTATTTTTGTTAAAAATAGTTTCTTTTGTGAAAAATCGTCATTTACGCTTAAATTTTGGAAAACTGATTAAGGCCATATTGATGCAAAATTAATGTAGAATGTTTTAGTTCTTAGTCGTTTTTCTCGTAAATGATACAATTTTAACAAAATATTTGCAAAAACTAAAAAGCTGCTGTGGAAGGTACCATTTTCGGTAGAGCGATTTCGGGCAGAAATCACTTTCTCGATCACACAATCCGTCTGGGCTGGAGAAAATCAACAGTCATTTAGTCTGCGCCACAGACACACAGAACTCTTTGAAAACCACTTTTTCAGACTTATTTTTATAACGCGATATAACGAATGGTAAATCTGGAAAAATCTCAGTTCAAAAATTTTCATGATTACTATACTATATTTTATTTTACTACGTAAAAGAAATTAAAATACTGGGTGGTAAGAAGTTCTGTAAATCTATATGAAATTACGATACTATAAATTGTTTATTTGGTTTTTGGTTTTATTCCTCTTGTACCGAAAAAACATATTCAAACAAGTTAAGAGAGTCAAGCAAAATGATCAGGAGACGCTGTTACTCACGAAATGGCAATTTTAATCGAAGATCTTTTGTTGGAAGGCAGACGAATTACCATTTCAAAATTTACTACCATAATAAATACATGTATTGGCAGAGTTAGCACAATTTTACACGACCATCTTAAATTGCCAAAAGTTAATACAAGATAGGTTCCTCGAATATTCACTATGGACAGAAAATCGAGTGGAAACTTCTAAGGTAATTTTAAAAATGAGTGAGGACGATCCGGTAAAATTTATAAACTATGATCCAGAGTCGAAACAGGAATCCATGCCATGAGTAGCGCAGGAAAATCCACCATCGACATACGTTAAGGTTCAAACATCTGCTGGTAAGATAATGACAACAATTTTTTGGGATGCTGATGGAATTTTGTTGATTGACTGTTATCTAATAAGACCAAAATAACACGGGCTTATAATGCGTGCTTAAATATTTCAAGTATTAGTTACATTTTGTTTTATTAGATGGCATTGCCTTACGTATATGTTTAGTACATAACTTCGTGACAATGTGTCTGTATTTTGCTTAAAATATGTGTTTTAAGAGACAGAAAAAAGACTCTTAAACTTTAATAAATACAAGTTGGTTGTAATCGCCGTAGTCTTAAAATAATAAATGTCTAGTAGTTTTATTTCGACAACTAGAGGTTTCACTTTATTTCAAAGTGGAATAGAAGCCAATGGACAATTATGCCGCTGCGCGTCATTGGGGCTGTAAAATCAATACCAATTCAGCGTCTGTTCTCCAGGTCAGGGGCGGATGATGCGGGCGTCTCTTGTATCAAGCTGCCCACTATAAAAATGTGTTCAAGGTAGGACTGGATACCTTAAGATTTTTCGAAAGTACGTAACCCACGCACGACGTAACAAGCGGGTTGAGTGACGGGCTAACAACCTCATAAAACTAACTATCCATACCAGATTCATCACCAGCACGACCTCGGAAATTGTATACCAACAACGCTTTAAAAATGGGAACATGGATGGTGCTTAGCCTCTTAAGACATGGAGATCTCTAAAACCTTTCGAATCGGGCAAATAATTACGCATTAGACGTATTTGCACTACAATAGCTTACATGACCTCGGAGTGGCATCTATGGGACCACCGATGAGCACACCCATTATTACAGCGGTCATCGCAATAGAGGACAATTTGGAGTTGGCTTTTTCTTCCAACGGCGCGTGACCCGACATATCATCGACTTCCGCCCTATTAATATGCGGATATGCAGGGCTAGACTTTTAGAAATTTAACATCACGATCATTAATGTACAAGTGCCCACCGAAGAAAAAAGATGACGTCAAAGACCTATTCTTTGACGAGTTTGAGCAAGTCATCAATAACATACCGCACCATGACATTAAAATCATTGTACTAATTCATTGTACTAATGCAAAAATCGGTAGGCGTGCAGAAAATATATCGCACATTGGTCCTAACAGCTTGCATCTCACCAGTAGCAACAATGGCCTTCACATCACCGACCTGGCAATAATGCACAATTTAGTTGCATTAAGTACGTATTTTCCACATAAACGAATCCACAAAATAACGTGGAAATCGAATGATGGAAAAACGAAAACCAAATAAATCACGTCATGGTCTCGTAAGAGACACAGCGATCATATAAATTCAATAGACAATCACAAAAAACCGTTCGATGGAATGTCGATGCTTTAAAAGTTCAAGCATCTTTGCAGAGTTACTAATTAGCTGTCATTGATTATCTAAACCGGTGCAATAATAACGAAGCACCTCCCCTTAAAATTCACGAGCAATGCCTAGCTATTCCGTCAGCCATAGCTACCGCAGCGTAAAATACTATCGGAAGAAGACCACCGAGATACTGCGCTGATTGGTTCGATGATCAGTGCCACCTGGTCGCCGAAAATAAAAGCTTCGTGAACAATGGTTGGCTCGTAACACTAGAAGCACTCTAGCAGAATATCTGCGTGCTAGGAAAGCTACGACTAAATATCTTCGGCAAAAGAAGTGCGAACATACGAGGAAATGCATCGAAAACATCAGTTTTCTAGTGGAACAAGGAAATTCGAGATGCTGTTTCGCTAAGGCCAGAAATCTCACTAAAGAATTCCTCCCAAGAAGTGCAGCCATCAAAGACGAGAATGTAGAGCTGAGAATAAACGTGGCTGATATTCTCTCAGTTTGGCAAACCTACTTCCAAAATCTACTAAATCGGAATGACCTAACCCATATTAGAACAATTGCTCCGCCGGATGAAGTGGTCTTTGTCGAATATTCCACAGCAGAGGAAGAAAATTAGACGCAGCTTTCGGCACTCGGTCTTGACAGAACCCTCGCAGAATTAATTAAACTCCGAACACTACTCTTGCATCAAATATATACGATCTCAACGCCTCTATTTGGGCCGAAGAATTAGAAGACACGCCTCTATGCTCGCTGTACAAAAAGGCGGCAGCCTTAAATGTGGAAACTATCATGACATAGCTCTGTTGAACACTGCTTACAAAGTGTTAGCTAATGTTGTACTTGCTCATATGTCTCAATACCGGAGAAACTCGTTTCTCTGTGTAAATTAACAACTGGATTTATATGTAGAATCACAATCGAAGGATCGGTATCAGATTAATTTGAAATAACATCTGGTGTTCGACAGGAAGAAGCACTCCTCCCTTGCTGTTTAATTTGGCCCTCGAGTATGTAATAAGGAAAGTAACATTGAAACTTCGCGCTGTATATTTAACAAATTCGGCCAAATTCTTGAATATGCAGATGACATCATGCTTCTTGGCCGAAGACCTAGCGATATCAAAAACAGTTTCTTACCGCTCGTTTGCTACTCAAGCAGGCTTGTTTTGGAATTTAACAGCAGCAAAACTAAATTCTTATCAACACCCAAAAGTGTATGGCATATTTTGGAAACGGCGACCATAATTTTGATGGCGTAGAATATGTTAAATTCCTCTGGCCAGTAATAACATGGTCTAATGATATGCAGCCAGAAATAAAAGCCCGATTTGCTACCGGACACGAAGTATTCTAAGCCCAATCAAGGTTTTTGCGATCTAAACATCTTTCGCAGTCGTGCAAGCTATTTATTTATTTATATATTTTTTACAATTTTGATTAGAAGTTGCACCGCATTTTGAGCTTAAAGCTCATTTATAATGTGATGCGAACTCTATAAAAATTTCCAGTGTTTTCTTCTTCGTGTCAAAAGCCGTATCATATTTCTTATCTGCATTTGGCCGATGAAATCATAACTCTACAAGATTGTTAATCGTTAATTAATTTCGATGGTACCGCCTTAACTTTATTTTGATTCCGGTGGGCAGCACCACAACTCCAAATTGTGTATATTCTGCGATCTGCTGGATAAACTCATTGATATTTTTGCTACCTTGTCATTATGGGACAACTTAAAAATTAAACAAGCTGTACCCCGAGGAATTTTAAAAATAATCAAGATGAAAAATATCGAAAAAACAGGAACAAAAATAAATAGGACTATTTGACACGAAATTCAAAGCCAAGTACTAGTACTTAAGTAAGCTAGTACTTTTTAAGCACTCATACGACCTGCGCTGTCTTTCGGAATACTGATTTAATAGTTTTTTTTATCAATAAATAAAATTAGTTTATAACAGGTTTTTTAAAATTTCAGTAATTCTGCTACTTCTGCTACCGGGCACTATTAAATGTTGCTTCTCTCAAAATGCGAGAGAGAGTAAAGGCTATAAACATTTATATGTTAATATGAGGAAGTGAAACGGCCTTTTCAGATTGTTTGTTAACTAAATAAAAGCGAGACTTCTGGTATAGCTCAGAACAAAGTAAATTAAAAAAGCCAGGTAACAGAAAAGTAATTCGTATTTTCTCAATGTACAATGTACAACTAATCTACAATCCTAAAATCTAATAGATTTTAGGTTTTATGACATGATTTTTGAACGAAAATGTTTTTTTTAACGTGAAACTAGCATTCAGCACAAAAAGACTATTACTGATTTTTACAACTGAAGTTGCTCTAAATTAGTCTACCCGATCTACTGAAAAATGTAAGGTCGGTATTTTACCTCGACAAAACTGTAAACTCATAAGGACAATACTTAATGGGAAGGAGCTGGATTGACATTACTATAGATTTTTGGCTAAATAATTAATTAACCATTTTGAAGAAGATAATCACTAGATTTTTCGGAAAGGGGCGATAGTAATCAAGGCAGTAGGTAAGATTAAATATTCAAATTCAATGGATTAAAAAACGAGTACAGTTTTTGATGTGACTCTCTATATATAGAGAACATGCACGACAATCTATCATTGATACCCTAGCTTACTTATACGACACAGCACGACATCATTTTTGATTTTAATGCTAAGTATAGGGTCCATAGTTCCTATCTAAACGATTCTCGTCTATATGCTGCGTTGTAACACGAGCAATTTATGAGTGGCATCATCCTGTTGAAACCACATATTCTGTAGCCCAAATTTTTCTAATTCGATCACAATAATGCATCCAATATATCACGATAGTGATTACCAGAAATTGTTACAGAATTGACCCTAGCATCGTCGGCAAATAACGCACCATACAGAAAATCCTTGTCGGTGTAATGGTTTTTGGCGTACTATTAAAATAAATTTTATGCCTCGATAGCGTCTAGAGTTAGAAACAATTCGTTCGAAAATACAATAATCTGAAAAATTATATTTCAAAAGGTTTTTCTTTAAAATAAACGATTTTGCGGTATAATCTGATGGTGTAACACGAATAATTACAATAATTTCGGATTTTTCCAAAACAAAACAAATCGGACTGTTTAATAAAAAATTATCATGCAAAAATTCGTGTGACCAACAAATCTTATTTTGAGAAAATTTCATAATAGGCTTCCTGAGTACTGAAATCTCTCTTCCATAAAATCCTTTGCAAATGACAAGAAAGCACAATCGATAAATCTTTCGTTAAAATCCAGTAGTTTATTTTTACATTTCGTAGTTTAAATCATAAACAATTTAATAGGCCTTTTATTAAAATTTCCACAAATTCAAATCTAAAGGAAAAATTTTCGAATTAGAAATCATTTTGACAATTGGGGAATTTATGCTAATATGAATCTCGAATATACTATTCGCCCAGCCTTAAAAAGGAGTTTATAAAGGCCTTTTCCAATGAGTATTGGAAAAACAAAACCTAGAATAATGTTTACAAATTAATAAATATTTATCCAGACAGCTGTCCTCCTGTTCTATAGAAGTTAGTTGTACTTAAAATTATTTAATTCCATGTTAACAGCTGCGCTATTAATTTTCAATAAGAAAATTTGAATATAGTTTTCTTCTAAAAAAGTTCAAAATCAATATTCTATAATTCTTTAAAATATAATTATCTATAATAAATATGGGGTTTTCCAATAAGAGTGATATGATCCAAACTTTTCTCGCAATAATTCAATTGTTGCACTTGCTGTGTGGCACGTCTTGTTGGAACCAAATGTTGTTAAGATCAACTTCTTCCAATTTCGGCCATAAAAAGTTGGTTATCATCGATCTATACCGATCTCCATTGACAGTAACGGTGTTACCAGCTTCATTTCGAAAAAAATACGGACCGATGATTCCACCAGACCAAAAACCACACCAAACTGTCAAAATGGATTACGGATTTAGTGCACTCATAGCTTTTTACCAACATTAATCGGTTTGGAAATGCCAACGATCTCATTTGAAAGGTTAAGTCCATAGTTGTAATCTGTACATAACAGAATTTTGGTACAAACTTCACGATGTCTTGCCATTGCACAATCACATTGTGTCACTCAACCAATTCAAAGAACGAGTTTTACTTGAACAGAATATTGTTAGAGAAATAATTTTAGTTTTTAATTGACTGACCGGAAATGCTAGTTAGGTTTGTATTAACAATAATAATGGTTTTATAATTAACCTAAGACAATAAAAATTACTTCTTTCATTTCACAATCGATAAGATCCAAGGAAAAATGTACAACGTAATTGCAAATCTGCATGCGTCGTTCTTGAGTTTGGTTTAATGGAAATGTGCTGCTTTATGCGTATACCATACACGTTACTTCGTTGCTTACGTAGATACAAATTTAAATCCTAATTATCATAAAGTATATTACTGTGGAAAAATTGTATAAAATATAGAATGGATTTCTGAATGAAAATAAAAAAGTAAGTTGTTTGTAATGTTAATCTGGAAAGGATATAATGGTATGAGCCATTAATATTTTACTTAATTGCTCTCTTAATTGCTGGTAAATAAAGTTTACTTTGTATGAATGTAATAATTTTTGTTTGTTGGAATGCATTCTAATTTAAAGAGGGGGTGCCTTAGTAACAATTAATTAAGATTAAGAGCCTCTAGAGGACAGTAGGATAAAATAGTTTAACTGATTTGATTGTTTTGGTCAGTCATGTGACTTGTGAAAACGATCTTAAAAAACAGATATCTAAACATATACCTACATTTGAATGAATTTTCTATAACACTTGCCATTGTGTTATGGCAAAAAGGTTATGAAATTCATTAATTAAGAGAAAATGAGTCGATGGACCATTGTTTCGCCTGTTCATTATACATATACGAGTGGCATTTTTCTCATGAATTATTAAAAGATTTAGGCCGACTTTAATTGACAAGCCAATTTTGTATAAATGATGGTATGTTTGCATGAGAATTATTTGCACATTACATACATACAATGTACAAAACATTCTACTAGTTTCTGTTTTGTTAATCGATTTCAAGAAATCTACCAACCTTGTAGTTTTTTTGTAGTTGTATGTTCATTTTATGTATAACGAAAATTAATACATGAAAATGATTTTGATAAAATTTAATTGCGATTTTGAGCTACCTTGGACTTCAAGAAATAGTTAAGTATGCCGTATATGTTGTACACAGGTTTCGAATAAGTAATCTGCTTTGATTGTTTTGATATGAAATAGGCCGTATGAAACTGGTGTCAATTTCAATAATTTCAGGTGTGAGTGGGTCTTTGTGTTTTGATTTGGATTGAAGAATACATAATTTAGAATTATTTATAGAAAAACCAAATTGTTTAAAATGTTGATTGGTCAAAACACTTGTTATGCACTAATTTCTAAACAAATTTGAAAAATGAGTAGTTATAGTAAAATGATAGATTAAGGTATAAACTTTGTATAGTCTTAAATTAAATAAAGTGCTTTATTTACCGCAGGGTACTTTTTTCAGAGGAATGCACTTCAAGGTAAGCGCGTAGAATAGAATCACATAAACAATTGTTTCCCGTTTTAGTAAAACTTTTTTCATCGGATTTGTTTTTTAATAAATCTTGCGTTTTTAGGATTGATTGTGGTATTAGAAATTCTCGCCTCTGTAAAAATTTCGAATCTCGATAGAGCGGGATGCAAGATGGATCTTTCATCTTCTGATTACGATCGGTGATGTCAAAGGATACAACTATAACACCATGTCTAAGTCTAGAACTCAAGGACCAACCCCTCTTCAATATCAGTATTATACGCTGTCTATACGACCTATACAATCAATATACTACGTCCATTAATTAGAACTAGAACTATGGAAATTTATGTGCTAGTTAAAAGAAACAGTTACAAAATAATATTAAGAGGAATTACACTTAGGAAAATAAAAATCGTCGAGCAGAAAAAAAGAAAAACGACATAACACAAATTAGAGCCGTTCGTGACGAAAAATAGTTGATTTAGTCACTCACTCGCAACTAAAAAGATAAATAATTATTGACAATCCAGATTACTCAACTCTAACAAGCAACCAATAAACTCCAATTTCGAAGACAATCCTCGAATAATAGACAATATTCCAACCGCATATGATAATCAAACACCCGAAATACTAACTGACGAAGTTGAACTAGAAAGTGATGAAATACTTCTAGCTAAAAGACTTCTAGCGGGCGAACTACGATAATTCTTCCGACAGGTCAACTTCGTTATTACCAATCTCCATGCCCTTTTCAAGCTATTGGTAATAAGCTAATCGAGAAAAATAAATTTATCCCAACCAGTATTCCCTAATTTTACTAAAAGAGCACTAGAGTCTAGAGAAGAAAAAGATTTTCTCAGCGATATTGCTAAACGCCACACAGGCGTTAAAACGTTAACAAAGTTCGGCACTAAGAAATTGATCATTATTTCCGAATAGTATGTATATATATACTTAATATTCACAGAGGATTTACCAGTGAACTATACTACGGCGGATCTGCCCTCAAAGTTCCACTGTTACTGCTTCAGCATAGACGTACTCCGATCTTTAACCGTCACAGGCTCTGCATCTTCAATACAAGCGTGAAATTAGTTCTCCTGTAAGACGGCGCAACTTGAAGAGTTGTTGATCAATACTTGTCTTGATTAACAATTTTAAGTTTAACTCAAACGGATGTATTAAATGTAAAGAGTTCTGTGGGAATGCGTTTCAACCTATTTGAATGGGTTTATCGAGAAATGGTATTAAAGCTCTGAGTGAGTATAATTTGCACTTTTATTATTTCTGCATTGCTTCGGGGATGTTGTCTGGTTCCAAGAATCGATGAACCAGACAACATCCCCGAAGCAATGCAGAAATAATAAAAGTGCAAATTATACTCACTCAGAGCTTTAATACCATTTCTCGATAAATCCATTCAAATAGGTTGAAACGCATTCCCACAGAACCGAGACCCATTCGATCGAGACTACTAATTACCATGATATAATCTGTCAAAATATCGACGTTTGAATAGTTACGATTTGAATAATTAATTGCTATATTGAAAACAAACTGCGACAAACTCCCAGCTTTATCCCAAAAATAATCGTGAACACGATTTCCTTAAACCTACCTATTGCATTACATCCCATCAACGGTTTTCGCCGCCTCAATGATATTTCTCCAGATATTTCGGTTTGCAGCAAGGGGATGTTAGACACGATAACCGGATGTGTACAGAGCTTCCTTCACGTCGTCCATCGATCGAGTGGACCTAGTTGATCTAGTGTTTTTCTACGAAGACCCACTTTCGTTAGAGCTGACTGCAGGGTGATTCGGTTTTGTGTTCGTAGAACACGGCATAGCCATCTCAGTCTGTTTGATTTTATCAAGGTAACGATTGGTCTAATTAGCGCCTTGTAGATATTAAGTTTAATTAGGCGTGAAATGTTGCGAGACTTAAAGATTTTAATGTTTGCGATTTGAATCTGAATTTTCTTATGTTGTGTACGCCTGTTCTACCAATACACTGTGAATAGCCTTTTCATAACATTTCTCCAACATATTCCTTAGAGTGAATATCTGATCCACTACGTTGTTATTATAATTTAGGAGGTAGTGTAGTCATTTGTAGATGGCAATGCAGATCGAGTTAAAAGAGAAGAGAAATTATTTCGCCATACCCGAAGGACATCATTGGCGTCCATTACTAACTCTCCATATGTATGGCGAATAATGTTGCTATACTTGGTTGAAAATCTGTAGCTATCTCTTTTATGTTGCAATGTCTATCTCTAATGCTCGAATTTTTATGCACACGTTGATTGTGCCATTCTAGTTTTTTTCGTTTGCAGAGCCAAGTAAAAAATCTCAGACATTTCGCTGGTGCTCGAACCAATCATTTTTATTCCTAGTTATATTAGAAGCTAAATTTTCGTAGAAGTTTTGTACAGAAGTAATATCCAGTTTCGATCTGATAAGATCATAAAAAATACAATCATCTCATCAGGCCATGGCAACTGAATAGTAGGACGTGAAAAGAGGACCGCAAAAAATTATTCTTCTGCTTTAACCATAATAAAAAAATTGGCGATTGTAAAAGTTAGAAAAGCGCCGTAAGGTTGCAACTAACTTACTTCGATATATCGATCAACAATTGGTATCAAATTTCAAACGCGGTTAACTTCATAGTATTTCTCATAAGGTAAAAATTAAAAGCTTGATAACTTGCGCCATCAGACAACCACCAACCTAATGAGCAAACATTTTTTTTTACCAATCGTGACCTAGATTTGTTGAAATTTTTTTCGAAAAGCTGCCAGCCCGTGTGTCAGAGAAACTATATTCTATTTTATTTACTATCAGCGGGAATATTTCGCCCAAGGGTTTCACAAATATAGGAAACGGAAAACCTATGTAATTGGTGTGCAAGTATCAGGGTGGCTGACACGAAGTGTTACCAAAACAAAACGCCACAGAATTTTTATTTTTTGATGAATTTTATTGAATCAAAGTAAAAAATGTTCACAAATATTTAAATTTTCGTATTGCATTAGCAGTTTTTGATTTGACCACCCTTAGCCGCGATTATGGCCATGGCACTGCGGTATTTTGGCCTATTCCCGGCGAAGCGCTTGCTTGAGATGATCGACACTTTGGTATTTTTTTGTCCCAACCTTGCTTCTTCAAAATACCCAAAACCGAAAAATCTAGCGGGTTTGCATCCGGTGAATTTGGTGGCCATTAGGCAGTGGAAATGAACCGCGGAACATTATTTCTTAGCCAATCTTGATTGATGCATGCTTTAAGATACAGCGCCGAGTCCTGTTGAAATGTCCAGGCTCTGCGGCCGAAATGTTTTTGTGTCCAAGGCTTCAACGCTCCCTCAAACACATGATCCCGATAAATTTGAGCATTTATCTTGATGCCACGGTCCAAAAAAACGAGTGGTGAATGGCTTTCGGCCGTTACGGCGAACCAAACCATCACCATCGGCGGCGTTTGGTTTCAAGTGGCAATCCGTTGGTCCAAATTTTCAGTAGAACGGCCGGGCAAGTAAATCCGGTCGTTTTGCTTGTTCACATATTGCTCAATAACGAACGGTGACTCATCGGAGAAAACAACTCCTTTGCTCTTTCCACTCTAACTTTTTTTTGAGCATCGGTGAGACCATGCGTTTTATGGAATTTCAAGGCCTTTAGTCCAAGATGATCTTTCAATATGTGCTGCATCCGTCCGAGCGAAATGTTCGCCTCACGAGCCTTTTTTCTGCCGCTACGGCGCGGATTCCGAGCCAATTTGGCCTTCACCGAATGATATCCGGCGATGTTGCAGTGCGTTTCGGTCCACCACCATGGCGTTTTGCAATGCTGCCAGTATCGTTATAACGATTTATTGTGCGATACACAAACTTTTTATTCACTTGCAGATGTTTTAACTGGTTAGCAATCTGCGGCTGTGGTTTTCCACCCAAATATAGAGCAATCACACTATTACGCTTGAATTCCATTGCGGATAGCTTTTTTTCTGAACATTTCCCACTAAAAAGCTTTTGAATGCTTGTAAACATTGGAATGAACTGTTATTAGTGTAAATTTTGACAGCAATGACAGTCTGAAGTTGGTAACACTTCGTGTCAGTCACCCGGTAATTGCCATAAAAGCGTAAAAATTTAAGTCACAAAATTTACAGTCAATTTGGAGTTGCTTCTGGTTATATCTGTTTGTGGTAATTTATAAAAATGTATGTATTTATTACATTTTATTAATGTTTTACTATAAAACTTTTTATTAAATACGGCTGACAAAATTGCGAGGGCCGAACAGAAATGTCATAGGCAGAAAATTGGCGTTTTTGTGACAGATATCGATCGATATCCACTTTCATAATACCAAATTTTGAGAAATGAGAAATCTATATCCACAGGACAACCACAATAAGGGTGATTGTAAATCAAAATTCGGGAAAAGCGTAACAAAAGTTTTCTCCTTGAAACTAGTATATAACTGCCTTAAAACCACTTTTACCAATCTTAAAGTAGTAAGCTCTTAGAACATATATATTTCTATTCGGTTGATGAGCAAGAGCTATAGATGCAATAAGTCATCAGAAACCAAACAAAAAGGTTCGTGATTTAAAGAAAAATCGATTCCATGCGACGACTTTCTAAAGATCAGTCAGAAGATCACGCATATCCAAATACCTTCTACTTGAGTCGACTTAAAGTGGGTAGCGTGTAAAAGTTTTATTATATGAATTCAATCATTGAATATTATATTGATCAACTTTACCTGCCATTCGACAAAAGATAATAGAACTCGTGCTTATCATTTATCGATCGGTTTATTTCATCGAAGAGAGAAAATTCCCCTTGATTATATGCAAATTTTACATAATATAATCTAGAATATGTAAATATTGAAATACAATTTTTAATATTTAAAAGAAACTAGAAAAAGCAAAGTGTATACGAGTAAATGATAGGAGTTACACTTATAGTTTCTTATATACAATGTTTCTACATTTTGCCACTTCTACCACCCAAACCAATCTTAAGTGAGTTTAATAAAAAGAAAACATGTTTATGTCTTTCAATTATAAACGATCAGGGCAGTTAATATTTATACTTTGAATTGAAAACATCATTAAATTGTGCATCAAATAAAAGTAAAAATAAAAAAAAATTTAAAAATATTTAATTTAAATTTCTACTGGAAAAACATTTTATTAAATACCAAAATATTATTAAAATACGCAAAGTGCATTTTGTTTTAAAAACCTGAAGTGAAGTGGAAAATTGTAAATTTGTAGAGTTTACAAATAAACTGAATATTTTAATTGGTTTACTATTTATTAGTGATTTAATTTATAAAAATGTTAAACATTTTAATTATTTCGTTAGTTTTAAGTGTCGGTAAGTTAAAAAAATATAAATACTTTGTAATTCAACTTTGAAAGTCGACAGATTTTTCAAGTTTTACAACGAGATAAAATATAAGATTTCTAATACGCGAGAGATGATTTGCTTTTAATTTTATTTTATGTTTATTTTATTATTATTTTTTCAAAAAGAAAAGTGAAATTTTATAATGTGAAATTGATGGTATGTGTACCTACTTACTACCTTTTAGCCTGCGCGCTATCATCATTTGGAATTTTCACTGAACTACACAGTCTACACACGATCTATATTAATTCAAAAATTTCTTCGAAACGATCTCAACGTTTTTGAAAGTTGGATCTGTATGCGATCATATATTCAATTTTATTTCTTTCGAGTCATTATGTAATTACAATCTTTTTATGTACGTTCGTGCATATATACAAATGGTATGTACCTACTCGACTCTATCTATTTAGAAAATATCGTTGTGAGATAATATCGTTTTACAAAAAAAAAAAAACAATAAACGGCCGCGGTGAGTTGAATCAACCCGTGTGCATTTTACATAGTTTTACCTTGTGCTTATGCAAATTTTATCTAGAGCGCGCATTTATTCGCTGAATTTGATCGATTATATATTGTTTAGGTAGATGTGTGCTTATTATACAATATGTACTTACTCTTGATTACCTTCAAATTCTTACAAAAGCAAGTGGTTTTTAAGCGTCGTTGAATTAGATGTATCGGTTAGCTCACACTTCACATGCATAATAAAATAATTATTTTTATTAATATCTCAGGTAATAATTAAAACAATAAATGATAATCATGTCAATTTCCGTGTTTGTTTACCGTAGTTCAATCAATAAAACGGTTGAATTCTTAATCGATTTTTAATTAAATCAATTTCTGTGTTTAATTTGATTTCGTTATGCTAATGAGTCTTTTGCATTTTGTTATGGTTAAAGAGGTTTTTAGAATATCAAAACACAAATGCTTGTGGTTTGTGCGATTTTTATTGGAAATTAGCTTTTTTAATACTGGATTAAATTAATGTCGTATATTTATGATATTGAGCACGTAAAGCTGGTTATTGCTAGAATTATAAATATTTTTAGAAAACCGCGATAGAATTATATTAGTCTAAGCTCTTATTTAAGTAGCTATAAAAAAGAAATCGATCGTTACAAATTGGCTCGGGTATTGATTTGTCCTAACTAAATTTCCTCCACTTTATATCGCTTTATATACCGTCTCCAATTAACTCCACTTTATACCGCTTTAAAAATTAAAGTGAAGAAGGGGATTCGGTAGAAGATAAAGATATCCAAACAATAGAAAAACTATTGAGAAGGGTTTAGTCAAAAATAATCGGACGCTGAGAAACCACAGCAGTTTCTCGTTTCTAATCTGACAACGTTCCAAATAAGTCATATTAAAAATCAGTTTGTTCTGATCAGCCTAAATTTTTTTACACATTTTTTACACATTTTTTAAAAATTCATTATTTAAGATGTTTGTGTTAAGAGGATTGTTTTAAGCTAGTCAAGCTATAACGAACTTTATTATAAGCACGTAGCGCATTATTTTTTCCCCAGCTTTTAACGTTATGGGCGTGGATCGATTATTTGCATTATTAACCGCGAATTATACTTGATCCACCTTTTTATACCAAGGATTATCAGTGTTACTATTCGAAAATTTAGCACACATGAGAATAAGAGTTCGGTTAATTCGTTCTAAAGGGTGTTCCACTTGTTGATTACAAATTAATAAAATTAAAAGGTAAATTTTTTGACCAATGAAAAGTTAAAATTATGCCATTTTTAGTCAAGAGTTCGTTTACAACACAACAACGCGATTTGGTTATCCAAACTTATTACGAAAATGCTCGTTCTGTAAAAAAAAAAACATTTCGTGAATTGGATAATATGTCGTTTGGTCAACATGGACGTCCTATAGAGCCTAGAATTCGCAAAAATTTGAACGTTTTGAAAAAACTGGATTAGTTGCAGCTCGTAGAGCATATGAAGACCATCGTTCAGTTCGTACACGTGAAACAGTAACAGCTGTAAGTGAAAATGTTCGTGAAGAGCCGAGCACCTCTTTGAGGCGTAACTTAAGTTGATTTTTGTATCCAAAATTGGATGAAATTGATTTACATGATTTTTGATTTCAACAAGACTATGCAACATGTTACACAAATCGTAAAACACCCAACTTATTGGCAACCAAGTTCGATGATCGCATACTTTAAAGAAATTCTGATGTCAAAGAATGTATTTTCTTCCAAGACTAATGTAAATGTAGATACTTTTCTATGTTCCTGTTTTCTTTTCTATGTTACACTAAGTATTCATAATTTTGTAACTCGAGTACCCATCTGGCAATCAAAGGATTGATTTTTTTCCGGTTAACCTTGAAAATAGGCAGATTCGAAAACGCCAAAGGGAATAAATAGAAAATTCTGAATGAAAGAATGGAACCAAACTCTACTGAATTTGCATTGCAATGTAACTGAGTTTCATCCTTTGGACTATATGTAACTAATACTGGAGAACAAATAAATGTTTTTTTAACTGGTTCAAACGATTCTTATCGTAACGGCTTCGCGACTAAAGGGAACCCTGGAATAAATTTACGGACATACGTAACAAAGTCTAATAAAATTGTGAACTTCTTTTGAATTTTTAGGAACTGAAAAATTAACTACCGACTTGATTCCCGCCTTCGTTTTGGCTAATACTTTGAGTGGATACTGAATATCCTAAATAGTCGATGAATTCAAAAATAAAATCGACATTTACTAAAATTCAATTTTAATTTATGTTTAAATAAATCTATTGTGTTTGTCGCAATTAGAAAGTACAAAAGAATACATTCAGATGACATACATAATTGGTTGGAATATATTGTATTGTGTACAAACAGTTGACAAAATGATGGGGCGTTTTTCAGCCCAAACGGCATACGAAGATATTTAAATTGTCCTAAACAGGTAATAAATGATGTTCGGGTTACATCTGTACCTGGTGGAAACCACTTTTCAGAACTAATGATATAAAAGAACCTTTATTTTGGAGTAACAGTAGCTGATCTTCGAGCAGGGGAATCGGAAAATTGTCACGTATCGTGATTATCGACTTTCACATACCGTCTACTAGTTTTCATCTTCGCTAGGATTCACTTAGTGCCCCATATTGTGATTTTTTACGACTTTTTGTATTTGTCTCTTTGCAGATTCTCGTTATGTTACCTATGGCGCGTTTTGTTTTACATTTCTGCATTCGGAGCTCGATTCTGAAGACCTCTCCATTATATCCACATGCTGTGTATTCTTTGCTTAAAAAGAAAAACTTTATGAACCGCTTTACTTGTTCCTTCAAACATTTCTGTGGTTATTACCTATATTGTGTGCTTTCCACTATTCTGGCCATAGAAACAAGTAAGACTATTCAGTTGGTATCCGAACTCACAACCCACTGCCTACTGTCAGTATAATTTTTGTTTTTTCGCGATTAGTATGAACATGAATTTTGGTGAAAAATATTGTCGCCTGAGCAAATGTAAAGAATTTTACATTTTGTTTCAATACCTACTAGATTTTCAAATATTAAATTTTTTGTTTTTCTATCCGTTTCGCTCAAGCATCCAATACTAAATGAAAATAATTTTACACATACATAGACACTAGCCGCTCTTGAGTTCTGCGTGGAAAGGCAAGTGCTGCTTGAGTTTTGCTGCAAAACGCAGTGTGTTGGCTGATTGCCAGCGTGCGTAAAAGTGTTGTATGCCAATCAAAAATCAAACTGAAATGTGTTTCGATAAAAAACGTAAAGCAAATATGAATGTTTCTTTCAATACAGGTGAACCTCGAATTGCTTGGTAAGCAAACCTCGATTTGCTTGGTAAGCAAAGTTTCATTATCCTGCAACAAAAAATTTTTTAAGCCCTAGGTACGAAAATAATGCCTGTTAACGGTAAAGAGGGTCCCTGTCTCTATTTATGAATTGTTATGTATACATCACTGAATTGCCTTTGCAAATTTAATAGTGAACATAAATTATATTTAAATTGTTTGTGGTCAATTAACCGGTGACGGTGAGGACGGAAAAAAAAAGAAAATGACAGTTAAAAGGAAGGACACTTGAGATTGGATGAGAGAACAATATAAACAGTTAAAATTTTATATTAAGAGGGAGGGTAAATTTGCTTTTCTAGCTTACTTAAATCTACACTTTTCGAAGTCATTAAAACGAAATTATTTATATTTGCACTATAAAAGTCTAAAACCTTCTTTTCTATTGTCATTGATGTTCCGAATTGGATCATAAATTTATTTAAACCATTTTAGTATTTACAATTTTTTACCACTATTTGGTGGCAGGATGACCTTAGCTCGAATTTCCGGAATTACCTACACGAGTTAATTTAAATATAAAGTCTGATATAGTTATGGATGGGTAATGCTTGATACTTATAAAGCTATATGTAGTTACTAATTAGAACTCGGCCCTTGTTTCAATCAATCTGAGTATTTGATACGGATTATTTGTATAGGTTATGAAGTTATATCATGAAGTTAAACTAAAGAAATCTGAAACACTTCGATCTTTCTCAGTAAATCTAATCCCCACAATGAGTGACTAGAATAATTTTATATTTAATGTTTTGAAAATTTTATAAAATTAATTTAATTTGAAGTAAAATCGAACTTTTGATCTAAATAAGTGAACTGTATGATTATATTTGGGAGGTTCTATCATTCGACCATAGATCATGTGCTCAATTGACCGGTTTGGACCCTCAGCTAGTAGCAGAAGAAAAAGAAACTAAAATAAAAAATAATAAAAGACACGACTTCGTTGTTGCTCCAAAAACTCTCCAAAATTAAATGAAATTGAATTCATCCTTTATTCATAATATCTTTATAACAAAATTATTTTATGTACACCTAACTATATGAAAAATGGAGGATTGGTTCAATCGCTTTAATAATCGTTAAATAAAATTTTAAAATAAAAGAGTTCGTTTTTATGGATTTCATAATCAAGGAGGTATCTTCACATATTCAATCATAAATAATTTATGTCATAACTATACATACAGTATATGTATACAAAAAATTCACAAGTTCAGGTTTAAAAATATCAATTTGGGCAGACGCATTTCAGTCACTGTCGATTCCAGACAACGACTTCGTTTCCTTTGAATAGGCTCAATAAAACTTTCATCGCTGGAAATATCAACGGTACTTAATGAAGAGGTCAACATTGTTAAGCTATGTGGTTTATCATTTTCGTGTGGTTTGATTACAAATTAGTTATTAAGGCCAAGCAAGCATTTAAGTTCTGGTGGAACTCTATAGCATGTTCAGCATTGTGATCTTTTTAAAAAAAATGATTGCCTAATTTGTTGGCATATTGAATGCATTCGAAGATGTTCTCTACGTTTAGAAATACTATAATAAATGCCACCTCTAGAATTTCCTCCTCACTAAGGATTCTATCTGTTGTCAATCTTACAATCTCCTCTACTCCAAATCAGTTAAATCTTCACCCCCAATTAAATGTGTTATATTGGCGATGTCTGTGTGTATTTCAGCCGGATTTGACGATGCCTGATTTTCATTTTTTACGTATACCAGCCAAAGTGTGCATGCATTCATCGTTGATTATCTCACTTCAGAAAACGCCATAGTACTATGCTTTATACAGGGTGGGTCATCTGTTAGTCCTTTTTTCATTTGTAAATAAAACACACATTTTGGGATGAAAAGTCAAAAATTTTTATTGATAAGGAAATGTAGTTCTATGCCATTTATGTATGAAAAACAATATCCACAGACCTGAATCCGAACATCAAAACTTTCGATAACTTTTTCCAAAACAAGCGGATCAATGACCTCAATTTCAGCTCGAATGTTGTTTTTAAGATGTTGAATTGTTTGTGGATGATTAGCATACACCTTACCTTTCAAATATCCCCCCAAAAAATAATCACTTGGTGATCAAGGAACTTCACAATTTCTTAAAATTACGCGATCAGCAAATTTTGTTGACAATAAATGGATTGCTATGTCGCTCTGTCTTGTTGAAACCGAAGGTCATTGACATGCAATTCATTCAATTTTGACCACAAAAAATCAGTTAACATGTTGAAATAACGTTTCCCATTCAGAAAAACGGCCCAATGATGCCACCAGCCCATAAACCACACCAAACAGTGACCCTTGGTGGATGAACTTCTGCTTCGTGAACATATAAGGATTCTCCGCTAAATATGAATATTGATGAAAAACCAGCATTTCGTTCAAGCATCCAATTAACAAAACGACGACGATTTAAATGGTCTGGTGGCTTCAATTTTTGAGTTAGTTGAATTGGTTGCAAATGAAGATCAACATGCAAAATGCGTCGTAATGTGGTTCGTGAAATGTTTAGTTCTTGTAAACCATGCCTGGTTGATGTGCTTGGTTCATTACGATCACTTTCACTAACAGCTTCCACTGCATCAGGAGTATGAGCTGGATGAACATGTTGATACGGTCTACGACCTTCCACTGAACCAGTTTCTTCAAAACGATCAATTATTTTGCTAATTGCTCAGTAGAACGCCCATGTCGACCAAAACTCTCAGCGTTGTTGTGTTGTTAGCGACTCCATGATGATAAATGGCATATTTTTGACTTTTCATATGTCAAAGAATTTTTTAGAACAGATAACATTAAGTACTAAAATTCATCGATTGAAAAAAGAACCAACAGATGCCCCACCCTATACATTCGATTATGCTGAATTTATTCCATGTATTGGTTAATGTAAGCGGCGTATCATTCATTATCCATTGCATCTAGAAAATGCTGAAATGTACGTTTAACGTAGTAGGACCCAAAAAATCCCAGATCAAGTAGTTATATTAAGCAGGTTGTATTGGGTGGTAAAAATACAACTTTGGCATTTGGCCCGTTAGCCTTTTATTCTTCAAATATTTTTTTTGCTTCAGGAATAAACAAATTATGGAACCATTGCGTGTAAACATTCCTGCTCTCATCCACGCCCTTTTATTAAATTTTCTATGCACTGGCATTTGGAATCGTCTCGACTTGAGGCGATCTGCTACTCTCTATGTTCGACTTGTGATGGTTTCGTTAGGCTGGAGTAGCTCATAGTAGATCACTCTTGCCATGAATATTCAGTTTGATGGTTAACGTTGAAGCATTACTGAGCTTATCTCAAGTTTTTCTGCACTTTGGGTTGTCCTAGTAGATCCACCTTTTGCACCCCATCACGATTCGATGCTAAAATTCTTTCCGATTTTGGAGCTGTTGTTCGCACGTGAAAAAAACGTCTTTTGGCTTGTGTTCAGACTAAACCCAATTTCTTTGTTTTTGCACATTACCCATGGTCTTGAGACGGCTTTGAATCGCTTGTTGAGTCACTCGCAACATTTCAGCGAGCTCCTCTTGAGTTTGACGCCTTCCACTCAGCGCCTTCAAACTTTACTGGTTTCCCTTCACGTTCTTTTTCACTGGTGTCAAAATCACCACTTTTATAACGCCAGAACCAGTTCTCACATGTTTTATTGATGGAGCATATTGCATACATAGCAATCAATGTCCGTCAACTGCATTTTTTTTCAAATTAAAAAATAAATGCAATGCTATCAGCAAATTGTGTTTTGTTGGCAGAAAGGTTGACATGGTTAGATCACAAACAATATGTTGTTTACACTTCAGCAAACTGACACATACTGATTTTTAGAGGGAAATTATGACGCTTTAACTCAAAACTTCTTTGTTTAAGCATAACTGATTCAAAATCTATTAATGTTTCTGAAGTATGGAAGCAATTTCCAATTCAGCACGCTATCGAAATCATATCCTTATTACCAAAAGGCCTGAAAATTAATTACAACATTAAATGCATGTTGGAAAAATTATGGCCATCAGTTGAACTAGAAAACGCGCATGACTCAGCAAAAAATTAAATTGGTTCGATATTAGAATTTTCTAGATCAGTCAGAAGAGAAGGTTTTATGGATATGGCTAATGAGGGCTTTTACGATTTATTAGTGGAAGAAGAATATATTGAAGCAGATTTGGTAGAAATGGTATCCCAAACCCAAGTAAATCAAATTGATTCTAGCTCTGATGAAGAAGTAATCATTTTTTTTTTAAATTTTAAACTTAGCAGTGAAGATTATGACTTAGGGAAGATGATGTCATTCAACCAAATAAACGCCCTTGTTTAATTGTATTGAGCAGCGATGATGAAGAAAATTATTAAACAGTACTTATATAAGTTGAAATGTGTTAAAGGAGGGTTACCAGTACTTCTTTCTCTTCACTCTTTTGTCGGTATAGATTTATTAAAATAACGTATTTGCGGTTTTAACCTAAACATAAATATAAAAAAATATTAATTTAAAATTGACATAAAATAACAGCACATTTTTATTATTGAGTTCGCCATAGGTTGCCGGCTTATTATTCTCGCGGTCTAATTTTGGTACTAGTGATGAGTAATCCTCCTAAAAATATTATCCTCTCATCTGAGCCATGCTTTCATATCATCCATACTATTCGAGTTATTTCATGTACTTAAATTATCCACATATACCTGAACGTTATGGTAAGCGGTAGGATTAGTTTTCGAAATCTCTCATATTTAAACGGTAAGATTTCAATAATCTTGTCGTTTCAATGGGTGTATTCAGTCCATGTAGACCTCACTAAAAATAGTAGGCCTCGCACATCTTATGGGCTGGATGCAAAATATCTCACTAAAACAATATCTATACATTGTTCTCAATGTTTAGTGAGATCAAAATCTTGTGTCGACTTTTGAGTAGATATTTTTTGGTTTGAACCTGTACTTTATTTGATAATTTAGTTTGTTCTATTTTCATTTATTTTTATTGTTTTTATCATATTTACTTAATTATTACAATAAAGTAATTATATTAGACATAAACCCAAAATAACACGAAAGTATTACATCTAGCCGCTTTCCACCCAGAGATTTACAATTGAGACATTTCAAATGTAGGCTGGATATACCCAATATCAATCCTAAGCAGATTGAATACGCGGTATGAAACATAACTAAAGTAGATGTCTCCGATGGTTGTTGCGGTATTGGACTGTCAAAATATTACAAATTTTCGGTACTAATTTAAATCGAATAAACTATTGAAAATGTAAAATAATTTAATTAGTTTTACATAAACGAAAAATGTGAATTTTAATCAAAAATGATTCTTGCTTTTTGATTCTTGAAATTACATTCTTGCTTGAACGCCAACATTTTGTAATTGGTGATTTATCTAATATTTTAAAGATATTTTGATAATAAGTGTTTTATAATTTTAGAACTTTCATTAATAATTAATAAATTACTCACTTCTTGACAAATTTTGGACGTTTAAGATTTTAAAATGAATTAATTTTTAAATTAAACATCACTCGCCATGTAAATTTGACTGTATTGATATTTCAATAACGCAACAACCAACAGCGCCACTCTTTTAGTACTTTTTTCAATATCGCCTATTATTTTCAATTATTGCTGTTATCGTTAAAAGTGTGTATGTACAATCCTTATATAAAGTAACACAAAATTCTTGTCGCTATTCAGATTAGTTACCAATTTTAAACTAGAACCTCACAAATTCTCTACCAACATACATTTGCATTATATGTAGATATTTTATTAACGATATGATATCGAATTTAACTAAAACATATAAAATGAATTAAATTTTTTAATTTCAATCTACAATTTATTTAAATTTTCAAACTAAATGTAAATAATAATAATTTTGTTGCGTGCTGCAATGACATCATCACACCTACAATAATTTAAGAAATAATAAATCATGGTTGTCACTCGTAATAATATTTTTCACTTGTACACAACTTTTCAAGTGCGTTCGTTCTAATTTATCGTTCAAGACGGTTATTTTTAGTTGTATTTAAATGATTTTAGTTTAATTAAATGGTGAGCTAATTTTGTATTATTTGTCGGGATGAAGACGATGCTAATACCTAAACCTCAAACTTGAACAGACTATAAACATTTTTCCACCGATTGCATTTGCTTGCGTAATTTTAACGAGTTTTTGTGATCGTTTCGAAAATGTCATTTGGGTGTAAATACCTTTCTAAACACTATATGCATAAACGAGTATATAATTATCGATTGATTGTGTGGTTATAACAAATCGCATCGTCTTGATTTGTTTTCGTACATATGTATAAAGTGAATGCGGCTTTTGCATATATTCATATAATATGCCCAGAAAATTCTCTTAATTATCCAATAAATTACAGAGATATATATGATTTATGTACAGTATCGTCTTGATTATTAATAAGCGTGTTGAATACTGATGCTTTTTATTTTTAAAATGCTGAGTGAAATTTTTTGATTAAGGAAATTGTTCAATCGGAAAACAAGTATCAATATTTATGGTTTATGTAAAGAGCTCAATATTTGACCGCATATAACCGAAATGCGCGCTCATGGCGCCTAACATCGATACATGCAAAATTTATGTTAATTAGATAAAGCAAACAACTTTATCGCATAATTCAGATATAAATTATAAAACTACTTTCCATGGTAATGACCATCAAATATATCGAAATTTCATATCAATATAATACTAACATAACACGAATAATTTTGCGTTGCTCTCGCATCCAAACCCAATCATACTGAACAAAAACCGTATTCAAATGCATTATAAAAAAAAATATATATAAATTAAATTAAATCATCACTTTCACTTACATTGGCTTGTTAATTTTGTAAATTTACAGTTGAGTGCGCACCACATAGTAATTAAAGTGCCTTTTATCATTTATCGCAAGTTTTAAATTGTTAATCTGGTTTCGTGGGTTTTGTGCTAAATATGACACGTTAAAAAATATTACATATATTTGTCTGTTATTTTTGAAGTGTCTTTCATAATCGCTTGTACACGAGATAAAAGAGTTACATTTTAATTACCGGTATATTAAGTAAAAGTTCATAAAATCAAGCTTTCTATACCGTTTTTATAACGATTAGCATAAATCACAATTCGAAATGAGTTTTTTTCTCACGCTATGACGTATAGTTTGGAAGTTGGATATTTTACCGGTGAATGGTGATCTCCTCATTTTATTTATTGATTTTTATTATATTGTCCCTCGATTTTGCTATGCTAATTATGTTTGTAACATGTACATAATAAATGTAAATTATAATTGTGCGCGAGGTTTATTAGATAATGCACACTGCGGTAATTATACTTGATAAATGCACTAGAAATTATTTCATGCTGTTGGTATCTTATAGGTGCTTATAAGAAAGCTATTAATAAACCTGCATTAACTGTTTTATTTTGTTATTGAACTTTATTTATAATGAAATGTGATTAGCATTGATTTCACGATTCGTTATCAGGCAATGACTTATTTGAGTGAAAGTGAATTTTTTCGAGTTATTTACTCGATTTGTAACTTGGTATATTAATATTTACAGATATTAATATTTTAATATTAATATTGGAGTTTCAAAAGTTAGGTGTTCCAGTCACTTACACCTGATATCTATTTCGTTTTTTGTGGCCATACGTGTTAACGCGAACATATCTTATCCGATTTTCATGAAACGTAGATGCGCCAACCAACATATGTTAAAATTGTGGTTCTATTTAACATACATCAACATAAAATAAAATTAATGTTTTAATGTTTAGCTACGCTCCTTTAAAAATTGGCCTCAATAAGGTTTCGATGATTATTTTTTAGCTTCGTATAAATAAAGTCTCTTGAATTCTACAGTCAGCTTCCAGATCTAGACATAATGGCGTGCTGGTAGTAGGTTTAACGTTTCGTTGGATTTTGGAACTTATTTTGGTGTTGTCCTATGCCGCCTCAACTAAAGTGTGCCAGACAACTCGGTCCGTATAACAAGAGGCCACCGAAATTGTTCAACGTCATTCATCCATCAAATATTTCTTTCCCACGAGGTGCTCTCTACATTGGTTCCGACTCCAGAATCTGTCTTATGGTACGATTTTCGAAACGGAGAAAGGGTTCTATGACATCTAAATTTTGTATATTTAATTGTTTCAGTTATATCAATGCTATTCAGATCATTCAGTACTAGATTGGTAATCTGTGATGTATAAGTCCACATAAAATTAATTTTACTGGCTTACATCGATCCCCAATATTTAAACTCATCCGATTTTTCTTATCTTAGTTACCTTCTCGCCATACCTAGTCAAGTTTTTGATCTTCGCTTTGTTGATTTGAAAGCCAGATTGTTCGGCTGTTGTTTCTAACGGCAGCAGAACTTCTTTTAGAAGCACGATTCATATTCAAACGATAGGGTGAATATAATTTTAGCTATTGTCCGCACTCGAGTTGTGATTTCGAAAGTCTCAGACTCTTTGCTTTCGATTTGCACCTTGCTTCTACACCCATCCGTTAGTAAATTACGGTTACCAATATTAAAAAAACAAAAAAATGTAGCAACACACTTTATAATTATTATTCTCTATGATTCTATCATACGCCTGTTTAAAATCATGAATAGAAAATGTACAGGGAATCAAATGACCTTTTCGTAGCACTATTCTAACACAATTTTCAGAGAAATTTAATCGGTGACCTTTCTGGGCGAAAACCACTGTTGGAATCTTGCAACTAGGTTGGTCAGAACAGATGATAAATCTATTCCGCATTTCTACATTGATATCGGATGGATGCAAAAAATGTTGGTTACGTACGTGTAGATGTATTTTACCTACATTTTTACCGCCAAAGCATTTGTAATCGCAATTTTATTACGATCCATTGTTCTGCCACACGATGGGATATGATTGACTATCCAAGGTTTCTGATGTGTTAGCTTGGAACTTGGCCAAGTAACTTGATTCTTTAATGATTCAGTCTCATTCTAACGAAAGATTCGTTGAATTTGTTCAATTAAAGGAAAATGGTTTGATTCGATATTGTCATCGCTATTGGTCTTAATATCTTTGATGTTAGATGATCGATTGATCGATTTGATTGACCTTATAGCTCCATCGTTCGACTTCCACGTGTCTTTATGGATTCGATTATGTGGAAATATACTGGATACCATTAAATTATATTGCAGAGCGGCGATTCCTACCTTGCTGTTGTCTAATGCAAGATGACGGGTGTCTGGACTGATAGTTCACGATAAATACTGTCTGCGTTAGCCGCAGTGGTCGTAGAAAGTGTTTTTGCATGTTCAGGGTTCACCTTTAGAAGAGGCAAGTATGTTCACAAATGAAATGTTGAAGCGAACGTGTGCGCAATCTGAGTGCGCAGATTCGGTTTTTTATGGGTTTCGGAAATCAACTGCCGTACCTAGTGAGGTTGTTGCAGAGAATACCATAAATTCGTGGCGACTATGGTCGGCGATGTTGTACCGAAAAAGTCTGGTCTAAATTGTAAATTGTGGTACAACGAGATCGTGCTAGTACTGAGATTCTTGATCGATGGAGGCTCTTCAGGCGAGTTTAAACTTAATATTCCCTTGTCCCAAATTTAAAAGGTTGGCTTTATTTCATGTCTTAGGTCGTTGTTGTAGTCTTAGTAGAAGGCCATTGTTATACAGTAGTTATTGGTGGCCGCCGCGAAGAGGCAGTTTGAATACTTACTGAAGTTGTATACAGAAATAACATATAAGGTGAGTCCTGTCTCTGTCTGCTCTTTCCCTGATCACGAAATATCAACTAACCTACAACAATTTTTTTCCAATCGGAATTTACTACACAAATTTCTATAAAGCTTTACTCATCGGTGACAAACATGGGAATACGGGTCAACGGGTTATGTTGATAAATAGACAATATTGATATTAAGATTAAGAATTATTCTCTAAGCTACCTTTTTATACTTATAGTTTCAGCTAGCCGTTTGGTCGACAGGTTCAATTGTGTCTCCATGACTTAAAATAATATGGACATTTCATATTAAAAATGGACATTTTATATTAATTCAAAAATTCGTGAAGTGTTTTATTTTCCTCGATCATACCAAACACTCCTTCTCGTGTATTTAACTCGCCGTTCAATAAGTTTCGAGGCTAACTACTAAAAAAATAGTTTTTTTTTTCGTAAAATTTGATTTTATTCATAATCATAAACATAGTTTCCTTTAAGAGTGATACATTCGTGGGAACGCTTTTTTAACATTTCGATGCCTTGTTTGAAGAGCAAGCCCTCTTTTGTTCCTTTGAACTCCTTGTTCAGCTTCGATTTTTTCCTACTTAATGTTGTTTACAGCATTTTCTATTTGATAACCATTTTGCTTAAGATCCTCAAAAATTTCCTCTTTTACACAGGTTGGGTGATGACCTCTAGCCATAACTTTGATTGAACGATCATTCTTATGATCAAAGCTCTATAGGTTTCAGAGTCTGCAACATTAATTTATCTAGACGCCATTATTTAGAGGTACGAGTTTATACTCGGCTAATCGATCGTAATCGATTTCATAATCGATTGTATAGTGGAGAAATTTGATATTCCAATGAGTTTTATTGATGGAGGTGATATTTCTTTAAGTTTAGCTGGTTGTTGTTCTAGGGCTAGTTGTTTCTTGATGATTAACTAATTTCTAGGAACCTCTTTTGAAGCTGCTGGTACAGTTTCTGTCATTATGAGTGAGTGTTGAGCTTTATTTTTTTTACTTAGCCTTTTAATCCGGTTTAGTCCCAAGTATTGCACTTGTATAAACTAATTTTTTCAGTTCTTCATTCTCTTTCTTTAAATTTGTAAATTCTTCTTTCAATTTAGTTATAAATTCCTTTATTTCTTTTAATTGTGTACGGAGTTCGGCGTTTTTCTTTTCGTACAGAAAGTTATTTTCAGTTAAAGATCATGGTGATCTTGATAATTTGGGGCTTCGCTCAAATGAGTTAAACAATTATTAGCCCACCCCATAATCTATTGAGCCAGCCGCCGAAGAGTGTGGCTTTGGCGCTGCTGTACTACTTGGGGCATTACATTCCGTATTTGTTGTACTCATTTCTTGTTTGGCATTTGGTCCACGGTTGCACTTTGCTTCTATATATAGTATTATAGCTTCTATATAAAAGAAATAAATTTTTCTAATAAAAAATAATAAACAAATAAAAAATTGTGTCTGTTCGTGACTCACATCGCAATGCTTACTATACATGCACAAAAAATACAATCAAGAAAATTGACAAGTAAAACAAGAAAATAAAGCAAGCTCGTGACGAGACTTTTCGTTAGGCGCCTGATGACTTAAACCTTAACACGGCTTTGAAATGAAAAGTCACTAATTTAGCCACAAAATCGGTATGAGGGCCTGAACTTCACACAAAAGGCGCGAGAAGCGAGCTTTCAGTTGTTCACCATAAAGTATTACCTATTGACCTAATTCTTTCTTTAGCACGAACTTAGATGTATAATTGAGGGATTAATACAAGATTATCCAAATAAAATGTTTAGTTTGTCTATGGTTAGGCTTCAAAGTTTTTCGTTTTTTTGAAATGCACAAATCAATTTTTTCAATATTTTCTATCTAAATAGAGAAACATAACATCGAGGGATTAATAATTAGTCTTTAAATACCGTAGAAAATGTAAAATTTAGTGTAAAAATGTTAAAAATTGAAAAATTATGTCAAACGATAAGTTTATTTGGTTTTACGCCGCAATGACGATCATTTTTGGAAAATTTACTGTCACTAGATGGCAAATTACGAAATAAAACGTGTGCCCAAGATATGTGGTTACTAATTTTTTATAATATACAATGTTTAGATCAGCAATAATGAAAAATAATAAATTTATTAATTAATTTTACACGTATAAACAATATAAGAAAAGTTTAGTAAGCAAATAATACGAAATTATGGTACTCAAACTAATTAAAGAAACGAACCAACATACATACATTTAGGGGCATTTAAATATCTACCAGGAAAAAGTTTGTTTTTCTTATTTTGGTAATCAAAACACATTTCCTTTGATTAAAAATTGATTTATTCTATGATATTAGAAAAGTACATAAATACAAAATTAAATCTTTTATTTTATAACCCTAAACACATAAACATATTTTATTAGTGTGTGTATAAAACAATAAAATTTAAATTTAAATTTAAATTTTATTTAGAATTTGCTTTATTTAAATATTATAAAAATCACCATAAAATATTCTCGCCCTACTTCTTCTATCAAGGGGTAGATTATCGACTTAGGGCAAATGACGCCAAACGTCTTTTATATTTTTATTTGAAGATATTTAAAGGCCTTTTCAATTTGACTTGTCGTAACCGTGATATTTTGTTGTTGTTTTAATCGTATACATTTATAAATTCGAGACACAACTCGTAATGTTTATTATTTTTTGTTTTTCATAGCCTCCGTATGTATGGTCGAAAATAAAAGCGAGAAAAAGTGTCTACTCGCATAGTACAAAACTACTTCTTCTCGCTTTTACCTAAAATTCAATCATAAAATGCGGCAATATCCCAGTCCAGACACACATCATTAATATGCCTTCAAATTTAAATGGACATTATAAAGCATCATCTGTGTTTCAATAGCACAACTAAATAACATAATAGAGCATATTTTGCAGATAATTTTTAAAGTTAACTTTGTTTGATTTTTTATGGGTGTTCTGATTAATCCAACGGAAAGAATGCGGCTAACACAATCAAGTACCAAGTTTACCAAAACAAAGTTTTATGTACATAAGCTTTAAATAATGCATGCAATATCCAGGATGTATACCTCATCTGCTGTTAGACGTAAATAATGCGCATATGTACTATGTCTACTATCATCCAATGGCGCTGCCACCGTTAGGCGGGGACCACTTTGGGTGGGTTTAAGCTCCCAGCAAAAACTACAATGGTATTCAAGTAGCTCCTAAGTAATGTAGTATTAAAGCAAACCACTCGTCTCAGAAATAACACAAGATTTTCAAACCAATATGGAACTAAACCAAAACTATACTTTCACTTTATATTGAAAAAAGTGCGCAATCAACCCATCAAATTTCTTACAAACGGCTCTCGTAAAGTTATTTGATATAATACGAGTAGTTGATAAAATGAATTAATTTAGTTTAATTCAATTTTCGTTTGACGAGTCAGCAGACCAAAAGCTTTTCCAAAACATTTTTTATATATTTTTTTTTGGTATTGATTTGATTGTCATGGTACGCGGAGGAGCTGAATTATAACGATTTACGATTTTTTTTTATTTTGTGCTGCTGCCTCTCATGCGTTTACGGTCAATTAAATTTGTATTCGGATGGTTTTGTTTGTTTTATAATTAAATGATTGATTCGAAATGGATTAGATTTGATGTATACGTATGGATATAAATTTATGTATATAGAGAGGCAGCGAGCAAAAAAAAAAAGCTTGTGCTGGTTGATTGATTTATTCAATGAGAAAATATTTGTATGTTCATGCTTTTAGATGATGGAAAATTAACATCAAGTACATTTGCTTATTCGTTTCGTGCAGAAGGAGTGTATAGCGATGTAATTTTGCGCTAATTTGATTTATTTAAAATCCCGTGTAGCTAATCAGGATATTTAGACAAAATTGGTATTTCTGTTTTTCCGTTGAATGATCAAAGAGTATTGGTACTTATTTCATTTAATAAGTATTTGATTTGGAAGTAAGCGGGTACAAAACATCACACCTAATAATATAGTAGAAATGCTGCTAAATTTTATAACAATAATAAAATATTATATAGTAGAAAGTAGATCAGTATGGTAAATCTACTTACTACGTACACTCGTATATTTGATAATTACATAAAACATCGAAACTCCATAAAATTGCATGCATATACACATTTATTTCCGATTATGCAATTTCCGCAAATACAAAGATTTTACTTTTCGTAAATTTCACTCTCTATAAACTAAACATCGTCATATTTGTATATGATGTCTTAAGATCTTAGTGTAAATTACTTCAATAAATATTTGTAATTGCTCAATGCTATAGTAAACAGTTTTTATGTACATTACATATGTGCATATATTAAACGACCAAATGCCACACTTGTAGAGATACGTCATTTAGGTGTATTCATTTTGTGGTGCTGGTTCATCGATTGAGCCGAATGGAACCAGGAATGCATTGTTAAACCAAAATCAATTTTGTTTCCCTAAGCAACCTTTGAAGAAGTACCTAATTTCCGGTCCCATTAAATATAATATTCACTACTTTGTGTTAAGGAACGGGAGCATATCCCTAAGCTAGAAGAGGAGAAATATATCTTACACCATACCTAGAGGAAACATACTATTGATTGTGATTTTCTTATAACACAATAATTGGGCAGCTTCCTAAATGCTTTCTTGAGTTACAAACGATAATAAATTTATTACTATCCGAATAACTTTCGGGGTTGGAATCAATACGGGGAAAGCGTCATAAAATCAGTATCGTAGTAGTCGATGATACTGATGATACGTACTACTGCTTCATGATTCTTGATATTTATCTTAAGCAGAATAGAAATGGTCCAATGGACTGGAATTATTGAGGATACGAGAGATTGATCAAACCTCACTGAAGCAGCCAAATCCCTTAATGAGATGTAGTGCCACTTTTACTCTAATATTTATTAATCGATAATTTTATAATTAATTTTGTGACTAAAAAAACAAATACCACATTAATTGAGCTGACCACATTGCAAATTAAGCTGAGCTTTAACTAAATTATTTTGTTTATAGGCCCTAGAAATTTTAATTGTAAGAGTTAATTTAGTTAAAACTCAGTTTAATTCGCTTGGTATACACCGCAACTTCTACTATCGCAGCTTTGTATTTAGCACATTAAGCTGACCTTTAACTAAATTATTTGGTTTTTTAATTATTTAACAGTTTAAGTGTAAAAGTTAATTTAGTTAAAGCTCAGCTTAATTTGCTAGGTACACTGCGAACTTAATTTAACCTTCTATCGCGAGTTGGTCTTTAGTGAGTTGAGCTTTCACATACAATTTTGTATAAGACTTAAAATGTTAAGTGTAAAAGTTATTTTAGTGCAAGCTAGATACAATACGAACTTAATAATAAATTTTTTATGATCTAAATGAGTCGATACATCTAATTTTTACTAGTAATAATAGTAACTTAACTGTAAGCCCCCGAATTTTGTTATTATATTTTCATTAATCCGGAACCTCACTACAGGACACAGGTTTTAAGATCTTCAGATTTCGTATTTCATTGCGACATAAAATTTAGTTTACTGTTGATTTGCTACAGGCTGCGCTCATAAGTAAGTACCAAGCTTTGTACATTTTGATCGTTTACGTGAGAAATGAAGAAGAAAAATTCAAAACACGTGGTTTCGATTCTGTCACTACAATCAAAATGGCTTTGGTAATATATAGACTAGAGATTTACTGCATATATTGGCCTGTGTGGTCTTAGGTATTCAAACACGCCTTGCATGAAGAAAGGTCAAAGCTCAGACCAATTTCCAAAATGATTCAATGATGTCCCCTTTCTAAATATCAATTTTTATCCATCGTATAGACGTCGCACTGATGAACAGGATTTGGTCAGAGGTGAACGCGTAGATAATTGATTCGTCGTTCCATACAACCTTTACTTAATGCTGAAGTTACCATATCTTCAAACGGTCAGCTGACACTACGTATAAATTAAATTTCCAACTTTATCTAGTGCCGTTATGTGAGCGCTTCTGGAGCAAACTGGCGTTTAAGAGAATAAAAAATGCACGATCGCTCACATCCTGTCATAAGGTTCCCAGTTCACCTACCAAATTAGCAACAAACTGTCTCCGAGGCTGATCACAAGGAAGAGGCATTGCTCGCAGCTCAAACGAACAAAACTAAATTGGAGTCACGGTATGAATTAAACACAACTGATGAAGATGCTCGACAATATCTCTACACGAACATTCCATATATTTATGTTTATTTGCGGGGTAGAAGGAATAATCAAGAAAGAGGCGAAGGAAAAATTGTTATCAAGGAAGGGCGAGGAGAATTTCACTTATACGTAGTCTGCTTCTACATGTGCATGGAGTAATCAACTAATAATCATTACGAACAGTAAATGAAGTAGTTTACCAAAATTTCAATTTCGAAATGTTCTCCTATATATGCCTATTTTGTCCACACCTGGTCAGCCTCTCAAACTTTGGTAAGATATTATTTGGAAAATTTAACACTTGACTATATGCTTTCGTACGATGAAGCAACATCAATCAACAAGGCACTTCATGACATAAATTTCATTTTCAATCAACATAGAATGTCGTGTTCAACTGTTGGATTGCCAAAGAAGCAAGATAATCCTCTGGAAGAAGAAATCTATGATGATCAAGCCGAAGAAGCTCGACATGCAGATGAACAAATCGAAAAGCTCAATGAGGCTCTAACCAACGCATTTATCCAATTAATGGCCAACACTCACGGCCTACTTCAGAAGAAAAACAAATTTTACCATTCGCAACAACGGGAATTGCTGCCATATTACTGAAAGAAAACGCATTGTCCATAGCTTATTCAAATTACCCGTGCCTGTGCTCGATTCATCTGTTTCTTCAATGCGTACTTACCAGAAGCAAAGGTCTTACGGGAATTTGCTTCGTGAAGAGATGGAAACTGACATCCCGTGTGACAACTTTCGTCAGACATTGCCGGTAGTGCCAAGAGGAACAAGCTCAGAAATCATCGAGTGTTGTAATAAATCTAGGCCATTGTGAAGACTCTTCGATCAATTGACCTTTATCATCTATATGCGTAGTGAAGGACAAGCGTTGCACCAACAAATGCACAAACGCCTATATTTTCTTATTTATTTATTTAAATAATACAATCTTGTCACGTGATAACTTATTACTAATGACGATAACGCACTACAAGCAATCAATATTCTGCTCCCAATAACGAGCGGCGGCTCAGTTCTTGTGTTATATCAAGAAGTTGTATTGCTTCACTGTAGTGCCTCACTTCATCGATCCATTTAACATTTAGGTCGTTGTGTATTTCCTCGTTAGTTACGTAGCATTAAGCATTCGTTATTGCACGTAGAAATTTGTTTTGGCAACGTTGAATAATTAAACGATTTGATTGTTTAGTACAGTCCCAGAGTTGGTTCCATACGCCCAAATTGGTTTAATTATCGTTTCGTAGATGAAGTGTTTACGGTACAGGCTAAGCTTAAAATGTTTTCCTATTAGCCAGTATCGCGTTGTTTTATTTTAATTTGCTCTGCTTTAATTTTTGTCTAACGTGGTATTTCCAGTTCCATCTTGAATCGAGATGCAATCCGAGATATTTAACAGAATCAGCTTGGGGTATACCCCATTAAGAAATGTATGGAAGTTGATGTTTGTTTGTCGCAACGAGTATATCACATGGACTGATTTCAGCTCGGTAAGCTTTATTTTTTAATCCCTGGTCCATTGGCCGCGTTTATCGAGTGCTTGCTGTAAGTACTCAACTGCTTGATTCTGCGAATCGCTTGATGCGAATACCGCGGTATCATCAGCAAAAGTTTCGATGAAGGTTGTTTCCGTTGTCGGTATTACGGAAGTATAAAGTAGATATAGGAGAGGCCCTTCATGTCACGCTCTATCGAAAGCCTGTGACACATCTAGAAATACGACAGGGCAATATTTCTTCTCTTCAACTACTTGTTCTATCTTTGCACTCACGCGATGAACTTGATCAATTGTCGAATGTTTATTCCTGAATCTAAACTGAAAGTCAGGTATAATGATCATTGGTTTTAGTCGTTTCAAAAACAACTTCTCAAACAACACAGGCACATATGTAAGTCGAAAGCACGCATTATATACTCGTATATATGTTAACATAGTAACTGCCCTCTTTGATAACTTCTTAACAGCCTTGCCGAAATCTCGTCAATTCCGCAGGTAACTTTTTGGGATTCAAATTCATGTATATTTCTTATGCAATTTCTAGTGGGGTGATACTTCTGATGTTTGATGGAGATCTATAGACTGGTTTAGGATCAAACCTAGATTGTATGTCGTGTGATTGAAATATTGATGCCAGATGTTGTGCACACACTGCTTTTTCTTCGTTACGTCACTTGGATCGTGGCACTTGGATTATAGTCTCTTGTATCTTTTAGTAGCTTTCCATAAAGAGAATAATTTTTGTCAGCTTCAACACCCAGTTTTTTAAACAATTTTCAGTATAAGCTTCTTTGTGTTCTTTAAGTAATCGGTTATCTCTATTAGTTACCCGATTAAATTCTCTTTTGTCAATAATGTTTCTGATTCAATGCCATATACGTCTTTTCCTACACCTTTCTTTTATCAGTTCCCGAACCTCCTGGGGGTAGTGGATCTCTAGTAGAACTTTCTCACCTAATAAGGTAGTTGCCTCTTTAGCTGCTTCATGCCTAGTGTTAATAAAATATGAAGCTTGTAATTCAAGTAACTTGTTTAGTTTTAAGACTAACTTTTAACTCAATTAGATTGGCCAGTTTCTCTTTGGGTTGTCTCTTCCTATAATAAACCTTGGCCTAAGTTTATCAAAAATATTGACATATTGGTATTTCAGTAGATCGCTCCTAAACTTAGTTCAGCACCACCATGGTTAATCGTTATTACGGTAGCTTGCATAAACGGCTCCTATTTTCTTCTTGTTTTATGTAGGATATTTTATTTGATTAAGATTGCTGTCCCTCCTCGAGCACGACCACTGGGATGCATTGTCTAATAGGCCCTATATCCCGTAATTTTGTTAAAGTTTTTAGTGTTAATGTTATTAGTTCTTAGAAATATTTACATCTAGTTCTTGGTCTCTTAATGCAAGAGTTAGCATTCCAGGCTATTATAAGTAGAAACGTTACAGTCATTTACTTTTTATGTTTTAGCGGTCAGTTTTCCTACCCTGTTAGTAAGCCGGTTGAAGTTATGCCTTATTTCTGCCTGAAATTCGGTGTGCATTTTCATTATATTATACTAATGGTTGGCTCGTTGAGTACAGGTTTCTGCCTGCTTTCTTGATTTGGATTGTTATTTGAGGTTTTGGTCACCTTGTTGGTTTGGCTTTTGCAGTAGGCGCTGTACTACTGTTGTTTTTCTCGGAGTTGAGCATTTAACGTTTTCTGATACACTTGGCATCCTTTATAGCTAGCCGGATAACCTTTTTCTCCGCACAGTGCGCAAGTTGGTATACCATTTCGGGCTTTTGACATTGTTTTGTTTGATGGTTCTTTGCACATTTGGCTTGCCTATTGCAGATGTTCTTCGTGTGTCCTTTAGCTGTTGGTAATTTGTATACTTATTTCCTTTTTAGGTGGTTCAATAGACACCTTGCAATCTAGCAGGTTCTTAATTTCGTATATGTCCTTATTATTTTCTTCCTGCAGCTGCAATAGACCATAAAACAATGGGAAGTGTCTAATAATTATCCCATTATCAATTGTCGACTTTTTATGAATGTTGATAATGTTGGTTACTTTATGACCATCGGCCGGCTGACAACGGTGAACCTCGTATTACGACTCTATACCATCTTTCACTTTTGTTGATAAGTATGGTATTCCATGTTCTTATCCTTGTTATTGGATTCAGTTTCTTTTGTATTCGCAAGTAGTTTTTTAATTTTACGATGTTCATTTTCAAACTGCGTTGCTATTTTGATATCTTTATTGGATATTGCCTTAAACTGAGCAGGATTCTCTGTCACTGCCAATACTTGAGTTCTGAGTATATTAAAATCTCTAACATTGCTCACATTGATTAGTGGTGGTAAGTATGGCTCCTTTTATGTTGCATGTTGTGGTTGTTTTGGTATTTTATTAGCTTGCGGTAGAGATACCCTTGGGGATGGCGTTTTGCAGAGTCTTCTCTTCTTATTTACATTTACTTTATTTTGTCTTGGTTGGACTTTCTTCTGAAGTTCCTCCTTCTACCATACCAAGACTTCTACCATTAGTAGACGTAGACTATTTCATTTGCCTCTTTAGTGTTTCAATTCTGTTTTGTAAGTTCATCATATTATCTTGGTATCTATTACATTGTAACTCATATTGCTCCCATTTTATCCGTAGCTCATTATTTTGACACTCGCGTGAGGCTAATTTTGTTGTGATTTCATTGCCGTCTTAACACAGACGATGTCTTTGCTTTAATATTGGAGAGCGTTTGAGATCTATTGGAGATTGGGGGATTATACTTTTATCGAAGTCGCCGGCACTGGGCATCCGAATCCCTGCACCGTAGCATTATTATTCTCCTGATTTGGGAATATCAGGACTGGATGGTATTTTGTTTCCTACATACCCTCCGGCATGCCGGTTAAAATTCCCCTATCCACCAACTGGGACGCGCCGCGATCCACTTGAACGCTTGAAATGAAACGAAAAAACATGGACACGATAGCTGGAGAAGCGCACATATACTACAGCGCTAGATTTCATCGTGAATGAAGATCCCAATGATACTCTTAATTTCATGTGTTTTTCTGAAAAATAGGTGTAAGTATCATGCTTTTGAGAAATCTCAATCCGGAGAAGGGATTATTTAATGGCACCCGATTAGTTATCGAAGAATCCGCTCGGAATTTCGTAAAGGCCAAAATAATTTCGGAATGCAATAAAGGAGCTAGTGGACAGATCCCTCGAATTAATCTGGTACGATCGGAAACTACTCTTCCATATATCTCGCGTCACTAGCAATTCCGACCTATGCAATCACCATCAGCAAGTCGCAAGGTCAGTCCTTTGATCTTTACAATTTCAGAGATCAGTGAGCCCACTATTAGGACTTTCCTTGTAAAGGATGTTTTTGTTCTGTTCTTGACGAAACGCATTCTGGACGTCCAATTTTGGGCGACTTTTTCGTGAACTGCTGGCCGTATGTCACGAATAACACGAACAATCCTGGCCTCCAAGGCATCAATTGTTGCTGGTTTATCAGCATAAACCAATGACGTCACGTAGCCTCACAGGAAATAATCGAGAGGTATCAAATCGCACGACCTTGGAGGTCAATTGACAGGTCCATTTTTTGAAATCAACTTAACGTCAAATTTTGATTTTAATAAGTTGATGGTTGTGGTCGCCGTATGACACCTAGCGCCATCCTGATGAAACCACATCTCGCCCGGATCAATGTCATCCATATTTAAAAAAAAAAAAACATTGATCATGGTGCGGTAACGATCTCCATTGACCGTAACGCGATCCCCGGCCTCATTTTTGAAGAAATAAGGTCCGATGATGCCACCAGCGTGTAAACCGCACCAAACGTTGCATTTTTCCTCTAGAGAGTATATGGTACGAAATCTATTCACAGTTCGACGGATGGCTTGCTCAGATGGACGATTAGGTGCGCCATAAAAATCACGAAGTCGTCTATAAGTTGCGCGAATCGACAACTGATTTTCAAAGTAAATTTTAATTAATTTCGTAGCGTTGTTCAAGCGTGAGTCTATTCATGATGATTTGCCAGAGTACACTGACATCTGCCAAGGTATATTTACAAATACAAAATTAATGTTTTGTTTTATTTTTTACAATTTCAAGTTCTATCAGGCTTAAAAAAACACCCGTTATAGACAATTTAAATTTTTCTATGCAAATTCCGTTCTAGGACGGGTTAATACCTCTAGTGAAAAACTGTTGAAGTTTAATCATTCCCGAGGGGACATACATTAGTGCTAAACTTAGTACCCCTCTTCCTTTTCTTGTAAGTGGAGTGGGAGGGGTGGTAACTTTGAAATTAGGAACCCCTATTTTTATTGAAGTTTCGGATTCTACAGCTTAAATACTTTGGATTTCTTTGAAACATTTTTTCGATTCATGATAGATGACGCTGTAATAACAATATTAAATTTTTCAAATAAATGATTTTTGTTTTAAAAATATCTGAATAACTGGGAAATTGTTACCTGTAGCAATGTAATGAATAAACTACTTTCAGCGTAACCCAGGAACAACGACGTGGATGTGGTAGTTTTCTGTTCCCTACGGGGGCTTGATTCACATAGTTCCCCTCGCCTCATCATCTTTTAATTAAATTAATTGCTCAAAATGAGGCCTTAACTTCAATGCACTTATCAATCCGCATTTCAAATGAATGTACACAACTGAGAAGAGTGTCAACATAATTTAACAGCGCCATCTATCATGAATCGAAAAAAAATGTTTCAAAGAAATCCTACGTACTTTAAGCCGTAGAATCCGAATATGCGATACAAAATAGGGGTTCCTATTTTAATTTCAAAGTTACCCCCTCCACTTACAAGAAGAGGAAGAGGGGTACTAAGTTTAGCACTAATGCATGTCTTTCCGGAATGATTAAATTTTGATAATGGACATTTTTTTCATAGAGTCCTTATTTTCCGAGATATTGGAAAATTTCAGCTTAAAAAAATCACCCGGTATTGAGAGTATATTTTCCTGAGCCGTTTTGCTGTCAATTTTAATTTTCAAATCCCAAGAGGATTCAATGTAAATAAACAAATAAATAAAAGCCAATGAAGAGCGTTACTTAAACTTATTTTGCTGTTATAGTGCCGAAAAGTTCGAAAACATAAGTGGTGAAGACCCGCACGAGTGTTGGCTTACGAATCTCATAAATTCATTTGAACCCAACAAAGTCTTGCCATCTGTTTTAGTTTTAATCCAGAAAATTTCCACTAAATATTTTAAGATTCCTACTTAACATTTATATGGTAGTTTATAGCTCTGTAACGTTTCATAAAATAACAAGGAATAACAATTTTGTCAAAAACTTTATACTACACATATCTCTGCACAACAACAACCCTACTAAATTATTTATTTATGTAATCAAAAAACTATATAAACATATTCTTACCTATTTGCGAAAGAATGTTACCTTTACGAGAGCAAAGACAAAATGAATAAAATCTTACAAAAAATTTATGTTTTCATTTTTAATGTCAAAGCATTAAGTTTTGCTTAATGTCGAATGGCACGGTACTCGTATGTATGCGGTAGTAAATTCGATATAAGTATGCACCAGTTAAATTGTCGTAATGACTTGAATTAAAAATGCATAACAAATTGTTATAAGTTAATCAAAGTGGATCTGTGTGTATTTGTTTGATTCGACCTCTCATGAAAGTTTGTAATTATTCGTTGATATAAAAATTATCAGAACAGAATATAAAGTTGTGTATACATGACGTCTCGTCATGAATTAAGCATTCTAGACAAAATCATAGCAAGAGGAATACACTCTTAATTTTAAATTGTAGTCATTGCCGTATTTATTTGTATCCAAGATTAAACCCCATATAGTTATTACGTGCCGACCATACATACTATAAACTTCTTGATGAATATTTCTTGGATTTGTCTAATAACCTGATTTGAATATATACGAGTACTTACATATATTTACAATGCTTCATTGTTGTCGTCATTCTCATAATATATAGTTACATTGTTGGTAAACGACTTACAGCACAAATAATGATTTATTATGTATGGTTGCGATGCGGTTTTAAGATGCAATCCAATTTTTTTTGTTGGTGTATGTAGAGAAGGTTAAGAGAATGGCATAACTTGATCGATTGGGAGATTTGATAATCATATAGGTAAATCATTTAGACGAGTTCTTGTTCATATTCTTCATCCCATATGATAAAAATAAACATATTGTCCATTCGATCTTAATAAGGTAACCAGGTCGCATGTATATAAGAATCAAGTCTTGAAAAATTGCGTATTTATATAGTTGAGTGCACGCGTTTACCTTGGTCTTTAACAACCTTGCGCGACTTTATTGGATTTCTTTAGAACTTATCTACTCGTCCAGGCTTTTATATATAGGGGTTCAAGGTTAGAAGACCGATTGTATTCGACTTTTAGATTGTGTACTGTTATATGGGATACCGTTTTTCTAGATCAATCGTGATCGTGTTTAATAAATTGGATTAATTTATTTCATTAATTTGACTAGATTTGTAGTCATTATAGCAGTAAATTATAAGTTAAGTAATACTATATCGGGTCTCAATGAAATTCTCATGCTGTTACTGCTTTAGGTATAACTCTCAAATTTCACTATAGATTAATCACATCAGTATCGGTATCCGACCATTTTTAAGTTCAACCCAATCAGGCGTGCGCTGTTAAAAAATACTAAAAAGCAAAATAAAAACACACTGACACTGTACAACGTTCACGAAGTGTATAATACCCTGGGTAAGCCTGCTTGCTCTGGTTGAATTAAAAAATATTCGTATGTGCGGCTTCGTCCATATCATCATGACCACTCCATCGTAAATATTTAACCGAATCTATAATACAGAGTGGTCCAAAACGACCGTTCTAGTGTGAATGTTTAAAAACTGTTTAATTTAATTTTGCGATGGTCATTTCTTGTGTCACACATTCATGCTCTTTCTAACATATTTTCTCTAACTTTTCTCAAAATTGCAGGTGTTATTGCCAGGATTTCATTTCGAATGATGCTTTTTAGTTCTGGTATGGTGGCTGCTTTATTGACGTATACTCAAAGAAAATAGTAAGAAGCGGTTAAATATGGTGAAAGCAACGGCCAATTGAAATTGCTTCTTTTCGAAATTATTTACTAGAGAAAGATATCTCATAACAGAGCCCTTGTGTCCCTTGCAGTATGGGGTGAAGTTCTATCTGGTTGGAATCACAGCTCTGGACGATTCTGCATAGCTGGACATAAACAAACGCCGAATTCATTTTCGAAGAAACATGGGCCAAAGTTCTTTTCAGACGATACGCCGCACGAAACAGTGCATTTAAGTGGATGTAATTGTCGGTGTTGAATTGAGCTTGGATTTTCTGTTGTGCAAAACCAACAATTTTGCTTGTTGACGAAGCCATGAGCCACTGCGTCAAACAAAATAAATGAAGGTTGGTTTTCATAATAAAATTCAATTTTTACCGCCATTGTACTTAGTGTTGTTCTATGGAGGTTTTAGGCCATATTGGTTCCTTCCTAACCGTCAGAACTTATCTTAGTTGATAAATTTCAGAAAGTGAAATTGTTTAAAATTTGAATCAGAGGCCCGATAAGATCGCACGACGCTGTACTTCTAGACTTTTTTAATCCCGTGTTTGACAAACTGATGATTAGGATTTAACAAAAATGAACGAGTGTGCATTAAAAATAACTTGTAACTAGCACAAAGATCAACGATGGTAACATCATGGATGAATCTTTCACAATGCAGTCAGAATTTACATCTAAAATAATATTATTCTGAATCTTTATAGTATCGACTGATTCCACATATGGCATCTTATATACTTTTGGCCATTAGCCCGTGTATCCTCATATTTGCTTGATACAGCCTAACGAAGGTGATAAGGTTGAATCTTTCATATTTGATGTAATTGATGCAGATAAATTGTACATCGGCCTTAATTCGATCCAAGAATATGTATGGGTTGCGACGTTCCCCAGGCAGTTTGGGTGGAAACCTCCACATACGGCTACTGTGAGAGTTTAGTGTTTTGTAAGTTCACCGCAGAGTGAAACAATTCAATTAATATTCCTGATTTCCTTTCCAACCTCTGGAACGAACAACCAACGAATTTTCTCCAAATTTTGATAAGTCATCGGCTGGGCAATTCACAATCGCCGTGTCCGAAGCACCTCTCTTGATTGTTCTGATTACTACCGAATGCTGTATTCATCCTGCTACTTTGCTCAAAATGTCGAACTTCATGTACTTAAAGGTACAGTTCTGCGCTCCAAATGGCCGTTTCCTTGGGATGTGGCATGAAATAAATTTAACGAAATATAAACTCATGATTAGTACAGTTGTTTTAATATGAGTCACCCTTTTATCACATTAGCCCCACATCCAATGTATGACATTCTAAAACGCATCCCCATTATCATATTATAAATGAGTTGCGTGGAAGGGAAAATTGGAAAGGAAGAATAAACGATCAGGTTACTATTTTCGGGAAATTGGGAAAGAGATCAGGAATATTAATCCAATTGTTTAAGGACGTACTTTCCCGTGAACTTACACAACACAAAACTGTCACGGTAGCCCTATGCAGAGGTAACCACCTCAATTTACCTAGAAAAGTCACTCTACACTTCTACTGAGAGATTGAAAATTTACTTCAAAAAGCAATTGGTTCAAAACAAAATTTCGTTATGAATTATCAAAACCATTTTGATACATTCAAATTTTGATACATTCATGAGAGCCCTCAGCTGCATTCGACTGTCTAAATGATTATTTAAGGAGAACTCAAATTATATCGTTTTACGTTCTGGTCATACGCCTTGTGTAAATTTTCTTTCACAGCCTTATGAATTCTTTCGAAATGGTACACATGATTTTCAGTATTTGGACGCTTGGGCGCGCGCCGGACACCTTCGTGTTTCTTCCAAAACTCACGAAAAATGGCGTATACTTTGATGATTCATGCACTGCTGTTCGTAAAGAACAAGCTATATGACCGATCAAGCTATATGACCGATCAAGCTATATGGCTATATATTCTTATAGCCAACAAAATGCTTCTATTTACCCTCTCTGCAGAAATTGCCTGTGAGTGATAATACGCATTTAACCAGTGTTGTACATCATAACGTTTCAAAAAGTCCTTGAATTTCCTTGAAATGAACTGGCTGCCATTCTCTGAAATTCGCGTAGAGGGTATGCCACACACACCAGGAAAACACTTTCCTCTAGGTATTTAATAAGGGATACCGTACCCTCTCTTCTCATAGGCTTTACCAAAACGAATTTACTGAAAACATCAATAATTACAAGTAAATACCTGTTCTCGACCTCGGAACCAAGTCTTCGGATTATTTGAAAAAGCAAAAATATGCAGCTTAGCCGCTGTCGTGGTTATCATATAAAATTTTCGCTCTATCCGACTTTGGAATATATGCAGCTTCCTTTCCTAGCTGTAGGCACTAACACCTTGTATAGTATGACAATATTTATATAATTTCCCAATCCTTAATACGAAATTTGGGATACTTATAAGGGATAAACCGCCTGTACCGACCAGTCATGCCAATGAGTCTCCAGGCGTCTTTAATATATTTGGGTGTTGCGAAATTCAGGATTCCGGTAATCTTCTCGGGTCCGATTCTTAATCCGTGCGCTTCAAGGATGTTTCCGAGGTATCTGATTTCAGCGAGACAAAATCGTGATTTATGTAAGATAATCGTAAGATTAGCCTCTCGCAAACGTTGGACTACCGCTTTCAGTAGTGTCATGTGTTCCTCAAACGTTTGTGACATAACGATTATGTCGTCATGGTAAATACGTAAATACTCGTGGTCCAAAATTGACACCGATAACCTTGTACATCAACCGATAAACAGTTTGACTAGCATTGCACAGCCGAAATCGGTATTCGCTTGTGGTGCAATAAAAGCCGTTTAAGGTTGATTGTTAGTATTTAATTCTATTTACCAGGAGGGATCACTATAGGATCTAAACCGCACAAGTATCTTGTACCGGATAACTTTCTTAATGTCCTGTTTATATAAGGTAAAGGATAACAGTATTTCATGGTAACTTCATTCAGTTTGCACGCGTCTACAGACAGAAGCTCATTTTGCCTGAAGATTTCGACACGCAAATGATAGGGTGTGTCCACTCAGTTGCACCGGCCTCTTTCCAACCCCCAATCTAATCATACGATCCATTCATATCCTTTTAAACGTAAGGAAGTCGAACCTTTGTTTTAGCCGGCTTAGCATCACCTGTATCAATATTGTGTTCCTTCAGATGGGTCCGGCTGGATCATGAGTTCATCACTAGGCTCAATATTTTCTCATTATCATCCAGTTGATCTTGGCTCTTCTCATCTTTCAACAACTTCACCACAGTCAACACTAAGCCGATATTCGATCATAACTGATGGCCAAATCCGGAAACCTTCCCAAAAGTCGATGCTACAGATCAGATTACTGGGAATGGGTAGTATCACCATCATCTGATCACTTTAGAATTTGTAAAGATCGATTAAAAACGATATGTCCACCGCGTGTTTAACAGCCGCCGCGGATTCTTTGTGAAAGTAATAACATTGATAAACACAACTTTGGTTTCGGATTACTCATCAGTAACCGATATCATCAATTTGTGCTGGATTTCGCACATATAAGCCAACGCGTATTGGCGTACTCAGGTTTCAAGGGCGTAATTTTAATATTTTGCTTGTAAATGACCATGCCTCAAGTAACGATAAACCCAATCAAACTAAGCATGCTTTCTACAGATATATCGAAGTCATCTTGAGCAAAATAGCACCGCAAAGCATCATGCCTCTTGGACTTTTCTCCAAGAAATTATCAAATGCCGAAAGAAAATATTCCGAATTTGATAGAGAATTGCTTGCAATCTTCCAAGCAATTAAACACTCTCACTGGTCGAAGGTCGGGAATTCTTCTTCACCGACCACATACCGCTTACTAGAGCAAGTTTGTCTAAAGCGGAAGAAAACCTCCCACCCACTTTCTCGGATTTCTGACCACGAGCCTAGTTCCGCACCAACGCGTTTCAACATTATGACTACAGCAAAAGCACAAGTTTGCGATTCAGAACTAATAGACTTACGCTTTAGTTCTACAAATCGGCAATCTCCCAGCGATTTGACAATTTTCATGTAAAACACCTACAGGCAATAATCGCCCGTACATTTTAGCATCAAAAAAGATTTAACCCTGTGGGCGAAATCTTATTTATCTTGCCAAAAATGCACGTTCAACGTCACAACAAATCACATCACGGGAATTTCCAGATTCCACCAGGTAGATTTGAGCAGATCCATTTAGGTATTGTCAGTCCTTACTTCCATCACCTAATACACATACACTTTAACTTGCGTAGATCGTTTTGTGCGGTGGCCAGAAGCCTACTGCATCAAAGACTTCTCTGCACCAACAGTCGCAATATCTGACAAAAAATAATCAGAGTAACAGAAAGTGGCTAAAATAGTGAACAGAAAGAGAGGTGTATTAATTCAAAAATTAAAAGGTCGAAGGGTTTATAAAATAGTCAAGATTGAGATAGCTGGTCCGTGTTCTAAGATTACAATATCGGTTTATTAAACACCCGTTTTGAGTTATGTTGCCGCCGCCCACAATTGGAAAAAAATCATTGCAGAATTATGAGGTTTTTTATTGGACTTTACACGGTCATTACTTAATTACTTAAACAGTCGTTGTTTCACTAAATTTTCTTTAATTTTGAATATGGAATATTATACCTACAGGGTGGGTGACTCGAAGTGTTACCAAAACAAAACGCCACAGAATTTTTATTTTTTGATGAATTTTATTGAATCAAAGTATAAAATGTTCATAAATATTTAAATTTTCTAATTGCATTAGCAGTTTTCGATTTGGCCACCCTAAGCCGCGATTATGGCCTTCAAACGGCCGACAAAGTTATTGCGCAGCACGAAAGTGGCTCCCAACCTTGCTCTTCAAAATACCCTAAACTGAGAAATCTGGTGGATTTGCATCCGGTAAGTTTGGTGGCCATTGGGTAGTGGAAATGAACCGCGGAACGTTATTTCTCAGCCAATCTTGATTGACGCGCGCTTTATGATTCGGCGTCGAGTCCTGTTGAAAAGTCCAGGCTCTGCTGCCAAAATGTTTTTTGTGCTGTCAACGCTCCCTCCAACACATGATCCCGATAAATTTGAGCATTTATCTTGATGCCACGGTCCAAACGAGCGGTGAACGGCTTTCGGCCGTTACGGCAGCCCAAACCATCACCATCGGCGGCGCTTGGTTTCGAGTGGCAATCCGTTGGTCCAAATTTTCAGTAGAACGGCCGGGCAAGTAAATCCGGTCGTTTGTTCACATATTGCTCAATAACGAACGGTGACTCATCGGAGAAAACCAAATTCGGCAAATCGCCACTTTCGTGCAAGCGTAACAACTCCTTTGCTCTTTCCACTCAAACTTTTTTTTGAGCATCGGTGAGACCATGCGTTTTATGGAATTTCAAGGCCTTTAGTCCAAGATGATCTTTCAATATGATCTGCATCCGTTCGTGCGAAATGTTTGCCTCACGAGTCATTTTTCTGCCGCTACGGCGCGGATTCCGAGCCAATTTGGCCTTCACCGAATGATATCCGGCGATGTTGCAGTGCGTTTCGGTCCACCACCATGGCGTTTTGCAATGGTGCCAATATCGTTATAACGATTTATGGTGCGATACACAAACATTTTATTCACATGCAGATGTTTTAACTGGTTAACAATCTGTGGCTGTGATTTTCCAGCCAAATATAGAGCAATCACATTATTACGCTTGAATTCCATTGCGGATAACTTTTTTTCTGAATATTTTCTGTCATCACTGGTTTGACACCAATGACAGTCTGAAGTTAGTAACACTTCGTGTCAGTCATCCGGTAATACCCGAATTGTGTAAGATTATAAAATTGCCGAATAGGATATGCTTAGGTAATGATTTTTTAGGTAATGACATTACTACTGATCGTGTAAAGTCCGCTCTCGAATACCGCAAACCAAAAATTCTGAGCCTGCACGATTTGGTAGGAATTTAAATAACTGCATTAAGGGACGGGGGAGGGGAGCGCGCTGAGCCAACGTTTACTCAAACTCACCACCTAAATCAGGATATTTTGAATAAGTTTTTATTGTAGAATTATTAGTTACTTATCAGGTTTCAATTTCATATATGTAACTTCGATTTTTGAGTTGTTACCCTTAAAGCCATAAACAGCCACATAATTAGTTTTAATTACGAAACAAATGCATATTATTTACTTGTATGCATAAACGTTAAATTCTTTAAAAAATATGGAATATGTGCAGTTTGTTTTTTGGGCTGCTATCCCTTACCACGAATACCACTCCCAATTTCTCAAGTACAAACTTCAACTTTTATAACTGCAAAAATTAAAAACTTCATTATTGGATATAATGTATTGATCTATGACCTCACGCAATATGTGTAGTTAGATTTGTGGGCTACCACCCCTTGGCACGAATACCACCGCAAATGTCTCGAGGCCAAACGACAAGGTCCTTTAAAATTGCACAAAATAAATAGTTCAATGTTCGATATGATGACCCGATTCATGTGCTCACGAAATACATGCAGATTGATTTTTGAGCTGCTGCCATGGATCAGAAATATACCATCCCCAACTTCTCAAGTTCAACTACAAGTTCCCTTAAAACTACAAAAAACTAAAACTCCAATGTCGGATATGATTTACTGATTTATGACGGTAACACGTCAATTCACCGAAAACGACAACTCACCGTAAAACAATTCACCGAAAACGACAATTGACCTAAAAACCATTCACCGAAATCAACATTCACCGGAAACGGTAATTTACCGAAAAATCAAGTCACCGAAAACGAGTATTCCTTTATACAACCTTCCGGTTGTTTCTTTAAAAGGCAAAATTTAACTAATTTGTAATAATAAATTCAAACAAAAAAATAATTTTCTTTAATAATGGGATTGTACTGAAAACCCGAAACCTTTAATTCCGCAAATGAAGAAAACTAAAAAGCCTGAAAAAAAATGAAACATAAAATACTGAAGAGAAAATACCCGCTTCTACGCCACCAAAATTGAAATAAAAAGGTCGGAGCGCAGTGACCTTCCGCGTGCCCGTGAGAGCTACATAAGCCATTAGCCCATACAATTCCACACGAACTCATTTTTAGTTTAAGCGAAATGCAATTTAAAAAAACTATAAGAAATTTTTTCTGGTGAACGAATTTTTTAATCGTACTTGAAACATAAGCTCATTTTATGTGTTACAGTACATCACCAATCATTTTAACCATTTTATTTATTTCTATAAATTAATTACAACCCTTAAATAATATGCGAAGCGCTTGAAATATTTTCGGTAAACGGTAATCGTTTTCGGTGAACTGACGTTTTCGGTAATTTGTTTTTCGGAAAATTGGCGTTTTCGGTCAATTGCTTTTCGTCGAATTATTTTTTCGGTAAATTGTCGTTTTCGATGAATTGTTTTTCGGTAATTGTACTTTCGATGAATTGTCGTTTAAGGTGAATTGTTGTTTTCGGGGAATTGTTTTTTGGTGAATTGAAGCTTTCGGCGAATTGTCGTTTTCGGTGAATTATTTTTCAATAAATTGTCGTAGAACCATTTATGAGTTCACGAAATATATGCAGTTTGGTTTTAGAGCTGTCGCTTAGCACAATTACCCCAGCTCTTATTATCGCAAATTTCTCCAGTATAAAGGTCAAGTTCTTTTAAATGTATACTGATTTTTGACCTCACGAAATATGTATGTGCAGTTTAATTTGTGAGGTGCCACAACTTAGCACTTCACTAGGGACGGTCGATTTTTAAATGTAAATATATAAAACAAGTTGTGTGTGAGATATTCACTCAATTTTTGTTTTATTTATAAGAATATTAATGCCATAAATTAAATATGGAATATAACGTCGTTGAAATGTCCGCCGCGGTTTTCCTTGGTGGCACGTATTCGGGTGGTTCAAATTTCGATGACTTTGTCGCATAAATCTGGCTGAATGTGCTGAATGGCGATCGTTATGTTTACTTTGAGGGCATAAATTGTTTGCGCTTTATTTTCGTAAACCTGCGATTTAAGATAGCCGCAAAGGGAGAAGTTGAAAGATCTTAAATGCTCTCAAATCGCTCGTGCTAAAAAGTCCATCCTGTTAAAACCACAAACAGTCGGTATCCATATCATCCAGTTTAGGCCACAAGAAATTGCTGATCTGTGCCGCTTTTCGTTGACGGTTATATCAGTGCCGCCACACCAAAACTCCGTAACAAGCAGTGACTTTTTCGGGATGCATTTGGTGCTGACATATCTCGTCTGGATTTACATCGCCCAAAATCCGAAAATTTTGCTTGTTCATATATCCATTCACCCAAAAATGAGCGTCGTCGCTAAAGATGATTTTTTTGTCGAAATTTGGGCCAATTTCCAATGGTTGCCTATGGTCGTTTACCTTAAGTTCTTGGGTCAGTTGGATTTTATACGGGTGTATACCCACGTCCCCACGCAAAATTCGCCAAGTTGAGGTTTTCGGCAGACCTTGCGTTCCGGTCGTTCCGATTTATCGAATCGGTTGACTCAAATTTGACCAAACGTCGAATAGTCGACTCAGCAGGACGGTTGTGGCGAGGATAAAATCACGAAGTGCGCGGAACTTTTCTCGAACGGAGCACTGTTTTTTAACATAAAATTTGATGATTTGCACACGTTGTTTGCACATGGCTGCTATAACCTAACAAATCAAAACAATTTGAGCGTCCCTATTGAAAGACCCTTTACAACTAAATAATATGCATCTGTTTCGTTACGATAATTTATGTGGTTTTATTATGGGGTTGTTTATAGTTTTAAGGGTGAGCTCAAAAATCGATGTTATGTTAAATTGAAAGCTCATAAATAGCTTCTCATTATACAGGGTGTCCACCGGGAAGGTATACTATTATATCTATAGATCTTATATTTATAGATCTTATATTGATAAATGTTTTATTTAAAGTCGGCAATTATGTATGGAATACAATATCAGATAAATGTCCGCCTCTGTTAGCCTCACAAATGCGAGCCCTAAAAAGCCTTGCTTTTTAGATATCCCCACAAAAAGAAGTCCGGAGCAGTCAAATCAGGCGACCGTGGAGGCCAATAAACATCACCATTTTTTGAAATAACTTGTTGTGGAAAGAGTTCTCGCAGTAATTCCATTGTAATGCTGGCTGTATGCGATGTGGCACCGTCTTGTTAATACCACATGTTAATCAAGCCCAAAGTATGCAGTTGTGGCGTTAAAAAGTTTTCAATCATATCACGATATCGCTCCCATTCACAGTTACCGTTACGCCGTTTTCATTTTCAAAGAAGTAAGGTCCAATGATTCCTCCTGACCAAATTGCACACCAGACTGTCACTTTTAATGAATGTAAAGGTGATTGATGAATAATGTGAGGGTTTTTCATTGCCTAGAACCGACTATTCTGTTTATTCACATATCCATGTAAATGAAAATATGCCTTGTCACTCATTATGATTTTTTCATGAAAATCGGGGTTGTCATGGGCGAGCTGTAACTTCCTATTGGCATATGTACGGTGGCGTAAATGGTCTTGTGGAAGAAGCTCTTGTGTCAACTGAATTTTAAATGGAAACAAATGCAAATCCTTGTGCAAAATTGTGGCCAAACTTGTTCTTTGAAGACCAAGCTCCTGAACACGGCGTCGATTTGAGGTTGATGGATTGTTTTGAACACTTTCTTGAACAGCAGTAATGTTTTCAGCCGATCTTACAGTACGTTGTGGCCCATGCTTAGGCCTATCACTTACAGACCCTCTTTCTTCGAAATCATTCACTACACGATAAATAGTGCGTTTTGTTGGCACGTTGTTTCTCAAAAAAATTTCACGTAACTTTCTCATCATCACAGTAATCGATGATTGATTTTGATAAAATGTTTTAACGATTAAAACACGATGGTTTATCGAATATTTTTCCATAATAAATTTGCCACGTGTCTACTTCACGACTGTCAAGTATGAACTGTCAATACTAATATTCGCCTAAATGGCGGCAAAACAAAGTAGTATACCTTCCAGGCGGACACCCTGTACAATAAAAATGTAATCAAAATACATTGTTTTCAGTGGACTTAGCGCGTCACTAAAGTGACTTAATTTTCTGCCCAACTACGTAAACTAAAAGTTTTGGTTTGCGGATTTGAGAGCTCATAATTTTGTATAGATGTTTTTCCAAGTATACGTATGGCGGGGAGGGGAGGGAGCGGAGGCTTATTAAAAAGTTCCTTGAAACGATACCATAATTGGTAGGCCCTACTCGATGAATGGACGACGTTGAAAGGGTAATTGTGCCTATGGTGTCAACTTGTTGGGAACAGAACTATATAATTTCAAACCTTGTTCCAACAAAAGATTTTGGACTGCTATAGTGACCAAATCTATAGAGAGACTATTCGATTCATTACACGTTTATTTGAATATCCAAAACCATGCCATTCTTCCAAAAAAAACTCATTAGGTATACATATTTGATACTTTGATACGCTTGATACGCATACATAATTTCATAACTCATTCAACATACGAGCATAGGTCCAAAATTATTAAAGAGCAACAATTACGTCCATTACATAATTAAATGAAAATGAAAACAAATTGTTAAACACAATTACACGCATATTTTTGTTTTTGTTATCCAAGCTCACATTCATCATCCATCAACATCATACATCATTCATGAGTCGTCCCGCAGACGTTACGAATCCCATTCTCTTTTTAAGAATTATTTTAAGAATTACAAATTTTCCCAACCGCATAAGCGCGGTCGCCCACACCACCCATGTGACTTACCTACAATTATATGTATGGGAATCTAAATTAGAAAATGACAAAGCTAAATCGCGGTTTGTTTGGTGCAGTAGAAATAAATTGTTATGGAAAAAATTCTCACGTATTTGACCCCGCGCGGCTTGTGCAGTTTCGAAATATATAATTCTGGTTCATTAGACCCCATAAGACAATCGCGCGAACGATTTATATAACTATTATAAGATGACCTTATTTGTATGTATAAAATATATAATACAGATCGTTAAATCTTAAATCACGTTGGGTTTCTTAGATATCCGCAGCTTGCATGTATAATTTCCAACTTGAAATTTAACTTTCGAATCGTAAAACGTTAAAAAAGAAATTTTCTTTCTCTTCTGTGTTTACGCCGTGTGTATTAGAGAACTTCTTCTCGAAACTTGACTTGTTTGTCTTCGTTTTAATTTTAAAATCGAAAGTTTGACCCTGAGCGTACTTTATTTAGTCCAATTTACTGTAAACTAACATCGTTTACGTATTTCCATATTTACAGGTTACACAACCGCACAACAGTCATCACAACAAGAAGATCCATGTAAATTAAAATCACGTGTCGTCGCCGATGAAGTGTACTGTGACCGATACTGGGAGTGTGTTAACAATCAACCCGAGTTGTATGATTGTCCTAATGGGTTGGTATTTGCTGGAAAAAATCGAGGCGTAACTGAAGGATGCGATTATCCGTGGCGATCGAACTACTGTGAAAATAAAAAGTTGGCAAATTCGCCAATTTCGACCGAGCATTGTGATTGGTTGTATGGCATCTTTGGGCATGAAACATCGTGCACACGATACTGGACATGCTGGAATGGTACTGCCACGGAACAATTGTGCATCGGCGGTTTGCTGTACAACGAAAACGCGCACAGCTGTGACTGGCCCGAAAATGTCGAGGGATGTCAAAAACATCGTAAGTATACATAATTTGATACAAACAAATTTGAAACGAATTGACTTTATTTTATTTTGTAGCACTCTGTAATGACGACGCCAATGGTAATGTTGCCCTAGGTAAATCATGTAATCGTTATTGGCAGTGCCAGGGTGGATATCCACGACTCCAAAGATGCCCAGCCATGTTAGTATTCGATCGTCGGTCACTACGATGTGTTGTCCCACCGACCGATGACTGTGATGTCCCAACGACCCCGGCGTCCATTTTAGAAATCGACACGTCGGGCGGTAAGCAAAAACCATCAAAAGTGCAGCACCACGATATTGAAGATCAGGAACAGAATAGCAACGGGAATCGTGGACGAAATTAATTTTTAAATTTAATTATGATTTAAGACATGTAACTTTAAGTTTATTAACACCATTATATTGTCGTTCAATGAACGAGGTGGTCGATTGATTCGGCCATTTATATATAAGAACTGCAACGCTAAATGTTTTTATTTTATGTATAAATATTTTTTTTTGTAAACATGATTTGTTTTATTTACCTTGAGATGATTGATAAGATATCACAACATTTCGCCAAGTTCACGTTTTTTGTAATAAAATATGCACACGGCTGATTAGAAAATAACATTTTATTTGACAGCTTAATACAGTAAGTGCCTTACAATTTAATCACCCGGGCACCTTCACTCGGTTCACAAACATAAAAATCTGCCACTTTATGTAAATTCTCCTTGTATCGTTTTTGTACGGTCGCGACCACCGAATCAACACAAGTTTTTTGGACTAATGATACAGTACACCCGCCAAATCCACCGCCAGTCATACGGGAACCTAGAACCCCGGCACATTTATTCGTTTCGTCGACCAGAAAATCAATTTCATCGCACGACACATTGTAGTCATCGCGTAATGAGATATGCGACTCGACCATTAATTTCCCAACCGTTTTAAAATCATTCTTTTGTAGTGCGCTAGCCGCGAGTGACGTTCGATCTATTTCGGTGATCACATGTCTTGCCCGTCGATACAGTAGATCATTAGTTTTTAATCGATCTATATCATCAATTTTGGCGGCCCGGTAACTTTTTAATCCGATTATTTTTAAAGCGTCGGCACACTGTTGTCGCCGCTGGGGATATTCACTATCCGAAAGCTCGTGTTTAACGTTCGAGTTGCATATAAGGATTGCGATGTCATTCGAAACAAACGGGATCAATTTGGTCTCGAGTGATAAACAATCGATTAGAAGGGCATGACTTCGTTCACCCATCACAGATATAAGCTGATCCATTATTCCGCACGGCATATCAGCAAAGTTGTGTTCAGTCTTTTGGCATAGTAACGCTTTATCTTCAAGCCTTTAAAATAAAAACTTTACTCACTGTATACGATTTACAAAAAAATTTATATTGACTTACTTGAGTTGCTTTGGCTGGCCAAGAAGTTTTTCCAAAAATGTTAATGTCGACACTTCCAGAGCTGCACTACTCGAGAGACCACCACCAATGGGCACATTAGTATTAATCACCGCATTAAATCCGTACTCAATATTTAAATCGACACAATAATAATGTAGAATACCTTTAACATAATTCGCCCACTTTGGTAATCCTTTGGTTATGTTTCTCGTATCGAATGTAACTAGTCGGGCACCGTCCGCCCCCTCACAACACGTAACAATTTTTGCTATGGTATCGTTACGTTTCTTGCCCACCATTATGGTTGTAAATGGTAGCGCAACTGGGAGCACAAAGCCATCGTTATAATCAATATGCTCACCAATTAAATTAACCCGTCCCGGACCACATGCCGCAACATCAGGTTCCTCATCGAATGTTTCACGAAACACTTTCACCGCTCTCAGTAACGTATCGTTGAATGTTGGCAATTGAATCATTTCGTGTTCGCCTTTAATATTTTTTGATAAATTCGCAAATTGTTACTTGTGCTGCGATGTGGAGCTGAACTGTGAATAATATAACAAGGCAAGACGTTAAAATGAATTAAATTGAATTTATAAATGTATAAATCATTATCGTGGGTTTATTATCAAGCGCGAAAATATAAAAACATTTTGGGTCATATGTTTTTATTAATATGCCGCGCGAACTGATAACGATCGTACAAATCGCGTTGATGGGATTGTTAAACAATATACGTAAGCAATTACACTTGCATACCAGAAGGCAGTAGGACGATAGTTATGGGAGGAGAATTATTAATGAGGGTTAAATATAGAATTGGATAAATAAATTTTGGAAATATGACGTCAAGTACGAAAATCAAGATTTCGTTGTGGATACCTCTCCAATTATTGTTTGCTTTTATACTTTGATTTTCCGGGTTTATGTTTACGTTGCTTATACGAGTGGCTATAACTAGGTGGAACAACGCAAATTCTTATTCGATAATTGGCTGCTTGAAAACGACTGGGCCAAAAAGTCGAAAAATTCTCAACAGGTGGCGCTATAGGCGCACATTTCGTTTCTCAGTTCAATTCAATTACAGTTCAACAGGTGGTTCAACGCTGTAGGCCGGCATTCCGTTTGACAGCTCAGCATATTGTTTGTTCTTTCTGATTTGATAATTTGAGCAGTACGGTCATGGTTCCGATATTTGGACTTTCCGATATTTTCATCATTTTTCATTGATTTTTCGAGTGAAATAGTTTACATTTACGAGATACATTGGGAATCTGTGGATTATCTACGTCTGAGTGATATTATTGATATTTCGATCACAAAAAAGTGGGTTCATTGTTTTTGTTTGTCGGCGAAAACATAACCCCATTTCCATTGGAATAGATCGGTAATCGATTTGTTCCGTTTTTCCAGTTGATTTCAAAAATTTAAATTGCATCTTCTGCGTTCGTTTCCTTTCTTTATTTTGGCTATTTCAAAGGTAAATTATTGATTAGTGAAAACTTTATGTGCGATTTATACAAAGTGATGACCTTTTAAAGTTCGATATTTGTTACGTTGCCAAGATGAGGTCATGGTAACATTGGTTGGCGTTCTCAGAATGCAACGCGACACCGAAATATCGCAGCACGTCGAACGGAAGAGGAACGTGCTATTGAGAGGGAATCAGCATCAGAATGACTCAACAACGATTGAGAAGAAGAGATGTTCGAGCTCGGCAAAGTGATGAAGCAAGATCACAATGTGCGACTATTGAACGACAACGTCGACAATAACAAATTCCGGTGAATATTGAACAAACATTCAATACAGTGCGCACGCAGCAGTTCAACTCGGTCAGATGTCTGGCGTTTGCCAGCATTGCAATGCCGTTAAATTTGAGAAAGAACTGCCTGTTTGTGTTGCGCGTGAATCTTCTAATTCGAAACATTTCTTGCAACACATCAAGATGTACAACGATTGTTTTCAAATGACGTCGTTTGGTGGTGAAATTGTAAATGAATGAAATTACAATCCAACATTCAAGGTAATTTCACAAACATCAGCAATGAATGCTAATGAAAAATAACATAATTTACCTCCAACTATACAGATTCATGGGCAAATTATTCATTTTGCTGGATTGCTGTTGCCACATCCACATCAAGAACACAAATATCTGCAAATATACATACTTTCTTGGAGATTCACATGATGCAGTAAATCGGCGTTGTGCTATCTTTAATACAACGAGAAGAGAAATAGTCCAGCAATTGCAGCAAATGTTACACGAACACCATGAACAGATGTCATCCGATGATCACAGCATTGTCATAAAAGCGGACAATCGACCAGGAGGAACTCATGAACGACAATAATGCACCTACAGTTAGTGAAATATCAATTGTTGTCGATGGAAAAAATTTGAAATCGCGTGATGTAATCATCAAACGCCGAACTGGAAACGCACTACAGTATCCGCTTATGTTATGCCGTGGTGAAGACGGATATCCCTTGAGATATAACACGACAAATCCGGCCAATGGTTATCCGGCCAACAATATGCAGTTGATATATACGTTAAGGTTTTGACAAAATGACTCAATTACATTCGATTCAATCAGGCTAATTTGCGATCAGAAGAATATATTCACTTGCGAGATGCGGTCAATAGCCATCGACATACATTGGTCGAATTTGCCATCGACATACATTGGCCGTCCGAGGTACATGCATGAGTACTCCCAGTACGCGATGACTTACGTGCGCAATTATGGACGGCCGAATTTGTTTGTGAAGTTTAATTGCAATCAAAAATGGCCAGAGATCACGCAGTTATTGCATCCCGGTCAACCGCCAAGCGATCGTCACGACGTTACAACACGAGTGTTCAAACAAAAACTCAAATGTTTAATGGACTTCATTGCGAAACAACGTGTATACGGTACTGTTCGATGTATTCAGTTGAGTGGCAGAAGAGAGGTTTGCTGGTTTGATGAAGACCAATATGCGGACCATGCAGACAACACAATCCCACTTCGGTTTGTATGTCCCACAATAAATGCTCAAAACGCTATCTAAATACTTTTATTTCGGAAACTCAAACTGGTGGCGTCGCTGACCAGATGACAATGGCAGAACATTCATCACTCAATTCGCCAATATTGTCTAAGGCATTGAAAACACATATCAATGTTGAGTATTGCAGTTCAGTGAAATCGATTAAGTATGTTTGCAAATACGTCACCAAAGGAAGCGATATGGCGTTTATTGACGTTGAACGAGATAAAATCAGCAAGTTTTAAACGGGCCGATATGTGAACTGCAACGATGCACTTTGGAGAATATTTTCATTTGCGATTCATGAACGACATCCGGCTGTTGTACATCTGGCAGTTCATTTGGAAAATGGCCAAAGAGTGTATTTCAACGCAGAGAACGCAGCACAGCGAGTGGAAAGATCACCAGCAACAACATTAACGGGTTCCTTTTCAACTTGCGCCTGTGATTATTTGATATTACAGAAAGCAAGACCAACCAGTAGATGGATATCCAGGTGTGTTTTCAACTGATGCATTGGGATGAATTTGCACAATCCATCCAAAGAACAACGATTGCTTCTGCCTTCGGTTGCTTTAGGCTAATGTGCGCGCTGCAACTTTATTTGAGTCATTGCGGACTGTGAATGGTACGGTGTGTGCAGCATTTCAAGAAGCATGTCAACAGTTACAATTGCTTGAACACGACAATCACTGGAATCAAACGCTAGACAATGCAATAGCTTCTTCGCCTGCCAATCAAGTTCGTACACTTTTCGCTATGATCATTTCGTGTTCGTTATACTGGCGCCCTAATCCGGTTACGTTTGTCGATCAAACCAAAATTACGGCTTTACATCTAGCTCCCTACTTAAGTCATGAATTGTATCTTGATATTGATTTTCGGCAGTTGTTCAAAATAAGCATTTCTCGTGAATCTACTTCTTCTAACTTTGTTTTATCTTCTAAAAATTTCGCTTCTCCACATGTTGTAGTAGAAACAGCTAATTGCGACAACGAACCACATCTGGCAGAAATAGCTTGAGGCAGTTAAGAAACAATTTCCATCTTTCGCTCTGCTTGGTCTGGGTCGAACACGTTTACTTAAACACTGCACTGAAGTTGGAGATGCCAAACCAGTCAAGCAGAGATTTTATGCTATGTCTCTAGCTGTGTAAGCTGAAATGGAAAAAAACTCGATCGAATGCTCTCTATGGGTGTTATAGAAGAGTGTCAGCTAATGGTGTTCTTCGGTTGCAATAGGCCGCAAAGCGGATGGTAGGGTCCGATTGTGCCTTGACGCAAGAAAAGTAACTTCTCATTGACGGTTTGCTAGAGCATCTTAATAAGACAAGGTTCATTTCTAGCCTTGACTACAAAGAGATTAGACAGCCTTGACTGTCCCAGGATGGCCGTTATATTAATTTAACGTTAGGCTTTTCGAACTCTGCAATGCGTTGCAGACTGTGTGCATGCTTATGCATCGGTTTCCTCTATTTTAACGATCTCTCGATAGCAGCTGAGCATTCGACGAGCACATTAAAATATTGGGTAGGGAAGCCAAATTGTTGAAAGAAATATATTAGAAATATATCTGACATTACTTCCTACCCCATTCCAAAAACCGTTCGACAAATCTGAACATTTCTGGGTATGTCGGGATGGTATAGACGATTTATCCATCGATGTACAACCTCAATACACCACGAACTAATCTGCTAAGGAATAATCGAAAATTCGAGTGGAATGACAAGGCCAAGGAGTTTTTTGAGAAGTTGAAGCAAGCCCTTTCCGCTGCTCCTGTTCTTTATAATTCTGATTGGAATTGGAGATTTTTTATTCGACAGGCGTAGAAGCTGTTTTGTTTCAAAGATGTTCCGCCGCTGTATTAGGTGTTGAGGTGAGTTTAGGCAATACGTATAGAAGGCTACCCGGTTACCATTGATTGCGGATCACGCAATCTGACGTGGTTGATGGGATAATAGGAACTCTTTGGTTGAAGAAGGGTTTAATTCCACAATTGAGTACCACAAGGGCAAAGGAAATTTGGTACCATACGCGAACCCATGTCAAGCAGAGTCATTCTCACTTCAGGAATGTAGTAATAACTCTCCTATACACCTAGATCCTGATGCTGTATATTCCCAAGAACAAGATTACCTTACTCAAATTAAGATCCGATCAAACCCACAGATTAAGCCCAATACCTTCCTGGAAGATTGATGTTCCAAATCCGCTCATTCTCAATATATTAGATAGAGCACATTCACCTCCTAATGCCTCACAATTAGAGATGTAGGTAGGAGACTGTCGAGATATTGCGAAGGCATTGTTATTAAGCGTAACTATTTGTCCCATATCCCGCAGTATTTGAAGTACGAGTAGAAGTAGCTATTGGTAGATTAAAAAATGGAAAAAATCCTGGTCTCGACTAACTTATGATCTCATCGTGAGTCAAATTGTCCACTACATAAGATAGATTACCTACTCAGCTGTGAGATTTACCGTGGCATGACCGCCTCCAAAGTGATTGCTATATGTTATACTGGCCAAAACTATTTCTCACGTCGAGAATATCATCGTCGACTAACAATCTGATTTTCGCCCAACCGATCAACCACTGGAAGGGGCAGTAATTAATTCATTCGAAATAAGATCTCTAACTTCGCGTTAAATTTTTAAAGTCAGGCAATGATACCAAAGACAGTTTAATACTGATTGGCCGTATCGCGGAACGACTTTGGTTTGAAAATCAACAACAGCAACGCAAATTTGTTATCAACACCAAGGAGCATCCATACGGCACATCTCGGAACAAACGACCACTAATTTGATAACGTGGAAGATTTTAAACATCTCGGGTCAATTATAACATCAACAAACGATATCCAGGAAGATACAAAAGCCAGACTTCGAGTCTTTTATGCACAATCAAAGTCGTTGTGATCAAAATATCTTTCACAGTTCTGTAAAAGCACTAATAAGACCTGTGCTAACTTTCGAATGTGAGTGTAGAACCTTGACCACCAATGACTGTAGATTACCAATCACTTTTGAAAAAAGGTCATTCGATCTGTTTATGGTTACGTTAGGGTTGCGAACAACGAGTATCGAATTCGAATGAATAATTAAATAAAGCTTCTCCTTGGAGACCCAAATAATTATTGGGTTTATTAAATCGAACCAAGTTAGATGGCCGGGCCACGTCGAAAGACCCCATCAGAATGAGGAATACGAAAAGCGTTCCATCAATAACAAATACATAGCAGACGACTCGTATGAGGGAGCCCTCGGTATCGTACAAACACGAACCAAGATGTGTCGGAAACAAGGAGGCTTTGATAAAATACAAGAGTATTGTATCTTGGCTACGTGAAGTATTAATTACCAGCCCTACCGTCCCGAGATAAAACGTCCGATGAACTCTGGACTGCACCCCAAGGAGAGGGTATTTTGCCTGATCCTTGGAAATGGGTCATTGATGAGTGAACCCAGAAGAGTGATTGCATATGTATATTGTTGCTATCGACGTATTCGGTAAATAACCTAAAGCACGCTAACTGACCACAAAGCAAAGCACGTAAGAACACTCTTCAATTAAGCCGAGAGCTTTGGTTTAAGTATTAATCAACTACAAACTTCCACAGATTTCCCCTCCCTTCTCCCACCACTTTAAATGGCGACACCTTCGCCTTCACTGATACAACCAAGTTTCTGGTTACTTTAGGCAACGAGCTAAACCTGGCCTTTTAGAAGCCAGTCACTAAAGCGTTTTATGATTATAAAAGTGCTAATGGGAAAATATGGGGTTTGAAGACACTTACACTTCAACCCTTAGACTCATTTCACAAAGATCGGTGCTCCCAGTGTTACTAACTTCACGTTGCTGTAGCAACCAAACGGCTAATGACAGCGCACTCATTTTTTGAAAAGCGTCAGTTTGTTATGTTGTTTACAAGCTTATGGAAGCATATAGTTTTACGTCGCAGTTATAACAGTCCTATTGCTTTGTATTTGGCGGGAAAATTACAACCAGCAATTGTTAACGAGCCACGACATTTACATGCGAACAAAGTGTTTGTGTATCGGCCCATTACACGTTACAATGATACTGGTAGCATCAAAAAACGCCATGGAAGTGGACATCCATAAACAGCAACATCGCCAGAAATGGTTCGAAAGGTGTAGACCAGAATTCAACGTAATCCTCGACAAAGCACAGTTCAATTGGCGAATATGTGTCTGCTCGTAGCATGGGTTGCATATTAAAAAATGAATTACTATTGAAGGACTACAAACTACAAAATGTGCAAGATTTAACACCTGCACAAAAGGCAGTTCGCCTAGCTAAAACTTAGGCGTTAAAACACTTGTACGTTGGTGGCGAGCTTGAGAACTTGGTATTTTCTGTTGAAAAATTTTTTACGGTTTAATATGTAAATTCAATATGGCAAACAAACAAAACGATCGTGTTTGGTTAGATAGAGTGCAAACCAAACGACAATTTAGGCCAGCGAATTGTTCTGTGAAAGCAAGCGCCTGCATCAGCGATGGTTTGGGCCGGGGTAATTGGCACAGGACACTCATCACTCGTTTTCATTGAACAGGGCGTAAAGGTAAATCAACAAATTTACATTGAAAAGATTTTAAACGCTGGTTTGTTACCTTGGGCTCGTAAACAATTCGGTAGAAACCATTGGACGTTTCAACAAGACTCGGCACTATCCCACAACGCCCGTGAAACCCAACGTTTTTTACAAGAAAAAGTTCCCAGCATCATTTCTTCACAAGAATGGCCACCATATTCCCCGGGCTTAAACCCAATGGATTTTTCCATATGGTCCATTCTGGAGGTCAAAGTGTTAACTAAAAATATGAGACGGTCGACGCCTTAAAGATTGCTCTTCGCCGAGAATGGGACAAAATACCGTCAGGCCACATTCGTGCAACGTGTGTGAAGTCCTCTCGAACAGACTCGATGCCATTATTCGCACTAAAGTTGGCTACATCGAACAATAATATAATTTTTTGTTAAATTTGAAATTTTTTCACGATATGCTGAAGGCCTGGTGACCAGTTCTAACTATTCTGGTGAACCTGAAATATTTAATGAAAGTGCAACGAACAGCTATCTGGCGAATCAGTTGGGCACTCTAGAGTACACCGAATTAATCACTGGGTAATCTCGTTCATTTCACATTCTTGGATATAGTAGATAAACAAACGCCCGCGACCTGCATGAACTTCTTCACGGATGGTTCAAAGATGCATGGTAAGGTTAGTGGTGTGGTTTTCTGTGTTGCATTGACTTTAAACCTATGTTTCTGTCTCTCCGATCACTGCGGCGCATTTCAAACTGAATTAATTGTGATATGAGAGGCCGTAGACTGGTTGAAGTATGTCCAATTCATATGTTTGGAAGGTACAACCTGCCTCATCTCACATAACAAAGCAGATGTTGAAACATCGCGTGATACATACAAGCTAATGATTTATAGGAGGAAGCTATGAGGTTAGTGAACGACATGATGGAGGGAACGATACAATGGATTAATAGTTTATCATAGTGTAATAATTAGGCAAATCTAGCCAAGAGTAGACCTGCCAATCGGCGTGGTTGTGGATGCTATTATAGGACATTGTGACTCCATTTGCTTTGCACCTTCCCCGTTTAGCATCAAGCAGACACAAAATCCTAGGATCTGATGAACCTCTCTGGGGTGGGCGTGAAGGCAATTTTATGCTTCGTTGAAAGCTCTGGATTACTAAGATTTAACACCGCTCTATATACCTGTCCGTATTTCACTGTTTCACTTCCACTGTACAATTTTGTGTTCTTAGTTTTAAAAATCAGAATCACATTATTACAAATGATTAACTCACAGCTGTAAATAGTCCTTATCTTAACCAAATAATAACTTAGTTAAAAATATTGTAATTTGTTGCTGTATATGCATATATAACAACACGTGATCGGCAATTAATTCGTTTCGTATCACGGCTGATAACAATCGCAATATAAAATTTAATAATTTTATGTAATTGATAACGTAAACGCACAATAAACTGTATATTAGACCTAGACCCCTGTAAACACCACTTGATACACAGACGGCTGATTTGATTGATTGATTTAAAATATTTTGTTGTGTTCTTTAAACGAACGATAATTGCCACTTGACGTACTCGTAATCAAACACTTGTTAAGTTTGCTGTTTTACACAATCATTATTGTACTTGGTGGGACCGGCCCTGTACCGATTAAAATCTCCTTTTATACAAAATTTAGTTTATGGTGATAAATTTAATACGCTTTAATAAAGTATGACGGTTACCAAATCAAAGATTTATAACAAAAAAAATGGTACGGGTTGTCATCGAATGGAATGGCATTAACGTTCAGATGAGTAAATTTCAATAGAAAAGTTTATTTCCTTCTTAAATTTTGCTGTTGTTGTTGTTGTTTATAATACGATTTGCGATTCTCCCGAGATAAGCATTTTAGCGTCGCTTCAACGAGTTTGAATAGACGGAAAATAGAGCGACAAGTGGTTTTTATTTAAAATAATGATTTAACCCGCACGAATCCTACACCTTTTGGTTTTACATACAAATATTTTTATTAAATTTACACAGCAAAATTTGTGCAGAACGCGAATGAAATGGAAATGTCCGCGAACTGGTAATAAAAAATGTCGTCTTCTTTATTTAAACAAACCGCTAATTGTGGGTGTGTTCGAGATAATGACACTGCACTTATGACGATTACAAAAATTGTATTGTACCTACTTTTACGTCACCCAAAAATATTATGGTTTTAGTTTTTCACACTACACGAGACACACTTGCTTCGCTGTCGATAACATAACGATACTAAACAAATAATGTTTCTTTAGCTGTTCTAACACTATAACACGAGTACGTTGTTAGATAACAAACGTCATATCTATATACTGCCGTATATTAGTCGACCTAAATAAACAAAAATTCGGTTTCTTATCACAAACGTTATATCGTAACGCGCCCACATTGGAACGTAAAACACAATAATTACTACTGAATGCGATTTTAGATATGGATATACGATCTGCATACGTCCAAAATATTTGTCGAATCTACACAATTTGATAATGAATAATCGAAAACAATTTCGTTTCGTTTTGTGTGATTAACAGAGGCGTCGAATTCTTTTAGACGCTTCGTTTCAAAGAAAGAAGACTTAAAAATGACGGTGCATGATGCGCCATAATGCTAATGACCCTTTTATTGCTTTATGTTGAATTTTAGGTATTGTTATAGGGGTCTTATAGGTTATAGGCAGATAGCGCTACGTAGCGTAGTATCACAGTGGTATGGATTATTAAAGGTGCAGTGGATAATGGTTTATGTACACAACATTTATAAAATTAGTATTTTTGATTCCAAACTAAAAATCAATTGATTTTAATTCGACTGATTGATATGACCGGCCAAATATTGTTAAATGGTATCTATACAGTGCCGGGTATGGGTACAGTACATAATATATTTTGTTTTTCCGACTGGTGCGTATACAAAAATATCAGAAGGTTTTCCAACGAGTGAGCAGGCTACACACAGCTGTCCATGTGAGAAGCAAGGATTTTTCAAATTTAGTCCACACACTTGTTGCAATTGTTCTTTTGCTTTGTTCAAGGTAATTGCAAACTCGAGTCGCACCGGAAACTGCAAACGTTTGAATTCAAATTGCATTTTTATCGAAATCATTGAAATTGTCCACTTAAAATTGTAGCTGCGATGATATCGTTCAACTTCTTTTTCACTAAAAGCCTGGTATCTTTGTAAAGCTGTGGTAGATTGATGTTTCGGAGAAGAATGATAGGCACGCCAATTTTCAAAACTATAAGATCAATGTACTTACAATTATCGATGGACTTAAACGTTGTCGTTTCGCCTAGTATTCCGTTTTGAACGATAAAGTTGATGGCACTGACATCGTCGTTTTCGGCTGCTAATTTAGCACATACCACTACAAACGCACATGCGCTGTGCCACTGATTACATGACTAACTCAAAATAACCGAAACATACGGAACCTGTGACAATAAATTTTATCGGTTCAAAATTAGTAAGGCTAACCATCAGGGATTTTCGCAAAAAATTGAAAAAAATTTATCGTTGAATTTCCGGTTCAAATTGATTATAGGTAATGGTAATTACATGTTTAGCAAGAAACTACCGGTTGGTTGCTCATGGAAAGCGCGGTTATTGGAAAAATCGTATTTTGAAAACCGGCCACATTCTGTAATCGAGCATGGATTACAGACGAATAAGACGACATATTGCACCAGCTTAAACTCTGCTCGTCCCAAAATTACATGACTAACACAAAATAACCGAAACATACGGAAAATGTGACAATAAATTTTATCGGTTCAAAATTAATAAGGCTAACCATCAGGGATTTTCGCAAAAAATTGAAAAAAATTTATTGTTGAATTTCCGGTTCAAATTGATTATAGGTAATGGTAATTACATGTTTAGCAAGAAACTACCGGTTGGTTGCTCATGGAAAGCGCGGTTATTGGAAAAATCGTATTTTGAAACCCGGTCACATTCTGTAATCGAGCATGGATTACAGACGAATAAGACGACATACTGCACCAACTTAAACTCTGCTCGCCCAAAATTACATGACTAACTCAAAATAACCGAAACATAAGGAACCTGCGACAATAAATTTTATCGGTTCAAAATTAGTAAGGCTAACCATCAGGGATTTTCGCAAAAAATTGAAAAAAAAATTATCGTTGAATTTCCGGTTCAAATTGATTATAGATAATGGTAATTACATGTTTAGCAAGAAACTACCGGTTGGTTGCTCATGGAAAGCGCGGTTATTGGAAAAATCGTATTTTGAAACCCGGTCACATTCTGTAATCGAGCATGGATTGCAGGCGAATAAGACGACATATTGCACCAGCTTAAACTCTGCTCGTCCCAAAATTACATGACTAACTCAAAATAACCGAAACATACGGAACCTGCGACAATAAATTTTATCGGTTCAAAATTAGTAAGGCTAACCATCAGGGATTTTCGCAAAAAATTGAAAAAAATTTATTGTTGAATTTCCGGTTCAAATTGATTATAGGTAATGGTAATTACATGTTTAGCAAGAAACTACCGGTTGGTTGCTCATGGAAAGCGCGGTTATTGGAAAAATCGTATTTTGAAAACCGGCCACATTCTGTAATCGAGCATGGATTACAGACGAATAAGACGACATACTGCACCAACTTAAACTCAGCTCGCCCAAAATTACATGACTAACTCAAAATAACCGAAACATACGGAACCTGCGACAATAAATTTTATCGGTTCAAAATTAGTAAGGCTAACCATCAGGGATTTTCGCAAAAAATTGAAAAAAATTTATTGTTGAATTTCCGGTTCAAATTGATTATAGGTAATGGTAATTACATGTTTAGCAAGAAACTACCGGTTGGTTGCTCATGGAAAGCGCGGTTATTGGAAAAATCGTATTTTGAAACCCGGTCACATTCTGTAATCGAGCATGGATTGCAGGCGAATAAGACGACATATTGCACCAGCTTAAACTCTGCTCGTCCCAAAATTACATGACTAACTCAAAATAACCGAAACATACGGAACCTGCGACAATAAATTTTATCGGTTCAAAATTAGTAAGGCTAACCATCAGGGATTTTCGCAAAAAATTGAAAAAAATTTATTGTTGAATTTCCGGTTCAAATTGATTATAGGTAATGGTAATTACATGTTTAGCAAGAAACTACCGGTTGGTTGCTCATGGAAAGCGCGGTTATTGGAAAAATCGTATTTTGAAACCCGGTCACATTCTGTAATCGAGCATGGATTGCAGACGAATAAGACGACATATTGCACCAGCTTAAACTCTGCTCGTCCCAAAATTACATGGCTAACTCAAAATAACCGAAACATACGGAACCTGTGACAATAAATTTTATCGGTTCAAAATTAGTAAGGCTAACCATCAGGGATTTTCGCAAAAAATTGAAAAAAATTTATCGTTGAATTTCCGGTTCAAATTGATTATAGGTAATGGTAATTACATGTTTAGCAAGAAACTACCGGTTGGTTGCTCATGGAAAGCGCGGTTATTGGAAAAATCGTATTTTGAAACCCGGTCACATTCTGTAATCGAGCATGGATTGCAGGCGAATAAGACGACATATTGCACCAGCTTAAACTCTGCTCGTCCCAAAATTACATGGCTAACTCAAAATAACCGAAACATACGGAACCTGTGACAATAAATTTTATCGGTTCAAAATTAGTAAGGCTAACCATCAGGGATTTTCGCAAAAAATTGAAAACAATTTATCGTTGAATTTCCGGTTCAAATTGATTATAGGTAATGGTAATTACATGTTTAGCAAGAAACTACCGGTTGGTTGCTCATGGAAAGCGCGGTTATTGGAAAAATCGTATTTTGAAACCCGGTCACATTCTGTAATCGAGCATGGATTGCAGGCGAATAAGACGACATATTGCACCAGCTTAAACTCTGCTCGTCCCAAAATTACATGACTAACTCAAAATAACCGAAACATACGGAACCTGCGACAATAAATTTTATCGGTTCAAAATTAGTAAGGCTAACCATCAGGGATTTTCGCAAAAAATTGAAAAAAAAATTATCGTTGAATTTCCGGTTCAAATTGATTATAGATAATGGTAATTACATGTTTAGCAAGAAACTACCGGTTGGTTGCTCATGGAAAGCGCGGTTATTGGAAAAATCGTATTTTGAAACCCGGTCACATTCTGTAATCGAGCATGGATTGCAGGCGAATAAGACGACATATTGCACCAGCTTAAACTCTGCTCGTCCCAAAATTACATGACTAACTCAAAATAACCGAAACATACGGAACCTGCGACAATAAATTTTATCGGTTCAAAATTAGTAAGGCTAACCATCAGGGATTTTCGCAAAAAATTGAAAAAAATTTATTGTTGAATTTCCGGTTCAAATTGATTATAGGTAATGGTAATTACATGTTTAGCAAGAAACTACCGGTTGGTTGCTCATGGAAAGCGCGGTTATTGGAAAAATCGTATTTTGAAAACCGGCCACATTCTGTAATCGAGCATGGATTACAGACGAATAAGACGACATACTGCACCAACTTAAACTCAGCTCGCCCAAAATTACATGACTAACTCAAAATAACCGAAACATACGGAACCTGCGACAATAAATTTTATCGGTTCAAAATTAGTAAGGCTAACCATCAGGGATTTTCGCAAAAAATTGAAAAAAAAATTATCGTTGAATTTCCGGTTCAAATTGATTATAGATAATGGTAATTACATGTTTAGCAAGAAACTACCGGTTGGTTGCTCATGGAAAGCGCGGTTATTGGAAAAATCGTATTTTGAAACCCGGTCACATTCTGTAATCGAGCATGGATTGCAGGCGAATAAGACGACATATTGCACCAGCTTAAACTCTGCTCGTCCCAAAATTACATGACTAACTCAAAATAACCGAAACATACGGAACCTGCGACAATAAATTTTATCGGTTCAAAATTAGTAAGGCTAACCATCAGGGATTTTCGCAAAAAATTGAAAAAAATTTATTGTTGAATTTCCGGTTCAAATTGATTATAGGTAATGGTAATTACATGTTTAGCAAGAAACTACCGGTTGGTTGCTCATGGAAAGCGCGGTTATTGGAAAAATCGTATTTTGAAACCCGGTCACATTCTGTAATCGAGCATGGATTGCAGACGAATAAGACGACATATTGCACCAGCTTAAACTCTGCTCGTCCCAAAATTACACGACTAACTCAAAATAACCGAAACATACGGAACCTGTGACAATAAATTTTATCGGTTCAAAATTAGTAAGGCTAACCATCAGGGATTTTCGCAAAAAATTGAAAAAAATTTATCGTTGAATTTCCGGTTCAAATTGATTATAGGTAATGGTAATTACATGTTTAGCAAGAAACTACCGGTTGGTTGCTCATGGAAAGCGCGGTTATTGGAAAAATCGTATTTTGAAACCCGGTCACATTCTGTAATCGAGCATGGATTGCAGGCGAATAAGACGACATATTGCACCAGCTTAAACTCTGCTCGTCCCAAAATTACATGGCTAACTCAAAATAACCGAAACATACGGAACCTGTGACAATAAATTTTATCGGTTCAAAATTAGTAAGGCTAACCATCAGGGATTTTCGCAAAAAATTGAAAACAATTTATCGTTGAATTTCCGGTTCAAATTGATTATAGGTAATGGTAATTACATGTTTAGCAAGAAACTACCGGTTGGTTGCTCATGGAAAGCGCGGTTATTGGAAAAATCGTATTTTGAAACCCGGTCACATTCTGTAATCGAGCATGGATTGCAGGCGAATAAGACGACATATTGCACCAGCTTAAACTCTGCTCGTCCCAAAATTACATGACTAACTCAAAATAACCGAAACATACGGAACCTGCGACAATAAATTTTATCGGTTCAAAATTAGTAAGGCTAACCATCAGGGATTTTCGCAAAAAATTGAAAAAAATTTATTGTTGAATTTCCGGTTCAAATTGATTATAGGTAATGGTAATTACATGTTTAGCAAGAAACTACCGGTTGGTTGCTCATGGAAAGCGCGGTTATTGGAAAAATCGTATTTTGAAACCCGGTCACATTCTGTAATCGAGCATGGATTGCAGACGAATAAGACGACATATTGCACCAGCTTAAACTCTGCTCGTCCCAAAATTACATGGCTAACTCAAAATAACCGAAACATACGGAACCTGTGACAATAAATTTTATCGGTTCAAAATTAGTAAGGCTAACCATCAGGGATTTTCGCAAAAAATTGAAAAAAATTTATCGTTGAATTTCCGGTTCAAATTGATTATAGGTAATGGTAATTACATGTTTAGCAAGAAACTACCGGTTGGTTGCTCATGGAAAGCGCGGTTATTGGAAAAATCGTATTTTGAAACCCGGTCACATTCTGTAATCGAGCATGGATTGCAGGCGAATAAGACGACATATTGCACCAGCTTAAACTCTGCTCGTCCCAAAATTACATGGCTAACTCAAAATAACCGAAACATACGGAACCTGTGACAATAAATTTTATCGGTTCAAAATTAGTAAGGCTAACCATCAGGGATTTTCGCAAAAAATTGAAAACAATTTATCGTTGAATTTCCGGTTCAAATTGATTATAGGTAATGGTAATTACATGTTTAGCAAGAAACTACCGGTTGGTTGCTCATGGAAAGCGCGGTTATTGGAAAAATCGTATTTTGAAACCCGGTCACATTCTGTAATCGAGCATGGATTGCAGGCGAATAAGACGACATATTGCACCAGCTTAAACTCTGCTCGTCCCAAAATTACATGACTAACTCAAAATAACCGAAACATACGGAACCTGCGACAATAAATTTTATCGGTTCAAAATTAGTAAGGCTAACCATCAGGGATTTTCGCAAAAAATTGAAAAAAAAATTATCGTTGAATTTCCGGTTCAAATTGATTATAGATAATGGTAATTACATGTTTAGCAAGAAACTACCGGTTGGTTGCTCATGGAAAGCGCGGTTATTGGAAAAATCGTATTTTGAAACCCGGTCACATTCTGTAATCGAGCATGGATTGCAGGCGAATAAGACGACATATTGCACCAGCTTAAACTCTGCTCGTCCCAAAATTACATGACTAACTCAAAATAACCGAAACATACGGAACCTGCGACAATAAATTTTATCGGTTCAAAATTAGTAAGGCTAACCATCAGGGATTTTCGCAAAAAATTGAAAAAAATTTATTGTTGAATTTCCGGTTCAAATTGATTATAGGTAATGGTAATTACATGTTTAGCAAGAAACTACCGGTTGGTTGCTCATGGAAAGCGCGGTTATTGGAAAAATCGTATTTTGAAACCCGGTCACATTCTGTAATCGAGCATGGATTGCAGACGAATAAGACGACATATTGCACCAGCTTAAACTCTGCTCGTCCCAAAATTACACGACTAACTCAAAATAACCGAAACATACGGAACCTGTGACAATAAATTTTATCGGTTCAAAATTAGTAAGGCTAACCATCAGGGATTTTCGCAAAAAATTGAAAAAAATTTATCGTTGAATTTCCGGTTCAAATTGATTATAGGTAATGGTAATTACATGTTTAGCAAGAAACTACCGGTTGGTTGCTCATGGAAAGCGCGGTTATTGGAAAAATCGTATTTTGAAACCCGGTCACATTCTGTAATCGAGCATGGATTGCAGGCGAATAAGACGACATATTGCACCAGCTTAAACTCTGCTCGTCCCAAAATTACATGGCTAACTCAAAATAACCGAAACATACGGAACCTGTGACAATAAATTTTATCGGTTCAAAATTAGTAAGGCTAACCATCAGGGATTTTCGCAAAAAATTGAAAACAATTTATCGTTGAATTTCCGGTTCAAATTGATTATAGGTAATGGTAATTACATGTTTAGCAAGAAACTACCGGTTGGTTGCTCATGGAAAGCGCGGTTATTGGAAAAATCGTATTTTGAAACCCGGTCACATTCTGTAATCGAGCATGGATTGCAGGCGAATAAGACGACATATTGCACCAGCTTAAACTCTGCTCGTCCCAAAATTACATGACTAACTCAAAATAACCGAAACATACGGAACCTGCGACAATAAATTTTATCGGTTCAAAATTAGTAAGGCTAACCATCAGGGATTTTCGCAAAAAATTGAAAAAAAAATTATCGTTGAATTTCCGGTTCAAATTGATTATAGATAATGGTAATTACATGTTTAGCAAGAAACTACCGGTTGGTTGCTCATGGAAAGCGCGGTTATTGGAAAAATCGTATTTTGAAACCCGGTCACATTCTGTAATCGAGCATGGATTGCAGGCGAATAAGACGACATATTGCACCAGCTTAAACTCTGCTCGTCCCAAAATTACATGACTAACTCAAAATAACCGAAACATACGGAACCTGCGACAATAAATTTTATCGGTTCAAAATTAGTAAGGCTAACCATCAGGGATTTTCGCAAAAAATTGAAAAAAAATTATTGTTGAATTTCCGGTTCAAATTGATTATAGGTAATGGTAATTACATGTTTAGCAAGAAACTACCGGTTGGTTGCTCATGGAAAGCGCGGTTATTGGAAAAATCGTATTTTGAAAACCGGCCACATTCTGTAATCGAGCATGGATTACAGACGAATAAGACGACATACTGCACCAACTTAAACTCAGCTCGCCCAAAATTACATGACTAACTCAAAATAACCGAAACATACGGAACCTGCGACAATAAATTTTATCGGTTCAAAATTAGTAAGGCTAACCATCAGGGATTTTCGCAAAAAATTGAAAAAAAAATTATCGTTGAATTTCCGGTTCAAATTGATTATAGATAATGGTAATTACATGTTTAGCAAGAAACTACCGGTTGGTTGCTCATGGAAAGCGCGGTTATTGGAAAAATCGTATTTTGAAACCCGGTCACATTCTGTAATCGAGCATGGATTGCAGGCGAATAAGACGACATATTGCACCAGCTTAAACTCTGCTCGTCCCAAAATTACATGACTAACTCAAAATAACCGAAACATACGGAACCTGCGACAATAAATTTTATCGGTTCAAAATTAGTAAGGCTAACCATCAGGGATTTTCGCAAAAAATTGAAAAAAATTTATTGTTGAATTTCCGGTTCAAATTGATTATAGGTAATGGTAATTACATGTTTAGCAAGAAACTACCGGTTGGTTGCTCATGGAAAGCGCGGTTATTGGAAAAATCGTATTTTGAAAACCGGCCACATTCTGTAATCGAGCATGGATTACAGACGAATAAGACGACATACTGCACCAACTTAAACTCAGCTCGCCCAAAATTACATGACTAACTCAAAATAACCGAAACATACGGAACCTGCGACAATAAATTTTATCGGTTCAAAATTAGTAAGGCTAACCATCAGGGATTTTCGCAAAAAATTGAAAAAAATTTATTGTTGAATTTCCGGTTCAAATTGATTATAGGTAATGGTAATTACATGTTTAGCAAGAAACTACCGGTTGGTTGCTCATGGAAAGCGCGGTTATTGGAAAAATCGTATTTTGAAACCCGGTCACATTCTGTAATCGAGCATGGATTGCAGGCGAATAAGACGACATATTGCACCAGCTTAAACTCTGCTCGTCCCAAAATTACATGACTAACTCAAAATAACCGAAACATACGGAACCTGCGACAATAAATTTTATCGGTTCAAAATTAGTAAGGCTAACCATCAGGGATTTTCGCAAAAAATTGAAAAAAATTTATCGTTCAATTTCCGGTTCAAATTGATTATAGGTAATGGTAATTACATGTTTAGCAAGAAACTACCGGTTGGTTGCTCATGGAAAGCGCGGTTATTGGAAAAATCGTATTTTGAAACCCGGTCACATTCTGTAATCGAGCATGGATTGCAGGCGAATAAGACGACATATTGCACCAGCTTAAACTCTGCTCGTCCCAAAATTACATGGCTAACTCAAAATAACCGAAACATACGGAACCTGTGACAACATCAGGGATTTTCGCAAAAAATTGAAAAAAATTTATCGTTGAATTTCCGGTTCAAATTGATTATAGGTAATGGTAATTACATGTTTAGCAAGAAACTACCGGTTGGTTGCTCATGGAAAGCGCGGTTATTGGAAAAATCGTATTTTGAAACCCGGTCACATTCTGTAATCGAGCATGGATTGCAGGCGAATAAGACGACATATTGCACCAGCTTAAACTCTGCTCGTCCCAAAATTACATGACTAACTCAAAATAACCGAAACATACGGAACCTGTGACAATAAATTTTATCGGTTCAAAATTAGTAAGGCTAACCATCAGGGATTTTCGCAAAAAATTGAAAAAAATTTATCGTTGAATTTCCGGTTCAAATTGATTATAGGTAATGGTAATTACATGTTTAGCAAGAAACTACCGGTTGGTTGCTCATGGAAAGCGCGGTTATTGGAAAAATCGTATTGTGAAACCCGGTCACATTCTGTAATCGAGCATGGATTGCAGGCGAATAAGACGACATATTGCACCAGCTTAAACTCTGCTCGTCCCAAAATTACATGACTAACTCAAAATAACCGAAACATACGGAACCTGCGACAATAAATTTTATCGGTTCAAAATTAGTAAGGCTAACCATCAGGGATTTTCGCAAAAAATTGAAAAAAATTTATCGTTGAATTTCCGGTTCAAATTGATTATAGGTAATGGTAATTACATGTTTAGCAAGAAATTACCGGTTGGTTGCTCATGGAGAGCGCGGTTATTGGAAAAATCGTATTTTGAAAACCGGCCACATTCTGTAATCGAGCATGGATTGCAGGCGAATAAGACGACATATTGCACCAGCTTAAACTCTGCTCATCCCAAAATTACACGACTAACTCAAAATAACCGAAACATACGGAACCTGTGACAATAAATTTTATCGGTTCAAAATTAGTAAGGCTCATCAGGGATTTTCGCAAAAAATTGAAAAAAATTTATCGTTGAATTTCCGGTTCAAATTGATTATAGGTAATGGTAATTACATGTTTAGCAAGAAACTACCGGTTGGTTGCTCATGGAAAGCGCGGTTATTGGAAAAATCGTATTTTGAAACCCGGTCACATTCTGTAATCGAGCATGGATTGCAGACGAATAAGACGACATATTGCACCAGCTTAAACTCTGCTCGGCCCAAAATTACACGACTAACTCAAAATAACCGAAACATACGGAACCTGTGACAATAAATTTTATCGGTTCAAAATTAGTAAGGCTAACCATCAGGGATTTTCGCAAAAAATTGAAAAAAATTTATCGTTGAATTTCCGGTTCAAATTGATTATAGGTAATGGTAATTACATGTTTAGCAAGAAATTACCGGTTGGTTGCTCATGGAAAGCGCGGTTATTGGAAAAATCGTATTTTGAAAACCGGCCACATTCTGTAATCGAGCATGGATTACAGACGAATAAGACGACATACTGCACCAACTTAAACTCAGCTCGCCCAAAATTACATGACTAACTCAAAATAACCGAAACATACGGAACCTGCGACAATAAATTTTATCGGTTCAAAATTAGTAAGGCTAACTAACCATCAGGGATTTTCGCAAAAAATTGAAAAAAATTTATTGTTGAATTTCCGGTTCAAATTGATTATAGGTAATGGTAATTACATGTTTACAAGAAATTACCGGTTGGTTGCTCATGGAAAGCGCGGTTATTGGAAAAATCGTATTTTGAAAACCGGCCACATTCTGTAATCGAGCATGGATTACAGACGAATAAGACGACATACTGCACCAACTTAAACTCAGCTCGCCCAAAATTACATGACTAACTCAAAATAACCGAAACATACGGAACCTGCGACAATAAATTTTATCGGTTCAAAATTAGTAAGGCTAACCATCAGGGATTTTCGCAAAAAATTGAAAAAAATTTATCGTTGAATTTCCGGTTCAAATTGATTATAGGTAATGGTAATTACATGTTTAGCAAGAAACTACCGGTTGGTTGCTCATGGAAAGCGCGGTTATTGGAAAAATCGTATTTTGAAACCCGGTCACATTCTGTAATCGAGCATGGATTGCAGGCGAATAAGACGACATATTGCACCAGCTTAAACTCTGCTCGTCCCAAAATTACATGACTAACTCAAAATAACCGAAACATACGGAACCTGTGACAATAAATTTTATCGGTTCAAAATTAGTAAGGCTAACCATCAGGGATTTTCGCAAAAAATTGAAAAAAATTTATTGTTGAATTTCCGGTTCAAATTGATTATAGGTAATGGTAATTACATGTTTAGCAAGAAACTACCGGTTGGTTGCTCATGGAAAGCGCGGTTATTGGAAAAATCGTATTTTGAAACCCGGCCACATTCTGTAATCGAGCATGGATTGCAGGCGAATAAGACGACATATTGCACCAGCTTAAACTCTGCTCGTCCCAAAATTACATGACTAACTCAAAATAACCGAAACATACGGAACCTGTGACAATAAATTTTATCGGTTCAAAATTCGTAAGGCTAACATCAGGGATTTTCGCAAAAAATTGAAAAAAATTTATCGTTGAATTTCCGGTTCAAATTGATTATAGGTAATGGTAATTACATGTTTAGCAAGAAACTACCGGTTGGTTGCTCATGGAAAGCGCGGTTATTGGAAAAATCGTATTTTGAAACCCGGTCACATTCTGTAATCGAGCATGGATTACAGACGAATAAGACGACATACTGCACCAACTTAAACTCAGCTCGCCCAAAATTACATGACTAACTCAAAATAACCGAAACATACGGAACCTGCGACAATAAATTTTATCGGTTCAAAATTAGTAAGGCTAACCATCAGGGATTTTCGCAAAAAATTGAAAAAAATTTATCGTTGAATTTCCGGTTCAAATTGATTATAGGTAATGGTAATTACATGTTTAGCAAGAAACTACCGGTTGGTTGCTCATGGAAAGCGCGGTTATTGGAAAAATCGTATTTTGAAACCCGGTCACATTCTGTAATCGAGCATGGATTGCAGGCGAATAAGACGACATATTGCACCAGCTTAAACTCTGCTCGTCCCAAAATTACATGACTAACACAAAATAACCGAAACATACGGAACCTGCGACAATAAATTTTATCGGTTCAAAATTAGTAAGGCTAACCATCAGGGATTTTCGCAAAAAATTGAAAAAAATTTATTGTTGAATTTCCGGTTCAAATTGATTATAGGTAATGGTAATTACATGTTTAGCAAGAAACTACCGGTTGGTTGCTCATGGAAAGCGCGGTTATTGGAAAAATCGTATTTTGAAACCCGGTCACATTCTGTAATCGAGCATGGATTGCAGGCGAATAAGACGACATATTGCACCAGCTTAAACTCTGCTCGTCCCAAAATTACACGACTAACGCAAAATAACCGAAACATACGGAACCTGTGACAATAAATTTTATCGGTTCAAAATTAGTAAGGCTAACCATCAGGGATTTTCGCAAAAAATTGAAAAAAATTTATTGTTGAATTTCCGGTTCAAATTGATTATAGGTAATGGTAATTACATGTTTAGCAATAAACTACCGGTTGGTTGCTCATGGAGAGCGCGGTTATTGGAAAAATCGTATTTTGAAATCCGGCCACATTCTGTAATCGAGCATGGATTTCAGACGAATAAGACGACATATTGCACCAGCTTAAACTCTGCTCGTCCCAAAATTACATGACTAACACAAAATAACCGAAACATACGGAAAATGTGACAATAAATTTTATCGGTTCAAAATTAATAAGGCTAACCATCAGGGATTTTCGCAAAAAATTGAAAAAAATTTATTGTTGAATTTCCGGTTCAAATTGATTATAGGTAATGGTAATTACATGTTTAGCAATAAACTACCGGTTGGTTGCTCATGGAGAGCGCGGTTATTGGAAAAATCGTATTTTGAAACCAGGTCACATTCTGTAATCGAGCATGGATTGCAGGCGAATAAGACGACATATTGCACCAGCTTAAACTCTGCTCGTCCCAAAATTACATGACTAACTCAAAATAACCGAAACATACGGAACCTGTGACAATAAATTTTATCGGTTCAAAATTAGTAAGGCTAACCATCAGGGATTTTCGCAAAAAATTGAAAAAAATTTATTGATGAATTTCCGGTTCAAATTGATTATAGGTAATGGTAATTACATGTTTAGCAAGAAACTACCGGTTGGTTGCTCATGGAAAGCGCGGTTATTGGAAAAATCGTATTTTGAAACCCGGTCACATTCTGTAATCGAGCATGGATTGCAGGCGAATAAGACGACATATTGCACCAGCTTAAACTCTGCTCGTCCCAAAATTACATGACTAACTCAAAATAACCGAAACATACGGAACCTGTGACAATAAATTTTATCGGTTCAAAATTAGTAAGGCTAACCATCAGGGATTTTCGCAAAAAATTGAAAAAAATTTATTGTTGAATTTCCGGTTCAAATTGATTATAGGTAATGGTAATTACATGTTTAGCAATAAACTACCGGTTGGTTGCTCATGGAGAGCGCGGTTATTGGAAAAATCGTATTTTGAAATCCGGCCACATTCTGTAATCGAGCATGGATTTCAGACGAATAAGACGACATATTGCACCAGTTTAAACTCTGCTCGTCCCAAAATTACATGACTAACACAAAATAACCGAAACATACGGAAAATGAGACAATAAATTTTATCGGTTCAAAATTAATAAGGCTAACCATCAGGGATTTTCGCAAAAAATTGAAAAAAATTTATCGTTGAATTTCCGGTTCAAATTGATTATAGGTAATGGTAATTACATGTTTAGCAAGAAACTACCGGTTGGTTGCTCATGGAAAGCGCGGTTATTGGAAAAATCGTATTTTGAAACCCGGTCACATTCTGTAATCGAGCATGGATTGCAGGCGAATAAGACGACATATTGCACCAGCTTAAACTCTGCTCGTCCCAAAATTACATGACTAACTCAAAATAACCGAAACATACGGAACCTGTGACAATAAATTTTATCGGTTCAAAATTAGTAAGGCAACCATCAGGGATTTTCGCAAAAAATTGAAAAAAATTTATTGTTGAATTTCCGGTTCAAATTGATTATAGGTAATGGTAATTACATGTTTAGCAATAAACTACCGGTTGGTTGCTCATGGAGAGCGCGGTTATTGGAAAAATCGTATTTTGAAATCCGGCCACATTCTGTAATCGAGCATGGATTTCAGACGAATAAGACGACATATTGCACCAGCTTAAACTCTGCTCGTCCCAAAATTACATGACTAACACAAAATAACCGAAACATACGGAAAATGTGACAATAAATTTTATCGGTTCAAAATTAATAAGGCTAACCATCAGGGATTTTCGCAAAAAATTGAAAAAAATTTATTGTTGAATTTCCGGTTCAAATTGATTATAGGTAATGGTAATTACATGTTTAGCAATAAACTACCGGTTGGTTGCTCATGGAGAGCGCGGTTATTGGAAAAATCGTATTTTGAAACCCGGTCACATTCTGTAATCGAGCATGGATTGCAGACGAATAAGACGACATATTGCACCAGCTTAAACTCTGCTCGTCCCAAAATTACATGACTAACTCAAAATAACCGAAACATACGGAACCTGTGACAATAAATTTTATCGGTTCAAAATTCGTAAGGCTAACCATCAGGGATTTTCGCAAAAAATTGAAAAAAATTTATTGATGAATTTCCGGTTCAAATTGATTATAGGTAATGGTAATTACATGTTTAGCAAGAAACTACCGGTTGGTTGCTCATGGAAAGCGCGGTTATTGGAAAAATCGTATTTTGAAACCCGGCCACATTCTGTAATCGAGCATGGATTGCAGGCGAATAAGACGACATATTGCACCAGCTTAAACTCTGCTCGTCCCAAAATTACATGACTAACTCAAAATAACCGAAACATACGGAACCTGTGACAATAAATTTTATCGGTTCAAAATTCGTAAGGCTAACCATCAGGGATTTTCGCAAAAAATTGAAAAAAATTTATTGATGAATTTCCGGTTCAAATTGATTATAGATAATGGTAATTACATGGTTAGCAAGAAATTACCGGTTGGTTGCTCATGGAGAGCGCGGTTATTGGAAAAATCGTATTTTGAAACCAGGTCACATTCTGTAATCGAGCATGGATTGCAGGCGAATAAGACGACATATTGCACCAGCTTAAACTCAGCTCGTCCCAAAATTACATGACTAACTCAAAATAACCGAAACATACGGAACCTGTGACAATAAATTTTATCGGTTCAAAATTAGTAAGGCTAACCATCAGGGATTTTCGCAAAAAATTGAAAAAAATTTATCGTTGAATTTCCGGTTCAAATTGATTATAGGTAATGGTAATTACATGTTTAGCAAGAAACTACCGGTTGGTTGCTCATGGAAAGCGCGGTTATTGGAAAAATCGTATTTTGAAACCCGGTCACATTCTGTAATCGAGCATGGATTGCAGGCGAATAAGACGACATATTGCACCAGCTTAAACTCTGCTCGTCCCAAAATTACACGACTAACTCAAAATAACCGAAACATACGGAACCTGTGACAATAAATTTTATCGGTTCAAAATTAGTAAGGCTAACCATCAGGGATTTTCGCAAAAAATTGAAAAAAATTTATCGTTGAATTTCCGGTTCAAATTGATTATAGGTAATGGTAATTACATGTTTAGCAAGAAACTACCGGTTGGTTGCTCATGGAAAGCGCGGTTATTGGAAAAATCGTATTTTGAAACCCGGTCACATTCTGTAATCGAGCATGGATTGCAGGCGAATAAGACGACATATTGCACCAGCTTAAACTCTGCTCGTCCCAAAATTACATGACTAACTCAAAATAACCGAAACATACGGAACCTGTGACAATAAATTTTATCGGTTCAAAATTAGTAAGGCTAACCATCAGGGATTTTCGCAAAAAATTGAAAAAAATTTATTGTTGAATTTCCGGTTCAAATTGATTATAGGTAATGGTAATTACATGTTTAGCAATAAACTACCGGTTGGTTGCTCATGGAGAGCGCGGTTATTGGAAAAATCGTATTTTGAAACCCGGTCACATTCTGTAATCGAGCATGGATTGCAGACGAATAAGACGACATATTGCACCAGCTTAAACTCTGCTCGTCCCAAAATTACATGACTAACACAAAATAACCGAAACATACGGAAAATGTGACAATAAATTTTATCGGTTCAAAATTAATAAGGCTAACCATCAGGGATTTTCGCAAAAAATTGAAAAAAATTTATTGTTGAATTTCCGGTTCAAATTGATTATAGGTAATGGTAATTACATGTTTAGCAATAAACTACCGGTTGGTTGCTCATGGAGAGCGCGGTTATTGGAAAAATCGTATTTTGAAACCCGGTCACATTCTGTAATCGAGCATGGATTGCAGACGAATAAGACGACATATTGCACCAGCTTAAACTCTGCTCGTCCCAAAATTACATGACTAACTCAAAATAACCGAAACATACGGAACCTGTGACAATAAATTTTATCGGTTCAAAATTAATAAGGCTAACCATCAGGGATTTTCGCAAAAAATTGAAAAAAATTTATCGTTGAATTTCCGGTTCAAATTGATTATAGGTAATGGTAATTACATGTTTAGCAAGAAACTACCGGTTGGTTGCTCATGGAAAGCGCGGTTATTGGAAAAATCGTATTTTGAAACCCGGTCACATTCTGTAATCGAGCATGGATTGCAGGCGAATAAGACGACATATTGCACCAGCTTAAACTCTGCTCGTCCCAAAATTACATGACTAACACAAAATAACCGAAACATACGGAACCTGTGACAATAAATTTTATCGGTTCAAAATTAATAAGGCTAACCATCAGGGATTTTCGCAAAAAATTGAAAAAAATTTATCGTTGAATTTCCGGTTCAAATTGATTATAGGTAATGGTAATTACATGTTTAGCAAGAAACTACCGGTTGGTTGCTCATGGAAAGCGCGGTTATTGGAAAAATCGTATTTTGAAACCCGGTCACATTCTGTAATCGAGCATGGATTGCAGGCGAATAAGACGACATATTGCACCAGCTTAAACTCTGCTCGTCCCAAAATTACACGACTAACTCAAAATAACCGAAACATACGGAACCTGTGACAATAAATTTTATCGGTTCAAAATTAGTAAGACCATCAGGGATTTTCGCAAAAAATTGAAAAAAATTTATTGATGAATTTCCGGTTCAAATTGATTATAGGTAATGGTAATTACATGTTTACAAGAAATTACCGGTTGGTTGCTCATGGAAAGCGCGGTCATTGGAGAAATCGTGTTTTGAAACCCGGTCACATTCTGTAATCGAGCATGGATTGCAGGCGAATAAGACGACATATTGCACCAGCTTAAACTCTGCTCGTCCCAAAATTACATGACTAACTCAAAATAACCGAAACATACGGAACCTGTGACAATAAATTTTATCGGTTCAAAATTCGTAAGGCTAACCACCAGGGATTTTCGCAAAAAATTGAAAAAAATTTATTGATGAATTTCCGGTTCAAATTGATTATAGGTAATGGTAATTACATGGTTAGCAAGAAATTACCGGTTGGTTGCTCATGGAAAGCGCGGTTATTGGAAAAATCGTATTTTGAAACCAGGTCACATTCTGTAATCGAGCATGGATTGCAGGCGAATAAGACGACATATTGCACCAGCTTAAACTCAGCTCGTCCCAAAATTACATGACTAACTCAAAATAACCGAAACATACGGAACCTGTGACAATAAATTTTATCGGTTCAAAATTAGTAAGGCTAACTAACCATCAGGGATTTTCGCAAAAAATTGAAAAATTTTTATTGTTGAATTTCCGGTTCAAATTGATTATAGGTAATGGTAATTACATGTTTAGCAATAAACTACCGGTTGGTTGCTCATGGAGAGCGCGGTTATTGGAAAAATCGTATTTTGAAATCCGGCCACATTCTGTAATCGAGCATGGATTTCAGACGAATAAGACGACATATTGCACCAGCTTAAACTCTGCTCGTCCCAAAATTACATGACTAACACAAAATAACCGAAACATACGGAAAATGTGACAATAAATTTTATCGGTTCAAAATTAATAAGGCTAACCATCAGGGATTTTCGCAAAAAATTGAAAAAAATTTATTGTTGAATTTCCGGTTCAAATTGATTATAGGTAATGGTAATTACATGTTTAGCAATAAACTACCGGTTGGTTGCTCATGGAGAGCGCGGTTATTGGAAAAATCGTATTTTGAAACCCGGTCACATTCTGTAATCGAGCATGGATTGCAGACGAATAAGACGACATATTGCACCAGCTTAAACTCTGCTCGTCCCAAAATTACATGACTAACTCAAAATAACCGAAACATACGGAACCTGTGACAATAAATTTTATCGGTTCAAAATTAGTAAGGCTAACTAACCATCAGGGATCTTCGCAAAAAATTGAAAAAAATTTATCGTTGAATTTCCGGTTCAAATTGATTATAGGTAATGGTAATTACATGTTTAGCAAGAAACTACCGGTTGGTTGCTCATGGAAAGCGCGGTTATTGGAAAAATCGTATTTTGAAACCCGGTCACATTCTGTAATCGAGCATGGATTACAGACGAATAAGACGACATATTGCACCAACTTAAACTCTGCTCGTCCCAAAATTACATGACTAACTCAAAATAACCGAAACATACGGAAAATGTGACAATAAATTTTATCGGTTCAAAATTAATAAGGCTAACCATCAGGGATTTTCGCAAAAAATTGAAAAAAATTTATTGTTGAATTTCCGGTTCAAATTGATTATAGGTAATGGTAATTACATGTTTAGCAATAAACTACCGGTTGGTTGCTCATGGAGAGCGCGGTTATTGGAAAAATCGTATTTTGAAATCCGGCCACATTCTGTAATCGAGCATGGATTTCAGACGAATAAGACGACATATTGCACCAGCTTAAACTCTGCTCGTCCCAAAATTACATGACTAACTCAAAATAACCGAAACATACGGAACCTGCGACAATAAATTTTATCGGTTCAAAATTAGTAAGGCTAACCATCAGGGATTTTCGCAAAAAATTGAAAAAAAATTATCGTTGAATTTCCGGTTCAAATTGATTATAGGTAATGGTAATTACATGTTTAGCAAGAAACTACCGGTTGGTTGCTCATGGAAAGCGCGGTTATTGGAAAAATCGTATTTTGAAACCCGGTCACATTCTGTAATCGAGCATGGATTGCAGGCGAATAAGACGACATATTGCACCAGCTTAAACTCTGCTCGTCCCAAAATTACATGACTAACTCAAAATAACCGAAACATACGGAACCTGTGACAATAAATTTTATCGGTTCAAAATTAGTAAGGCTAACCATCAGGGATTTTCGCAAAAAATTGAAAAAATTTTATTGTTGAATTTCCGGTTCAAATTGATTATAGGTAATGGTAATTACATGTTTAGCAATAAACTACCGGTTGGTTGCTCATGGAGAGCGCGGTTATTGGAAAAATCGTATTTTGAAATCCGGCCACATTCTGTAATCGAGCATGGATTTCAGACGAATAAGACGACATATTGCACCAGCTTAAACTCTGCTCGTCCCAAAATTACATGACTAACACAAAATAACCGAAACATACGGAAAATGTGACAATAAATTTTATCGGTTCAAAATTAATAAGGCTAACCATCAGGGATTTTCGCAAAAAATTGAAAAAAATTTATTGTTGAATTTCCGGTTCAAATTGATTATAGGTAATGGTAATTACATGTTTAGCAATAAACTACCGGTTGGTTGCTCATGGAGAGCGCGGTTATTGGAAAAATCGTATTTTGAAACCCGGTCACATTCTGTAATCGAGCATGGATTGCAGACGAATAAGACGACATATTGCACCAGCTTAAACTCTGCTCGTCCCAAAATTACATGACTAACTCAAAATAACCGAAACATACGGAACCTGTGACAATAAATTTTATCGGTTCAAAATTAGTAAGGCTAACTAACCATCAGGGATTTTCGCAAAAAATTGAAAAAAATTTATCGTTGAATTTCCGGTTCAAATTGATTATAGGTAATGGTAATTACATGTTTAGCAAGAAACTACCGGTTGGTTGCTCATGGAAAGCGCGGTTATTGGAAAAATCGTATTTTGAAACCCGGTCACATTCTGTAATCGAGCATGGATTACAGACGAATAAGACGACATATTGCACCAACTTAAACTCTGCTCGTCCCAAAATTACATGACTAACTCAAAATAACCGAAACATACGGAAAATGTGACAATAAATTTTATCGGTTCAAAATTAATAAGGCTAACCATCAGGGATTTTCGCAAAAAATTGAAAAAAATTTATTGTTGAATTTCCGGTTCAAATTGATTATAGGTAATGGTAATTACATGTTTAGCAATAAACTACCGGTTGGTTGCTCATGGAGAGCGCGGTTATTGGAAAAATCGTATTTTGAAATCCGGCCACATTCTGTAATCGAGCATGGATTTCAGACGAATAAGACGACATATTGCACCAGCTTAAACTCTGCTCGTCCCAAAATTACATGACTAACACAAAATAACCGAAACATACGGAAAATGTGACAATAAATTTTATCGGTTCAAAATTAATAAGGCTAACCATCAGGGATTTTCGCAAAAAATTGAAAAAAATTTATTGTTGAATTTCCGGTTCAAATTGATTATAGGTAATGGTAATTACATGTTTAGCAATAAACTACCGGTTGGTTGCTCATGGAGAGCGCGGTTATTGGAAAAATCGTATTTTGAAACCCGGTCACATTCTGTAATCGAGCATGGATTGCAGACGAATAAGACGACATATTGCACCAGCTTAAACTCTGCTCGTCCCAAAATTACATGACTAACTCAAAATAACCGAAACATACGGAACCTGTGACAATAAATTTTATCGGTTCAAAATTAGTAAGGCTAACTAACCATCAGGGATTTTCGCAAAAAATTGAAAAAAATTTATCGTTGAATTTCCGGTTCAAATTGATTATAGGTAATGGTAATTACATGTTTAGCAAGAAACTACCGGTTGGTTGCTCATGGAAAGCGCGGTTATTGGAAAAATCGTATTTTGAAACCCGGTCACATTCTGTAATCGAGCATGGATTACAGACGAATAAGACGACATATTGCACCAACTTAAACTCTGCTCGTCCCAAAATTACATGACTAACTCAAAATAACCGAAACATACGGAAAATGTGACAATAAATTTTATCGGTTCAAAATTAATAAGGCTAACCATCAGGGATTTTCGCAAAAAATTGAAAAAAATTTATTGTTGAATTTCCGGTTCAAATTGATTATAGGTAATGGTAATTACATGTTTAGCAATAAACTACCGGTTGGTTGCTCATGGAGAGCGCGGTTATTGGAAAAATCGTATTTTGAAATCCGGCCACATTCTGTAATCGAGCATGGATTTCAGACGAATAAGACGACATATTGCACCAGCTTAAACTCTGCTCGTCCCAAAATTACATGACTAACTCAAAATAACCGAAACATACGGAACCTGCGACAATAAATTTTATCGGTTCAAAATTAGTAAGGCTAACCATCAGGGATTTTCGCAAAAAATTGAAAAAAATTTATTGTTGAATTTCCGGTTCAAATTGATTATAGGTAATGGTAATTACATGTTTAGCAAGAAACTACCGGTTGGTTGCTCATGGAAAGCGCGGTTATTGGAAAAATCGTATTTTGAAACCCGGTCACATTCTGTAATCGAGCATGGATTGCAGACGAATAAGACGGCATATTGCACCAGCTTAAACTCTGCTCGTCCCAAAATTACACGACTAACTCAAAATAACCGAAACATACGGAACCTGTGACAATAAATTTTATCGGTTCAAAATTGGTAAGGCTAACCATCAGGGATTTTCGCAAAAAATTGAAAAAAAATTATCGTTGAATTTCCGGTTCAAATTGATTATAGGTAATGGTAATTACATGTTTAGCAAGAAACTACCGGTTGGTTGCTCATGGAAAGCGCGGTTATTGGAAAAATCGTATTTTGAAACCCGGTCACATTCTGTAATCGAGCATGGATTGCAGGCGAATAAGACGACATATTGCACCAGCTTAAACTCTGCTCGTCCCAAAATTACATGACTAACTCAAAATAACCGAAACATACGGAACCTGTGACAATAAATTTTATCGGTTCAAAATTAGTAAGGCTAACCATCAGGGATTTTCGCAAAAAATTGAAAAAATTTTATTGTTGAATTTCCGGTTCAAATTGATTATAGGTAATGGTAATTACATGTTTAGCAATAAACTACCGGTTGGTTGCTCATGGAGAGCGCGGTTATTGGAAAAATCGTATTTTGAAATCCGGCCACATTCTGTAATCGAGCATGGATTTCAGACGAATAAGACGACATATTGCACCAGCTTAAACTCTGCTCGTCCCAAAATTACATGACTAACACAAAATAACCGAAACATACGGAAAATGTGACAATAAATTTTATCGGTTCAAAATTAATAAGGCTAACCATCAGGGATTTTCGCAAAAAATTGAAAAAAATTTATTGTTGAATTTCCGGTTCAAATTGATTATAGGTAATGGTAATTACATGTTTAGCAATAAACTACCGGTTGGTTGCTCATGGAGAGCGCGGTTATTGGAAAAATCGTATTTTGAAACCCGGTCACATTCTGTAATCGAGCATGGATTGCAGACGAATAAGACGACATATTGCACCAGCTTAAACTCTGCTCGTCCCAAAATTACATGACTAACTCAAAATAACCGAAACATACGGAACCTGTGACAATAAATTTTATCGGTTCAAAATTAGTAAGGCTAACTAACCATCAGGGATTTTCGCAAAAAATTGAAAAAAATTTATCGTTGAATTTCCGGTTCAAATTGATTATAGGTAATGGTAATTACATGTTTAGCAAGAAACTACCGGTTGGTTGCTCATGGAAAGCGCGGTTATTGGAAAAATCGTATTTTGAAACCCGGTCACATTCTGTAATCGAGCATGGATTACAGACGAATAAGACGACATATTGCACCAACTTAAACTCTGCTCGTCCCAAAATTACATGACTAACTCAAAATAACCGAAACATACGGAAAATGTGACAATAAATTTTATCGGTTCAAAATTAATAAGGCTAACCATCAGGGATTTTCGCAAAAAATTGAAAAAAATTTATTGTTGAATTTCCGGTTCAAATTGATTATAGGTAATGGTAATTACATGTTTAGCAATAAACTACCGGTTGGTTGCTCATGGAGAGCGCGGTTATTGGAAAAATCGTATTTTGAAATCCGGTCACATTCTGTAATCGAGCATGGATTTCAGACGAATAAGACGACATATTGCACCAGCTTAAACTCTGCTCGTCCCAAAATTACATGACTAACTCAAAATAACCGAAACATACGGAACCTGCGACAATAAATTTTATCGGTTCAAAATTAGTAAGGCTAACCATCAGGGATTTTCGCAAAAAATTGAAAAAAAATTATCGTTGAATTTCCGGTTCAAATTGATTATAGGTAATGGTAATTACATGTTTAGCAAGAAACTACCGGTTGGTTGCTCATGGAAAGCGCGGTTATTGGAAAAATCGTATTTTGAAACCCGGTCACATTCTGTAATCGAGCATGGATTGCAGGCGAATAAGACGACATATTGCACCAGCTTAAACTCTGCTCGTCCCAAAATTACATGACTAACTCAAAATAACCGAAACATACGGAACCTGTGACAATAAATTTTATCGGTTCAAAATTAGTAAGGCTAACCATCAGGGATTTTCGCAAAAAATTGAAAAAATTTTATTGTTGAATTTCCGGTTCAAATTGATTATAGGTAATGGTAATTACATGTTTAGCAATAAACTACCGGTTGGTTGCTCATGGAGAGCGCGGTTATTGGAAAAATCGTATTTTGAAATCCGGCCACATTCTGTAATCGAGCATGGATTTCAGACGAATAAGACGACATATTGCACCAGCTTAAACTCTGCTCGTCCCAAAATTACATGACTAACACAAAATAACCGAAACATACGGAAAATGTGACAATAAATTTTATCGGTTCAAAATTAATAAGGCTAACCATCAGGGATTTTCGCAAAAAATTGAAAAAAATTTATTGTTGAATTTCCGGTTCAAATTGATTATAGGTAATGGTAATTACATGTTTAGCAATAAACTACCGGTTGGTTGCTCATGGAGAGCGCGGTTATTGGAAAAATCGTATTTTGAAACCCGGTCACATTCTGTAATCGAGCATGGATTGCAGACGAATAAGACGACATATTGCACCAGCTTAAACTCTGCTCGTCCCAAAATTACATGACTAACTCAAAATAACCGAAACATACGGAACCTGTGACAATAAATTTTATCGGTTCAAAATTAGTAAGGCTAACTAACCATCAGGGATTTTCGCAAAAAATTGAAAAAAATTTATCGTTGAATTTCCGGTTCAAATTGATTATAGGTAATGGTAATTACATGTTTAGCAAGAAACTACCGGTTGGTTGCTCATGGAAAGCGCGGTTATTGGAAAAATCGTATTTTGAAACCCGGTCACATTCTGTAATCGAGCATGGATTACAGACGAATAAGACGACATATTGCACCAACTTAAACTCTGCTCGTCCCAAAATTACATGACTAACTCAAAATAACCGAAACATACGGAAAATGTGACAATAAATTTTATCGGTTCAAAATTAATAAGGCTAACCATCAGGGATTTTCGCAAAAAATTGAAAAAAATTTATTGTTGAATTTCCGGTTCAAATTGATTATAGGTAATGGTAATTACATGTTTAGCAATAAACTACCGGTTGGTTGCTCATGGAGAGCGCGGTTATTGGAAAAATCGTATTTTGAAATCCGGCCACATTCTGTAATCGAGCATGGATTTCAGACGAATAAGACGACATATTGCACCAGCTTAAACTCTGCTCGTCCCAAAATTACATGACTAACTCAAAATAACCGAAACATACGGAACCTGCGACAATAAATTTTATCGGTTCAAAATTAGTAAGGCTAACCATCAGGGATTTTCGCAAAAAATTGAAAAAAAATTATCGTTGAATTTCCGGTTCAAATTGATTATAGGTAATGGTAATTACATGTTTAGCAAGAAACTACCGGTTGGTTGCTCATGGAAAGCGCGGTTATTGGAAAAATCGTATTTTGAAACCCGGTCACATTCTGTAATCGAGCATGGATTGCAGGCGAATAAGACGACATATTGCACCAGCTTAAACTCTGCTCGTCCCAAAATTACATGACTAACTCAAAATAACCGAAACATACGGAACCTGTGACAATAAATTTTATCGGTTCAAAATTAGTAAGGCTAACCATCAGGGATTTTCGCAAAAAATTGAAAAAATTTTATTGTTGAATTTCCAGTTCAAATTGATTATAGGTAATGGTAATTACATGTTTAGCAATAAACTACCGGTTGGTTGCTCATGGAGAGCGCGGTTATTGGAAAAATCGTATTTTGAAATCCGGCCACATTCTGTAATCGAGCATGGATTTCAGACGAATAAGACGACATATTGCACCAGCTTAAACTCTGCTCGTCCCAAAATTACATGACTAACACAAAATAACCGAAACATACGGAAAATGTGACAATAAATTTTATCGGTTCAAAATTAATAAGGCTAACCATCAGGGATTTTCGCAAAAAATTGAAAAAAATTTATTGTTGAATTTCCGGTTCAAATTGATTATAGGTAATGGTAATTACATGTTTAGCAATAAACTACCGGTTGGTTGCTCATGGAGAGCGCGGTTATTGGAAAAATCGTATTTTGAAACCCGGTCACATTCTGTAATCGAGCATGGATTGCAGACGAATAAGACGACATATTGCACCAGCTTAAACTCTGCTCGTCCCAAAATTACATGACTAACTCAAAATAACCGAAACATACGGAACCTGTGACAATAAATTTTATCGGTTCAAAATTAGTAAGGCTAACTAACCATCAGGGATTTTCGCAAAAAATTGAAAAAAATTTATCGTTGAATTTCCGGTTCAAATTGATTATAGGTAATGGTAATTACATGTTTAGCAAGAAACTACCGGTTGGTTGCTCATGGAAAGCGCGGTTATTGGAAAAATCGTATTTTGAAACCCGGTCACATTCTGTAATCGAGCATGGATTACAGACGAATAAGACGACATATTGCACCAACTTAAACTCTGCTCGTCCCAAAATTACATGACTAACTCAAAATAACCGAAACATACGGAAAATGTGACAATAAATTTTATCGGTTCAAAATTAATAAGGCTAACCATCAGGGATTTTCGCAAAAAATTGAAAAAAATTTATTGTTGAATTTCCGGTTCAAATTGATTATAGGTAATGGTAATTACATGTTTAGCAATAAACTACCGGTTGGTTGCTCATGGAGAGCGCGGTTATTGGAAAAATCGTATTTTGAAATCCGGCCACATTCTGTAATCGAGCATGGATTTCAGACGAATAAGACGACATATTGCACCAGCTTAAACTCTGCTCGTCCCAAAATTACATGACTAACTCAAAATAACCGAAACATACGGAACCTGCGACAATAAATTTTATCGGTTCAAAATTAGTAAGGCTAACCATCAGGGATTTTCGCAAAAAATTGAAAAAAATTTATTGTTGAATTTCCGGTTCAAATTGATTATAGGTAATGGTAATTACATGTTTAGCAAGAAACTACCGGTTGGTTGCTCATGGAAAGCGCGGTTATTGGAAAAATCGTATTTTGAAACCCGGTCACATTCTGTAATCGAGCATGGATTGCAGACGAATAAGACGGCATATTGCACCAGCTTAAACTCTGCTCGTCCCAAAATTACACGACTAACTCAAAATAACCGAAACATACGGAACCTGTGACAATAAATTTTATCGGTTCAAAATTGGTAAGGCTAACCATCAGGGATTTTCGCAAAAAATTGAAAAAAAATTATCGTTGAATTTCCGGTTCAAATTGATTATAGGTAATAGTAATTACATGTTTAGCAAGAAACTACCGGTTGGTTGCTCATGGAAAGCGCGGTTATTGGAAAAATCGTATTTTGAAACCCGGTCACATTCTGTAATCGAGCATGGATTGCAGGCGAATAAGACGACATATTGCACCAGCTTAAACTCTGCTCGTCCCAAAATTACATGACTAACTCAAAATAACCGAAACATACGGAACCTGCGACAATAAATTTTATCGGTTCAAAATTAGTAAGGCTAACCATCAGGGATTTTCGCAAAAAATTGAAAAAAATTTATCGTTGAATTTCCGGTTCAAATTGATTATAGGTAATGGTAATTACATGTTTAGCAAGAAACTACCGGTTGGTTGCTCATGGAAAGCGCGGTTATTGTAAAAATCGTATTTTGAAACCCGGTCACATTCTGTAATCGAGCATGGATTGCAGGTGAATAAGACGACATATTGCACCAGCTTAAACTCTGCTCGTCCCAAAATTACATGACTAACTCAAAATAACCGAAACATACGGAACCTGTGACAATAAATTTTATCGGTTCAAAATTAGTAAGGCTAACCATCAGGGATTTTCGCAAAAAATTGAAAAAAAATTATCGTTGAATTTCCGGTTCAAATTGATTATAGGTAATAGTAATTACATGTTTAGCAAGAAACTACCGGTTGGTTGCTCATGGAAAGCGCGGTTATTGGAAAAATCGTATTTTGAAACCCGGTCACATTCTGTAATCGAGCATGGATTGCAGGCGAATAAGACGACATATTGCACCAGCTTAAACTCTGCTCGTCCCAAAATTACATGACTAACTCAAAATAACCGAAACATACGGAACCTGTGACAATAAATTTTATCGGTTCAAAATTAGTAAGGCTAACCATCAGGGGTTTTCGCAAAAAATTGAAAAAAAATTATCGTTGAATTTCCGGTTCAAATTGATTATATAGGTAATGGTAATTACATGTTTAGCAAGAAACTACCGGTTGGTTGCTCATGGAAAGCGCGGTTATTGTAAAAATCGTATTTTGAAACCCGGTCACATTCTGTAATCGAGCATGGATTGCAGGTGAATAAGACGACATATTGCACCAGCTTAAACTCTGCTCGTCCCAAAATTACATGACTAACTCAAAATAACCGAAACATACGGAACCTGTGACAATAAATTTTATCGGTTCAAAATTAGTAAGGCTAACCATCAGGGATTTTCGCAAAAAATTGAAAAAAAATTATCGTTGAATTTCCGGTTCAAATTGATTATAGGTAATAGTAATTACATGTTTAGCAAGAAACTACCGGTTGGTTGCTCATGGAAAGCGCGGTTATTGGAAAAATCGTATTTTGAAACCCGGTCACATTCTGTAATCGAGCATGGATTGCAGGCGAATAAGACGACATATTGCACCAGCTTAAACTCTGCTCGTCCCAAAATTACATGACTAACTCAAAATAACCGAAACATACGGAACCTGTGACAATAAATTTTATCGGTTCAAAATTAGTAAGGCTAACCATCAGGGATTTTCGCAAAAAATTGAAAAAAAATTATCGTTGAATTTCCGGTTCAAATTGATTATAGGTAATAGTAATTACATGTTTAGCAAGAAACTACCGGTTGGTTGCTCATGGAAAGCGCGGTTATTGGAGAAATCGTGTTTTGAAACCCGGTCACATTCTGTAATCGAGCATGGATTGCAGGCGAATAAGACGACATATTGCACCAGCTTAAACTCTGCTCGTCCCAAAATTACATGACTAACTCAAAATAACCGAAACATACGGAACCTGTGACAATAAATTTTATCGGTTCAAAATTAGTAAGGCTAACCATCAGGGATTTTCGCAAAAAATTGAAAAAAAATTATCGTTGAATTTCCGGTTCAAATTGATTATAGGTAATAGTAATTACATGTTTAGCAAGAAACTACCGGTTGGTTGCTCATGGAAAGCGCGGTTATTGGAGAAATCGTGTTTTGAAACCCGGTCACATTCTGTAATCGAGCATGGATTGCAGGCGAATAAGACGACATATTGCACCAGCTTAAACTCTGCTCGTCCCAAAATTACACGACTAACTCAAAATAACCGAAACATACGGAACCTGTGACAATAAATTTTATCGGTTCAAAATTAGTAAGGCTAACCATCAGGGATTTTCGCAAAAAATTGAAAAAAATTTATCGTTGAATTTCCGGTTCAAATTGATTATAGGTAATGGTAATTACATGTTTAGCAAGAAACTACCGGTTGGTTGCTCATGGAAAGCGCGGTTATTGGAAAAATCGTATTTTGAAACCCGGTCACATTCTGTAATCGAGCATGGATTGCAGGCGAATAAGACGACATATTGCACCAGCTTAAACTCTGCTCGTCCCAAAATTACACGACTAACTCAAAATAACCGAAACATACGGAACCTGTGACAACATCAGGGATTTTCGCAAAAAATTGAAAAAAATTTATCGTTGAATTTCCGGTTCAAATTGATTATAGGTAATGGTAATTACATGTTTAGCAAGAAACTACCGGTTGGTTGCTCATGGAAAGCGCGGTTATTGGAAAAATCGTATTTTGAAACCCGGTCACATTCTGTAATCGAGCATGGATTGCAGGCGAATAAGACGACATATTGCACCAGTTTAAACTCTGCTCGTCCCAAAATTACACGACTAACTCAAAATAACCGAAACATACGGAACCTGTGACAATAAATTTTATCGGTTCAAAATTAGTAAGGCTAACCATCAGGGATTTTCGCAAAAAATTGAAAAAAATTTATCGTTGAATTTCCGGTTCAAATTGATTATAGGTAATGGTAATTACATGTTTAGCAAGAAACTACCGGTTGGTTGCTCATGGAAAGCGCGGTTATTGGAAAAATCGTATTTTGAAACCCGGTCACATTCTGTAATCGAGCATGGATTGCAGGCGAATAAGACGACATATTGCACCAGCTTAAACTCTGCTCGTCCCAAAATTACACGACTAACTCAAAATAACCGAAACATACGGAACCTGTGACAACATCAGGGATTTTCGCAAAAAATTGAAAAAAATTTATCGTTGAATTTCCGGTTCAAATTGATTATAGGTAATGGTAATTACATGTTTAGCAAGAAACTACCGGTTGGTTGCTCATGGAAAGCGCGGTTATTGGAAAAATCGTATTTTGAAACCCGGTCACATTCTGTAATCGAGCATGGATTGCAGGCGAATAAGACGACATATTGCACCAGCTTAAACTCTGCTCGTCCCAAAATTACACGACTAACTCAAAATAACCGAAACATACGGAACCTGTGACAATAAATTTTATCGGTTCAAAATTAGTAAGGCTCATCAGGGATTTTCGCAAAAAATTGAAAAAAATTTATCGTTGAATTTCCGGTTCAAATTGATTATAGGTAATGGTAATTACATGTTTAGCAAGAAACTACCGGTTGGTTGCTCATGGAAAGCGCGGTTATTGGAAAAATCGTATTTTGAAACCCGGTCACATTCTGTAATCGAGCATGGATTGCAGGCGAATAAGACGACATATTGCACCAGCTTAAACTCTGCTCGTCCCAAAATTACATGACTAACTCAAAATAACCGAAACATACGGAACCTGCGACAATAAATTTTATCGGTTCAAAATTAGTAAGGCTAACCATCAGGGATTTTCGCAAAAAATTGAAAAAAATTTATTGTTGAATTTCCGGTTCAAATTGACTATAGGTAATGGTAATTACATGTTTACAAGAAATTACCGGTTGGTTGCTCATGGAAAGCGCGGTTATTGGAAAAATCGTATTTTGAAAACCGGCCACATTCTGTAATCGAGCATGGATTGCAGGCGAATAAGACGACATATTGCACCAGCTTAAACTCTGCTCGTCCCAAAATTACACGACTAACTCAAAATAACCGAAACATACGGAACCTGCGACAATAAATTTTATCGGTTCAAAATTAGTAAGGCTAACCATCAGGGATTTTCGCAAAAAATTGAAAAAAATTTATCGTTGAATTTCCGGTTCAAATTGATTATAGGTAATGGTAATTACATGTTTAGCAAGAAACTACCGGTTGGTTGCTCATGGAAAGCGCGGTTATTGGAAAAATCGTATTTTGAAACCCGGTCACATTCTGTAATCGAGCATGAATTGCAGGCGAATAAGACGACATATTGCACCAGCTTAAACTCTGCTCGTCCCAAAATTACATGACTAACTCAAAATAACCGAAACATACGCAACCTGCGACAATAAATTTTATCGGTTCAAAATTAGTAAGGCTAACCATCAGGGATTTTCGCAACAAATTGAAAAAAATTTATCGTTGAATTTCCGGTTCAAATTGATTATAGGTAATGGTAATTACATGTTTAGCAAGAAACTACCGGTTGGTTGCTCATGGAAAGCGCGGTTATTGGAAAAATCGTATTTTGAAACCCGGTCACATTCTGTAATCGAGCATGGATTGCAGGCGAATAAGACGACATATTGCACCAGCTTAAACTCTGCTCGTCCCAAAATTACATGACTAACTCAAAATAACCGAAACATACGGAACCTGCGACGATAAATTTTATCGGTTCAAAATTAGTAAGGCTAACCATCAGGGATTTTCGCAAAAAATTGAAAAAAATTTATCGTTGAATTTCCGGTTCAAATTGATTATAGGTAATGGTAATTACATGTTTAGCAAGAAACTACCGGTTGGTTGCTCATGGAAAGCGCGGTTATTGGAAAAATCGTATTTTGAAACCCGGTCACATTCTGTAATCGAGCATGAATTGCAGGCGAATAAGACGACATATTGCACCAGCTTAAACTCTGCTCGTCCCAAAATTACATGACTAACTCAAAATAACCGAAACATACGCAACCTGCGACAATAAATTTTATCGGTTCAAAATTAGTAAGGCTAACCATCAGGGATTTTCGCAACAAATTGAAAAAAATTTATCGTTGAATTTCCGGTTCAAATTGATTATAGGTAATGGTAATTACATGTTTAGCAAGAAACTACCGGTTGGTTGCTCATGGAAAGCGCGGTTATTGGAAAAATCGTATTTTGAAACCCGGTCACATTCTGTAATCGAGCATGGATTGCAGGCGAATAAGACGACATATTGCACCAGCTTAAACTCTGCTCGTCCCAAAATTACATGACTAACTCAAAATAACCGAAACATACGGAAAATGTGACAATAAATTTTATCGGTTCAAAATTAGTAAGGCTAACCATCAGGGATTTTCGCAAAAAATTGAAAAAAATTTATCGTTGAATTTCCGGTTCAAATTGATTATAGGTAATGGTAATTACATGTTTAGCAAGAAACTACCGGTTGGTTGCTCATGGAAAGCGCGGTTATTGGAAAAATCGTATTTTGAAACCCGGTCACATTCTGTAATCGAGCATGGATTGCAGGCGAATAAGACGACATATTGCATCAGCTTAAACTCTGCTCGTCCCAAAATTACATGACTAACTCAAAATAACCGAAACATACGGAACCTGCGACAATAAATTTTATCGGTTCAAAATTAGTAAGGCTAACCATCAGGGATTTTCGCAAAAAATTGAAAAAAATTTATCGTTGAATTTCCGGTTCAAATTGATTATAGGTAATGGTAATTACATGTTTAGCAAGAAACTACCGGTTGGTTGCTCATGGAAAGCGCGGTTATTGGAAAAATCGTATTTTGAAACCCGGTCACATTCTGTAATCGAGCATGGATTGCAGGCGAATAAGACGACATATTGCACCAGCTTAAACTCTGCTCGTCCCAAAATTACACGACTAACTCAAAATAACCGAAACATACGGAACCTGTGACAATAAATTTTATCGGTTCAAAATTAGTAAGGCTAACCAGGGATTTTCGCAAAAAATTGAAAAAAATTTATCGTTGAATTTCCGGTTCAAATTGATTATAGGTAATGGTAATTACATGTTTAGCAAGAAACTACCGGTTGGTTGCTCATGGAAAGCGCGGTTATTGGAAAAATCGTATTTTGAAACCCGGTCACATTCTGTAATCGAGCATGGATTGCAGGCGAATAAGACGACATATTGCACCAGCTTAAACTCTGCTCGTCCCAAAATTACATGACTAACTCAAAATAACCGAAACATACGGAACCTGCGACAATAAATTTTATCGGTTCAAAATTAGTAAGGCTAACCATCAGGGATTTTCGCAAAAAATTGAAAAAAATTTATCGTTGAATTTCCGGTTCAAATTGATTATAGGTAATGGTAATTACATGTTTAGCAAGAAACTACCGGTTGGTTGCTCATGGAAAGCGCGGTTATTGGAAAAATCGTATTTTGAAACCCGGTCACATTCTGTAATCGAGCATGAATTGCAGGCGAATAAGACGACATATTGCACCAGCTTAAACTCTGCTCGTCCCAAAATTACATGACTAACTCAAAATAACCGAAACATACGGAACCTGCGACAATAAATTTTATCGGTTCAAAATTAGTAAGGCTAACCATCAGGGATTTTCGCAAAAAATTGAAAAAAATTTATCGTTGAATTTCCGGTTCAAATTGATTATAGGTAATGGTAATTACATGTTTAGCAAGAAACTACCGGTTGGTTGCTCATGGAAAGCGCGGTTATTGGAAAAATCGTATTTTGAAACCCGGTCACATTCTGTAATCGAGCATGGATTGCAGGCGAATAAGACGACATATTGCACCAGCTTAAACTCTGCTCGTCCCAAAATTACATGACTAACTCAAAATAACCGAAACATACGGAACCTGCGACAATAAATTTTATCGGTTCAAAATTAGTAAGGCTAACGATTTTCGCAAAAAATTGAAAAAAATTTATCGTTGAATTTCCGGTTCAAATTGATTATAGGTAATGGTAATTACATGTTTAGCAAGAAACTACCGGTTGGTTGCTCATGGAAAGCGCGGTTATTGGAAAAATCGTATTTTGAAACCCGGTCACATTCTGTAATCGAGCATGGATTGCAGGCGAATAAGACGACATATTGCACCAGCTTAAACTCTGCTCGTCCCAAAATTACACGACTAACTCAAAATAACCGAAACATACGGAACCTGTGACAATAAATTTTATCGGTTCAAAATTAGTAAGGCTAACCATCAGGGATTTTCGCAAAAAATTGAAAAAAATTTATCGTTGAATTTCCGGTTCAAATTGATTATAGGTAATGGTAATTACATGTTTAGCAAGAAACTACCGGTTGGTTGCTCATGGAAAGCGCGGTTATGGGAAAAATCGTATTTTGAAACCCGGTCACATTCTGTAATCGAGCATGGATTGCAGGCGAATAAGACAACATATTGCACCAGCTTAAACTCTGCTCGTCCCAAAATTACATGACTAACTCAAAATAACCGAAACATACGGAACCTGCGACAATAAATTTTATCGGTTCAAAATTAGTAAGGCTAACCATCAGGGATTTTCGCAAAAAATTGAAAAAAATTTATCGTTGAATTTCCGGTTCAAATTGATTATAGGTAATGGTAATTACATGTTTAGCAAGAAACTACCGGTTGGTTGCTCATGGAAAGCGCGGTTATTGGAAAAATCGTATTTTGAAACCCGGTCACATTCTGTAATCGAGCATGGATTGCAGGCGAATAAGACGACATATTGCACCAGCTTAAACTCTGCTCGTCCCAAAATTACACGACTAACTCAAAATAACCGAAACATACGGAACCTGTGACAATAAATTTTATCGGTTCAAAATTAGTAAGGCTAACCATCAGGGATTTTCGCAAAAAATTGAAAAAAATTTATCGTTGAATTTCCGGTTCAAATTGATTATAGGTAATGGTAATTACATGTTTAGCAAGAAACTACCGGTTGGTTGCTCATGGAAAGCGCGGTTATTGGAAAAATCGTATTTTGAAACCCGGTCACATTCTGTAATCGAGCATGGATTGCAGGCGAATAAGACGACATATTGCACCAGCTTAAACTCTGCTCGTCCCAAAATTACATGACTAACTCAAAATAACCGAAACATACGGAACCTGCGACAATAAATTTTATCGGTTCAAAATTAGTAAGGCTAACCATCAGGGATTTTCGCAAAAAATTGAAAAAAATTTATCGTTGAATTTCCGGTTCAAATTGATTATAGGTAATGGTAATTACATGTTTAGCAAGAAACTACCGGTTGGTTGCTCATGGAAAGCGCGGTTATTGGAAAAATCGTATTTTGAAACCCGGTCACATTCTGTAATCGAGCATGGATTGCAGGCGAATAAGACGACATATTGCACCAGCTTAAACTCTGCTCGTCCCAAAATTACACGACTAACTCAAAATAACCGAAACATACGGAACCTGTGACAATAAATTTTATCGGTTCAAAATTAGTAAGGCTAACCATCAGGGATTTTCGCAAAAAATTGAAAAAAATTTATCGTTGAATTTCCGGTTCAAATTGATTATAGGTAATGGTAATTACATGTTTAGCAAGAAACTACCGGTTGGTTGCTCATGGAAAGCGCGGTTATTGGAAAAATCGTATTTTGAAACCCGGTCACATTCTGTAATCGAGCATGGATTGCAGGCGAATAAGACGACATATTGCACCAGCTTAAACTCTGCTCGTCCCAAAATTACACGACTAACTCAAAATAACCGAAACATACGGAACCTGTGACAACATCAGGGATTTTCGCAAAAAATTGAAAAAAATTTATCGTTGAATTTCCGGTTCAAATTGATTATAGGTAATGGTAATTACATGTTTAGCAAGAAACTACCGGTTGGTTGCTCATGGAAAGCGCGGTTATTGGAAAAATCGTATTTTGAAACCCGGTCACATTCTGTAATCGAGCATGGATTGCAGGCGAATAAGACGACATATTGCACCAGTTTAAACTCTGCTCGTCCCAAAATTACACGACTAACTCAAAATAACCGAAACATACGGAACCTGTGACAATAAATTTTATCGGTTCAAAATTAGTAAGGCTAACCATCAGGGATTTTCGCAAAAAATTGAAAAAAATTTATCGTTGAATTTCCGGTTCAAATTGATTATAGGTAATGGTAATTACATGTTTAGCAAGAAACTACCGGTTGGTTGCTCATGGAAAGCGCGGTTATTGGAAAAATCGTATTTTGAAACCCGGTCACATTCTGTAATCGAGCATGGATTGCAGGCGAATAAGACGACATATTGCACCAGCTTAAACTCTGCTCGTCCCAAAATTACACGACTAACTCAAAATAACCGAAACATACGGAACCTGTGACAACATCAGGGATTTTCGCAAAAAATTGAAAAAAATTTATCGTTGAATTTCCGGTTCAAATTGATTATAGGTAATGGTAATTACATGTTTAGCAAGAAACTACCGGTTGGTTGCTCATGGAAAGCGCGGTTATTGGAAAAATCGTATTTTGAAACCCGGTCACATTCTGTAATCGAGCATGGATTGCAGGCGAATAAGACGACATATTGCACCAGCTTAAACTCTGCTCGTCCCAAAATTACACGACTAACTCAAAATAACCGAAACATACGGAACCTGTGACAATAAATTTTATCGGTTCAAAATTAGTAAGGCTCATCAGGGATTTTCGCAAAAAATTGAAAAAAATTTATCGTTGAATTTCCGGTTCAAATTGATTATAGGTAATGGTAATTACATGTTTAGCAAGAAACTACCGGTTGGTTGCTCATGGAAAGCGCGGTTATTGGAAAAATCGTATTTTGAAACCCGGTCACATTCTGTAATCGAGCATGGATTGCAGGCGAATAAGACGACATATTGCACCAGCTTAAACTCTGCTCGTCCCAAAATTACATGACTAACTCAAAATAACCGAAACATACGGAACCTGCGACAATAAATTTTATCGGTTCAAAATTAGTAAGGCTAACCATCAGGGATTTTCGCAAAAAATTGAAAAAAATTTATTGTTGAATTTCCGGTTCAAATTGACTATAGGTAATGGTAATTACATGTTTACAAGAAATTACCGGTTGGTTGCTCATGGAAAGCGCGGTTATTGGAAAAATCGTATTTTGAAAACCGGCCACATTCTGTAATCGAGCATGGATTGCAGGCGAATAAGACGACATATTGCACCAGCTTAAACTCTGCTCGTCCCAAAATTACACGACTAACTCAAAATAACCGAAACATACGGAACCTGCGACAATAAATTTTATCGGTTCAAAATTAGTAAGGCTAACCATCAGGGATTTTCGCAAAAAATTGAAAAAAATTTATCGTTGAATTTCCGGTTCAAATTGATTATAGGTAATGGTAATTACATGTTTAGCAAGAAACTACCGGTTGGTTGCTCATGGAAAGCGCGGTTATTGGAAAAATCGTATTTTGAAACCCGGTCACATTCTGTAATCGAGCATGAATTGCAGGCGAATAAGACGACATATTGCACCAGCTTAAACTCTGCTCGTCCCAAAATTACATGACTAACTCAAAATAACCGAAACATACGCAACCTGCGACAATAAATTTTATCGGTTCAAAATTAGTAAGGCTAACCATCAGGGATTTTCGCAACAAATTGAAAAAAATTTATCGTTGAATTTCCGGTTCAAATTGATTATAGGTAATGGTAATTACATGTTTAGCAAGAAACTACCGGTTGGTTGCTCATGGAAAGCGCGGTTATTGGAAAAATCGTATTTTGAAACCCGGTCACATTCTGTAATCGAGCATGGATTGCAGGCGAATAAGACGACATATTGCACCAGCTTAAACTCTGCTCGTCCCAAAATTACATGACTAACTCAAAATAACCGAAACATACGGAACCTGCGACGATAAATTTTATCGGTTCAAAATTAGTAAGGCTAACCATCAGGGATTTTCGCAAAAAATTGAAAAAAATTTATCGTTGAATTTCCGGTTCAAATTGATTATAGGTAATGGTAATTACATGTTTAGCAAGAAACTACCGGTTGGTTGCTCATGGAAAGCGCGGTTATTGGAAAAATCGTATTTTGAAACCCGGTCACATTCTGTAATCGAGCATGAATTGCAGGCGAATAAGACGACATATTGCACCAGCTTAAACTCTGCTCGTCCCAAAATTACATGACTAACTCAAAATAACCGAAACATACGCAACCTGCGACAATAAATTTTATCGGTTCAAAATTAGTAAGGCTAACCATCAGGGATTTTCGCAACAAATTGAAAAAAATTTATCGTTGAATTTCCGGTTCAAATTGATTATAGGTAATGGTAATTACATGTTTAGCAAGAAACTACCGGTTGGTTGCTCATGGAAAGCGCGGTTATTGGAAAAATCGTATTTTGAAACCCGGTCACATTCTGTAATCGAGCATGGATTGCAGGCGAATAAGACGACATATTGCACCAGCTTAAACTCTGCTCGTCCCAAAATTACATGACTAACTCAAAATAACCGAAACATACGGAACCTGCGACGATAAATTTTATCGGTTCAAAATTAGTAAGGCTAACCATCAGGGATTTTCGCAAAAAATTGAAAAAAATTTATCGTTGAATTTCCGGTTCAAATTGATTATAGGTAATGGTAATTACATGTTTAGCAAGAAACTACCGGTTGGTTGCTCATGGAAAGCGCGGTTATTGGAAAAATCGTATTTTGAAACCCGGTCACATTCTGTAATCGAGCATGGATTGCAGGCGAATAAGACGACATATTGCACCAGCTTAAACTCTGCTCGTCCCAAAATTACATGACTAACTCAAAATAACCGAAACATACGGAAAATGTGACAATAAATTTTATCGGTTCAAAATTAGTAAGGCTAACCATCAGGGATTTTCGCAAAAAATTGAAAAAAATTTATCGTTGAATTTCCGGTTCAAATTGATTATAGGTAATGGTAATTACATGTTTAGCAAGAAACTACCGGTTGGTTGCTCATGGAAAGCGCGGTTATTGGAAAAATCGTATTTTGAAACCCGGTCACATTCTGTAATCGAGCATGGATTGCAGGCGAATAAGACGACATATTGCATCAGCTTAAACTCTGCTCGTCCCAAAATTACATGACTAACTCAAAATAACCGAAACATACGGAACCTGCGACAATAAATTTTATCGGTTCAAAATTAGTAAGGCTAACCATCAGGGATTTTCGCAAAAAATTGAAAAAAATTTATCGTTGAATTTCCGGTTCAAATTGATTATAGGTAATGGTAATTACATGTTTAGCAAGAAACTACCGGTTGGTTGCTCATGGAAAGCGCGGTTATTGGAAAAATCGTATTTTGAAACCCGGTCACATTCTGTAATCGAGCATGGATTGCAGGCGAATAAGACGACATATTGCACCAGCTTAAACTCTGCTCGTCCCAAAATTACACGACTAACTCAAAATAACCGAAACATACGGAACCTGTGACAATAAATTTTATCGGTTCAAAATTAGTAAGGCTAACCAGGGATTTTCGCAAAAAATTGAAAAAAATTTATCGTTGAATTTCCGGTTCAAATTGATTATAGGTAATGGTAATTACATGTTTAGCAAGAAACTACCGGTTGGTTGCTCATGGAAAGCGCGGTTATTGGAAAAATCGTATTTTGAAACCCGGTCACATTCTGTAATCGAGCATGGATTGCAGGCGAATAAGACGACATATTGCACCAGCTTAAACTCTGCTCGTCCCAAAATTACATGACTAACTCAAAATAACCGAAACATACGGAACCTGCGACAATAAATTTTATCGGTTCAAAATTAGTAAGGTTAACCATCAGGGATTTTCGCAAAAAATTGAAAAAAATTTATCGTTGAATTTCCGGTTCAAATTGATTATAGGTAATGGTAATTACATGTTTAGCAAGAAACTACCGGTTGGTTGCTCATGGAAAGCGCGGTTATTGGAAAAATCGTATTTTGAAACCCGGTCACATTCTGTAATCGAGCATGAATTGCAGGCGAATAAGACGACATATTGCACCAGCTTAAACTCTGCTCGTCCCAAAATTACATGACTAACTCAAAATAACCGAAACATACGGAACCTGCGACAATAAATTTTATCGGTTCAAAATTAGTAAGGCTAACCATCAGGGATTTTCGCAAAAAATTGAAAAAAATTTATCGTTGAATTTCCGGTTCAAATTGATTATAGGTAATGGTAATTACATGTTTAGCAAGAAACTACCGGTTGGTTGCTCATGGAAAGCGCGGTTATTGGAAAAATCGTATTTTGAAACCCGGTCACATTCTGTAATCGAGCATGGATTGCAGGCGAATAAGACGACATATTGCACCAGCTTAAACTCTGCTCGTCCCAAAATTACATGACTAACTCAAAATAACCGAAACATACGGAACCTGCGACAATAAATTTTATCGGTTCAAAATTAGTAAGGCTAACGATTTTCGCAAAAAATTGAAAAAAATTTATCGTTGAATTTCCGGTTCAAATTGATTATAGGTAATGGTAATTACATGTTTAGCAAGAAACTACCGGTTGGTTGCTCATGGAAAGCGCGGTTATTGGAAAAATCGTATTTTGAAACCCGGTCACATTCTGTAATCGAGCATGGATTGCAGGCGAATAAGACGACATATTGCACCAGCTTAAACTCTGCTCGTCCCAAAATTACACGACTAACTCAAAATAACCGAAACATACGGAACCTGTGACAATAAATTTTATCGGTTCAAAATTAGTAAGGCTAACCATCAGGGATTTTCGCAAAAAATTGAAAAAAATTTATCGTTGAATTTCCGGTTCAAATTGATTATAGGTAATGGTAATTACATGTTTAGCAAGAAACTACCGGTTGGTTGCTCATGGAAAGCGCGGTTATGGGAAAAATCGTATTTTGAAACCCGGTCACATTCTGTAATCGAGCATGGATTGCAGGCGAATAAGACAACATATTGCACCAGCTTAAACTCTGCTCGTCCCAAAATTACATGACTAACTCAAAATAACCGAAACATACGGAACCTGCGACAATAAATTTTATCGGTTCAAAATTAGTAAGGCTAACCATCAGGGATTTTCGCAAAAAATTGAAAAAAATTTATCGTTGAATTTCCGGTTCAAATTGATTATAGGTAATGGTAATTACATGTTTAGCAAGAAACTACCGGTTGGTTGCTCATGGAAAGCGCGGTTATTGGAAAAATCGTATTTTGAAACCCGGTCACATTCTGTAATCGAGCATGGATTGCAGACGAATAAGACGACATATTGCACCAGCTTAAACTCTGCTCTTCCCAAAATTACACGACTAACTCAAAATAACCGAAACATACGGAACCTGTGACAATCAATTTTATCGGTTCAAAATTAGTAAGGCTAACCATCAGGGATTTTCGCAAAAAATTGAAAAAAATTTATCGTTGAATTTCCGGTTCAAATTGATTATAGGTAATGGTAATTACATGTTTACAAGAAATTACCGGTTGGTTGCTCATGGAAAGCGCGGTTATTGGAAAAATCGTATTTTGAAAACCGGCCACATTCTGTAATCGAGCATGGATTACAGACGAATAAGACGACATACTGCACCAACTTAAACTCTGCTCGTCCCAAAATTACACGACTAACTCAAAATAACCGAAACATACGGAACCTGTGACAATAAATTTTATCGGTTCAAAATTAGTAAGGCTAACCATCAGGGATTTTCGCAAAAAATTGAAAAAAATTTATTGTTGAATTTCCGGTTCAAATTGATTATAGGTAATGGTAATTACATGTTTAGCAAGAAACTACCGGTTGGTTGCTCATGGAAAGCGCGGTTATTGGAAAAATCGTATTTTGAAACCCGGTCACATTCTGTAATCGAGCATGGATTGCAGGCGAATAAGACGACATATTGCACCAGCTTAAACTCTGCTCGTCCCAAAATTACATGACTAACTCAAAATAACCGAAACATACGGAACCTGCGACAATAAATTTTATCGGTTCAAAATTAGTAAGGCTAACCATCAGGGATTTTCGCAAAAAATTGAAAAAAATTTATCGTTGAATTTCCGGTTCAAATTGATTATAGGTAATGGTAATTACATGTTTAGCAAGAAACTACCGGTTGGTTGCTCATGGAAAGCGCGGTTATTGGAAAAATCGTATTTTGAAACCCGGTCACATTCTGTAATCGAGCATGAATTGCAGGCGAATAAGACGACATATTGCACCAGCTTAAACTCTGCTCGTCCCAAAATTACATGACTAACTCAAAATAACCGAAACATACGGAACCTGCGACAATAAATTTTATCGGTTCAAAATTAGTAAGGCTAACCATCAGGGATTTTCGCAAAAAATTGAAAAAAATTTATCGTTGAATTTCCGGTTCAAATTGATTATAGGTAATGGTAATTACATGTTTAGCAAGAAACTACCGGTTGGTTGCTCATGGAAAGCGCGGTTATTGGAAAAATCGTATTTTGAAACCCGGTCACATTCTGTAATCGAGCATGGATTGCAGGCGAATAAGACGACATATTGCACCAGCTTAAACTCTGCTCGTCCCAAAATTACATGACTAACTCAAAATAACCGAAACATACGGAACCTGCGACAATAAATTTTATCGGTTCAAAATTAGTAAGGCTAACGATTTTCGCAAAAAATTGAAAAAAATTTATCGTTGAATTTCCGGTTCAAATTGATTATAGGTAATGGTAATTACATGTTTAGCAAGAAACTACCGGTTGGTTGCTCATGGAAAGCGCGGTTATTGGAAAAATCGTATTTTGAAACCCGGTCACATTCTGTAATCGAGCATGGATTGCAGGCGAATAAGACGACATATTGCACCAGCTTAAACTCTGCTCGTCCCAAAATTACACGACTAACTCAAAATAACCGAAACATACGGAACCTGTGACAATAAATTTTATCGGTTCAAAATTAGTAAGGCTAACCATCAGGGATTTTCGCAAAAAATTGAAAAAAATTTATTGTTGAATTTCCGGTTCAAATTGATTATAGGTAATGGTAATTACATGTTTAGCAAGAAACTACCGGTTGGTTGCTCATGGAAAGCGCGGTTATTGGAAAAATCGTATTTTGCAACCCGGTCACATTCTGTAATCGAGCATGGATTGCAGGCGAATAAGACGACATATTGCACCAGCTTAAACTCTGCTCGTCCCAAAATTACACGACTAACTCAAAATAACCGAAACATACGGAACCTGTGACAATAAATTTTATCGGTTTAAAATTAGTAAGGCTAACCATCAGGGATTTTCGCAAAAAATTGAAAAAAATTTATCGTTGAATTTCCGGTTCAAATTGATTATAGGTAATGGTAATTACATGTTTAGCAAGAAACTACCGGTTGGTTGCTCATGGAAAGCGCGGTTATTGGAAAAATCGTATTTTGAAACCCGGTCACATTCTGTAATCGAGCATGGATTGCAGGCGAATAAGACAACATATTGCACCAGCTTAAACTCTGCTCGTCCCAAAATTACATGACTAACTCAAAATAACCGAAACATACGGAACCTGCGACAATAAATTTTATCGGTTCAAAATTAGTAAGGCTAACCATCAGGGATTTTCGCAAAAAATTGAAAAAAATTTATCGTTGAATTTCCGGTTCAAATTGATTATAGGTAATGGTAATTACATGTTTAGCAAGAAACTACCGGTTGGTTGCTCATGGAAAGCGCGGTTATTGGAAAAATCGTATTTTGAAACCCGGTCACATTCTGTAATCGAGCATGGATTGCAGGCGAATAAGACGACATATTGCACCAGCTTAAACTCTGCTCGTCCCAAAATTACACGACTAACTCAAAATAACCGAAACATACGGAACCTGTGACAATAAATTTTATCGGTTCAAAATTAGTAAGGCTAACCATCAGGGATTTTCGCAAAAAATTGAAAAAAATTTATCGTTGAATTTCCGGTTCAAATTGATTATAGGTAATGGTAATTACATGTTTAGCAAGAAACTACCGGTTGGTTGCTCATGGAAAGCGCGGTTATTGGAAAAATCGTATTTTGAAACCCGGTCACATTCTGTAATCGAGCATGGATTGCAGGCGAATAAGACGACATATTGCACCAGCTTAAACTCTGCTCGTCCCAAAATTACATGACTAACTCAAAATAACCGAAACATACGGAACCTGCGACAATAAATTTTATCGGTTCAAAATTAGTAAGGCTAACTAACCATCAGGGATTTTCGCAAAAAATTGAAAAAAATTTATCGTTGAATTTCCGGTTCAAATTGATTATAGGTAATGGTAATTACATGTTTAGCAAGAAACTACCGGTTGGTTGCTCATGGAAAGCGCGGTTATTGGAAAAATCGTATTTTGAAACCCGGTCACATTCTGTAATCGAGCATGGATTGCAGGCGAATAAGACGACATATTGCACCAGCTTAAACTCTGCTCGTCCCAAAATTACATGACTAACTCAAAATAACCGAAACATACGGAACCTGCGACAATAAATTTTATCGGTTCAAAATTAGTAAGGCTAACGATTTTCGCAAAAAATTGAAAAAAATTTATCGTTGAATTTCCGGTTCAAATTGATTATAGGTAATGGTAATTACATGTTTAGCAAGAAACTACCGGTTGGTTGCTCATGGAAAGCGCGGTTATTGGAAAAATCGTATTTTGAAACCCGGTCACATTCTGTAATCGAGCATGGATTGCAGGCGAATAAGACGACATATTGCACCAGCTTAAACTCTGCTCGTCCCAAAATTACACGACTAACTCAAAATAACCGAAACATACGGAACCTGTGACAATAAATTTTATCGGTTCAAAATTAGTAAGGCTAACCATCAGGGATTTTCGCAAAAAATTGAAAAAAATTTATTGTTGAATTTCCGGTTCAAATTGATTATAGGTAATGGTAATTACATGTTTAGCAAGAAACTACCGGTTGGTTGCTCATGGAAAGCGCGGTTATTGGAAAAATCGTATTTTGCAACCCGGTCACATTCTGTAATCGAGCATGGATTGCAGGCGAATAAGACGACATATTGCACCAGCTTAAACTCTGCTCGTCCCAAAATTACACGACTAACTCAAAATAACCGAAACATACGGAACCTGTGACAATAAATTTTATCGGTTTAAAATTAGTAAGGCTAACCATCAGGGATTTTCGCAAAAAATTGAAAAAAATTTATCGTTGAATTTCCGGTTCAAATTGATTATAGGTAATGGTAATTACATGTTTAGCAAGAAACTACCGGTTGGTTGCTCATGGAAAGCGCGGTTATTGGAAAAATCGTATTTTGAAACCCGGTCACATTCTGTAATCGAGCATGGATTGCAGGCGAATAAGACAACATATTGCACCAGCTTAAACTCTGCTCGTCCCAAAATTACACGACTAACTCAAAATAACCGAAACATACGGAACCTGTGACAATAAATTTTATCGGTTCAAAATTAGTAAGGCTAACCATCAGGGATTTTCGCAAAAAATTGAAAAAAATTTATCGTTGAATTTCCGGTTCAAATTGATTATAGGTAATGGTAATTACATGTTTAGCAAGAAACTACCGGTTGGTTGCTCATGGAAAGCGCGGTTATTGGAAAAATCGTATTTTGAAACCCGGTCACATTCTGTAATCGAGCATGGATTGCAGGCGAATAAGACGACATATTGCACCAGCTTAAACTCTGCTCGTCCCAAAATTACACGACTAACTCAAAATAACCGAAACATACGGAACCTGTGACAATAAATTTTATCGGTTCAAAATTAGTAAGGCTAACCATCAGGGATTTTCGCAAAAAATTGAAAAAAATTTATCGTTGAATTTCCGGTTCAAATTGATTATAGGTAATGGTAATTACATGTTTAGCAAGAAACTACCGGTTGGTTGCTCATGGAAAGCGCGGTTATTGGAAAAATCGTATTTTGCAACCCGGTCACATTCTGTAATCGAGCATGGATTGCAGGCGAATAAGACGACATATTGCACCAGCTTAAACTCTGCTCGTCCCAAAATTACACGACTAACTCAAAATAACCGAAACATACGGAACCTGTGACAATAAATTTTATCGGTTTAAAATTAGTAAGGCTAACCATCAGGGATTTTCGCAAAAAATTGAAAAAAATTTATCGTTGAATTTCCGGTTCAAATTGATTATAGGTAATGGTAATTACATGTTTAGCAAGAAACTACCGGTTGGTTGCTCATGGAAAGCGCGGTTATTGGAAAAATCGTATTTTGAAACCCGGTCACATTCTGTAATCGAGCATGGATTGCAGGCGAATAAGACAACATATTGCACCAGCTTAAACTCTGCTCGTCCCAAAATTACACGACTAACTCAAAATAACCGAAACATACGGAACCTGTGACAATAAATTTTATCGGTTCAAAATTAGTAAGGCTAACCATCAGGGATTTTCGCAAAAAATTGAAAAAAATTTATCGTTGAATTTCCGGTTCAAATTGATTATAGGTAATGGTAATTACATGTTTAGCAAGAAACTACCGGTTGGTTGCTCATGGAAAGCGCGGTTATTGGAAAAATCGTATTTTGAAACCCGGTCACATTCTGTAATCGAGCATGGATTGCAGGCGAATAAGACGACATATTGCACCAGCTTAAACTCTGCTCGTCCCAAAATTACATGACTAACTCAAAATAACCGAAACATACGGAACCTGCGACAATAAATTTTATCGGTTCAAAATTAGTAAGGCTAACCATCAGGGATTTTCGCAAAAAATTGAAAAAAATTTATCGTTGAATTTCCGGTTCAAATTGATTATAGGTAATGGTAATTACATGTTTAGCAAGAAACTACCGGTTGGTTGCTCATGGAAAGCGCGGTTATTGGAAAAATCGTATTTTGAAACCCGGTCACATTCTGTAATCGAGCATGGATTGCAGGCGAATAAGACGACATATTGCACCAGCTTAAACTCTGCTCGTCCCAAAATTACATGACTAACTCAAAATAACCGAAACATACGGAACCTGCGACAATAAATTTTATCGGTTCAAAATTAGTAAGGCTAACCATCAGGGATTTTCGCAAAAAATTGAAAAAAATTTATCGTTGAATTTCCGGTTCAAATTGATTATAGGTAATGGTAATTACATGTTTAGCAAGAAACTACCGGTTGGTTGCTCATGGAAAGCGCGGTTATTGGAAAAATCGTATTTTGAAACCCGGTCACATTCTGTAATCGAGCATGAATTGCAGGCGAATAAGACAACATATTGCACCAGCTTAAACTCTGCTCGTCCCAAAATTACATGACTAACTCAAAATAACCGAAACATACGGAACCTGCGACAATAAATTTTATCGGTTCAAAATTAGTAAGGCTAACCATCAGGGATTTTCGCAAAAAATTGAAAAAAATTTATCGTTGAATTTCCGGTTCAAATTGATTATAGGTAATGGTAATTACATGTTTAGCAAGAAACTACCGGTTGGTTGCTCATGGAAAGCGCGGTTATTGGAAAAATCGTATTTTGAAACCCGGTCACATTCTGTAATCGAGCATGGATTGCAGGCGAATAAGACGACATATTGCACCAGCTTAAACTCTGCTCGTCCCAAAATTACATGACTAACTCAAAATAACCGAAACATACGGAACCTGCGACAATAAATTTTATCGGTTCAAAATTAGTAAGGCTAACGATTTTCGCAAAAAATTGAAAAAAATTTATCGTTGAATTTCCGGTTCAAATTGATTATAGGTAATGGTAATTACATGTTTAGCAAGAAACTACCGGTTGGTTGCTCATGGAAAGCGCGGTTATTGGAAAAATCGTATTTTGAAACCCGGTCACATTCTGTAATCGAGCATGGATTGCAGGCGAATAAGACGACATATTGCACCAGCTTAAACTCTGCTCGTCCCAAAATTACACGACTAACTCAAAATAACCGAAACATACGGAACCTGTGACAATAAATTTTATCGGTTCAAAATTAGTAAGGCTAACCATCAGGGATTTTCGCAAAAAATTGAAAAAAATTTATTGTTGAATTTCCGGTTCAAATTGATTATAGGTAATGGTAATTACATGTTTAGCAAGAAACTACCGGTTGGTTGCTCATGGAAAGCGCGGTTATTGGAAAAATCGTATTTTGCAACCCGGTCACATTCTGTAATCGAGCATGGATTGCAGGCGAATAAGACGACATATTGCACCAGCTTAAACTCTGCTCGTCCCAAAATTACACGACTAACTCAAAATAACCGAAACATACGGAACCTGTGACAATAAATTTTATCGGTTTAAAATTAGTAAGGCTAACCATCAGGGATTTTCGCAAAAAATTGAAAAAAATTTATCGTTGAATTTCCGGTTCAAATTGATTATAGGTAATGGTAATTACATGTTTAGCAAGAAACTACCGGTTGGTTGCTCATGGAAAGCGCGGTTATTGGAAAAATCGTATTTTGAAACCCGGTCACATTCTGTAATCGAGCATGGATTGCAGGCGAATAAGACAACATATTGCACCAGCTTAAACTCTGCTCGTCCCAAAATTACATGACTAACTCAAAATAACCGAAACATACGGAACCTGCGACAATAAATTTTATCGGTTCAAAATTAGTAAGGCTAACCATCAGGGATTTTCGCAAAAAATTGAAAAAAATTTATCGTTGAATTTCCGGTTCAAATTGATTATAGGTAATGGTAATTACATGTTTAGCAAGAAACTACCGGTTGGTTGCTCATGGAAAGCGCGGTTATTGGAAAAATCGTATTTTGAAACCCGGTCACATTCTGTAATCGAGCATGGATTGCAGGCGAATAAGACGACATATTGCACCAGCTTAAACTCTGCTCGTCCCAAAATTACACGACTAACTCAAAATAACCGAAACATACGGAACCTGTGACAATAAATTTTATCGGTTCAAAATTAGTAAGGCTAACCATCAGGGATTTTCGCAAAAAATTGAAAAAAATTTATCGTTGAATTTCCGGTTCAAATTGATTATAGGTAATGGTAATTACATGTTTAGCAAGAAACTACCGGTTGGTTGCTCATGGAAAGCGCGGTTATTGGAAAAATCGTATTTTGAAACCCGGTCACATTCTGTAATCGAGCATGGATTGCAGGCGAATAAGACGACATATTGCACCAGCTTAAACTCTGCTCGTCCCAAAATTACATGACTAACTCAAAATAACCGAAACATACGGAACCTGCGACAATAAATTTTATCGGTTCAAAATTAGTAAGGCTAACCATCAGGGATTTTCGCAAAAAATTGAAAAAAATTTATCGTTGAATTTCCGGTTCAAATTGATTATAGGTAATGGTAATTACATGTTTAGCAAGAAACTACCGGTTGGTTGCTCATGGAAAGCGCGGTTATTGGAAAAATCGTATTTTGAAACCCGGTCACATTCTGTAATCGAGCATGGATTGCAGGCGAATAAGACGACATATTGCACCAGCTTAAACTCTGCTCGTCCCAAAATTACACGACTAACTCAAAATAACCGAAACATACGGAACCTGTGACAATAAATTTTATCGGTTCAAAATTAGTAAGGCTAACCATCAGGGATTTTCGCAAAAAATTGAAAAAAATTTATTGTTGAATTTCCGGTTCAAATTGATTATAGGTAATGGTAATTACATGTTTAGCAAGAAACTACCGGTTGGTTGCTCATGGAAAGCGCGGTTATTGGAAAAATCGTATTTTGCAACCCGGTCACATTCTGTAATCGAGCATGGATTGCAGGCGAATAAGACGACATATTGCACCAGCTTAAACTCTGCTCGTCCCAAAATTACACGACTAACTCAAAATAACCGAAACATACGGAACCTGTGACAATAAATTTTATCGGTTTAAAATTAGTAAGGCTAACCATCAGGGATTTTCGCAAAAAATTGAAAAAAATTTATCGTTGAATTTCCGGTTCAAATTGATTATAGGTAATGGTAATTACATGTTTAGCAAGAAATTACCGGTTGGTTGCTCATGGAAAGCGCGGTCATTGGAGAAATCGTGTTTTGAAACCCGGTTACATTCTGTAATCGAGTCTGGATTGCAGACGAATAAGACGACATATTGCACCAACTTAAACTCGTGAAGCATCCCTGTGATTGAAGTTGCAATGTCGTTGTTCTTGTTTTTTTAAGCCGAACAACTAACAAATCTTCTGAAATATCACCGACTCAAAATTTCTTTGTTGGTAAGTAAAAATAAATTTCCGATTAAATTTCCATCGAAGCTTCGGCTGTTGTTTCCTGATTTAGAAGAGGATAAAAATCCACTTCTATTCGATGAAATAGTCCATTATCACGAATACATACCTATTACCACTTTCCGAAAATAAGGAATGTTCCTCTCAGTTCTATGATAATTCTGTTGAATAGTGCAAGCCAAGTTGCATCTAAATATTTTTCCACTTTTTTCGGAATTTCAGTTAACAAAGTATGACCCAAAAAAAATCCGTTCGTTGCGGACGGACATACTTTTTAGAGTTGCATTTTAATTAAGAAATCACCAACTATAGTTGGTTGTTAATCACGAAAAGGGGTCGCTGAGTTCTTAAAACGACTTCCGTTGATTTGGACATAAATAAAACTCATAAACATTTTCAACATGGAAAAATTATTTTATTTCATTCATTAAATATAAATATGTTCCAGATGTTCAAGGTACTCCTGAACTTATTCTCCCATTCATTCCGATTTTACTGCATTTACAAACTCATTCCACTTAGATTAACGGGTTGAAGCTATTTAGAATATTATAGGTTTTATTACGGATAGATGATCGATATAAAATTCTCAAAAAAAAATTGGTAATCACTTTTTACAACACGCTACGCGGACCAGAAGTACCTAGAACCTCCCGGATCGTATTTTACATTTTCATTAAATTTATTAATTATAACTATAATTTATACATAATAATTTCTTAATTAAAACATTTTTGACTTTGCTTTAGTGTAGGTTAGGTAATTAATTTGTTTCAAATACTTTACGCCAAATTTTTAATTAATTTAAAAATTTTAGTTTGATTTATGTTTGCGGGCAAATTAATTAATTAGTTGGGGTTTTGTTGTTTTTTAATTAAATTACATAATTATTATTTAATTTTTAATGTAATTTGTTTAGTTTTTTTTTGTTTCCTTATATAGCACCAAATTGGATTATAATTAAAATGAATTTAAATTTAATTATTTTCGTTTATTTTTTGTTGCTGTTGGTAAATCAAATTTTTTTACAGTTTTGATCGTCTTCTTAATTGACTCTATTATGGGTTTTACGTAATTTGGAAAAAATTATACACGGCTTGGTAGTTTATGTACTTTGGTATAATAAATTCGTTTGCATTTTATATTTTAAGGAGGTTTGTGGTTTACGATCAATGGTAAGGAGATTGGTGATATTGTTGATATTGAAAATTATAGAAAATATTTTTTTTAGATTCAAATCGAGAACCCCATCCAAAATTCGTTTTATATTCTCTCCACTTACTCATCTAATCCCAGAATATCGTTCATTCATGTTAGAATCACAACTCCATTCAATCCGAACTTGGATTTCAGGCCGAGTTCCATATAACATTGAACAATTCCAAAATTTTGATCAATATTGATTTTTAAAGTTTCAGAGCAACGTACAAAACACATTTCTGAATTTCAATTTTATCGTGCAAACAGAATATCAAATCGAAAGACGGAGATTACCAAATTCGGTTCAGCGAGGCCAAGTTCCAGTACCTTCAAAAAGTCAGATAAAAATCGGTTGAATAATAGACCAATACAATTTAAAAATATTAGAATCTAAAATTCAATTCATTTTGGTCGTACTTGGTTAAGTTGCATGTAAAGTCAAATGAGAACCCCTTTAGTTCTCGCTAACAATAATTTATGGTGAAAGGGTCCAAATTTTATTTATAATGATTTAATATTGGATTCAAGCATTACACTATGTTGGGTCAGAGGGGAGTCAAGAAACGTCTGTCGCCAACAGAATATTTGCAATAAGGAACATTCTACCAACAACTACCTGGCATAATGTAAGGTCTAATGAGAATTCTGCAGTCATTGAAGGCGGTGGCACCCAATTAACCTTAGCATATTGAAGGAAGAAAGACTGGATTATTGATTGTATTCGTGCTGTACGAAACGTTATTCAAAAATGTGTACAGTACATTCGTCATAAACAACACGGATGTGATTTATTTCAGACTTTCCATAGATGTTATGCTTATATGAGTATTACACTGTTAGGAAAATAGGAAATAAATAAATCTTACTGGAAATTTTAGTACAATCATATAGGTATGGGTTCTTATAGGAAATGACTCAAACCTGAATTTAAATAAAAAAATTTATAATATTTTCTAAAATTCAAACTCCTAAACAAACCCATGTATTGTGTTGAAATAAAAAGATTTTTATTTAAACAGATGAAACCCGAAGACGGATATTGTCGGTACTGAGTGGTTTATTAATGTAACTCAATGACCAACTTCATGTACTAGCCAGAACCGAATCACGATCTCCGGGACGAACCAATAATGATCATCCAAATATGAGTAAAATGACTAAATAATGACTGAGTTCTAGAATATCAATCAAAATTTATTTCGAAATTGTAAATCGAGCGACTCGATCCTAATTCTACCGAACAAAGAGAATATGAACCAAATCGAAAGATGGAAAGTCCCGAGTTTCAACCAGTAGGACATGATCCTAATACTGCTCCAGCACTTGTAGCACAATCCAATGAAAATGTTACTAGAATTTTGACTATATACAGCTATATAGACAGACTACAGGGAAGACATCATGAAATGCGGCCGGAAAATTTAAAAGGATTCAAAAATAGTTTTCAACATATTCGATTAAATCTATTAAAATTAGCGTTTCTACCGGTAGTGCATTTTCGTTTTACCGTTAAACTTTCGTTCATTTGTGATTTCATACAAAATAACTGAGCCAACTTTAACCATTTTTCAAATTTTTTTCTCTTTGTTCATAGAAATATTTTGACACATTTAATTTTTCCGGTCAGATTTCATGATTCCGCCCCTGGTTTCATAATTATAGTTTCGTGTGAACCATGGTTTTGTTGCAATGTGCCTGACCTTCATGATTCACAACTTGGTTTATTCATAATTTTGGAATGAGTTATTATTTCTCATTCCGAGGCATTTTAGTGCTCACGACACCGAATATATCAGAAATGAAAATTCCGAACACTAATAGTCAAACAAATCTAGTTTTCTTTGAGTTTTCTGTGTGTCATTGTGTATATCCACGCTAGGATAACTTGTATCCGATAACCTTTTCATTTTATCCCCCTTTACCTACAAATTCGGGTTTTTGGGCCGCAATAAAACCGATTTGATGCAAGTTACTCTAGTATGGATATGCAAATTGAGATATTTGTTGTTGGTGGGAACACATTTTTTTCTGTTCTGTCAATATAACAATTTAAAAGTCAATTAAATGTCAATCTTCACATATTTGTCAACGCCTACTCCATTACTTTTTAAAACCAAGTGAAAAAACAAAAGAAATTGTAGTGAGTCTTCTCGTTTAGGAAATCGTGTTCCTGAAATGATGGTTAAGAATGTTATAGACAGACTATTGGTTTCATAACTGTAGTTTCGAGTTACCCATGATTTTGTTGTAAAGTGTCATACCTAACCATGCCAAATTGTCCAATACGCCCGCAAGATTTAATTGGCGCTATTCCAATTTTATCGATGCTCGCGTTAGTTTTCTTGTTCATCTATATTATCTGATGCCGGTTATCTTTTAAATTGGTTAAGTCTCTAATCGAAAGAATTTGAAACCATAAAATATTTATAATATAATTTAGAATCCAGAAAGATAGGCCCTTTCGGTTTTAGATCCCAGAAATAGGCCTTTACAGACTACTTTACTTTTAGACATAAAATTGATAGCCTTATTAACAAAAATTACGCTTAAAATTAAAGTTGCCCGATGTAAATCGTCCAATCCTAAGGTTGGACATCTGTCAACAACATAACCTTAAAATATTAGCGATTTTGTATCAGCATCATATATTTTTTTCTTGGAAAAATTTTGAGCTTTGAGCCTAATAAGCGTCATTTGCGGGAAATCTGCAGCATCGATTACTTGTGGGACCATATGGTAAGGCTGCCGTAAGCGAGAGAAGTTGTCGAGAGTGGTTTCAAAAGTTTAAGAACGAAGCGTACGAAGACGCGGCATTGGAAGCATTATTGAATGAAGATTCGTGTCAAACGCAACAAAAACTTGCACTTACATTAGGAGTGGCTCAACAACGATTGGGAGGCCATTGGGCCAAGTACTCAAGGAAAAACGCGCCCACTACTAAGACACAATAAATTTATTCTCCTGCATGATAATGATCGTCCACATGTTATAGCGCCGGTCAAAACCTAATTGGAAATACTCATTTGGGAAGTTTTACCCCACTCGCCGTATTCACCATATGCCCTGTCTGATTACCACTTATTTCGATCGGTGGTAGACAGGCCATGGTCTGAGCAGATTTTCACATAATATGAAGATACCAAAAATTGGGTTGATTCGGGGGTAGCCTCAAAAGATGAAGCGTCCTTTCGTTCGAACAAGCATTCGAACTGCAACGTGAAATGTGCATGTTCGTTAAAGACCACATACCACTTCCGTATATACAAGCAATAAAACCTCACAAAGACCGCTTAAACTATAAATTTTCCTACCTATAGTAAACTCATTTACGTAATTAGTTTGCATATAGATCCTTGGGGGAGACGGGTTCGGAAACATGAATTTCTTCTATGGTTTCTCAGACAAATGTGTTGACAGTCGGAACCAATATCCGTAGTGCGAATTAATTTAATTTGGTAACATTCATACCCACCAAGAATGGTTGAATCACCAAGAAGGAATTCTGCTGCGCGGGGCACCACATAGCGTGGTTTGCCGCTTCGCGTGAGCTCACACAGATTGTTAGTGATTCCACATTTGAATATCAAAATACCACAAAAGTCCATTTAGGATCTTTGTCTCACAACAATCCCTCATTTCATGGAAGAATTTGTCGAGGCTGGAATTGAAAATTCTAAACATAACCTGATAACTATAAAAATATCTGTCAAAACACCACCGGAATCCAGACAAAAGCCAAGACGTCTTTGGCATTTTAACGAGGCTGGCTCTGGTGGTTCATCATTTTTTCAACATTTCCCTTGGGTAAGCTATTGTTTCTATAACAATCAAATAGATGACGCCGTTTAGAATTTTACTAAGACCGTGTTACTTCATCATTTTCCAATCCCAATCCAAGTTTTAAAATCTTTTGAAAAGAAGCTGCCACACGAAATAAAACTGCTCGCAAGAAATAAATATAAGCGCAACGAAATGAAGAAAATAACGCCCCACTAAACACCTGTAAAAAAATCTGTCCTAAACAAGAAAGCTGGGATCGCCAGTTTCACCAGACTTGGCTCCAATATTGTCGCAATTTGTCAGGTATCGCCAAAGTTTTTGAGAACTGCTGATTAATCATCTAGCAAAGTATCTTCGAATGTATTAAATAATTTCAGATAAACAGTATGGCTTTCGTGAAAGTCACCCACAACTGATCTCTGGACGTATGTGGCAAACAAATGGAATCTCGCTTTAGACGTATCTAATACTGTCGACAAGATTTGGCATGATAATCTCATTTGTAAACTTGTGGCATACGGCTTGGATTCGAAGACTATCATGTGGATGAATGATAGTCTTTCTCAAACACAGAAAGATCAACGGTATAATAAACAGGAGATCATCAACGACAGACTACCCAAATGCAGGAATTCCTCAGAGATCAGTTTTTTCACCGACCTTGTTTTTGTGAAACTTCGATAAAGTTCTAACCAGAAAAAAACTCAAATATGCATATCCTCGCGTAAAAGAAGTCACAACGAATACCTTTTTGTGGTAAAAGACCAAGCACTCGTGCTTGTGACTCAATTGGACTGCTTGGTGTTCAAATTAGCAACAATTTAAAATGGAATAAACACATTGTTGCATTGGCCGAGTTAGCTACACGCAAACTTGGGTTCCTCAATAGATGCAATTTCATCAGTTTCTCTAGATATATAAGACCATGTCTAGATGAGGTCTACTGATGGTCTTATATATCTATAGAGACACCAACCACCTCCAATTACGGGATAGGATTCAGCGGCGTGCCATCCGAACAATACACAATCTATACAACACCGCAGAGATGTTACAGAACCCTGCGTGTTACCACCATTCGTTACGACAGGAAGGATAACAAGAGGAACGGTCAATTCACATAGGTTCACTTGCACCCAATTAAAACTAAACGTAAAAAAAATAAACGCATTTTGTTTTTCAGTTAAATCCGGAGCCTCGTATAGGTTCGTTTCAATTCATTCTGCATTGTTGGATTTACAACAACGTAGAAAACGAAAGGTTATGAATTCACCTCAGCGATATTGTGTAGGTAAATGAAATTGAGGAGTACAAACAACAAAACCTTCATGATGTACCTTAGGATAGTTTTGGTTTACTAGTAAGAAGCAAGGAAATTTTCGGAGTAAGTGCGAGGAATATGCAAAACTTAAATAAAGAAAGTCCATAAAAGTGGAAAACTGAAATCTAGTATTATTGAACAAAGTGATACGAATCGGGTTTTATTCCTTGTTGACAAATGTTCGTGAGACTGGATCATCGATTTTGGGGCGACATGTCACATTTGCGACCCATTTGTCGAATTCATCGGATCGGCCGCCGACGTATCGACGCAGTGAAGAATATTCCAAAAGAAAGTCACGAAAACAATTCTGTTTGTATCAAGGAAAAATTAAATCAAACGTCATTCCCGAAACCGTTTATAAAACGTGCTTCAGGTTACTAGGTTTAATCCACAGTTGATTCCTTTTTTTTTTTTGGATGGGAGGACTCCTCTGTAAGAAGAATTAGGAATGAGGAACTGGCGGCGGGATGAAAACTGCGTTGGCTCACAGGCTAGGCGGAAAACGGTTCACTTCACGGTGAGGAGGTCACCGGCGAAATAGAACCCTGTGTAACAAAGTGGCTGGCTTAAAACAGTTAGAATGTTGCATTGCCAAGTACCGTAAATGTAAATAAGCGTAATGTTATAACGCTTATTGATAATTTCTCCTGATATGCAAATATCCAGCATCCCAGCGAATTAAAGAATCTCACCTTAAATTCTTAGAGAAGTACGTTGAGGAGAGTGAGTATACGTAGAATTAATTTGTGCAGTATTGGAATGCCGTTTTTTAAATTCAATGATGAATTTTTGACAAAATTTATTACTGTGGAATGCAATAGTCGAAGTTCCTTTCAAATTTTGGAACAGTAGAAAGGCATTTTAGGCAAATTTGAGACAGTTTAGCACAAAATTTAACTATGGACAAGCATCGAAACGATGCTAGTTCCTCCACTTAAAAAGCTTGTTGAATTGACGCCATGATATAAAGGGCCAGTATATCTGCTATTTAGCTTAAGGTTTGAATCAAAAGTTGGAGTTGGCTACAGTAAATGTTTATGCTTGTTGCAAGACATGAATTTAAATTTTGCTTTCAATTGCAGTTAGCAGGAAATTGATGCTAAAGGTGTCTCCATTAATCATCATCATCAAGTATCTGGAATGAGAAATGGCATGGCGTGCTCATAAGAGCAAAAAAACAAAACAACAATAACAACGGACCCCTGTGTTAGAAAGTAAAACGTTTTTACAATAAAGAAACCTTGTACACAATGAACTACATCATCACCTCGCACTGAAACGGCAAAGCATAAAACAATTTCAAACAAATTACAAATGAAAATGGTATCGTTTACGGTTATACCAATAACGAAGAAATTGCTTAACCAAACGACCGGTCGGGTCTTTATCACTAAGGTTTGAGGCTGTGGACATGCATTTTAAAATTATTAGAAATTGATATTGGTCATAGAAAATAACAAATGTTCTGATGAAATTTTTATGATAGCAACGATGCTCTAAGTTCGTTTCGTTTTCACGAAAAGTCAAAATAAAAATTGAATGAAAATGGAAACAGCGCCACACTAATTATAGAGAGTATAATTTATAGGCCCGAGCTGTTATAACACCGACGATAAAAGTAAATTCAATTATGGGAGGGATGGAGTTGGTAGTATATCTCTTGGTATTTCTACTAACAATTTCAAAAATACCCTTTTCAACAGTTTAGTTAGAATAGTTCTGGAAAATTACAATATTTTCGGAAAGATATGGCCGTATTATGACTTGTAAGGCAAAAACATAATTTGTCTGGTAATAGTAAAAAATTACCCATTTCCCAAGAGTCAAGTTCGTTTAAAACGGCATCGGATATACGACAATGATTAACCAAAAATTTTACTTTATTTGTTTTTGTTCGTTTCTCTGAAGCGCTCTAAATTGCTCTATACCGCTCTAAACTGCTATAATCCGCCCTAAATTGCTCTAAACATGTTTTTCTTACAAGCAAGGCAAATCAATATTTTCAATCGTGAATAAGAGCCCAGTTATTTTAAAAACCTATATTGCTCTCATAATCCAATTCCAAACTCGATCGAAAAATTATGATTCCTTTAGGGTTAGTTTATAATTTAAGAAAAATGTGCCACTGCTATCAGATGCCAGGGCCGAGCACATTTTTTATTATTATTGATTAATTTTGAAATTATTAAATATTAATGTATAGTTCAATTAACACTTCCTCTAAATCAGTTTAAACCGCTCTGTTTACTGTGGTAAACCCTATAAATAGCTTTAATCTGAAAAAAAAACAATTCTTCTCACTTATTTGGCTCACCTGAAGTGTATTCATTACAAAATATGAAAAATTTGCATTTTAACATCTTTAAACTAATTGAAACAATCTCTGAAATCAGGAATTAAGTGAAAGACTGCTCTAAATCATTCCAGACCGCTTACTGCTCTATACACCGCTCTAAACAGTTCTGAACCGCTTTAAATCATAATTGCGTTGAACCGTTTCTTACAAGCAAGGCCAAGAACAATATTTTCAATCGTGAGTAAGGTTTAATCTACCGTTAAAATTAGCCTTGATATTGAAAATGAGTTCAGTAGCGCCAAACCGTAGAACAATTAGAGTCGAGGAAAATTGGATTAATATATGGCGTTTAGAAGCTGAAGTACTCTACTATATCTAAGATGTTATACAACTTTAAAATTTCATCCCAGTCTTTTTCAATCCCCGCGCGTTCGCTTTAAATGTACCTCGTACTGAAAATTCAATGGAAAATACATATGAGAGACGAACATACTCTACCAACTCTCGGCATTGCCTACGTAAAATAAATTCTCTACGCTATTTTCGACATCATAGTGTAGACAATTCCAAAATACGTGTAGATGCACAATACTGATGAGCAAAGAACTGATTGGATACGTTGAAGTTTTAAATTTGTACAATTCAAAAAATTTTCGACCAAAAATAAAAATATCACGTACCTCCTCACCAAAGTACCATCTTCTTAAGTATAAATTAACTGAAATAATAAAAAGAAAATGTAAATAATTTAATTTATTATAGAATTTATTTAATTTACTAAATCACCTTATAATTTTGAATTATTTTAAATAAACAATCGAATGAACAAAAAATTAAATTCCAGGGTTTATTTAAATCATTTGTTTTTATTATTTTTGTTTTATGTATTATAATTATTGTAATTGATGTTTTGTTGTTGTTGGTTTATAAATTTTCAATTATAATAATTTATATTTTATTTATTTGCTTATTTTATATATATATATATATATATATATATATATATATATATATATATATTTAGGTTTTTTGTGTAGTTGTTAATTTTTTTATTTGTTTATATATTTAATATTATTTTATCCATATATCTATAATTTTAATTTTTGTTTTTTTTTCAACTGTAAAAAAATATATTTACAATTATATATAATATTTATTTTAATTTATATTCACTTTTTTATATATTTTTTTTTTTGTTTTAATTTTAATTTTGTTTTGTCATTATTTTTAATATTTATTATACAAAATTTACAATTTATTTATAAGATTTATATTTTATTCTGTTTTTTTAGGCAATTTTATATAATAATAATATATATTTGTTTAAAACTTAAATAAAAATAAAAACTTAATATTTAATAATTTTAATAATAAAAAGTAAACCATTGTGATAAATTTGTTTATTTAAATTAATAAATTAAAACATAATAAAATGCAAATAATTTTGCTATATATAAAAAAAAAAATTGTGGTGTGGATGTGTCGTAGTCACTTTAAAACAAATATTGAGCAGGCGCTCGTTCTGTACATAAATTAATATTTAAAAAATAAAAAATAAAATAAAAATAAAATTTTAATTGATTAAATTAGGCCGATTTTAAATTATGCTAAAAAAAAAAATTGGAATGTTTGTCAAATATAACATTAAAATTAAATAAACATTCCTCACTGTCGTATGTGTATGTTTGTATAATTAATTAATTTATTTTTCGTCTATTATTTTATTTATATAAAAAACAATCAAAATATATATAAAACTTTATTTATGTAATATTTTTTTGTTTTAAATTTTATTCTCTCATATAAAATAAATTATAAACAAATTAACAAATTTTGATATATTTTTTTTTTATAAATTAATTATATAAATATTTATTTTCATGTTTGAGCATAAAACGTTATTTCATCATTATCATTATCATCATCATCTTCATCTTCATTATATAAATCATTTTTACCATTAAAACATTTACTATTATTTATGCTACTATTATTTATATTATTATTATAATTATTTTTTAGACTATTCTTTTTACTAGATTTGTTTTTGTTTTTATTATTTTTAAATAAATTTGTTTTGATTTTGTTTATTGGTTGTAATTCGTCCGCATCGTTGAAATCATCGTCGTCGTGGTCGCCATCGTCATCGTCGTCGTCCTCGTCGTCGTCCTCATTCTCATCTTCGTTTAGACCGTCATCATAAGTAATTGGAACGGTTAGAGAGGATGATTTCTTTAGACCGTATTTTTGATTTTTCGATAACTTATTGTAACGAATTTTTGTGTGACTTTTTAGGCTACGTTTCTGGAATGAAAGAATCAGAAAAAAAACATGTTATTTCGAAGTTTATCAATCAATTACGTATTCTGGTGATGAGTAAAATAAACTCGAAATATGTGTGCAAAATCATTGAATCATTTAAATGAGACTGGATGTCAATAATTACGGTTTAATAATAAATGAGGCTGAAGAATTATTTGCTAAATATGTTCGTTTAATTTTCGGAGCCATCAAAGGTTATTATTGGCCTACCGCGATACCCTAACCAATACATACGAATTATTCAATTGTAGTGGTTAAAATTATCATAAAATAATTCTAATCCAACAAAATAAAATTCAGAAATCAAAAATTACAATAATCGACCGTGCGCTAGATAAATGATCGATGGCCTGATGTGTTCATTGGTCTTGACATAGGCGGCAAATAATACGAATCCAACGAAGAGCTGATTGCAGGAATAAAGCTGCCTGGGCAAAGATTTCGTTGGACTACTTAAAATCTAAAGGACAGAATCTTTGAAGTAATTTTAACGAATGGAGGTATTACACATTACTAAAAATCGCTAGAAAGATCAAAGAATTTCTAAATAAAAAAAATATTAAAATTAAAATATAACTGGCTGTTTTCATTATATTTCTAAGTTGCGTCTAATCAACTGAAACGAAAAAATTACATTACTAATCTTAAAAAAATTGAAAGGCAAGTTAATTTACTTTCGCAGAATAATTATCGATTATGAATTTATTGAGTATGGATTTCTCTCTCTCCTCAAAAAAATTGTTTCTTCGTTCCGCGAGAAATTACTCAAGTGTATCTTCGATTATTTCATCTACTCGGATAGTTTTCGCCACTGTTTTATTCGCAAAAATTTTATTTTTATTTTTTATTCTATTTTAGGTTATTTTGGGCCCTAATTGCATACGAATAAATCCGCACATTCGAACGTCTATTACAAGTATATTCTCCCAATTAATTTACAAATTTAAGCAGACCCCCAAATTAAAGACACAATTCCACCTACTATTCCACCTACACGGTCGTTAAGTAAGGTGGAGTACCGACCGCCACGTTCCGTCCAGAACACGGAAAACGATTACGATTTCTCTCATGATCAGGCAACGGTTCTCGAACCCACAGCATCGAAATACCAGAAGTGTGCTCGTATCACGCAAACATTCAAAATCCTAGGTAGTGTCGTCCACGTAATTATGATGCGTCGACATTGAAAACACACTCGGACCAGACAAAAAACCACTAAATTACATGGCCGCGTCGACAACTAACGGACTTCGACAAACGTCAACCCGCCTATTCTTATACGACAAAATAATCGGAATTTTTTAAAGTTTCAATGCGTCAACGTTTTTGAATTTGAAATCTAACAATCTAGTTTTATTAGCCACCAATGGCTCGAAAATTAATACTTATAACACGAAATTGCTTCACGTTAACATCGGAATAAAAGGCCCATTTAATCATGCTTTCGTGTTAGCTGAAGCAAATTGTCTGATCATTGGCGCTGAATTTCTCAGCAAATTTGCATTATTAGCCAATTTTAAATGAAAACAACTGGTTTTCGACCAAACTATAATTTACCCGTAAAACATTCCGTGTATTGTAAAGTCATTTACCTGTATCTCGACCACGAAGACTAGATCCAATTCGTCACAAAGCCGCATACACCGAATTTCAACATATTCCGCATGGTAAGAAAGATACGATTGGATACCATGTGGAGATTATAGACGAATTAATTCGGTCACCGCACCGGATCGTTACCCGATACGCACATTCCAAACCCTCAAAGTATTTACATGGATGCTCGATCCTTTTCAAAATCGGATGGAAGAGGATGTACACAAAACGGTAATCACGACCCCATTTGGCCTTTTCGAATTTACACACAGGTCATTCGGTTTTAGAAATGCCACACAAACGTTTTATAAACAAAGTCATTCGCGATCTAGACTTCGTATTTACTTATATCGACGACATATTCGTGGCATCGAAATATGAGGAACAACGCAAACTCCACCTGGAACAACTGTTCCAACGACTCGATGAGTTTGGCGTAAATATAAAGAGTGCAAAATGCGATTTCGGCTCGAACTCTATCGATTTCCTCAGCCACAAAATCACTCCGAATGGTATTCTGCCTCCACCTGAATGAATTATGCCATTACGGAATTCCTACCCCTCAACGATGTCAAACGTATTCAGTAATGTATCGCTGTAACATTCCCCCAAATCCATGAACTCTTGGCCGCTCACTGCATTAAACAAATCCAAGACACCGAAAACTTCTCTTGGCCCGACGAATGTCAAGACGTATTTACAAAAGTAAAACCCGAATTAGATACAATCGCGTTATTGGCACATCCGCTGAGTGACGCTAATTTCAGTGTTACGACCGACGCATCGAATACCGCTGCCGGATCTGTTTTACAACAATACAATAACGACTGTTGAGAATGCCTGGGTTTATTCTCAAAAAAATTTTCGAATGCCGAGAAAAAATGTTTTGCATTCGACTGGGAATTACTCTCGATCTATTTTATCGATGAAACATTTTAGATACTTTGTCGAAGGTCGGAATTTCGCCATTTACACCGACGACAAATCTCTCACTAGAGCAATTCAGTCTAAAACTGAACGTAATCCTCGACAGGTACAGCACTTGGATTATATTAGTCGATTTACCACGGATGTTCGACATGACACCGTCATGCAGATAACAAAATAAAAACCAGAACTTTAGAATTTACTTTCTGGTTCCGAATGTCGCGCTAGTTGGAATTATAAACTAAAGCTTTTTCATTTGCTTGGCAGCGAACTCTACTGCATACTAAGGCGCCGAATGGACGATTCGAAACTACCCAGTCGATTCGAATTCATTAATTTGGACATATTGAGTCCTCTTCCACCGTTCAATGGATATACATATCTCTTAATCTGTGTCGACCGATTCATTCGATGGCTCGAAGTCATGCAATATGACCGATATGTCTGCATAAATCTTTGCCATAACATTCGTAAGCAATTATGTATCCCGATTCGGAGTTCCACTAAACATCACAACCGACCAAGGTACATAATTTGAGTAAAAATTGTTCGCCAAATTAACGAAACTCCTTGTATTTCATCGGGTATGCACGACTGCTTACCATCCGCAAGCAAACGGCATGGTCGAACGATTTCATCGACAGCTGACATCTGCACATAAGGCTCTAGAAAATACAATTCATTGGAGCTCCGAAATTCCTATCGCTTTACTTGGAATTCGAGCCACGGTTAAAAATGATCCTATGGCCAAACACTTAAATTTTGCGGTGAGTTCTTTACTGAAAATACTCTTTCTCTTTCACCTTCAACCAACACAGTCATCGACCAATTACGAACAGCCATACAAAATTTTATCCCCCCAATCCCAATCATTCGACAATCACGACAAAACGACATATTTCTTCCAAAATCGCTCGATAATTGCGATTTTGTTACGATTACGAAAGCACTTCGTCATTGCGATCAACAACAAATAGCAATCAGTCTATATCGATCGGTTAAAAACAGCGTTCGTAATCCTTTGTTCCGCTCAACGATATCCAGCATCTTGAACTTGAAAATCCGTCCGAATCAACAACTCGTTCACTTTTCACGTGGCTCTTTAACTGCGTGGAAGTAGTGTAGTGGTTAAAATTATCATAAAATAATTTTAATTCTACAGATCAAAATTCAAAAATCAAAAATTTCAGGTTCAATAATCAACCGTGCGATAGATAAAATCGATGGCCACTTATATATATTGGTTTTGACATATGCATTTCGAAACGCACCCATAATGATACTCGCAGCGCTCGATGTGTTGAGTATACAAATTAAAAAAAACGAACGACGTAAGGGGAAAAAATACTGAAACATTCTCGAGCCGTGAGAATAGTGATTGCCTACTGAAGCTTCTGAACTACTCTATATTTGTCTCAGATATTTACTTAATCCATTGATAAAATGTAAACTAGCAAGTAAGCAAAACGATGTAAACGTAGTGAACGCTGAATGCTGCACTCATGTACAAGAAGATTATAAAAAGCAAAAAAAAGAGGAAACATGTCATTACTATCTATTTAGCGCAGTCGAGTCGACATTTGCTGACGAAGACCAAAATAAAATAAAAAAAACAAATAAAGAGGTAAATACAGCTAACTGTCTTCAAAAGAAAAGAAAATATAGTGAAAACGGGAATAAAGGAAAATTCACAAGTGATTACTCGTACCATAAAAAAGCTTGGCGTGTTTATCATGACGAAGTTTGGTGAAACGTTCGAAATTAAAGGAGACGTCCTCTGTTTTACCGGTTGGAATTATGGTTTAACGTGAAAGGAAGAAGACAATAGAATTTCCTATCTACTATTCGCAATTTCAGTATAGGAGTGTATAAATTGGTGAGAAACATCTGCTCTTCGGAGGCCCAAAACCAAATCATATGTGACCTTGTGTGAAATTACTAACGGAACAACTTATTAGTAAAAAGATCATTTGGAATGAAAGGCACACATTTTTTAAAACTACACAAATGCCGGGATAGAGAATATTAGATTCGTATAATCGAATCAAATCCTAGGCTGTGGCTTGTGAGTTCGGAGACCAACTAGACAGTTTACTCCTACATGTTTTTATGTTAGGAATTGCGGAAAGTGCCGTAATAGTAGATTATGAGAGGTGGAACATTAAAAGCACACCATCAAGGAGGCGGTACAGACGTCTTTCTACAGTCTGTCATTGTGGGTTTGTGGAATGAATATTACGAATCGATACCGGTTCGGCGATCTCAGCCATTCCTTTCGAGCAAAATCAAGAAAAATTCATGCATCATAACATGGAGCCTTTCAAAACGTTGGTGGATCATTAATGCTTATGCACAATGGTGGGTCAAAATGGTTGACGTCCACTTATTGGCCGGTTCTGGTTTAGGGCGGTAAAACTGAAGATTGACATATGAACAATATTAGCTGTGTTTTTTGATGCTCGATCTGATCCGGTTCAGTTCGTGTTTGATGAAACAACGCAAAGACGCTTCCTAGATTTCAAATCATAATTTGTGATCTAAAACAAAATTTGGATCAGGTTTACCATAGGAGCAATTTCTAAAATAGTTGTGTGGGGCTACGCGGGGACTATGCGGCAATGGTCAATACATTTTTGGAGACCGTGATTCACCCGCCGACAAAAATGTAAGAACTGTTTCTTAAGCTTCAAGGCGAGCTATCAACCGACCTATTACCCATAAGTGTATTTATGTGGTGAATAGACTACCTTATGGCTATAAACCGAATAGTTTTATATTTCAAGTGGTAATGGAAAAACCCGGCAAGGTTTCAAAGACGTAGCCGTCAGAGCGAGAAATTCAGATTATATAAGTTCAGATTTAAGGTGTCAACGGGCAAGTTTTAATTTTTTTCAAGAAAATATTAATTATTAAGGATTTGTAATCGATGAGGAAGGCCTTCAAAAGAACAAAAGTTAGACAGAAGCAGTAGCCAAGATGCCGAGTCCCACTAATAAGCATTAGGCCAAAGCCGTTTGTGGTAATTATTTATTAAGTTATATTTATTCAGAACTGTGCAACCGGACTGAAGCACTCAAAGAGAATAATTGTGTCAGTTAACCACTGATGCATCGGCATATGGAAAATGATGGAAGACAAATCGGAAAGGTCAATTGCATTTGCATCTCGAACCCTGTCAAGAAGGAATTCAAAAGGAAATTACAAAGAAGCCTTGAACGTATATTATCGGCAAGAACCTTATTAGCAAACCATTATTAGCCATTTTTGGAAACAAGCAGGGAATTTCATGCCTGTCAGTAAATAGATTACAAAGGAGGGCGATATGTTTGACGGACTTCAGTTTTTAAATTTTATATATGGCAGGAAAAGAAAACGGAGCAGATGCGTTGTCAAGGATATCTTTGGGAAACAATGGAGGGAAACAAGGAATTTAAGACGACGATAATCCATATTTGAATTTGATTGAAAACAGTCTCGGAAGGCCATTGAATATTGAATCATTGTCCACTCTAAGGAAGAGCAAATAATTGGCAAGGTAATAGTTAGTTACATACTACTAAAGGTTGGCCAGATTAAAAAGTAGTTGTGAAGGAAATTTAAAAAGGTATCACGAAGTGCGGCTTGAGCTCACATTGGAACAGAACCGCGTTGCTGTGAGGGCATAGAATATCATACCAGAATTTTTAGAAAGATATTGTTGGGTGAAATTCATACATCTCATATAGGAGATGCCCACTTTAGGCTTCTGGCACGATCTTACTCCTGGTGGCCTAACTTCGATGCAGATATAGTAAATTTAGTGAGGTCTTGTGAGATATGTCGTACCAACCAAAAGGCACCACATAAAATAGAACTTGGTTCATGGCCAATCACAAAGCAGGTTTTTCAAAAGAATTTTGTCGTTGTATTCTCAGGTTGAATAGAGGTTTATAATATGCGACCTATTTCTACCGAGAAGACGGTAGAATGTTTCATTCGGCGACAGGTAAAACTCCGTTCGAGACAATGTTCAGTAGAAAAGTCAAGTTGCGATGGGATCATACCAGTTATCGACAACTACTGTTATAAACTAAAATCCATGGGATGTTTAGCTCTAACCTTCAAATTTAGCTAATTTTATTTAGCAAATTTTAATTAACGATCGCGCTCCTTGGCACTCAAACATTAGTATACGAATTTTGTTCGAAAACCGTGTATTGAGATTAGAGAGTTTTACTGTTGTTAATTGAGAGCACTAGATGTAAATTTTAAATAACAGCAGCAAAACTCTCAACTCTCAAGTCTCATTTTTCGAACAAATTCCTTGCTCTGAGTGCAGATTTTGTTCGAAAACTGAGACTTGAGAGTTGGAGTTTTACTGCTGTTTCACTAACCTACTGGATGCACACAATTATTGTTGATTAATGTAAATAATAATTAAATCTTATATTTACATCTAGTGTGCTGATGAAACAACAGAAAAACCCTCAACTCTAAAGTCGCGGTTTTTGAACAAAATTCGTATACTGATGCGGATTGTTTTGTGCCATCAATGAACGACTGGTATGAACTAATCATCAATTTAGTTAGTCGAAAATTTAGACATACAAATCGTCGTCAGGCACATAGACAGTATTAATTTAACATTGTTTAGTACTAGATGGGCACATTTACAAATATATTTAATAGAATTTTAAACTTACCTGTAATATTGTAAAAACTAATATAAAAACTGTAATTATAATTAAACATATTGCAATAGCAAATACTGTAATTGTGGCTACGGGTGACATTGAGAACAATGGCAATGTTGTTTTCTCCCCATTTCCATTGCCCAGCTCAAATAATCCGTCATCACCTATTTGTGAAATTTGCTGTTCAATACCAACGGCGATTCGTCTTTTCCCAGCGGGCGATGAATTTATACAGCCGCCTTAGAAATACAAAACAAATTGATTCATAACTTTCCTAGGATTATTCACAATAATGAGCATACCTGTATCTTTATCACAATGACAACACGTTTCATCATCTACTTTAGCATCACTTGGACAACAAGGCACACATTGATTATTTAGTCGATCTAAGTGCAATGGGAATGCACAATTTACGCACGAGTAGCGTCCGGGCCCACTACATGTCCGGCACGATTCATGACATATTTTACACGTTTGGGTGGGAGGATCATAGTACTGCGAACCAAGACATTCCATACACAAACCACCATCTAACATGAAATGTGACGGGCAAGAGGTACATGCTAGTGGACCTGGTCCTTGGCACGTTTTACAGTAATGATGACATTTTTGGCAGCCGAATTCGGTTTTGAAAAAACCTTCAGGACATTCAGGATGGCATTCACCTCCAGCTAGTTGCCATCCTTTCGGACATTCGACGCATTGATCGCGACGTGGTCCACTGCAAGTATGGCAGCTAAGGTAACATTTGGCACATGTACCACGATCACTGTAGTACCCTTCTGCACATGTTGTAGTACACTCGCCACTCTGTAGTTGTAGACCTTTAGAGCAGGCAGTGCAATTCATACGAGAAACACATTGAGTGCAAGTATGAAGGCACTTGGCACACATTCCAGCTTCCATATAGTATCCTTCATCACAGATGTTGACGCATTTATTCTCTTGAAGAAGGTAGGAAGACTGACACGTAAGACAGTCTTTTTCAGTTTGACCTTTACATGTTTCGCATGTCGAATGGCATCCGTGGCAGTGTCCGTCTTCATAATATTCAGCTGCAAAACCCAAAATAACAGTCGACATTAAGAAAATCTGTTAAAAGTGGAAGTTTACTTACATTCATCGCAGGTTAATCCTCCTTGTGGTATACACCGATTTTTCTTATTTTTCTCCCATTTATCGTGACACGTTAAGCAGATACCGTTTGAAATACAGGTTTTACATCCGGTAATGCAGGGCATACATTCTTGTCGCTTTTTATCGGCATAATATCCATCTGTGCAGCTGTTTAGACATTTGCCATCGTGTGAATATAGTCCAGATTTGCATGTGATACACTGTGACTCGGATGAGCCATTACATGTAAGACAGGTTGAATGACATGAGTCACATCTATAACAACAATATTTCAAATTAATCAAATCGATTTATCACAAAATTCTAATCCATGTTCTTACATATAATCTTCTCGTTCAAACGTGTGTATCGGACACACCGAATAGCAACGCGTTTCGTGCATTACCAAATGATGTTCACAGCTTGTGCAAAAATCGGGGCGATCTTGACATGAAGCACAATTTGCCTCGCACGGTACACATGTTTTGTTGTCAAAATCTGCAATATTAGTAAATCGTTTAGCATCGGTTATCATGGCCTCGTCGCGCGACAATATACCTTCGTAATATCCTTCGGGGCACTGTTGCAGGCAAACCGCTAAATCGGTTACATGAAAGTGTGCCGGTGCACAAGTCAAACAACTGTCTTGTCCAGCGCCTGCACATGTCTCGCATGACTCATGACACGGCCAGCAAACTCCACCTTGATTCGGAAAGCTCCGCGGCGGGCATCGACTCACACAAGTACTAAAATATTAATTCATCGTTAGAGGCGTTATAGTGTCCAAATATATTTTAACTTACTTATCCAATCGATAGTGCTTACACGCGACACATTGCGTTGGTCCACGACCATAACATCCTTGTTGGTCACATTCGGGGTCACAATCATGCAGCACAACTTTATTATTTGAATCGGCCATCACATTTTCTCTTTGTGGCGTTGGAATATTATGGCCATCCAATGTTTGTACCGCTCGCTCTGGCTGGCTAGCTGCACCAGCAAAGAGATTTTGATAGTTAGTATAACCAGAGTACAAATCTGGATTATAGTAATTTCCATTCAGCTGTTGGTTCACATCGGTCTCGGTGGGGAAAGCAAACGCGCCGGGAATCCGAGAAATCCCATTACGTTGCGACTCGTTTTTTAGACGGATAGGATTGGTTTGGGTACCGTAGAAGATCAATTGCCACTTGGCTAGGATACCAGACTGGTTTACACGACGTCGGCCACTATTTATAATTTGTAATGTCCATCGCCCTTCCGCCTTTTCACCCCAAAAGTGCACGCTTAAGAATGGCCAATCATCAAAGTTTGATTTTACAATATCACGAGGACGTTCAAATAGCAAGGTACTGGTCGTACCCATTGGTGATGTTAATAGTATTCGCAGATTACCACGCGGGAAGAATCGTAGCGTAATTTTACATTGTACATGCTCAAGGAATCGGACTTCATTTATTGTGCCTGCACAACCATTTACGTCCATGTGTGTTTGTAGTGAATATCCATAGCTAGAGGCGATTTGGCGATCTTCGTTGATTTCGCGAGACTTACATATATGTTGTGGTGGAACATTAGACCATTGTTCAGCTAAACTAACCATTGCACCGGCATCCATTAGGCCATAACCAAATTTATGACTTATTTTCCTTTTGACTCCGTTCATAATCCATCCAGATTCTTTTTCCAGGGGTTCAGGACGCGAAGTTAATACAACGAGGTATTGCATATCACGCCATGTTAATGTTGGATTCGCTTCTAGGGCTAGGGCACTAATTCCAGCAGCTAAAGGTGCTGAGGCGGATGTGCCGGTATGTTCAACAGTACAAATTCGATCTGGTCGTAATCTAGCATCCATATCGACTGTGGCGACACTTTTATCATGGCCTGGCGTTCCCGAACTATATGTAGTGGCTAGCGTTGATGAACACTCTTCTAAATACCATGGTTTATATCCTCCTTGTGTCGCACTTGAAATCGATAGGGTGAAAATCGAGTTAGTATATCCGTCACAATTACACGAATCTGTGTAACGACCACCATTTCCTGAAGCCCAAACAAAAATTGATCCTTTTCCTTGGCGGCCACTTGTAACGCCATAAATAAAAGCTCGGCGAGCGAGTGGGCCAGGCCCATCAACCGTTGAACCATCATCTTCTGGACCCCATGAAGCACTATAGATATCAATGTGACTTGGATTTAGACCGAGAGCTTTCGCTTCAACGGCGTCATTAACACTGCCATCTAACATGCGAACACCACCAATGCTGGCATTGTAAGCAACACCAACACCACAAAAGTTGTTAAAAGCAACTGCGGCCACTTCACCGGCACAACGAGTTCCGTGTTTGTTATCGCCATTATCTTGGGGTGTAGGATCAGAGTCGTTTCCGTTTATGTCGTAAGATGCATCCGGGTCCTGAAAATAAAAGAAAATCGAATACAATTATTTATATTAATTTTATTGTAGTTTGGAATAATTAAGATTTTCGAGCTTTTTAAAATACGTCATGATAGCTTTATTAAGCAACGCTAGAAATGTCCATAAAAAGAGTTTATAAAATCAAATAATGTAATTCGGTTTAACATACGAGTAAGATGAGATTTGTCGGTATGAAATTCTTTTAAAGGAGATATTTGTACTCTGGTTTGCTTTTCATCTTAAAACTTTAAAAAAGCATTATGAATATTTAATGAAAGCTCAAGAGTAATTTTAAACTCTTAGAATACCATACTTGTAAAGACTTGCAAAATTGTGGAGTGATGAGAACTGCTTGAATGATAATAGGAAAAATATCTTAAAGCTCATGCTTATGAAACAGGTTTAAAGCTTCTTGTAAAATAACTTGTTTTAACCAATAACTTTGAAAACATTTTGGGGCGTATTAAGTTTATCTTTTTGGTGTTTGTGGTGTTGATATGATTAATGCTTTTATAAGCTTTTGTAATATTCTCTGTAACAAATGAGCTTGAGCTCATAATCAATCAATAAATAAATAAATAAAATATATAAAAAAGCTCTAGCCAGTGAAGGCTTTTTTGACATTAAGTTAAACTATGTGGCTGTGCCTTAGTGAAATAGGAAATTAGCGGGCTAATAACATCTTTATTGAGCTTAAGATTTAGTATTTTTTCGTTAAGCTGTTAACTTTCCGACGAGCTTTTATATTTTTATCCCGTTAGTAAGTAAACATTTTAAACTTCAAATTTATCTGAACCACATCAGATATGGGGGGGGCTTGATATATTTCTGAAAGAAATTAAAGAACTTTTCTTCGAAAAGGCTTTTTCTAATAATACAAAAGCTTTTAAGATTCTTTTATTAATTATTTGGCCGAAAGTCGGCGATTTGCGAATAAAAATGTTAACATTAATATTTTTAAGTAGATTGAGTTTTATTCTTGAAAACAAACTAAACATCGACAATGCATTAAGTAACGTTACGATTTTTTATTCAAATCCCATCCTTAAAATGAGGGAAATTTATAAATAAAATTGTATATAGCATAGGACAAGATTTTAAAAATAATACGGGGCGAGTGCAGTGGAGGACCTTGCACCTCCTTTATAACGGCCCAAATAAACAAGTTTTATAAAAAAAATCGACGGAAGAACTTTTTCTTAGAAAAGGCTTTTTTGAAAAAAGAATTCCCGGTAAAGGCCTTTTTAAACTTGACCAAAAATTTTATTAAAAACTTTACGCATATTTTTTAAAGTTCACGAATAATTTTAAGCTTTAAGTTAATAAAATTGTAAAATAAGGCTAAACTGTTACAGCGATAATGCTTACATTAAAATCAGAAACCTTCAAGAAACAAGTGTTTTTTCAGGCTTTTACAGAACTAGAGGCTAATTATGTAAGCATTTCGATTTCATTTTCTATGAAAACAAAAGAAAAGAAATTACGACTTGTGCAAGTCATGTTACTTACATAATCAGCCCCCTCAACCCAATTTATCTCAGCAGGACAGAAAGAAAATAAACTTATACTCCGTACTAAACTGAAAAGCTACTTAATGAAGAAAATGTTCAAATTGAAATTTAATCAAAGTTATACTTGATATAACTTTGAAGCAATGCTTGATACAATTAAGAATGTCTTTATAACGTTTTATTGATAAAGAAGCATTTTTTAAATTTAACAGGAATTATGTTAAAGCTTTTACTGGAACAGTTTCTACCTCAAAAAAATTCCAACACAATAAAGTGAGGAGAAAAATGAAATAAAACTTTCAAAATGAGAAATTAGTGCTTTTCCCTATTATGAATAAGCTTTACTTTAGGCAAGAGCACTCAGACTATTTTATCGCAAATCTTTCAATCACTTCTGTATTACTGACGACCGAAAGAAAACTGGGTTTATCATCTGATTCCAATGGCCCTTGGCAATATTAATCAAACAACGATAACCTTCCTTTGAGCTTTTTAAGTTCCCCGAATGCCTATGGTCTTCGTAACTCCTCAGCCATTCTTGCGATGCCTTAACGAATGTCTAGCCTCACTTGCTGCGAAATGCAACACAGTAAACAACTCGAATCAGTATTTAAACGTCCCTTCGGATCTCTCCGGAATCAACATTAAAGCATGGAAATGCATTTTTGGCACGAAGTCACTCGATTTCTTAAACCACATAATTTCGCAAAATGGCTTCTTCCCTTCGAAATACAGTGTTGATGTCAAGCACACAGATTTGATGTCGGTAACCATTAGCACTTTTTTAAAGAAGTCCTCTGCGGAATCTTAACATTTTACATTTTATAGACATTTTTCTTGGTTTATTTAGCAATCAAACGTGAGTTCGTCGAAGTCGAAGCCCGAAAATTTTGTATATTTTCGAATTATCAACCACTCGCCACAGCTATAACAATGTCAAAGTCAGAACGTAATCTCCAGTAATTACTTCATTAGATGGTCCAAAACTCCATTAAATTGCCCAAACACTACCGGAAATCAGAATATTAATGGTTAGCACTTTGTGATGAACAACTTTTCGTTTCTTTTTGGTATGAAACATTTCTCGCAGAAATCATCACAACAAAAAATACAATAACAACAAACTTCATGACAATAAGTTTGTTGTTGTATTTTTTGGTAAACGTGTATTGGTAAAAATAAACACTGGGGTGTCTTAGGTACATTTTATAGTCGTTCTAAGTATTTTCTAAGCATTTAGCATGAACTTCAATGATATTGATGGACAGTTCAAACGGAGTGTTTATAGTAAGTTTCTGGGGTGTTTCATGAGATTTTACGTGTATTTTTTAAATGTTCCACGTCAAATCTCACGGAACACCCTGTCAGACCCATTAGAAAATCATATAACTCACAAAAGACACTACTTTTGGCCTAAGCCGGTCACCAATGTCACTGAACATCATGCTAAATGCTTAGGAAATACTTAGAATGACTATATCATGTGAAAAAGCCCATTAAAATTTTTTTTTAAATCTTATGGTGCACTCTGAAGGAATCATAAGAAAATCATATAACTTACTAAAGACACTCCGTTTGATGTAAGCAGTCCACCGATAATGCTGCAGGCCATGCTAACCGCTTAGAAAATAAGATAGTGATCTTGTTCGGCTGATTAAACCAAAAAGCAGTCGATCAACATCACTTAAGGTCATGCCAAATGCTTAGAAAATACTTACTCATGACTTTGGAATGTATCTAGGTTAGGTTAGATTAGGTTAGACTAGCTGCTATCGCACACTTAGGCCACTTGGAATGTATCTAAGGCCCATAAAAAAATCCTATTTTTGAATATCATGGAACACCCTGTCAGACCCATTAGAACATCATATAATTTACTAAGGACACTTCTTTTGGTCTAAGATGTCCATCCATGTCATTGAAGATTATGCTACTAGGTGCGCAACTAAATTTCCAACCATACTAGATGCGAAAAGAAATATAAAAAATGGTTTATTCAAAGTATTGTCGTTCGCTATCTACACATTTTTGCCATCTCACAAACGCGGCTCCCTGGACCGAAACCGTTCATCCAACCAATTTTGCACTTCTTCGAAACTGGCCAAGTGCAGCGCTGTCAAGCCATACACCATCGACCGGAACAAGTGATAATCCTAGGGGGCCAGGTTTTGCGAATAAGGCGGGTGCGGTATGATATCCCATCTCAGTGTTTTGATGGTGTCCAGGACGATGCGAGTGCAATGGCATGGAGCGTTGTTGCGCTATAATGTCACTCATTCGTGTCTTGTGTTCCAATCTGTCCGTTTTTCGAGCAATGCATTGACAGTTTCGTCCTGTTTCAGCAGCTCATAGTACACGATTCCTTTTTGGTTCCACCAAACTAAGAGCTTTGTCTTCTTTGCGAAGCGATTTGGCCGTGCCGTCGATGTTGCTGCTTCACCAGGTGAAAGTCACTTCTCATCTCCTGTAATAATTCGATGCAGGAAGCTCTTTCGTTCATGCCGTGAAAGCAAAATTTCGCAAGTGGCTCTTAGATTTTCCATCTGTCTCTCAGTCAACTCATGCGGCACCCACTTTCTCCCCTTTTGAATTTTTCCCATAGCATGTAAACGTTTAGAAATACCTTGGCGAGTCGTGTTTAATGCCTCCGCAAGTTGATTTTAAGTTTGCTAACCATATTCATCTAATAATGCTTGCAGCTCGATGTCTTCAAATGTTTTTGGTCTTCCGAAGTGCTTCCTGTCCTCAATGTTGAAATCGCCATTTCTGAAACGTTTAAACCAACCTTCACAACTTCGCAAATGCTATTTGTTTGACACAAAACTCGACATTTTTGTTCTTAGACGAAATATTTTTGAGTTGCCATATGTGCTGGTATTACAACTGGTTATCGATAACAACTGTCCACGCTAAGAACAAAACACAACTTCTGATATAAATGACTACTAGATGTGTCGCTAGCACCATCTATGTGTGGAATCCGGAAATTTAGTTGCGCACCTGCTTAGAAAGTACTTAGAATGACTTTGGAATATACCTAAGGTGGATTAAAAAGTCATATTTTAAATCTCATGGAACACCCTATCACACTCATTAGAAAACCATATAACTTACAAGGGACACTCCTTGGGTCTAAGCAGTGCACTAATACCACGGAAGTTCATGCTAAATGCTTAGAAAATGCTTAGAATTTAAATTCATTCACAATTTAATTCAAATGACTTTCACGACAGCTTTACAGTACCCCATTCAACTGTCAAACCAGAAAATCAATGGAATCAATGGCAACTTCGGTTTGATCTTTCAAGTCTTGGCTAGTCTCTGGATGGTTAGTGTAATACTTATCCTTATCGGTTCCCCACAAAAAAAAAATTCCAACGGAGTCAAATCGCAGCTGCGTGGTGGCCAATTGCCATCTCCGTTACTGCTGATTATTCAATCCCCAAAAGCAGTGTAAGACCGATTGTTGCGTTTGTTGTGTAACAAGATGTGCCGTCCCGTTGAAACCTAATGTCGTGTGTGTCCTCCTCTTGAATTCTGGGTAACAAAAACTCGTTTATCATGGCTCGGTAACGCCCTTCATTCATTATAACTGCGGCTGCTTGCTCATTTTCGAAAAAAAATGAACCAATGATGCCGTCGGTCTAAAATACTCATCAAACAGTCATTCGTTGTGGATGCATCGGCTGCTCCATGGTTACTTGTGGATTTTCTGAGCCCCAAACGTAACAATTTTGCTAGTTGTCGTAGCCTCCGAGGTGAAAAGAAGCTTCATCGGAAAAGTTGATTTTTCGTTCCACAGCTCAATTAGTGAACTAAAAACGTTGCGGATGATCATTTTATTTTAACTTCTGCGCTATTTGAACTTTGTGTGCCTTCTTACCCAGGCCTTTATGTAAAATTCTCATCACAGAACTGTGTGAAATATTCAATTATTCAACACGATTGCGAGTTGATGTTGATGGATGTTTAGACACATTTTGAACACATTCAGAATTGATCAACAAATTACCTTGTGGACATTTTATTTCTACTAAATTTACCACGTAAATTTCTTACAGTTCGGATAGAACACTCACCACTTTGAAAGTAAGTTTCCAATATTTCTCAATTTTGTTCAAGCGTAAAGCGACCCTTTTCGTTATGTGTCAAAGATCAAACTATTTTTCTGTCATAACACGAATGACGTAAGTGTGGCCACACTCGAAATAACCGGTAGCTCGAAATAAGGACTGGATATTGAAATATTTTAAAAATTGAAGGTAATTGAAACAGTTAGTATTGATTTTGAGGTTACGTACGTAGCTGCTAGGTTTCTTGATGAACGGTATCACATCCCATAGGAGTATTGAGGCCTCCATTAAGGAACACATTGTTAATGGTCAAACACCAAAATTTTCATCAAAATTCCAGAAGAGGATACCAGGCATCAGAACTGACAAGCAACGCACATTCGATAAAACCTGGAGAACTGTTCACACGCATTTGTCCGTATGACCAATTTATGGGTTAGTTAAACAAATTCTTTATTTTGATGTCAATGAAATATCCACGACAAGCAGTATCGGCGAACTCAAAACAGGCGAAATACTAGTGGTACAATTCAATTTAAGACACCATGGGTTGCGCTTCAAAAGATGGGCGATATATATATCAACTGTTAAACAAAATTCTCCTGCGACACAATGAATTATTGGATTTTGGGCTATCTAAACAATTCAAAATTAGCGTCTGTTTGTACTCTTAGGTAATCATTTGAAGTTATAACTCTATTTAAGCCGACTTATAATATTTCATTAGCACACACAAACTATAAAACTGTCTAAACCAAGAGCATATACCAAGTAATATTTTACGAAACGTACAAACGAATAAAAAAATTTAGGAAATGTTTCTCACTTAATCCATTAGACATACTCGAAGCGGTTGGACCTAAATATTCCACATGTAGAGCACAGACTAGCTATATAACACTGGTAACAAATTACTCGCTCTTTTAATTCTATATATGGTGGTACATACATAATGTAGAGCTTTTTCCGTTATTATTATTATTTTATGTTTTTTGGAAAATGAAAAACCGTAAAATTTATGTTTTAATTTTTGCATACTCGAAACTAGTGTATAGTGTTATGTTTCATTTACCTTCGTATATAGCACACTGGTACAAATATATATTTATAAATACAGGGAAGTGTAGTATGCAACTTTTATTACACCAGAAAACGCTATATAATAAATTTGTCAAATAATAAAAAGGTCAAAAGTTTTTTTTTTGTGTTACTCTTTGTTTGGTAAAAATTGTGTACACACCAAAAAGCTCTATCCAGAAATAGTCTACAAAATAAATAAATAAATTGTGTGCGCCATATGCTGATGTCAAAAACTATACTACTAATATTGATTTAATATGAACACAACACGAGAAACCAACCAAAGCTTAACAAAAAAAAAAAAGTTTTATTTACAATTTCGCAACACCACCACCATCGCCACCAAAACGCAGGACAGAACCATCTCCATATATACATATACCATAAATTTTCACCTGGAAATTACATTACCCCCATCATGATCAACAACTTTTCATTTTCCCTTGGTGTGTATACCTTTTACGTATTTTTTTTTTCATTAGTTTTGGTGCGAGATAAACTGGAGGCTATTAAACCGGAATGAAACCGTAACGAAGAACAAAACAAAAAAAAAATGTTAGTCTTCTCTAACCCGTAATACAAATCTAATCCCGAGAGACTATTATAAATTTTATTTGAGAAAAGTTGCTGCTTGATGAGTACGTACGACGGTGAATGGGCATATCCTACGAAGGAAACGAAAACAAAAAAGTCTATAAAAAGGCGAGAGTAAAACCTCTGAACGAAATAAAAATTAAATTTTTCTTGTTGTTGCTGTTGTTTTGGGAAAGCGCAACCAAAAAGCTTTATATTTATACGTATCCTAAATAAAAGTCATGAAAATTGCTATATAACTTAGAAAAAAAAAAATTCGTTAAAAAGCTCGCTATAACAATAACAACTAGACGAATAATAATAAATTTGATTTGAATTAGACAATTTTGCCTATATGTCTATTGTTGAACTCATTTTTTTGCTGCTTTATGTTATGTTTGTTTTTGGATATAGCCTACATACATTTTATGGTCGGAAAATTTATGGGCACAAGCTTTCATTTATTTATGTACGAAAGGCTGTATGTCGCGCTAGATTGTCTGTTTAGCAGTAAAATAAAAATACAAATTTGTTTAATTCGGTATTGAACTGGGTTAGATATTTATCTTCCACCAACAACAAATGTAAAAAATTAGTTTTACAAACTAAGCCTTTTTTAATCAACGAACCATCATGTGTGGTGGGGATATTTATGATAACCAGAAGAACCAGGACCAAAATAGTTTTGACATTTCCTTTTAAATTTATTTGCTAGAAAATTCCAGGTAGTATTCGCATAGCGGGCTTCGGTGAAGATCATCATGTAAAGATGTCGTTTTCAATTGTTAGGTAATTTTTATGGACCACCTTTACACTGGAAAGTTGGAAACATCTCAGTTGTAATACAAAAGCTTTAACGGAAATGAAATCAGTACCAGCAACCGGTACCACAAATAAATATACACAAATAGTACAATGGAAGATGTTTGTGGCCAAAACACTCACACTAATTCTTGCCACAAGCTTTGAAACAATAATGTTGAGAGCATGAATTGACCAAACCCAAAGTTGCAGCTATTGCAATTGTTTAGTACACGGCCGTTGAAAAGTTAGTTCCTAACAAGGCCAAAGAAACTACCAAAAAGGGGCCTTTCGGAACGAAAAATTATGACATAAAATAAAATTGATTTTCCTGTTTGTAGTTTGCATTCCATAAATATCCCGATAAAGTAAAAAGGATTGAATGGAAAGTAAATTTATTACAAATTTACTGATATTTGGAGCTTTCGACAAGCTGTCGCATGTAAATTTACAGCACATTTTTGTCACGACTTTAACGTCAGTTTTTTGTATTTTTTTTATTGTAGGAACATTGCGAATATAAAAAACGAAATTTGAATAATCAAATTAAGTTTATAGTACCTGGTACCTTGTCACCTTCTGTTTTTGGTATTTTTTCAAATTTATCAGGAACAAAATAGAAACAGACACATATTACTAATATAAAATGTTTATTTATGTTTTATAGTCGATATTACATCAATGTTTTGTTAATCCTCCTTTGGCTTTAATTACTGCACTAATTCTAGCTGGCATACTGGCAATACAAGTTTTTACGACTTCTTATAGTTTTGCGTTCTCTTGGTGTACTTAAAAGCACACAACCTTTTTCAATATGCTCCATAGATTCTCGACCGGATTTAGATCGGGTGAGTTTCCGGGCCATGTCAAAAGGGGCATGCTATTTTTTTTTTTTTTTTTTTGTAGTTGGCTTTGACTTTCGTGTCGACCGTCATTTTTTTATATTGCAAATATTGCAAGATTTAAATTATTTTGTTAATTTTTAATTATGTCTAATTATGTCTAATTCAATATTAAGTGATTCAATATTGTCAATCATGCGACCTAGTCAAGTATAATATGAATTCCGAAGATGTTAATTGGAAGACGAAGAGGAGGTTCAATTTTGTTACGAGTTGTTTTATTACTCTTTCGATGGACAGTTTTCGTGAAGCTTCGATATCTGCAGTTACCATGATACAAAACATACAATGGTATAAATTTAATTTGCGGTTTACAAAGAAATTAGAAAGGACTGCTCGTTCTGTTGTAAATGAGCTTAAAGCTCAAAATGAGACGGGGAGCTTTTCCAAAATTGTATAAGCAAATAAATAAATAAATGCTATGCTCTTGAAACAGAGTTTTTATCTTTTTCGCTGTATGACACGGTGCTCTATCCTACGTGAAGGTGTATGGCCCTTCTTAATTTATTGAGTTTTGGAAAGGCAAAAATACAGTCTCAACAAACTTTTTATATTTCACTTGGTGCCCTCCACAAAATACAGTAGTCCGGTGTCATTCGCGGTTATGCATGGCCAGATCATGACCGGTGGTGGGTGTTTCATTTTTCTGTACAGCTTCATCACTATATAACGTACCTTGGGTCGTTTAACGAAATTAACACTCTCCGTCATTGCTTCAAGTCGGGATTCATCGCTAAAGATCCCTGTTGCAAAGAGGATGTGAGTTGTAAAAATAAAATTTATTATACAAATTGATACTTTTACTCTATTGAGAAGCAAGGATTAGACCCGGATCAGTTCAAAGAGATAATAGAGAAAAAGCTAAATGAAAAACATGTGGTGGTGGACATAGCTCCCCGGCCACCTAGAACTTTGGATATGGCTCAATTATTGGTTGTTTTAACTCGGGGGTTTTAACTGTCGGGGGACAGTATTAGCGAATTGCAAACATTTAGGCGATTCTAAAAAAAATTAAATTATGTAATATTTGCGAACAACCGAGTATTTGTATGATACGCTTGAATAGCCAGCCAGTTTCATTAGTTCTAATAAAATGGAAAAATACTACTTCAAATTTGGCTTGCATTGAAAATGCCGCTCTCAATAACACTTGCAAAATACTACACGCAGTTCGATATTTTTCTAATTGTTTTCCTGATAACTGGTATTAGTAAGGGTAACGACTGTTCACTCAAGTCGAATCATGAAGTTCTAATAAAATCGATACTGCCTAGATCGCATCTACCCCCTAATTTTGTTCATTTACTCTAATTTAGCGTAATATTAAAGACATTCCAGGTATTTATCATCGGTTTCCTTGATAGAAAAATTAGGTAATGGTAATATCTGTTCACTCAAGCCGACCGAAATTTGGCCTGAATCGCATCTACCGCAACGGAAGAAGAATTAATTGATCCAGCTCAAAAACGATGCATAAATCAATCGGGATATCAACTGCTCGGGATTTTGGACGCTCTAGCATATGCAAAATCGACGTCTCATAGTGAGCCATTTGTTGCTCAGCGAGAGTCAGGAGAAGCAGTACTCATGGTGAATGAGGATATAATTGATTATAGAAAGTAACTGCAAGGTTGGAGGGCGTCAAGAAGCGAAGACAAAGAGAAACCTGAATTGGCCTGCGCTATACGTACTAAACTACAGAAGCGGTAGTTTCAATTCTGTTCGGGATGGCCAGGCTTAAAAAGGAGAGAGGGTAAAATAACGATCTCGCCAATTGGTTTGGGAATCAATTCAGCGTGAATTGGTCACGGGGGCAAAATATTAATTCAGCGTAGTTTGGTCAACCAAGGCTTAGAAATTTAATAATAATTATCAAATAGTGACACCTATAATTAAGCATTCGAAGTAGCTTTATAGCAGATTAGTCTAGAACAGAACCATTGCGATTCTTCGTTTAGAAAGAATATTCTGTTTAGATCTGGAATATTCAGTGCGGTAATAAATACAGGTAAAATGAACGCAAAGAGTTAGTCTTGAGTGGGTTTTTGGAGAATCTTAGTTGAGATGCGGTACGCGATAGGATAAAATCGAAAGTAAAACTAATGATGTGATTAAGAATAAATGTAAGTGGTGGAAATTATTGTTGTTGTGTTTTAGTGATTAGCAGATATTAGAGTATTTCTCTCAAATTATTGAGAGAATATTTCTGGTGTTTGAAAATTATTCTAAGGTGTAGTGGTGTAGATTACGAAAATTATTTCTGTAATCAACTGTATTCATAATCCTGTGATACGAACCGGTATATCAACCAACAATTTTCCAGACGAAATAGATGTCATTAAAATACCACATACAATTGAATATCAGTTTTTTGTATGTACTGTGGGTGACAGGAATTATCGTTAACGTTTTGGCCACAAAAATGTTCCAAATCGGCATACAAGCTGTTCCAGAAATAGAGGATCAAATGAAGCAGGATGAGAGTAGAGCTCTTCCAACGAAAATAGGCTGTATCGGCGATATCCTGAGAAGGGGCACTCATTCTACATAACGATCTACTATATATCTGTGATTGTGTTCATAAATTGATAATAAATCAAAGACATTATATTTATTTCCAATTTCCTCCTTACTCCAAACCAATACCTCATGACTATTCAATCCAGATTTAAAAATAAATTCAATCGATATCTAGGCCTAATTTACCAAACAGCAATGTTAAAATTATAGACTGAAAAAATTATCATGAATCTAAAAGTATTTCAGATAAAAATCTTTTGAGTAAACAAATTAATAAAATATTTCCCGTAAACCTACTTCTTCTCTCTGTATATCTATTCCGATTGGATTCGATTGTGCTGTGACTTCGTTTAGTTGGGAAGCAGGCAAAAATCCAAACAGTTTTTTTTATTGCCAAATTAAATTCGAAATCAAAAGATCAAATAAATAAAAGTTTTCCATTGATATCATATAACGAATGGAAAATAAAAGTTTCCAACTAAGTAAGTGGATATGAGTGAGAGCGAACTTTCTTCTGTGCTGGATTTTTAATTCAATAGATTTGGTTTTGTTGTCTGTTTGTTTATTTGTTTGTTAATTTTAATTGTATTTCACTCAGTTGGACCCTTTTGTTGTGTATTTATATTTTCATTTTTTTTTTTTTGAGAAGATAACACAAAAATGAAATATTTTCCAAATTTTCCTTATGCTTTGTTATTGTTATATTATATTGTTGTAGATTATTTATTTTTCTTAGAATTGCTAAAATATGAACATAGCAACAGCAGCAGTGTATGGAAGATAAATGAGCACACACTACAGTGCTTTGCTTGCTTGTGACGGTACATAGTGGGTTGATTTGTATTATGTTTTCTCATTCATTTCGTGAGGAGGTTGGTGCACACAGTACATAAACAACACAATACATAACGTCATCAAATGAAAATGACATAAACAAGTGGTTCAAAGAATGGAAAGTTATTATTATTTTTTTGTGTACGCTGTGTTTTCCCAAAGAAAACCTACATACACAAAACTCGCGTATACAAATAGACAATCGTTGGTTTTATAATTGCTTTTTGTGGGTGTGTGAGAAAATGTTAAATTAGGTGTGATGGGAAAATAGCTTTTTTTTTGACTTCCGCCATAATCATCCCCTAGACACAGGCATTTTTCAATTTAGGATGTACCACAATGGAATGTTTTCTTTGCACTGCGGAAAATAGTTAAAGAATCCCTGATATTCGATAAATTTATAATAACAACCCTGAAATATGTATCATATTTATGGAAAAAATATTTTGTTTAAAAAATTACACCAAACGGTGCGCACCACACACAGTGTCAAATTGTGAATTAGTTTTCCTGACAGTTTATTATTTTCCTTTTTGTTTATTAGGCGACATTTTTTCAACATAAATTTCAAGTCTTTTTCCGTTAACAAATTATACCAATCCGTATATGTGGGTGAAAATTTGTAGCAAAGTAGATCATTATATAACTAACTCCAAAACGAGTATTATTTTTCTTGTTCCGTTGGCCCACCACCAAGGACCCAACTCTTAATGTTGTTTATATACATTTTCAGTACATTTTTTATTATTATTTTGATATAATTATTTTAATGATGATGAGTTAGGTAAATCGTCTTATTATTACTCGTGTACCAAAATAAAAATAATTGAAATAATCAAGGAAATGTTTTCCTGTTTTTCAGGGAAAAAAAACTTCTCTTAAAAAATACATAACGATAATCGGACCAATTTGTATTCTCGTTTATCTCATCATTTCTAAATGGTATTCGTATGTACGAATATGCGAAAGTACAACTTACACGACGGATGGGTGTGTAGTGCGAGTAAATTTTCAGGAATACGAGAAAATTTGTTGTTTTAAACTTTTCACAGTAATTTTGAAACATACGCCACTTTTATGAAGGATGCGTACAAGAGATTTTTATCGAACATAAAACAAAACAAGATGGAGATGTATTTCATGCATCATAATTTAACGATGCTATGGCGTTGAACACAGACGAAATTTAATGGAGGAGCATTATGTTTGGTGCGCACGTTGGTAAAGGGTCGTGTAATCTTGAATTTAATTTTAGATGTAATAAAGGATAACTAGCTGTATACAACGAGTTTTAAAATTGTGCCCAAAAGCATAACGTGATTTTCATGTTAGAAACTCGTTTGTAGATGTACAACACTCTGATGCCGTGATGCAGGTGATGCCGCTCTGTATACATCTACAAACGAGTTTCGTTCGAAAAAGCTGCCACTATTAAGCGTACGGGTCCGAGCTACTATTAGCAAATATTGAAAGAAAATTTATAAAATATATAAAAAATAATGAGATTTATAAGTTAGGAACATCCAGCACATATTCATATTTATACAAATTCAACAATTATTCTGAGAAATTTGTTGAATGACTGATTGTCCTTACGTGATGCCGCTCCTATAAATTTACCCGGAAAAAGTAATTAGTATTTGATTTCTAACAAAGTTACGATTATGGTCGCCAGTTTGGTTTATAGGTAAATAAATAATTTATTTTGTAATGAGAAAAACTGGGAGGAGATTGAATACCAACTAATTATGGGAACATGGGATGGTTAATGCAGATTATGAGAAATTAAATTTCAAGAAAAGCCAGATTTTTAGTTATATTTCAGATTTATACAAGAAGAGGTTCATTATACAAGAAATTACAAAAAACTTAATTGTGTGCTGTTACAATAACACACATTTAGGCGAAAAATGTTGCATGAAACATGAGCTCGATAAAGAACATAGCAAACATTCTGGAAACAATACAAAATACCGAACAAACAAACTAATTATAGTGTCGAAACTACACATTAGATATAACTCATCCATTAAGGTTGAGTCGCGCGAAAGACAGTTAGTTTTGAGTTTTAACATAAATATTTGGCCACAAAGTGGTTTCTTAATATGTGTCTGGGGATCAGCCATATAAATGACAGGCATTATTTGAAATCGATTGTTGCACAAAGCGCTTCAACGAAAAATTGTGTTCTAAACAAATCAAAAGATTCCTATATAGACAGTGATTTCTGGAAAGGTCTGGATGTGCACTGTATGCTAAAAGTGTTAAGTGATCGATCCTAGGGGTCGGCCTTATAAATAACAAGATATATTTGGAGCGATCGTTACACAAAGTTTTAAGAAATTTTTTAAAGACAGTCATTTCTGGAAAGGTCAGGATGTATAATGAATGCTAAAAGTGCCGAATAATCGATCATGGGGTCGACCATATAAAAAACATGCATTATTTTGAACGATTGTTGCAAAAAGCTTAAACGAAAAGTTTTGTTCTGAAAAATCAAAAGACAGTGCTTTATGGGAAGGCCTTGATGGTACTTTCCACAAGTGATTGATCCTAGGGTCGGCCATATAAATAACAAGAATTATTTGAAACGATTGTTGCACCAAATTTCAACACAAACTAATCTAGTGGCAGTGGTTTCTGGATGTTTAATGTATGGTAAAAGTGCTAAGTAATAAATCCTGGGGGTCGGCCATTTGTTTTGTAAGAAATTTTAAGATCCCTATATAGACAGTGGTTTCTGCATATTTCTTGACGTATACTTTGTGCTGAAATTACCAAGAGTCATAAATCCTTGGTATCGGCCATATAAGTAACAGGCATTATTTGGAACGATAGTTGCACAAAGCCTCAATTAAAATTTTATTCTAAAAAACAAGAGACCTAAATAGATAGTGATTTATGGAAAGGTTTTGGTGGTACTCTCTAGCGAGTGGGCCATGTGATCGATCCTAGAGGTCGGCCGTATAAATAACAAGCATTATTTGGAACGATTATTGCACAAACTTTCAACGCACAATATTCTAGTAAACCATCAAAAGACCCTAATATAGGCACTGGTTTCTGGAAAGGTCTGGATGTATAATGTATGCTAAAAGTGTCAAGTAATCAATCCTGGGGGTCGGCCATATAAATAACAGGCATTATTTTGAACAAAGCTTCAACAAAAAATGTTATGTGTTTTGTGAAAAATCGAATCGATCCTAGGGGTCGGCCTTATAAATAATCCGACCTCTAGGATCGATCACTTGGTACTTTCAGTACAACGCACCATCAATACCTATCCAGAAACCTTTGTCTATATAAGGGTTTTATAATTTAAAAAAAAAAAATTCTCGTTGAGACTTGGTGCAATAACCGTTCCAAATAATGCCTGTTATTTCTATGGCCGACCGCTAGAATCGATCACTTGGCACTTTATTTTTTAGAACAACATTTTTTATTGCATAAATAACAATTTATGTATCGACCTACATTCTTCAAAATGATTTTTATGCACATGGCATGCTATCGAAATTTATACAGAAATGTTTAAGTTGCTATCTAAAGGTGGACTTAAAATAGACATCAAATCTTCAAGACTAGTTTTAGCGTAATCGAAGCTCAGAAATTGCGACACGTCCCCAGAAACACTGGTCACAAGTACCCTGGTTTAACCTATAATGAATTGGTCCGCAATAACCTGCGATCGAATGGGCTGTTTGGCTATCAGACAAGAGTAGAGCTTGATCCGAAACAGTTGGAAGAAAAATTGCAATAGTTAGAAAAATCATCACGCTGAATAGATTTAGTCACAATATTAGTCACTAATTCACTTTCTTCGATTAAGAAGAACTACAGAATGAGAAAGACCTAATGAAGACTTTTCAAAAAGCAGGCATCTTTTATTGCTGACGCCATTCATAGATGATAGCGGGACTTTGAGAGTTAGGTAGGGAATGGTCGATACCAAACATATTAAACTTCCAAAGAGTCATAAACTAAGTAACTTAATCATTGGCGTCTGTCATAAGCAAAATCTACGTTTAGAAACGATTTTTAACCAGCTTAGTGTGTTAAATATTTTGAATTCTCGGTTGTAGAAATATGGATAGACATTCCGAAGCTAAATTTTCCGCGCAGTCGCACAGAAATAAATGAATTATACGAACAGTCTAAAACGAAAACCACTTACTCGTAAATTAATATGTCATTTTCTTACATCTCAGAAAATCACCTGAAAGGCATCTAATTTTCGCGACCCATGAGAGGCTAGTATAAAATCTGTTAGCCTATCAGAACAAAACTAATTCTCCCAGGACACTTAACGATGGCCGACGAGATAAAATATTCCAAAGTGAATCCGGAGATGCCTTCCGCTTAATCAACGAACAAAATGGAAGTTCAAAACCAAAAATTTAGAAATAGATTAGTTGGTTCTACGGGATGGCGATGTACCTCAATCACATTAGTTGACAGAACGAATTCAAGAATTTCAGGTTCTACAAGACATAGTAAAGTTTCTCCTACGAGATATATTCCGAAACATCGAACGGTTGACTGCAGAACAGCTGCGCCGAAAAATACGACGTTTTAATAAAATTTTCCGTGTCACTCGTAAAATATCAATTCGTTACTTTTGGCGCGTAATATAAACAGGAATATTAATGAATAATCCTGACGGCGACCAAAACACCATACTTTTGGTAGCCAGAATACATTTGGTACACTAAATATCAACAAATACGTACCTGTATAGGTACCCGTATCACATCCGATTAAAAAACTACTTCAACATTTTCATGGAGTTAACGAAACTTGTGGAGTATGACCGCTTACATACGACCACTTAACATCCTAAGAAGACTATTTAGCTCATGCGCTCTAATCGTTCTCCTATCGGTAGATGAGCAACCACTCGGCCGGATACGCCAGTCGTTTTTATTTTTTCGAAGAACAACTAAAAGAACAAAGTTACAACGAAAGCAACTTTTTATTCGTTCAAAACTCATTCCACAATTCCGATGTTGTGTTTAACCGAGTATATGGTGAATTCTTTTCTACGAAAAAATTGATCCCAGATCAAAAAATCAGTGCCATTGAGATAAATTTGAACGAAGCTTAATGTAAATTTATATCATTGGCAGTCATTTTTTGATCTGGGATTAAAATTTTTTTTGAAAAGAATTCGGCATAAAATCGCACAGGCTTGTAGCCATCTTAGATCTTCCAATATAAGAAACTGATATAGACCACTCTAGCCCTAAAACCTTGCCTAAATGAGATTAAAAAGATTACCCTACATGAGGACTGTTGAAAGCCATTAGTTATTAGCCGTTGGCTATTATCGACCGAAATAGGACACAACGTCAACGCTCACCACGATAGTTCCAAACACAAATTTGATAATCTTAGGGAAATGAAATCCTATGCACCGACGTTTTCTTCGATCACTTCCCACACTGCAAAACGAAACGGATAAGAAAACAAGCCAACGTCTGTTGGTTCAAAACAAAGAGCTACGGAAACGCAGACCGGTATATACTGTCTATGGAACCGCATCTCTCCCAAACGATTAATTACAATTAGCGATATCTATAGTGCTTCCAAAATACCGAGAAACCCCATAGGGAAGAACTACATAATATATTGGTTCTTCAGGTCGCGTTAATTACGATTAAACAGAATAGAAACGGACAAGAACACAATGAATGAGGATAAACTGATGGAGCCTCCAACCAAGAAAGTTGCATTCAGTTTTAAATCGAAGAAGTGTCGAGCACCACTCAAAAGCTCTGAAGCAAAAATTAGTAAATTGTGAAAATTTCAAATACCTATCTTATTTGGTCTATAACCGCATACCATCTTCTCCATAAAGCAATTTATTGGCACAATGGTTAAAGCTTTGGCATTTGGATCATGAGGTACCGCGTTCGAATCCCGCTAGGGGCAGGATGTAAAGGGAATTTTCATCAACAGATTACGATCTATGACCCCTCTCGAAGTACAAAACTCATGGACCCATCTTCTATGCCAGTAGAGGCTGGCGTGGAGCTATGCAATGTGCAGATGGTGATAAAATCGAATCTATAATCGTACGTCCTCGAATTGGCTGACACTGGCGTAAAAGTAAGGACGGACAAAGCAAACCGCGAAAGAGTTGGGAGAGCCTTGGCCCCAAAAAAGATTGCAGGAATAACAAAAAAGAAAAGAAAAAAATCAATTTATTTCTAAAAATAAAATACGATCTCTGGAAAGTAGAATTTTCAGGTGGGAAGCGGAGAGAAAACGAGATTTTTTATTTAGGGGGGGATCTTCTATTTCGACTGATTTCGGAAAAAATCATTTAACTACAGTGAGGTCCGAGTTCCTCTGTTTCTTTATTTTTTCGGCTCGAATGATTTTGATCAAAATTGGGAAGGTTTTGTGCTAGAAATTTATTGTAAGGGCCTAATTTGTAGACTATTTGTTTAGAGAGCCACTCGTTCGGCTTAGGGGTACATTTTAAAATTGCTTTTGGCCCGGACGATTTTTATAAAAATTTACGAGTGGAGGAAAGGCTTAAAAAAATCGGTGTGAGTCCGGATTTCGAGTAAGTTAGGTCTGGTGGAACTCGATTCATTTTTCTAACTTTTCATCTACTCGAACGATTTTGATTTTCGAGTGCCAAAAGCAGTTACTGATTGTAATGAGTTGATTTAAGGCACATTTATTTCTTTGATGGAGGTAGGTCCTTTTTTCGGTGTGAACGATTTTAATAAAAAATTTGGAAAGGATGACCGGAATCGATTGCAAGGAGTTGCGATGTCTGGAAATTTTATTTAGAGGTCCACCGTGTTGCGTCATATTTTGTGTTAGATATGCGTCCGTGTGTGCTTGTGTTAAGTGAGTCTTTTCGAAAATGTTGGTTGTTAACAATACCAGTTTTGATTTGTAAAGCTTCGCTTGTACGAAACAAAGATTTTTTTAAGTAATTTATCGGTCTGCGATATTATTGCTGTATAAGCGCTATGAAATTGTATGATTGTGCTAATGCTTTCAGAAATTTATGCTTTAAGTGGCAGAAAACGATTGTGGTCAGTCTTAAATTCGGAAAAATAATTTACGGATTCTGCGGCGGAGTGTAGTTCCCATGTTTTAATTTTTTGTGTTCAGCTTCAGAAAAGTTTGATCAAAAATTGTGAGAGTGGTCTGCACTGAGTCCTGATTTTCAACCTTTTATATGGTCCATCTGTGGAGGGAGAGCCTTTTTTCAAACTTGTCTTGGTTAAATTGATTTTGATAATAATTAGTGAAAAGGGGTTTTCGAGAGCCAGAAATCGATTGGGATTAGTTCTGATTTGAAGAAAATTAGTTTAGGAGGGATGAGGGTTCTCTATGTATAGTGCAAAACATAGTAGACTTAGATTTTTATAAAATTCATTTGAGAATTTCCTTCGTTTGTTAGTCTGGCATTATTTATTACATCGTTAAAAATGAATCGCGTTAATCGTGTCTTTCCGAAAATGTTAGTTTCTAAGACTAACAATACTAAATTGTAGTTTTTGAAATCGAACAAACGATTTTATTACTTTTGTTAGCAAAATTTACCGTTGCGATGGATTTTCGGTCAATTTTTACGATTTTCATAAAAATTTGTGAGATGGTTTGCCTGTGTCAGGAAGCGACTGTAATGGATCACTGTTTCAGAAGATTCGTCCGGTTTGGCTGGCCTGATGCACAATAGAACTAAATCATTTCCCAATCGATTGGGATGGAACTCGGAATAAATGGACAATTAATATATAAATTCTGAACAACCCTCTGGAAAATTGACAATTTGAGTCCTTTTAAAACCGCCTGTATAGAAAAAATATGTCCGTATGTTTAAAAATGTATTCTAAAATGGTTCGTGCAATGAAAGTATGCAATTTGATGTGAGTAAAATCGCGAACTAGACCTAGACCTTTGCTTAATCGAGTACGGCGTAATTTATTACTACCGTTAAGAACACATCTTTTTTAATTCGCCTATAAGAGAAGCTAAGGAAAAGGAATTTGGCGAAATGCAAATAAATATTCACCAAGAAATTTGAAACGGAAGCCTTTCTGAAAATTGAGAGGCATTAAGGCATGATAAGGAACCAATTATTGCAATCAACTGCAAATGGCGATCAACATAGTTATAATCTGAATTCTAAGGAAACTGATATTTCGGGACGAAAGATTTTGGGACATTTAATTCCTCAAAAAATAATGGACACCTGTCAAAAATCTATTGCAGAAAGCATTGATTTCTCTCGTGCACTGGTAGGAGAGAACACAGTTGAAATAGGGAGTAGTAGAAAACCATTGGCTAAGCTGCAGAGACTAGTATTCTTGAGAATTGCGGAGGCTATGCATACCACGCGGACTGTTAACTGATTGTCTTAAATCTCTAATCTTCTGATTTCTGGATTAACAGGGCTGCATCATTCAGAGGTACTCAACTCATAGCCACGTTCGTTTGTGTTTCGGCTGTGTCATTTAGTATTTGATTCTGAAGTGAATTTGTCAAATTCCGTTAAACAGTAACCACTTCTCTCGTTTTTAAGATTTTTCTTTGGTTTAAAGGTCGGACACCTTATGGAGAGCTTTAGTGGACATTATCACCGAAATGTGGAGAAGAATGTGGTGGAATGGAAGAAGAGACGGTTGGACACTTCTTATGCTCTTTTCCTGTTTATTTCTTTTGACCACATTATTTTGTTTTTTAGGTAAAAAGCAACGAATATTTATTTTGGCGTTGTATTTGTATTATAAGCCTATGTAGTTCTTTTCAAATTAAATTTTTCGAGTTTACAGCAGCTTTTATCGAATTTAACAAATTTGAAATTCAATATGAGCATCGTCTCTTGACACAGGAGGATGCGAGCCTGTATTTATACTCAGTACGTCAATAGCAACATTTCGCACGGTATTCCAAACGGAAATACTTGCGCTAGACGTCTGCACGTTAATATGAATCAGAAAATACAGGAAAATTTAGATCCGTTATATTCTGGGATATTTAAGCAGCACTGCTAACCCTAGCGGGCCCTTTATTTAAGTTAACATGAAGCTGCTTCATTTTAAAATGACTGATTAGAATTAGAATAAATAAAATTATACATTAAAATTGGGTATCTCGACATTATAGAAAACGAGGTGCTGGGTTCTGCGCGAAAGACATTGAAGATAGCATCATTAATAGCTCCAAACCCAAATTCCTATTTCAAGAACCATTTAAAAAATAGAAAAATAATGAATTGGAAAATTCATTACATTATTAGGTATCTAAGTAGAAGGACTATTAAGTTGGACAGGCAATTATAGTGATCCTCGATAGCTGGAATGTATAATATCTAGCAATTTCGTAATGAAGAGCCCGACGAATGCCGAGCTTCACGGACATAATTATTTGTCGGGATACTAATTTAAAATAAAATTTATTATCCGATATGAACTCTTACGTGTTTAGCGAATTGCGTTTTTAACAAAATTTTAAATGGTCAGCTCAATGCAAACCAGAGTATAAAACATTTCGTAACCCTTTTAATTCCATAACACGAGCAGTTTAACAGAGTGATTCAACCAAATATTTACACACCAATAAAAATAAGTCATTTATCTCAATATTATAATTGTGTTGGTCGTTCCACGTACTGATGACCCTGCTGGCTAAATTAAGTAATTTCATTACCTGGAAATTTCATTAATTTTAATTGACTAAGTATAAAATCGAAATGAAAATTAATGAGATGAAAAAATCAGCTTTTCATTTGGTACGTATTTAATGTTTTGTGCTCACCTTTATAACTTGTCGATATATAAAAAAATTCCAAATGAAATTATTATTCTCCCACGTTGCACTAGCCAGCAGCATGAATAAACATTTATGTATAACTCTTGATTATACAATCGTTATGCCACACCATAACAGCCTTCAAGCCACTACGTAATTTGTAACCTAAGCTAAAAAAAAATTTACTTCCTCATACTCGTACCTGTTGCGAGTTTTCTATACCAACATGATATATTTGAATGTTAATGGCAAAAAACTGGCTACGTATTTAAACGATTTTTCCACTATACATTTCCTAGAGATAACCATTTCCCTATCACATTAAAACTAGACTATATACAAAATAATAACAAAAACTGTGAAACGACAAAGAACAAGAAGTAAAACCGCCAAACAAATAAAAATAGCAAAAAAGACATTCGCGAACGAAAAACTAAATGAATAAATATGTATATATCGTACCACCGGAAAAACAACCACAGACTATCTTCCTTATCAAACCGTAAATTTTAAAATTTGGACCAACCCATATTTACACAATTTTGTTTTCATAAAAGGATATCACCGGAGACTCTTGGTGTTCGGTTCCTCCAATAAAATGTCATTCGTTGTTGCTAGCAAACTATATACTCAACCACAAAATAAAATTTTGATAAAAAATGATCGATCCACCATAATTCACCACCCCAAAAAAAAAAAATTCACTCAACCATTTCACATTCGTTTAGTTTTTTTGTATCTCAAGTTACTGTAATTTGAATAGTCGCAAATTTTCACCTTATCTGGACCATATACACTATCGTTTATGAGTCGAGTGAATTTTATGTTGCATGCGCTACGTAAGAGTGTGCATGTCCTCGAGGGAAAAATTCAATAGCTTTGGTACAAACACAACACCAGGAAAAAAAAAGGATGACCGACCGAAAATCATTTTTCATATGGGATTTCGAAAACAAAATTTACTTTTATTATATTACGGGAAAATTTGTATTTTCCGTGGTAATTTACCGTCCTCATGTTATGTTCTCGTATTAACTCTTTTGTGTGTATGTGTGTGTGTGTTACAATAGCTGTTTACATATGTGGAGAAAAACACTCGTGGCACAGAAAACTAAAAGTCTACAGAGAAACGATGTGAAAAACGACTGAACAGAATAATAAATTGGGTTCAATTAATTTTCAAAATAGGTTTTTTTGGGATGTTGCCTTACATAATATTACAAGTACGTATAGCTGGATGGATATATAAGAGTCCGATATTTTAGAGGATCAGTATTTAAGATTTTAGATTTTCATGAAAAGTTACGTATGGTTTTATTGGCTTTAAAATTTGATGTGGGACAGCAATTCGTATGCAAAATAGGATTTTTCATTTTTGTCTTTGTGTTATACATATTTTTGAGTGATGAGTTATTAATGGCAAATGTTGGTAAAAGGATGAATTGTAATTGGGATTAAATTTGATTTTACATAATAAAGGCGAGGTACCTTTAAACCAGTTGCCTTTAAACCAAAGATATTGAGGCATTTAGAAGGAAGCTTAAATACCATGAGGCTATACAGATTCGAGCTAAACATAATAAAATCTAGATGGCTGAAAAATATTGAGCAACTTTATGAAAACATAATTTAGGTAAATATTCTTTGCTTATAAACTTTAGCAGCTCTTAATTGCAAGGAACTGGAAACGATCATAAATTCTGCAATACTATTGTTATAGGCAGATGAAATTATGGCCGTATATTTTGAGCAACTCTACGAAAAAATAATTCTTTGTTCATAAACTGCCTTTGTTGATCGTATTGAGCAACAATTCTTAACTAAAGGAACATAAATATAAACTTTATATTATCTGCCTATATTGAGAGCCAAAATATTGAGCAACTTTATGAAAATATAATTTAGATAAATATTATTTGCTCGCAACGTTGCGATTCGTAGTTGTTGATACTATAATGAGCTACTCATCTCGTGTGTGGTTTTGCTAACGAAATGCTGATACTGCCCAAGAAGGCATGAAAAAAAACAGATGATCAGGATTAGACAACATCACCTAAAGGGTAGTATTTGTAGTAGGCAAATAATGTAAGCAAAGGAGAAGCAGACAAAGTGTACAAATAGTATAACGATTGCCATTTACAATTAGTGTAAAGATTACCTATCTTAAAATGAAGGCAGTCGTCAACGGACAGAAACGAAGGCGACAGTCGTCAACGGGCGATCTCAAACGAATTAAAGAAAGGTTTGGGAAAGGTTTGAGGAGCCGATTGGCTTCTATCCGAAATCCCTGCCATACGAGAAATCTAAAAAAAACTAACCCGCTCAACAGAAGGCTACCGAAACACCTAAAGCGGAAACTGGTAAATGGATTACACCTAATCCTAGATAGCCGGCCCTCAATCACGGAAATCATCAGTCAAACCCCAGAGAGAAAAAAGGCGGAAGAAAACAACGAAAGATCAAATTCAGACACACTCCTGACGAAAACTGCGGACCGTGAAATTAATGCAGGATGTGTAGCCAGATCCGCAAAAAGGTTAACCCTGAAGCTTTGAGTAAATAAATCAATTCTTTATGATAGATTAGAATAGATGACGACGTTTTGAAAGTGTTACCGTAGACAAAAGTGAAAACAAAGTTTTATTATGCTCTGAGGGGCGTAGTTTAGAACCTAACACCAATATAGAAAACAGGGATCGTAACTGCCAGTCCCTTGAAGCAGAAGTAATGGATGCGATATGGAGAGATCACCATAAAAATCAAAGCTTCACTCGGCAAGACAAACTCCAGGAAATAAAAAATTTAAAACATGTACCTGGGTCAGGTCCTTTTCCGTCAATATTCAAACAGACTCTAGACAAAGCAAGAAACAACGGTGAAAGGTAAAATTGCTTCAAGGGAACCTTCGTGTACAGAGGACGAGCTACTGGATCAACTCAAATTGGAGTGTGACTCCAGTGTATGAACTAGAATGGCATTCCGATAACCTTAGTAAGGCGGCCATCTTATCCTATGATCCGAGACTAATTGAAAACCAGGGCACCGCAAATAATTTCGTATCGGTCAAAATATGAGATCACTTGAGCATCTATTTTACTCTGCGTTAGCCGAATAATCATTTCCGCTTAAAAACTGCTTATATTGAAGATTAAATGAGAGAACCATACAAAATTTCCCTTGTCACTGGTCTAAAACGCAAACATGATGGATATACTCGAAATGGCAGCCAAAGAAGGGCTTACAGTGATCAACGAGGAAAGGGTATCGACATTCACAAGACGAGGAAACCAACCCTGACATCTTGATGGTGCCTGACACACTAGAACAGGACGTCTCAGACTAGAGGCGGCGATCAACAATACATTACATTCAGCCAATAATGAGTATCGAGGTAAGCTATCACGGTAAGCTGGCCGAGTGAAAGGATGTAACGTAAATAAAGTTAACATTATCGATGCAACAATGAAACTGAGATACGTCGAGCATTTATCGCATCTCTGCCTGCGAAAGTACCTCGAGGTAACAAAAATACTGTCTATCGGTGGACGGATGAAATAACAAACCGACGAAGAAGCCGCCTACGCCTAAAAAGTGCTATCACTACAGCTATCACTAGAACGCAATAAACAGTAGCAAGTGCCGAAAATGAGATAATGTAGTCAGGTGGAAGTCAGGCGGATGTGGCACATCATAGAATCGCCTTTTTCGACAAATGCAGACCTAACCCAACCACCACATCTCAAATAACAGGAGGAAGTTAAACTGTCCATTGTGGAAGAACCGCAAAAAATCGCTGACTCTGAATTGATTAATGAACAAAATGAAAGAAATCCCGAACTTTTTTATGCTTGAACCACGATCCATAAGTGCACTTAAAATGGTGGGTAACCTGTCCGCAAAAACATGTTGCAGACATGTTGTCAGCATTAACCAAAGAATGTCAAGCCCCTGTCTACTTAGTAACGATAGATAATAGCTATCTGGAGGACCGAAAGATAATATTTGGGACGTCCCACGGGCTATGTAGTAAAGGGATTACAAGTGGAGCACGCCAAGGGTCAATTTTAGACCATGTCTTGTCGAACACCTCTTATGACGGTATTTTGCGAATCGAAATGCCAGGCGACAACTTCCTGGTTGGATTCGCTGATGATATTACGGCTAACGAAGTTTAATGGGAAACTAGCTTCTGGTTAAAGACCGAAAGGCCTAAGCCTTTTGACGGAGAAAACAGAATTATTTGTACTTACGCGACAGACGGGTCATTTTATGTCAGAATCGAGATAAGACGCTGGTCTTCAAGGAAAATATATAACGTTCTCGGAGAAAGCCGCCAATGTGACTGAATAGGCTTATGTCAAATATTGGAGGACCATCAGCAGGAGAGAGGCAAAGCCATCTTAATTTTCACTTTATGAGCGTGAAATTTGGGCCAACACACGGAATGGTAAAAAATAGAATATAAATGACAACAGTACAACGGCATGGCACGTATCAGAATTAATAATAGAACAGCGCCAGATCCAACTGTTTTAGCAATCGCTGAAATAATCTCTATCAGCCTAATGATTAAAGAGAGGAAACTTATTGACTAAACCAAAAACAGTCTCACAATATAGACAACATAGAAAATCCATTATGTATTTACGGCGGCCGGCGGTCGACGACGCAACAGTACATTATTCGAATGTTCAAATGGTCAAAAAATATAGAGGAAATTCGGTAACGTGATGCCCTAACATATTCTAAATTCTACACTCAGGAAGTCAGAACAGGAAGTCAAACTGGGACGCTGTGGCAACGTACATCAAAAAACCAAAAATATACCAGTACCACCAAAGATAATTTAAACTAACAACAAGAGTAAGAAGGCCATATACGAGACAGCAGCTTGATGAAATATCACAAGTAGTTCCGAGTTAGAGCGCTGTCTGAAAGGAAGAACGAGGAAGTTTCTAGTGAGTGTGAGTTTCACACACCAGCAGGCCAAAAGCCTCCGATCATGCATAACGCAAAAAATTGAGCAATTTCTCGCTAATGTACTTAAAGAGTTTTTTAAAGTTTAACTATAACCCATTAACTGAATATAACCTGGCGGAATGGCAAGTTTATGTTAATTTAATTTAGCTAATACTTTTGAGTAATTCTTAAATAAACGAACTAAAAAAATCTACATTACCTTGCTATATAGCAGACGAAATTAATAAAAATATTGAGCAAATTTATAAAAACATAATGCTGAGAAATATTATTACTCTACAAACTTATTTTAATATAATCGTTGATGCTGTTGCGGCGGAAATATTGAGCCACTTTATGAAATTAAAATTTAGATTAACATTTATAACCTTTCCATAAACCAATTTAAATGGTTTGGAGATTCTACAATAGCTCTAATGCTAGCGGAATTATAATATAGTATTGAGCAACTTTATGAAAATTGAATTTATAAACATATTCTTTCTTTCTTCGCTGTTCTTGCTATTGAGCAACTCTTAGCTAAAACGACTTAAATGGTTTATAAAATCTATATTACCTGGCTATATGCTGGCGAAATTATGACTAAATATTGAGCAACGAAAATATAATTTAGATAAATATTCCTTTTCATATTCTTTACTATCGTTGATAATATTGAGTAATTTTTAGCTAAACGAACTTAACTGGTATATAAAGTCTACATTACCCGGCTATCGAACTATTTCATAAATGTAATATACTATCGTTGTTAATGCTAATTAATTTTAATAAATTTTAATAATTTTAATTAAGCAATTCTTACCTGGGATGTTTTAACATAACTTTTTGATATTTTAACGAAGTATGTTGTTTGTTAAGTATCACAATATATTGAGTATCTTTTCAAAATTATAATTTAGAAAACATTTTTCATACAAAAAATGGTTTAAATTCGTTAAAGCTACATTACTCGGCTATATACTGACAAAACGTGGCAAAATATTGAGCTACTTTATGAAAATGTAGGTAGTTAGCTTGATCAAACTACTACCACTAAATGGGAGTACAGCCAAAGATAATTTTTGAACAACTTCACGGCAATTTAAGTGCTTTTGCTAGTATAATAAATACAGTTGCTCAATATAGTTTTTATTTGAAAGCTACTACAAATTTGTATTTGTTTAAAAACCGTTAGCATAATTTTTATTATCCGTGTGCAATCTTCTGAAAAAGAGCTATGATTGACATTTTAAAATAATTTTGAGTAAGAAAATTGAGCAACAAAAAGTATATCAGTTTCAGAAGAATTATGAGTCATCAATACAACAAAATGTCATTAGATCTTACGAGTAATTTTTTTGTTATTTTATTAAAACACAAGTTTAGGGATTTTAATTAATTTTGCTGGTGCTTTTAATAACTTAAAAATTAGTCAAATATTCGCAGTATAAACCTAATCACGAGTGCTTCAAATTTGTCAAATAATATTGAGCAACAAAGTAGGAATCGTTTACGCTCAATTTATACAAAATGAATCCTCTTTTATGTAAATAAAACTAACTTAGTGGTACAATAGTTTTTGAGCAATTTTATGCTTAATAATATTTATTAGCCAAATTTAGATTTTTTATTCATTTGAAGAATGTTTTTCTTTGGTAACTAATTATCACGCTTATTACTATTTTGATCTACAATAAAAATATTAATAATAATTTCAATTTTAGCAATTTTCGCTAAATAACTCAAAATTCCCGTCGAATTACAAAACCGTTTCAGCTAAACTTAAATATTTCCCTACAGAAATATATTGAGCAACTGCACGTAAAACGTATTTAGGCACGTAATTAAGTTTTTTTTACAACCATACACCGTTCCATAAACAAAAATACACCTATAAAATTAATTCCGTAACCAAACCGTAATAAATTTCACCGCATCCACACATTCAACTCTGGCATCCGATTCAAATGGTTGAATAAAATTAGAAAATTGGGAATGAATGAAATGAAATCTCTTGTCTTAAATTTTAAACATTGGTATTTACACAAATACATACACACACACACACATACACACCAAAACAAAAAATAAATATAATCGAAAAATGGAAGGAAATTTAAAAGGATATAAACCCTCATAGATCATGACAAAAATTTTTCACATAATATTATATGTAAAAAATTTGTAAGAGTATGTTTGTATGTAGAATGTGAATTTTCATTTTTCCAATTTTTGGTTCGTTTTTTTGTTGGTTGAAAATTTAAATCTTTTTTTTTTTTATTTGAAAGTAAACCGAATATAAAAATTATCTTTATGGGAAAATGAATTCTTTTTTGTTAGTAGACATCGTTCGTATATACATATGTATACGAGCATGTTTATAGGATTTCACCAAATTGTATAAAAATACACATGTGGACGGGTTGGGGTAAGGAAAGTAACTCCCTGTTGAGGGACATCATTCTACATTTGCGTTTAAACTATTGTAATTTATTTTATAATTAGGTTATGTCTGATACTTGTACATTTCTGAGATTTCGAATTATTTCTTTTGTTTTCTGAGACTGATTAATGATTTCGGGTTAAGCTTTAAACATATACCGCATAACGCGCTAAGTGATAGATTTCCCTAAACATTTTTTACATGGCCATAATATATTGTGTGAATTTTTCAACCCTTTTTGCATTGCGGAGCACAAACAACAAAAAAACATTTGGTGTAACACATTTACAATTCTGGCTGTTCAACGGAAATAAATGTAACGACCCTACTATTAGTATCAGGCATCAAAAACACCCTTTTTAAAAACTAAACAATTATCACCTCATTAATTTTTGTCGGGGCCCTATTCAGCCGTCGTCGCCATTATATGAATAATTTAATTATGTATATTTTTGACCAAGTCACCAGTTTTTATTTTTTATTTTGAACGCATGAGGATGTAGATTCATATGGTATCATCAACAGCAACGCAAGCAAAAAATATTTCCCATTCGAATTGTCCTGTGCGATATTATCTTTCCCTTTGTATATATCAAACTCACCATTAAAATTAACATTAAACGTTAAAATGTATTTTTCTTTTATTTTAACAATGTTGTATACAATTTATTTATTTTAATTACTTCAATTCAAGCCAGTCGTCCAGTTGGAAAAATAATCGTAATAATAATGAAAAATAGCCTTAACAACAACAAACAGACAACAACAAATTACGTATGGCCAGAGAACAGTAAAAAAATCCAACAACAAATACAATTTTTAATGTTTCCACAAATGGTATGTGAGTGTGTGTGTGTGTGTGTACATATACATATAGCCTAACAAACGTTGTTGACTAACAAACAAAACAACAAATGTAACACAGTTTAGGAAAAAACTAACCCAATTTTCCTAATTACATTTTCATTATTTTTTAAGAGATAAAACAAAAAATCCAACGAGAAAAATTCATTATCTGGATGGAAAAGTTTATAGTGGATCAGAAAGTTGTTCGTAAATTAATTAGTTCGGTTTATCAGAAAGTTGCTCAATTTTTCTCGACGGTCGCAAACCAGTACAGATCTGCTTAATTTTAATATTCTTGATATGTTCACTACTAAATTAAATCTTAAACTATTTTTATTTGACTATTGATTTACTATTGATAACTGGTGATAGTGTAAAGTTGCTCTAAATAATATTAGTCTACATATATTTTTACAAATTGCTCAAAATAAATTGAGTGCGTTTTTGACAGATATATCGACTAGGACGACTTTGTCATTTTAGTATTGCCTGATGATTTTTATTTTCTTGGATGAATATTCTGGGCTAACCTCACCTGCATGTCGATTTGTGTTTTCTGGCAGGCAACCATTGCTACAGGGAACGAAAAGAAGAATACACAAAAACAAAATGAAATGAAACCATCTACCCCCCTGAGAGCTGGCTAGGATTCAATGGAGTTATCAATCTTTCATCTGAATATAAAAACTGATTATGTAACCTCGGGAATAAGGCGCCCAAATCCCTCTATGATGTAGTGCCAGCGATAAAAAAATAAATGGCATTCTTACTGACTTTGTCGTTTTAGTGTTGCCTGATGATTTTTTTTTAGATGATATCATGGACGAACTTCACATGCATATAATTTATGTTTCCTAATTTAATTCTGGACTGGGTTGACTGGACTCATTCATTTCAGTGTCATCTAATGTTGTGTTTTAAGTGTAGGGATGATAACAGGACTAACTTCACACAGATTGACATTTATATTAACTATGAGTGAATTAATTTTATCATACACACGAACTTTTTTTAAAAATATTTCTGGGATGATACTCTTGGCTAAATTCACATACACCTGACTATATTCTGGGCGGGAATGACTTTTTTTTAAAGGCTAGAACCTTTTTTTAAGAGGTTCCGCCCTCAATATCACAAGGAGCCTATGGTGCAAGCCGTAGGGAATCCATCAGAGTTCGCAGTAAGTGCACACTGCAATATTGGCAAAATGCATATCTGGCTAATAGAGAATTTGGCTCAGCAATAACAGATGCAGGAAGAAATGTTTGATTGCGATTTTACCACTATTAAATGATAATATAATGACAGGTTCTGCTAGATAATCTGAATGCGCTGGCACCCACATGATTGTAACTTCATTATAACTACAAAAAAGATTTATGAGATGTTTACAATCTCTGATTAGCTTAAAATCAACCAAGGGGTTACTGAAAGCGTTAAGCACAACCTTTCAGTCAGTACATAAAACGACGTTGTTGCTTTCTAGTATCACAACTTAGCACTTCGTAAGTACAATGAGTCAGAGCTATGATCTCAGCTTCAAAAGCTGAACAATTACTCCCTGACGCCCTAAAGGCAAACTTTGGGCAGTATGCATATAGTTTATCCTTAAATTTTAGAGACTGGGAGAATGAATCATAGAGAAAATTGTACTCAGGCAATAATCTATCTGTTACTAAACATATTTATATTTCTGGAATTAACGAGCTATACTTCTGAAGAATTTGCCGATATCCCGTGAGTGCCCCTTTTTCATTCCAAGTGAAAGCAGCAGAGCAAGCTGTGCCCAAAATAAAGATCTGGAAACGAGTGGAGTAGACAACAAAGCACAGGTAATAGTTCCACACGCAATATTTTTCAGGTCATTAATTTTCATAATCGAACCCTTTAAGTTGACTACCGGCCACCATACAATAGATGCGTAAGTTAACAGGGATAGAACTAGTGACTTGTAGATGAAGCACAACATTTTTGGAAACTATTCCCAGAAAGTACCAATAGCTCTGAGATATTGCAATTAAATAGCAGTTGCTGTAGTTTATGTTCAAGATGGGGATTTCAAGATAATTTAGAACCCAAAATGATATTCAGATGCTTAACGCAATCTGAATTAGTGATGGCGCTTTCAAAAAGAGTGTGGACAATGTAAGGCCATTCTGATTTCCATAATATGGAGGGCTTGTTGCATTAGGTCAGATATGACATTTAGATTCTTGCCTGAGATGAATATAACAAGATCGTCAGCATAACACTAGGTATAGAACCCGGACTGTTGAAGTTGGACTAAAAAGTTATCGATCATCAAGAGCCAGACATTCTTTGTCCCTTTGTTGCGCAATGCGAGATATGAGCGACGAATCAATCCAGTTGGTGATAGTGTTGTCGATACCAAATCTGATACTCGTACATGAACTTATAATAGTAGCAAAAGATGTGCTATCAAATGCCCCCCGCAATGTCCAGGAAGGTGCCCATGAGAAACACTTTGTTATTCAGGAATCCTAGTAACAAGCTCATATAGCACCGTTTCATAGGCAATTCTGTAAGCATGCTGCATGTTACTGAGGAGAAAAATAGTCAAGAAGTGGTCTCTAATGATTTTATCTGTCGACTTGCCAAATTTAGGTATAAATGACTCCAATTCCTTCTCAACAAACTAGGCATGAATCCAAAGGCCATGTAATCTTGGAAGCGGTGAACAACATGATCTTTATTTATAGGACAACGATGCTGAAATTCAGAGGGGAAAATCCCATCAGAATAAGCCGCTTGCCAAGAAGAATTCGCTCCAATCCAGAACTACGTGCGCGTGATTATCCTTTGCGAAAAAGACCAATTCACTGTAGAAGCAGAAGTCCTCTTTTGTTCAGTAGCAGCACTATCAGAACCAAAGGTGTTGCTACCAGGAAAATAAGCACTAAGAAGCAGTTCACCAACCTCCATTTTGGAAAAAGTTAACATTCCGTTAGGTAGTCACAAGGAGTACGCCAAGAAGATCTATGAGCAGGTGTTAAACTCTTTTTGTATTTTTTTTGAGCAACCAGGAAGTTATCTCAATCAGCCTGTAGATTAGTTTTTTAGCTACATCTTTAGTTTTCTAGTAGTTTTCTAAGCTTGGAACACCAAAAAGGTTCGTTCAGAGCTAATTAGTGGACAAATATTCACAACCATGTTTGCAAGAGACTCATTATCCTTCACGAACCAAATTAGACTAGGCAACTGAAGTGAACCCGACAGTTCACTGAAGTAACGTTCTCAGTTGGTTAATTTTGTATTTCATTTGACCTGTGGTCAAAAGTTAGAATTTTGTTTATTATTCTCCAATTTAGTATTAAATGGATAATGGACAAAGAACTCAAACTAGTGTTACTACGTGACGTGCGGAATTCAAGTCCAGATGCGCATAGAGAATTAAGCAAGAATACACCCCTACTATTTATATTTGAACTGCCCCAAATGGTATGATGAGCGTTCGGATTACAACCAATTAGTACGAGAATTTACTTATTCATACTCCAAGACGAGTCGCAAGTTCCTGCGATGGAGGAGGTTCAGGGTATTCATATGGTTTAAACCTGAAACCACAATATGCACAAGATATGGTTCCTCAATTGAAAAGATATCTATTTGCGATGCTGACAACTTCATTAAAGGATGCAGAGAGAGGACATCAACAAAGGATAGTAGCCAACGAGTAAGGGAACCCAACAGCAACATTCTATGAACCAGAGATGATTTTAAAGAATATCCTGTTCAAGCCGTATTGAAGCGAATTTCTGGAACCAGAAATGGTCTCGGTAAGATTTTCAGTCAACCCGAAAAACAATAGCTTGGCGCTTAGCCTCACGCTTATATCGGACCACCTTCATATCTTTGATTGAAACACTCGGGTTCATCAGTTCTATGTTCGTTAATACGACACTAGATCCTCAGGGAACCAGGGACCCAAGTATGTAATAGCAGAGGTTCGGAGGATCACCGATCACCAGTTGGCAATCGTTCCAAATATCAGGAATCATAAAACCACATATAAGTTTTTTCATTAGCACATTTGGTGACGGACTCCAACACTCTTCGGTATAGTTCCCTATGGAAAGCATCAAGTTTTACCTCCTCAAGAATGAGAATCGGGTTGGTATTACGAACTGCAAATTTTTTAATGGTCGTCTAAGCGACTGTAAGCGCAAACGAATGTGGTTTTTCGGCAGACATTCTCGGAGTAATACCGCGGAGGATATTCATGGAATGACTATGAAATTTTATTTTCTTGTGTTGTGATAATTTTTTAATTTTTAGTGTTGCCTTTTATTTTTGTTTTAATTTTGGGATGATAACAGGGATATCTATGTGTATTTTCTAACTTAACTCTGGACATGAATAACTTTGCGTTGATTGACATCCTTTTTTTAATATTTCTGAGATACTATTCTGTGGTAACTTCACATACTTGGGGTATGTATTTTTCTGAGTTAAGATGACATTGTCATTTCAGTTGCCTATCTAGGATGATATTCTGGGCTAAGTAGAATTCTTTGCCATTTTATTATTGCCTGATGGCATTTTTTCTCTGGGATGCTAATCTGAAGTAATTTCACATACACATAGATTTGTATTTTCTATTTAAATTCTGGACTGGGATAATTTTGTCATTTTAGTGTTGCCTGATATTAATTTTCTTGGAATATATCGATATCACCTAAATCTGGGCTACTTGATATTGAGTATTTCATAATGATTTCCTACTTAAACTATAGACTGGGAAGCCTTTGTCATGGTAGTGTTGTCTGATGTTTGTTTAATCAAACTGAACTGTTTTGTTTTCAACTAAATTCTGAGTTTTCATTTCAGTGGCACATTACATTATCATTTCAGTGGATCCTGAATTTTTTACATTTCTAAGATGAAATTCTGCCGTAATTTCACATTATCTAAATTTCGGGTTGGGGTGCCTATGTGAGTTTAGTGATGTTTAATGATTTTTTTCTGAGATACTGTTTTGTACTAATTTACATTTTAGCTTGAATAACTTTGCCATTTTAATGTTGCCAAAAAAAGACATAATTTTTTACACTTTTCTGGAACGATATAGTACGCTAACTTCACGTATATCAGAGTTTGTCTTTTTTAAGGAAATGAGATTCCTCCCCGGCATGCCAGTATATCTTACCCAGCTGTAATGTGTATTTTCCAGCGGCTCTGGGACTTGGCTAGGATTCAACCAATCATTAATCCGAAGATAATTTGATCATGTAACCTCCTTAATGAGATGTCCAAATCGCTAGATGAAATGTAGCGCCAGAAACGTAACCTAAACAAATTAAATTCTGGGATAACTTAACTAAACGCCTACCTGAGCATATAACAACAAAATGTCTGAAATCTCAGTTTGCGGGATGTATCTAAGATGAGTTGAAATTCCGAGTTGAAAACGTAATCGGTCTACATTTCCAGCTTAAATTTACGTATTTTGTTCGATTCAGCGATTTGAGCTCTGCCATAACTTGATTCTACACCGAGTTTGTATTTGACGTAATGATTTCATATTCAGGCACACAACTGTGTATTTATTCGAGTTTACTTGGACAATTGGGCCAAGTACTTTATATTGCGCGCTTATTTGTCCTTAAAGGTGGATATGCGAAATGATAATTCGTGAATGGTTTCGAAGCAGGATGTGTGGCCAACTACATTAATTATCATCACCACGTCTCCATAATACTTCGATGTGCCGCTGTGCTTCATCCAATTTTGACCACTAAAATGAAGTTAACGTGTCACGATAGTGCTCACTATTCACTGTTACTGCATCTCCATGTTCATCTTCACTGTTTCCTGGACGATGGTGTTCATATGTTCTACGACCTGTAACTGATCCAGTTTCTGCAAAACGTTCAATAATTTTGCGAACTCCAGGCTCTGCAAGTCGTCCATGTTGACCAAAGCCGTCACGTAATATACGAAATGTTTTTTTACAGAACGGCCATTTTCGTAATATTTTGGATAATCAAAATGCGTTGTTGTGTTGAAAACGAGCACATGATTAAAAAAGGAATAGTTTTGTCTTTTCATTTTTCAAAAAATTTTCGGATTACCACCGCAGAATGAATATTTTTTTAAGCTTAGAAAACCAACGGATGGAACACCCTATATAAAAAAATGAAATAGCTTGTGGCTGCAAGCCATTGCTGTTTGGTTGTATTTGGTTACTCCAACGGATCGAAGTACACTACTTTTGAGCTACATTCTGGAAAAACTAGGAAAATGCAATCCATCAAAGTCATTTTGTACAAGCACTGAGTCAAGCATTGAAGATAAAAAGGACCAAGCGAGCCTTATTTCTTGAACCAAATAAAATAAGACACTAATACCAAGTGTTAGTGCGAACATTTTAGCTTTCCAAAACCAAATATAGTATAGTTAAACAGTTGTCACAAATCTAACACTAATCACGAGACAGGTGAATTATATAAGAAAAATCACACATTTTCATTTAACTAGACCAATTATAAAATTTAATTTGAAAACAATTTTAAAGCCCGCAAGGAACGCCAAAGCTTTACAAAATAAAAATTCCAAACAAAAAACTTTTATTGAATATGTTTTGCTACGAAACTTTTGAGCCGCTTGATAAATAAAGAAAAGCTGTACACGTGCGCTTTAAACGAGAACATACAGAAACAATTTTCGTTAAAAAATAATCGGCTGGTATAAGAAGAATTTCCACAACTTTTTGTTGAAAAAAGGAAATAATTTTTTTTTTTCGGTACGATTTTCAATTCTGCGTTGCTCTAATGCTAATTTATACAGCAAAACAAGAAAATGTAATTTATGTTAAAAATGCTTTAGGCCGTTAAAATATTGATTTAATTTTGGTGTACATGTTTAAACCAAAGGTTTGTATTTTATACCGATTTTAGTTAATGTTTCGTCCGCAAACTTTAATCAAATTTAAGTGTGACACTAACTTACATAACTTAAATTCCCAAGAGATATGTTTATCTCCCACATGCACCAGTAAATAGACTTTACATTTCACTTCTTCTTAATTTTAATTCTGTTTCATGCATTTTTAAGCATTAAAAACTTTTGTGGTTATTTGGGAAAACAAAAAAAAAACTTATCCCAATATATACAGAAACTTCAAAATAAAGAATTTTTAAGTATAAAACCAGAAGACCACAAGAAAAAAAAAATTCATCTCGAGATGGAAAACGAACGAACGAAATATAATTACCATGCAAATGAAAAACTTTGGTGTTGTTGGGAATTTTAGCTATAATCAAAACTTAATACACAAATTCACCTCCTGCCCCTCACCCCCCATTATTTATATATTCATATACTCATCGTACCAATAAACAATTTATATTGTACTCGTACACAAGCAAAATTATATATATTTTTATTAAAATATCAAAAGAGTCATGAAAATTTATTTTCATCACATTGCTAATTTCCTTAGGGGATATAATATGTAGAGAAAAAGTCAAAAATGAGAAAAATCGAAAAAAAAAATTTTTGTTTTTTACAAAATCATTTCTGTTGGTACTTACATAATTTAATGCTAAATCAGGATGATTTGTTTGTATCCCATCGTCGAGAATCGATACAACAACTCCTTTGCCAGTGTATCCTTTTTGCCATGCCGGTCCAACGTTCATGTCAAGGCCATCCTTGGCGCCACCATTCTGTTGATAATACGACGATGATATGAAATGAGAGAAGGAAAAACATAAAAAAAACAAAATTAGTTTAGTTATTTCGTATTTATCTCAAAAAATATATAGCAAATGGAAAAAATATAGAAATAAATTTTCGTCTCTAAATAAATATTCCTCCATTTTAGGTTAGTGTATATGCCCAAAGTATTACAGTTATGATTATGTTATTCAAAGGATTCAGGATATTACTATCGAATAAATAAGGTTTGTGGTCGATATTTCTGGAGTGAAATATTTTGTCCCATTCTTTTCCAACTAACAAATTCTGAGCAATTCAGCAACATTCAAGAATTGGAATTCATAGTTATAAAAAAAACCCAGTGCGTAATTTTCGGTGCAAGTGCATATGTAATAAAGAGGTACATTAAGTAATTGTCATTGCCTTAAAATCAAATGTTGTTTATATAAAATTTCGTTTGTGTCTTAAATAAATATTCTAGCAAATCAAAATAAGTTGTACGACTTAATTGCGGAAAATAATATGGGACAACACTAAATTTGAATTATTATTGTCATTGTTGTTGTGTTTGTGAGAATGACACTCAGACCGAGCCTGTATTCAGTTATTAGCCCAAGTTAGGTATGCTGGCCCAGATCAAAACTGGTTATCGTCACTGCCGCTGGGAAGCGCATACTGCAGTACGGCAGACATATTTTACATAACTACAAAAATTGAGTTTTAAGAAAATCGATGTTAAAATTTTTGATCATAAAACCAAAATAGAACACTTTAATTGTTTTATGAAAACGTATTTTATATGTAACATTATAATTATTGAATTTTTGATACAAAGAATTAATAAACTACATTAATTTTACTCGAAAACGAAAAATAGTTGTATGCATTAAAATGTAGATCCATATTAATCAAAAATGACTTATTAATCGTTAAGTCACTTAAATTACATAACTTAAGTGATTTTTATTTTTCAATAGGATGCATTTTTACCTTATCTGCCATTTAAGGCATTTATGTTTAGTTACCAATCGAGATAAAAAATAGGGTACAAATAAACCTTAACTGTTTCGATTGTACGATTGTAATAAAACCATAATTGTAGTCTATATTTTTTTTATTAAATTTTTAAATAATTCATCATCACAATAATAAAATTCACTTTTCATTTAAAATTAAAAATAAATCAGAAAAAATTAAAAAAAAAATCGAAAAATAAATAAAAAATAATTTACGGGTTATCATTGACTTCTAGCGGGTCGGTAAGGAAGATTTTGCCAAAAACTATGCCGGTTTTTTGACAATAATGGTTATTTGTTCATGGTGCTTTGCAGTGACTCCTTCAGAACGTTGCTTTTTTTCCGGTAGCACTAAAACATTCTTTTCTATGGAGGTTTTTAAGAAAGACAGCTCAATAAAATCATCCTGGTCATATTTTGTAGAATAAAATAAATTACGTTGGTGTGGTTTGAATTTTACCCTCACCATATCCTTAAAATATGGTCGGGTTTTTTCTAGTTTTGTTTGCGATGAATTATCTGGCCAAAGATAAAAGTCATTCTCAGTCATGACCTCTACAATGCAATTGCCTTTACTCGATTTTTTAAGAGCTTCGTGAAAATCGTTAAAATCATATGTTTTTGTTGTTGTTTTAAGTTTAGTTCCATTTGGTGGTGAAAACTATCCGCCCACATAAATGTATGCCCGGATTCAAATAGTTCATGCCAGTTTATGATAGTTATTAAAAGCAAGAAAAAGTTCAATTTTTATTTTGTGCCGCTCAGTTGTCAAGCCACAACACAATTTGTTTAACATTACACCACTCATATTTTCGCAAATAAAATTCATTTGAACATTTTCATACGCAGTATAGCATGAGAACTTTTTGCAAATCAACAGACAAGCAAATCCGGGTTTTATCCGAAGGAATAACTTTACACAAATCATAAGCTTGTCGGCTTTGACCGAGTTGTATGGAAATTATAATCTGTACAAATTTCACATGCTGAATCACAATTTTGGTGTTCTGATTTTATGTATTGTCAATTGTACATGTTTCACACTCCTCATTTCCCAAGCCCGTATAATTGTTAGGTATTTTTCGCTAAATGAGCTGCACATCAACGTAATCGTCATATCCGAGGGCAAATACCTTTTATTCGGCGAGTGCTCACGGCGGTAGTGTGAGACGGCCGGATTGAATCCCTCAATATGTTTTCTAATTATATCTTTATATGCAACGTCTCTAGCATGTTTCCCTCTATTTTCTACAGAGGGTACGTTTTTTTCACACTGGGTCCATTTTAGAATGGTGTTGTTGTTTTTATTATATCCAAGAGTGGTCAAAAAAAGTTTGACACACATCTTGTACTTCTTCATGATCGTTGTGCATACTACGTCATTTTCCAGAACATATCGCTTTTTTTTGACGACCGATGTTCGAAATAACTATCAATTCCAATCAAGTGGATTTCCGAAGTTCTGGGTTCAGGAAATTTTCAATACTGAGACCAACTTCGAAGAACAACCGGAACAGCATGAAGAGGAAGCACCATTATACTTCCCTGGCTTGGAAGAAGGCGAGAAAGATGATGTAAATTTTCATGCCGAAGCCTCACCAACGGAGTTGGATACATAGATGTAAACAGACATCAAACATATACGCTTCCGTACAACAACGGTTAAATCCACAACAAAACTACAACGTACAACTATTACTATAGAGAAAGAACTTCTAGCTATCGTCTGGGCAACTAAGTACTTTCGACTGTACCTATTTGGCCAAAAGTTTAAAATTGTCACAGAACATAAACGAACCAAAGAACCAAATTCCAATTTGGTTCGATGGAGATTAAAATTGGAGGAATACGATTATGAAATCGTATACAAAAAAGGTGCAAAGAATACTAACGCGGATGCACTCGCACGAATGCAACCCGAACTTAACGTTATCAACAATCTAAACACCTCCGAAACTTCAGACCCATCTTTGGATTCCCAAATCACAAATAATGATGAACAAACTATCATACCGACTACGAATACACCCATAAACCATTTTATTTCCCAATTGATCATAACAGTTGATCCTGAAATGCAAGGGTTAAATATTCAACATGAAGGTCTATTTGGCAAACATAGGGTAATAATATATATGCCCAGGCATCATACTACTGTGGGCAAAAAGTAGTAAGACTTTTTAATTTAAATTTCGCGCGGAAAACCATTCGTCGACCGACCAAATGGCATAGTGGTTAACGCTTTGGCGCTTGGATCGGGAGGTACCGGGTTCGACAAAAATCCATCAACAAATTACGATTTGGGATGAGAAGGAACACATCTATGACTCCCTGTCGGAGTGCGGGGCTCACGGGCCGACCCATCTTCCATGCCAGTATAGGCTGACATGGAGCTATGCAATGTGCAGATGGTAATAAAACCGGACCTATATCCGTACGTCCTCGAATTGGCCAATACAGGCGTAAAGGTAAGGACGTAAATAAGCGAACCGCGAAAGAGTTGGGAGAGCTTCGGCCCCAGAACAGATCAGGGGAAAAAGAAAAGAAAAAAAACAGCTAATTTACCTATATGCCATATATATAACGTTCTCTTGACACCAAAATTTTTGGTTTGAGTAATTTATATTACAACAAATATCATGAACGTCACAGAGATTCTTCTAAGGCGTTATTAACATCATACAATATATCGATTTACTGAGTATTAAACTGTGTATATGCCATACCCCAACGGTCTCCCGAATTCTCAATTTTTAAATAAATTATTGGGTGTGTGTGAATATGACTCCGCTCTTTTTTATTAAAATAAAACACATTTGCTGTCGCATACTGCGTTCGACAGGTGACATCAAGTACTATATAGAATACTAGTATTGGCCATTTATAGTACACGTAACCAGTACTAGTAACGACACCTATTGGGTAAGGGTGGAGTCATATTCACACACCCAATATTTAATGAAGTTCAATTTTAACGGACTGTGACATCCTTGGTAACCCTGAGAGCATGCTGATAGACTCTAGCATGGTCGCAAAGTATCAAGCATGATCAACAAGAAAATTTTCGTTTTTCCCCCAACTACCTATTTCGGCGACAGCAGCACTCTGCCCGCTAGAGTAGCAGTCGAAGGGGGGGTTTTTGTTCGCCGAGGATAGTTGGAGCTCGCATGTGCTGCTTAGGGATGTAAAAGTAAGGTAATTCAGACACAACAACCGAAGGAAAAAAAAACAGAAGAAAGCGAGCTTACTGATAATTTACCGTACTGGAGGTCGATGCTCACCTGACCTCCATGCCGACACCACCCTTCTGAAGTGACCTTATTACCGGCACTTCCCTCCCTTTATGAATTCTAAAACCACTACATAATTAAATTCACTTAATCAATATACATAATTAATACTATTGAAACGTAAACCGAGCTAGACACCATTATAGCACAACAATTTTAGAACCGCTGCTAATTGATAAGTAAACCATCACTAATTTAAACCCTCAGGCAAATAGCAAAAACACACAAAAAAAATCACTAATTTTGATAAACTCGATTTATATACATATCACAAATTATTTATTAATTTTCAAAAGAACACCTTAAACTTATTAACTCTAAGCTACTACAAGCTAAATTGACCGGTCCCTAACATACGCCTTAATCTAAATGTACACCGTATAGAAAAAAACTTACATCTAATTCATCTAAATCGATAATTACCGTTACATAAGTGGAAAAATTTCTAGATTGTTAGTTTAGTTTATAAGAGTAAGTAATTTTTTTTATAATAGATTTAGCATAATTCAGTACATTAGTACATATAAGTTAAATTATTGTTTGTTAAATTGTATAATTTTTAAATAAAAGTTTTGAATTATTTGAATTCTACTTGCGGTTTGTTTTCTTAATTCGTTGGTGTGATCATCAATATAATTTACACTGACCTACGAGGCCGGCAATCGTACCATTGGTAAACGGTTTGCGGCTATAGCTGTTTCTGAGGTTTTACCGTATTAAATCCAGATACGGTATACTATATGTTTAGCGCCAAAAAAACAAATATGTATAAAAAATATAAAGATTATAACCACACGGAAAGCACCCGGGTTGACGCGGCCGAACTTAGCTATTAAATTAAATGAAAAGGAAAAAAAAATTCCAAATAAACTCATGTCGTCACTTAACCACTCGCAATAATTACCTTTCCGTATGTGTAAAATATATGCGTCAACAAATTCCGTGAGACTTCCTTCGCACCCCGTAACTTCAGTTTAGGACAAGGTAGCGAGTACAAAAATTTTACAATATTTTCTATGATTATATTTGTAGAAATACTGCAATGAATTTTTATTTGCGTATGATGAAAAGCTTCAACAAACATGCACAACACTCGCGAAATTTACCTAGGGTGTTTTGTTGTTAGGAATAAAACCACTTTAGGATTACACGGAACTAAAACCGACCGAAAAATAACATACACGATTTAATTGAACGGTATGGTCTACACACCAGCACTGAATTTATATTGGAATTTAATCACCTTAGCACAAATGGTTATTTATTTTATTAGTTTCTAAATATTTATTTTATCTTTTATTTTATTTTTTATTATAATTTGCCTTTGCACAACCGACGCTTAACTAAATGTGTCACCGCCAAATTTTCTTTATCTCACAATAATGTCCATTTACAAACAGCTGATTGATGCTGCCTATGCACCAAATACATGATTACGTTTAGTTATATATAAAAGAAAATATATAACCACACCCCAATACTAATGATCACCCAAAAATTACATAGATAATGAGAAAGCACAACACAAGTACAATAGAGAAGTATTGATATCGATTAATACATAATCTGTCCATTTATATTTGTAAACGATCGTAACACACGAGTTAAATGCAAGATGTACAGATTGATAACAAGCTTACGCTATACCTGCAGTTTTCGCAAATCAGTGATGGACAACAACAAGGTTGCGTTCCCTTACACCACGCAAGTCTTAACCTTCTATAAGTATTTTAGTTTTACCGCAAGGAACAATTTGACTCAAATTGTTACAGAACCCATGTGATCGGACCAAACTAAGTGCTAGATCTTAACCAGGTGATTGCAATCAAATAACCATCCTGCGAGTTACTATAATTTCTCATTTATACGTAACGCAAAAATGTCAACTTATTCTAGGCTAATTGACTATGCTGGACCATTTTGGATAAAAGGCCGCAATGATTTTTAATGAAACCATTTCAGATGGAATTAGTTATCAGTCTCAGTTCCAAATCTTTCATCGCCACTATCAGACGACTTTCATTTTCTAGATGTTCTTCATGAGAACCACAGCGTTCATAATAATATTTTGAACGAAGGTGTACTGCTAGAGGGGTTTTTATATTTCACGTAGGGTAAAACAGAAAACCTTCACTAAATAAATAAGAAAAAAGCAAAAAATATCAACTTCATAATAATATCCATAACGTTTAGATATTTAAAATCTTAAGTGCATGGAATAAAATTATATTCTGCAGCAACAGATAATTTTATGTATATGTACGGGCCAAATGTACATTAACATCGCCCAGAGTAAATGCTAATACATACTACCTTAAACCAACAAAGAAAAAAAATACATTATCTCTGTACTTAATCCGACCCAAAACCACAGACCGCACCAACATAAAACATTTTTTTGCATCCTCCATGTTTTTTTTTTGTTTTTGGTTATGTACATCTTCATGACGACAAAAAACATCATAAAATTACCTGAAATACATCTTGATAATAATTTCGCCTAATGAGGATTCCATTAAAAATCTTGAAGTAAAAAAACCGCTCGTTTTTGTCTTACAATTATCAGCAATTGCATCAACCAAAGAAACTGTACAAAAAATAATGTAATATTTAAAGCTTTCATTCTTTGTAAACCAAAAAGTATAAAACATTCAACAACAAAAAAAAAAAAATACAGAAAAGCACAAACAGACATAATTCTACAGACAAAAATCTTGTATTTATGCTGCTTATCAAAATAAAACGAAAAATAAAAACTTAAAAAGCTCAACAACAGCAGCAAAAGCATAAAACATTTAAAAGAAAAATGTGAAAATCACTTATCTTACTTTTAAAATCGCATAAATCTCAGATGCTATCCTACATGTATGTATGTACGTATGTATGGATGTATGTATGTTTCATGTTGTTTTATAATTAATGCAATACATATACATAAAAAATATTATTATTATCATTGCTATTACGCGATTATTATTATTATTATTATTATTGTTATTATCAGTAAAAACGGTAAAAAGATTAAGGAGACAGCAATAAGAAATTAGATATCATTTTTTAGGAAATTTTATCGCGAAGCTTTTCATCTTTAAAAATATATAGCCGTATTTATATAAAAATGGATTTTATTCTCTATGAATATCTTAAAAGCTTTTTTTATGGTATCTAGGGGTATGCGATATAAGTTATTACAAAGCTTTATAGATATAGGTAGGTATACGTAATATGTATAGGTTCTATCGATAAACATCTTAATTTTTATTATATGGAAAAAAATAATATATATATATTTAAGGACTCGTGTTTAGCATCAGCATCAAGTTCAATGTCGTATATGTGTTTAGCATATACGTGGAAAATGTAACGAGATGATATGGATTCAGTCTTCAAGGAATTTATTGTTGTCGTTTGTGAATATTCGATACAATTTAGACTTTCTAAGAAAAATTTAAAAATGATAACCTTCTGATGACATTTATATGGTATACGGGATACACGAAGGTTGTTAAATATATTTGGTAAAAGTTTTGCAATTACCGCAAGTGTTCGTATAAGCAAAAAAAAAATGATCGTGATGGAATCGAATCCGTTTTTCATTAATTTAATTAAATTTAAAGAAAAGTGGGTAAAATTAGTCGCTTTGTACTTACTTATATTTTATACCTTGTACGAGTGTTCATGATCTAGCAACCTGAATTTGGTTTACCTAATCCTTGAAAATTTATTTTGAATATTCTAAAATTATATATACACACGTCAAATCAAACAAAGCAAATCTATTCCACCCATCGCGCTCACTATCTACCTATCCTATCTCAAAAAACATAATAACGCAAATATATCCAGAAAAACAGTATACGAGTAAACTAAAATAATCACAAATCACAAAAGTAAAATTTAATTAAAAAAAATTATAATTTTACAACTCCAATAATAAAGAAACGTAACATAAAAATGTTTTTGGAAATTTTGCTATTTTCAATAAGTTTATATGAGCACGTATGTGCAACAGACAAATAATTCATGCATAAGCATTTCCAACGAGCTTTAGATAACGTCTGTGTATAGATAGATACTCACATATAGATAGAATTCGAAATGCTTTTTGATTGTAAAGTGCAACTGAGAATTGAAATTTTGGGGAAAAAATGATCTAAAAATTAAGTTTACGAGTTTGGATTTACGTATAGAGAGGTAATTTTACGGGTCATTTTATATTCCGTATAGGAATGCTCATTATTTTTTTTACGTGTGTTGATTAGTTTTTCATCTACATATGAGAGTTGCATAATTTATGTAATGATAAATTGATAAAGAAAAAATAAAATAAAAGTTATTGCTTTTTCCACGTACTATACTAATAATCCGTTTATCTTCGGGTATATCAATATAAAGTTTTATTTGATTTGGCTGAAATCAACTTTAGAATATTAAATTTTGTAAAATACAATTCCTCGAAGAATGAACGTTATTAGTCGTCTATATATGTAAATTACATATCATTGAACTCGCTTCCCAAGTTTTTACTTTTGGCTTCTCCCCTTTTTATCGATCATTAGATTTAGTTTTAAGATGTTCTCAGAAGTCGTTTGAAACTAGTCGCGAAAATTCGAAACTCGGCGAAACTCAATATAATAAAATTGTGTGCATGTACTCGTATATGTTAAAATAAAATTTTAACAATCAATTTGTGAAGCGAGTTCGTGAAACTGGATTGTTATTGGATAAACCAACAGGTGTACGTGTAATTACAGCGCGTTCAGTCGAGAATATTGCAGCTGTTGCTTAGAATATGTCTGAGCATCCGTCGACATCAACCCGCCATCACCGCTGTGAAGATTTTCTTAAACTTCCGAGTTATTCCTAAAAAAACAACAACTAAAAATTTCAGAGTATTGGTAAAACTGCGAACTAACGAATAAATTCCAAACTACGCATTAAGAAATCATAAGATTTTATTAATACATTCGCAATTTGTGAGGTGCAGTAGAATTATAAGTTAAAAATATATTACAAAACAATTACAAAATTTCTGTAATCAGTTAAAGCTACGCTTTCAGGCACTTAGGATTGTCGACTTTTGAATAAGTTTAAAGATTTTTAAATATTCTATAGAGAATTATCGTATATCGTTTCTCGTTGCAAAAGTCGTCAAAAAATATTTGGAAAGGCTCAAGTAGGCTATTTTACGCACCCGCCGTATTCTCCTGACATTGCTGCTTTTGATTACTGGTTGTTCCGACGGGTGCAACACGATTTGGCAGGTCACCGGTACACTTCTTTCGAAGAAATTGAAAATTGGCTTCAAGCTTGGATGACTTCAAAAGACGAAACGTTTTTCCGAAATGCGATTCGAAAATTGCCTAAGAGGTGGGAAAAAGTCGTACAATATTTTAATTAATCTGTGATTTAAATTTAAAATAAATGCATTTTTAAAATTAAAAAAAAATCGGATCAAATTAATTTGTACTTAATTTGTATATCTTCAGACTGTCATTGCTGTCAAACCAGTGATGACAGAGCGCTCAAATTACACTAATGACAGTTCATTCCATTGTTTACAAGCGTACAGAACCATTTTAGTGGGAAATATTCAGAAAAAAGTTATCCGCAATGGAATTCAAGCGTAATAGTGTGATTGCTCTAAATTTGGCTAGAAAACCACAGCCACAGATTGTTAACCAGTTAAAACATCTGCATGTGAATAAAATGTTTGTGTATCGCACCATAAATCGTTATAACAATACTGGCAGCATTGCAAAACGCCATGGTGGTGGACCGGAAACGCACTACAACATCGCCGGATATCATTCGGAAGGTGAAGGCCAAATTGGCTCGGAATCCGCACCATAGCGGCAGAAAAATTGCTCGTGAGGCGAACATTTCGCTCGAACGGATGCAGCACATATTGAAAGATCATCTTGGACTAAAGGCCTTGAAATTCCATAAAACGAATTTGGCTATCTCCGATGAGTCACCGTTCGTTATTGAGCAATATGTGAACCGTTCACCGCTCGTTTTTTTTTTGGACCGTGGCATCAAGATAAATGCTCAAATTTATCGGGATCATGTGTTGGAGGGAGCGTGGAAGCCTTGGGCACAAAAACATTTCGGCCACAGAGCCTGGACATTTCAAAAGGACTCGGCCCGAGTCCTAAGCGCACGTCAATCAAGATTGGCTGAGAACCAACGTTCCGTGGTTTATCTCCACTGCTCAATGACCACCAAATTCACTGGGTGCAAATCCGCTAGATTTCTCGGTTTGGGGTATTTTGAAGAGCAAGGTTGGGACAAAAAAATACCAAAGTGGCGATTCGTAGTTTTCGTGCTACATGCAATAGCTTTGCCGGCAGTTTGAAGGCCATAATCGCGGCTAAGGGTGGCCAAATCGAAAACTGCTAATGCAATTCGAAAACTTAAATATTTGTGAACATTTTTTACTTTGATTCAATAAAATTAATCAAAAAATAAAAATTCTGTGGCGTTTTGTTTTGGTAATACTTCGTGTCATCCACGATTTTACGATTTTCGAATATTACGAAAGCAACAACATTTCATAATACGAATTTTCACGGCGGATCGAATTTTAAGAAAACAAAACAAAAAATTTCATCATAGACCCCAAGTCGAATTTTGACATTTGATTTTCGTAAAATTCGATTTCGATTCTTCTTTTTTGGTTCATCATACAACGAATTTTACGATTTTCGAATTTTACGAAAGCAAAAAAAATTCATAATACGAATTTTCATGCCGGATCGAATTTTACGAAATCGAAAAAATTTCATCATAGGCCCCAAGTCGAATTTTGACATTTTATTTCGTAAAATTCGATTTCGATTCTTTTTTTTGGTTCATAATAGGACGGATTTTACGATTTTCAAATTTTAAATAAGCAAAAAATTTCATAATACGAATTTTCACGGCGGATCGAATTTTACGAAATCGAAAAAATTTCATAAAAACCCCCAGTCGAATTTTGACATTTCATTTTCGTAAAATTCGATTTCGATTCTTCTTTTTTGGTTCATAATGGGACGAATTTTACGATTTTCGAATTTTACGAAAGCAAAAAAATTTCATAATACAAATTTTCACGGCGGATCGAATTTTACGAAATCGAAAAAATTTCGTAAAAACCCCCAGTCGAATTTTGACATATGATTTTCGTAAAATTCGATTCCGATTCTTCTTTTTTGGTTCATAATGGGACGAATTTTACGATTTTCGAATTTTACGAAAGCAAAAAAAATTCATAATACGAATTTTCACGGCATAGGACGAATTTTACGAAATCGAAAAAATTTAATAATAGACCCCCAGTCGAATTTTGACATATCATTTTCGTAAAATTCGATTTCGATTCTTCTTTTTTGGTTCATAGTGGGACGAATTTTACGATTTTCGAATTTTACGAAAGCAACAAAATTCCATAATACGAATTTTCACGGCGGATCGAATTTTATGAAATCGGAAAAATTTCATGAAAACCCCCAGTCGAATTTTGACATATGATTTTCGTAAAATTCGATTTCTATTCTTCTTTTTTGGTTCATAATGGGACGAATTTTACGATTTTCGAATTTTACGAAAGCAAAAAATTTCATAATAAATACAAATTTTCACGGCGGGCCGAATTTTACGAAATCGAAAAAATTTCATAATATATAGATCCCCAGTCAAAGTTTGACATTTAATTTTCATAAAATTCAATTTCCATTCTTCTTTTTTGGTTCATAATACACGGGAAATCTATCTGTTCCGTAGAAAACTACAAAAATGCTAGTGTCTAACAGTTTAATCGGTCTGTAAAGTTCTAGACTCCTATGGCCATATACCGTACGAGTATTGGGACACGCTGATCGTAGAAATTTCCGCCATGTAAATTTGAGTGATCGTTCTACATAAAATGACGGTTATGGCACTATTCAGCTGATTTGAGCAACATTTATTTCCCTCCTACCTCAATGTAAACAAACCAAAGATAAAAATTTCAAAATTATCTGATTATTTAAACTGCGTTGAGTCATAGAGATTATTCCGAAATGCCTCTCTATGAAAATGATGGACTGTTTAATTAAATGGGCCAGATACAATTTCTAAATGAAAGACACGAAATTTGTTACAATTTTGAAGTCACTCCGGACTGAAATTGTTTGAACAGTTTTAGTACTGAGTTATAAAAAACATTTCGGAGATTGTTCCCGAATGCTTCAAATCAAACGGGCTATACACAATTTCTAAACGGAGGCCAGGGGATTTGTATTATAGAATTTTGAAAAAAAAAAAATTTAATCGAAAAAACGAACTGCCTCTATGATAATGATGGGTCTATGTGGTAGATGCTCGATCGGCTAGCAAGCAAACAATTTGCTAGTCGAAATCCTGGCTACTCAATCAATTTTACCAAGGAAATTTGTATTTCAAATTACATTTTTCATTAAATTTTTGTTTATTTTTGCGATTGCACAGTAAAAATGGCGGCTTCAAAAACAGCTTCATGAACAGCTAATTTTTGTGTTGTTTTACTGTGCAATTGCAAAAATAAACAAACATTTTACAAAGAGTATAACTTGAAGTTCAAATATCCTTGGGAAAATTGATTGTGTACCCAGGACTTCGACTAGCAAATTGCTTGCTTGCTAGCCGAATGAGTATCTACCACTATGTCTGTCTAAATAAAAGGGCCACACCCCATTTATAAACGAACGGCAGGGAATTTCTAGCAATTTTTTCAAGAAAGTTATTGATTAGTTTTTCTATTGAGCTATAAAAAAATTCACGGAGTTTGGTTCAAAACGCATCACTACGGAAATGATGGCCCTAGGTCTGAGTAAAGAAATGGGCCGTTAACCATTTCGAAATGGAAGACAGGAAGTTCGTATAATTTTGTGGACAAACTTCGAATTGGACTTGTTGTAGTTTTAGTATTGAGTGATAAAAAAAATCTCGGAGATTGTTGAGTATGTCTGTCTAATCAAAGAGACGATTCATCATTTCTAAAAGGAGGACAAGGAATTTCTTAACATTTTTAAAGAAACCTCGCATTGAATTTGATTAAGTATCACAAAAACCACTGAGATTGTTCCAAAATACTCTCTGCGGACATAATGACCCTATGTCGTTCTTAGCAAAGGAGCCATACATTATTTCTGAACTTACAATGTTTGAAAAGCTTTGAATTAGCCATGTTTGTGTAGATTTATTATTGAGTTATAACAAACATAGAAGAGAAACGTTTTGAAACGCCTCTCTAAGGAAATGTTGGCCCTATGTCTAAATGATTTCTCTATGGAGTATATCAAAATTATTGTTAAGATATTACATTTATTAAAAATATAAATAACTTATGATTAGTTTTCTATCTAGAGAGAAATTAATTCATTTTCCAACATCATTTTCACAGTCAATATAACATTAATATAAATTCTCTTATCACACAAAGGCAGCAAACAAATCATTTAGGGATATTGTGAGCCGATTTATAGAAACTAGTTGTGATTGTGACCTTTGCCAATCAAACAAACAAATTGGCAAACATCAATGATGTACTTTAACCCCCCAGTGTACGCAGTCGTGTTGTTCTATAAGCATCATTAGAGAGATAAACAAACAACACAGCATCGTGCACGTATATAAAGAAAACCCCATTACTGCAAAATAACAAAACAAATATGTTAAATGTGGCTTATTTATATGAAGCTACGATGTGATGGGTACAATATAGAAGGGCTGTATACAATACGTACACACACTATACACATATCTCTTAAAATGAAAAACCATCATATGCGAAAATGAAAATAAACACAAAAAGGATATTTTGCAGAATTTTTCATATATCAACACGCTGGTGTTGGCATGATGATGGTGGTGGTGGTGGTGGGAGGTTATGTATTCAGTATACAATATGACCATCTCCATGAGACTATACAGCTATATAGTTTTACATGATTAAGGCTATCATTTTCATTATTGAGATCAATTCTGCAAGACAACAAAGTACATTATACGTATCACACACCCACATATTCTGTTTAGTATTATACATTATAAAGAGAGAAAATAGAAAGGAAAATCATCACCCACCATTGTCGTCGACGTATACTATAAATACAGAGCGCGTATCTATATACGTAAAGGCGAAACTTGAAAAATTTCTCGAAAACAATCGATTTTGGATTTTTTCTTGTTATACGAACGCAAAATCGCTTTAAAACAATTTTGTATTGTATTAAAGTAGTTATTTGATACAAAAAGCTCCTTGTTACGAATCGGATTAGTAAGTTTTTGAACCGGGTTAAATTCAAGTTTGTACATTTTGTGGATCACAGCAGTTGAATTCGGATTAAAGTAATTTACTGGTATTTTGATTAAAGGGTTTTGAATTGGTAGTTTAGGGACCGTGCACTGTATTCAAACAGTTTTAAAATATAAATCTTTTATTGCGAAAGGTGTAGGTAAGTTTAAAGTTGTTCATCGATTTTTTATAACTTTAAACGATATTCGATTTCCAATTTCAGACAAATAGGTAGGAATGGATACAAGAAAACATCAAATTAGTCATCAAATAAAGTCCGTAAAAAATTTGAGCAAATGCCAAGGTACATATCGAGTGAATGCGTTATCACTTGTGGCAATTTTCAAATGGTTTCAAACATAAACAGACGACATAAATGTTACCGTCATAAAAGTAAAAATTGAAGAAAATCCGGCAAAATGGTTGTGTCATGAATATTAAGCGACTCCTGAACTACAAGCAGAAATATGCTCGGTGGGTTCCATGAATTTTGAATAATGATCCCAATAAGGCAGGTAAACGTTGTGCTCAATATTTCCTAAAATCATTATTCTAATAAAATTGTAAAACAAGTGATGAATCATAGTTGATCTCAAAAACTAAAGGGTAATCTATGGTATGAAGCCCAATCTAAAATTTAAAGTGCAACAACAAATGTCAGCCCTGGAGAAATTATTGGGATTTCTGGTTGTTCCAAAAAAATTTAAAGGCACAACCCCTTGGGTCTTCCTTTTAAATTAGGAGATTCGTAAAGCAATGCATGTGAAAATTGACATCTCCATAATAACACAATTTTAAGGAGTGTTTTAAGGTGTCGCTACCGTTTAAAAATGAATAGAAATAAAAGGCAATTATATCGAAAATTTACAATCAAAAATATTTTATAGTTTTGTCACGAATCTTCTCAAGCCCTCAGTTGTTGTACTCAACCCCAGCTATTTGACATAAAGTAGCAAGCAAAAACTATAGTTTGACTAGAATATATTGGGTCTTATATTTGTCGTTTTTTTTACTTTTTAAAATTCTTTTTGACTCAACATTTTCGGAGGGCTTGGTCTAATTTTTCATTCTCTATAACTACTCCACTACCCTGACACTGTTTCTGGTACTTTTGAAACAAATATTTAGATTACAGAAATGGTCTATCAATCGAAAGCAGCTCTGAAATCCGACTGAATATTAAAACCACCTTTGCGATTTAGAAAAGAACTTTCGTTTGGTTTGGGAGCTTTGTAATAGTTTTTGAACCAAAGAGACGTGTTTTTAGCACTCTCAAAATACGATTTACATACAAGTGGTTTTCCCGCAGGTGTGGTTCAATTTTAAAATATTTTAATAAATAAATACGTAAATACTAAGTAGTGATAATTTTAATAGTGTTATTAAGGGGAGGGCTTAAAATATATTTCAAAATCTAGCATTTCATAATCTCATATTTTAAAACCCCATATTTTAAAATCCCGCAATGTTGATATTAAGTATGTCATATCTTGGCCAATCATAAAATAATTAGGCATGTTGGATGGAAATGGTGTTTTAAAATAATTTTCTGAAGAAGTGCTGGAATATGGCTTCATGCGACGGACCTGAGCCATTTATTAACCGATCATGATGTGATTCGGCATGTTGGATGGAAATGTCATTATTAAATGATTTTGGAAAGAAGTTATGGAATATGGCCACCTAGGACGGAACTCATTTCATAACAGATTATTGTGGAATTGAGTTTGCTGGATGGACATGGGGTTATAAAATGAATGTTGGAAGTATTTTTGGAATATGGCCACTTGGAACAGGAGTCGGTCAAACATTAATAAATAACCGTATTAAAATTTGTTTATGATGAAACCTGAAATGAAACCGAAGGTAAATGGCACTAGTGGCATAAACGGTTAGTTCGTTTTTAGTGAGGTAAATCATATTTTCATATCATAAACAATACAAAGTTTAAATTAAGTTACCGTATGAGTGACACTTACGTGAGATTTATGTATTATCGCAAGATGATATCAAGAACAGGAGATAGTTTTCTTTAATTAATTGTGTAAGCGGTCTTGTAAAATTCAAGGACACTTTAAATTTACTGGCGCCACTCCTAGAGATAAATCCAAGTAATGCCTTATACCATCAGATAATTTCCTATATCATGAACATGAGCTAGTCTATTTATGTATCAATGAACACCCAACAGGTGGCAACATGTTGAGTAAAATCAAGGCCAACGAAATGAAAATTATGAACTCTTTGAAATAAAATTAATGTTAATTTTACTAGTCTCGATCACAACACATGTCCAAATAGAAGTATGAACCTTGCTTGGCAAAATAGGCGCCTACGGTGGCAATAACCTCTTGCGGTAGCCAACAGGTCCTTCAAATCAAACAGAATTTTGATCATAGCGACTGCTATAGTGTGAGCGTTGTCTTGATGAAAGAGCCACTTCTACGCTTCCGCAAGAAGCGGTTTTCAGTAAATGATTCATCCAAATGGTTTTATTACAATGTATAGTACGATTTCACTGTACTTTCAGCTTTTTTAAAGTAATCGATGAGGAATTCCTTGACTATCAAAAAAAAAGAAAAAAGAGAAACCGCCTTCCAGGTTAAAACAAACATCGTCAACTTTAATAAATTCTGTTAAAATTTTTGTCTCGACATCAAATGATAAGGACCTCTGTAAACGTTGTTTAACTATGGTTTTTTTTTTTTTTTTTTTTTTTTATTTATCCCTGCTATCTGTTCTGGGGCCAAGGCTCTCCCAACTCTTTCGCGGTTTGCTTATTTACGTCCTTACTTTTTCGCCAGTGTAGGCCAATTCGAGGACGTACGGATATAGGTCCGATTTTATCACCATCTGCACATTGCATAGCTCCATGTCAGGCTATACTGGCATGGAAGATGGGTCGGTCCATGAGTTTTGCACTCCGACAGGGGGTCATAGATGTGTTCCATTCCATCACAAATCGTAATTTGTTGATGAAAATTCCCTTTGCATCCTGCCCCTATCGGGATTCGAACCCGGTACCTCCCGATCCAAACGCCAAAGCTTTAACCACTGTGCCATTTGGTCGGTTTAACTCGGGTTTAGTTTGTATATGTGTATAGTGTTTCAAAGAACTTAATCACAGATTCACAGTGCAGAAAACAAGTAGTTCTCTTTGAACAAAACCATCGAAAAATTACTATAAGCAACAACTGAGCATATAGAAAGTTTTCAACATTTATCAAAAGTGTAGCTACACAAATTAACAAAAAATAAAAATGTAGATACACAATTTCACAAAAAGTGTAGAATTACATAAAAAGATTATTTTAGGGTTGAATTTGTTATTTATCCCACTAAATCAATTCTATTCTGCGGCATATCACTACGACCTCTGGGAATTGTTTCGGGGAAATTTCAGTCGTTGTGACATGCTGCATATCACTAAAAATTATAGAGAGTGTCCCCGAAATGCCAGTACACTCATATTTGTGGTGTTATCTGTAGAATTAAGTGTTAATTACCCTTAAATATCTACAAGACCCGGATTACACTTTTTATATTATTATCTCCATTTACACTAAACAAAAAAAATTCCCCGAAGGTTGCAGTGATATGCCGCGAATTAGATTAGAATTGATTTAGTGGGATAAATAACAAATTCAACCCTGACATAATCTTTTTATGTAATTCTACACTTTTTCTTAAATTGTGTATCTACATTTTTGTTTTTTGTTAGTTTGTGTAGCTACATTTTTGATAAATGTTGAAAACTTCACACCGGCACAAAATATTGAACAGATTTGATTGAACATTGCATTAAAATATTAAAAAATAAATTAATTTTTGGTGTTGCTCAAAATATTTTTATTTTACGAGCCCTACTATAGATATTTCCACGCGGCTTCATTACATATATTAAATTGCCTAACTAAGAGACTTAGGGGTAAGGCGAAGCACTATGAATTAACAAGGTTTCAATGGGAAATGTTAACTCATTCAATTTGTTTGTGTTAGAACCGTTTTCCATTTGTTATACGGGGTCGAACCTAAAGATTTTCACTTGGTTTCACTTGGGACAAATAAAGGGTTGTATATAAGCACAAAACACCGACTTTAACCGTAGCAATGAACAGTCATACATTATTACGTTTTAAAGGTGTATACGCGAGTTCGGCGCATTGCAAAGTGAATATCTTCACAGCTGGATTTAGCTTCGTACAGCCTTTTGATTATCGACAAAGCCCGTGAAAAGGCTGTAATTTGATTATAATTGAAGTTATTAATTTTTATAGAGCAGTCCGAGAACTACCCACTTACACTAATTTACCGAGTGATATGCGAGAATTACTTGTTGAACCCGATCAGTGCGCGAACACTTTTGTCAGTTCAAATATACCTAAAACCATATAATTTATGTTATTGATCTGAATTGCTTATTTTACTACCAATATTAAAAGCATCGATTAACCAAAGAGCCGTTAGTTAGAACTTTACAAATGTTTTAATCTGTTTGTAGTACTACTGCTATCACTGCTTTATTTGCTTACAAACATGCATCGGGGGTCAAACATGAATCGGGGGAAAACCGACAAATTTAGGCGATGCAATCATTTTAAAATGATTAAATATTGTTTCTGGAGGTCAATTCGTATTCCATGAAATAATGAAAATTAGAAATTTTCCCCATTAGTAATTTAGTAATTTGAATTATTCATGTGCAATAAAAATATCTTACGGGCAATTCAAACCTGTTCGATTGCCAATCAAAAAAGTTCCCGCGATTTTTTTTTTGAAGGAATAGGTTTGACGTAAGTATTTTAGAAACAAAGCTAAATGCGAAAATATTTATTCCTGTAAAAATTTTATAGAACTAAAGTTTCCCATTAACTTTGTCTCGAAAACATTGACACCTAATCCATTGACACCTAATTCCTTCAGTAGTCCAGAATAAAAATAATTAGACAAAAATGTTATGATAATATTTTTCCTATTTCCAGGGAAAGCCAGAATAGTGCCACTGGTCAGTGAAAAATACAAATAGTACGAAGAAAAAGTCATGATGGCCACGATGCTCTGAGTAGCTGGATATCGCGAATTTGAACTATATCAACGGTGATCATTTTAGTTCACTGCGAGTGCTCAATTAATGAGAAGAAACAAATTTTAGTACACACGGGTGCTATAAATCTTCATATAGTATTGCGTATAGGTGCTCGATGTCGACTGTAAATGATTACTGGTAGTACTAGCGCCACACTAACTTAAACTTAAACAATTTCAGGAGTCGTCATAAAATTTATGCCGACAGAATAATTTAAAGGCTTGTTGTTGTATTCTAATAAATTTTATGTAATAAAAGCAACAAACTTCAAACAAAATATTCCAACTAAACTAAACGTTCGAATATTTTTTCGACAATAGTATACTTGCGGAAAGGAATGACCAAATAGTGACATCTGATGAAAAAATTAGTTTCTCCGTTAAGAGAAAGAAATTACGCGTTTGTCCAGTAATGCTATGTAATTTTTAGCGTTAGCGTTTGTTAACAGCAAAAACAGGTTACATTACTAATAAGAAAGTTGAAAATGAGTTCGAATATGTTCAGTTATTTTAAACGTATACTACTCCCACCTGTTTGTCTTGCAATAATTGAATTTATTAGAAAGCTCTAATATACTAAAAAAACCAATTGGAAAGAACAATCTACATTGCATTCGAATTATCTACATATTCTACAATTGTGGACATTGTTTACGCAAAAGTCAATTATCTACACTATTTTCGACACCCACATGTAGACAATTCTAAAATACGCGTAGACATACAACTAATGAGAATAACAGTTGAGAGGAATATCTCGCGCAATTGAAAGTTATGAGGTCCAATTCAAAACGATACACAACAACAATATTTGAAATTATTCAAATAAAGTAAAATCGACTACATTGCATACATTTTAAATGACAAAGCAAGATATTACAAACAAATCACCAACCAAAATGTCTTACCTCACAAATCAACGGTCGTCCAACGATTACGATTCGAAGATACGATTAAAGCTAAATTTTGTCTCATAAAGGATCAAATTGGCAGACATTGAAAAATTGCTGACACGTAAACACAAAAATTTCTAACACGTTCTCCGTTCAGATTTTTTTTTTTACAAAACATCATTTATTGATAGGCCGGCCATTTAGGGAAACCTGGCCAATGTTAAATAATGGCTTGTTAATGGCATACATGGGAAAGCTAATCGAAAGTAAAAATAATTGTAACACGCTTTCAAATCCTCCGTTACTGGTCTTATAGTAGAAAACTACACCCAAAACCATTTTTCCAAATTGTTCCTCATCGAAAAGCCAACCTTTTTTGATGGTGGTCTCTAGTCTGATAACGGTTTGTTGTTGGCACGGATTGAGTAATGGCTCTCTAATCCGAAAGGGACAATTTTTTATAGCATGGTCCACCATTGGGAATAAACTTTCTTACAAACTGTTTCTGATTGACAGGCCTATTCGACCTACACAATAGAAAATTGCTCATATAATTGAGAATGGCTTATGTAATTGGAACACATTGGACAATTGTTAATAACAAGATTTCAAATCTCCGTTCGAAAAACTTTTCCTTGAAAATGACAGGCCTCAATGTTCTACATGAACAATTTTGCCTATAAATTGGAGCAGTGCTAAATTTCTTAACAACAAAGTTTCAAATCAGACAGCGTGATGCATTTGACACATTAATAAAAACCTGCCACCAGTCCAACACTTTTAACAAAATTCAGTTAAAATTTAATACAAAGTGTAGGTGAGCATAAATTACCAAACAGATGAAGAAATAAGAATAGTACAACTATTATTCAAATTTGATCATTGTGTTTGTGCAACTCGTCCAGCTAATACAAGCCTTAGCTTAGTTAATTCAATTCTGCACTACACAAAACAAAAGTGAAGATAATTTCGTTGGGTAAACAGATAAGACTTAGGCAATGCGCACCAACTGGTAACCCATTTTTGCATGATTCGTCGAAAACTACTTAGTTTTTCTATGGTTGAACTCTGTGATACCCAAGAAAAATTTCGGTGATCTTGAAGACTAGTGGTGGGTAATCCTGAAGATGCATAAGTAGATTTAACTAAACTTTCGTAAAGTACAAGTCATGGACAATGTGTAGTCATTCGCTCAATTTTTGATAATTCAAACCCCTAACAAAAAAGGGGTGATTTTGACGGCCATTGACCGGTAACCGTAGAGATGGGTAAGGAGAACTGGCTTAAGCTAGTGTCCATGGCCATCGTGAAGTACCAGTAATAGGTACACAATTAAAAGTGTAGGCTATTTTAATGGCCATAAGTCGGTAGTCCTAAACATGGGTAAACAGATCTGCCTAGGGGACCGCAAAGTACAAGTCTTAGGTATTGTACCAAACCAATCGGTACATTTAGTCGGCGCGCCAAACAATTGTTTTCCGATAAACTTTAGTTTATGCATCATACAAATCTGCCATACACAAACAAATTTAGATGATTTTGTCGGCCATGGATATCCTAGAGATGAGTAAGCAGATCTAACTTGATCATCGTGGATTACAAGTCTTAGGTAATCTACTAAACCATTCGGTCTATTTTTCGACCATTCAAACATTTGTTTATCGATAACTCGAATCTCCAAATTACCAAAAAGTGTAGGTGGGCAAGAAGATCTGACTAAACCATAGTAAAGTACAGGTTTCTATACACAAGAAAAAATGTAGGTGATTTTGGGGCCCAATGATAGGCAATCGTAGAGATGCATGGAGATATCTGGACTAAGCCACCGTATAGTACAAATTATGGGCCAAATTATGGGCCAATATACGCTGAATTTTTGATAAATCATATCTGCCAGCACAAAAAAGTGTAGCTAGGTGATTTTGATGACCATTGACCGGTAAGCCTAGAGGCGACGATTAAGCAGATCTAAGTAAACCACAGTAAAGTATGCTCCAAAAATAATACCTTCAAACATTAGTTTTTCGGTTATTCACATCTGCAATACACAAAAAGTGTAGTTAATTTTGGCGCAAATTGGCAAGTATTTATAGAGATGGGTAAGCAAATTTGACTAGAACAATGAAAGTTCAAACTTTAGGTAATGCATGGTGTATTTGTGTGACTCGTAAAACACTGGTTTTGATGGCCATTGACAGCAGATCTGAGGCAACGTAGTGAATTGAAATTCTTGTGTGAGCCATCAAACTCTGGATTTTACCTGTTTACCATCCTATCTGTCATTGGCTGGCAAAATCACCTACACTTTCTTTGAGTTCGAGTTTTGACATTTCAATTATTAAAAAAAAAATTTGGCGGGCCACACAAATATACCAATTGGTTCGGCATATTATCTAAGCCCTTTACTATGCGATGGCGTAATCAAATCTGTCTACAGATTTGAATTATCGAAAAGCACAAATAAACCGAGCGGTTCGATTCCTTTCATTACCTAAATTGTGTACCCATTGTAAGGATACCATTCAATAGTCGTCAAAGTCACCTAAATTTTCTGGTGAATGGCATTAGGTTAATCTTGACTAGAGCTTATTGAAATTCCTCTGATTTTTCCATTTTCTTAGAAATCCTGACAAATTTTTAATATGCATTTTGTCCAACAAGTGTAGTTGTCGCATTCGATATAAATCGCTCTCAGTAAAATTTAAAATTTCTTCAAACCAAATATCGAATTCTTCAGGTAAATCCATCGGTATTATTATTTGCAGAATTGGATAATTGGAAAATGAAAACAATTTTGACAAAAAACAAAATCACATGAAAAATATAATCAGGGCTTAAAATATGTTTTATCCTGAAAAGGTCATCCATATAATCGCCCTTACATTACATTTGTCTAAGATTGAATCAAGCACCAGAACGGTACATGTAGTAGCAGGCGAATTAAAGAACAGTATATAATACAACAAGAATAAGACGAAAATTCAATTCTAGAGTGTACATCGGTTTTCACATTGTCTCATAACGTATATACGACACTCGTATATTACATTTACGGACGTTTATACATAAAAAGCAGCATATACGAGTAGCACATAAAAAAATATCACATTTCGATATAAAAATAATTAAATTTTATCCTTTTTTATTTTAAATTAAATTTTTTATTTTATCTTTTTATTTTTGGAAAATTGAAATTTAATGATTTTGTCGGTATGTCTAGAAAATTTCATTTTATTGCTTCTACCGATATGTGCTGTACACTGGACATGATGATTTTTCATTATGCTCGTCGACGAAGTATACTCACTCCTCTATTGGATTTCTATGAATTTTAAAATTATGTGTAGGGAAGTAGCATTGATAAAATGCTCTATATGATACGGGGAGGTTAGTGAGGTACCGTGCATAATAACATAACGAAAACAGAAAAAAGGGACAAACACATACTCTACTCACCAGGTACCATTGCTCCTTGAATAGCGGGTCCGGAAATATATTATGAACTATCGCGTCACGATAATTGATACGCGACTGTGGTGCGACACCATGAAATACGTCACTACTTAAACCTGGATACCGAATATCCTGGCTAAAATCACGTTTTTTGCGAACATGCTCGTGTTGCTGTTGCACCCATCGGACCTGTAAATACAATTAACAATTATACACCGAATTTTATTTATGTGTACTGTGTATACTTCACCTCTGGTTCAGATTTTAGTGCTGAATGATGTACATCACTGGTTTCAATTGAGCGTTTCGACACGTGCTTATGATGGAATAAATAGTATCCTTTTAAACTACCGATCTGTAAAGAGATAAAAATAAAATAATTTAATAAAGTAAAAACACATAATCATCAAATCCTTATCTCCCAGTGGGCTTCAATTTTAGGAATTTGAGATAAATATAAATCTGCGATACATTCCACGAATTTTTAAATTAGAAAATCTTTTGCGTAAACTGAGAAATTTACGTCGTAATGAAAAAAACCTAAAATTCACAAGAAACCGAATAATGGCCATGACAATAAATTATGATGCGACATTAAAATGTCAATACTTAATTAATTTTTGGTGAATTAATGAGATGTCACTTAATCCCATATCGAAAGGTAATGTACCGCTTATGCTTATGTTTACGTTTTCTAGTCCTGAATTTCGAAGATACCTGCAGACGTCGAATTCTCCGAAATCTATTACAAACTGAAGGAGAAAATGTGTGGTTTATTCCAAAGGACTTAAACAATGAGTTCTCGTTGTGCTTTTGCTTCATTGCAGGAGATAAATACAAATGGTAAGGTTTTTGCATTTGTTTGTTATTACCGTTACGATGTTTTAATGAGATATTGCCCCCAAACTCTCTTTTCAAAGATGTCCATGATTCAGTCAGTTAGGGGTTATGCGAACAAAGAGACAATTGGTTTTGAAGAAGCAAGAGTACTAGAACAGAATAAACCAAATCCCACTCAACAATCGTTTGAGGAAGCACTTTCAAACCTTGAAGCTTGTTGGACGAGTTTGTTGGAAATAATGAGGTCAAATCCGAAATATCTCCAATTTGGATGTGTCTGACGAAAGTGATAATAATTAATACTCATCGGTTAATACTCGCAGATTTTCGTACATGTGATTATAGTAAACGGTATCTTCCTGTCCAGAAATGGTAAACAAAAATTCACTGGTGAGGATATATCTTAGCTTGATCATTGAGAGTAGAAGAAGCGGAATTATTAGCTTATCATTCATTTGATGGGCCAGCAAATAGTAAAAAAGTATCTAGCCAACACTGGTGGAAGATATAAAAAATTTCATACCGGGCGATCAAGAGCACTGGTTGTTACAAGAAATTGACAGACAATATTAGTTTAGCGGAGGTTTACTGCGAAATCCAAAACGCTAGAACCTTCATTATCTTATCAAAGTAGTTCGAAGAAGCCAACCGAAGAAACGTTTGCTTCAGATACGGAGACTGGACAGGAAATAACATCTTTTGAAAAGAACAATCAAATATCAGAGGTCGTAAAAGTTTCAAATGGACCGAATGCTGGAATTGTAAGGCAAAGCGGCATGTGCTTCAGGCTTGTAAGGTTGAACGAAATAATAGAATATTTTGTTTTCGATGTGGGAAGGATGGCTTCATAACTCGTAAATGTCCAAGATGTGGCCCTAACTCCAATTCGGGAAACCGGATCTATTTTCAATAGCCTCAAGATGTTAAAAATTGTACGCAATTCAATCATTAAGACTTCATGCTGTTATTTAGCTAATTCTTTAAACTCGATTATTCGTTTCAAAGACGAAGGTAGACCTATGTCATTTAAAAAAAATTTGGATGTTGAAATATTAGGATTACTTGATGCTGCGGCTTGTTGTACCGTTTTGGGTGAAGGAGGCACAACTTTTGACTACGGATGGCTGACCCTTCACAAAATAGTTCGATATTCCTATATTCCGTTTACATTTAATGAAAAAACAAAAGTGGTACCAACTTTAATAATTCCTTCGATAAAGATTCCTGACAATCTCTCGTTTCAGAACAGCAGAACAGAAGCCAAATTTGGAAAATTAGTAAAGTGCATTTTTAGTATCAAATGAAACTAGAATCGGTTGTGTCTTGAGAACGCCAAAACATGTATCTATGGGTTAGACACCCAACTTCCTAAATTTTGGTCGAGAGATTTTAAATTTCGGTTACGAATTAGTTAGAAAGCAAACAAGCGAATTAAAGTTGTGAGAAGACATAAAAGCTTCGTCTAAGGCAAAACATCTAATTGAATAAAGGGTGTTTTTAGAGATTCACATCTTTAAGTTGGCAACACTGTTTTGTTTGACAACCGATTTGATAGCTGACATTTGCTTTATCATTAGTTTGATTTGCCATTTCATAATGAATAGGCTCACGCCAGAGCAACACTTGCAAATTGTTGAAATTTTTAATCAAAATAATGGTTCTGTTCGCCAAACTCTTCGTGCACTACGTCCATTTTACGGTCGTCATAATCGCTCATCAGAGTCCCGTGCAAGTAATCTTAAATTTTTATATTTTTAAATTTTCTCATACGAGTATTATGATTACAAGTGGATTGGTTCGACTCCTTAGCTGGCATGCAAACGTGTGTTAGATGCCATGGCACTCAACAACAAAAGAACATAACTTTTCAAGATGACATCATTGGGTTTGTGTGCGAAAGGAATACTTTGGAAATTTTTTCTTTATATTTTTGTGTAATAATTTGTTTTAAGTAATTGTTTAAGTAATTTATTTTGATATTTTCTATTTATAGGATACTTGTACCTAGGAATCTACGAATGAATTTGGATTTTCTTATGCTAAATTTAAAATTACCGCCATTTCAATTTTGGAAAACACTTTAATTAACTCAAGTAAAAAAAAATAATTCGTCGCGGTAGTTTTCACAATTCAGACTTCTGATGTGCGGCGGAAATATGAGAACTATATATTCCAACTCTCCGACCACTTCTCGGAGTTCCATATATGGGACGATATCGTACAGATTGGATAGAAGAGCAGTAATCGAAGTTTCTTCAGTTTTCAATTTGTAATAGCAAAGGGTGGAACAATTTATAAAATATAATTCACTTATGTAGACAGTTCAATTTAGTAGATTTTAATTTCATTTTTAATTACCACACTGAGAGGACAGCTACCAAATTTGACATGGTAGCAATGTTTAAACACAAAATAGAAGACCTAGCTGAAGGGTATAGCGGAGCATTGTCAACCATTGACTTTTTATGTTGCGACTTTTTTTTTGCAAAAAATATCCTTGAGGCATTTTGAAATGTTAATACTTTTTAAGTTAATATTTAATAAAATAGAAAAGCCAGGAATGTTGTACATGAGTGCGAGTGAGTAACGCTATGGGTAGCCAATCTTTTTTTGTATTTAATCAGCCCAATTATGCTCGTTGATTGGTTAAATATTACGATAATTTAATTAAACTAGAACATACTTATTCCACAATTAAAATAATCCATGGAAAGAGTTTTTTTTGGAATCTAAAGAACGGATAAGTCATTTTCTAGACAGCCAATTGATCTGACTCTGGAACAATCAACGCAGATGCTGGAAGAAGATTAACCGGTGTGTTACATTTTACTAACTCCATTTCTATTCGGCAACGCTGGTGGAAGGACCACGAAATTCGATCAACTGTTATATCATATACCTATGAGGCTACTGGCCTACGGAAACGGCAAAATGTTACAGCTGATTTGGAAAAATATAATTTAAATAGAGACACTCAATCATTTGTTAATACATTTTCCAAATTTATGAATCCATGCGATACTAGCATCGACCAATAACGACTTTTCAATATTTCGAGTGGAAATTCAACTTCAAATGCAGTACAAGATTTTTTGTTAAATATTGAAGAAGTAGGTGAAACATTACGTGAAAAGTTTATCTCGGAATGTAACGAATCTGCTGGCAGGCTCGAAAAATCTATTTCAAAAGTAAGAATTTTGAATTTTTCAGTTGATACAGTAGGTGCAACAAGAGTGTGCACGGCTTAACTGCATTTAAAACTATAGGAACGAATATGGGCGGGGCTTAAACTGGTTTTCTATTGATTTTGCTTTGACGCTCTAAAATAAAAATTAGTTTAATTGCTACTGTTCAGCGGATAACATATATGAAAGAAATGAGTGCGATTCATGTTTTTAAGTGTACATCCGAAAGACCCAAAAATGTCGGTTGCACGTGCAGCAAAATATATAAAAAAAATCGAAAACATAAAAATGTTGACGATTTGCCAAATAGAGGCAAAATTCGAACCACAACAAAAAAGGAGGATGACGCCATCATGCAGTTATTTGATGAAAATACTTCGCCTAGGCTGAGAAAGAAAAAGGATATTATTATACCAAAAACGACCATTCGAAAAAGAATTAAGGAACATGGCTACGCATTTCGAAATTCTTTACAGTGGGCGAACCAACATAAAAATAAAGATCAACGAAAAAAATAAGGATGAATCTTGTGTTTATGGATGAGTCATCCTTTTGGAGTTTAAATGTTAAAAAGTGTGTTTGGTCAACCAAGCAGAAAAAAGTATTGTCCGAACTGTGAAGCACTCACCTTAGCTCCATGTATGCGGAAGCTTCACCAAGCTAGGTTTTGGTAAACTAATCATTTCCACACGTAACCTAAACGCACTTTTCATGAATAAAATTTATTTACGAAGTTTGTTACCATCTGTCCGTAAATGGTTTGGAGCGGGGAACTCTAATTGGATCTGGCAAGAAGACAACGATCCAAAACCCGTAACATACTCTGTTCGGAATTTAAACTCAAAAAGGGCATCACAATATTGAATTGGCTATCTCAGTCATTTCGGTGCTGATGTCATTCCGATCGACATTTATGTGCACTCATGAAAATTAAGCTGAAAATGTACCACATAAAAAATTTGAGCCGTCTAGCATAGAAGATATGGCAAAATTTGTCACCACAGTATGCAGAGAATTTGGTTGATATTATGGACAGAAGGTGCCAGAATATTTTTAACAGAAATGGTGACTTTATTATGGATTAGTTGGTAGCATCAAAGAAAATACAATAAACTTGCATAATAAAAACAAAAGAAATCGTAATTTATTTTTACTTAGCTTTTTGCCCACGCCCAAGAATACCACGACGAAAAAACGACGCGTCTTTGAACTGAAACCATCCATCCAACCAATTGGAAACTTCTTCGAAACTGGCCAAGCGACACGCCATCGACCGCAACAAGTGATAATCCGAGGGGGCCAGGTCTGGCGAATAAGGCTTGTGCGGTAGCAGATCCCATATCAGCATTTTCATGGTGCCCTGGACGATGGGTGTGCGATGACATGAAACGTTGTCATGCTGCAATATCACTCGTTCGTGTCTCGTGTCCCATTGTGGTCGTTTTTCGAGCAATGTTTGGTTCAGATTGATGAGTTTTTGTCGGTAGCGTTGCCCGTTGATAGTTTCGCCCTCTTTCAGCAGCTCATAGTACACGATCCCTTTCTGGTCCCACTAAACACAGAGTATTGTCTTTTATCTGAAGCGATTTGGCCGTGCCGTCGATGTTGATGACATCCACTTCTCATCTCCCGTAACAATTCGATGCAGGAAGCTCTTTTTTTCATGCCGTAAAAGCAAAATTTTGCAAGTGGCTTGGTTTTTGCATCCGTCTCTCAGTCAACTCATGCAACACCCATTTCCCTTCTTTTCAATTTCTCTCATAGCATGTAAATGAAAAAAATACCTTGGCGACTCGTTTTAATGCCACCGCAAGTCTGATCTTGAGTTTGCATATCATCTTCATCATCTTCATCCAATAACGCTTGCAGCTCGGTGTCCGAAGCGCTTCTTGTATTCAATGTCGAAATCGCCACTTCTGAAGCGTTTAACCCAACCTTCACAGGTAGTTTTCGATGGTGTATGTTCGCCGTAGGCCTCCTCAAGCAAATGACGTGCTTCAAATGCATTTTTTTTAAGTTGAGGCAGAAAAGCAAAGCTTTCCTCAAATGCTGTTTGTTTGGTACAAAACTCGCCATTTTCGTTATTAGAAAAAACAATTTTGCGTTGCTATGTGCTGGTATTACAACTGCTTATCGTAAACAACTGTCCACGCTATGAACAAAACACAACTTCTGACATTAATGACAACTAAAGAGTGATCCAATAAGAGCTTCCGGAAGTTTTTTTGATATACAATGCATTAAAATCAATTTAATAATCAAAAATTGTATTTGTTTACGTCACACGTTCGGTTTATAAAATTTAATGTTTGAAATTAATTTCTTGTAAATGTTGCCCGCAACTGACTCTTAGATGATCCATTCTATGGGTCCAATTTTCGAGCACTGTTTCGGGCATTTCGGCCGATATTTCATTAATTACGTGTGTTATGTTCGCTTCCAATGCAGGTATCGATTGTGGTTTATCGATATAAATAAGTGATTTCAGATACCCCCATAAAAAGTAATCTAACGGCGTTAGATCCTGTTCAAACCACAAGTCGACTACACCAATATCTTGAATTTTTGGCAATAAAAATTCATTGGTCATTGCTCTGTAGTTTGCGCCATTGACGTTTAAACGCTTTCCTTCCGCATTTTGAAAGAAGAACCGCACCAAACAGTGCATTTTTCAGGAAGGTGGAAGCTCTTGAATCTCTTCTGGCTGTTCATCAGCCCAAATACGACAATTTTGTTTGTTGACGTATCCATTCAGCCAAAAATGAGCTTCGTCGCTGAACACAATTTTTCGATAAAAAACGACATGATTTGGAGCTGTACCAACGCCCATAAACCAAATCGATGACGCAAAAGAAGGACTTCAGTTCTTAAACAAGCTGTATTTTGTATGCCTTCAAACCAAGATCTCTCTTCAAAATATGTCACAATGTGCCATACGAGAGACCCAGAGCTTGAGAACGGCGACGATATGATTGATTACGGTCTTCACGTACACTTTCAGCTTCAGCACCAATATTCACAACAGATCGACTTGTACACACTTTAGTCGGTTGGTGAATATCCAATAATGAAAAAGTGGTTCGAAATTTATTGATTATTTCGCGAATGCCGTTCAGTTGGACGATTGTGAACACCATAAAATGGTCGAAGAGCACGAAAACAATTTTTCACTGAACACTGATTTTGAAATAAGTTTCCACAATTTGTAAACGTTGTTCTCGCGTAAGTTTATTCATGGTGAAATGTCAACCAATATTGAATACACATGTCATATGAACATGACAGTTGTGACGCATGAATCCCAATTGGAAAAAGTACCTCCTATTGGATCACTCTTTAGATATGTCGATTGCGCACCTGATATAATTTTATTTTTGTCTTTATTTATTTTTTGATTCTTTTATATTTTATTATAATAAATCGAAATACATTTTAATTTAAGTAAATAGACGATAAATAAAAAATACTTAATTTGTTGAGTTACATCCCGTATCAATATATAATGCCTAGTGTTAAATATATGAAAAACGTGCGTACATGATATCGGCAGTTGATGCTCAACTACCGAACTCAAAACCAATCAAATTTCGTGGAATGCTTTATGCCTCGGCTACTAGTTCCATACTCGAGTTGAAATATTTTTAACTTTGTTGTTGTTTCAACACGTATTTTTTCCTAACTAACTCCCGATTTTTTGTAACAGCTGCACGCCCTCTATCACACTTCAACCTACCTATAGCGCTAGCCACACTATGTTTTGTGATAAGTCTTAGCTTGTCTCAAATATATTTTTTCGAAATTTACGAAATTCAATTTTGAAACCACCTGTCAAAATGTTAGACCCGACTAAATCATCTGGTTTTTGTAAATTTTCATTTTAACGTAATATCCGTTTTAAAACTTAGTATGATCAATAAAATTAAGCATAGTTAACTATCACCAGAAACCAGTCGTTATACCGTGATTTACACTTTATGAAAAACTTGTCATTTCCTAATAGCGCCATCGATATAAAATGCGGTTGAACTAAATTCAATTAATTAAGGTATACACGTTTATTGCACAAACACTAGTTTAATTAAAATCTAACTATTAATTATTTTTGAACGACCTTACAAATTACACATAAATTTTTAAAATAAAACCTGTCGGATGACATTTCCCGTCCATAAAATACAAGTAGTGCAATCCATAAATTAAAGTGTTTTTCTCGAATCGAACGTGAATCTAAATTACTTTTCTTTTAAGGAATTTTCACACAGTTATTTGTACATGGTCTACATTTAATTACAACTGTCTGTTGCGAGTCTATCTCACGTACATTAATATTCTCTATACTTAATTTATGATTAATCGCTTATTTTATGAATTGGCCGTATATCTTAAAGATTTCCAGATGGAAATTGCCATTTAACGACAAACGACGGGATGGGAAAAATATCTATGCATAAATATATAGCAATGAATTTTAAATTTTACTACTAGTATTGTTTTGCAGTTTCCGGCCATTTTTACATATTTTATTTATGAATAAATTAACAATAATTATATTCAAATTATATTTCACTTACTACGATGGTTGTTTATAATACATACAGTGTAATATTATTTAATCACCCCGTTCACCCCAACTAAAATTTTATGCGGATTTGCCTAATAAAATTCATCCCAAAAATTCGATACACATAATTTTACAGTCGATCGCACGCTTACGCTCCCATCCCCTCCCAAGCGTATATATTGCTAATTAATATATATCGGGCTGCTAAATGGAGTTTTTTTTTTCAATTTTCCCAATAAAATGTAAATTATAAATTTATAGAAAATTTAATTTATGACCTAAAAAGAATAATAATAAAAACCGGAGAGAGCGTATAAATAAAATATACAAAAAATAATAATAATAATAATATGAAAAGGGGCGGGTTGCAGCATTTGGGTGGAAAATTTTGTTGTTGACAAAACAAAAATAAATTCCAATAACTGAAGTTTATGTAATGTCCCCCGACCCCCTGCGTATTATATATTATAATATATATATATATATGTATATAAGAAGGAAAACTTGGATATTAGATGGGAGTAATAGGTTTTCTCGTCTTCGTTGTTTTTTATTTTTATAGTCAGAGGTTTGATTTATTTGTGATATTTATGGTGCGGCATTAAATTAAATTAAAGTTTTATGATTGTTTCTAATTTTTTTTTATTATGACAACGATTTTAGGTCCTATATTTAGTTTCGCTCTATATACACTAAATGACACTTTAAATTGATTGATTGATTGATTGATTTTGAATGTACGACCAAGTTCTTAGGCTTGAGTTCCCGGATGACGCCGGGTCCACCGTACACCCTTTTTTACACATAACAAAACCGAAGGATTGGATAGGTTAGTTAAGTGGGACAGAATCGGCCCGGTTACAGACACCTAGGTATAGCCGATAGTTAGTAACACAAAGACAACACAATTCTAATCTACTAGATGAAGGATAAAGGCTTAATAGGTTAATGGATAACGATGGTATTGGTCTTCAACAATTGCTTCTTTAAAACGGCAACCTAAGAAAAAATATTATTATTTCACATGCATCTGGAATTTTCCTGAAATTTTATTCTATTAATACTTTTCGGCTTCCTAACCAAAATTGCTTGACTCGACCCGTTACAGACACCTATGTAAAGTCGTTAGTAATAAAATGACAACACAATTCTAAACTACACAATCAGCAATTACAATGAAGCATTAATTCACAAGCATCTGTAAATTTCCTGAAATTTAATTCTAAATTCATATTTTCCGGCTACCTAAATAATTGAAACATTTATTAATTTAATCATTCTGCAACTCCGCAACTTACAGTCGAATTTCCTGAAACCAAAGTTATTTGAACTATATTCAAAATAATTCTAAAATTCATTAGTATATTTAGGACAATATATATAAAATTATACTTGAATAAAATAAATGTAAAGTAACGATTAGTATTAACTAAATTAATTTGGTTCTCATAAAACAAATAAAATAAATCGAATCCAGGAAAGGCACGCACGGCCTTCCTAACTTCTAAGTCTGTTGATTTGATGGATTTATTTATAAAAAAATATTTATGAAAGTCACTTGTCCTTGTCATCCCTAATCTAATACAAATATGTTTATTTATAAAAATAGAAAATGACCAAACGAAAACTGGTTCCAAAAACAGCTAATCTGGAAACTGTAAGGTAATGTATTAATAATGAATGTTTTTCACAGCTTTAGAATCCCCAATACCTAAACAAATTCAACCAAAATTAAATAAAACTATTAAAGTAATCAGGAATCTGCAAGATAACAGAATTAATAATAAGTAGCTAGCACATCTGTAGGATCCATGATAATCAAATAACCCAATTATATGGTTCAATGCTTTAATTATAAAATAAATAAATCAGAAAAAAATTACATACATACATATATATATACATACACACACACATACACACACATATACATACACACACACATATATATATATATCTACAACAGCATTAAATAAATTATAAATTATATAATCGACATACGTCGATAATTATTTATCCAACCTAGAACAAGTTAACCAAAACCTTTACCAATTTACAGCCTTCCAAATAATCTAGAAAAAAATTTAATTAAAGAGTGCATTATCCCGAAAAACTATCTACATATAGCAAATTTGACTGCATTTCAAATGTACTCCGTAGCTTCCATGTAATTCCAAATATTCAAATATTCGCAGAAATAGCTAAGTTATAAAGTTAAGCCAACAATTCCAATTCGATCACAGCCGCCTACCTCTACATGTCCTAAACTAGAGTTCCAAAATTCGTTAAATTATTATTTTCACGTTCAAAACAAGAATAATAAGAAATTTAAAAAATTTAATTTAATTTTACACTAAAACCTAAAATTCAAATTAATAAATTATTAATTTATACTTCTACAAGGATCTGTATATATGAATGCGATAATACGTTTTCCGCGGAACCAATCTACCGTGTAAATCGGAGGATGGGTGTATATGAATGAATGAATTCATCTGTATATGAATGAATGAATCTTAGATATGTCAGGAGGAGAAAACGAAAAGTACAGAATAACCACGATCATGCTTGTTTAGTTTCTATCCAATTTCGTCATATATTTATCCCCTCAAAATTTTGTTTTATGTATTTTATTTGTCTATTTCCTGTTTATTCTTTTTTAGTTGAAACTTGGAAGGGATAAATTATAAAACACTAAGCATGATCATAATAATCTATTCTCAGTTCTCACTCACGCAACAAGCGCAAAAACAAAAAATAGAAATGTATGTATATATTTAATATACTAAACCAAAACATATAAATGAAATGGTATTTTATTTTACGCTCCTCTCTTAACACGTTTACGCAAATAGAAACAGTTAAATACATATTTTATATAATTAAAATTTATTTCAGAAAAATATGAATTAAAATAATGAAAAACACTTATCTTAGGCATCCATTGGTATCAAAAAAGTCATACATATTGAAGATTTACATACACTGCGTACGTTGCGTTCAAGCAACGGTATCAAAATACATATAAACGAAAATTGTTATGTACATATTCTATACCATCACAAGCGCACCGTACACAGATTAAAATAAATATACAATACGTACAACTATTCACTTCACTTATTAAATTCACGCAAATTATTATTGAAATTATTATTTATTAAAACTATCAACTATATCAATATTATACTTTTTATTAGTTAATTAAAATACATTTAAAATAAATTATTTATTTATCTAAAGGAGAGACAAAAACACGTCCTTCCTCTACGACGATCAATCGCCGACCATACACTAAATGACACTTTAAATGGTATAATAATAGTGATTTAGTAGTGTGATAAGGTTTTTTCGATTGTGTATGATTGAATTTGGCTCAAAACTTTGTGATAATACATTTGAGAAGCGGCGACCAACGTTTTTTCTTGCTTCTGGTTTTAATTTATCACTGTCATGTGTTAATGTCAATTTTTTGTCGTTTTTCGGCGAAAATTAATAGTATTACGATGCTGTCCTAATTGGATTGGTTTGTTTGTGAAATGATTTTTTTTCTGCTTGGCGAATTACGAATACCAGAAGGATATATATGATAATGGAAAAACAATGGATTTGCTGTCTACAGCCCATTTATTGGTGTGCTGAATAATTTAAATACCCCGTTTATTGTAAAGCAGATTCAAATATTAAGGCTTTAATAATTATAATTTAAGCTTTCATATACTTGTAGCAGCAAGGGATAAGCTAGATAAAGCAATTTTATTGATAAAATAAAGTTTCTCAATTAGACATCCAATACGTTACATGACTGTGATTGACTATTCGGAAAAAAATTCTTACTTAAACTTTTTCCATTAATTGGGAAATCCTTGCGATTTGGTGGAAATCTGTGTACCGGAAATTGTAGCTTCAGTGGGAGCTTTTTCAATTTTTGCAATGACAAAAAAACGAGAAAAAATTGAAAGATTAAATTTTCAACCAACAAGGGTTGGGCCTTGTTGCTTTTCTCAAATTTAAACAGGGATAAGTTTTTTGATTATACAAGACAGTTTTACCAAAAGAACGGGAAGTTTAATTTTTCGCTTTAGAAATCAAGAGTGGTCTATTTGAATTCGATGTATACATTCGTGATAAAAGATAGTCGGATGTTGGCCTCAACAAATTCATTCCCTCCATGTTGTTAAGATGAACAAACAAACAAAAGCTTGTCGTGGTTTTTATTTGGTAATTAGAGAAAGACTACTTTAGAACAAACACAAAACATTTTACCAATTAATCTAGAAAAGACAGTAAGGTTATCTCTCGTTAAAGAAAAACATTTAAAAGGACAAACAAAAAAGGCCCGGAAAATTATCAAAATTAAAGTTGGTCTATATATTTTGTACATAACACAAATAGTCGAAAGTTTAACTGAAACTATGTTTTTGTTAGCTATTTCACTATGGAGCAATTTGAACGAATTTCTGCTACTGAGCGAAAGCACGAAAATCTTCTAACATATTAGATAGAGTTATATACTGAATTAATAAAAGTTGTTACAAATTGTTCCATAGAGAAGATGACCACTAGAATGCCAACCTAAATCGAACTAAAATTCCATACAACATTCCAAAAATGTAAAACGAATGTGTTTTTCACAGGAGCTTTGCCCTAAGTAATTTTTGCCTATTAGCCAGAGTCGAGATCATATAATTTTTACATCTGGTAGTGTATGAAGAAAGACGCATGACTTGTCCGAAGCAGATAGTTTCATTATGATAACACTTGTTTAGATTGATAGAAAGGGCACCATATTGGGACTGCATCATGTTCCAGCTGAGATCTGATATAACTGCAGTGTAAGATGGAAAAGGTGCTGATCAGTTAAGTGTTTGGTTCATCTCATGTTAAAAACAAACATAGAATTCGTCTGGGCAATCATTAGGTCAATGTGTTTGTTAAAGGACATATCTCCAAGAAATGTCATGCTCAAACCTTTTGAGTCATTTACTCTTTTGATTTTTATGACATAGATGATATAGTCACTAATTGCTGGTGTTTTTTTCCGGTAGAAGGACATTAATTTATATATTTCGATACTGAGATGTATTTGGTTGACTTCACACCACTCACTGCTTCTATCTATGTTCTCTTGTAGTAATTTGGTATATTACGAGTTTGCACTACTTCTGAAGATTTTTAAATCATCTGCAAAAAGAAGTACTACTTGCGAACCTACATGCGAACCATATGTGGAACACCAGAGGACGCTTTTATTGTATTTGATCTTTGTTCTCCAATTCCAATATATTGTAATCTATCAGATATGAAAAAACCAATTGACAAAATCCGCATAAAAGTCAAAGGAGTTCAGATTGGCAAACGCTTTGCTATGACTGATGGAATCAAATGCTTTACTAAAGTTCGTATAAACTGTGTTCACTTGTTGATGTTGTTGACTGGTCTTAAGAACACTACTTGTCTAACACTACATGAAAAGCAGATTATGTAGCAGGATAATTTAATTAGCAGATTTTTTATAATAAACGCTGCCATACGATGTTGATTGGCATATAAATTGTAGCAGTGTTATTGCAATTTAAGATCAACCGGTGTTTGCAGTCGTGGGCGTCTTCAGGTTTGTAAACTGATTGAAAGAAATGAGAAAACATATTGGCTATTTCTTTAGGATTTGATGATTTAGAGTCACCTAGGTGCATTGTTCTCAGGTAACCTTTGAATTCGCGGTTGGAACTAAAATACATCCAACTTAACCATGTCTTAAATATTTTTGATGTGTTTAAAAAATTGATTGTTAAATAACTACCGAATTCGAAATTGATCTCCTTAAATATTGCTTCATCGAGCGCTTCTTTTTCATTTTTCGAAAAGCCTTGCATTTAATTTTTTTTAAATTGACTAGGCAATCAACATACGCAAAAGATGATATCGTAACATTTATCAATATTTGCGTCGATATTGTTAGATGTTTTTGTACGTGGATGTCAAATAGAGTTTCCAACGCGTTTGAAGTTAGACCTAACTTAATCCTAACCAAAAAAAACAAACGAAAATTTGTAGGGATTGGTTAAAAAATAAAACAAGAATGTCATTTAGGCGAAATATTGAATTTGTGGACTAATTTCAATTTCAATTTATAATAAATAATAGGTTCAAAATTTATTAGGATGGGATATAAGAATGTAATATTTTCTTAAGAAATTGAATATTCCGAGACCTAATATGTTTATCAAGAATGTTTTATGTTTTTATTAATGGAATTAATTCACAAATTCAATATGTCGCCTAAATGACATTCTTGTTTTACTTTTTAACCAATCCATTCAAATTTTCGTTTGTTTTGTTGGTTAGGATTAAGTTAGCTCTAACTTCACACAGGTATACAAACGTGTGAAGTTTGTGCTAAACTAGTTCTAAAGTTAGTTCTCTACTGAGTAAGTTTAACTTCTCATGCATAATTTCCACTGGTTTTTGGTGTACATCATTTCAGACAATTGGTGCTAAAGATTGAGATATATTAAAGGTATTTAGGGCATTGGTGAAGATTAAATGAACAATTTGTCCACCCCCACTTGCACTGTTGTTTATTTGATTCAGGTTACACCTGAGTTTAGAATTTAGATAGCGTCAATGAACAAACACCAGAGAAGTCTGGTAAAATTACAACAGAGGGCGCCACAATCGCAAATCCCAGATGTCATGTGTCAATACCGGCCAAATTAAAACTTTCAGACAGATCTGTCATTTAGTTCAAACATGGGAAAAAGTGAATTTCGTGTGTTACTTAAACATTATTTTTTGCGTGGAAAAACCATTCCGCAAACGAAAACAAAGCTCGATAAATATTATGGGGACTCTTTACCATCGATTAAAATGATTGATTCACAAGTGGTTTACTGATTTTCGTTGTGGTCGTACAAGCACAACTGATGCCGAACGTTCAGGACGCCCAAATGAAGTCACCACACCAAAAATGGTTGCCAAATCCATGATACGGTATTGCAAGACCGCAGAGTGAAAGTGCGCAAGATGCTGAGATAGTAGGCATTTTAGACAAACGTGTGCGCAATATATTACACGAACATTTAAAAATGAAAAAACCATCCGCGCGTTGGGTGCCGCATTTGCTTACAATCGACCAAAAACGAACATGTGTGAGAACTTCAAATGCAGATTTGGCGATGTTCAAGCGAAATAAAAAGGAGTTTTTGCGACGTTTCATAACTGTGGATGAAGCATGAATCCATCACTATACACCGGAGACCAAAGAACAGTCTAAATAGTGGATTTCTACTGGCGAATCTGTGCCGAAGAAAGCTAAGGCGATTTTATCGGCCAACAAGGTCATGGCCACAGTTTTATGCACACGAGTGTAGTTGCCATGGCCAAAACCGATGAATTACGCGTCGAATTGCTATAGACTTATTCAATATAGTTCGCCTCCAGAATGACGGGGAATATGTATACAAATTTTTCATCAAGTGATGGATGAATGGCTAAAATAATTCCTCTTCCGAGGCTGAGCGATCGCATCTATATACTACATATGTAATCGCTTGGGAAGAACTCAGAGCTATGTATTCCTGAATTCAAAGATGATTTGTTTTTAAGACAAAGTTGTGAAAAATTAATGCTTTACATGACATTTTGTTCATGTTTTGGAAGTAAATTGAGCAGAGCTTCCTGTTATTTTGTGAGGTGACCCACAGGAACTGTGTGAAAATTGAAGTTTTGTAAAATTCAAACTCTTTGAGCAGAATACCTTTAGACCATGCACTGGATAAAATAGCAGAATGGAAAATATCGTCTGGAACATTTATCCTGAATGACGACAATCTCTGTTGACAACATTAATTGGTTTTGGTGTTAGTCTTTTAATAGTAAAATTGGCTATCTTGATTTTATGTACAAGAAAGCTTTGAAATTGGGCGTTTCGTAACTTCATTGTATAACCACTCTACTGACAAATATAAACCGTCTAGATTTACAGGTATGGTGACGTGTTGAATATAACAGTTTTGTTTGCACTTTCATCAACAATATCAACTTCTGGTAAGAAAACCTTTCTGGAAACATAGAAAGGAAGAGGTGGAGTTTTAGACTTTACAAGATTAAATATTATATTTACTTAAAATAAATAATTTCATTTCCAACGGATCAGGATCAAATATTCAAACTAATTGTACATAATATTTTGTAAGTGTAGCAGTTATAGGTAATCGTTTGCAGATAGTTTTGATTTTCTAATGTTAATCGATACGCCACCCGCAGAAACCGAAAAAAGTTGTTTTTACATTATTCATAAAGCTACCATTTTATAAAAATCCCTTGGGCACCCTAGTTGAAATTGACTTACTGCTTTTACTTTTTTGACGTAGTTAAAGTTGCTGCTTAATTAAAAACTTTGTTATGGAATGTAGCTCGAACTTAACTTGTTTTAATTAAATTGGGTGGGCAATATTGTTTGGTTTTGTATTTGACATTTGTGTTTACTTGATTTGTCAAAATCGGCTATGCTCGTAAAACATTGAGTTTTGCTCCATAACAAACTTTAACATTTAAAATACGAGTAATATACATTTTCGGCTTTCCGCAATTTTTTTTAAGTTTAGGCATTGATCTGAATTATTTGAATTAGTAACTCTTTGTGGAGTAACTTGAAATGACTATTACACCTCTTCATTTCAGCGAAAAATTGAGCAATTGAGGTAGTTTGTTCGTGAAGTCATTAAATTAATTTATTTGAAGTGCCTTTTAGAACTACGTTACTTTTATACTATCATTGCCTCACTTAACTTAGGTTCAGTCGTGCAGAAAGTGTTTTAGTTTCATGGTTGAATAGAATGACATTGACAAATTGTTATTTAAATATATAAACATTTTGTGGTGAACAAAAACATAAACTGTCGTTTCTATCACCCCATACACAGTTAGATAACTTCTTTATATAAAAAAGTTTCGTACAAAATTTTGGCGAGTCAGAAAACAAAATTGGATTACATTATACCAGTACCAACAAAAATGCACTTTAAAAACCATCAAATTCATATGCAAATTTAATAAAAGAACTAACAAAAACTAAACTTTAACCAACATCACAAATATTTTCTTGCATATTTTTTTAATCAAACTTTTTATTCATAAAAATTATCCAAAAAAAAGAAAGCTTTCAAAAATTATATTCTCATTCACAAAACATAAAAATTAATGTCAAAACTTAAAAACTAGCAAATTTCCTTGGAACAAAATACAAAAAGAAATTATTTTCTTTATATAACAATATAAAGTTCATAATTTAACAAACAAAAAACCTTAAGAAAGCTTTTTTTTACTATATACGTTTATTCATGTTTCATATTTCCTTATACAACAGAAAAGCTTTACACTCAAACGACCAGAAACAATAATTTTTATTTAAAAAAGAAAATTAAACGAGAAAAAGTTCATCATTTCACAATCAACCAAAAAAAAAGTTCAAGGCAAACAAAAAAGCTTTGGAAAACATGAAAATCAATATTTCAAATTTCCATTTATTATCTTCAAAAACAATGAAAATAATAATTTTTTTAAATAAATTGTTGAGTAGGCATCGAGCCGACCCGTATCAACCTTACCCCCATCCTGGCCATTCGTATACATCTCGACTATGTACGACGACGATGACGATGTTCTCGAATTAAAGCAACATCACAGAAAAAAACTAAAAATTTGTTTTGTAATTATTTTTAAAATGTTAATTAAAAATGTTTTTGCTATTTAAAATGAAAAGTGAAAATAATAAAGTTAATTTTTCCTTTTTGTTGTGCTCTAGTTTTCTATACCAACTATGTAACATAATCAATATAATTATTATGTATATATATTATTAACCCGATGATGGACGGAGGGTCGTATAGTAAAATTATCCAGATACTCAAACTACAGTAAAAACATGAAAACAAAATCTTCTGCTACAATTACTCTAATTCCAGCCAAACTCCTTGACATCAATAAAGCCATTAAAATTCATAAATACATAAAAACACAAATAAAATCTCATTATATAAATTTTGTATGTTCGTTACAAAATAATTAAGTGATCTTATACAGCAACAGACATACATACATATATATATAGACGTATTCGAAAGCTTATATATAGAGACATAATGTACTCTCTATACATGTGTATATATAAAAGCCATATTATACCAAAGTAACAATTAACACACAACTCTTCATTTAATAAGCAGCAGCAGCAGCAGCGCACAAATGTGAAACAAAGCGATGAGAATGAGAAGAAAAACAAGTATATATATATAGCATAAAACACCCAAACCCTCCTCTCTAACCCAACTCAAAATCATACACACAAAAATATATAAAGAAATGTTACATAATTTTTCAATGACTTGGAAGCAGTAGCAGAGCACAGCATCATACACAGAACTAAGCAAAATAAAATATTAAAACAACACAAAAGACGACATAATTTTTTTTTCTTTCATTTCATCTTAAATTCAACATAATTTAAGTTATGTTAATTTCATTAAAACAACATAAAAAATGTTAATGTTTTTGTCACATAATCACGCATTTTTATGTTACATCTTAAGATCTCTGTCGTATTGTATAATACATATACGTATTATATATACACACACACACATACACAATATATACGTTAAGAGTACATATTTGCTTATATTCCAAGACAATAGAGTGAATTTTGACAACAACAACAACACCAACAACAACAAAATAACAAAACAAAACGTTAATTTCGTTATATTGTTTCGAAGCTTTTCAATGCTTTTATGTGTCGCTTTTGTATTTTTTTTTTTCGTTTGCCTGAACAAAATTCGTTTTGTCGTTTGATGTGTAGAGGATTTAACCCTTTCGCGTAGGTGTTTGCGGGAGAAAGAGCTTGATTAATTAATTTTTAGTTCTATTTTGTACGATTAATGTTGGCGGTTTTTCTGCCATGAACATAATTATATTTGTGGGAAATGAAAATATGTGGAAATTCCTTTCGTGGGAATACATTTTATTGGGTTTTCGATCTTAGTTCAAAACTTGATTTCTAAAGTATACAAAGGGTTCGGGATGCTAATTTCAATTAAATTAAAATATGTAGGGTTGCACTATGTAGTAGGTCTACCCAACCTCAACAGTTTCATCTGAATACATGTTCTGCGACTCTGTATTTTCCAGGGCCATTTGTTTCAACTGTTTCAGGTTTGAATAACTTTTGGAATTTTAGCGCAAACTTGCAAGAAAAGAGTCCATCTATTATTTTTTTGTGATAGAGCAGCCAAAAAAGTATCAACCAAATGTCGAACCCGGTGAGCCCCTGAAAACATTAGAACAAGATAATCCATTTTATTCCGACACGCCATCATTCACAGCGTCATCATACAACATTAGCAACAAACCAGATTCAAAAGATACCGTTGAACAACCCACACAAATCAAAACAAACAAAGAGTTCAGGGGAGCATAAGCTTATTTCATCGGGAGCTGACCAGAATTTAATTCGCAAACTTTTCAAACTACAAGAAAATCGGCCAGATCAACTCTGACATCAAAGAAGTCGATCAATTACACAAAACTATCCTCATGGAAGTCGACGATGAAGACCGTTATAAATACTTCACTGAAGATTACTATGGGACCGTACAAGATAAGGTAGATACACTAGTAATCAAATTACGGAGAAGGTCAATCCAACAGCCACACCATCATTAAATCTGCCAAAGGTGGACATACATACCAATGTTCTATGGTGAATACGAAAACTGACATGCATTCACAGACATATTTACAAGACACCTCCATCAAAATAGTCAACTGGCGAAATCCCACCTGCAGAAGGATGTCGCGCAACTAATCAGCCACTTATCAACCATTGGAGACAATTATGAGAGCATCTGTTAGCATCATTGCATAATATACGTGCATATAACATGCAACAGCATCAAGTGGTGTGCATCTTGCATAACACCAAAAACCTGAAGCTAGAGAATCCATTTGAAACCCTCATCATCAGAGAGAAGAGAAGAAGCCTTGTCCGTCTACGCGAGATTAATAAACTTGACAATTGGCTGGAAATTTAAACGTGAAGATTCCAATCACTAGAAGCATCCGGAGTACAAAAACCGAAGGTCGTCCGGCTAGTCAAACTAGACCACCGAGGAATGCAATGTAAACAACTCCAGGTATTGTGAGGAAAGACATTATGCTCTCAAAGATTTTATCCATTTTCAAAACATTTCCACCAAACGAAGAATTGATTTTGTGAATCGTGCCAAAGTTTGCACGAATTGCGGCGAGAAACCCGGTTTCACCAGCTGCAGTAATCGACATCACCAGTTATTGCACGAACCAGATCCACGACCTGCAAAAACGGTGTCTGACGTTGTATGACAACGAAACTCAGTAGTTGGAGCTAACTGAACTAACAAGGCAAATGCTCACCAATAAAAATCACCATAAACCATCACCTGAACAACCGATCACCAGAAAGCCTGACAACAGGTGGGGTGAATTACGTAGTTTTGGTCGCTCGGAACCAATTAACCTACCTACTAAGTACTATAAGAACCAATTTGGGATGGCTATTCTCTGCTCCATCACAAACCACAATCCAAAGGCAGACCGTAACAGCTCATACTATTAACACGATGGGAGGAGACATGAAGAAACTTTGGAAATTAGATGAGATTCCGAACGACAACAAGAGTTCAGAAACACTCTTCCAACAAACCACCAAGCGAGGTAAAGATGGCCGATGTAGTGTACAATTACTTGGAATGGATCTGCTCGGAAGTTCCTGCCAGCGAGCATTACAACGGTTTTGGAAGCGAAATTCAGTAAAAATCCAGAAATGAGATCGCTTTATGTAAACTTCATGCGAGTACATCCAGATGCATGGGTCACCTGAAACAGGTCGGCAGTGGCTAAGAAAACCGCGGACGCTACTAGAATTTAGACATCAGCCTGAATGGAACCTTATTTACCGGCCCTCCATTGAAAAATGATCTATGGGCGGCCGTTTCTAGATGAAGAAAACATCAGATAGTGTTCTCTGCAGACATCAAAATGATGTACCGTCAAATACTGGTAAACATCAGACTGTTCGCAGCGAACGGTTTTTCTGTTAATGTGTACGGGACTAAATTTTTAAAACTTGACATTGGACTGCGCCGCGAATTCTTCTGAGAGTTCATAGTTGCTGACGTGTCGAAAACTGGTTTGCTTGTAAATATACAGAGACAGAGGCTCATAGATCCGTTAACCTATCTGTATTAAAATGGAACTCCTTCCTCCTACGATGATACTACTGTATCTAGGATCGACAAGTCAACAATGAACCCAGGAGTTTTCAATGTAATATAAAAATATTTAACAACCATTCACGGTAACATTAATATTGATAATACTAGACATAACGTGGCTCACAAAATTGAAACAAACGGACCACCGGTTGTATGCAAACCAAGACGACTAGCGCCGGGCAAATTCATCATCGCGAAGACAGAATTCGAAAACATGATGAAACTCGAGATTTGCAGACCAAGAAGCAGCCCTTGGTCCAGCCCGCTACACTTAGTACTCAAAAAGAAATGAACTTGGAGACCGTGTGGAGACTTTCTTGCGTTAAATAAAGTCACAATTCCAGACAGGTATCCGATTCCATATATTCAAGATTTTACACAAAGACTCAAGGACTGCACTATATTCACAATGATAGATCTTGTCCAGGCTTACCACCAAATTCCTATTGAACAAACGGGCATTCGAAAAAAAGCAATTTCGACACCTTTCGGACTATTTGAATTTGGACGACGTGCTCATTGCCTTTCGAAATTATGACGAACATGGACTGGTTGTAAATGTTGATAAATGCGTTTTCGCAAAAACCGAAATTATCTCTTTAGGCCATTTAGTAACTGGACAAGGTATTTTACCGTCGCATGAACAGGTTCAAATCATCAAAGATTTCGAACGACCACAGACTGTTAAATAATTAAAACGTTTTTTAGGTATGATTAACTTTTATCGACGCTTCATTTCGGGTGCCACTGCTGACCAGGAATTGTTGAACGATTTCCTAAAAGGGTACACTAAAACAGACGACCAATACAATGGTCCAATACAATCGAAACATGGTTAACGCTTCCGATACGGCGATCGGAGCGGTGGTTCAGCAGTTAGTATCGGACATTTGGCAAACACTCGATTTCTTTTCGGTACGCAAAAAGATACAGTGCTTATGATCGTGAACTTCTCACGGGTTATTCGGGAATTAAACATTTTCGATATCTTCTCGAAGGTTGTTTATTCACGCTTTATACCGATCATAAGCCACTTGTCTACGCTTTTAATCAGAAACCGGAAAAAACATCTCCTCGTCAATTTCGACACTTAGATTTCATTGGTCAATTCACGACGATCTTCAGCACACTTCTGGACTGGATAACGTTGTCGCAGATTCTCTTTCACGCATTAATCATATTTCATTTCCCGAAGTATTGATTATGCTATCGTTGCAGATGCTCAGACCAATGACGAAGAACTTCAAAAAATTTTAAGGACTAACTCTGTTCTCAAATTTGAGAAATTTCCCATTTCTTTCAATTCAAAAAAATTAATTTATTGCGATATTTGTACCACTACACCTAGGCCAATCATTCCCCTAAATTTCCGAAAATTAGTTTTCGAGGCTTTTCATAATCTTTCCATACTGGCGTCAAAGCTTCCATCAAATTTTTGACTCAGAATGTCATCTGGTCATCGATTAAAAAAGACGCTTAGAAAATGGCTCAAAGTTGTGTAGCTTACCAAAAGGCTAAAATCTCTCGACATAAAAAATCGCTGCCCCGAGGCGGTTCCAGTTCCGGATATAACTACTACAACCGTTGCTTTCGATATTTACTCTCATTGGATAGCTTGCTTTGGTGTGCCAGGGTTCAGTGTCACGGACCAAGGCATGCAATTCGAATCACAACTTTTTCGCGAACTAGCTAACTTACAGTACCGAGAATAGAAAATGCAACACCAATATTTTTCAGGTAAAATTGTACTAATTGCCCCTTGTCATTATCATAGGAGGCTGATTTATTTTTTGAGTATAAATACAATCGTTCGGCTCGAAATCACGCTGGTTGGAGTCTATAGCAGTGGCGAACAATTATATTCTCCGATGAGAGTAAATTTAACCTTTTTGGATCGGATGGAATCCAGTACGTCAGGCGAAAATCCGGCGAACGATTGAGCGATCAGTGCATGAAAAATACAGTAAAGCATCCAGCGGGTCAAATGATTTGGGGATGTTTTTCCTATCATGGAATTGAAGAAATGGCCTTTATTAAAGGAACTGTCAACGCAGAAGTCTACAAAAAAATCTTAAAGGACCATTTGCTGAGTCTGTGATTTTTCAAAACTATTCCGCCCCTGTCATCGAGCGAAAACGGTAAGCATTATTTTTTTTCATTTACTAATTTTATATTTAAGACGATAAAAAGAAACAGTTAATTATTATTATTTCGCTTCAGTTTAAAGATTTTCTGTTGAAAAAGGGAATTCCCACTCTGGATTGGCCTGGAAACTCACCGGATTTGAATCCCATTGAAAACCTTTGGCACGTAATGGGGATGAAAATCAATAAAAAATGCCGTCATCATCCAAAAAACTCAATTCAATCATCGTAGAAGTATGGTATAAAGAACTGACCCTCGAGTACCTGCAAGATTTAGTTGACTCCATGCCAACAAGGATTGCAGCTGTTATTGCCAACAAAGGCGAGGCAACTAAATATTAAATATACAGTTTATTATGTGCGTCGTACTGGCAAAATACATCTTTTTGTGTATTTTTATGGGTGTTGCACTTTCTATTCTCGGTACTGTACTTGGTTTTGAATGTAGGAAAATAACTAGTTACAATCCAAAATGTAGTGGCATGAGCCAGAGATGACATCGGGTCGTCTGACATCTGATTGGGCTATAGTGTTCTTCCTGCAATCTTACTTGACTCGACTTACAGTGACGAACTAAAAGCTACTACAGCTGAACTGGTTTACGGTTGTACAACTCGGGTTCCGGGAACATTTTTAAATACTACGAACGAACAAATTTTACAACCGGACTTTATTACGAACTTAAGACGACACTTTGAGGAAATTCGACCTGTACCGGCTTCTCGACATACTATACGGATAAAATTTTCATCAGTAAAGATCTGCTGACTTACTCGCACGTTTTCTTATGGACTGACGCAGTACGCAGATCACTGGACCTTTTTTGGTTATCGACCGAACGGATAAATTTTTCACTTTGGATCGTCACGCCAAATATTTTCCATCGACCGACTCAAACCGTCTTACTCTGACAATCAATCAGCAATTAGGGACGCACCAACTATACAAACTGGATTACTTTTACCGACTCACGAACCAGAACTTATTATTTCGGCTGACGGATCTAAATTGTCTATGAATGGTCTGTCTACCTAACCAACTTTTTGTACAATTTTCAGTTATAGAAGCCAATGTAAAGAAGAAAAAATAGTTTAGTTTTAAGTTTTTATTTTAGAGTTTTTCCTGATTTCTTTGACACAACAAGAAATATTTTTTAGACTTGCAATAATAGGTTCTATATTTAAAAGAAATAATAAATAAATAAATTAAGAAGCTAATAAATTATTTGGTCTTTAATACCAAAGTATCAATCTTGAAAGTCAAATTAAATGTCGAAAGAGAATATTATGAATTTTACGTGCTTATAACCACTATTTCCACATGTTTTGAAGACATTTTGAGCAAAATACGATAAACTGTTTTTAAGCTGATTGCTCCTATTCAGGTATAAAGTAAAAATATTGAAAATAAGATTACAAAATTGGAATTTAAGATTAAAATTAAATTGACATTTTTTTAGGCACAGGGAACAACTTGAATTGAGCACGTAAAATATTTAGCCCAATCCAATAATTCACCCCAATATATAAAAAAATGTAATAACCATTTAGATAAAACACCAAATTTCCTGTACATTTCTGTAAATGTGTCCAGAACCTACCCCTCATCATAAAAAATACTCTTGTGTCTACCGTCATTAAATAAATACAATATATAATATAGGAATACCTATCTCATACTTTTCTCTGCTACACTTAACTTCCATTTAATGCTTTTTTTATGTTCTATTCTATCCGTTTCATTTTGTATGCTACATCATACACAATAACTGACCTAAAATTACATTTCGATTATCTAATTTTTACCGTACCCGAATATAAAAAAAAATCAACTTTATACAATTTTAAAGCCATATACAGTCGAATCGTATACTCGTATATACAAAAAAAAAATTATATACATTTTCTCGTATATAAAAAAGAAAATCTATTTTCTTTTAATTTACTTTTAGGATCTTCTGAATCACCAGCACCACACTTAAACAATTTTAAAGAACGAAATATAAAAAAAATCGCTTGCAACAATAATAACAAAAACAACACACAACTCACACAGTGTAGAGCAGCATAAGATGGGAAAAACTTAAGAAAATGAAAATCCAAAAACGTGATATGTGGAAATTTTCTTTTTAATTCGATATTTTTGTGTCTCTCTGTCTCTCGGTGGATATGGCGCGTTACTATAGGGTGGTCTTGGTTCCATGCTTAAAAATAAAATAAAATAACATAAAATATAAATTTTCGCTTAACTTGTCTTCTTTGGCACAGGTTTGCTCGCTGCTGACGTAAATAACTCGAATGAAAAATATAGATATAATGGGAACGGGACATTACTAGAAAAAAAAAACTTAATTCTATGACGCCAAAGGATGGCATTGATTCTCATTTAAAAAAACATTTTTCCTTTAAAAAAAAAAGAAAATTTATATATATTTGGATCTCCGTCGTCTTTTTAACATTTCATTGTACGTGAGCGTGTGTGTGTATCTGTTTATATGTGAGTACAGCTTTCCCGAATTTATATTTTTTGTGTTTTTAATTTGGGAACACATAATGTATAATAGAAAAACACTGTCAAGCAGAAATGGGCGATAAATAAGAAGTTGGGCACTTTTATATTTTATGCTTTACACTATAAGTATGTGCACACTGCACACACAGCGCAGTAATTCAATTTTGTGTGGTGTTAAGAAATTTTTTCCAGTTAGAAAAACAACAAAGATTCTGCCACTTTTTGTGTTTTATAAATTTTTCACTTTATGGAACACTATAAACATAAGACGGTACGTGATTAACGCTGCTGCCTCGTATTCTGCTATCTCAATGGCTTTCTTGTACATAAGAAATCATTTTTTCCAATTTATATTTTTGTGATTAGAAAGGAAATAGACTGCAAACATGAAAAGCATTCAATTGAAAAATGTGAAGACATCTGTAAGTAGAAATGGTTTGGTTGTATAGAAACTATAGTGGAATATAAAATCTAGTTTCGTAAAGTACCGTTATCGCTGTATTATATATAAGGAACATCCTGAAATGAATTATCATGCCTGAATAGAGTGGCACTAACATAATCTTAAAGGGCTAGGGCTATAGATTTTCATTCACAAGATCATTGCTATCTAGCCTAAAGTAAAAATTCTAGAACTAATTCGATGTTAATTGCAGAATATCAGGATTGCTGACCCAATTTTTTGGTGGTAGTTAATAAATATTCAGAAATTTCGGAAGTGGGCCCCGTTAACTACTTCAGACTTGTCCTGAGTCTGACAACTTTCGATACTACTTTATCGATGAAACAACGAAAACACATAACTTCGTCCATCGAATCGGTACAGTGAAATCTGCATCCATTTGGCCAAATCTCGAACTACTTTATCGATAAAATATTGAACACATTTTATCATAACCTACTATAACCCACTCTAAACCATTATTCAAAATTTGTTTAGGGCTAAGTTTCGTTATCCATCGTACTTCCGTTACCTCCAGCCTGGCCAATTCCATACAGGCAATTAAAGATTGCCTACGATGAATCCAAGAGAACAACAATCTAAAAAAATGCTAAATTTATTGCTATCATTTTGTGTTATCATTGGACGCTTCAGTGACTGACCATTTCAGTCTAAGTATGGCTTGCGATGAGCCATCTACGAGATATTTTTTAAAAATCATCCTAGAAAAATCTTAAACATGGGCGGTATTGATATTTTTTTTTTGCTGGCAAATACCAATGCGGGCGAGCGACACATAGAGATAATACGATAATAACTACATGAATAACATCAAGCAGTGATTTCTTAGTTTAATACAAATTTACGGAAAAATATGGGATCATCCCCTCTTCCCATCAACATGACAGTATCTCCATTATCGACTAGTAGATTTTCTCGATAAACTGATCTGCGTAATCGATTGATTTTAGGGTTTGCATTAGGCGAATTTTTAGTATCGACGTTTTTCGAATTTGTACAATGAGATTGATGTCCGTCTGATAAAACTTTAAATTACAAGCATTTTCGCCATCGGAAGAACCAATATTTAATTCTTTTAACTTCATCACACCAAACATATTCAAATATTACTAAAGAGTGGCTACCATACAGTCGCTAAATGAAATATTGTACCAAAAGACCAACCCTAATTCTAATATAAAACTTATCATGCTTCAAAGAATTTCATAGTCACAAATAATTTTATCGACAAACCGTCAACTTTCATCCCCTTAACAAGATACTTGATCAAATTCACCCTCACATAGCTTGAGTCATCAAATCTTAATTACAAACCATTATATACTGGGTAAAATGTGGTAAAATTTAAAATTTTGTATCACCTTATTGAAAAAAATATAAATTCGGAAAAGTCAAAATTTCATTCTCATTCCGACTACCAGGGTCATGGTGTATTGAATTTCCAAACACAAATCGCAGGCTTTAAATATTTCCTAATTTCAGGAGCTGTGAAATAGGTATAGTAGTCGATGATGGTATTTATCACATCCCATCTTAGTATTTATCGAATACTCATGAAGAATACTCTTCAAACGCGAGCCGTATCTAATTTTCTAACTGCTTTATCGACACCTTCTGATTTTGGATCCTTTCTTATTTATTTTAAATATGATTTATCGATATTATTCGAAAGCCATTTCCAACCGATCTCTTTTATGGATATTTATCGGCTGGTAAGCTTATGTAAATAATTTAAATCTGCGTTATCGACACCCCTTGAGTTTTGATTTATGGATTATTTTTTTGATAACTTCTGTTATCAATGTTTCTCGGCTGCTATTGCAACGGACCATCGTTATCAACTAGACATATTAGCCGATGACGGTCGGATATAAGTATGGCTTGTGATGAACCATATACGGGATATTTCTTTAAAAACAACCTAGAAAAATCTTGAAACATCGGCAGTATTGATATTTATTTTGGCTGCAAATTCCAATGCAAGCAAGCTACATATACAGATAATACAACAATAACTTCAAGAACAACGTCAACATTTGGAACGACATACATTTGGTAAAATTTCGAATCATCTTATCCATCCTCATTCCGACTTACCTCTTGAACGAAAAAAAAATCGCAGACTTTAAATATTTCCTAATTTTAGGAGCTGTGAAATAATAGTTGGTGATGTTATTTATCGCATTCCATCTTAGTATTTATAAAATACTTTTGAAACGCGAGTCATATCTAATTTTTTAACTGCTTTATCGACACCTTCTGATTTTAGGATCCTTATTTTAAATATGTTTTATCGATATTTTCGAAAGCCATTTCCAACCGATCTTTTTTATCGACATTTATCAGCTGGCGAGTTTATGTAAATAATTTAAATCTGCTAACGCAGACACGTATCAGGTTTTTTGATTTATGGTTTATTCGTTTAAATTGCCGTTATCAATGTTTCTCGGCTGCCATTGCAATGGATTATCGTTATCGACAAATTCAGTTGGCCTCATTTTTGTTTAAGAGTGACGAAACGTAAATGCTCTACCAATCAGTCCTTAAATGGTACATTGCAGTAAAAACCTAGCATCGTGGTTAATTGAACTGGCATAGGGATATCGACTTCCAAAAGGCAAAATTAACGAATTATAAACTGCATTATCGAAAATACATCGAGTTTTCATCTCTACAAACTGAAATATACTTTGTAGATATTCGGATATCGACACAAATCAGGTTTAATTTTATCTTTAGTGGAAACGATCATCGATTTCCTCGAGTTGTGACAGTTGAGTGAGTTAAAATTATTCAAACTACTTTATCGACTAATTTCAATTGTATGAAAATAGAAACTGGATTTCTAAATCAAACTATATTTCTGAATATAGCACAGGATCTTGAACTTTCGCTTATTAAAATCACTTCACTTAATAATTACAATTTTAAAAAGAGTCATAGTCATCACAAAATTACATTTAGTATCCTCTTCAAAACTAATCCAAACAAAGGTCACACTTTGCCGAGGTTACCACAAATCAAAATGGCATAGTAAGATAGGTGTTAATATAAGACTGACTTATCATATTTTAGTCTGCATTATCGACATTTGATGATTGATTATTTTCATGAATTTTATATATCGGCAGTTTGGCGATCATTTGAAAAGTAGATTATCGATATTTTTGGGATGTTAAGTTGCAATAAATTTGCATTATCCACATTTTTCAGATGGTGCATTTGTATTGATCAGTTGAATCTCCGAGGTATAGGATCCATCGAATTGGGATAGTAAAATCGATATTCAGTCTTGCAAAATTTTGGATATGCAATGATTTAAATAACGTTATGTACAATTTTTAGCTGTATGAAAACTTAAACAGAATAAATGATAATAAATTAAACTAACATTCAGGACTCTGCCAGGACCATGATCGTTGGACTTGGAAAATCGTTTCTCTTAACAAGTAAAAAGAGTCGGATTAATCGTGAATAATAAATCATATTATAGTAGCTTCTTCTCCTCTAAGGAAAGCTCCGCCACGGTAAATTTAATTGGTGTGCATCTGCTATAATATTAAAAAACGAATCATTTTATCGAAGAAATTGACCCTATAACATTCAGAATCACACAACCCAACTGGAAACAAAATTTTACCTAGGACCATGGTCAATTAGAATGCTGACCATTTCAAACTAAACCCTTCTTCTTCTAAGATACAGACGCGATAGTCGAAAATGATTAGTTATCTTACTCCCGTAACCCCTTCAGAGTCACCTTTACTTAATTATTGCTGTAGTTTTTTAAAGATCTTCTTTATCGACATTTTCGGATTGTAATTTTATGTCGATCATTTTGATCTGTTTTATCAACAATTTTTAGTTATCCATTTATTTCATTTAGTTGGCCTTTTATTTTAAATATTTTAAAATATTTTTCGGTTGTTTAAACTTTCAGATCAAAGTTTTTGCCGGATCATGTTAAGATTTCTCAAAAACTTCAAACATGTCTAAAATCTCTATTTGCGAAATCTCGCATGGATAGTAGGCTAATTAATTCGCCGTGTAAGTGGGATGTATTATTACGTTCGTACTTGTTTATCCAGAGTTTCAGGTCAAAGTTTATGTAGGATCATGACTAGAATTCTAAAAATCCTCAACTATGTCTAAAATATCTTTCGCGAGAAATGGCTTAAATTCAAAAATTCGCGAATCGAGCGATATTCATTTGTCATGTAAATGGGCTATATTCGACTTCATAAAGAATATCCATGCAAAAGGGAACATTATTCGATTTTTGAAAATCCTTAACAATGCCTAAAATCATTTATTTCCGTAAAATGCCCGAGTTACTCATTTGTCGTATAAGCGGGCTATAGTTTTGGGTTCAAAAGACACGTAAGTCACGTTTTATTAATAAAGAAAGGAATGAATCAGTGCTGACAACTTGACAGCACTTAAATTTTGTTTTTCATTATTAACAATTACCAAAATGGCTTTTCCTCGCGAAATGGTTGAATTTCGAAATTTGCGTCTCTTTTAATTCTTAAATGGCCTAAATTAAAGAATTCATGCATTGTTATTTTTTGTCGTGTAAGCGGGGCTATAATTTTGGTTTTGGTTCATCCATGCAAAGTTTCAGGTCAAAATTGACGTGGGATTATGGTTAATTTTCTGGAGAAGTTGAACCATGTCTAAAATCACTCTTTTTCGGAATATTATCCGCCCATAAAAACAAATGAAAAGCGTCAGCAACGCGAATTTTCGAATGAGAGAAAGAGACTTTAAATTTGGTTGAGATTTTTCAGAAATATAACAATGATCGAATCATCGATGTGATAATGCAGTTTTGACCTAGCAATGTGTCGGTAAAGTAGAATGAACACTTAAGTGTCGATAATGCAGATCTTTGATACGTTTTATTAACGTTAGTGACAATTCTGGATTATTTATTTTAAATACGCGATACCAACATTTTTACCAGCCTATTGTAATGAATTTTTTCATCGATATTTTTCGGTAAACGTCTTTCCGTCGTCACAGGCTTAACTTCATTGCTGACATTCTTCAAATTATTGCTTTTGGCAAGTTTAACATTACTAAGCAAATGATACTTCCTTTGTATCATAGATAACGTCTGGCTTTGTCGCGTTGAGCATTAAACATTAAATGTAAAATTGCATAAAAAATAATTGTAATTTTTAACCCATTAGCAACTGTTGCAATACATCGTGCACAATTTCTAAATTTCGTTAAGGCTTATAGTGTTTTAAGTTCCAATATAAAATAGATAATTCCTAGAGACTACGTTTGATCTTTGCAGCTGCTCCCAAAGATAGAAAAATTCTAAAATGGATGTCGCTGTGTTTAAATGCGGTGTTAGTGAAAAATGTGTAAACTCATAATCAGCAACAATTATTAGAGCGTTACTGCGTTTATTAAATAGCACGCAGAATGTGCTTAAAATTGGTTGAGGATTTTGAGAAATATAACAATGATCGATTTGGTAATGTAGTGGCGGCCTCGCGGTGCGTCGATAAAGTAGATCCCACATTTAAATGTCGATAATGTAGTTTTCGATACATTTTCTTTATTTTGTGGTAAATTCAGGATATTTAAAATAAACGTTATCGACATTTTTCGCCGGCCTATTGCAATGAATGTTCGTTCACATTTATCGATTGGTGGCCTAAACTTCATTACCAACATTTATCAATTGATTGCTTTTGGCTACGTCAAATGTGTTGGCACATTATTCAGAAATTTCATTTCTATTGCAAATCAATGAGAATTTAGAATGTTCTCAATTCCAATAAATAAGAGATAGATAATTTCTAAAGAATACGTTTGATCTTTGAAGCTGCTCCCAAACATAGAAAAATACTAAAATGGATGACAGCGAATGCAGTGTTGCTGAAAATGTTAAACTCAATATCAAAATAAAATCAGTTAAGCGCCACTGCGTCAATTCAAATTGAATGTTGATTAAAAAGCACCTTCAAGCTGAATTTTGATATGCCTTGATGTACTCGTAGATTGATTAAAATAGGTAAATACTTAGCAACAAACATGAAACTGAAAAAAATGCATAGTTAATAAAAAAAAAATCGTGTTTAGTTTGAGCCGGAAACTATAATATACCCAATTAAATGTAATATCTGTTTGATCTGCCATATACGAGTAACAAACACAAAAAGCGGTTGTTGATTTTTTACAGTACAATTTTTGCTTGCTACACGATACTGACCTTTTGTCCGTTTCACCATACAGCGGACATGACGATTTTTTTTTATTAACATTCTGTGCCATTCAAAAATACGAGACACATACGTTTCCATATCTAAATATCTGGTGAACGAATAAAATTCGAATCCATATGCTACATGACCTATTTGTACATATCCATAATATATATGTAGTTTGGAATAGCCAGAGAAAAGGATCCGGCATATCGATTTCTAGCCTATATATTTAAATGAATTCGAACGTGATATTTATTCGTCCCCAATCTATATATGTATATTTGCTTTTTAGCAAATATACCTAGAACCATACCGTATCCTGGATGTGTTTACTGTAAGGTTTGTTGTATACCGTGTACAGTGTTCAGTTGATATACCGTATACATGTATGTAGTTTACCTAATTGAATATTCTAAGCCATTACAAGAATAATTTTTGTGTCCCCAAAAAAAAAAAAAACGAGCAGCAAAAAAGGATATATAATGTATAATTTTATCTCCATTATTGCCAAGGATCCCCTATACACAAATATATACGATATATACCTAAAACATTTAAAAACAATTTTGTGTCGGAAAAACTAAAAATTAAATATCGATTTAATTTTTTAAACCAATATGTGATGTACACAAAAAATAATTCCATGTACACTACACACACAATGCTCAAGTAATTTTTATTGGAAAATGGTTTTTTTATTGCTATTATTTTGTTAACACGGTATGGACATCGGGATATTTTATGATGCTACGATATGTATTTACGAGCACGTCAACTCGCACAGTAAATAAACTCGATTTTCGAGGAAACCCCCGTCACGCATGTAACATTTTGTTTATTAAGGAGAGATACACATATTCCGGGCCGGGGAGAGACACACATGTGCAAATACGATCAAAGTGTTTGCGAATGGGTTAAGAAAAAATATAAATCAAAATAATAAATTATATCATTTAAAGGAAATAAGGGAAATTTCTTTAAAATAAAAAGGATACTAAAGTATAAAATTGAGAGCAGTTCAACTTTTATTTTTTGTGTTAGTTACTTCTTCTTCGATTTTTTTTTGGTTTTCCCCTACTACTCCCGAGTGAAATTTATATTTTCTTTCCAGTTTTATTTAAGATAAAACAAAAACTTATTTTTTCTTGTTTTCTGTTACTTTGCTATACTTTCTTCTTCATTGCTTTTTATTCTACTTTATTTTTATTTGTTACGACGTCTTCGCAGAAATTTTTTCTTCTATTTTATGATTTTGTAAGCATCGTGTATTAAATCATTTTTATTGCAACAATTCGTATAGCTCCTAGATTTTCCTCGTAAAATAGGAAAATGTATTATTTTGTTCGTGTATTTTAGTCGTATATAGTATGTCGCAAAAGCGACACAAATAATTTTTATTGTTTTTCCAGCAGTTTTCTTTTTAGAGCCGAACACTTGTTTTTTCTGTTTATGTTTGTGTAACCCCTCGCGCTTAAAACCAAATAAATAACCTTAGGTGTAGTAAATACGAGTAAAGAAAACTGAATTACACAGGGTGTTCTGCGACTGATGATAATTTCTCGATGTAACGTACACTAATTCGACTTCGGATTTTCACAAGTGACCGGCAGAAAATTATTTTGTGACATAGTTCCTAAACACCATGTAAATAAGAAAAATTGTTCTCTACCTTATTTTATAGATTCAATAGATACCCAACTTCTTAACATACCAATCGTAAACAGATGTGTATATCATCTAGTTCGGTTCTTACCTGAAAAATAAGAAAAAGAAAAATTAATATTTTATAGCATACAGAGACTAAAGTTTTTTAAGTTTGACCAATAAAATTTATTTCACAATTATCTAAATTAAATAAAGAACAACAACAACAAAAAGCGAAACTTGTAGAGTTGTCACACTCACAACCTCGCTTAGTTATAAATGTAGAAGTGGAACTAAAAAATTCTATCTCTGTCGTGTCGAAAGTATGGCACTTTTTGATTTTTTTAAATAGCCCGGGGTGTGCGAAACAATATCCACCTCTGCCGCTCATTGTTACCACTCCACAATCTAAATACTATGAAAGTTCGATCCTTGTGGTCTTATTATTGACTGTAGTTCTTCTGCACACATCTGTGCTGAGTTGCTTCGCTAACATTAAAAGGCCAGACTAGCATTGATACATATGGAGTGTTTGGGAAAACAAATTCATTAAAAACAAGTTGAAGATGTCCCAGGCGATCAGGCTTCTTGCCTCTAGAGGTAACGAAAGTACCAGCTATCCAGAGAGAAAAACCGCCAGAAGAAATAAGGAACCTAAATACTCGAAAGGTAAGAGAAAGAGGTATAACAAAGCAACTTGAAGCATATGATAATGCGGGCGTTGGGAAATCCATAAAGTTTTTAAACGGAAATGAGACAGGCAATGAGACAGACCTCCTGCTTGGATCCATTGGAAATCACTTAGACAAGCCATCTTACGTGTGCGCAGATTTTAAGAAACCTAAAAACTAATCCTGGCCTAAAAGATCTCGGGGAAAACGTAATTCGGAGCTTACTTTTGGAAACAGAAATAACTGCGGGCTAAAATTCACCAATATTGGTACAAATACTAGGCAATGAATTCCAGATAAAACCCGTAAAGCAAGTAGGTCATCATCAAAACTCAGGACCTATACAAGGTCCTCACAAAGTAGGAATCCAGTCGGTGGTAGTAAAATTTGATGACGAAAAAATTATATCAAATCTTTGCTGAAGCATATGGAGAAATTCAGAGAGCAGAATTCAGTCTCCCAAAGGTAGTGGTGGCGCTTTGGATGATTGGTTTGCGAGAAATCAAGCGCACTGATTGGAGATTTTAAATGTTTGTTTGGGCTATCTAGTCGGCGATGCCAATGTTCGAAAGCCATTGCTCATTGCTGGTGTATTTATTGAATTGGCATAGAATAGGGCGGGAGGAATACCACAGTGGATATGTTCTTCCCGAGACAATTGAAATCAGATACTGGAATATGCTCCGCAGTGGCGAAACGAGTTTGATATTTGACATAACCTGCGTCAGTAGCAACCTTATGCCGACTGGAATCAAGTGGGAAGAAAGATGTACACCCACAGAGATCATCAAGTAATATTTTCCAACATACGCGGACACAAGCCTATGTTATTAATAAGATCAGTAGAACTTGTTGAGTGGAAAGCTAAGAATTTTGATGAAGAAACATTTAACACATTGTTAGTTGAGTGGTTTGATTGGATAGAGTAGTATAACCTATAGCATGTGTGACTATGATCACTGACGCAGCAATTCCTAGCAAATGGGTAAATAGCCGTCTTCGGTCTTGCTACTGGTAGAGGTTTGAGGCGCAATAAATGCAGAGATACATTTACCACACTCCAGCGTCAATTCAAGAGGTTTCGATTCGTGTTAAATTTACAAATTTCATGTATCTAACATGTACAATTGTGGTGTGTAGAATTGTCTCTACCTTATTTCCAGTGCAATTGGTTTATGTATCGAGCATGGATGGATTTATATCGCTCGAACGGTTTCATTAATTACGATGGAGTGGTCCATGAAAGCTTGCAGAAAAGTTGCAAGGCTCAGATAATATCTAAACATTGCACTAAAAGCAGCAGTTCGTTCTTAACGTGGAGCATTCCTAGTCCTGTTTAGCTCCTGTCTAAATAAAGGAACATTCTCTAAATAATGGCAAAAGTAGAGGTTGGCTCGACTTCCCAAAGAAAACTTTAACCGCTAGAAGCACGTGCAACAAACTTGAGCCGTTGAGAGAGCAGGAAATGGAAACACAGCACCAATATGGTTTCAGAAAAGCCCATTCAACGGTCGATGCTATTAATCTGGTGGTAAATACGATCAACTCCGCTAGGTGGAGAAGCATCATAAAGCCATTAGAAGAATAGGGGTACCGTTCTGTAATACAAGGATTGTATAGATTTATTTTCGATGTAGAATCTTAAAATATAGTACGGAACCAGGTATTCGGGACAATGAAATAACCGTAACTAGGCTCGGTTTTGAGTTCATTCCTGTGGAAGATATTTTAGGATGATAATCGGCAACGGATGCCTGACGAAGTAAAAGTGGTGGGCCTTGCGGACAACGTTGCAATAGTAGATGTGGCCAAATTTAAGGACGAGGCAGAGCACATGTGTACAGATGTGTCTAAGGTAGGACTGCAGTTAGCTGAGCACAAAAATGAGGGTACTCATCATCATCAACATTACGAGTGATCTGTAGTTTCGCACTATATCAGAAGATGCGGCATATGGCATAAATGTTACGGATGTATCGACACCGCGAACCCCAGGACCAAGGAGAGACGATATAACATCTCCTAAAAGCCTAGAAGCTGCTGCCCACATTGTGCGCCTCCTTGGACAGCGTCTGCTATACAGAAGGAGCTTCTGCATTGTACCACCTATGAAATATAAAATGCAGGTGAGAAAGAATTTGATGTTATGGTGCAGAGACTTGGAACCCCAGTGCCTCGGAACAAAATTTTAGGGAGAAGCGTTTAACTATCAAGCCTAGGAACCAGAATCACAGAGCTATCAGAGTTTAAGAAAACCAAGATATAACATAATAACGAAGAATCACAAATCATTAAGAGAAACCGTTCAACGCCAGGTAAGAACAAGGGCAAAAAGAAGCAAAATACTACGGCCCAACTTATTACGGATACCGAAATGGCGAACGCCACATCTTCAAATAAAATAATGTCAGAAAAAGGAAGCTTGGAAAAAGCCAGAAAGGAGACGTCGCCTATATAGTCGAATATTCACGATTTACTGGAGCTACAAAGTACAGGAGATCCTATGAACCTTTAATCCGAAATCAAATTGAAACAGCAATTGGATAAGGTGATACGCTTAAAACTTTAAACCAGCGTTATTAAAGCGCTGCAAATAGAGCAGAGACAATCAAAGTAGTCAACATCACCCTTAATAACTTCTACAGCGGTCTACACAAGAAATTGTTAGCAGATATTGAATCATATGTGACTAATACAATAATTTTTAAAGGAAAACGTGGGGTCTACTCTTACTAGCCTCGTTAGAGCCAAGGCTCAATGAATACCATTCACGGCTTCTACATAACACAGCTGCTACGCTTGCCCTACTTATCATTTGAGGAGTTCAACACCGTTTGTATGACCCGTCGCAAGAAGTTCGCCAAAGAACCCAGACCGATATAAAACGGAACCAATTATATTATAACAGGAACAATGAAATGACGTCTGCTGGTGGGATAGGCGATACTTTTCGATGATGAAATGAAAGTATGCTGGAAATATCCAGAGACGGGGGGAATGATGTTTCACCGGTAACTGTGGAAAAGATTCTGAAGGCATGTTCCAAGGTGGTAAATAACAAAGTTCCAGGCCCGAACATAACATTGAAATCGGCAGCTAAAAGATACCCAAATCGTACAATGGGTGTTTAGTAGAAAAAATCTTCCATAATAAATGGAAGGAACAGAGGCTAGTGTCGTAGGAAGAAAACCAAAGCGTCGACCTAACAATGATCTAAAGTATTTGACATTCTTTCGAAAAAACATTTTTTATACTTAAATGCTCGTCGTAAGAAAGCATATCTGAATATAGCTTCATCGAATGATTTTCTTGTTCAAGTTAAATTTCCTTGAAGTTAAAAACCCAAAAATTCTACAGGTTCTAGAATGAAGTTAAATGTTTTATCTCTCTACAATCCAAAATAATGCATGCAACGCCGTAATATCTACTATAGCCTACCAATGTAGGCCATCTCAATGAAAAAGAAAATCAGGAAAAAGTGGCACCTTTCCAGATATTGAGTCTGAGAGTGTTGTGTGCATTACGAAAGGATTCTGATAACGCTGCCTGTGTTCTTGTAGGAATGTCTTCAAAAGAACTACTGGCTAAGGAGCGCCAAAACAAGACATAGAACAAAAACGGAGAACCACATATTGAAAGAGAGAGGAAGAGAAGATGGTGATTGGTTATTTTAATGGGGAAAAGCTATTTACAAAATGATCGGTGTTAAGCGCAACTTTTATGATGAAATGGTCAATATGAATAGAGAAATTTATGAACCATCTAAGATACCTCCTTCGGGCAAAACTAAGCACGTTCTCTATAAAGTGATAAACTGCATAAAAATTCGATTTCAATTTTGTTTAATTGGTAGTATGTTTAACAGACAATTAGTATTTTCTTCCTTCTTTCCCGAAAGTATCGCGTTCTTTTCTAAAACTTCGTTTACATCAAAGTTTATAGTATTCGAGTATAGCTTTATCATGTTTATATGTTCGTGTTCTAATTATTTTTCCATTTTCGTTATTTTTTCGATCCTTTTCATTGAAAAGGACATTCAAAACATTGAAAAAAATAACAAGAACAAGAAAACAACAAATCAAATCATTTCATTTAGTCCAGGATGCACGGAGGGTTCCTTATTTATAAATTGTAGTGGCTCTATGTTGCGCTATAACGACTGTATCGATCCGATTTTTCCTTAAATGGTTTGTAATAATAAATTCAAATCAACAAAAGGGTCTGGATTAAATGGCCGAGTTCGATGATTTTATGATCTATAATTTCGACCAAGTCGCTATATTATTAAGGCTATTTTAATTTATTGTTTACCTTAGAGGTTGTGGTTTACCGGATCCATAACCACGTATTTTAATTTTCCATAATTTTGACAAATATAAATAAAATGCTTTTAAGTTCGGTAAATCTATATGTACATCGTGTTTAAATTTTATAATTTCTTCGTAAATTAATTTTTCAACATAATTTCCACCGGTGCTAATGCACTTAATAGACCTGTCAATTATTTTGTGTCAACCATCAAAATAAGCTCCGTTATTTTTTCATATTTGCAAATGGAAAATAAACATTTGGCGGCATATCTATACTGTAAGGTGGATGCGGTATTTCATGGAATGCATATTTCACGTTGTGCAACATTCGCCTTTTTAATGGTGCATTGTCATGTAAAAGTAATATTTTTTGATTGATTTCACCTCATCGTTTTTCCTTGAGAGGGGGAGGTAAGTAGTCAATCATTAAATTTACATTAGCATTGCCATTTTCTTACCCGTACATGGTACATGGTTTCGGTGGTGGATTTGTATGTGCTATGTATTACATGGATTCCTCTTTTGACTCTGGATCATAGTGATAAAGCCACGTTTCATAACCGGTGAGTATCTACTTTATAATTTAAATTGGAATGTCAATAATTTTTAAAATTACCTTAGAGCTTTCTACTTGATATTCTTTTCTATTCCATGAACAACATTCGGGAAACCCATCTTGCACTAACTTTTGACAGCTGGAGATTATGTAAAATGGTTCTAATGGTGGCAATAGATTTATTTAATATCATTTAATTATCATCTAATATCATAAATTTAATTTTGAAATGGTGATTCGTCTTCCAATATAATATTTTCGGTTAAAATTACTATTTCTTGAGTAACAGCGTCTTACCCGTTGCGGGGCGCTATTATTTGATAAAATGACTAGACCTCAAGTATTATTTTACTTTACAAGGAATTTAATCACAGCACGATGATCAATATTTTTAATTTTTAAAGCATGTGTTCATTAAATTACGTGCAGAAATTTTGATTTGTATAAAATTTTTTCGTCGGTAAATTAAGTAGAGGAACCCAGTATATAAGTTTTCCACTCTGTGTAAAAAATAGTTTTAATTCCATGCTAAATTGTTTTATTTATAAAAAAAAGTATTAAATTCCAGTGGATTTAACGTTCTTTGAAGGTCAATTAATACTATCCTTTTGATTGACGCGCACACCACCCATTCACAGAATTACAGAATACTGTAACCGGTACATTGCTCCATATCAACCTGTACATTGGCATGGACGGTGGCGATCGGCGCTGAATTATGCAGTCCAATAAAGGGTCTGCAGTAGTTGTGTTTATTAACATCACCGATCATAATCGATGACGAAAATTCGCTTTGCATCCAGCCTTTGGTGGGTTGCAAACTCAGTACCTCTCGAGCCAAGTGACGAAGCTTTAACCACTGCACCACTTCTCCGGTAAATTGCGTACTACAAAATACCAAAGACAGAATTTTGAATTTTCTTTCTTTTTCTCTTTCGCGATCGTTTCATTCTTTTAATTTTGGTTTTGCTTTTGTATCTTCAGTTTCATGTGACAAGTCGGCGAACGAACTCACAGTTCTGATTGACACCAGAATTTTTGTGACACTTTTCGGCGAGTGAAAAATAATAACAAAAATAAAATAATAAATAGGAAAATAATAATTTATTATAAACAAATGACAACAAAATCGTTCATTTCGTACTAAGGAAATCGGCTTTATTTGGACGTAGAAAAAAAAGTGTTAGAAATTAGTGTACAAAAGTGTATGGGAGAAAACCGAGTTTCCAGCAAAATTCCTTTCCAATTTAATTTTCATTTTCTTAGTCGAAATTCACATAAATGCATCGAAATTTTTCGACACTTTTGTTTGGCGCATTGTATGCATTTTCGTGTACTTTACATGGTTCTTTCCATAGAAAGCGTGTGGTTTCTGCACGCGAACATAAACGAAATTCCGTTTAAGAATAAAGAACAAAGTAGGTAAGTATAATAAAGTCAGGAGGTGATGGAGCACATTAATATGATCTAAAAATTATACGTCAGCACATATCCGATCTTTCACCGTTATAGATATAATCAAGGTTCTAAAAACTATTACTCACAAATTTTTCAAATAATCGTTTTCTTATCACAAATCAATTAGGTTATCAAAAACAGGGCCAACAATAAGCTAAATTGGTCATAAGTACACTCATAAGGACACTAAAAAATTTGTTAAATTGTTTTAATATTTCTTTAAAAAAATGCTTTATTAACGTAATCCTTTTTGCATATTTTCAAAATATTTGGAAAATTTACTGAAAGTAAGTTTGAAATATTAGTCGTACGGATTACTTTTGCGGAACTAGATAGATTTCACTATTTTCCAATTCGGGACGAGGTACCAACTTAACCAGAATAGAAAACTAAAAGAAATAGCATTGAGTAATAATAATGTTCACCGATAGATGGCATTATCAAAAATAACATCTTGTTACACGTGGTAAGCATATTCTAATTAGACATTTTTTAAGAATCGGCAGTAAATTTCATCCTTATCTTAATGATGTCTTGATTATTTCGTGATTATTCGTACAAAACTTGTAACACAATAGTAGTGTTACCGAATATAGGAAAATTTTTACATAATGTCAACGATGGATTACTCACGCTACTAAAGAGACGAAAGTTGGCTCGTTGGAAACAAATAAATCTATAGGCAGCAAAGAACCAAGTACAAACAATACATAAACCTGCCACCACTGGACCATGAACCATGAAAATCGATAAAATTTTATTTACTTCATTTAACCTGATTAATTTCTCATAAATCATAAAAAAATGAACGCACATAAATATTATTTATGGTTTTATGATATGGTTCGAGGATCTATAAAGGTATATTTTATACAGGTACAAAGAAACACGAAACCTAATTAAATTTCGACACCGAAAACAATTCTCGAAAAATCACAATATTTATTAAATTATGTTTTCATTGCGAAATGGCGACGGTACCCAGAACCAGATTACGGCTTAATTAAATTATATTATCATTAATGGGAAATGAAAATATTGTGTTTTTCTTTTACCGCGCTAATTGTGATAATCCGATGTGGATTATGCTTTTGTACACATATTCATAAATATGCTACATCCATAAATATGTGTAACGAACATAAAATTGATTTTCATACTCGTTGAAACAACCACACCCGAGTTGTCATACAAATTTTGTGTTAACTTTTTTAATTATTTTTCTGAATTAGTATAGAGGAGAGCAAAATCGTTGCTTTTCTCGAGAATTTACACCCTCAAAACTTATTTATGAAATCTAATTATGAAACTATCAACGTTGTGACAAAAAAGCACCAACCTACATAAATTTTCTCACATCAAAATTTACAAAAAAAAAAAATACCGCTGCCAAGTTTAATAACTAACCGGTGCTTTCAAATCAACCCACAAACATATACATCATCACCGGTTTGAGATGATGCGAGGATGAAAATGCGAAAAATGGTTTAAAAAACTCGAAATAGCAAAACTACATTAAGCGAGAAATATTCTTTTTGTTCCGTTATTTCGGGAAAAATTATTTTTTAGTAGAAAATGCAAACAAACAAAAAAATTTGAAACAGTTTCTGGGCAAATACGAATTGTACGTACAAAAGCTAACTACGCGAGGTTTCATACATAGTTTAGTTAGAATATTATCCTTTGTGCACCAAAAACATAACTTTATTTATGTACACTACTACAGTGTATACACAACAACAAAAACAAATATGTATGTACATAAAGGATTTTAAAGCTCGCATTTATATTTTTAAATTATACTTATTATGTATGCGGCGCACACACACACACACATCTATATGTATAAGGACCAAGAATATAGGTCACGTTTTTTCCCTCATTTTATTTATTTTTCCTCATTGTGTGCGCTTAAAGCATTTACGGGTGGGGTGGGGTGGCATGTACACATTTCTCATTTTTTTTTGGGAAAAAATATGTTTTTTACGATGTTAAGCGCAGCATATGAATTAAAGTGTGATTATTTAATTTTTATTTTATACGTCTTAAGAGTAAGTGCTGGAATAGCATAAAACTTATAATACAAAACTACTTAATTGCCTCCATAAACTATATTCGTACATATATAAACGAACAATAAAAAACTCTTATGCACACAACAATAAACAAGTTATGCAACCGAAATATATTATACAAACTAACTTGCTGCACACAAATCACTGTTATTTATGCATAAGACACTCATTGGTGTATAATTACCGTGTACTTTTTTATATAAAAACGCAAAGCGCACTTGACAACATAGTTAGTTAATTGAAAGTGTAATCATTGGTTAAATCGTTTCTAAGAAGACGCAAAAACAGTAAACGTAAGTATAAGAAACAAGAAAGTGAAATTGTGAGTGCGCACAGCACCACCATCATCATCGTTGCAAAAAGCAAAACCAACAAGACGACTTTTAATCCATATATTTCTTTGAACTTATCTAGTTCCACAAGATTAAGAAATGTTTATTGTTTTTTATGTGATTGAAATTGTAATGAAAGAAAGTTGTTGTTTTTTTGTATATTCAATGGCCGGCATTTAATGTAACGAAAGATGCATATTAGAAAATGATGGAATAAACTTTCGGATTTATTAAAGCTTTATGTAAAAAGATGTGATAAACTAAAATATACTTCCTATATGATTAATGGATAAAGGCCACTTGTAATGGATTGTGACATAATTTAATCCTGGAGCTGAGTGTAATTAGAAAACAGGTTCAGCTTTTAAAATTAAGGGCGTATACTGGAGCATTCATATTGAACTTTATTTATTATGCCAATTTTAGATGGCAACCGAAACCATATTTCGTTAGGGATCCTAATGGATCATAAGCCTTAGTGTGTGTTCTGTTCAGGAAGAAACATATTTGTTAATTTCGTGATAACTATAGTGTCGTATTGGAGGGGAAGTAATCGATAGAGAGAGAGAGAAAAAAAACGTTACAAGCTCCGCATAACAACACACTTGAAAGATGTTAATGAATTGCCAAAAACGCAGTAATATCCAATTATAAAAGTAAGATGTAATTGTTGTAAATGAAGGCACAAAAACGGTTAAGGAATGGCTTAGAATGATTTTAATGAAATGGATTTAGATTAGAACATCAAATGTAACAGGATTTCATATTCACCTTAAATCCCATTTTAAACACAATCGGTTGAGAAATGACTTAAATCATATCCAAAATGCCTTTTTTATTTTGCTGACACTACATCCCATTGAGGGGTTTGGTTGCCTTATTTCTAAGGTTACATAATCAGTATTTAATTTCAGACTAATGACGAATCGTGTATTGAATCCTAAAAGCCATCTTCTAATGAAATCGGCAATTATCAGGAACCATTTTTGAAACTCATAGAAATGGCTTACTCCCATTCAACTTGATCGTTTTCCCGAACTACATGCGGGACACATTCATGGTCAGGAAGCTTTGATTGACGATTGTCAATTCACAGAAAGGCGGTCCAGTGAGGGCCGGATGAGTTTTGCAAAGGTCCACGAATGAAAAAGAGATACGTGGAACATATCCACAAACTGGTTGCAAGAATTGATGGCAAGTAAGGGCGAGCAAGAGCCATATGGAGGAAGATCGGCATGAAGAACGGGCTAGGAAAGAAATGAACTAATGGCCAAAAATTATGAGATGCGCAATCGATGTAAAATTGAACGGGCTATATATCCAATGTCGCTTCATTTCGCCAAAGCGAATGAGAATTGTAGATGAGCAACCAGTTGTGATTGTTGAAGCAGAAAGTGTCATCGGAAGCTTTGGTTGGCGATTGGCTCTTCACAGAAAGGCGGTCCAGTGAGAGCCGGATGAGTTTTGCAAAGGTCCATGAATGAAAAAGATATGTGTGAGATGAAGGACGGGCTAGGAAAGAAATGAACAAATGGCCAGAAATTATGAGATGCGACATCGATGCAAAATTGAACGGGCTATACGTCCTATGTCGCTTCATTTCGCCAAAGCGATTGAGAATCAAAGAATTGATGGAAAGTAAGAAATGGCTAGAAATTATGAGGTGTGGCATCGATGTAAAATTGAACGGGCTATACGTCCTACTCGTATGTCCCTTAATTTCGAAAGGCGCAAAGGAATGCGGGAAAATCACTTATGAAATGCGGGTCAAAGAGAGCGTTTGCAATGGGGTGTTGGCTATTTGCAAGGAAAACACTATAGATATGAATGGATGTGGGAGCAGGTGTTGCCGAGTATGGAAGGCGCGCGTGGAGAACAGGCAGTGATGGAGTGGATTCTCGACAAAGATGACGTTGAGATAGAGTGGACCGCGAAGAGTACCTGTAAGGTTTTATGACGTCGAGAGGCAAGGACGAAGGTGCATTTGAATTTGATTGCGTTACACGATCAAACCCAAAGCGGCGGAAGTTTGGTACCTGTTCGGGGTCTGGAACTTTACTAACATTTTTGTGAGATTGATCTCATTTGGAGTTTAATAGTGGCACTAAAGGAGGTTTTATTCCACCTTATAACGGAAAATATCCTTAGAATAAATCCAGGCGAATCTGGAATATTCGATCGGTGTATAAATACGAGTGCAACGAACGCAATTGGGAGATTCAGTACGCGAAAATGAGGAGTGGGAAAATTATAAGTGGTGTTAAGTGAAAATAGTGGTGTAATTAAAAATTGTAAATGGTGTATTAAGTGTATTAGTAAATAATTGTGGAAATTATTTGTGGTTACAATTTAGTTTTGGTAAAATAAAAGTGGGAAAATTATTGTAGGAATATTTCGCGAATAGTGGCGTAATTATTTAGTAAATATTTGTTACGTGAATAGCTGTTGTAAGGTAATCGGATTGGACAGAGCAAATTCGTAACAATATCTTTGTTACCAAACTATTTTCAATAGTAGGCCAGAAAAATATAATTTAGACAAAAATGCTATGAAAATATTTTGAGGAGAGCAGAGAGCCTCCTCTTCAGAGGATATTGAAACCTTCTTACATTTTACTCTTTGAAAATACACGCTTATTGACAGCTCTTGATTTACAGTCGTGTTAATATACAGAAAATTCAAATTGCCCCACCCTTTACTTTAGAAGGGGTAAAGCAATTATTAATTCTTAGGTATTTTTCCCAGGCAACATCGAATAATTAGAATGCTCATTGTGTCGTAGTGTGTGACACAATTAATAATTGCAACGCCAAATTACATACAGTGGCAGTGAGTAATAACCTCTTCTATTACATCATATCGTCGACATACGCGATATACGATTTGAATCATCCTCTTTACGTCATGTGTACATATAGTTGAATAATTATAATCACACAGCTATCATTCACCGTCAATATCATAATCATCAGAACAAAATCATTCAACCACCATAGACGAGTGTTTTGATACGATTTTCCATTTTTCATTTATTTATTTCGTAAATTTTCCATGGTACGAAAAAAAAAAATTCTGCGTTAGATTTGCGCTTTATATAGCCAGTGTGTGTGGTGTGTCGTATATGTAATGTGCCAATCAGTTTGTTGTTGCGATATAAATACAGGATGTCAATATCACTTGATAATTTGATATAGTTTAGTTGATAGTTTTAATATTACTCGTATAAATATAAATTTTTTTTTATATTGTATTTTATTTTGTTCAAAACTAACATCCTATTAGTGATACCTAATTTTTGCTATTTTCTATGTACACGTATTTATATATGTAGTAACATAGTGTCGATTGAATTTTATATTGATTAGATTTTTTACACATTTTGTTGTTGTTGTTGACATTGTTTAGAAACGAGAAAACTGAAATCGATGGGTTTGGTTTCGGGTGATTGAAAAAATAGGTGTTTATGTATATTAGAACTTTATACTCCTACGTTAGTTCTGGAATGGGATCCTGAAGTGAATTGGCAATATTATGTTTTTTGTCGCGTCGAAAATTTGTTCGTTAATTAAATTAAAAGTTATTTAAATTTTTGTTTGTGGATTGGTGTGTTTGTTTATATAACAGAAAGGTGTGAGGTTTCGGTGCTATTAAATACACGTTTTGAAGGTTGTTCATCTACATGTATACAATGGCGGTCGATACGAACGCACTGGTTTTAGATGAATCATATTTTTACACCTATATTACATATCAATGTAATTAGCAACATTGGATGAATCATAATTTGGAAAATTTGGCACCAATGCTTATAATTCTGTGCCTACAAAAACAGTTCTAAATTTTAGTAATCGAACAATATTTAAATAAGTAATGAACATTAGTCTAATTTCTATATTTCATTGAACCAAAAGCTTCCATAATACACATTCTTGGTCGTTGATCGAACTTGGCTAAATCTCAGAGGTTCTGTAAAATTCAGACCTCGAATTCATTTTCTATTAATGAAGAAAATTTTCAATTCTCAAAACTGATGGAATATTTAGTACTTTGAATTATTTGTTAATAACTAGAAAAAAAAATATCTGTTACAGTCAGAGGAGGACTCAGATGCTACTGCTGAGGTTGAAGTAAAGGAGCAAACCTAATGTTGAGGTTCTTGCAAATTTACCTCCATCACTTCAAGACAGCTGCGGCTGCCCTCAGGCTCAAACTAGAAACAAAGAAGATCTCCGAACCCCAGAACCTTAGGTCAATGGTGATCGGGACCTTGAACTTAGGACACCTAAATAAAGGGTGTTTTTTTAGGAGGTTTGTTTTTCCGATAGATGTCGTTTTATTTTATGACAGTTGTTTTGACAGCTCAAAGTGGCATTTCTACTCAGTATTGTTTGGCAAATCATTATGAATAGGTTAACTCCAGAACAACGTTTTCAAATCGTGGAAATTTATTTTCAAAATCAGTGTTCAATTAAAAATGTTTATAGAGCACTTCGTGAATTTTATGGTGCACATAATCGTCCGTCAGAGACCACCATAAAGAACGTAATTACCAAATTTCGGCCTACATTCACTCTTTTGGATGCCAAGCCACCGACAAGAATGAGAAGAGTTCGTACAGAAGAAAATATTGCTGTCGTTGAGGCCAGTGTCGAAGAAAACGACAATTTATCGATTCGTCGTCGTGCTCAGCAAATTGGACTTTGTCCATCGACTTTATGGAAAATTTTACGTAAAGATTTGGGTTTGGTGCCATACAAAATTCAATTGGTGCAAGAATTAAAGCCACACGACCATCGTTTGCGCCGTGAATTCAGTGATTGGTCGTTAAATCAATTGAACGAAGATCCATTTTTTTACCGTAAAATTCTCTTCAGTGATGAGGCGCATTTTTGGTTAAATGGATACGTCAACAAACAAAATTGTCGCATTTGGAGCAAAGATAATCCACACGCCGTTCTAGAATTACCAATGCATCCTGATAAATGTACTGTTTGGTGCGGTCTATGGGCTGGTGGGATCATCGGTCCATATTTCTTTAAAAATGAGGAAGGACGACGCATTACCGTGAATGGAAATCGATACAGAACCATGTTAAATGAGTTTTTGTTGTCAAATCTTGAAGATATGGATATGAATGAAATGTGGTTTCAACAAGATGGTGCCACTTGCCATACAGCACGTGAAACAATCGACTTATTGAAAGAAACTTTCAACGACAACATTATTTCGAGAAATGGTCCGGTGAATTGGCCTCCGCGTTCGTGCGATTTGACGCCACTCGATTACTTTTTGTGGGGATACGTGAAGTCATTGGTTTATGTGGAAAAACCTCAATCGATTGACGCTTTGGAAACCAATATTCAACGTGTCATTGCTGACATACGCCCTCAAATGCTTGAAAAAGTGCTGGAAAATTGGACCTCCAGAATGACATTTGTGAAAAATAGTCGTGGTAGCCATATGCCAGAAATTGTGTTTAAATGTTAAATGCCAAAAAATTATCTACCAAATAAAAAAAAATTTTGGTCATTTCATAATTTTATATGTGTTTTATTCAAAAAAAAAATCGGCAACCTCTTAAAAAAACACCCTTTATAAACTACTATACGCAAAGCACGTAGGTAAAATTCGTTCCTGCATTCTTGCTAAAAATAATCTGAATATTTTTCTGTTATCAAATTACAGTAATTCAGATGTGGTTACAACAAGCATTGAGATGGATGGCCAAAATCTGTGGCTAATAATATCAGGTTACCTACCTGATGGGCTAGATATCCCACCTATCCCCCATGTGGAGAAGCACTGATACGAATGAACGAGATGAGTTATTGCTTGAATTTATATTACTGCTAACCTATGTATATGCAATATTGGCTTTATAACCAACGTTGTTAACTAGAAATAGACGAAAAGTACTAAACATTAAACCTGTCTCCGATACCATTATGTATAGTTTGGTGAATTGGAAGATGAAGGAGGATCATCAATTATCAAAAAAGCTGGCTATAGAAACTGGAGGAAAAGCTATATTTTTAGAAATACTCTACGTAGGAAGTCCTCAAAACGTACAAATACGAATAAAAAAGGCTAACACAAATGCCTGGAGCCTATTCTGTAGCAAAATGTCCAGCGACTGAATGGTGGACCGTAACTAGTGCAGAATCCTAGTAGCTACTACTGGAAACTCACATTCCAGTTAACTCTGAAACTGCGTCACAAAGGCATAGGAACAAGAGAGTTGTAGGCATTCTAAGCCCGGTTAAGCAGGAGAAACATCCTGTGGTCTATAAATAGGTTTAAGCGTTGCAAGTCGGCAGAGCCCGATGGCATTATACCGGTGGATGCCAAACTAATGACTGACTTAGCCTTAACCTAGCTGAAAGTTATCTTCAAGGGCAGCCCAGAACTCTGTCACACTCATAGTATATGAAGTGAAGTAAATGCAATATTTATACCTAAAGCGCGAAAAAGCTCTCTAAGCTCTCTAAGATAGAAATTCCAACATACAAATTGCAAATCTGTGGAAAGTGCTCTCTACTCGCTTATTGTTCCTATCGTGAAATCCCTTGAACACAAGGAATAATCCATCTGCCTTTAATCCCCTATCTGTGCGTGGACGAGTCAAACAGGGGATAGGTAAATCAAATGCTTAAAAGCAGCCATCACGGCCATCCTATGTGGGTCCTCCAGTAGTAGAATTGCAGATAGAAGCACACCACAAGGTGGGGTATTATCCCTTCTTATTTGATATCTGGTAATAAATGATTTGTTTTTAATTAGGCTAACACTAGCGGTTTTAATGTAAATTAGCAAAAAAACTGAATTGGTCCTTTTTGTTTCTAGTTTAAATGGTATCGGATTGACCTTCACTGATAAAGCGAAGTATCTGAGTTTTCCTCTAGACAGCAAACTAAGCTGGAAATCTGACATATTAGAAAGAATAAAGACAGCTACAATAGCGCTTTACTCCTGTAATTGGACCCATTTTATTATTTGAAATTACTGTTTAGTGCCAGCTTTAAAAATTCTGACCAACTTAGTCTTTGTTGAAAATACAGCTGCCTGTGTATTAGTGAGGTTCTTAAGAACACAACCATTCGCCTGGAGGGCACAACATTAAGGCACAACTCCATCTGCATTTGGTACTGTAAAAATACAGGAAACACATCAATTCTAAGAAACAGGAACATACCGAATACTACCGATTATTCGAGTTGCCTGAAGAGTTTCCGCCCTCAACATGAAGATGGCAGCACTAGCCAACAAAAGTGGGAGAATGTGTTTGCACGTGTGTTGAAAGATATTCACGAAAATATCGGCCATTTTTGGTGCACAGTTGTTGTTTGAGTCGATGTGAGTGTTATTGTAAAAATGGTAATATCGAGTATCGAGCTATCAATAAATATTTATTTTTGAAAGGCAATATGCCCTTGGGCAATACAACGTGAAATTTTGGGCAGTTGAATTTAAACGTTGCCGTACCAACTTGCATGACGATAAACGTTCGGGATGACGAAAAACTGCGACCACTGACGATAACTTCGGTCAAGGTCACCATATAGTGCTAGAAAACCGTCGAATTAAAGTTAGAGAGGTACAAGAGGATCTGAATACGTCCAAAGAACGTGTTTATCACATATTGAATGAAGATTTAAGCATGATAATGCTGTTCGCGCGTTGTGTGCTGCGTTTGCTCACTTTGAACCAGAAACGAGTTTGTATGGACATTTTGAACGCTCTGTTGGCGCAGTTTAGCTGCAATAAATCAGGGTTTTGGCGCCGGTTAATTACTGTTGATGACACTTGGATACACCATTACACTAGAGGACCAAAAATACGGCCAAAACAGTGGGCTGCCAAGGCAGAGTCGGCTCGAAAAAAGGCAAAGGCTATTCTTTCGGATGGGAAGTGAGGGCGAGTGTTTTCTGGCGCAGCCATGGAGTAATCTTAAACGATTTCCTTTAAAAAGGGAAAACCATTACAGGAGTACACTACACACCATTACTTGACAAACTGAAGGCAGAAATTGCGGAAAAACGACCACATTTGCAGAAAAAAATCTTGCTCTTACCAACACAGTGCGCCGTCTCACACCTCAGTGGTTGTCATGGCGAAAATTATGGTTTGGACGGCTTGCCATCCATTTTACTCACCAGATCTAGCCCCAAGCGATATTTTTTGTTCCTTAAGCTAAAAGTTGTACTCGGAGGACAGAAACTTTTGTCGAATGAGGAGATCATCACTTTCGTAAATAACTATTTTGCAGAGAAAAACGCCGAGTACTATTTGGACGGGTTGGAGAGATGGAATCAACGCTGAGAGAAGTCAATATACTTACAAGGAGACTATGTAGAGAAATGTTAGGTCGGAAACTTTTTAGACGACCCTCGTACCATTCCGCCATCATCTTTTGATAGTATTCCCACTGGTTACGAGAAGCATTTCTGAATACTAAAGGTATTAGTTTCTTCACCGATCGTTGAAAGATGGATGGGAAGGTTGGGGTGTGGTTTTCTCTGCAGAAAAAAAAAATTTAAAAAAATAATTTTTGACTACATTACCTCAAATGGCCGCACGTTGCTATTATCATAGAGTACAAGTTTCGACAAAATTAAATTGAGAATTTTATTTATTTCTAATTCCGACAGAGAAATAGTACGAGGTTAGATGGATAAATGTTTAAATTAAAGAAAATTAAATTGATTAAAAAATTAATATCAGTTGGCCATGCTCATGGTGGATGTATTCTAACATTGGCACTTCATGTATAACTGCACTTCATATATATCGTCCAATTTGGTAAAATTCCTTATATAGGGTTTTCCAATGGGAATGATATGATTTTTAAGTGACGTTTCGGCCATTTGTAATATGTCATGATCTGTCATTTTTGTTTCATTGTATTCAGTAATGTTTACAATTTCATCATGGTGAGATTTACGCAAGAACAACGTTTCTGATTTTGCCTTGGAACACCTTGAAAACGATAACGATTTTTTTAAGAAAATCATCTCAGACGGGGCTACGTGCCATACAGCAATTGCAACAATTGAATTTAAAGAAGTCATATCACTCTTATTGGAAAACCCTATACACGGACTTACTACTTTTAAGTCCGTTTAAATTTGCGTTACCAAATTCCATTTCTACGTATTTAGGTGAAAATTTACTAAATATTAACTTAACTTACATAAAAAGGTGAAACATTATTTCCGATTATTTGTTTTGTTTGGAACAATTTCGTGTAGTTAGCGGTTTAAAGTTATATTTTAATATTGTGATTCGACGATTTGGTGATTAGTACTATGGAAGGAGGACAAGAGGCAACATGTAATAGTTTCTTGTTAGTGGAAACCGTCAAAAAGCGAGGTACCGTTATTATTAAGGAATACAGCGTAGTGCCAAATAACTGGGTAATAGACGGGTACTTGTTTTGGCCCAATAAAAGGTTACACGAATTACAAAAAGATTGCAATAGTGAGCCAGTTATTGGAGAGTGGGGTAAAAGTTGTTGCGTTGTCAAACAATCTGATATAATTTCTTTCGAGGAGGGACTATTGTTTGAAGAACAGTATAGTTTAGCAAATACTACCGAGGAGGAAGCACAGTAGTCGGCCAAGAATTCAAACAGAATACCACTACGCATCATTTTAATCCATATTTCCACCCGCGAGAAACATTTCAACCTGTATCAAATAATTTAGAAGTTAATTCCATTCACAAAACATGGTTATTCCAGAAAAATCCGAGCAACTCATAGTAATTGAGGATGGCTGCTTTATGTTTGGCCTTAGCTGTTTCGAGAGTAATTATTTTAAAATGTATTATTTATTTTTTAATTGATGCATGTCTAACATCAAAATAAATCATTATTTTTCCAAGGCTGCAATAAACGTTTTGATGATTTAGAAAAGTTGTTGATGAAACATGCTGAACCCCGAAAAATTGATGCGGAGGAATCGATAGACGGTAACAAAGAAGACTTGGGTGAAAATTTTAAATTTCCCTTAAATACGATCAGCGATTTAAAAAATTTCAATAGGGAAATAGAAAGTAACCCGCAGTACAAACACTTACATCACTCATCATTTGTCGGGAATTTGTGGAGTGGATGGCCTTCAAAGAGGAGATAAAGTGGGGGTTAAATTAGGGTCGGAAATTGTTTTTAAAAAACAGTTACTATCGCTAACGTCTTGGACAGACATTTCTCGTTCCGCAAACTGCAGCGAAAAGGTTGCGTTTCGAAGTTTTGGAAATGTACTCGCCATCATACAATCGCTGGAGTCAGATGGAGACTGAAAAGTTGTTTCGAGAGAAATTATTGAAACACTCGAACACACGATTGTTTTGCCGCCGAACGTAAACAAATGAAAAAAAATGCCAAAGATAGCAAATGTTAACAGTGCTGAACCTGAAACTGAAACATTATTTATGTTACAAACGAACTCAAAAATGAAGGAAGTGCTGAAAAAGAAAATGATCGTGGTAGTCAAGCGTGTGATACCGATGAATCTAATTAAGCAAATATAATTTAATTTATGCTAAGCAAAATTGAACTGTGATTAAAAAATATATAGTTTTTTTGTGATTTTGTTTAGTAATTTTTTCCAAAGAACTGAAATAAAACTGGAATAAAATTTAGTTCGCTTTTTTATTAGTTCAGCTCGATACTTTAAGCGTCTATTTTACATTTAATTTCATTGACGTTATAAAGGGTGTTTTTTTAAGAGGTTGCCGATTTTTTTTTTGAATAAAACACATATAAAATTATAAAATGACCAAAATTTTTTTTTATTTGGTAGATAATTTTTTGGCATTTAACATTTAAACACAATTTCTGGCATATGGCTACCACGACTATTTTTCACAAATGTCATTCTGGAGGTCCAATTTTCCAGCACTTTTTCAAGCATTTGAGGGCGTATGTCAGCAATGACACGTTGAATATTGGTTTCCAAAGCGTCAATCGATTGAGGTTTATCCACATAAACCAATGACTTCACGTATCCCCACAAAAAGTAATCGAGTGGCGTCAAATCGCACGAACGCGGAGGCCAATTCACCGGACCATTTCTCGAAATAATGTTGTCGTTGAAAGTTTCTTTCAATAAGTCGATTGTTTCACGTGCTGTATGGCAAGTGGCACCATCTTGTTGAAACCACATTTCATTCATATCCATATCTTCAAGATTTGACAACAAAAACTCATTTAACATGGTTCTGTATCGATTTCCATTCACGGTAACGCGTCGTCCTTCCTCATTTTTAAAGAAATATGGACCGATGATCCCACCAGCCCATAGACCGCACCAAACAGTACATTTATCAGGATGCATTGGTAATTCTAGAACGGCGTGTGGATTATCTTTGCTCCAAATGCGACAATTTTGTTTGTTGACGTATCCATTTAACCAAAAATGCGCCTCATCACTGAAGAGAATTTTACGGTAAAAAAATGGATCTTCGTTCAATTGATTTAACGACCAATCACTGAATTCACGGCGCAAACGATGGTCGTGTGGCTTTAATTCTTGCACCAATTGAATTTTGTATGGCACCAAACCCAAATCTTTACGTAAAATTTTCCATAAAGTCGATGGACAAAGTCCAATTTGCTGAGCACGACGACGAATCGATAAATTGTCGTTTTCTTCGACACTGGCCTCAACGACAGCAATATTTTCTTCTGTACGAACTCTTCTCATTCTTGTCGGTGGCTTGGCATCCAAAAGAGTGAATGTAGACCGAAATTTGGTAATTACGTTCTTTATGGTGGTCTCTGACGGACGATTATGTGCACCATAAAATTCACGAAGTGCTCTATAAACATTTTTAATTGAACACTGATTTTGAAAATAAATTTCCACGATTTGAAAACGTTGTTCTGGAGTTAACCTATTCATAATGATTTGCCAAACAATACTGAGTAGAAATGCCACTTTGAGCTGTCAAAACAACTGTCATAAAATAAAACGACGTTACAACTTCGTATATTCAAATTCGATGAATTAAATCATCGAATGATGCATTCGTGGCATGATAGAATTGTTACAGGACAGGACAATGTCAACAAATGTTTATGATGTTCTTTAGACAGGATATCTTTTAAAACTACAGATCCAAGATAAAGCAGAAAAATTCGGTACTCAGAACCTTTCAAATATTTCAAACATTTCAATCCAACTTATTGCGGGATTAATTTCTGTCGGTTTCATTTTATTGCATTGTAACGGCCATTACACCAACCAAACAAGCATTTTCTCATGATCCCTAGTCAAAATATTAAATAGACGTGATTAAAATTATTTTTTTTGGAACATACCCAAACTAAATAAATGTAAAGAGTCGGAGATAGCAAAACATTTTACCAGATCTACCTCCATTGGCAATTTGGTTAATCATGTGACTTCCTTATGGTAATCTTCATCAATTCCGCTTCTAAAGCTCTCGTTAGTTCGGGGTTTGCAATTAAAAATAGGATAACTCACGTGACGGCCGCCTTTATCTCAAACACCGTCAACTGTACATTTTATACAAGCACCGGTTTCTGAATTCGCCCCAACCACACCTTTAGTAACAATAAATTATAAGGTTTTACTTATGCTTATAAAATAAATATTAATTCTCTACTTTTACCTTCGAAGGAAACTTCGCGCTGGTGTATCGCAAATGAAACAATTTATATTCAGATTCACATTCACAAAAGGCTTAAGATCGGCCATTGGTTTAAACGTGGCATCATATTTCTAATACTAATAGAACTGGTCAAAATTCGAACATAGAACTTTGGAATGGCGATATTCCATCAACATTGATTATTACACTATTCGTCATCGAATTTTTAACGCAAAGCACTGTTTTCAAATTATTCTTTATGCCATAATACCAATATTATCCGCTTCCCAGATCAACTACTTCAACTTTAGCTGGAATTTCTAAAAGAGTTCAACTATTGCTTGGAAGTTTTGTAACTATGTCCATGGTCTTTTAATATTTTTAATAAACCAGTGATTGCCAGATGTGTACATTTCTTAAACAAAGCTCAATATCGTAGCTTTTGTTGAAAAGCTTTTGTTTTCTTCCCATAATTTCTCATATATGTCTGGTTCGGTTGATGTTTCTCAACAGCAGTACCCTGTTGATGAGGCAGTTCCATTTAAAGATGACAATTCACTTATAGGAAAAGGAATCTGTGGACCTTCATATCCGTGGAATCCGACCGTGCTACGATTTGAGATGAGGTACCCACATTTAAAGTTGAAGACGTATTTGAAGGATTATGAGATTCCAAATGTAATCGTACTTTATTTTTATAGTATTTTACTTTTCTAAAATAACTTGACGAATAACGATAAGATTTTTATTAGTTCGGTTTGTATTCATTTTGAAAAACATTGAAAATACGACGCGAGATGACCGGCACGAAAAATGATGCTGCGGTGATGTAATAATGCAAGTTATTTCCAAATGTTATAATTTAGAAATTTTTACTTATTTTCGAATATAACGGAAAATGTGTGCGACACCTAATTTTCAGGTGATTTACCTCTCTAGGATCGATTGAATAAAATAAATTTCTACCTAGATTGTTTTTAAAGAAACTCTAAGCATATGGTAGAAAAATTGGTAAAAATATAACTAAAAATCCTTATTTATCGTTTGAAATAGATATTCCTCGCCAAAGTCGAAATTTGGGAAAGTTTTATTTGAGAAAAGTTCTCTTCTTTGTGACCATTTTCACCTTAAAGTTATATTAACTTTAATGTCGAGAATAGGTAAAATCTAAAGAATATTTGTCCTATTTTAAACCGTTTGTTCAACATTAAGCACACTTTCCTGGTGTAAATTAGGTTAAAATTCCTTGTTATTCTACTATAAGGTAAAAATCGGTCTAATGTAGAAAAACGAGGTGGAATTTTTAGAAAGTTTCCTTATTATTTTACAAATATGGTGAAACCAATACTTCAGAGTAGAAAAATAAGCAAATTACACCAAACGCTGGAAAAAAATTCCCTATTTTAGTACTTGTGATAGTTGTAAGTACGCACGCAATTCTAGTGGTAATCAAAAAAAAAAAATTCAACAATTATTCCCATATTACGTATAATTGCCATTAAATATTCAATTCCTATGGCGAAATTAAAATTCTCTCCCGCATTCGATCGTTTTACATATTTTGCACATTTAGGATATGCTAATTCTGCATAACAATGTATTTTTGTTTGATTCACATAGCAGAACAAAAAAAAAAAAAAGAAAGAAAAATTACAAATGCCACCCGCATAACAAACAACATTTTTAAAATTTCATCCAGATTTTTTTTGTGTGCCATTCTCGCGCGCCATTTTGCATTTGTGCTTGTCGCAACCATATTGCTGCTACTGCTTAGTTGTTTCACTAAAATACACAAACTATATACGAACATCATCATTCCTGCTGAATTTAATTAGATTTCATCTCGTTTCCATTTTATTTGTGCTCGTTTTGAACAAGAGAGGAAGGAACTAAAACTACACAGTAATAGTGATAGTAGTAGCATGTAGTAGATTTAAAAGAAAATAATTTTCCGGATTTTTTTTTTATTTTTTAGTTTTATTTTGTATGTAATTCAATTTGAAAATGAGAAAAAAATAAATTTTCATTTTAATTTGATTGTGGAATATATATATATATCTCGTAAATTCAATATTTACGATTACGATTTTCATATTGCGGAGCGACGAAAAACAAATATTCTCTTTATCGTAGCCGAGTTCTTGTTGAATAACGAATCCAAATCCAAAAACTGTGTAATTAGATTCCGAAAATTATTACATAGACATCCAAGAAAAAATTACGAAAACTCAAAATTTAATTTTTTCAGCTTCACCATGTATGACCATTTTATCGTTTGTTCCGACAATTGAATTTTCCTCCCTAAAAAAAATGAAAATTCATACTCGCTGTGTCCTATATACGTATTCTACCACTGTTAATTCAATTATTTGAAGAAGAGCAATAAAATTTCTTAGAAAAATATAATTGAGGAATCAATAAAAGTATATAATAATTTATTATACTATGGTATCCGGAAAATCGTTTTTATTACATATAAAATCGGGAAATGAAAAGGAAAAGTATATGTGCGTAGACACGAAATGATTGATTAGTTATCAGTGTCGCACACACAGAAAACGACATGATAACTATTTAGGAATTCATAGCAGAATTTTTTTTTTGGGATTTGTATGTTACACATATTCATGTATTAGAGCGGTGAGCGATAGAAAACCACTGCTAAAAATTATTCCCACTCATTCGTCGTCGTCGTCGACGGCTGTGATGGAATACAAACAACATTTTGGAGTCGAGAAAAAAAAAAAAAACGAAATAACAAACTGCTATGGCCTATTTTATGTTTTCGGTATGTTTTGCTTCGTTGGTTTTTCCTACATGATATATACATACATGTTTCTGGTTTGGTTTGGTTGTGTTGTGAAAATTCAATTTGTAAAAAAGCAAAATTTAATTTGATGACATTTTTCTATGTAGCCATTATCAAAACTTTTGTAATTTGTTATGTCGTGTCTTGTTTTGGGTTATGTTATATATTTTGTAGTTTTATTTAGAGGCATGAGGAAATGTCCTAGAGGGTTGACTACTTTATTTCCTGAACCGTATACATTTAGTAAAAACACGTATTCGTCATAATTTACCAAAACAAATTAAATTACTCAATGCGAGATACAATTTAATTTAATCGTATAAATAAATGAATGGCAGACCGACAAAACATCATACGATTAACAAATTCAAGCGTCCATATATACGTACGAGTACATAAATTGCAAATCATAAAATCTGTTCAACGTTTTAAAGTTCAAATATGCCCTCGACTACTGAATTCACACCCACCTCTAACTATATGTATCGACGTAATTTATATGCTTTTAAGAGTACTTTGTATGTCTGCCATTATTCACAATGTAATAAATTAATTACAGAATAATGTTGGGTATGTCGTACTCTGTATAGCATGAAAATCATTACAATATTTCCATATAATGTGAATGATATACGACCTCGCAGGTTTTTTTTTTGTACAAAATCGAGTAAATGATTTGAATATAAACAAATCAATTAAGGTACTGGATATATAATCAAACCTTCAACAAACAAAAATTCAGATTATTTTACAGAATAATTAGCATTTCATTATTCTGCGAAGTTCTATATATAACACCTATAAACTCATCCTACGCCATGACGATCTCAAAGAATTTCCAAGAAGTATTTCCATTGAAATCTAAATTAGAAAATTAATTACTTTTGTATTGTTTGCGTCTGGGTTTAATAAGTTCTTGCTATATAATTTGTTTGTATGTATATACACCACTAAAGGAACGATATACATTTTTAAGAATTCTTCTACTGAATAATTCATGCCACCTTAATCAAAAAACTTCCTTTTGTTATGAAGGAGGAATGAAAATAGTTCACCAACTACTTATAACACGTTGCCATGAGAAAGAGATTCTACCTAAAAAGGTGTTACTCAAAGTTCACCGTTTTGTACAATTTTTTGCTTGTAGATGCTTGCTTCATGCGATGCCTGCTCAGTTATAGGACTAATCCATTCCTAGCTGTTATCACTACAGACCGACATTCCTCACAACCAAACCATACGAAAATTATGAAACTATCTGCAGTGCTTCGTAAATGGTTTTACTGCAACAAAAAATATATGTTTGTGGCCAACAAGCGATTTTATTTTACGATGAATGTACATAAATCTCGAGTACACCACACATGTTTTCTAAAGCAAAAAATTGAACCTATCGGATTTGTGATAAAAATTGTATGGCTAAAAATTAAATTTTTAAATTTATTTAAATCTTTTAATTCGTTGTCGTTTTGTTCGTTTTTGAAGTAAAATTAAAGAAGTTAATGCCGGCTTTGAGAGGCATTTCTCACAAACTAATGAAGGAAGCCCATGTAGATTGCAATGAAAGTTGTTGCCGAGCACTCGACTGAAGTAATGAAATATCAGACATTCGATGATGGTAACTCAGTTCGAGCCAAACTCAAGACCGAGGGAAGTGACTGGAATACGACGGAAAAACAGGAAGTTTATCCACTGAATCAATACCGGCGCGAAGATTTATCTCGAAAGAAGAACTTGCAAACTGGCGAGAAGAACAGAGGCTAAACTAAGGTACATAGTTAGATAAAACGAGAAACGAGTTGACTTACCATGTGGAAAAATTGTTGGGGGACGCCCAACCAGATATGCCAGTACGTTTGTTGAGAGTGAGTCCGGCTGTAGAGTTGATGGCTAAAGAGAGAGCGATTCCTATCATAACTGGATTGTTGAGCCAAATGAAGTAATACCCACTAGGTTGCTTAATTTCACGTGGTGCCATGTTGTTGTGTGTATCATATATTTTACTGCACACATTTTGGTCGCACTAATAGTTCAGAAGCTACATGAAATACAAAAACTAAGAAGAAATAAAAAAATCTTTACTTAAGTTTTGGAACTTCATTCAGAAAAATTTTACAAACGCCATACAATTTCAAGATTCAATTATATATTAATAATATTTCTGAAATTAGTTGGGCTTGCAACAATGGGGCCCTAGATAAGATGCCCGACTGAGTTTAGAAACGGTTCTATGTTAACCATCGATCGAGGGAGGTTTTCCATGAGGTAGTTCGTGGAAATGAGCTAAAGGACGGCCTGTTTCAAAGATGGCTCACTTTCTTGAAATTATTTGAAAAGTTCCCGACATTTTCCAATTATTAATTGATAGTTGGCAAAGAGGTATCAATTTTGTACAAAAAGCCCCACAACGTTACTACTACTACTATTACAATAATTCAAAATCAGGTTAACTCACCGTTTTTGCATTAAATGATTTTTTTAAATATGGTTAATGTCATAATTTTGTCCACTCATTAATAACTTTTGCTCACATCACTTTTTCAATAAAAGATAACTAGTGAAATTTGGACTAGGACCTTAGATGCGAATTAAAATAAATAAATTATATTATAATATTGTCCATTTTTCTGAATTTTTACTATTTTTTTAATTTTGGTCAACTTCCTAAAGCTTTTCATAGAAACTGTTCAGTTAAAATATAAAAATGTACGTTCAGTAGTATCCTGAAATGCAAATTTTAAAATAAACTTTTTAGTAAAAATTTTTGTCCACCCCAAGACGTTTCAGCAGATTTTAATGAACAATTTCTCTTGACCTGCTGATTAATGTTTCCCTCCAATTAATAATATTTTTGCTAACTATCTAAAGCTATGGGGAGAATATTAAAGTGATCAGAAAAAAATATTAACCAGCTCCAAATTGCCTAAGGCTGATCAATTGTCCACCAAAGTTATGCATTGAATATTGATCTTATCGTAAAACTTCTTTTACTTGAACTACAAGATGTTTGTAAAACACCCCAAAAATGCCCACTATTGAATCAATTTTGCTCACCAATTAATTGCTTTTGCCTACCTCTCTAAAATTTTATTTACAAAATTGAGCAAATATTTTAACTTCATTTACGAAGTTCTTTATCAATACCAAATTTGCGCTTGGGGTGCTGTGGGATAATCAATATTTACATTTTTTTGTAAATAACGTAAATTTCATAAAAATTTGTGTAATTTATATAGTTAAAATATGTAAAAATCTGTGAAAACTCTGAAAAACTATTGAAACTATGATTACTACTGAAACTATTGAAGAAATGTAACAAATGTTTGTTTATAAGGGTTATACGCATCATAAATATCAATCAAACATTTCATTTAGACGGTCACTCATAATTATTTTAGACTTTTAGTTTTCTACAATCACAAGAAGATTTTCATTTATGTTATCTTAAACAAGCTCTAAAAACGATTACTGCCATCTTTAGGTTTAGTTTAGCTACATATGAGAAAGATAATAATTTTTATAGTGTAATACGTGCGCCATCTATTATCAAATTGTAGCAAATTACACGGTTTCTTCGTAAATGTCAAACATTCGAGTAAATGTCATAAACATATCAGGATCGACACTTATAAAAGTTGATAAATTCAGAGCCCTTTACATAATGTCTTAATTGCATTTAAAACGGAAGTTATGATGATTTCAGGAACAACCCAAGAAAGTTTATAACCTCAAATTTTTGACATATTCATTTTTTTTTTGTTTTATTTTCAACGTTACACAGTCAATTTTTATAATAATTAAATAGTTATTAAATTATATAATAGATAGCGCGCTTGTCATGAAAAAGTCATTATTTCCTATGCATAATGTAAAAAATAACTTATGTAATTTACATGTAAATTACAAGTAAATAACTGTGTAAATTACATCGTGTAATTTACGCGCCCAACAGTGGGGATAATTAAAATAATCTATAATTTCTTTAAGAGGGCCGCAACGGAAACGCGTGCTAAGGTGGCACGCACTGGAATTGAGAAAAAGGAGTGTTGGAATAAAACGAGGCAGAGAAAGAATCAGGAGCATAGGTTGAGCCAATAGCGGAGAGCTTCCATAAAGATAAGTCAAACCGACAGACAGGTCTAATAGGAAGATGCCGTAGATGAAACGTGGAAGATTTACAAATTAACGGAGAATATACAAAGATCGAACCATAGAAGAGAGCAACATCGCGGGCGCCATAGATGATCAGAAATGCAACGATACCAGCAAGTGGAAACGCAGATCTGAAGATGCACAACGAGAATGAAAAGATCCATACAAGATTATTAAGGGGATCAACGGCGCTGTGTGGGAGTGGAGGAAAAGTTGTGCAGGGCGATAGGCTGAAGCGATATGATATAGGGTGTGTCTGTTAGGCACGAACATATTTAAGGCGAGGGTAGAGTTGTGAATTTTACTCTGCACAGATATAACACTTGGTGATGTACACCACCGATTGTTATCATCCCAACAGTCGCGATTTTGAATACAATCGGAGTCCATAACTTAATTCAGCGATTATTATTCCTAACATGCATCGATGCTATCGGATCAAATATTCCTCCAATACTGATTGTAAATTGGATTTAGGAATGATATTCCTTGTGGAGGGGAATATGGAAATAACGAAAGCAATTGTAAACGGCGGCGATAAAAAATCATCATGGAAAATACTGGAATTAAAACCGGTGTTAATTATCAAGGCAAGGGAATTGATGAGGTTGAATATTCGCGAATGCAACTTCAGCAGTGATATATAATTGCAATACGCATACATCGCCAGATACGCCAGAATGGAATAATCTCCTGCTTCCAACAAGGAGATATTGCTTCCAAAGCATGGAAATCTATTTGTAGTGTTCTTGGTGCCGACGTTGTGTCTTATGAAACGTGTAATTATTGGTAAAAACGTTTTAGACGTGGTGATTTCGATTTTAGTAACTAGCCGCGCCCTGGACACCGTCGAAAGTTTGAAGATGCGGAATTGCGAGCTCTAGTGCATGAAGACCCAACGCAATTGCAACAAGAACTTGCAGCTCAGCTAGGAGTCACCCAAACAGCATGCGTATGAGTCTGTGGTGCTGTGCAAACTAAATGTTGTTGGTTCTCTAAAGCCTAGATGGAATGACTGATCGGGGTAAGCACCTGCTGACTTAAGCTTTTTCCATAAATTGGGAAATTTCACTGATCTTTGAACAAAACTGGTCCACCGGAAGTGATAGCTATTATGCAATCAAAAGACCTTAGTTGAAAAGTTTGCAAAGTGAATTAGAAACAAATAAGAGCAAGTTCTACGAGATACGCAATGGCATTATTTTGCAAAAACTTGGAAGGTGGGTCCAATATGTGTTGACCGAACACAAACGTTAACCTATACGTATGAACACGTGCCTTTCACTGCTTTCCCGGCAACAATAAAAGGACTTCTTGTGGAAAATAGTGCAAGTGATGAAAATTATATTTTTTAGAAGAATCCCAAACGAAAAAGTCGTGGTCAGCCGGGCAACCCAGTACATTGACGTCGAAACAGAACATCCACTTAAAGAAGATTCTTCTGTGTATCTGGTGGGACATGAAGGGTTTGCTTTATTACGGACTCCTGGAAACTGGTCAGATGGTGACTGCAGAACGCTACAGTCTACAACTGATCAAACTGAGCGAATAACTTGATCAAAACGGCCATTTACTGGGCAAGGAAGCTAACTGCAGTATGATAATGTTCGCCGCATATTCGGATTCCCAGACTTGGCCCCATCCGACAAAAATTTGTTCCGGTAAATGCAGCACGCCTTAGTAGATAACCAGTTCAAAACACTGGACGATGCGCGTAAATTCGTCGATGACTTTATTGCCTGGAAGCATGTAATTTTTTTTCGCAACGGCATTCGTATGTAACCTGAGAGATGACGCAAGGTCATAGAAACGATGTCCAATATTTCCAAGATTAAATTCGTTATCTATTTTTGGATATAAAATAAATTTGCTGAAAAATCTGTAAAAATTAAGTTGTACACCTAATAAAATTTGTAACTTAAACGCTGAGTGTTTCACTTGCAAAATCAGGTCAGAAGTGGGATGTTGCAAATACCAGCAGAACTGAGCTTAGTATAGTCATAAATTTCTACAAGTCACATAAATTAAGGGAAATACTGCTGAGTAGTGGACTTTCAGCCAAAGGGAAAGGCTATTGTCGAGGCTGCAAAACGTTAGGTGGGAAGGGAAAGCTTGAGCATATATGGACGCAGTCAGAAGGCTTTCACGATCACCATCACTGGCTTTAGAATCATCAGGAATGACACTTGTTGGATCATTAAAAGATCAACATTTTCAACCTATCACAAATCAGTTATTGGGGGTACAAATAAGTTTTGAGAGATTTATAAAAGAGGGCGAAACTAGTATTAAATCACATCGGGCCATCACTATATTCATGTTAAAGCGTCATCATTTCCTTCTAAAAATCAGTCAACAAATCAACAACATATTTCTTTGTGCCAACAAAGAACTAAAATGGAGACCAGTAAACTTTGAAGATGCTGAGTTGGTGCATAATTCGACCAATATTCATACCAAACTCAAGAGGAGCTCGCTTGGGAGTGACTCAACAAGCGATTAAAACCTGTCTCAAGACCATGGGTATGGCGCAAAAACAAGGAAATTGGTTAGTATGAACTGAAGCCAAGAGACGTCGAACGCCGTTTATTCACGTTCGAATAACTGCTCCAAAGTCAAAATCGGAAGGTTTTCTTGCAGCGGCAGAGGACGAAAAGTGGATCCACTACGATAATTTAAAGCACAGAAAGTCGTAGAAGAAGCAATTGCTGTGCTTCTAGTGGGATCAGTTCGGAATGATCTACTATGAGCTAGTCCGGCCTAACGAAACCAGCAATGGAGAACAAGAGTTGTCAAGGAAACTTTGGAGCGCTTCAATGGGATGTCCTACCCCACCCGCCGTATTCTCTAGACATTACTCCTTCCGACTTCCACTTTTTCCGGTCGATGATGGCCCATGGTCTGGCCGAGCAGCACTTAACTACTTACGAAGAAGCCATAAATTTGGTTGATTCTTGGGTCGCCTCAAAACACGAAGAATTTTTTCGACGCGGAATCTGTATGGTGCCTGAAAGATGGGAAAAAGGCGTAGCTGACGATGGACAATACTTTAAATAAAATACGTTGAACTAATTTCTCTGAATAAAGCTTCGGAATTATAAACAAAAACTTCAAAACTTATTTATAGCCCCAATAAAAAGTGAGAGAATCCGATCAATGCGTAATGTAAAAGGAACAATTTTTGTGTAATCGCTTAGTGCCGAGCAAAGGAAACTAGCGCTCTGTATGTGAGATATGGTGAAGGTACTCTGACTTCAACTGAAAAAATAGATGCTAAACTAGACAAGCTAGACACTAAATTGGAGTAACAAAAAGAGCATTTTGCCCAGCTGGATCAACAACAGAACGCGCAGACCGATAGACTGGATCAACTTATATGGGTCCAAGAGCGTCAAATAGAAAAACTGAAATATGTTTTTAAGTCTTTAGTGAAAAAAATATCAGAAGTTAACAACCGTTGCTGTTAACGACCGGGTTGAAGAGCTCGAGTTAAAAATCCTGCAGGAATTTGCGCAAGTTAAATCAAAAAAGTTGATGTCAAATTAATGAAGGAACGCTACAGATTGCACTGAAAGTTGTTGCCGAGTGCTCGAATAACGCTTTGAAATCGATCATGAAACTCAGTTCGAGCGTTTCAAGGTTCAAGATGCAGTACAGGACTTCGGTTCCAGAGACAGAACACCAGATGTGTTGCAAACCACACCCAAGGGATGTGACGACCGCGTCGTGACAGAGTTAGAGCTGGAATATGACGCAGAAACAGGAAGTCTATCCGAACGATGAACAGTCTGGCAAACATCGTTTAGATGGAAGAAGTTTGATTACTACAATCGAAATTGTCGACAACGATGGAATGCGGCAGAGACCGGGATTACGAGAATGACAGAGGGTTCAAGAAGCAACTAAGACCAGACGCTAAGGTGCCTGGCTAGAGAAAAAGAGGGTCGAGTTAGTTTTCCAAGAAGAGGAAAAGCCGTTGGGGGAAGCCCAGAACCGTTTATTGAGTATGGGTCGACCAGTAGAGTTGGTCACCAAAGAGAGGGAAATTGAGAAAACGTCATGTGGAGACAATCACATGTCACATAATTACTCGTATATCGGGATGGGACAAAAAATATCTCCTTCTCCTGCAACCTATGAAAGAAAAGTAAGCACTATTAAGGTAGTTTTGAGTAATAGTTAGCAACGCCAAAACGATGGATTTATCAACTAAAGGACTGACACAATTGTTGCTTTTTTCAAAACGTTCCATAGGATATATTGCATGATTTTGAGGAAATGAAAAAAATGTAACTGTTTCCAGTGTGCCAGTGTTCAACGAGATTTGTGAAATTCTTCAAGACTTTTTCAATGATATGCGACACGTATATATTCTAGAGAAAAGGGATAATTTGCCCAGTACCAAACCAAAACGGTGAATTTGTGAAATAAATAGCTAATAAGAAAATTTTTGTTTCGTCCAAAACCTTTTACACAATGAATGAGAAAAATGCATATTTTATCAGCGCTGCAAGGGTAATTTGGAGTACTAAGGTGCTTCAACTAAATTTGTGACATTCTTCAAGATCTTTTCAATGATATGTAACACTTATTTATTTTTTAATAAATCCATAATTTGCTACCAGCGCCAAAACGGTGGATTTATGGACTAACGTGTCAAAATTGTTCTCTGTTTGATTAAAGACCTTTCAATCGATTATAAGAGTATATGGGAATAATGTAAAGCGTTATCGTGGCACTGGGTAGTATTTATGGGTGTTTTCCATACGGTATGATAAGTACCCGACCTCCTTTGATGCTACTAGTGGTTTTCGACAAAAATTGCCCTAAATATTGGTTGCTGTATGTTAGGGTAGATTAGGACATAATCCACGCCAATTCCGATTCTGCCATTCTTGAAATTCCGAACCTTCAAAAATAAATCATATTTTTTATAGAAACATAATGATCAAATACAGCTGACTCCCAATTTTGTCGATTGAAGAATTTGATATTACCAAAAAATGTCAAGCGTCAAATATACTGATAGGTGACAATTTTAAGATTCGTGACAATTTTTCCTAGTACATTTAAAATGAATCATAAAAAAATTAAACTGCTACCGATAACGAAAAACTCACTTTTACAAAATAAATGATGCTCAGTATATTTCCCTGGGTCCTTTTGCAATCAATTTTCTTTGTAGAAATTTGAGATATTCCTAAATTTTCTGTGATTTTTCCGGATTGTCTATTTTCAAACCGAAGTTCTGGTTGCGTCATGAGCCTCTAGCGCTAAAACCAACATACATGGTACCTACTACAATACATTTCTAAAAATATTAACGCTTTTATCATAAAAGCAATTATCAGATTTGGTTGCAAAGTGGTAATTATGCTGTGGGAATACACTTAACCTACAATTCTTATCGTTCCTGTATATAGGCAAAACAATTATATAATCACATATGTATAATTTTCCTATACATTTCCGAGAATCACATTTCCACAAACTCAAGATGCCATTAAATTGATTGATAAACAGGCAACAGCAACACCAACAACATCCATCTCCACAGGAACTGGCGTATTAATTAAGTTTCGTTTTGTTTTGCGATTTTTCTTTTGTAGACTAAGCATCGCGCAGGTAATTAATCATTTTTTACATCTTGATGGATGGAGCATGTATGTATATATGTATTATGTATAGAGATACGTATGTGAATCAAAAATATGTACGATATCGATGAACTTTAAGTATGTTTGGCAGTGTGCCTTAAAGAGAAATAGGACGGATGAATTATAGAGAACATCGAATACTAGAAATTTTAACCTTTACTCACAACCGATATTGAATGCCGCTTGTATTGTATAATATTTTAACAACAACTCGCAATTAAAATATAATTCACCTTCATAACTAGATTAGCATTGAATTGAGTAATGAATAAGTTCGATATAAATTCGTTCGAAGGCCTCCATTATTTTAAAACTGTTTACGTATAAGAAGAAAACACAAGTATACACATATGTTTGCTTAAAGTAAATAAACTAAGCTTTCAAAACCTCATTGTCACAATCCCGGAAATGTAAGACATGATTTCGGCTGTTTCACAACCGACACAAAACCATTGTACATACATACTTCCCCCTTTCTCTGAATAAACCTAGATATACCAGTATAATGAAACGGGATACCCCATTAAAAAGGTTTTACATATAGCACACATCAAAATAATACCTTAAGTCTTATTTGTTTCTCTACTCGTACTTCATTCTTATGTAAATTTACACAAAATTAAAAAAAAAAAATAAAAATAATTTTTTTCTTGAAATGAAATTGAATTTTAATAATTAAGAAAATATTTATTTTTATAATTAGAATTTAATATTTGTTAAAATTTAATTGTTATTTTCATATTTACATTTCTTATAAATGTTTGTTTTACATAATTCTTAACGTGTCGTTGTTGTACCTTTTGCTTTTAATTTATACAAGGAAACCGCATAATTTAAGAAAATTATTTTAGCACACAATACACCACATCACACCTCGCCTCAAAGTTCGCAGAATTAAGCCTAGCTAGGTCTTATATTCATTATATACAATACTGACTTATAGTTACAGATTAGATTAATCCAGCCGGAAAAAATCCATAGATAAAGGGTAGTAGAAAACACTTAAGTAACAACAACAACAACAACAAAAAAGAGATTACATGCTAAACCCAAGGATTCAACTTAAATCTGTCACAAATAACAAAGGAACTGAACGGAAGAAAAAAATTAATCATTTATACATTTTCCATCGTCGTTCGCACACAGGCACAACCAAATATTTTATAAAAGAACAACAACGAAAAAGTTGGGAAAATAATCGATCACAAACTGTATTTTATTTATCCTTCAGTAAAGCTCCCAAAAAATATAAATAAATATCTACCCCGATAAAGATAAGCTTTTCGTAGCGCGCTATAAACACGCAAGATTTTTTTTCGTTTTGTGTACGATATAAGAAAATCGAATTTCCATTATTGTGGGTATGATCCAATCACCCAAAACCTATATACAGAGGACACAATAAACATCTCAATTCAAAATTATTATTCTTGGACCAAATAACGAAATTTGCTGCGTCCAACGATGTCGCCCGGCATCACTTTCTGTATAGCAAGCAAGTACATTAAAATTTTGCTGAGACAAGGAAAAATCTTTCGTCTTTTTTTACAAATTTCGTTATTGCTGCTACTAAGTATATCGAATTGAACGAAATCGCTCTGATTTAAATGACCAATAAATCTTTTCCAATAGATGAATGGAAAATTATAAAAATTATCTTTTAAAAAAAAAATAAAAAATTTAAATATTAATTTTTCACTGAGCTTTATTTGGTTATTGTTGTTGTTCAGTTTATATTTTCTGGCAGGCAACGAAAACTACTTGAGAATAATAAAATAAAATGAAAATCGCTTTCTTGTTTATACTCAAGACAAAAAAAATGGAAAATTTAAGTTTAATGACAAAGCATTAATATTGTGGAGGCGGGAAGGATTTTGCTTGTTTTATAAGACGGCTTTGGCCATTTATTCTGTTTTTGGTGGGTTTGGTGTGTTTTGTATGTTTATGTTTCGTTTTGATTAATATTAAAATTACATTTTTGGAAAATTGTCATTTTCTTTAAGTTCACATTTATTTTCGAATAACAATACAAATAATAATAATGGTGGGAAGAAAATTTGGAAGAAAAGCAGCAATTCTTTAGAGAATTTATGAATTTTAAAGATGAGATTTCGTGTAATAGCTTCCGAGGTGCGCTTGTCTTCGATGAGAAATCTTTAAATAATTTCAATGGAATTTTTGATTATTTTGGAGAGGCATCAACAAGTTGTTGTTCTGTAAACATTTACGATGTTCTCAACTGAAGAATAGTCTCACCAGTAGATTTTATAAGTGCTGGATGCAGCATCAACATTTTAATTTACTTTTTTACGTGTTATATAATCCAGTTGTTCTTACTTCTTAAAATTGACTTTATCAAATTTAAAAACTATTAAATTCTCAATGCAAGAAAATGATTTCTCGGTTGAACACATAACATTTTTGCACCACTAAAAAATGAGATGATATTTTTTACTAAAATATATCCTGGCCAGCAGATTTGTGCGGCCTACGTCTTAAATGAGCTAAGCAATTAAATGAATACAATTTTATTTTGTGGAAGCGAAACGAGAACTGTTAATTTTTGATACGAATAAAGAACGAAAAGAAAAGTTTTTTAGTGGAAATAAATTATGGTGAACCACCTTTAGCCCAAGAGAGCGGCGAACTGTAATTTGTAAAACTAAAATCGATTACTTTGCGGGAATTTTTTTTACAGGATAGTCGACATTCGTTAATTTAAGCAGAATCGTAAAAATACATTATATCGAGCCGCATGATGCCAACTGTTTCTGACCAATTGCCATATTTGTCGGCTACACAAGATGTTTAAAGTTAATAATGCAATGCACTATCAGTTTTACAGACGGTCGCAAGTACTGTCACAAATACTAATAGAGAACTTTAGACTGAGGAATAAGTTAGGAAGTTTCATTTAATTTTTTGTTACCTTAGGTAAAATAATTGTATATATTTCGGGTTTTATCAACCATTGGCTTAGAAAGTACAGTTGAACTTCGATTAACTTATTATGGGTTAGAGACTTCAGTGTTAATTTTATGCGTAAACCCTATCAGTTGCCCTACTCTGTTCGTATCAAATAACCGCCTTCAAAACTTTGTTCTATTCGAAATTTTATTAAAAACTTTGAACTTATTTAATTAATTAATTAATTTACACATGAAAGAAATATTTGTCAGTTCGGTGAATAAAAAAATTATGATAACTTGAAAACAAGTTATTGATTTCTTGAAACAAGAAATATTTTCTTGATTTGAAACTTTCAATTGAAATTTAATAAATTATTTCTTGCGACTGACAACGAAATATTTTCTTTTCGAACAAGAAAACTAATAAAATAATTTCTTATCCACAAATTTTTATTTACTACCAAGAAAAAGTTTTCTTTGCTATTATATCAATTTCTTATTAAATTTCTCGTTTTAAGAAAACAATTCTTGATCTGATAAAATATTTAAAATAGCAAGAAATTATTTTTAATAGTTAAACTACGTCTTCCTGTGTAAGGAACATGACGTGTCTTTCAGTGAATGTATTTCTTGATTACAATAGATGTTGATAATTCAAGACTTACTAAACGCAGAGACACTCGGTTAAAAAAATTATGTATTGCTCATATAAATGAACAACAACTAAAATCTTGTGTTCGGATCACCTAAATTGGTATTTTAGACTATTTAAACGAATAATAATTATTTTGAGCTACAAATGAAAATTTTAAATCTTAGTTAGATTAGTTAGTTTTTTAGCTGAAATGTTACTATTATAATTTTATTAAAGTTTAACTACAAATTTAGCTGTAACTAACTAACCAGAAAGAATAATTTTGAGTAGCTCAATATTAAGATTACGTTTATGATTTAAATACTAAAATGAAATATTCTAAATAGCATGGTTTTGAAAGGAACTTTTTGGAATATTAAAAATGTTTGCTTAGATTTATCTACTTCAACTCTCTAAAGTAAGATTTTTTTTAAAAATACAATAAACAATAAATAAAATTGAGCAAATCCTCAAAAATTGACAACACAATCAAATAACTTCTTATGCTAACACTTGTAAACAGTTTTAAACAATGAACAAATCTTATAACGAGCAACAATTCAAATTAAAAAACAAAACATATTGTAACATTACATAAACATCGTTAAAACTTCATTTAAGCTGCAATGTATTTATTAATTTTTTCAATTTGTATTATATTGAGCAATATATATGACTTGTATTTGAAGTTGCCCCAGATAACAAATAGTCAACGATTAAGTAATTTCAGCTACAACGAGCTTTACCCGAGATTGAATAATTGCAACGATTTTATTTAATAAATGCAAGTTGCTCAATTTCTCAATATTGGAAAACGTATTTAAAATTTTAGCAATATTTTACTGGGGGAAACCGGATGTAGAAATTAATCATGGCATTGTCTATTTAATTAGAAGGCATCAGTTGTGTTCGGAAAAACTTATTATAATTTGAGCAACTAATGAAAGTTACTACATGATGATATGATGAATATGATGATTGCTAAAAATGAAGCAGGAAAAACCCCATCAGGACCACCTGACTTATACACCGCAAAGAAGAAAATACTCTAGCGCAAGACTTCTAGAATGACTAGCCTGTGGGCTAAATCTGAATGGGACTTAGCCCACAGGCTAGTCACTCTGGAAGTCTTGCGATAGAGTGTTTTCTAATTTGCGCTGTATAAGACAGGTGGTCCTGATGGGGTCTTTCCGGCTGAATTACAACACGGGTTTCTTCTCAATCGCGATCACTTACTCCAACATCTTCTAGCTTGCGTCGCCTTTGGGATTGTCCCGCAATCTTGGAGACGAAGCAAAGTTATTTTCAGATGGCAGGTCGGGCTACACTGACCCTAGGGCATTTAGGCCTATTACTCTCTCCCCAACCTTTTGCTCAAAGGTTTTGAGAGAATTGTCGGCAGATTTATCAGAGATCACCAATTATCTAATTTCCTGAGTTGACAAGTCGTGTGAAACTGCTCTACTGAGCTTGTTACAAGAATCAAAAGAGGGGGCTTAGAGAGCGCCCCGTTTTCTTCCGTTATCGCGACATGCACTAATTTTGACATTCGTTGCATGGTTTGAATTGATGCTCAGGTCTCGCATAATCTCTCCAGTAGTCGAGCTGGATTATTCCCCAGTTTCAGTTAAGTTATCCAAAGGTTGCCCCCAGTGGGGTGTTTTATCAACTCTTTATCTATGTGGTGCCTTGAGAAGTTAATCATCTTGGCGTTACCTTAGACAATAAAGTTTCATAAAATATTCACCTTGAAAGTAAAAATCAAAAAGCCACAGCCGCATTTGTAAACGTACAAGAGCATTTAGGAAGTTCTGGAGTTTGACTCGCCAAATGCTGATGTTTATTTACGAATCGTTGGTCCTATCTATGCTATATTACTCTTCTGTCGTTCGGTGGCCCGTGGTAAAATCGAATCCTGCTTTAGCGAAACCTAACAGTCTGCAGATCCTCGCTTTGAAGACCATTTTGATCCTACCCACGCCCAAATTTTTTCATTCTCGATACGGCTTGTTCCACAACGTTCGGACTAAGGTGCGCTGAGGCGTGGTTTGGTTGCAGTGCATATACAAATTTTCAATCCCTTCAGTTCCACTTATACCAGAAATCATTATAATTGATGACAAACTGTGAGCATAATTCGACTTATATAATTCATTCTCAGTGGTTTGCTCATCGAGAGCCCTTGGTTGTCCCAATACTACAATATGCGGTTGTCAGAGTCGTTAGTTTTCTTCGCAGACGGCTCTCACTGTGAATTAGGTGCAGTTTTGATCCTGCTGACCTAGACGATGGTGGAGGCCGAGTTGATTACTCCCACACTGCGTGCGATTGATGCGTCTAACCTTGCTCTTTCAGAGGAAAATAACATTTTGCTTACGGATAGTAAAGCTGTGCTCAATGTATTGCATAATCCTGTAACCACTTCCAAACTGGTTCAAGACTGTAAACATTATATTAACCGCCTATGTTACAACAATAGTGTCAAGGTTATATCATTGAGGGAGATGTAGTGGTTGATGCTTTGGTCAGGATGGGTTGGCGTCTGAATTTCATGGGACTTGAGCCTGTAACTCCGCTGAGCTTTTATAGCTTTAATGCACAAAAGTGTGTCAGATCCACGATTATGAGATCCGAGATTTAAACTTCCGAGGTTCTGAGTTTCACAATTTTGATTTCCGAGATTTTCATTTTTAAGATTTTGAAAATGAGATTTTAAATCCGGCATTTTGAGAAGAGGAACAAACATCTTGAAATGGCACTTTATTCTTTAACAAGATCGCAACACAGCAAAGTCAATTATTTGCTCAATTTTTTACATTACTTTATGGCGGAGAATATGTTTTACTTAACTATAAAATGTTTTTGTTCAGCCAACCAAAGAATAAACATTTTATTTAATTTAACGATTCCATGCTTATGAGTATAAAATCCGTATATTTAAATTTAAAATAATTCCAATTCTTTGGCCAAATCAACATGATAAAATGAAAAAATATTTTTTAAGCTACAAAAATAAATATCGGAAAATGGGGAAATGATTTGCTGTGTAAAATAATTCAAAAGCCAAATTTAAGCCATTGACAAGCAAAGTTACCTTTGCTAACTAACTAACTAACTATTTAAATAATTTATTGAGCAAATAGAGACCATGCCACCTCACGTAAAGGTGTTAAACAACGTTATAACTGTGATAATTTTCACATTCAGCAAGTTAAGCGTGACACGGTATTTTACAAACACTACAAAAATATTGCTATTGTGGATTGAAAACTCGCTAAAGCAGATAACACATAGCTGTGTTAAAATCGTTATATTAACAATATCGAAAATATTGCCGAAAAACAATAATGCATTTATGATTCTACTCGACCATCATGTTTGTGCTAAATATTTTAATCCAATGTCGTGAACTGACAATGGAAAAACTTAATTAAATGAACTGCTCAGAATACTCAATAAGATAAAAAAATTAAATGACACCAAAAATACCGAGAAAAAAAATTAATTAAATTTTAAAATCAATTTTCCAATTTTTTTTTTGGTGTTATGTATGAAATTGGAAAAACTATTTTTACTCGTTTGAAACAGTTGTTGCTACTAATAATATTAAAATATTTGTTTGCTGTATAGTAGGTCACCATTGAAATTAAAATTTCGATTTTAATAACAAAAAGTGTTTAAGCTTTTTTGGAGGGATTTAATCAAATACGCAGTGTTGTTGTTATCTAGGCTAAACAGAATGTGGTTTCGGCTATTCCATTACTAATTTGCGAGTACACAATATTTTATTTATCAACCTTCAAGCGATGTACATTACGCGATACATACATGCAATATTCGTGATACGGTGAATTGTCAGCGATTAGATTCATTACATAACGTGACGTTCGTTTGACTTTGAAAGATGGATTATCGATGGATGTTAATTTGATATTTAGCGTGATATGGTAAATCGACGTATAGCAAAATTGTTAATTAGAGATTGGCAATTTTATTTCCATCGCTGGAAATACATTTCATTTAGCCTTCACACGTTTTGCCTCGAAAACATTTCGCGAGTATAGATTTAGTTAATTTTGATAGTCGGATATGTACACGAAATCTAATTTATAAGCAAATTGAAATGTATTTTTGATTTGAATGTTTGATTTAAAAATCAAATAATTTTTTAGGCTTCCAATTACTACTATATACTACATAGCACCTAAATAAAAAATTACGTTTGGCATTTAAACGTGGGTGCTATTTTTTGTATACGGAAAATGGGAAAATTTTGTTTCATTCCGGCATTCGTTACATAATAACTATATTATAATACAACATACCACCACCAGAATATTATATAGAACGTGGATATAGAGAGCGTGGGTCTTCGCATATCAAAAAAGTGTATTAAATTAAACCAAATATTATTTGAACGAACCAAGCAAAAATACTGAAAAAGGAATCTCGCCCTGAACAAAATAAAACTGGCGTGTATCGACTTGGGAATGAGAAACAACATTCGATGGGGGTGGTGTGTATAAAAGGAAACAAGATTAGAATTTAGATTATGAGCGTATACAGTCTAGCATACAAAAACAAATTTTGTGTGTTAACATTTGACCTTTGCTGTATTACTTAATGGTCTTTCATTTTTTTGTGTGTTTTTTGCTGTTGTCTCGAATTCGATAATTGGGAGATTAAGTGAGTCGTTGAAAGTGTATATTTGGATTTGTTTTTACTAATTTTTCCCGGATACGAGTTTTATACTTTTGTTTTGGTTTTTTTTTGTATAAAAGCAATTAGCGAAGCAATTAAATATTTCATTGCGGTTATAATGTTATTCCTGTTTTATGGATTACGTATCCTTTACTAGTGAATGTGATATATTTTTGTAGGTAATGATTTGTTGATTTTTAGAAATTGCTCTTTAATGATCGTCTCTTGAAACATACCCAACCCAGAAAATGAAACTTTTGCGTAAAGGTACTAGCAGCATTTTTAATTTGATCTATCTCGACGCATTTATCGACGTTGAAATCAGAATATTTTTGACTATAATTCGAAAATTTAAGCCAAACGAGATAAAACAAACAACGTAGTCTGATATTCGATTCAGCTGCAACAAAAAATGAAAAATCTATTATCACTTAAGCCGGAGAGACACGTTATTAACATTTAATGAAAATCACCAATACGCCAACTATTAATCCTTGAAACGTTTAATCCACCAGAAAGTTAAATGAAAGCAGGACATTTTAGTCCAAGAAAGTACATATTGGGAGTATAACTTATTTTTTGTATTTTTTGCAGAAAAAACACGTTTATTTCTAAGAAATGGTTCGTGGTTTCTGAAGTGCTGGACTTGAAGATCGCTTTGCATTGATCGTAACAAACAGTAATCTGATGAGGCACAATCTAGTGAATAGGAAGCATGCGGTAAAATTTTCCATTTAAGCACTTCCAGCGTATTTGTTTACTTGTTTTGCGACATGTGGTCGAGCATTGTTGTGCAGCATAATCACTTTACGCTGTTTGTTGGCTGGAATCGGACGGTTTTTGTTCAATAGATGGCTCAAATCTATCAATTGGTCACATTCACCAGTAATAGTTTCGTTCGGTTTTAGTAGCTCATAACCTTACTTCCATGAATGTTTCATTTTGCTGTTGATTGGTTAGCCTGGATAAACCTGGTAAATCCATTTTTTATCGCCAGTCAAAATTTGAGACAACAAATGCCACCTTCGATGTCTTGTAAGCAAATAATTGCAAACCATTAAACGATTTTCAATGTTGGCTTCAGTCAGTTCATGTGGTACCCATTTGTCTTCTTTTTAAATCATTTTCATGGCATGTAAATGTTTACAAGTTCTTTTTTGTTTGAGCTGAGTTTTCCTTCAATAATGCTTCCAATTCTTCAACTTCGAATTTTTTTGATTGACCAGACCGTTCTTTGTCATTGGCAGCAAAATCACTACTTTTTAATCGTTTAAATCAGTGTTCGCAAGTCTGTTGAGTTGATACAAGATCACCATAAGTTTATTGAAGCAAACGAAAACTTTCAGCAGCTTTTTTCTTTTGATTAAAGCAAAAAAGTAATGCTTCTCGCAAATGCTGTTTTGTTGGTACGAAATTTGACATGTTTACGGGATTAAAAAATATGTTGTTTACGCTTTCACGAATAATAACAAACTAAATTTTAGTGTGGAATGTCAACAGTTTAAAACGCCGTAGGTGTCATTGTAAAATAACGTTTAATACTAAAGTTACGCCATCTCTTTTAAAATCCAAAAAACTAAGTTATACACCCGATAATTTTACATTTTACCCTAACAAAAGGCGGAAGGACAAAATTAATAAAAGAAGGAAGGTTGGGAATCCCCCTGAGAACCCTGAAATCGACCATAAAATATAGCAATCATCTAGACGAATATTTAATTTTATAACCTTATTAAAGTTAACTAAAAATTTCTAGTCGGAAAGAGATCGATACTGCAGATTGTGTCTGTGATATAAAAGCCACAAATAAACAAATCCGATTACGTTAATCAATATTTATGGTAGGTTAACCTAGTGCGTTGGACCATTAAATGAATTTGCAAGGAACTTAACTATCGACATCTTGTCAAATTATACCTCTGTATCCCTATCACAATTGCTTCACAATTAGGCTAGAGTTAATATGCATTAGGGCCTATCAAATGGATAAAGTAGAATTAATGCGGATTTAGGGATCCCTATCAGAATTTCTTCACGATTAAGGCCTATCACATGGCCATAGCACCATCAATGCGAATTTAGAGTAATCTAGAGCGCCGGACCATTCTAGTAAAATTACGCTCTTGTATTCCTTTCAGAATTTCTTCATAGTTATATGCTAAAGTTAACAGGCATTAATGCCTATCATATGAGCATAGTAGCATCAATGAGAATTCTAGGGGCGTATCGTTCAATGAATTTTAAAGCAATAGCACTAATATCCCCACCGGCATCTCTTCACAATTAGGTTAGAGTTAACAGGCATTACGGCCTATCAAATGGCCAAAGTAGAATCAATGCAGATTTCTGTTAATCTAGAGCGTCGCACCATTCAACGAATTTGCAAAAATCGAATTGTCGAAATCTTGTGAAAGTAACTACATCTAACAGGCTTTAGGACCTATCAAATGCTAAAAGTGAGATCATTAGGTTGACCAAAAATGCGACCAAAATTTGCATTGATTTCTCTATCGTTATTTGAGAGGCCCTAATGCGTATTAACTCTGGCCTAATTGTGAAGAAATTCTTATGTGGATACAGGGTGAAATTGAATTATCGAAATTCTGTCAAATTACACTCCCCACAGAATAGCATCACAATTCAGGCCTATAGAATGGCTTTACTACGATCTATACGGGTTTACGTTAACCTAGAGCGCCGAGCCATTTAACGAATTTGCAGAAAATTGAACAATTGAAATTTTGTTAAATTACACTCCCGTATCCCCATCGAAATTTCGTCACAATTGGGTTAGAGTTAACAGGCATTGGGACCTATCAAATTGAACTATCAACATCTTGTAAAATTACAGCCTCGTATCACCATTAAAATGATGTCACAATTGAGTCACAGTTCATAAGCATTAAGGCCTATCAAATAGCCATAGTGGAATCAATGCAGATTCAGGTTAATCTTTTGATTTTGTTGTTGTTACTGTTTCGAATAACACAATTAGCTATTTATTAGAAGACACACGCTTACGCTTGGAAATACATATTTCTGACTTTCTTGGAATCGGTTGTGGTGTAGAACATATTTTGACGAGTATTTGACATTTTGTAAAATTTGACGTATTGTGAAGCAACCCAAATTTTTTGTTTTGATTTGGTAAACTGTTATGAATAATTCAATTCGCAAACTATTTCACTTTCTCAAAATCGCATGACCTTAAACTTATTTTCTTAAATTATGTCTAAGTGGCCATTCTAGTTTTGTCTAAAATACTTAATTCAAATCTGTTTGACTATTTTGTGGCATTAATATATTTAATTTAAGAAAATAATGATCAAATGTCCATAGCAAAAACTGTAAACTGTAAAATTTCACAAATCACTTCGAAACAATTTGATTTGATTCGGGAGAGTTATGATCAAACCGTATTTCTAAAAATTTTTTAAATTTCACACATCCGATGTTGATAAATTTTTTTAAATTTGAGAAAATTATGGTGAAAGCTTTGCTTCTAAATAAATTGAAGATTTTCACAAATCTGTTTGATTTGAGAAAATTATGATCAAAACTGAGTATAACAATTTATATTTTTTTCTTGCTTTGAGAATTGTTTTTTTGAAAGTAATCTGGAATCATGTATTTAATTCTCCAGTTTATATCGTATTTTCTTGTTTTGTGAATTACATCGAGATGAAGATACCAAGACGTTTGGAAGTTTGGTTTCGAGCTAATGAAACTTTGAATTAAAAAATTGAAACGACACAGACTGTAAGTCTGGTGCGTATTGGTAACTTCACCTCGATGTTAAATAAATATTTGGAAATCACCCAGAATAACCTAAAATGCCAAATAGAAATCCCATGTAAGTGTCAAATTCAATGAAACTGGAGGTTACCGAAACGTTAATGCGTAAGTTTCAAGTAGTTTTTTTTGTCCTGAACTATGTCCTGAATATATATTTTGCATTTTTTTACACATACTCCAAGTTACAAGCTGTCAGTTCATCATTCATCCATTGAAGCAAATGGCTAAAATCAACTCACCACAAGGATTCGAAGGTTAGGGGATGCACACTCGAGAATGAGAGAAACAATAATATTATTAGAAATATAAATTCACGCTCTGCTTAATGAGGCAGAATAAAGGCAAACGATAAATAATTATAATTACTTTAAATAAACGTATTTTTTTATTTTATGAGTTAACCCATGTTTTGCTGAGCTTAAAAAATTACAGATTCCGGTATTTTATTTTATGATAGGATTTTTTTTTATCATAGAATAACTCTTTTTTGTTTGAAGAATATACAAAGAACAAGATTAAAATAAAAAACAGGATGTGATAAAATACCTATTTGCGTTTGTAAACGTTAGTCCAATTGTTAATATTAACAATATTTTATTTTTTGAAGAAACAATTTGTATATTGAAAATAAGAAAATTATATAAGAAAAAAAAATCTTACCTGTCCAAAGTTAGTAAAACCATATTTCCCCGCTATGCCATCGGCTGCTTCACTTCCTGCCGGTATGTACACGGCAAATTCATTTTGATAGATCGGCGCTCGTCGCAAACGATTCGGATGACTATAGTAACTATTAAATCCATCTAAATCGTCGATGTCGTCATGGAAATAATTATCACTATTACTATAATTACTATTATGACTACTTATATTATCACCAGCGGGACCACCACTATCACCAATTTCATCTCCCCCTCCGCCACTATCACTTGGCGACGCCGGAGATCTACTCGTCCAATTACTATATTGTCTATAATTTTCAGTATTATTTTTATCTAAATTTGTTTCAACTAGTGAGATGGCACTGGCCGAAAATCCGTTTAAATCGTGGCCAATGATTAATAGAAAACATACGGCTAATGCGTACATTATAATTTTACTATTTTTACTAATAGGTGTTGTTATAGTAGTTTCGAAAATATATGGCCGATTTTTATGTAACGGCGGAGGCGGCTGCGGTGGCATTTCACTACTCGTATCCGATATCCTGTGATGATGATGGTAGTAATGCCGCAATAAGGATTTTTGCTGATGCAGCTGTTGACTGTGTGCACACTTTGAAATTGTGTTTAGCATTTTACGCTGTTCGGCGTTACGACAGCGCGATGGTGGTGGCGATGTTGGAGTTGTTAAAAGATTATTATTAGTCTTTGTCATTTTTAACTAAATGACAACAGAAATAATACGAATCAAGAAATATTGTTTATTCTTATAGTATTAAGTGTTAAGTGAGAAATAGGGGGTTTTTGTATTATCCGCACTTAATATTTTTAACTGTCATTTAGATTTTATATAGTTTTTCACTTGCCCGTTATTATATTTACAAAATGCAACCCGACCGTTTTTTTTGTGTATAGTTTTGTGTTTGGTGTTGTTCATCAAACGATTGTAGTTTAAAACTGAAAAGATATAAAAAAAAAAATGAAATCAGAATATCTCAATAAATTTATTTATGAAATATTTTTTAAATTAAATTAATTTTGATTGATCACTCGGAATGAGATCAATTTCTTGATTTGGGATCACTAGTCTAAGGTTAGATTTAAAATTGTCTAAGTTAATATAATTTTACTTAGAAATCATGTGTACGTCACGTTTTGCAAACAAGTAATTTATAATTTTGAATTTTACTTCACAACAATATTTTAGTTTTGAACACCGCATTGAAAAATAAAACTTGATAGTCGCCAATTTTGTACTCGTATGTTTCGTTTATTTGATTGACGTCAAACTTTTTTTTTGTCCTGTACAAAACATACAAAAACACAAACAACGAAATATACTTTGTGTATTTGACTTTGAATTTAGTGGATTTGTATAGTTTTCATGTTGTATTTTATTATTTAAAACTAACGAACGAACAATTGAGTTTACATAGAGAGACCACGAAAAAATATAAAACCACGAGATTTTTTATGCTGTTCTATGTGCTGTAAAACACACAATGTAATATGTACTCGTTTTATAGGTCGTTGCATTTAATTGATTCACAAAAACAATAACCACGGGGACTGAAGTTTGTGTACTTTCAAAAATGTTAGCAAACATTTATATACAAAAAGTTAAACGACTTTCTTTTGCTACGTAATCACGTTTATCACTATCCGGATTGATGAGCATGATTTATTTTCTTCCGGTTTGATTTAATAAACGCGAGATGGTGAATTTTGGCGATATATAGTTGAATTGTTATAGTAGAGGGAAATTAGTCGCGCTGAATTGACGGGTTTCCAAAATACGACGGGCGAGTGGATAATATAAAAAATATGAACAAATTTTGTTGGTTAATTTTATTAACTAAGGTAGTCTATATATTGACTAACAACATTCCATTTCTAACATAATTTGTTACATGTTTGGATGCCCGCACTGGTTTCTCCTAAATTTTAGTTGCTGTTGCATCTGCCTTGTGCTACCTATAAAACCAGTTCAAATGCTTTTACCCTATTCTTATTATTTCACGGTGGTCAAATAGTTGGCTGGCTTCAACGTTATGCGGTAATTGTAGAATCTCCCTTCATGCTTCCGTGCTGCTTAGCTTACCACGTTGGCGACTGTTTCCACTGCAAGGCCCAATCGCTCAATTCTATCTTCGTTCAGAACTTTTATTCAAGTTTATATGGGCTTTAAAAACTGCTTAATCTGCTGATATAGCATCAGTTGGCTACACGAATTAGGAAAATTTTAAATAAAAAATTGCTTTTCCTGAATTAAGCGTTTTATATTCATCACTTATTTGGGAATGTCAATTTCCCCACAGAAAGTGTATATTTTCTGTGATCGGGAATACATTCGGAATATTGTTTCTTAAGCACGTAATATTCGAGAAATTCACGTTTACAAAATTGTATAACGTTGTTCAAAATCGTCAAAAAATTAAAAATGAATTAAAACCTAAAAATTTTGGATACAATTTTTTTATAGACATTTCCATTTTCTCATTTTCTTTCGTTATGCTAACAAAGCCACATTCGAATAAACTATTCGATCCAAGTGGCTAAGTGTTATAATAGAACAATGCATTAGAGAGCGAAGGCTGGTGAGCGAATGAGGTAAAGAGGGATGAAAAACAGGTGCGTGAATTTGACCATTTATTATTTTATCTACAGTCTGGTGAGAGTCGGCGTAGCATGTCAGAGGTTGGTTAGGGAATGGGTGTGGCTTCTCGGAGAGGAGTAAAGAGCCACGGCTGTGGCGGAGGGAGGGCTTAAAATGAGCGTGGCTTTGAGTGAATCCCGCTGCCCACTCTCTATGGTGTTGTTCCAATACAAGACTTAGATACTTTAATCCTACCCAAAACTCATGTTTTAAAATCTATACCAATTATGTTGTTCAGGTTGTCTTCAAAATGATATGAAAGGACATTCGAGCATAATATGTGTTTTTATGACCAATGCATTAGTCGATATTATACATTTTGACGAATTCCGCTAATAAATTTTGATTCAAAGTATTTCTCTGCCTCGCCACGTGACTAGGTAAATTTTTCAGCTTTATACATATATGAGCCGCATAAAGAAGTACGTAATTCATTTCAGTTTAGGCGAGTCTACATTTAGTAGTGCGTCTTTTTGGTCAATTTTTTGGGCGTTTCGACATATTACCCAAAAATTTAAAGTGATTAGACTTGTTTGGTTTTTGGTCAATTCAACACGTAGTGGTCGAGGGTTTTCAGAAACCGCAACCACAATTTCTATTTTGCTCGCAAGATATCCATCAAAACTCTCTAGTAGTTTTTGACAGAGATATGTATACATTCCTTTAACCACTTGAGTATGTTTCTTAACTGAAATTTTCCTTAAATATCCTGCTAAAAATTTAAATTCCGGTAGAAATCGAAGAATTCGAGGTATTGGTTTAAAATTTGAATTTTTCCGTAAAATATATTCAACCTTTTTCCGTGTATATGCTTAATGTTTTTACATGACAACTCCAGATTTCGCTAGTCTGACGGAAACTATTTTAGTTCATATAATTGTTAAAACAGTCTAGATTATTCCATCCATTCATTGTTTTAGGTGTTTTATTTGTTTTAGGGGACGTAATTGTGAATTTAGATGGTTTCAGATTATGGTGATGCTGATGGCCGTAACTCGGTAACGTTGAAATCCGATGGCCTAGTTCAACATACAAATCAGATTGACCTATTCATTCGTACTATATGGCAAATAAATCTGCAACAATAACACGAATAATGGTGGTTTTAAGGCCATTGAGTGTTTGTGGTTTATTGGAGTAAATCAATGATTTAACACAATCGCAAAGAAAATTCCAGTGGAGTTATATCGTATGATCTTGGTGACCAGTTTACATATGAATTTTTGGAGATAACACAGTCATTAAACTTTTCTCTTAATAAATTGATTGTGTCATGAGATTTATGGTACTAGTAAGTTGCACTATCTTGTGGAAACCACATATTGTTCAAGTCGAAATCATCTAATTCGAATGACAAAAAATCAGTAATTATGTGTCTGTAGTGTTCGCCATTGACGGTAACTGCAATGCCATTTTCATTTTCGAAAAAAAAAATTCAATTACACCTCCAGGCCATAAATCACACCAAACTGTTAAATTTTGTGGATGTGATTTAATCGGAGACGAGCCTCATCGCAGAAGATGATTTTTCCATGAAACAATGGATCCGTTTCAAACGCAAATCTTTGTGAAGAATATTCCATGTGCTGCCATAAGAAAATCCGTGTTCTTGAGAACGACGTCTAATTTATTGTGCTCGATGTTCATTCACATTTTGGTTCACAACATCGATATTTTCAGCAGTACGTTTATGTTTTTGAGGGATTGAATCCTTAACATCACAAACACTACCAATTGTCTCCAATTTTTCAATTAGATTACGAATAGTAAGCTCTGTAGGTCGATTAGAGTTGTTCATATTACTTTTTGACATGCAACTTCTATCGAAATTTAGCATCTAAATTCATACCTATATATTTCGCTGAAGTTAGCATGTGATAATGGGATATAATTTAGTACCAAAGGCAATTGGTTTACTTTTATGTTGGCGTGGTCAACTAGTACGGATTTTGTTGATATGTTAGCTGTGTCATCGGCAAATGTCCCATTGTTGTATTATCAGTTAGTAGTTATAGAATATCGCTTATGAATAAAATGTATAGAACTGGTCATAAGACACTCCCTTGTGGCACTTAAGCTTTGATCTCTTTAATTTGGGAGTATGTTTGTTTCTGTTTAATACGAATGTGCCTGTCTGTAATTTTGGTGGTCAAACTTTCATAAGTTTCAGCAATGGAACGTCGTACCAGACTTGTTCTAATGTGGAATGTCTATCTCGAAATCCATATTGGTGTATAGGCATGAGTTCTTTACTTTTAATTGGCGGTTTCATTCATTTTAATAGTAGCCTCTCAAGTAATTTTTAGGGGCTAGAGTGTGATAATGGTCTATGAGGCGTCAAGTAGCTGTGGCTTAATTTTTCATATTATCAAGTCAAAGCCTGGTGCTGTTTTGGGATTTCTTTCTTTTATTTCTTTCATCACTTCTGTAAGAAAGGTTAGACAGATTTCTTGATCGTAAGTTTTTTCTTTTTCTAGTATTTTTTCGCTCTCCTGTCCCTCATTAGGCGGAAAAATACCCTCTAGGCGATCAGCAGAGGCTCAAGCCTTTTGTTTATTGCTTCTTGTTCAACTTCCATTACTTGTTCTTATAAGTGGAATCTGAGTTATTGGGCTTTTAGATCGATTTGTTACCTTTCACAATGACATAGTAGTTTCTTCATATGTGGGCGGTTGTGCGTCGAGTTGTGAGTTTTTGGATAATTGATTCAATAGCTTCCTCCTTGCCCCTATATGTTTATCTTTTACTATTCACTTCTCATTTTGCATCTTCTGAAGTTCTTTAGCGACTGCACAGCCTCCTGTAGCTTGAGGGTGCGGTTCGACACAGTTTACATACTTTACTGGACTTTCTCTGGTTTTTGTTGCATCCTTGTTCCAAATATTTACCCACGCATCTGGCGCATCTTGGGTATTATTTCGGTAGTTAAGAGTGTGTCCATACAACTGGCATCTTTTGCATTGTGCTACCAACATTGATTTTCTTAGAGCTTGAACTTCCATTCTCATATTTAAGATATATCTAATTTTATAAATATTTTTATATCTTCCTGTTTATCGAATGTTAGCATGCACAAGCTTTCTGGCTACGAGAAACATTTATTTTTCTTATAGTTATCTACATTTGGAAAATTAAGTTTGAGGTCTCCACTGTTCAGGATGTTGTTTGACATTGTATCTGATTTGAATCTATGAACTTTCTTACTTCCTGACCGCTTTCAACTTTATTTACAATTATCTGTGGCGGTTTTGATTGTTGCGCCGTTTTACTTTCATCAGCGGGCCATCGTGGAAAATATCAGAGGGTTGAGTTCCTCTGAGTCACAATTGGTGATTTGATGATTTTTAACTTTCTTCAGCCAACTTCTCCATTCAATTCGTACGAGTACGTCGCACATTCCTTCTGGTTGTTTATCGGTTCGACAACATTGAAATTAGGTTTCAGTTTTCTATAAGAATCGATAATAATTATTATTTCTGTTGTTCACAAACGCAAAGCCTTATATAGGAAGCGTTCTTTTACTGTGACCAGATCATTATCTTTAAATGTAGTGGTCTCCGTTTTTAGTTTTTTGATCTTCTATTAGCAAGGGTTGGCCCTCCTCTGAATCCATGGAACCGGCCTTCTTAGAGAAGGGTAGAATTTCCAGAATGAAACCTGGTTTTCCACTTGGAATAATGTTTCCTTTCGATATGTTTTACATTGCATTTGACAATTAATTATTTGACATTTATTTAAATTGTGTTAGAGAATGCGATGAACAATTGTAATTTTGATTCAATTTTGAGGGTGATAACTAATCGGTTAGAAGGTTTAGTAAATTTTATTTCTACCGTGGTAGGATATTTCCGCTTAAAATCGCTCGTTACTGAAGTAGTTGACGAATACAATTTTTACGTTAAATTTTATTTGTGTTTTCATATAGAATATTTAGGCCAAGTTAGACCACTTTTAAATTTTTTCCTGTTTGTTCATTGTCATATTTTGGAATAATTGATTTTTTCTATTCTGATGGCCTTGCTTTTAAATTCATTGTCGAGTATTTGAGCATATACAAACTATATATCACGTTTGCGAAATTTGTCTAGGGCCCTTTCGAATCGGCCACTAATTTCAAAATTCTTTACTTTTTTTTCGCTATCTTAAATGTCACGAATTTCGAGCACTCACGTTGGAGTTATGCAGCCACACTAAATCACCTCGTCAATAAGCGGTATACTTACCATGCTGATTGTTTTGCCTCTCCAATTATTTTTTGGCATTCATCCTGTTGATCGTTTCTATAGGTCAACTTTGTGTATTCTTCGTTTTAGGTCGACTTCGTTATATTATGACTAATACGTTGATTGAATTCTTGTTCCAAGGGGTTCATCCTACTCCTGATCCTTTCTCTGCCTTGTCATATTCCAGCACTAATCCTTCAAAACTCCAATGCGTGCCACCTAAACATGTCTCAAACGCTCAGTAATCGTAGTGGAATATTTGGCTGGGCTACCCCCAATGATCTTTCATTCGTTTGTGGTTTTCCGGATTCCCGTTTGTTTCGTTTCTCTCGCCAGTTTTTAAGTTATCCTACTGATCATTCCATGGTTACGTACAATCTCGAACAAAGTGATCTATCTTGCCACAATTAAAGCATATCCTTAAATTTTTAGTGTTATTCCGCTCCGCAAATGACTGCGGCAATTCTCCATGATTCCGAACCTTCTTGGTTCTCCCCGTGTTGTTTTCCCTTGTTTCGGAGTTGTCTCTTACATAATTCCTTGACCTGTGACTGCCCATATCTTAGTTCCGACTTAGTCATGACCTGCTCATAGCTAGCCTCTGTTGCGCATACAGTTTGTAAGCATTTTGCACGAAGGGCCAAAATGAGTGCGATCAGCTGCGCGCCCACAACTGTGTTGTACTGGCGCTTGGAAATGTACTTTAAAATTTTCGAAAGAGATTTTGCGATCGAATATCGAGGGATTTAAAATTCCTCAAGAGCCTCCAGCAATTGGTTCTGTTGACCGTTTTATTTAGTTGTCCATCTCCAATAGTTTGCGAGGTATGTGTTTCAAAACAGGCATAATCTCATTTTCTATCTCCTTTAAACAACAATTCACTTCTTTTTCAAGGTTTTTCATCTCTCGTTTAGGCTTTTGTATTTAGCTCCTGAGCTTGATTAATTTGATCGAGCTTCAGGTCGCTGATCAAATTTCGCATTTTGCTCTTTACATAGATCAGCAAATTGGCCACCTTACCTCCTTACATTTAATAACAGAGCCTTATATCTTTCATGACTAAGGATGATTTCAGTTGCTCGAGTACAAGCGACTATACTGAAATAGTTATTCACTGTTATCCATCTCCCCGGGTCTGGAACCGGTGACAGAGGTCACCCACTACTCTAATTACAGGGTAAGTTGTTTAGTAAATACCAGGCTTTTATCTCGAAAACGGTGCAATATGGAAGAAAACTACTTCCAATGAATATTATTCAGTGCCACGCTTAGAGGTGATCTTAAATGGCCTTGAAACTCAATAGTTTAGGAGATATTGACGAAAATTATTTTTCTTTTAAATTAGAAGCTATACCATTGATTGATTTTGATACCATTGTGTCTCTTTTGATTAAGCAGTTTGTATGGTTTCGGAGATATATGTGAGCAAAAATTGATCTGGTGTTTGTATCCGGTAATTTTCATGCTATTAAAAAATCTGTCCTACCCTTCTCATAAATTTTAAATTAAATATAGTCGTATTCAGGGTTATGTACCAAGTTTCAAACTTGAAGGCACTGTTTGCTAAGTTTCACACTTGAAGGTTTTCCAGAGATTCTATCTCTGGAAAACACCAATATGGTGAGAACATCCGAACCTGCATGGGACCCCGGCATTCCGTCTTATAGTACAAACACTAGTGCACAACCATTGGGATGCAATGTAGCAGTACTTTAATGTCGAAAATACACGAACGGAATTTTGTAAATAGCAAAATTAAAATACACACAAATATTAGAGAATTACCAAAGTTAGGTCATTCTACTCTTAGTTTAACGAACCGGAAGGACTAAAATAATCCATCCAGCCAATTCTCATAGATCCAGAAAAATTGTATCGAATTGGTTATTTTGTAATCCAAATTATGGCGAACGTTACTCATTACGCGAATTTTGTCCACAAGCCACATAAGATAAAAAATAAAATTTATTTTTTTTCAAGACAGAATTTTCGAACAAAATCCGTACTCAGTCAAATCTATCATTAGAAATGGAACGCTTTTAGTATCGCTTATCCTATTTAATTTTGTATGAAAAATCATATTTGCGGAATTTTTTTGAACTAATGGAATTTTTGGCGTCTAACAGATTACAGGCATCTTGGGAACGCAGACGGTTGATGCTTTTATCTCTCTGAAGAAATTTTTATTGAGATCTTTGAGGCGTAGGATCCACGGTGATTTATGCCCGGCATATAGGAGTTGACGACACCACTAGTAGGGCGTGAGTAATAAAGGTTAGAGAATAAATTTGTTTACCGAAATTTACCGGAAAATGAAAACCGCTTACTTTAAAATCGGTAAACCAAGGAACTCTAATGACACGTGGTATCTTCGTCGATATTTTCGCCGTGTCGACCTTTTGTTTATGTTAGCCTTTTATTCGTTTAGGATGTCCTACACGCAACAGTGTTTTAAATTTTTTTATAATGCTCAATTTATTAAAAAAGCGAGCTACCAAACAATAACTAATCGAGATAAACAATTTAATTGTAACATTTGTGAATTTTGGATGATATTTGTGGATTGAATACAAAGTACAAACTGCAGGCTCAAAATCAAATTTAGAACATCCTCCAAAATAAAATATAATCAATACACTTTCTAAATCTAATCATGTTCTATGGTGATATATTCATATTCATGTCAACAAAAAGCAAAATAATAATCTCATATTTCAATATAATATTTGGATGACACCGCCATACACGATATATCCGCACATATAACAACCACTTGAATAAAATTATTGTAAACGTCTTATATAGAAATCATCTAAATTAGAATTTCTAATTTTTTCGGAAACAAAAAAAAACTTCTCGTTGTATATATTCGCATATTTTTACCCAAAGTCGTTACGAAAATTGCTCGTATGTCCTTGAAATGTGGATATATCAAGATGAGATATACCAAAAGGGCGTTCACACTTGTACACAATTCGGCAATAACTTTTCATTCATCCTAATATATATTTATCCATCTATTATATGCCGTATCCTTCTATAAGGCTGATAATAATGATGAAGGATATGTACGTAGCGTATATATATCAGGAATCCTTTTTAAATTTAAGCTAAAAGATATGACGATATAACTTCATATCTCATTATCTAATTTTCTCGTTTCAAATTTTTTTTTTTATGTGTGTGTGTGTCTTCTGTTCCTTGTAGAACATCCTTCTAATACCTTTTCTATGTCTTGTAATAATTTTCTTTTATTTCTTGTGCTTTTATCTTCATTATATCTCTGAACTGAACTTTTTTTTTTTTTTGTATGTGTGTGTGTAAGCTTTATAATAGATTCAATGATGTTGATAATAATTTAGTTTTCCTTGTTGTTTCGGGAGGAAGTGGTGCGCAGAGAAAGAGTGTTTAGGGAAAAACTTTTTTTTTCGGTGTTTTCATTTTCTGCTTTTTTTAATGTTGTGTAACACAGAAGAAAACGATGATAACGAATCTTCTTATACTAAATCGGTTGTAATGCTGATGGTGATGATGATAATGATGAGATATTCAGCCACGTGTGTTAATAGTACATCTTGCTTGCTTAAATCTTTGTATTTGGGGGGGGGGGGCCTTGCGATGTGTTTGAGGTGATGTAGTTGAAGTTTTAAGTAATTACATTTTAGTGTTAGATGTAATTAAATTTTTATTTTGAAAAATTAAAGTTCAACTGCGGATTAAAGGGACTTATTTTGTAGCTTAATTGTTGAAAATTTAACCAAAAATTTTAAACACAACAAGATTTGGTTTCAAACGTCAAATTAAGTCGGCATATGCAAGTTTTAACTTACAATCTATAAGTCACACAATAACAAACCAATGCATGCGGTAAAAGCGATTGGAGACGTTCTACTGAAAACTATTTGATGAAGAGAAAACTAAAGCCCGACAATTTTATCTCGGATATGAGATGTCATTGAATACCTAAGATTTTAGGAGAAGCCGAACAAATAGCAAGGAATTGGCAAACTGGATAAACTGGACATGCCACAATTATTGACGGCATAGAAAATCGTATGTACAATAAAACCCGAGTCAGCTGTAATGGGGTGTCTACTCCTATAATTGCTTGCTTTTGGATCAGGCTGAGAAAATGGAACAGCAAATTTATCACCTTAGCCACAAAGTGTTGTGTTTCAATGGAAGATCAGATACGAAGTGCAAAACGCTAGTCATCAATGGGTTTTAACATCAACGGTGGTGGAGTATCTAAAGATTTGTTGATGTTTTTTCGGTTAGCAAAATCTGATGATTTATTGTTTTTATCGTTGGACCTAGGATGTGTTGGACATAATCTTATAATACTCTGAGAATGTTTTTTGCGGGAACTGATTTGAAAGAGCGAGCCCACACTCGAAGAAATGCGCGAGACTATGGCGACCGGTATTGCTGAAAATTGTCCACACTAAAGGTTCAGCGTATCAACAAGATTGCGACATATAGCACGGCTAATCTGTTGCAACGGTTGGAAATAGACAAAGAAGGTGATCTGACTCCGTTAACCGAATATGGTTAGATGAAAATAGTGTAACAATCGCCCCTCAAAAAACTAAATGAGGTTCAAAAGGAAGTCTCTACTAATATTTATTGGCATACTTGGTTTCAACGACATGGGTATCCAAAATATTGGAACGTAATGGAACAGACACACTTTATTTTGGAACAAAAATAATGTTTGTATAAACCAAATCAATGCGAAATAAATAAACATTTTGTGGTACTAAAAACAATTTCTGACATATGATAAAAGTCATTTATGAAACCAAATAGAGCCAATCACTAGAATTCATTCTAGTGAATTTAATTTATTTTTGTTTTTTAAATATCCCTTAATCAAATATATTTAATAATTTTATTGATTTTGATGCTAAGCATTGGGTACCCATAAATCTGTTCCCAAAAATTGTTCATGTTGCCAATTTATTACAGTTAGTTTCAAAAAATTATTTTAGCCACCATAAAATTGTTTTTTGCTGCTCATTAATTAGCGCCAATTTACATTTTTTTGTATGCTTAATATATTTGTTTTGGCAAATTAGTGCAAAAAAATGAAAATGATGAGTTCAATTTTCTGATTCGATTCCTCTGGAATATTCTGATATATGAAGATACCGCTATATCCTTGATTGCTCCGAAAATGTAGAGAATAAATAATAGTTGTGATCCAAACCTGGTTGACAAACCCGGTTAAATTGTTAAAATGAATTTTAATTTCACCCATCATTCTAGAAATAGGCTAATGGTCACCGTTGTCACTTCAGTAAAGATTTAGTAGGAGAGTAGCTGCCATTCTGAGAGCATATGAATTTAAAATAAAATGTTTTTTCCGAGAAGGACTTGGGACTTGAAGCACTAATTATAATGTTTGGAGAATGAGAACAACACAAGCCAAAACTCGACGGTTTTCGTGAGGTCGGTTTGAATTAAATTCAATCATAAATCTGACAAATATTTTGAAAAACGATTTAGGAGGGTTAGTTCAGAATTAGATAAGGTTTTGTTTTGGGCAATAATGCGTGATTATGAGTTATTTCACGATCAAAATTGGCTATCCTCGGAGTTATGCCGGTTGATTTTGTATCTTCTGTAAAACCAAATCGCTGTTAGAATGGAAAAGCTACATAAAACCTTATGTAATCTATTTCTATGGAGGCAGTATTCCACTAGTGTCACATTTGGTATTCTTCGATAAAATTTTAAATAACATTGTCCTGTTGAAGACCTGTTGAGTCCCAAAGAACGAAAATATGTGGTTCCTCATTAGTTTAAGAGACTGAGCAGATGTAATAGTTCGCATGGGCAACCATAATACAAATTTTGTGAACACGTCTGCCATGAGTAGTATAAAAGAATTTCCGGATTTATATTTAGCTAATGGACCCACAAAATGAAGAGCGATCATTTGCCACAGTATTCTTTCCAGGTCTCCACGTGAGGTTGCAATTTACTAGCTGCGGTTTTACTGATTGATATACTTCGCAGCTGTTTACATATGATTTGACTGAATCCACCGTTTTGGTCAGTAATAACATTTCCGAATCCAATTTAGGGTTAAGTCAATACCTAAGTATCCGCTTAAGGGATTATCGTGCATTTGAGACAGTTTTTGGTCATCCATACATACTTCTTCGATACAGTCAAATCTAGGGATTTACGCCTAATTTAAATATTTTTTTGTTTTCTATTAAAAATGATGGATATCGAAAGCGCATCCGGAATATTGTTATGGCCCTTTAGGTGTTTGAACGTAAAATCTAATTTTTGTAATTTTATTGTCCATCGGCCTAGATGCGTCCTGGATACGACATACGGATGAAGCTTTTCGATTGCTAGAAATACGTGTTGTGATAGTTGTCTTGAGTAATCGAAAGACTCTGGCTCAAGTAAGCAATCAATTTTTCACCAATCGATTTTTGGTTCGAATGTATCGAAGGAGATACTATAGTAATTGCTTTAGTTTGAAAAACGGTTCATTCGCTGGTTCTGCCTAATTTTTTTGAATTTGAAGAGTATGGGATATCTATCCGGGTAGCTAAGGTAAAAAGCCTCGAGTACACTTACGGTACCAACCGCATTAGCCCAAAAATCTACGTATCTCCATAATTGAGGAAGGAACAGGTTAATTTAAAATTGGCGCAACTCTAGCGGAATCCATTTGATGACCGACTACACATAGAACGTAACCTAGAAATTTAATTATTTGCGGCTAGAAGACAGACACTTCATTAAGTATAAGTAACGCAATATACTCTCATCAAAAGCTCCACGCCGCGATGGTAACATATAAATGAACAAAGTCCGATGGCTCTAAATCCACCTCAAGGACTAGCCCCATCAACCTACTTTGCATTTGAGGCACATTATAAAACCATTCGACATGATCACAAGATGCAACAGAGAAAGCAGTTTTTTCTTTTGACGAAATTCCGAGAGGAATTTGCCAAAAGATATTTAACAGATCTTTGTTTGAAATTTAGTTGCTCTGAATCGGCCTAAAATACGGTTTAAAAGAGGAAGTGGATAAGCATCCCGATTAATACCTGGGTTTAACTTTCTATACTCTATAGCCATAAGCGCAATTTGAAATAACCTTTAGTCACAGCCATTAAAGGATTAGACCATGATTAGACTACGAACTGATCAGTAGTGCGATAATCTCCAAATCCAACATTCTTTTTTTTTCAATTTGTTTTTAATGACTCATCGGGTAATTTATCTGTTTTATTGGTTGCGATGCTTCTGTGTCTATGTAGTGAATCAACAAGTGCGTTCGAGTGAGACGCTCGTCAGTTATGGCCAGAAACAAATTTTTTGAGTTTAATAAAATGTGTAACTGGTTTGTAGGGAGGTCATAAAATCGGGTGTTCGGTAATCGGTACCATCCGTTTTACGGATTTCATAATTTACGCCACACGATGTTGAAGTTCAGCAATCAGAACCTCACTACCTTTTTCCAGTATGATGCAATTAGCACAAGAGTAAAGCAATCCGGTAATCTCTTGTCCCATGGTGTTAAGCTTACTGTGAGATCTAAGATCGCTATTTCCTTTGACATTCACACGGCAAAAATTTGGTACTCGCAGGAGAGTCTCTTTAATGGAACAAAAATTCGAATCGCAACTACGTTTTGAATTTATTTTTTTTTCGTTGCACTACCACCAGGATTGCAAGTGGGACAAGCACTCCACAGTTGTAATGATGAGATATAAGCTGAGATTTTGAGTATTCTTTGGATGTACCTCACAATATACGCCAACTGCGCATAAATTACACGAACTGTGATTTTCTTGAAAGAACGCTTTGCCAACTTTCCTTAAGGTTTTGAAACAGATCGCCTCTCAAGTGTAAAACTCGTTTTGTCAAAGTTACGACAAAGCTTTTCTAGATGATGATTCGATTGTACGCTAATTATGTTACGAATGGTGTGCTTCTCAGCTGACTATATTGGATTATGAAGTTGCGCAAACAACAAATTTATTGAGACACGATCTACCACCTAAATGAATTCTATCCAAAGTCCGCGCAACAGATGATTTCATGTCTGGACGTCCTATAATATGGTTGGTACTAATCTCTAGCTCAATCCAAAAATAAATGATATTCCGGTACATTCGGCGTCCGATCGAAGCACCAACCATAGTAACCATTTGTAAGGTGGTTTTAAATATCTGATATACCAGCAGGTTCATTCTGGCTTTCATATAGGAAAAAGGAATTAGAAAAAATATTTTCATAGTTTTTTTGTCGCAAAAATTTTTTTTCTGGCGTACTATAAAAAGTAGTGTACATTTTCTCAAAAACAAAATTAAATTGGAAATACTTTCCCTATCCAATTTCGATGGAAAAAATATTTCCTAAATTATAAAAATTTAGATCAAACATGATCTCTCAGTAGGCCAGAAAATGATTTTTTTAACAAAAGCGCTTTGTAAAAATGTTTGATAATTCCTTTTTGCTATAGGAAAGCCAGAATCGACCTGCAGAAGGAGTTAAAAAGAGCAAGGAGGTTGTGGTTTTGTTACAGCTAAATCTTCACCGTTGCGAAACGGCGCAAGATCTGATTCACCAAACTCTGTGTGAAATTGGGTGTCGCTATTGTACAGAAAACTTGGCTTCGTAGTAGAGAAAATTGACGGTATTTACTACGTCCATCATTGGAAGAATTTAAATGTTGATTGGATCGATTGGCAAAAGACACTGTAGATCAAAATGTTGTACTAGTCTGCTCAAACGACCGAGAAAACGCAAGTTTTTTCATAAGCTTTTGCCACTGTATTAGTGGAACTAAACTAGTTCCTGGTGGCATGAGGAAATTTCGATCTTAGCTCGGGAATGCGTAGAAAAATTGTGAAAGACAGTTATTTTAATTTTCCTACTTGCCAAATATGATGCGCAATTTTATAAGTTCATTGGCCCTAAAACAGGAACACATTTTCAACAGTGGAATAGCCGTAAACCACGAAAGCAGAGGAATACCGATCCTGAAGTTGGTAATAAAAAGGCACTAGCGCCTTACCATGTACTAAGGTTAGCGCACAAAGTGGTAATTCCTACTAGTTGATTGCTGATATTGTCGATGGATGAAACAAATATTATTTGCGTGCTGATGCATAAAACAGCCATGGCACAGTGGAATACGTTATTACGGGTGGTGCTTCACAAGGATCTGAGCTGGGTCCACTCGATGCAGTGATAGATGGGTAGTTCCGAATCCAAATTGTCTATGAAGCCAAAGTCATGGGCTTTGCAGAAATTCAATTGTAGTGATGATCAAACACCAGAAAGAGGTTAGAACTCACAATGGAGCCATAGGATCGATCCACCACTAGTTGAATATAAGGATTGAAATCTGAGTTCACCACTGACAGCAGACTAGATTTTAAGGAGCATATGGATACTGTTGCAAAAAAGCCAGATGTTGCCAAACATATATTCTGGAATAAATTAAATTTTTGAGGACGCCGCCCCCTGTCAGTGGAAGCATCTGGGGCGAGATAAAACAGGAAACTCTTAGTAGATCTCGTCAAGCTATCGAAAAAATACACATAGACACATAGAGAACTATTTTAAAACCACCTTTTCGAACTACGGCGACATAGTGAAACAAATTCTGCAAAAATATCGAGGTCGAAAATTTGCTGTTCTCTATATCTTTAATTTCGGTGTTACAAACCGTTAGTCCAGTTTATCCACATTAAAGAATAATTGCCTTATGTATGTCTAATTTAGGATAATAAACCGCTTTGAGGTTTGTCTTGAACGAGCTATCTGTTGAGCTGGAACTTTTCTGAAGTAGCAAAGTTTTTATAGAAGCCACATCGAACACAAGCAAAGAGTATATATAGTTAGAGCAACGAAACACACGAAAAAATGTTCATGCAATTTAAATGCGTTATACAAAACATATACTTGTATTTGTCTTAAAACTTTATGAGTGTGACAATATACAACAGAAATTACACTAAAACTAATTGTGTACAGTGTTGCCAACAATTTTTAATTGGTGACGAATTGACGCCACACAGTGCTAAATTGACTGAAATAGTGGTAAATAATTTTTCGATTAAATTTTTTAGTACAAAACACATTTTTGTATCGCACACTTATTTATTTCTGACACACTTATTTCGCGAGGTCCTTTAATCTGGGGGTGGAGTTCGTGCTAAGTGGTATCAGCTCAAAAATCCAACTTCACCTATTTCGTGAGGTCATAAATTGTATGTTTAGTCTGAGAAATTTGAGATGGTACTCGTGCTAATAGGTAGAAGCTGAAAAATCAAGCTCCACGTATTTTGTGAATTAATAAATCAGTGCGTCATATCCGACGTTGAATTGTATACTTTTTGCAATTTTGTCGTTTGAATTTCAGAAATTTGGGGGTGGAATTCGTGCTTGAAGAGGAGTTGAAGCTTCGTGAGCCAAAAATTGGTAAATTATACCAATGTTGTTGTGTTCAAGAAATCTAAAGTATTGAAATTTTATGGAACATAGTACTGAGTCTGGCTTGAAAGTACTTTTTTGTATGTTTACCGACTCCATTGAACATTTTTTTTTAACGCAAATTCATATTAGTTTGGTAGTGTTTAAACCTAAAATAACAGGTTACGGGAATCAACTCTTGCAATTTTAATTAGTACACTTGCACAGCAAAAAGTAATCAACAGTTTAATCAGTATTCAATACCAGTGTGTCTTATGTTAAGAAGATCGTATAATTCTTTTGCTTAATTAATTCTTCTCATCAATAATCGTATTTGTCTCATGTAACAAAACTTTTATTGCAAATCCTATGGGACTGGGGGAATGCAGCTTAATAATTTCGTTACAATCGCAAGTAAAAAAAATATCTTTATAATTTATTTAATTAAAATCAAATTTCAGAACTTCTCTAAAATTCCATTTTTAAATCCCCACCCGGTTCTGTATACATGATTTGACAATATTTGGTTGGAATATGGCCGGGTTCCATTCAGAATGGTCGAATTGTAGAACTTCATTAAAAAGACACGTTAAAATCCAATACAAGTTGGACCTAGTTTATTAGAATCCTAGCCCAGCTGTACAAACTAAATTGGAGAATTATCGGTTGGGAAACGGCCTGGTTCCATTCTTTATGGTCGAATCCCAAAATTTCGTCCAAATTCAGCTACGCACACCGTAGTTGGCCATTATTTGTTGGAAGATGGCCTCGTTCCATTGAACATTATGTTAAGAGTGCAAATCCAATTCTTTGCCGTTCCTCAACCAATCACCGCCAGTTCCAGTTTGACGATGATTGGTTGAGGAACGGTAAGTTCCATTGGGCATAGCATAAATATGTCATATGCAGTATAATTACACTTGGTAATTAATCACATATTCTTTGGTGACCAAATTGGTAAGGCATTTTTTTACGAAATAAGCTAAATTTATTTGAAATATTCAATCCGATAGTTAATCTGGCATTGAATAACTTGGGATGTCTGACTTATATTTTGCAACTTTTTGAAAGATTTTGTTTTATTATTATTTTTTTTACTATTTCGTGGGTTGCCCAAAATACTAATGGATTTTATTTTTTTTTAATTTTTTTTTAATATAATTTAAGTAACTATATGGTTTCAGGAAATTCTATTGTAAGTTGTGGAGTTGCAGAGGATTAAAATAATAAATGTTTAAATTAGAATATATTAGAATATTAATTTAGAATTAAATTTCAGAGAATCTACGAATGCTTGTGATATAATAATATTTCTTTGAAATATTAATTGCTGATTGTGTAGACTAGAATTGTGTTACTAACTATCGACTTTACCTAAGTGTCTGTAACCGGGCCGATTCAATCAATCAATTTTATTTAGGAAAAACGTAATAATGCAGAATTATAATTCAGGAAAATTCCAGATGCACGTTAAATAATAACATTTTTTCCCTACGTTGCTGATTTAGAGAAGCAATTGTTGAAGACCAATACCATCGTTATCCTTATACCTATTAAGCCTTTATCCTTCCTCTAGTAGATTAGAAGTAGATTAGAATTGTGTTGTGCCGTACGATCGTTAGGTGTCTGAAACCGGATCGTTCCGTCCAAAAAAAAACCTTTCCTATCCTTCCTATTGTTATGTGTAAACAGGCTGTAGGAATAGGCCCGGCGTTATTCGGGACACTTGTCCAGTACTTGGTTCTACAGTCCAATCAATTAATCGCAAGTAAAAAAAATATCTTGTCAGTTGAATTTCGTTAAATCCTAGATTACCGTCATTTATGAATGGCTTCAAACACACCAAACAGTTTATCGGATATTTTATGCCAATAATTAAATTAATTTACACAATTTCGGATAATGCTATAATCAACCCAAAATTTTGGCAACTCCTCGTTTAGAGCAAACTAAAATTTTCCTAAATTTAGTGAAAGCACTCCCAAAACAAACCCAAAAAGTCCAAACAATGTAGAACTCAAGCTTTTGAGTGCTCGATACCTCCGGGTTTGGATTGACGTTGGTGTTATTTACAAACTTTATTTACGTTACTTTGCAAACTTGAAATTGACGGTAATCACATATTTAAAAAGCCTTTAATCTTTGATTACTAAAATAATTCAATTGAGCGTAACTCTTCCATATCTGGTAGCTTTGTATGTCAAACGTATATTTCGAAGCCCCATTTGGGTAATATGAGTGCATACTAGAGTATGCATTTTGATGAGTATTCCTAAACTAGCTGTCGAAATCACAATTATCATTTTCAAACAAAATCATCGCAAAAAAGATTTGACCTGTTCCTCCGATATCAAAAATAAATAAATATTTAGCCTTGGGTTATATGGTTATTATCTTTACCTATAAAATCTGATTCGACTATCTGGAATAAGGATTGGGATCGCAAAATCTCGCCTCGAGAATTTTTTGAAGTTTTTAAATTTTCGATGCGATTAAATCAAGAATACTAGGCACTAACATTAGGTCTTTTGTAATCTGTTCGACGGGTCAAAACAATTAACTTCTGAAGCAAGAAATTTTGGTAAGTGGCGGTTTTCGCCAGCTAATTCGAAACGCATACAATTGAATGTAAATATCTCCTCAAAACGGATGGTGTAATATAGGTGATCGAATGCTAAGTCTAAACAAAATTTTGAAATGTTTATTTCTTTTAATGTAAGGGATTGAGACGTGACGAAACACTTAGTACCAAATAATTAAGGAATATTTCGTTAATTAATTTAAATTTCAGTTTTTATAGCTGGAAGCTATCTTAACATTATAAGTTCAATAGATATTTTACAGTAATATTTTTACCATGTCAGAACCCCGATTAAGTTGTGATTTTTTAATTCCATCTAAAATTCGATTTATAAATCGTGATTGTCGTATTCGCAATATTGCGATTGTCGGTTATATTTGTTTGTGCTTTGTGAATCTATCATCAAATTGAGTCGTTAGGGGAGATGTTACACTAATACCACAACTTTTGCCAAACACCTGACACTTCATTAAAAATGTTAATGAAAACCTTATTGGCGGAAACCACATTCTGCATGCCGATCACAAAGTCTATCATTTCGGACAGATTTACAAATCTACATTTTCATTTCAACTTACGCCTCCGACTATTCGATTTCATGCTATTTGACCGTGTTCCACCAAATCTAAATATTAACAATTTTAAACTAAGAAACTATTTAATAATTTTGTTGCAATACCAACGTATTGTTACGAATTTCCCTTGGCAAACGAAACAAGGTTTGAATCACTGCATTGCGAATAAAACAGTCGATAAAACCACTAAGTAATAATGTAAGTGTAACACCTCACAATAGGCTATTCACTAAGCACTTTATAAATAAACAAACAAATTCACTGTTGACTACTTATTACTCGTTTTCAACTACCGCGAGCCAAACACAACTATTTGCCCCCTACTGGTATTCATTATTTTGTTTTTCTTCATTCAAAATGTTTGTGTACTAAAATGTCCAAAGCTAGATGTCATTACTTACATGCAAATAACAATAAATATTACTCAAGAAAACCTCATTTAGTGTGTGTTATAGGTGCAAACCTCCAGCCAATTAGTTAGATTTCTTTGACGCACCAAAACCGTATGTCGTTGCTGATCGATTAAAATCGTATGTACATAGCGATAACAACACTTAGTAGGTTATTGTATACCATATCTTCAAACGTTGGTGCGACATAAATCCGCCAACCGTTTAGTGCCAGACAGATAAAAAAAATAAATTGCTTACGTCTTAATGTTTTTTTAATGTACATATTTATGTACATTATCTAATTGTTTCGCGACGACAATTGTATTAAATAAATTATTTTGCTACTTGTTCACGAAGCAATAACAATCTTAACGGATTTTTGATTATAATTCTATATGTTTAGTCGCGAATCCGCGAGGTTATCGAACTTATCTTGTCTTCTGTTTAAAAATAAATTCGGGAACAAGAAAAAAATATTTGTGCTATGTAAAAGAAATAAACAGAAAACATAAAATTTGAAAAATTCGTTTTAACAGCAATCAATTTTTTGTTCTGGGTGGGAGACAAAGTAATTTTCTCAAATATTTTCGCGCTATGCATTACTATGCTAACAGCTAGTGAGTATATCATCGAAGACGTCGCCAAAACAAATAAAAACATGTCGCGATTTAACAACTCTACAAAATATTTACAAATTTTTTAACAGATTGGTTAATGTGGGAGAGGCATGTTTTCGACATGAGGAGCAATTAATATTTTTTGTACGAACGTAATTTTGTGCTCGCGGTGGTTACTAAACCACGTGTGGCATTGAACTGAATCTCTATATGCATGTTGACACATGCATTCAAATTAATTAGATATTTGCAATGATTATGGTCGCGAAATCTTATAATTAATGGCGGCGGCTATCATTGACTGGAAATATTAAATATTTTTCGAATTTATTGCACGACTTTCACTTTAATCTTGCGAGTTTGATAAAATAACAAATTAAGATTATTGTTGACAAAACAACAGCTTTTTATAAATAAAAATTTCACCGTTTGATCAATATTTTTTGTTTATTTAAAGAACAATAAGATCTTAAATCTGATTTATTTGTTTACAAAAACCGCGAAAATTATTATTTACTTGAAATGAATAATAGATTCAAAGAACATAGGCGTAATGGGGCTTCCCTTTACGAACTTAAATCTCGAGACAGATGGTCTAATTTGATATGTAAAAAAATTACATGGAGAGGAAGTTGAATGATTTATTACAGAATTTATTAGTTATCTCATCTTGGTGTTTTATTAGAAAACGTAAATTCGGATACTGTGCAGAGACTAACAAATCAAAAACTATTTTTATACCTAAAATGTTACGATCGCGTGTGACGGAGTTAGTAGCGCTGATGGTTTTGTTTTCGATCGTTTATTGTTATGGAACGTGATAGATGATATTAACACTGCGACGGTTTTACTCGTTCGTCTTTGTGTGTAGGTATGGGAAGTAGTTAATTATAGTGGAAATTCGGTAAGAAATAATTAGATGGTATTTATTGCAATGAAAGTGCATTGTGAAGGAAATACAATAGTTTTATGGCTTATTCCGGACGATACATTTCTGGTATAAACCGTTCTGATACTATATGTAGTATAGCTCAACATTCTTTTGAAACTGCACAAATTAAAATTAACCAAATTGTTTATAATTTTAAATTTATTTTTATTAAAGAGTTATTTTTTAACGTTTTCGAGCAAAAGCAAAAAATTTTCTTCAGATCAAATATTACAACTTTTTTCTTCAGATCAAATATACAGATATTATATACAAAGAAAATTTCGAAATTAAAATCCAGATCATTGATACACACCATAAACAGGGTTCAAAGTATCAACAGTTTCGTGCGCAATCTCTTATATTTAGTAGCAAAAAAATGGATTTTGAACCGAGGCGTGAAATTGGCATCCACACCAGTAAGTGCATTTTTAGAGGATTGCATTTGTGGTTAATCTTGAAAGTGAAATTTCAAGCAAACAATCCGTTTCCATACACAAACAACTTCATGAAATGTACAAATTTGCTGAAATCTAGGAATGTTATATATGTTAAAGCAGATAAAGGTAATTCATTGGTGATTCTAAATAAGTCTGAGTACGATATACGAGAGTGATGTGGATCTTCCAAAAAATCCTCTACCAGGTATGATAAAATCGACAAGATATCCAATAAAATGGATTTCTATACGCGTTACCGAAGATACACAATGGAAATAAAATGCACCCATTATCAAATATTAACCCACCGACAGAGAAATTAGCATCCTGGCTCATAAGGAAGCTTGATAACATCGACCCAAGTATTTTGCATCAAAAACTCTTATGATTTCGTAGAAAAAATAAAAGATTATACGACACAGAGCTATGACATCAAGCGAAATTATGATGTCGCTTGATGTCATAGCTCTGTATCCTAATGTTCCTGTAGACATTGCCATCAAGTGCTTGACGGAACACGTAAGAAATCAATAACTCACTAACGAAAACAATATTTATGTCGTAAATTGGCAGAAGTATGTACGGGCTAAAATTTTTTTAATTTTAGAAGTAAAATATATAACCAAACTTTTGGCACCTGTATGGGAAGCAAGCTAGCTCCATACCTAAGTAACATCTTTACGCCCCATCGGGAGAAAAACATAAGCTCTTCACATATGTTTCCCTGCATATGGTTTAGATATGTAGATGATGTTTTCGCAGTAATCAAAAATCCAGCTTAAACGATACGATAAAGATGCTCAACGAACAGTACCAGACGATAAAATTCACCTGTGAGAAAGATATAAATGGTGTTTTGCCGTTTCTGGATATCAAACTAATAAGGAACGAAGATAGTTTCGAATTTTGAATCTACCGGAAATCTACCAACACGAAAAGATTGTTCACACCACAACTCACACCACAACGGATCCCATAAAATCTCTGCCTTTTATTCATTGGCAGATCGTCTATGGTCGTTAACCCATGTCCCAGATAGATTTTCAGAAGGACTTGACTTGTCAAAGAAACTGCATCAATGACAACGGCTATGACAATCGGTTGATCTTGGAAACACACAAGCGAAAACACCAGATTATAGCTATAATAATTTTGCAGAGGACTGTGGAAGCGAACAACAACAAAAGAATAAGTGTATACTTTTATCCAGCTATCACGAACAAACTGGGGAACATTAAAAAAACTCAACGTAGACCTAACTACGGAAAGTAGCAATATCGCCACACAAATACGCAACTTTCAGGATGTGATTCCATTTTACCTTAAATCTGGCATACACTAAGCAAATATTTTTCCTGCCTTTTTTCCTCCAGAGCATCTCTTAATTTGATCAATTAGGCCTGGTAACGTTCTGTTGTAACAGTTTGATTAGGTTCCAGAAGCTCGTGGTAAATGACTCTTTTCCAATCCCACCAGACACACAGTAACACATTCTTGACATGAATATTCATTTTTGCAACTGTTGTTGATGGCTGACCTGGATCAACCCATGGTTCTCTGCGTTTAGGATTATCGTTCACTTTCCGTGGCCCGTAATGATTTTGTGCAAAAAATTATTTCTTTTGTACCGAGAAATTCATATTGATGTCAACTCTTCGGTTTTTATTTATTTCGGTCAGTTTATGAACACATTTTCCTTCCGTCTGTATTTTTCCCATTGTATGCAAACGACGTGATATATTGCTTGGTGAGTAACTCCTAACTATTCTGCAAGCTCTTTTTGGGTTTGACACGGATTTTCATCCAGTAAAACTTTAAGCTCTTCGTCATCAAATGCTTTTACTGCGCCTGGATGTGGATCGTCTTCAAGACTAAAATTGGCACCACGAAACCTTGAAATGACTCACAAAATGTTCACTCATCGTCGAATTAATCAATTCCATAGTTTGAGCAGAACTTTTTATTTTTTTTAAAAATTGAAGTTGATTTCAACTTGCATACCTAATACATCGGTCTGACTTTCCGATCTTTAGAGAAACGCTTCAAAGAACATGTTAGTGCTGTAATAACAATCAGATCCAAAAATCAGGGCAGACTGGGAAGAACTAAAAAACTGTAAATTAACTTTGCAACAATACCATTCTAAATCAGTTTTCCAAAATTTATGCGGAAATGACGTTTCTATGACAAAAAACATTTTTTAATAAAAGTTCGGCCTCCTGTACAGCCCAGACGAGCGGATAAACTTTACCCACAAATTGGGAGATCCGAGTGCATTTTGGTCGATATACCGATATAGGTGTGTAAGTATGAAACCGGAATTTACCAATAAATGGCGCCACTTGTCAATGTACCTTTCGATAAACCACGTCATCGGCGCCAGTGTTTTATTTTGACATCTGTCAACAACATCCAATCCATAACCATATAAGGTTCATACAATAATGCCAGGTTTTGTGCCAACATATTACGATTTGCGGACATCATTAATGTTTTGTTATCATTTGAATAAAACTGCTGCAGAATCACATCGAATGCTTGTAAAAGCTTACGATGAGCATGCTCTTGGTAAATCACAATGCTATGAGTGGACTAATAAATTCAAGAGTGGTAATTTTGACGTGAGGAACGAAGAACATGGAACGACGCTCGAACGCAAAAACAACTCGTCGATCAATTGTTTGTGTCACGAGAAGCCGTCTCCATACGTTCGAAGGCCATGAGGAAGATCCAAAAGCTGAAAAAATGCGTTCCGCATAAACTGAATGAAAGGCAACAGGAAAATACAAAAACCACTTGCAAAAGGTTGCTGGCCAGATACAAATGAAAACCATTTCTCCATCGAATTGTGACTGGCGATCAAAAATGGATCAATTTTGAGAACCCAGAGCACAAAATTTCTTAGGTTGATCCAGGACAACTATCGACATCGACTACAAGGCCAAATAGCTTCGCTCGGAAGGCAATTCTCTGTTCTAGGTGGGATCAGAAGAGTGTGATTTATTTTGAGCTGCTAAGACCCGGTGAAACCGTAAATACTGAACGCTGCCAACAACAAATGTTCAATTTGAATCGAGCTTTGCGTGAAAAACGACCAGAATATGATAAAAAGCAACACAAAGTGATTTTGCTTCATGATAATCCACCATTACACAAAGCAAAACCGGTCATGGAAAAGTTGGAAGCACTTAATTGGGAAATACTTTCACATGCGGCTTACTCGCCAGACTTGGCTCCGTTCGATTATCACTTATTTGCATATTTGCATCGATGGGGCACGGGCTTGCTGAGGAGCACTTCACTTCCTACGAAAATGTACGAAAATGGCTCGATGGTATGTCCATCGGAAGTGACAGTTTTCATAGGATCTGTTGTGAATTAACAGATTCTAAATTAAATTTGCAACAATACCGATCCCGATCAGTTTTCCAAAATTTAAGCGGAGATGACGATTTCAGTTCAAAAAACCGGTTTTAGATAAAAATTCGTCCCTTTCCACAAATTGTTTTCTGGTTTTTGCATATTTTGAAAAGTATAGCAATTACAAGAAAAACGTTTATGAACTAACAAGTTCTAAATTAATTTTGCAACAATATCGGTCTAAATCAGTTTTCCGAAACTTAAGCGGAAATGACGATTTTTGGCAAAAATCTGTTGTTAAAAAAAAAATTCAGAACTCTGTACAGCCCAAATAGTTTGATTGATCAGGCTGAAACTTAATATTTAAGCGTTTTTCATACATTGGGAGATCCCGGTGAATTTTGGCCGAAATCGGCCGACCAGAAGTGACAGCTTCCATAGAAGATTTAATCGTTTTTCTAAATATTTTGAAAAGTATATCATTTACAAGAAAAAAGATTATGAACTAAACAGTTGTAAATTAATTTTGCAACAATAACATTCTAAATCAGTTTTCCAAAATTTATGCGGAAATTACGTTTTTTGAATAAAAATAACCATTTTTATCGATATAGGTCCACCAGAAGTGACAGTTTCCATAGGAGCTTTTCGTTTTTGCAACAGAATTGGCAGTTTTTTCATAGGAGCTTTTTTGCAAATATTTTAAAAAGTACATCATTTACAAGAAAAATGATTATGAACGAAAAGACTCTCAAGTAATTTTTCAATAATACCGGCCCAGATCAGTTTTCTAAAATATAATCGGAAATAAATTTTTTAGTAATGAAACTGTTGTTCAAGTAAAATTTGGTCCTGAATAGCCAAGACGGTTTGATTGATTGGGATGAAACTTGATACTTAAGCTTTTTCCTCAAATTGGGAGATCCCAGTGAATTTTCGCCGAAATCGGTCAACCACAAGTGACAACTTCTATGGGAGCTTTTTTGGTTTTTGCAAATATTTTGAAAAATATATCATTTACAAGAAAAACGATAATGAACTAAAAAGTTTAAACTAATTTTGCAACAATACCGTTCTAAATCAGTTTTCCAATTTAAACGAAAATGACGTTTTTTGACAAAACACGTTTTTTCACAAACTTCGGCCCCTTTACAGCTCAGATAGGTGGATTGATCGGGATGGAACTCCTTACGTAAGCTTTTCCCACAAATTGAAAGATCTGAGTGCATTTTGGTGGAAATCGGTCCCCCGAATGTGACAGCTTCTATAGGTGCTTTTTTGTGTTTCCACCGGAAGTGACAGCTTCATAGAAGCTTTTTCGTTTTTTTCAGATATTTTGAAAAGTATATCATTTTTGAGAAAAAACGGTTATGAACTAACAGATTTTAAATTAATTTTGCAACAATACCAGTCTAGATTAGTTTTCCAAAATTTAAGCGGAAATGACGATTTTTTTTAAACTGTATTTAAAAAAAAATCGGCCCCTGTAGAGCGCATGCGGATTTATTGATCGGGATGAAACTTCATACTTAAGCTTTTTCCATAAATAGGTAGATCCCAGTGATTTTTAGTCGAGTCCACCGGAAATGGAGCTTTAAGTTGTTTGCACATATTTTAAAAATCATATAGCATTTACGAAAAAACGAAATTTTACCAGCTTCTTGGTAAAAAAAATTATTTCACCAAAATTTGTTGTTTCTACAGACCAGGCGGATTGACTATTCGGAATAAAACTTCATACTAAAGCTTTTTGCATTAAGCGTGGTGTAAACGGGATCTATTTACATTCGTCGTAAACGAAAGTCGGGTGTTGGCCACAACAACACACACCCATTTTAATTTTATTTTCACTAATAAAATAATTAATTAATTTATAATTATTTACTAAATCATTGAAGTTAGATTAGTTCATTGAATTCTAGCCAGATCCAGAGCTGCTAGATGAGGCATCATGCCGGGAGGTGCACCGAGTTCCCATGAGGTCATCCATGCATTTTCGTTCTCTTTTACGCGCGAAAACATACTTTGAACATCCCGCTGCTATCGGACTTCGACCTCACACAACATAATATCATTAAATTAGAAGTTTTTTTTGGCATAGATTCTAATCGCCACGTGATTAAACAATGTTTGAAAGTAAAGGGTGTTTTTTTAAGAGGTTGCCGATTTTTTTTTTGAATAAAACACATATAAAATTATGAAATGACCAAAATTTTTTTTTATTTGGTAGATAATTTTTTGGCATTTAACATTTAAACACAATTTCTGGCATATGGCTACCACGACTATTTTTCACAAATGTCATTCTGGAGGTCCAATTTTCCAGCACTTTTTCAAGCATTTGAGGGCGTATGTCAGCAATGACACGTTGAATATTGGTTTCCAAAGCGTCAATCGATTGAGGTTTATCCACATAAACCAATGACTTCACGTATCCCCACAAAAAGTAATCGAGTGGCGTCAAATCGCACGAACGCGGAGGCCAATTCACCGGACCATTTCTCGAAATAATGTTGTCGTTGAAAGTTTCTTTCAATAAGTCGATTGTTTCACGTGCTGTATGGCAAGTGGCACCATCTTGTTGAAACCACATTTCATTCATATCCATATCTTCAAGATTTGACAACAAAAACTCATTTAACATGGTTCTGTATCGATTTCCATTCACGGTAACGCGTCGTCCTTCCTCATTTTTAAAGAAATATGGACCGATGATCCCACCAGCCCATAGACCGCACCAAACAGTACATTTATCAGGATGCATTGGTAATTCTAGAACGGCGTGTGGATTATCTTTGCTCCAAATGCGACAATTTTGTTTGTTGACGTATCCATTTAACCAAAAATGCGCCTCATCACTGAAGAGAATTTTACGGTAAAAAAATGGATCTTCGTTCAATTGATTTAACGACCAATCACTGAATTCACGGCGCAAACGATGGTCGTGTGGCTTTAATTCTTGCACCAATTGAATTTTGTATGGCACCAAACCCAAATCTTTACGTAAAATTTTCCATAAAGTCGATGGACAAAGTCCAATTTGCTGAGCACGACGACGAATCGATAAATTGTCGTTTTCTTCGACACTGGCCTCAACGACAGCAATATTTTCTTCTGTACGAACTCTTCTCATTCTTGTCGGTGGCTTGGCATCCAAAAGAGTGAATGTAGACCGAAATTTGGTAATTACGTTCTTTATGGTGGTCTCTGACGGACGATTATGTGCACCATAAAATTCACGAAGTGCTCTATAAACATTTTTAATTGAACACTGATTTTGAAAATAAATTTCCACGATTTGAAAACGTTGTTCTGGAGTTAACCTATTCATAATGATTTGCCAAACAATACTGAGTAGAAATGCCACTTTGAGCTGTCAAAACAACTGTCATAAAATAAAACGACATCTATCGGAAAAACAAACCTCCTAAAAAAACACCCGTTATATATTCAAGTGGCTATAAAATTAAAAAATTTCACCTTCAATGAACAGCACGCGATTTAAAAATCTCATAAACTGCAATTAAAATTATTTAATCATTTTACATTTCTAATTGTCATCACATAATAATTACACGGGTATTAAAACTATACGATACAAAATAACGCGATTTCCGCCACATTTAAAAATATTTCGCTAAGTAATTAAAATACAAAAACATTTAATTTCCACGGATCGAATAAAATACTATAAGCTCTTAGTCGTAGTAACTCTACTACTACCACGAGTAATTTATTGTATACTACCCCACAAGGCAATAACTCTTAAGGTATTAAAAGCAATTTGTAATTAAGAATATTTTCTACACACACAAATTTTCACCAATTCCGGATTAATGTTAGGTAATAATAATTACCATTTAATGTATGTTTTTCATTCTCAGCATAAAGTTCCCTTACTACGTCGTGTAATACTCGTACAGCAACATAAACACTACACAGAAGTAATAAAATAAAATAAAACAAAAAATTACTGAAAATACCAAAGAATGAAAAACTAATTTTTCAATTAAAATACTTAATAAAAAAAACTCAAGATACCTCCAATAGTGTGCAGTAGAATAGTAGATAGGATTGGAGAAAAATTAAGATCATGTACATGAACGAAATGTAAAAAAAAGTTAAATGCCAGAAATTTATCTTCGAAAGAATTTAACCTTTTCGACAATTCGAACCTCAATTAAAAACGAGAAAGGAAATTAAACGAGATAAAAAATTTCGAACAATCAATTTGTGTCATTTATACCGTATTGAAGCAAAATATGGGATGCAGTTATATCGATGGTTGGAAATTTGCGATTCTATGTCTGGTGTTTTATTTAAACTCAGTTATGCAAAATAAACTGGCGGACCAAGTTTAAATATTTACAGAAAGTTTATTAATTATAGTTAGGTACACCACATTACTTCGAACACCCGTAGAGTTAAGCGTTGAATAAGATCCTCAAACACAAACCTTTTAAAAATTTTGAGCTGTGCCATACAAAGATTGTCTGTATTATTTATAATGTGGGGGTATATAAAAAACGACAAAGAAAAACAGAAGGAAATACAATTGTGCAGAGGAAAATTAATCCTATTTCAATTTTTATCAGAGAATGAGCGGAGTGAAAATAAAATTACTTTTTTATGAAAATTTTGTATATATACACGGGAGGAAGTACATCGTATACAGTCATATAGGTAGTGCTGCGGGAAAATGCCTCGATTTATTACGTAATGGAAATTTTATATTGATTTTTCCGAGGTGTGCGGTTTCATGATTATCGATATTCAATTTTTATTTCGTATATTACCTACATATGCCGGTTCATTTATGGCTTCCATGTGCTAGAGTATATATATATATATATATATATATATATATATATATATATATATATATTTATGTTGAGCCACCTGATGTTCGCCATATATACAGTCAATCGGTCATATATTCATAAATTATAAAAGCTGTCATTTCCATGTTAATCGATATGCAAACGAACAAAATTGCTGCACTGATTTACATCATCGCGTGTGATTTCGATAGAAACGCGAACACAATTTGGTTTGTATGTCACTGCAACCGCATAATCTAAAAAATCGTATAAAGCATAAAAACCCAGAAACTGTTATTTTATATTAAGATGATTGTCTTTTTGTTCAAAATGAAGTAACGTCACATGATAATCGCGCATGAACTACATAGGTGGAGCGTTACTAAAATTTAAGACGCACACAAGCGCGAAAATGTCAATGAATTTCATAAGAATTATTTTATGTGCGCGCTTGAATATTAAATTATCAAATGTCTGTTAAATATTTAATAAAAATCGTTTCTCAATTTAGTAAGTTCAATTCTTAAAGCAAGTTCTTATCATATATTTTGATTGTGTGTACAATCAGCTTATTTGTTATTACGAATATATGAATGATTGATTGATACAAGAATATGACTCGTGAGATTGATATGTTAATTGGCAAGTAATATACGGTAACAGAACAGAGTGTTACACATAACAACATTTTGTTTAATAACCAGCGGCATTGAAAACACAATAACAATTTATTTACACTCGCAATCAATCTCTATTACATCAATCTCATTGTAATTGCCATATACAATGGTTAGTAATTGAAATATGGCTTGAAAAAAATAGAAACAATCAAAGTTCCAATTTACTATATTTCAATGTGCAACTGTTATTGCGAAATTAGTGTTATTGTAACAAGAAACAAATTTATAATTAGAGACTCACTAGTGTGACTCGTTAACTGAAAGTTGTTAGCCGTTAATAATCAACAGAAAAGTGTAAGCAATGTACGGGTAAAGATAAAGCCATATCGTTCAAAAGTTAGAAAAAGGCAATTGCATTTATTTGAAAGGAGCACCGAACCTTGCTCGATCATAGATGGTTGAATTGGAATTGTTTTGTGCCATTAAGTATAGAAATTTCAAAATTGGTACGTAAATTTTTAATTGTAATACCGTGAAAAAATCAAGACTATACTCGTACATTACACAAAGTCGAAACAAATATGTGATTTTTGTCCCAACCGATCAGCCACTGACCCAACACGATCAACTATATATAGACTTCCGGTAGGCATACAACAGTATCAACCACGACAATCCCGCGCCCGCGCTCCGATGTCATGGAATACCGGCGAAAATCGGGCCTCTGTGTAAAATAACAACATAAGGGTCTGTTCGGTAGGGAGCACTAAACGTACTCGAGTACGTATAGTAAGAAAAGGCAGCGTTGAAACTTCGACCGGTATTTTTAATAAATCAGGCCAAATTCGTAGTCATGCAGATGATGAAGGCGTAGCGATATCAAGGACAATTTCATACCGCTTGATCACCACGCAAGCAGTCTTGGTTTGGAAATGATCCAAACCAAAAATGTTGAAGACAACATATTTTTATCGCATTGTTTTGTTTGTTCTCTTTAGCAATGGAGATAAAAACCTTAAGCAACTTCCGGTTAGTTGATTCCAAAAACAATGTGTCATGTGTTGCTCCTGTGTGTGTATGTTTCGTAATCTCATAATTTCCAACCGTAGTTGTCGAATTTTCTGTAAAATAACACATTCGACAAGAAATTTTTCTAAAAATAAAACGAAATCTTAACCGAATTTTGGTAAAAAAGTTTTTTTTCCATAAATTGTCATTTTGATTAAATTTTAGTAAAATGGTATGGACCAATTTTGTTGCCAATTCAATTAAAAACCTTTTTGAAAAGTAAAAGGATTGTATTAAAATTTGTGATTTCGAAATGCATTTTCCTCAACGTGTAAATTTGTCAGAAAACTTTAAGTATGAACTGTTTTGCTGATCACTCAACCTGTTTGGACTAAGCTTAGATTTTGGAGAATGATTTAAACCAGTTTTGTTAAAAATTTCGAATTCTTTTGTTCTTAATCGATTTTTTCGCAGATGCCATATGCATTTCCGGGCTTTAGCGAGACAGGCAGACACCATTTCGAACCCACGTTTTCGGACTTCGACAGTATAGCGAATGCGAAAAATCTCGATATCGAAAATGTTCATGATTGCATTCTTACTTTTACTTTCTAAAATAAAATAAGAGTTACACCACACTTATGGTAGTTAAGCAAGGGTTTAGCACGATTAAAGAACCCGCGGTTTTGATTCAAACAAATTGGATATTTTTATAGTACTAACCGAGTTCCATACTATTCCCAGAGGCATGTCCAAAATTTATATGAGATTCTTATTTCCATCATTAATCTAATTTCCACCCCCTTAGATTGAGCTGGTATAGTGGACATATTGTGGAACAAAGCACAACATAGCGGCTAAAACGGAGCAACTCTATACAAATTTCCGAAAATCTTGATCCATTGCAAGCATTCGAAAATATCTTCTCAAATATTTTATCAAAACCGTTCGAGCCCATTTTTTTTAAATAAGGACCCGGATCCCATTTGAGAACCCGAAACAAATTTTTCCCGAATAGAGAACTCATCTCCATAGTTTCCTAGAACTCGAAAACCCATCTTACCAATATTATTAAAAGTACAAGAAAATAAAGTATAAAAGTATAACCGTATAACAGTTGTATAACTGTACAGAACAACGATATTACAAGAAAACTATAAACATTTTATGACGATTTTTTTTTGTTATACTTAGATTACTATTAAATCTAAGTTATTTAATTTAAAAAAGTTAAATGTTTAATTTTAAATTGTACAAGTTTGAAAAAAGCTATCGCGAACTCAACCCAATTGTTTTTCGCCGTAACGCAACCAACATAACATGGTGCAACTTTCCGCGATATGATGAAACATAACGCTAGATATATAACTAAGAAAAACACAACACGCAACACGAAGCAACATAACGCAACAAAGAACAAAATCGCTCAACATAGTGTAACATCAAGCAACATGTTGCAATGCAACATCCCTCAACATGATGTAATATTAGACAACATGGTACAACATCACGCAACATAGTGCAATATGTCGCCATATGATGCAATATCAAACAATATGGTACAACATTCCATAACATGGTGTAACATAACACAACATGACGCAAATTGGTGTAACATCAGGAAAAAGTGTTGCAACATGGAAAAACATTACCTAACATGGTGCAATATGATGGCCCGTCCGGAGGACACATAAATGAGTTATCCAGTAATCAGAACTTCTAGTAATCATTTCCTTGCAAAGGAAAGCCAAATAAAACGTCTAAAGAAGGCCTCAAACCAATATGACACAACATAGTGAAACATCACACAACATCCTCTAACAAGATGCAACATCATGCAACGTGGTGGAATATGACCAAATATGATGCAACATCCCACAACGGAGGGCAACCATCCCATAACATGTTACAACATAGCGAAAGGTCGTGAAACATCATGCAACATTGTGCAACATCATGCAACATGGTGCAACATCATGCAACATGGAGCAACATCATGCAACAAAGTGTGATGCAGCTTGACGGCCTATCCGCGGAATCCTAAATGAATTATCCAACAATCAGAACTCCTTGCAATCGTTTTCTTGCATGATCGTAAGGTTATTGCGATCTAAACATCTATAGCAGTCGCGCAAGCTCGCACTTTATAAAGCACTCATAAGTCCGTTGTTGACTTTCGGAAACGAAAACTGAACCTTGTGCTCTAACGACTGTATAATGATATGCATCTACTTTCGAAAGGATGGTCATTTGTTCCATCTTTGAGCCTATTAAAGTTGCGCAAAACGAATGTAGCATTCGTATGAACAACGAGATAAAGCAACTTCTCGGAGATAGCGAATTCGATGTCTGAGCCACGTTGTATAGTCCCCACAATAACGTATAATTAATAGTGTTTCAACAACAACAAGCCGGTGTGCGTCGTAAATCGTATTTGTGAATTGCAACAGAATTCTATCTAATTCTGTTACTGACCTATACGAGAGTAATACAAATTTCCTAATAGCATGACCTCGAAGGTAATATCTTCAACTATTTCTAAGTAATGTGACCGTTATATTTTGAGTCTCTACATTTTGGGTTTATTTAATTAAAAGTTACATAATCCATTCACATTAGAATATTTTATGTGCCATGAACTTAATTTGACTATGTCGTTTATGCACATATTGAAATGTAAGTTTTTATTAATTAAATTAAGTAATTTACCGATAATGTAAAAATTTTACACGCGCGGTAATTGATATTCATTTTTGATTTTATGAATTGGTTGAGAGTGAATTTTCAATTTAAGTACACAAAAATATTATTTCCCCCTCTCGACCAACTTTGTGATGAGAAATTAGAAAACTGCCTTTTGAGTTATTTGGAAAGTGGATAGTCAGAGTTTAGAGATAGAACAACGTGTGGTCAATTAATTTTTTTTGTGGTAAGTAAATTTAAGTTTTTGGTGATTTAATAATTTTTTTTGCATGAAACAAATTAGATTTTTGATTGTTTTTTTTTTGGTTTTTGTGTGTTCGGATTATCTTTTGTTTTTTTTTGGTGAGTCTAGAAGGCGTTGAGTCTAACAAACTAAATAACGATAGTGGGTTGCTACCGACAGCCTGTGAAAAATAAATTATTTTACGGACCTAGATAGCATACCACTATCAACCTTTTTACTAATACTACCCCCCATTACGGCCTATGAGCCTAAATATTTGTGTAAACGTTTTACATTTACAACCATGGTCAGTTTTGCCCAAACGATGGGTTGATGGGTTAACCCACTACTTCGGCGTCTGTAGCTCTAGCTCTAGCTTTCACATCCCATGAAGGAATTTTGTTGCTTTCGCTATGGTTTTCCATCCGTCTCGATCCATTGCTCTCGCCCTCCATTTTCGACGTCCGATTATACGGAGGTTTTCTTCGACGTCGTCACGCCAGCGCAGTCGAGATCTTTATCTACGACTTTATTCATCGCGGTAAACTAGACCGTTATCTGGGGACTCCAAAACCCACACCGTTCCCTATATCAGACTGAGCAGCGGGAACCATTGCCGCATGGGGTACCAGGCAGATAATGGCAATTCTGTGAAACTGGGTTGGATTTAACGGCGAAGGGGATTCCGGCGAAACCGGTTTAATCAAAATTTCCTTTGCATACACTTCTAATACTTATCCTGGTTTAAGATTATAGTGCAAGAGAGAGAGAGACATAGAGAAAGAAAAATAAAGAGAAAGAGGAATGAGAGAAAAATAAGAGCTCTTGCTATAAAGTAATATAAATCTTTATCTGTTCTTATTTGATCTACCAAATTACCTAGGTGTCTGCCTCACTCGAAGTCTTCTCATTGCATTGGTAGTACTGAACAAATGATTAAGGTCAATATTCTGGGGCCGAGATCATCGTTGTATTCGCCCTTTCCATGTTTTTTTTAAAAATTTTCATAATACATTGATTCATTTATTTGTACAAACATTGATTTTTTTTGGTACAAGTACAATTTTCCCGGCTGTGGAATTGGACAAAGACAGTTTCAAAAGCCTTATTTCGTGATAAATTAGTGATAAATCATATTTAATTTTTCGGAATACCCAACAACATTAAGATCCCTAGTTTCTTTCATACGCGCGGAAAGAGGCATATTTTTGTAAAATCGACCAAAATCCAAGTTTTATGCTAAATGCACACATTCCTCACCAAATTTCTGCGCCACACTATAAGTAATATCACTATTAAAAATACTTTCAAAATTGAACAAACAAAAGGTCTTACAATAAAGAGAGTACAACTTAAATTTCATTCTTACATAATTTTATTGAGATTTGACGGTTTTATTTTTCTGCTGCTGTATAAATTAAATTTATTCAATGAACAAATGAGAATTTTATTTTTTCTATAAAATATTTTATTCAGTTTAGTTTAGTTTTTCGTAATCTTTTTATTAACAGACGACAAATATGACAACAAGAACAACACAATACAGCAATACGAAAATGTTATACGAGGAAGAGAAAAAGCGCGCATATTTTAACATAACACAGTGGAAATGGAAAAACTCTGATATGTATTCAAATATTGACATATATTTTATGTGTGTATACAGCTAGCTACACACACAGCATGTCATTGAATTGTTCTTTTCATTATATACAATACGAATACGAGTTACATATTTTTCCGATAAAAAGAATAATAATCATAATAATAATACATAATATTGTAATAATAAAAATGGCAAAAAATATATTACATATTTACATAACAATAAATAAATTTATTTGGAATTTTCCGCTTTTATTTAGACTAAAAATCGCGCGCGTTTCTCCAACCCCGCTTCTATGATTTGCGATGCTGCCTACATGTACGAGATATTTCGTACGCTTCGCATATTTATTTATTATTCCTATATTGATGTCAGTCATCTTTATACAATATACAATTTTTGATTTGACTTAAACATCTTAGCAGAAAAAAATCAATGGTATTTATGTCACCCTGTAAACAAAATTCAAGTCTAAGTAACAAACACAAATATATAAGAAGAATACAAAACTAAGACATTGTATTATTATTGTTATTATTGTGCTTTATTCTATATTTAAATGTCAATTGTGTAAGCTTAATAAAGTTTACTTCGAACAAAAAGCTTTTAATTTAATTTATTTTACATAAAACACACAGATACTGTTGTATATATATATACATATACACGTATATAAGACAAATTAATTTATTTTATTTATTCTTGAATTATTTAAACAAAAAAAAAACATTAATTATATTAAAAAATATAATATTGAGACGTAATTTTTTTAGCCAAGTGGGTTGAGATTATAGTGATTTTGTGGGGGCTAGGGGTAGCTGACTAAAGCAGATAATTCTTATTATTTTTCATGTTGATTATAATAAAGGATAGTTATTTAGTTGAATTTGTTTTCGGAACATTAGTCATTAGTCTACTTACTCATTAAATTACAAATCCATAACACAGAAAAATATGTTGTCCTTACCTAGAAATAAAAAAAAAAATTATATTAGTTCAAATTATAAACAAAATCTGTTCAATAATGCAACTAAATTTATATTAGCTGCCGCACTTGGTCATTCTTAAAATTTAATAGTTATTTGTAGGTAAATTATTAAGAAGATTCCAATCTAAATTAAATTAACTAAATGCCAAATAAAAGATTGAATAAATAAATTAGTTTTAAAAAAAGTTTAAATTGCTTTGGATAACTGGCGCATTTGGTAGAATTTATATCCATAAGTGTATGAAACGAAGGGGAAAACAAAAAAATTGTTATTCTCGCAGGTGTGACCACACTTCATCTACAAAAGTTTAATAAAAGGATTATAAAATTTTCTGGTCGGTTAGCCCGTAGTTAAACTTCCGTGTTAGGTCCGTAGCAAAACTTCCACAAATTATTTTAAAGTGAAAGTTAAAGTGTGCACTTGAAACTTGTGCAGTAGTTAATCCTTAATTAAGTTGATTCATAAAAAAATAAACAAAATGAAAATGGATGGAGAACAATTGCAACAACAGTTGCAACAGCAACAACAATTACAAGTGCATTGCAAGACCAAGTTAAATACTTGCACCAAAAATATTAAAAGATCAAATTTGATGTAACGCCAGCTCAAATAATTCGTAACATTAACGAAATCCAGATATTCTCTGGAGAAGATTCATATAAACTAAGATCATTCTCAAAAGCTGTAGAAAGCACCATTCGTCAACTCCTGTTTTGGCCAAAAGTGTTTAAGGTATTTATTTTAATCGATCTTTTTAATAAATAAAATAAAATTAAAAGCCAATGTAGTGAAGTTTGTGGATGAATCGGCTTCTCCATGGTTACGTGTAGATTTTCTGAGCCCCAAATGCGACAATTTTGTTTGCTGACGTAGCTTTCGAGGTGAAAATGAGCCTAGTCGGAAAGATGCTTTTTCGTTAAAAATGCTCATTTTCTTCCAGGCATACCACAGCCCAATTAGCGACTTGTACGCCTTCACACCGAGGTCTTTGTGCAAAATTCTCATCACAAAACTGCGTGAAATATTCAATTTGATGCTCAGACACATTATTAGCAACAGCTGCTATGTTCTCGGCTGTGTGCGCTATAAATGCACGTGCACGTGTTGGTTTCCAAACCAATAAAAATCCAGTTTCACGAACTCGCTTCACAAATTGATCCACAAATTGCCTTGTAGGCGTTTAATTTCCACTTAATTTATCACGTACATTTCTTACAGTTTGGACAGAACACTCACCACTTCGAAAGTAAGTTTTCAATATTTCCCAAATGTGTTAAACTAATTTCCTGTTATAACACGAATGACGTAAGAGTTGCCACACTCGAAATAACCGGTAGTTCAAATTGCAAACACTAGATGGGGAAGCATTAAGTTTTAATATATTGCAAACATTATGAAATTCTTGTAAAATTAATACACAATAGACCAAGAGGTGATACTTTAACAATATCAAATAGGTCAAAAATGACTCCTTAAAAAACCCCCTCCGGATGTAATAACATAAATTAGAGTAGCAACTTTCTTCGGAAACTTCTTATCCTAAAGAACTTAAAATTTATTAAATATCTCAATAAGGATACTAGCTATTCGAAGAAGACATTGACTCACAAAATCGAAGCTTTAGAAGATTTAATTGAAACAGCTAACACGCTCGAACATTCGTATTCCAAGTATAAAGCCATCAACATAATGAAGAAAATAAATTCTATTGAGTGTAATGCCACCATGGGCCCATTATCTCTAACCCAACTCACAAGAACACTCTGCGGCCCTGGCAAACTGCAATAGTTTGAACCAAGGTCGAGAAGACAGTTGACCTACTCTGAGAGATCTACAGTTAAAAAACTAGGACCGACCCACCTCGAAAGCCGGACAACTGCAGACGTAATGAATGCAGCTATCATCCTCTTCGCGGCAGTCGTCACACAGCGAGGCGTGAACAAATCCCATTAGTTGTAAATGACGATTGACGCGGCCCTCACCTATGAGAATAGCAACCAGTATTCCCAGCTGACCTTTTTTAAGAGATAGGGCATACTTAGTTATCCTCAGGTTAGGTTGACTGATAAAGTGCTTTGCTTGCTGATGAATGAATTTCATGATAGCATTTTTACCCGTAGTAAAATTCAAGGGAGCTGCTGGTTCGAGATCAAACAATTCCAATAGAGAACCTGGTTTTGCTAACCAGTCATTAATCACATTTCCTTCACATTCTATTATTATAACTCAGAATGCTAATGAGGGTTTGCAACCCTTGACTAACTTGGAAAAGGTCCGAAGATTCTTCAACGTGTGAAGAACAGCATCACTATCGGTACATATAATATTTTGCCCACAATGTGAGTGTTATCAATGAAGTGAGTAAAACACTGTGCAGTATGTACCTAAACTACCTGTTGGTCTAACATCAAGTAAAGGGCAGTAGGCTCCAAACCCCTCTCCAAATTCAGAGTGAGAGCTGTCAGCGAGAAACACTCATGGATCAGACACGTGGCACTATTCTGGTAATTCCCCGGGAATAGGGAACTGGGGAAAGATTTTATATGAAATTTTTATTTAAAATTTTTTTTTCTGGCATGCTGAGGTAAAATGTTAGTGTTAATTTTTTTGAAAACAAAATTAAATGGGGAATAATGTGCCCTGCCAATTTAGATATGGAAAAATTATTCCCAATTTATAAATATTTACATCAAATTTTTCTCCTCAGTAGGCCGGAAAAATAATATTTGAACAGAAATTACATATAAATTCTTTCCCCAGTTCCCTATTCCCGGGGAATTACCAGAATAGTGCCACAGGTAGTTAAAATTCTGGGACAACCACAAGCCAGTCGTACTTTCCAAAGTATTCGACTCTATTGCTACTCGGGTAGTTGAGTGATCAGTTCGTCATTACCCGGGTACCCAAAAATACTCGACTTATTTTTTTACGTGTATTTTAAAAATACAGAAGTAATTAGAATGACAGAATTTAAACGGATACGTAACTTTGTAATTATATTAACTTCCGTAGAGAATACACGTCCACATGCTTTGAACTGGCATGGATTGTTCGTATTCGATCATGTCGTTCTAACATGATTCTTCTTTCGTTGCCGCTTTAGAGAAGGTTTAAAGAGATATTTGTAATTTATCATTCAGGAGAAATCTTTAGGATATTTTTGAAGTTGTCCTTTTATGTAATCGAATGAAATCCCAAATGCGAAAACTGTGGAATGCTTTTTGATGGCAGATGGAATCAAATACTTTACTGAAATCCGTTTTATTTCCAGTTTTCAATATCGTCAAATACCTCCTGATAAACAGTTGGAACACGTAATACAATGTATCTTTTATTAAGTTTACATCCAGCTTACTTGGTTTATCAACAGCAGTCTTTAGGGGTTCAAGAGCGCTTAATTTATATGTGCTAATTAAGCGCTTAATTTATATGTGAATATAGCTTCAAAAAGGTTAACGGACGCTACTAGAGTATTCCAACGTGTCTTGCAGTTCAGAAGAACCTTTAATACCTTTCCTTCTTTGTCCACTATTATTTTATTTAAAATGGCGGTCCGAATTGCCCATCTTTTGAAAAGTTTAAAGGTATTCCTCCGTTTAGTTAGGGCGTTTAGTTATTGTTACGGAATTGATTTCACAAAATAAGTTTCCGTCATCATTGACTGCATCTCCAGCGTTGATACTAACGAAATCATCATCGCTGTTTTCGTGAAGATTTTCTGTTTCGTTTACGATATTTGAGTTTTTATACACAACTAAACCTCGGCCAAATGTTTGGAGTCTTCAACATTAATGATTTCTTCATATATTACCATCACGAAAATTATAATAAAAATTGACGTTTCCCGAGCACTCGTTTAGTCCCTTGATGGGTAAACTACCGAGAAGGTCCTGTCGAATGAAAATTCAGGCAACACTTTGTCACTAATCATGTTGATTTCTGTCGAACAGTCGAAAAGCAACGGAACAGGTTTGTAGAATAAATCAATATACATTGAGGTGTTGGAGATTATACTCAAAAACAATAATTGGCTGGTTAAAAAGACTTTATTGAGTGTAGGTTAATTTTTGTAAATATTGAGTGTTAAATTTCAGTGAATTGCTTGCATGGATAAGTAATTTATAAGTAATTTATTCAACATGGCGTCAAATACTGCCGAAAGCGTGTTGTAAATGATTATCATCGGTAACCGAGCTACAATGAAAGTATGCGCACTCAAGCTAGTCGAGAAATGGTCGAAATTATCATTGCAAGATTTAAAAAAATTTTGCCAGCAAAACAAACACGAAAGCGAGTTAAGTAAAACGTGTTAAATTAAGTCAAAAAATCAAATATTTCCGGCTTTTAAAGATTTAACAAAGGATAAAAACGAAGGACCTCAATCCCTACATATAAAATGAAAACACGACGAACCTGATATTACTGCATAATGGAAAAAATAACTTATTCACAATGCCGTCAAATACTGCTCATAGCATGCTATAAAGATTGAATATTATTACAATGTAATGGAACATTAAGCTGTTCTGAAAGTTTGACCGCTCTAGCAAATGCAGAAGTTGGTGAAAATGCGATTGAAAAGTATCGCGGATAGAGAAACAAACACGAAAGCTATAGCTAAGTAAAACGTAGTAAAAATACCTAATGTTACTTTCATGATGAAAACGAAACTTTTCAAAAAGTCTTCTTATGTCGAAGTTGTTAAAATGACAGATTCCACAATATTTATTCATTAGCTCATCTTAGTTGTATCATTTGAAGTTTATGATTCATATTTGGCATCTGATACGAACAAATGTTTTGGCATAATTAGATGAGTTTTCAGTTTGAAAGGAGGCGAGATTTATGGTAGACTTGTCAGTCTTTTTTTAACTCCAGGTATCAAAAGTTGCGCTCAAATTTAATGAGTTGGCGTATCTTTTGGAAAACAAAATTTACTTTTATAAAGGGGTTTATACAAGTATCGAACCATGAAATTTTCAAAATTTTTAATATTAATAATTGCCAATTAATAACTTTAAATTGAATTTTTCACAAACTTAAAATTTCAAAATCGCGCAATCGCATGAATTTGACACGACGTAGCATTTAAAGAGGACGGATTCATATTATACAACAATACTGTTCTAGAAAATTAATGACAGCATATAATATGAATTGCGACAGGTCAGGGACCCCCAAGTAGAAAGAAGGTGAACAAAACCAATTTGTTGATGGACAAAAATTGAACACCATAGAATAACATTGTAACATAAGTTTTTGTAACATTGTAACATAAGTTCACGGATTCAGTAAACACTTGCAGTCTCCTTGGTTGCAAAATGCGTGAAAATTGTGACATTGACTACAAGAATTCCCAACCAATTTTTTAAAATTTTACTTTGGGATCAAATCCATTTGAAAGAATTTTCTAAAAAATACGAAACGTGGTCAAACTAATTAAGACAGGTGAAATAAAATTTAAACATTCGATAAATTCTTCACCAAACTTACGCAAACCGATAAATAATTTAATGGGTGATACAAACAGAATTTTTTACTACAAATATCGCAAAAAACGCTTCCGTTATGTTTCGTACGTTCGGCCGAGCCCGCACCTTAATTTAAAACAAGCAAATTATTTATTTATAATAAAAATTCCACAAACCAAAATTAGCATTAAATGATCCCACTTAACAAAATACAAATCCACTGCTATTAAAGAAAAAAAAATCTACACATTTAATTAACTTTGTATAAATCTTAAAATCCACCTTAAATATATTTCTAAACATTCTTAACCATCATTAATATCTTATGCGATACACAAAGAGGCTAGAAATTAATAATTAAAACGAATCCAGAACCAAGGCACAAAAAATAAAAATCCAAACAATTTCATTTCGTACGGAAGTTAATTTCTTAAGAATTTTTAATTTTTTTCCTTAATATTAATGAACGGAAAGTAATTTAATTTTTAATAATTGTCTTAATAATTATTTTTAATTTAATACAATATTAAGATAAAAAATGCCAAAAGTTATTTCTCCCCACTTTATTTGTATTCTTATTTGCTATATACGGAGCTTTTACGATATGTCTTATAATTTATTTTCGTTTGAATGATGACCATGCATTACTAGTTTTTTGCCTCCGGTCCGGTCACTAAAAATATTATGTTTTAAATAATTTCAACAAGTCAAGATGATTTTTTTGCTTTAATATTAATTAGCATACTAATGAAAGCTGATTCATTTCTGGTTGTTCATCTCTCGTAAACTAAAAGCATTTCAGGTCACACTTTATAGGTTTTTGGCATCAAGATAGCAATAGATATTATGAAAACCAGTTATGTACAAACAAATTATAGTTTTTTGTATTATAGCGCTGAGTCATTTTTGAATACTAGATTTTTCTTATTTAAACGAGTAAAATTAGGAGAATAACGTTACTAAAAATTAAAGCCATGCTTTGAATATTGAACTGGTATATTTGTCATTTTACATATAGATATACATTTAAACTTTTTGGCAATATATCCTGATGTTAATAATATCCGGGATTTGGAAAAGAACCTGCTCGTTGAGTGAAATTCTGCAATGATAAACATTAAATTTGAAATTGATTAACAAAAGAGTGCTATATAAAAAAAATCCAGTAATGTCGACAGATCAACAGGTATTGACAGATTTGTATAACCATCTACACTTTTATGTTGCCACTTTTATATTGCCACTTTTTTGTGTACCTACACTTTTTTTAACGTTAGAAACTTCACACCGGTTGCGGGGTCGCGTTGGGGATATAACATATACATTGAGTACAATTATGGTACATAAATACGGAGTTTGAAAATAATACAAAAAGAATGCTGAATTATAAATAATTCGACAATATTGACAAATTCTGAATAAATCACCATGGAAACGGAATTTGAAATTAAATAAAAAAAATTTAAATCAAAAAAAACTCGACAATATTAACAAATTTTAATAACATTCTGTTTGTAGAGTGAAATTGGTAAAGAACAATACTCGTTGAGTGAAATTCAGATACCTAAATGATAAACCGAATTTGAAATTAGTTGTCAAAATAATGCTAGATCATAAAAAATTCGGCAATAGCCGTATTTATTGACGCTTGATCTAATCTAAAGACGGTAACTACGCTTTAAATCAAAATTTATGATTCAAAACTACATTTGAATCATGTGTCATGAAATGCAGCAAATATTAATAGATTTTATTAAAAATCGGTTACAGGGTGGCATTTAGAATAAAAATGCTCCTTTCTTTGAGTGAAATTTTGGTACACAAACGATAAATGAAATTTAAAATTGACTGTTAATGCAAACAAAATAACTCTGCACTGTTAACAAATTTTAACGAAATTCAATCTGCTGAGTATGGAATTGAGGAATGAGAGAAGTGCCCTCGTCATATGCGCGATAATCAGATTTCAATTTGAAAACGGAATTCTGTTATACTAATATAATACATAACGGAATTTGGAAATAACTCGCCAATACTAACAAATTTTGATGAAATTTTCGGTTTACAGAGTGGAAGAGTGGAATTGGAAAAAATACTCATTTATTGAAATTCTGGTACATTAATACGAAGTTTGAAATTGACTAAAACATAATGATAAATTAAAAATAATTCGGCAATATCAACAGATTCTAATGAAACTTGGTTTACAGAGTGGAAATAGAAATATTCAAAATCAAAAACAACTCAGCAGGGTCCTTTCATTAAAATTTTGGTACATATTAATAATAAAAAAATTTGAAATTGAAAGTGGAATATGAGAATGCAATATCAGTTTGTAACTTCGAATTGGAAATATAAAATGAGTGAAATTCTGGCACATATCTAAGGCGTTTGAAATTGAATAAAACTAGAATACCCAATCAAAAATAACTAGGTACTATTAATGCATTTTAATGAAATTTGGTTGGTAGAGTGGAATTAGAAATAATAAAATGGATTTTGAGTGAAATTTTGATACACAAACTATAAACGGAACCTGAAATTTACTAACAAAATAATTCTAAATCAAAAACGACTCGAAATTATTAACAGATTTTAATAAAATTTGATTTTCAGAGTTGGACTCTTTGAGTGAAATTGTGGTGCATATTAATGCCATATCGAAAATATTAACAAATTTTGAATTGAATTTTATTTTCAATTTCATTGAAATGAAATTGTCGTACGTAGATACAGTTTGAAAATGGCTAGAAAAGCATGCTAAAGCATACTATGCCATGTATGCAATTAAATTCGGTTTGCAAATTGGAATTGTATATATCACATGCTCATTGAGTGACATTCTGATATGATAAACAAATTTGAAATTGAACTTTATGAGTCAATGCAAAATAGAAAATAGCTCGGCTATATTAACAGAATTTAATGAAAATTGGTCTGCAACTGAGGAGTGTAATTGAGCTGTTTGAGTGGAATACTGCTATATGTAAATGATAAACTGAATTTGAAATTTATCAACAAAATAATGCTAAGTTGAAAATGTCTCGGCAATATTAACCGATTTAAATAAACTGTGGTATGCAGAGTGGTAGTAGGAGTAGAACATGCTCAATGAGTGAAACATAAACTGGGCACATAAATAATAAGCGGAATTTGAAATTGCCAATATAAAGGAAAGATAAATCAAAATTGAGTGAAATTCTGAGTGAAATGATAAATTAATGAATTTGAAATTGGCTACCTATAGAATGTTAAATTAAAAATAACGCGGCAAAATTAAAAAACGTTAATGAAATTTGATTTGCAGAGTGGAATAGAGAATATAAAATCCTTAGAGGCCTGAGTGAAATTTTGATATATAAATTATAAACAGAATTCTAAGTTGAATAATAGAAGAATACTAAATCAAAATAATTCGATTTCGGCATAGGGTGACTCTTAAGTTAGATTAATAATTTTTTTTTTCGTTGTCTTCCATTTTACGTATAAAACTATCAAAGGTTGATGTTATAATTGCATGCAGATTTTCACTTTTCAGTGTGAAGTGTGATTATTATCAATTTATCTTCATATTAGCCCTGTGTTTGATAAACTAATTAATTTGCGATAAGACAACGTTTATTTTGGCAAATTTGTGAGTAATAGTTTTTAAGTTTTGAGTGAAATTTAAAATGACTACTTTTACAGTAGAATCTTGATTACCTCTATAACGATTTATTTTCTAGTGACCTTCCGAATTTATTATACTTACTAAGGATCACCCTACATAGTCAATGAGTGAAATTCTGGTACTGAAGTGATAAACTGAATTTGAAATTGACTAATAATCGAATGTTAAATCAAAATTAACCCGAAAATAATAACAGCTTTTAAGGAATTTGATTTTCAGAGTGGGATTGTAAATTTAAAATGCTTGTTGTGAAATGCTGATACAGAATGTAACGAATTTGAAATTGACTATTTTTCATATTAGGTAATCATGGTGAATTTTAAATATGGGTGGGGAATAAAATTTGACTTGTTTGAATCAGTTTATTTAAACTATACATTTTTGGTAGTTTCATATAAAATCCGATGGCTGTTAAAATTATTACCGTCAAACAAAAATAATATTCTCTGCCTCGCCAATAATTAATGGGTAGAATTGTTCATTAATTATTGACCCGGCAGAGAAAAAAAATATAAATTTTAAACTGTGACTGTGTATTCTTAGTAATTATATTTTCTGCATAATAGCTAAGGTGGTGAGTTTACAAAATAGTGGCGAATATAATTTTCTTGCCTGAGAACCTGCACATCTAGATCGTTTCAATGACAGTATAACACCACCTCTGTGCCTCAAAGAAACTTAGAAACCAATTAATTTAAATTAATGAAATTGCAGAGAAGTTTGAGTTTCAGAGAAAGAGATATGAAATGCTCGAGTGAAATTTGGTACATAAATGATAAATAAGATTAACTAACAAAATAAAAACTAACTCGGCAGTATTAGGATATTAAAATGAAATTCGGTTTAAAGAGGAACTAGGAATATAAAATGTTTGCTCGAAAATGAGTATTTTTAATATTAAGTAATCATGGGAAATTTTAATTATATGTGGTGAATAAAATTAGACTTGTTTGAGAGGCACGAGTTCAAGTTTTAAAATTCATTTAATTCAATTAGAAATTTTCGGTGACATATATACGGTATGTTATGCTGTTAGTAGTAGTATAACAGGGTGATGGCGTCAATTAAATTTCTATATGAAATCTATTAATTTCTAATCATCTTAAAGCAAACAGTTTGATAAATAGTATGAAAACAGAGGGAACATTCTTCGCGGTGGTCACAGTCGTGATTATTGATAGAAAACGATGCAGATTACAGTAAATACAGATGTGAAAGATAGATAACCCATGCATTTTTTTAAAAACTTTCATTTGTCTTATGTTTTTTATAAAAAAAGATTCATCTTGGTGGTGAATAACAAATTCACCGGGAATTTTATTAGAAAGAATGTAAAATTACCCAAAACACTGAATTTACTGAATTTGGATTAAACACTGAATTTCATTTTTTATCGCTGTCGATTCGCTTAACAATCATTTAGGGTTACCGTCAAACAAAGAAATTGTACCGTCACGTTTATAAAAATTAAAATTTTGTACGAGGTTACGAGCACTGGGAAACTAAATTTTATCATACTGAGTAACCGTGGTGAATTAAAAAAATGGTAAATCAATTTAGGGTTGCTTGAAAGTTCTTAAATCAAGTTTTGAAGAGATTAATATTGCCAATGTGTTTCTGTGCAACTTAAAAACCAAATAAATTAAATTGGAGCTATCAAATAAAGGTATAACTTATGAAATGATTACCACCAAACATATACAACATATGATGATTTTGGGGGTTCCATATTTACAAAAAAAATTATAATTTTATACGAAAATTACGTGATTTAGGTACTTTTACAATCGATTTCCATCGATATCCCCATCAAGTTTCTAAGCGCACGTATAAGTCAATTTCAAATACTTAAGATAGTAAGTGAAAGCTCTAGAGCTTTGTATAAAAAATGTGGAAATGTGAAAATATTTACCTTATTGAGCGATTCTATATTGATAAAAAATTGACTGTGTGGCATCCTGATTTCGATGATTGTTTTCTAGATAATAAAAAAACTATGGTGAATTTCTAATCAACGTGGTGAATAAAATTTGATTTTTCTAATATCCTCCAGCTGAGGATCTTTCTGGTTGGAGACCTTAGAGTAATAACAACAGATTAAAGTAAAAAACTGGTTTTGAAGCTAAATGAAGGTACGAATAATGGCCGAGAAGATAATGTTCCGTTCCGAAACAGGAGGTTTACAAATATACACATAATTAAAACAAATTGGAGGAAAACCAAAATAAAAGAAATTATGTTAACAACATTTCAGGGGAACGAGTGGAAACTGTGGCGAAACGCAATTTTAGAACGAACATACATTGTAAGGAATATTGTTGAAGAAATTTAAAATAAACAAAGGCAATCCTCATTAGTATTGCATAGTAACTGATACACAGTTCTATTTCATTTGCCTACTAGCATTGAAAACTACTTCCTATTTCTATCACATATTCAGTTACATTTTGTAGAAACGAAAATATTGACTCGATTTCAAATTATGTATAAAAAAGTTTTTGTGCTTTTCGATTTGTGAATAAAAATAAATATCGTTTGTGTTTCTTACGAATTCTACATTTTTTTTTATTGAGTTTGTCATCAGAAAACAAGAAGCAAAAAGTAAAAAAAAGCAAAAAATGGAAATTTAGTTTTTCATTTACCTATTGAATAACAAATGTATACCCAAGCCAAATACGAATAATCATAAGAAAAATGTCTTACATGTTTGCTTGATATTCATATATACGAAAATTGAATTGCGTGAAATTATATTTATACGACAAGTACAATTTCCATCACATTTTTTTTATTTTCCTTTTTTTTATGTTGTTAGAGGATAATTGAATTCTTGGTTTATAAATCTGAGAACATCATTCCTCCAAAATACAAAATAATAGAATTGCATATTTTTGTTCTCGCCTGAAGGGTTACATCTCATCTTTTGTAACAATAATAATAATAATATTACTTATATAATTTAAGTAAAATGAATAATAATAAAAATGAAAATTCAATAAAAACATTTTGGGAAATCTTAGAAGAAAAATGAAATAAAAGTCAAAATTTAATTTCAAGTTGAATGTAAACATAAAATAAATTAAAAAAAAAATAAATTAAAAATAAATACTTAATCTTAAGAATTTTTATTCAACTTCTTAGTTTACATATTCTTCTTTTTCATTTTCGTCGTCGTTTTCCTCAAGTTTTATACTTTGATTGTGTATTCATTTTCATTATACAAAATTTTCTTTAGATCTTAATCCACATTTAATCATTTTTGTTTGGGCTCTCCGTATACATTTTCACTGTTTGGTTGGTATGTGTGTATTTGTGTATTCAGTATAGATTCCAAAATAATAGTAATACAATAATAATAATAACAATGAAAATGAAAACAATAAGGGAAATTTGTCATTTTAATTGTAAATTTAAATTCTTGAAAATCTTGTAAAATGGTTTTCGTTTTTTGTCTTCTTTTTATTAATTTTAATGTACATATCTGCTAAGAACGACATAAAGACACAAACCAAAACAAATTTTTCATGTAATCTGAAAATGTTTTAACATTTTTTTTGGGGAAAATCGATGTCGTGGCATTGGCATTTTTGGGTATTTTGTGGAAGGGTATTCTAGTATACCAGCTTTCTTTATAATGTTTAGCTAATGTGACTCTGAAGAAAACAAAGTTATGCAAATGCAGAAATATTATTATTCAACCAAAGGGAGGGAGTACACTTTGATTTAGCAAGGCTAAAACATTTACAATAATTTTTTAAGGCGGAATATATAATATTTTCCCAGTTTAAATGATGGTCCTATAATAAAGGTTTCATGCTGCAGCCAAACACTTGGTTAGTTAATAAATTCCTCTTTCCTTTTGATTACCCTTGAAGTTACTTAATTATGTTTAGCTGAGAATTCTTGATACAGGGATTTCTTAAAGAATATGAAAATAATTGGAAAACCCGGTATAAATGGGTGTTATTAAAAATCTTTTTAACGCCCATAATTTAATTTGCAGATAATTGGTTACGAAATATTTCATCAGGTTAAATTTGCCAAAAATATCAGTTATAAAGGATTGACATTCGCTTAAGTCGTTTATTAATGAAAGTTTTTCATTCATCTAAATAAATCATTTTATGTGTGGTTCACACATTCCATGGTTATGAATTAACAAAACAATTTACAGTGTCTTAACAACTTAATTATTAATTAATCATTAATTTATTTATAATAAGTTATTTATAAGTTTAATTTTTTTTTAAATATTGTATTAAACTCAATTGTAACACAATTGTATTGAATTGTAACACAATTTAACGTTTACAGTTTAAATGTTCACGGAAGTTTTCCAATTTGTTTCTTAAAATGAGAAATTTAAGACACGAGTTATCTTAACGGAAGAAAATATGTCCTTAGAAATATCAACATTTCATTGAGAAGTGTATGTTTTATTTTTAATGAAGTATGCTTTCTTAATTTAAGAATTGTTCAAAATAATTTTTAAAGCAATGACTAAATCAAGAATGTATCTCTTGATAATAATTTAACTGAGGTTTCTTGATAGAAGCTGGTTTTCCGTTCATTTAAAAATTTTGTACTTTCGGTGTTATTTGATAAAATTTTATCATTTAAAAAAATTGAGAAGAACAATGTTATTGAAACGATTACATTTCAAGGACTGATAAAATTATAATATATTTTATGAAGAAACTGAGGAACAAATGCGCACACATTTGTGATAAGGTTTCTGAAACCAAGAACTGCGGAAATTAAATACAAGTAAGTTGACTTAAATACTTCAAGTTTACCTTGTAAAAATAACAATAAGATTCCGGCAGTTTGTTGTTAAAATTTGTTTTTCTAGTTTTATCAGCACTTACTAATTATCGGAGCCGATATTTCTTTTTACAAAATCCCAGGTATAGAAAACGTAATTTGTTCAGCCATCTGACGTTAAATTAAGAACATTTATTTGAGAATAATCAGTTTATTTTGTAGACAATATTTCAATTTATTATATAGCAATATCAAATTAGGGACATTTTTGTAGGGAAAAAAGTAAGGCAAAAAATTTATTTTTAAAAATATTCTATCACTTTAAGAATATAAATTTTAAAACAAGAAATTGCGACTATCAATTTGAGAAAAATTTTCCTAATTTTTTTGTGATACATAATGAAATTTACAGAGTATAAATTAATTTGTTAGTACCATACTCAGTTTAAGAAATATTGCTTTATATGAGAAACGAGTTTTCTTAAAAGAAGAAAATATTTTCTTAGCGACATCAATATTACTTAATTTAAGAATTACTCAAAATAATTGTTAAATTAAATGCAAAATCAAGAATTCTCTTGTTAGTTTTATGTAGTTAAAGTAATTAAAAAAATCTAACTTTATTACGATTTTTTTTTAAATATTATCATTTCAAAAAATGTGTCATTAATGTTAAACATTTCTGAAATGTTTAACTTACATGGATTAAGAAAATTTTACATTAAAATGTTAATACTTCTGGGAAGCAAATGTTTTTCTTCAATAAAGAAATTATGGAAACGAGTAATCAAATAAATCTCAAACTAAAATTTATTTCAATGATGATAAAAATCTACCATTAACAATAATTGATTCAATCAGTTGGAAAAGTACGATATAAGAATTCTCTATTGTTGATCTGGAAAAAATTAGGAGTATTTCCTCAATCAAGGAGCTACCATAAACGCACACAAATTTAAGAAAAAGTTACAGAAACTACAACTGAGTTACGATCTGTGATGAAAAGGAAGACAACTATGTCCCTGTCGGAGTGCAGAACTCATGAGCCGACCAATCTTCCATGCCAGTATTAAAGAACAAAATCGGACTTATAGCTGTCGTCCTTGAATTGGCTGGTAACGGAATAAAAGTAATGACGGGTAAAGCGAACCGCGATAGAGTTGGGAGAGCCTCGGCCCCAGAACATATTGCAAATTATTATATAACAAAATAAAAAACACAGAACTGAGGACACCAAATGAAAATTTTATGGAGATAGTCGACATCTGAAAAATAAAAATAAATTAAATACTTGAAGTTTCGCTTGAAAAATTAACATGAGAAGATATTTCGAAGTTTTCTAGTTAGAGCGCAAGGATCGCAGTAGATTGGAGTTGCCTGTGACTATCGCGTCGAACAGTTTTACATTTTTTTCGTTCGTCCTTATTTCCGAAATTATTGTTATTTTTTTAATTTTATAAAATAATTTTTAGAATAATAAATAATAGTATTGCGGAGCAGTAAATCCAGAGCCTGACAAAATATGGAACATTACAAAACTTCAAAATGAAAAATAGCAAACATTGATTCTTCAGGTGAATTTAGTTTCTGGCCCACAAAATATTACTGCCGAATAGGACCAACAATAATTGCTGCTTACAAGAGAAAATAACTTCAAGAAGAAAAATAGGGTGGACTGTATAGTTTAGAAACGGAGTAAGAACTTCGTACCTCATATGAATGAGTTGATATGCTCAAAATGGGATGAGTGATTCTCAAAATTATTATTGTTATTAACTAGGTAAATAATAAATAAATAAATAAGATTGCTTACGTTAAATAATTTCTTAGTTTTTAAAATGTTTTATCAGTTCTAGAATTTGATTCTTAAAACTAGAAATTGAGGATATAACATTTCTTGGCAGAAGAAAATATTTTTATTATTATTATTGTCTTTGTAATATGAAAATTTCTTGTCCTTGTTAAATAAATAATAGCTTTTGGAAATAGTTAGCTTTCGGTACTTACAATATTACTTTTTCCGCGGTAATTTTTTAAATTTAAATATTTGAGAAAAACTATTGGGTGTACAAATGTATTTCCGACCATTTTATAGAGGTGTGGTTAGTATCACTGCTTGCATATTATTCAATCGGGCAATACATGTTTTTTGGAGTTTAGATGTCAAGCTTGAATAATTGCTAGTGACATTTGTTCAAAGCGTAAACAACAATTATTTTTATGTAATTGAAAATGTCGAATTTTTTGCCAAAAAAACAACATTTGCGGGAAGTTTTACTTCATTATTTTTTGTTGAAAAAAAGTGCAGCGGAAACAAATCATTTGCTCATCATCATTTTAACGTAAGAGACAAAGAACATGAAGGCAGAGTAAGAAAATTTGAAGATACAGAATTGAAAGAATTGCTTGATGTGGGCCCTTGTCAGATCGAAAAACAATTGACAGAATAGTTGAATATTACCCAACAACGTGTTTTGCAACGTATACATGCAATGGGATTGGATCAGAAGCTGGGAAATTGGGTGCCACACAAATTGAAAGAACGGGACATGGAACGTCGGAAAACCATGTGCGAATTGTTGCTTCAACGACAACAAAGAAAGGGGTTTTTGCATCGGATCATCACAGTGGCTTTAAAGCAAGCTCTAGCTGCACAACGACGACGAAGATTATTTTGCAACATGACAACGCTAGGCAACATGTTGCTATACCTGTCAAAAACTACTTGGACAGGCAGAACTGGGAAATTCTACCCCACTTGCCGTATTCACCAGATATTCCTCCCTCTGATTACCACTTGTTCCGGTCGATGGAATCAGCCCTTAATACTTTTAATAAAACATTCTTTCATTTTCTACACAAACTAATGTCTTTTATTTAACCTAAAAAAGGTCGGAAATACATTTGTACACCCAGTATTAAATATTGAGAAAGGAAAAAATTAACTTCAATATTACCGAAAGGCAATCTCGAAAATTAAAATCTTAAATCGGAAAAACCGAAAGTTATCATTACACATCACAATGTGTCACAAATTTTCTTTAATACAGGAATATTAATTCATAATTTACAATTTCTAAATTAAACCGATTTCTAAATCCAATTTCTATGTATATCGATTCAGACAACAATATTGACAATACAACTTTATTTCAAAAACCGACCGTTATGGTGCTGCAGCCTGAAACAACTTAGTGTTCAAATATTTCGTAATGGCGTTGGGCAGACATACATATTTTTTGTAATTTAATACGTAAAAATTGTGGTCGGTGTTGAGAATTATTCCGGCGTAGTTGTTATACATTTCAGCCGACCATCCTTTTTATGTAGTGACAAGTTAGGCTTATTTTCCACTCATTTGGGGATTTTTCTGCGAACAAAGTCGTTGAAACCAGCTCAAACATGCGGATTAAGGGGTAATCACCCCCTGAGCTAGAGAATAAAATTTGTCTGTTTAAAAGTGGCGAGACACAACTTTGCCACACAGTTAGGATTCTGTTGGTGTATGTTGGTAACTCCCGAGATTCGTAGCGAATAGCGCTACTACGTAAATGGCAGTTTCGATTTTAACCACTTGTTGTTTGTACTGTTCACATTTCACCCTCTACACAATCGGTTGGAGTATTCTCTCGCCATCAATTAGTCGTTGTGTGCCTTGTTGATCGAGAAATTTTCCGTTTTCGTGTTTTTATGCTAGAAAAATATCTTTTGGGCACGAGGATGTGATCAGTTTGATTGACTGTAACTCCATCGTTTGAAACGATCCGATTAGTTTGGCCAAATACACAAGTTTGTGTATTGTATTGATAAATACGGCACTGTAGTATCTGATGACGCAGCTTCAATGTTGAAAATGGTTAGAGATTTCGATATTTGTCACTATAATTGTAGCAGCCATACCGGAAACCCTTTAGTAAAAGACTTGATAAATACGGAATTCAACAAACCATTGCTAGTGACATTGAAAGGATTAAAATATTCTAATTTCGAGAAGGCCCTGGGTTCACGAATCAAACCGCCAATTTATACGAAAGACATAAGGATTTTGACAAATGTCTTATATCAAATATGCATCATAAGAAAACATTAATCGTCCACGATAATCGTCTCCGCAAAATTAAGAATAACGTGAAATTACTAATATTTAGCGATAAATTTTTAGATAAATTAAGTTGCGTTATTTTTACCTAATCAAAGTGTGTCAAAAGCGTGAAACATCAATTGGTGAGTCTACCAATTTGTGGATGAATTTCGTCATACCAACAAAGTTTAGCAAATATCGGCCAAATATATAAAAACGATGAGTCAAGATTTGTATGGCAAGTATGCATACTACCTACATCCACAATTTCATGAGGAAGCTAAGTTAAAATTATCCCAAACGGAACGAGAGAGTATGTTAGAACCTTTTGTTAATGAGCTTGATTCGGAGGGTTTATCAAGCTTGAATATTTTTCTAGTAAATATGGGATTTTAAAGTGGAAATCGTAGAATCGATACGTTTTTGGGGCATGGCGAAAGCCCATCACGAATCTCTGGCTTTTTCATAGCGTTTTTAAAATATTTTAATTTCATGTTACAGAAAAAATTTGAAACAGATTACGCAAAAAAAAAAACTAAAACTAACTCAAAACATTGCCGATAGAGGGGCGGATATTGAGTGATATGCAATCAACTATGTTGATGTATGATAAATAAAAAATTTAACCACAACTTTGTTGATCTATGAGCAGATTTTAGATTTTCGTGCAGAATACACAATTAGGCCGTAAGACATTATCACTCAAGGATGTTTTTGGTGCTCTACATTTTTCTAGTGCCGCTATTTCCAGGTAAATAAATATGGTTTAGCCTAATTCTAGCAGATGAAAACCAAGGAAACAAAATATTAGATTAAAAAGAGCAATTCGTGTTGTTGTGTTCCATTTTCCATCTGACACATCCAAATCATACACTTCAGATACATATCGAAACAAGATAAAAAAGCTTTTTTATCATTTTAATAATATTTTCCTCAGTGCTTTTATTTATATTTTAATAAATTTGTGGTTGTTTCTATTATTTATGTATCGATTGTGTTGTTGGAAAATTACTCTATATATAAACCCGAGAACAACAACAATACAAATATCGGAATATGAAAAATATATTGAAAAATTTTTTATTTAGAATTTTTTTTTGGTTGTAACCGTATTGTTCTTATTGTATGCTGGGGATGAAATAATCATTTTTATTGAAATTGAATATTTTTATTTACCCCCCGCACCCAAGATAATAAAAACCCCGGAGAGGTAGTAAAAAAAATATTTGAAAAATTCACCTAGAGATTTTCTTTTGTTTTTTTTTGTATATTTTTGAAATTTTTACATATACACAAGGTAAAAATTGTTGAACTTTTCGAAAACTTGTTTAATTTTTCGTTTTACTGGGTTCAAACACAACAATAAAAACTAAAGTACAAATGAAAAAACTCTAATCCTTTTCAAAAAAAAAAAAATATAGATGTGAGGTTTGAAGGAAAATCAATTTAATTTTATTTTTAGACTTTTGAATGTTTAAAAGTTTCAAGTAAGTGGTAAATGCTGTTCGAAATTAAAAATATAAAATAAAGGATTAGGTGTGTGCAGGAAAATATACCCTGACGATCTGACTTACAAAACATCTCAGTATTTAGGCACATTAATTTTTCCCACAACATAGCGTTATGTATAAACACCAGACCGTTTCACTTCTAAGCTGATTAATAAAACGGCATAAATAAAATAATTATAGCAATGTTCAGCAATTTTTTTGTGTCAGCCATATATACATATAGCCCCCAAAATATATTATATTCAGTTATGTATAAGACAAAAAAAAATATTAAATGTATAATACGATGGACATAAGCGCTCTTCTTTGAAATATAAATTGCTGAAGATTATGATAATGTTGAGTCATTAAAAATATTTTTATTTTTTTGTGTTCTGTTCATTTTCATTTTCCAAGGAAATAAATAAACCTGTCAAATTTGCCCTTGATAAGAGAGGCAAAATAAAAATGAAGAAAAAATAATATAGAACCCGAAATGGAAATAATATAAATCTTATTTCTTCGACTATTTGTCCTTATATACGTACGTACATTTATATGAATAAGACGATAGTCGTCAAGTTATATGTAGGCCACTCGGTGATGGGGTAGATGAATGACATATTTTTTTTTATCCCATATACATAAAGCTGTATACAGAGATAAATTTCAATTTTTTGACATTTTCCAGGGAATTGGGAAAGTAATCGTTTATTGAAATGTGATGATAATTGGCTAGGGAGTTTGGAGTACCCGAAAACACTTTGGTATCTTTACAATATACTAACTAACGTATACGACATTTTCCAACAAATGTGATGAATTTGTCTTCTATTTTTACAATACTAAGCGCTATCATTATTATTCGTACAGAGCAGAATAAATGAATGAATGAATGAATGAGTACCACAGAGAAATATCAGATATTATGATGAAAAATCTAACATCATTTCATTTAATAGTATTTTCCATCCAAGAACAACAACCCATCGAAGACAAAAATAAAACAAATTCGCTCACCATTCAATTTTCATTTCATATATTATACGAGTATAAGACATATATGTAGAACAAAAGAAAACTAGAAGAAAATTCCATGTTTGTCATGGATTTTCTTTTTGTTTTATGATACGACGAGAGTATACAACTAACACAACACCAAATGATGGACGATAACAATTTCATTTTTTGTGAAAATTTATACGTTGTCATTTTTATTTTATTCAATAAATATTTTTCATTTTTATTTATATAGACGGAATAATGCTACTCTATACCGTAGTAGAATACATATGGAAAGCATTTTCCATTCAAAAAGCATATAAAGCCAAGCTTAATAACGTTCGTGTTTGGGATTTAGAAAGCGAAATTATATTTTCAAGTAAATTATTGGCATTGATTAACTGAGAATTTGAATATTACAAAGACAAAATGTCAGAACTTCAGTCGACCAATAAGTCCCAAGTCTAACTACTAAAAAAAACATTTTTTTTGCAAAATTCGACTTTATTCTCTCAACATTTCAATGCCATTTTTGTAGAACGGTTTATCTTTGCCCTCAACATAGGCGTTTGATTTGGCTATGGCTGCAGCATTTTTCGCAATTTCTTTTCCAAGGACCACCTTTTTGAGGTCTTCGAACAGGTAGTAGTCGCTAAGAGCCAAATCCGGAGAAGACGATGGCTGGGGAAAAGCAAAACGAACTTCAATTAATGCAAATTTGGCATCATAGCCATCGACTTGTGACATATCGAATGCTGCAAGTTCTTCCTTCAAACGCACCAATAACGCCATGTAATATTTGCTGTTGATGGTCTTTCCTTCCGGAAGATACTCGACGAATAAAATACCTTGTATATACATCCCAAAATAGTGAGGCCAAAACCTAATCGACTGACATTTACGTTTTTGGTCGCTTCGAACACCTATTACTGTTGTCTACTCGGTTGATTGACAGGCTAAGTGAAAAACAGAATAATCACAATGAATAGACAGCAATTTTGAAGATAATTATTTCAGGTTAAAGCTTGCTTTAAGAAACAAGAGAGCCAACAGTTTCGATTAATTAATGCTTCCATGAAACTGCGTAAAATAAAAAATCCAGAACTCTCCGGCAACTACACCGAGTGGCAGTCATTCCAAGGCTTGTATTGCTCTACCGTGCATGACAACACAAGACTAACGTCTTCACAAAAACTGCAGTATCGTAAGTTGCCGTTAAAAGGGGAGCAGCGAATTTATTGAAGCATTTCAGCATTACGGATGCAAGCTACATCGGGCATTAAAGAAATTAAGAGAGAAAACAGAGAGAAAGAGAAAGATAGAGAGAGAGAAAGAGAGATACGACCGCAGAAAGCACGCCATCCATACCTTCATAAAAAGTTTGATGCATGCAGTAACGAGACCAAACAGCATGAACGTCAGATCATTTCCAGACAGATCAGACGCGACGTAATAATACGATGACTTAAGGCTCTAGGAGAAAAGCTTGATAACGAGACCAACAGATTATCCAAACTTAAAGTAGTTTTTTTGTCGCGAAAATGACTGTGGTGCCCTCATCATATACAAAATAAAGAATTTTATTGTCATACAAACAGTTAGGATAATTAACGTCCATTAATGACCATTAGAAATACACCCCGGAACAAAGAAAACACAGTTTTACAAATGGTAACATATTTATGTCTTATAACTAATTCCAACTTTAACAAAGGCAAGGAAATATACCTCATAATTAGAGCTGATAACTTTTTTGAACTGCTAAAGGACGGAAGATTTACAACACGATTTTACGACGCAAAAACATTCTTCTAGGATGGATCGTTGCGGGCAAATAAACAGCGCCGACTCAAGTTATCACAGCCAATCTAAGCAACCCGGAAGACAACCTAGATCACTTACTAAGAAAATTCTGGGAGATCGAAACAATACCAAACGAACACATCAAGTTATCACTGACAATACTGGCCGTTTCAAGGTACGATTATAATTGAAGCGTTCTCCATTAAATCTCGGTAATTTTTTCAGCAGCGAGACGCATATTGTTTAAAGGAAAAACGACGGGTGCAATAATTTCATGATATTGGTTTGGGACATATCAAAGCCGTCGATAACATTGGACATTGCCACGAATATTATCTGTCACATCACAGTGTAATTAAAGAATCCAATAGTACAACGAAGGTCCTAGTTGTATTTAAAAGTTCCGCTAAAACTACCACGGGACGCTCACTAAATGATTGTCTTGCTGTTGGACCTACTATCCAATATACCTGGTATGAAATACTATTTCGCTTTCGAACGTGAAAATGGCGTTTACAGAGAAGCAGATACAAGATACCAGCGAATATTATGACAAGATAAACCTTTCAACACGTATGAACTGCAAACAGTTACGGGGCAGCCGTGCTAGACACGCATGCACTCAACGAGGCAGCAACGACATATCAGAAGCAGCGAATTAACGGATTCAGTAGAAGATGCAATTGACCTAAATATTGTCATAAATACAGTACCTTCACGTTCTGGTTTTCATCTTAGGAAGTGGTTAAGCAACGAAGCCGCTGATTTAAAAAACGCTTCTCTACCAAGCGAATTAATCGACAGCCTGGAAGTAGAAGAATCAATCTCTGTAAAAATGTTATGATTGCATTGGAATCTAAAGAAAGATTCCTTTCAATTCAAAGCAAACCTCGCAGAACATCCTGTCATGCCCACACGTGGAATATTATCAGAGGCAAACCGTTTATTTGATCAGTTGGGATGGATGCTCCAAAAACAGTCAGCATAAAAACCTGCTTCCAAACTGCATACAAACACTACAAATGTATTTTCATTGCATGGGTTTTCAAATACATGCTCACTCAGCAGTAGTGTATGCACACATAAAAAACTCAAATGAGGAATCAATATTCAAATTATTGTCGGCAAAAACAAAGTCACATACCGTAAAACTAATTTCTATTCCAAGACTGTCATTTTGTAGTGCATTACTTCTCACTAGATTACTCTGAAACATCATTCTCTCAAAATCAAATCTGTAGATGTCGCCACCTGGACAGATTCCAGCATTGTGTTAGTCTGGCTATCCGCGCCGCTAACAAAACGCAATACATTTGTTGGAAATAGAACTGGAGAAATACTTACAAGCGTGAGTACATCGTAGTGGAGGCATGTAGATTTAGCGCCTCAAGAGGAATCGAGCCTGACAAGCTAATTTAGTAATTACTAATGTAGTTTTAGACTTTGGTGGGACGGTTCAACCTGAAAGCTCAACCGAAGACAACCGAAGAACTAAGCAACCTTGCATGTTCGAAATTATCCACATTTTAGCCTACGTCCTGCGATTTACCGACTTAATATTAAAGCGAACTCCCAACAACTTAGTTTCAAGAAGTTTACTTAGTCGAGAAGTATGAAAACCACAACTTCTTCTATTCAACATATTCAGTCAGGACTGAAGTACTTACGAAAAACAAATCTGTTGCCGGTCTAACAAAGAAAACACAATTTTTTGGGGAAAAATACATTTTATTCATCAATATAATTTGCTTCTAGAGTGATACAAGCAGTCCAACGCCTCTCTAACATTTCGATGCCCTTGTTGAAGAACGATTTATTTTTGTCTTCAAAATAAGCTTTAATTTCGGCAATCACTTCTTCATTGGAGCCAAATCTCTTTTCTAGGATATTTTTTGCGGTCTGCAATCTGGCGCATACACAGCACCAAACAGCGCACAGAATCATTGACACGTTGTCGTTTTAGTAGTAGTGTATAATCGGTGGTTCTACGATCACGTTTAAATTCAGCATACCAGTCAATGATGGTTGATTTTCCTGGTGCAAAGTCGAGACAACACTTATCAAGCCACTGCTTTACTTGAACAATATTTTTCCCATCAAAAACAGATGGGAATGTTTAATCAACAAACGAAATCATTTTTTTCCATTGTCACTAAAACAACTGAAAGGTTGGTAGAATTTAAAAATCATAAGGGTTTTAAATTTGTGGCACCATCTATGTGTCAGACCGGGAACTTTCCAGGCGATGTAATAATTTTTAAATTAATGTTTGGCGCAAAAAAAATATATTGTACATGTTCCAAAAATTGCACAAAAAAAACTAACATTAACATGGGAGAAAAGAATTACTATGAAAAAATTGGGAAAAGCAAATTGGGTAATTTGGGAAATTTTTTCCGGGTCGAGTTTGTTTCAAATTTATCCCATCAAGCGCATGTTTATTTCATAACTCGAGAATTTTTTGATAATTTTTTTTCTGCTTTGATACTCTTTAACTATATATACTCTTTGCTTTAACTATAGCAAATTGATCAATTATAAAATTACTAATGTTTTGGTTTATACCTCTTAAGTACATTATTTACTGCTTTATCAGTTACGCTAGAAAACAACTAGGTAGTGGATTTGACGCACTTAATTCTAATTTGCTACACTGAGAAATTACATATATTGCAACATAAACTCCACTAAGCATCATTTTATTTAGAAATATTATTTTAAAGCAACATGGAATAAATTAAAAATGCTACATGTCGAAAGCACATGATTTATTATTGTCTTTATTTTGCCATATTAATGAATTTGTAGATCTGAAATACTGAAGAACCATAAACCTCTTTGCTTTACAAACTGCGCAGCAGATTATGCATAAAGACATTCGTGAAATGGCAGAATATCTGATTTAAGATTCAAAAACCAAAATGAAATTGTAAAAAAGGCAAGTATTAAACCCCGTATAATTGCAATCCACAGATGCCCGTAGCTTTAATAGGTTACTGTAAAGTAATCTGAAAAGGCTGGGATGATACACAGCGCTAATAGGGCCAGTTTAAGGTGTTAACCATATCATGCTGATATCCGCCCAGAGCTTGGGTTTAGAATCAATGACTAATGATAATGAGTTGGAATTTTTCTAGCCCAAATCGCCAATATTTTTAAAAATATCTCCATTTCCATAAAGTTAGTTCAATCTGGATTGAAGGTCTAAAGAGAGATCGCCTAAGGCGGTTGAAAATACTAGGATACAGAAAGCTTTATTAAACTTTAAGATCAATCAGTGGTGACTGTAATTGTCAGAGCTCAGGAGAACGGAAGTATAACACCTACTAATTAAGAAATAGGAAAAAGGCCTCTAACCTCCATCCAACTGAAACCTGTGAAAGGTCGAAGCAGTGCTAGCCGAGTTGCATAAACTGGAGTTGGTCATCCGGTTGAATTACAATAAACTTTCAGCATAGTAAATTTACGTTACGGTAAAGCCACAAACCGTGCCTTAAGCCATACACTTCTAAGGAGTCGTTTACTATCAGAAGCGCGGAGGAAGCTTACAAGTGTACCGCTCGGATGTAGATCAGTTACCGAAGCGTGCAGTAATGCTAATTTAGAAATGTAAAACTTAGAGAGGATTGCAGATACGAAGGGACCTTAGGCAACAGCTAACCTAGTAGAGTCACCAAGGTTAGCATCCCAAATGACGAGGAAGCTGGTACGAAGTGCCGATGTGATACTAGCTGAAGTAGAATCACAACCTTGAAGCTATAGGCGACAAACGAATAGTTTAACAAATATACCGTTAGAAGAAGATCGTCAGATCCTTCAACGACCGTGTGCAGTTACGGTCCGGAGTCAGCTAAATCCCGGTCTTCACTCAAAAAATTTCGTCACGACAAAACAATGTCATGACAAAATTGTATTTTTCACTCACTACTATTAATACCAAAATACCAAAATAGACGAGTGAAGACCGAGCATAACGCTTCAAATCACTTAGTCATCGGCCGACCCAAACCCAACCATTCCCACTTCAGGCCGCAAGATTTTTAATAGTCGGATATACAGACGATCAACCCATTGGTTATCGTACATCGAAAACCATTCAAAGAAGTTCCTCTATTCCAGATAATTTAGAGGGGTGTGCGAAGGGTTACATACAGTGACCCGAGGGTAAACTTCGGTTCTAGAATACTGTGCCGTTAAGTTCGACTTGTAATTTGCTCGAGAGGCCTTGAGCTCGAAACATAAGATTGAGGCGCTAAATAGCACATCCGTAAAAAAGATACAACGACGTACCCCACCGATAAAGGCCGAGAAATTTACCGATTGGTTAGCGAGATACAACAGGAAGTGTTTGAAGAATTTGATAGTGTGTTAGAGATTTTGTGTTGATTTTAAACGGTTTAATAAAGTCACGCGAAAAGATTCTTTCACGCATTAGAGGAATTGGTTAAGGAGGATCGGCCTAAAGCTGCGTTTGAGGGCTGTAGCAATTTATTGTAATGTTATTCGGCCTATGTCGTCGCTAGGACTTGTGTACGCAGCGCATACTTAAAACTTTATCATAGAAGGCGTGGTTAGTTTATCTATACGACAACATTGTTCATGGGAAATGTTTGGAGCAGGCATTAATTAAGTGCATGTTTTTTCAGCAGGAGGTGCAATATTTAGGACACATTGTGCCTGGCAGCGGAGGATGATTGAATAATAAATTGCAGCTGAGAGACAAACATCAGCTTCTCACATCTGGACTTGGCAACATTTACAGGAGATTTTTTTTGGATTTCCTAGGGTTCGAATTAGACCCATAGTGCGAGTAAACATTCCGCCAACTAAAAGAGGCCAGTTTTGACCTTTCTTGTCTTAAGCTTGGAATTGACACTTGTTAGCCGTGTTATCTGCAGAACTGAGAGAAATTGCACGAGTGATCGCCTATTTCAGTAAAAAAAATACAATAAAATCATTGTGACGAGGCGAAACATGTAATTATTATATCTGCGCGAGTTCAGAGCGGCGATTTTAATATCGTAAAAGTAAAAGATGCGCGTCCGAGGGATCGAGAATTATTATCGATTAGTAGGAATCTCAAAGCTTACTAGACCCAATTCAAACCTCTAGTAGTGAGAGAGGATTGGCTGTATCGCCGATGGGAGTCTACAGATTGAAACAAGTGATTTGAAATCGATATCTCCGCAAGAGCTCATACCAACAGTAATTAAAGATATGCGTGATAGTCAAGCTTTCAAGGAAGTTCGAAGTATAGAAAACGCTGGAATAAATTCTATTGAAAAGTTTCGCCGAGTCACATTCCGATTAAACTTAGAAGCTTGGTGCAGTAGGTACAGGATGGTGCGAAAAGGCTGCTCTAGTGTTAATGTTTAATGGCTTTTTATTTATCATGATGATTATTATGATTTAATTTTTTTAAATATTTCATGGAAACTTTTCTTAGCTTAAACGTGAAAAATGATATCCAAGTGATGGCCATTTCCTGCTTCACATATTCGTGCAATTTCTAACAATGTTTCAATAACTTTTCTTAAAATTTCTACGCCACTATTTCTTTCAAATAAATTCAAAGAAAAGCGTCGGGAGCGGTTAAATCTGGTGAAAGCGCCAGCCAATTGAAATTGTTTTTTACGAAACTATTTGCTCGCCAAAGATGTCTAGTAACAGAGCCAATGTGGCCTTGCAGAATGGGGAGCATCTCCATCTTGTTGGAACCACAGCTTCGGACGATTTTACACAGCTGGATTCAAACAATTTTCTAACATTATCCGATTTGGTGCTTGACGGGAACTGTTGCGCTAATTTCATTTTCGAGTAAATATGGGCCAAAGATCTTTTCAGACATTACACTTAAGTGGGTGTAATTATCGTTGAGTAAGTTGGCGAGAGATTAGCGGCAGACATACTAGATGCCTTGCTCGTGACAGTAAAATGTAATATACGTGATGGTCCTGCAAAACTATTTCATAAAATGGGTCGGGGCCGCCCCCGTGCCAAATCAGTGTCCGAAGTTATCCACGGCATTGGTCGAACAATGTATCAGTTATTTTGGAACACATTTGAGATTGTCCAGTTGCAATTTTGAGTCTGATGTATTCCAGAAACTAAAAGAAATTTTGAAGAGGTTTGAAGACTTGTAGTATGATATAGTTAGTGTACAGATGTGTTGGCTAATAACAGATCATCATATAGATGGTTCCACTATCAATAGGCATCAATGTGGCCCACACTAAGTCACACTTTTCGTTATGGTTTAATAAAATTCGTATTTCTGAAAAATGCTGTAAAGCTAAACGGTCGCTTTACAGTATGTTTCAGAAATTCGAATCGTGTGGTTAAATTAAATGAATTGGAAAATGAGTACAGAAAATCATCACATAACGAAAGTCAGAAGCTATCTTTATACGATTGACTTTTCAAGAAATTTTCGAATAGTATAAGCCCTTTTACACTTTCTGACCGTTGTGAGGTTTTATGTCAATTTGTCATAACCATCGCACCAACTACTTTGCACCGTTCGTCCTCCATAATAAAATAAATTATGAAATGTTTTTAGAACTGCACAAATGCAAACACTTTATATGTTAAAATAAATTCTACAGAAGAATCAAATTACATCATTACATTTATTAACATTTTTATGTACTCACGCCATTAGCGAAACCATTAGCCAGTTGACTCACCTGTAATAAATAAGAAAAAAAAACTCATTAGTACTTCTAAATACCAAAAAAGGAAGATTTTAAAATCGTAAATCCTAGCGCCGAACCATCTCAATCTCAATGTTCAGTAGAGTGGAAAACAAAATAAAATAAAAATATCAATTCCAATGAAACCGCACCGCCGCCGAAAAAAAATTAATTACCGTAACCACCCACCCCGCGCACACAAAGTACGATAAATGAATCCCATTTATTGTAAATTTCATTTTCTTATTTTCTAGTATCAACTATAATCATTGAAAATACCTTGGTTTATGGTTTCACATAGCATGGGCGCGCCCATTATTTAATATTTTTGGTACTGTTTTGTAGTCAATTCTGCACGCTTCTATTGTTGCCGGGAAAATGATTACATTTTCCACCAAGACTGAATTTGGTTTTTTACGATATGATTTTGCGGTATACGAATTTTTGCCGGTATCCTATATATCCTTTGTACAAAAAAAAACCCAAATCAAATCGAAAAGGGTGAGTGCTGCGGTACGATACGTCCCTCACCGGGCATAACGAATGCGAGATATAAAAACAAAAACTCTGTTTTAACCCTCCCCGAAGAAGCAATATAACCAGCCTACTACCTACATACCTTTCAAAACTCCATTAAAATTCTCGTCAAATAATAATTTATTGCAATTAACACTTTAACCCTATAGTGCCGAGCGGCGCGTTCATGAATTTTTATGTTATTTAATTTTTAAAAGGGGTTCTATACCATGTGTCTTCGTCTGCTTACCGTACACAAAAAACACACAAAATAAAAATAAAATTAGATTCAGTATGGAATTTTATGAGGACGGAAAATATTTTTCCTTTTCCTTTGTTGCAGGTATACTCGACTCGTATACACGTTTTTTTGGTGTTGTCATGGAATAAATATTTTATTTTGTTGGCCCACATTATTTGGAGGCAAGTATAGCGCAAAGAAATTTTTGGTACCTGTGTGAAAAATATCTAGTGAAAAAGGTATACTACAAAAGGAAAATATAATTGTTTAAGAAAGAAAATTATTATTTCGTAATTTAATATGGTTTGGTATGGGTTATGTTGTTATGGCATATTTAACCTGCACGTACAGCAACAACAACAACAACAACAAAATATTATTACATGCCATGTAAAGATTATAGTTTATCTCATTTCCTGCTGGGGGTAAACTATATACGCAAATATATGACGTGTGGGTTGATTTGTTTTATTTTGGGTAGCAGAAGCTGTCTGAGCTGGACTTAAATTTGATTTTTATAGTTCTTTTATTAATGTTGATGCCGGAAATTTATTTGGCTGGATTGTAGGACAACAAACGCAAATTTTAGGAAATTAGAAAATAAGCAGGCCATTTTGGAAATTCGTCTCGAGTATTGAGTTGGTACGTGTTCAAGTGGATTTGCACCAAGTGGCCAGCATCAACTTTATTTTCTTATTTGATTTGCCAACTCTCAAAATCTCAGATGTGTTAAGTAAAAATATGTATTTCTAAAGAACTTCCTAGACTGAAAATAGTTGTTTAAGTTTTGGGTTAGCAATGGTAAAGGGAAACTAGGATGAGCTCCTCAGTAGCAGCTATATTTTAGGATTGGAACATTCTCTACCAGCTACTAAATGGCCTAAAGTATATAAATAAGAAAATTGTCTATAACTTTCAAGAAGAAATGGTGTTTAATGTTTTGAAAGGGGCGTGTTAGAATAAAATCGACCAAGTGACCAGCACCATTCGTATGTTCAAATTTGAGGAAATACATTTCTCATTTAGTTGCCATATAGTGGATTGTGCTAATCCTAACCATTAGGATTAGCATCATTAGCCAACGTTAGAGTGAGCACCGACCAAGAGACCAGCGCCAACCTTCGAATATGAGCAAAGAGCCAATTTACAAGATTCCAATTGGTGTGAAATAAAAATATGTATCTCTTAAAAACTTCCGACCGCAAACAGTTCTTTTTTATGTTTTTAGTTTGCAGTGGTAAAGGCAAACTATGGTGAGCTCCTCACTACCAGCCGTATGTTTTGATTTTCATAATTGACCGGCTGCGTTATGGCTCAATTTATAAGAAAATCGTCTATAACTTGCAAAAACGTTAAGGATAAATTCTGATCAAGTGACCAGCATTATCCATATGTTATAATTTGAGCAATTTTCCAACTTCCAAAAGTACCAGTTGGTGTGAAGATATACTGGAAAATGTGAGTCCATCCAAAAACAATAAATTTCAAAGATAATTATGGAGAACTGACATAAAGTAGGCTTTAATTTAATTAGCTTGCTTTCAAAATGGATTTCATTCGCTTGTTTTCAGATGGCTTCGGATTAACAAAAAACATGGAGTGCGTGGTTTCTCTTTTCGTACGCTAAAACAAAATAAAAACAAAAATTCTACTGTAAATCAATAGCAATAGCAGGAAATAACATAATTTTAGTTTGCCAATTTAGTCAATTTATTGGGATCAGAACTATTTGGAGCCCTTTTATTAATCTAGTAGAGCACTAAGTGCTACCAAGTAACACTAGTGTTCGGTGTGTTAAATAGTTTAAGATTGGCCATCATCTTACATAAAGAGGTAGTACGGCAATTCATCGAAAACGACAATTCACTGAAAAACATTTCACTAAAAATGACAATATATTGAGAAGTGAATCACCGAAATATTAATTAACTGAAAACGCCAGTTTACCGAAAACTATAATTCAACGAAAACGATAGTTCGCCGAAATCAACAATTCACTGAAATCACTAATTAATCGAAAACGACAATTAACCGAAAAAAAGAATTTACTGAAAACGACAATTCGCCGATAAAGGCAGATTACTGAAAAAACAATTCACCGAAAACGACAATTGACCGAAATCGACAAATTACCGAAAACGATAATTCGTCTGTTTTTCGGCTGAAATGATTTGCATTCGCCGAAAGGGACAACTCATTGAAAACTTCAATTCTCTGAGAACGACAATTCACTGAAAAAGCAATTCACTGAAAACGACAATTCAACGAAAATTCTCCAAAACATAACTAACTGCGCTCCTTATCGAGAATATGGTTTCTATCGTTGCTTAAAATCATGCGTTCCTGATTGACCATTTCATTATATCTTACTCGTAGATTCATCCTACTCTATTATTAAAATTGCATTTTACCCATTATATCCAGTTCCTTATGTATAGGTTAGAAAAGAAATGGCTCGTTCCACTAAAACCGACTATTTAAATAGACATTCCCGAAGCTGGGACGGAACTGGACTATTTATTAACCGATCATTGGATATGTAGTATGGAAATGGGATTCCGGTAAGCATGCGGAGTTTGTAGTTTGCCCAAGTATTCCTTATCCCAAAAAATTATTATGGCGATGCAGAATGACCTACGTCAGTAACAATACTGTGAGAAAGTTGATAGCCCGCTTTTAAGAATTTTACAACCAGAAGTTTTTTACCTGGTACTGTTCTAAGCCCTCAAAATGACAAAATGAAAATATTACAAGTGAAGTCCAATGAAATGCTATTTGGACAGATACAATCTGTGTGATTGGGCTGAGTAACAATAGACTACATGAGGGTAATCAACACGAAAATATTTGTTCTGGTAAGTCTGTTTTCAATTCATGTTGAACTCCACATCTATGAATTAAAGCTCATTTTAGAATCCCATTGCTGTCTAAATACAGAATTTCATCATGATTGCTTAAGACACGGCTTAGTTTCGTCTCTATAGGGCCATACCTTCTATACACTATCAAAAATTATTTTTGAATGACAAAAAAAAAATATTTTTGGTTATCGGTTATGAAATGTTATTGCTTCCTTTCAGTTGACCATATTCCAGAACTTCCTTTTACAATCAGTTTAGAATCCCATGTCTAATATACATACCCAAGTTGATCGCTTAAGGAATGGCCTAGCTACGTTCCAGTTGGTCGTATTTCAAAACTTTTTCTAAAAAATATTTTAGAATTTCATTTTCATTCAACTCCACCATGATCGACTATGAAATAACCTTGTTCCGTTTTAGTTGGCCGCATTCCAGAACTACTTGCTAAAAGTATTTTAGAGTCACTTATAAATTTATCCTTTATACCATATTTCAACATGATGGCGTGAGAAATGACTTAATTTTATTAAAATTTGACGATTTTCGGAGCTCCAGTAAGAATTCATAGTCGAATATAATTTTCATCATAAAAATCCACTTTGACCACGAATAAACAACAAAAAACAAAACTGTTGCGCAATCGAGAGACAAATTTTAGGAACAAGAAATTAGGACTCTTGTTACTCGAACGGCTAACTCAATTTACTCGTATATCTCAATTGCTCAACAGACACATAACTATTAAATTGACATATTATTGGCGAAATGTCATTTTCGGTGTGTATCTTTTTCGATGAATTGTAGTTTTCGGTGAACTGTCGTTTTTGGGGAGTTGCCGCTTTCGGCTAATTGAGATTCGGCTAAGACAATTAACCAAAAGCGACAAATCATCGAAATCGACAATTTCTCACAAACGATAATTCACCGAAAACGACAATTCACCGAAAACGATAATTCACTGAAAACGACTCATCCTTTATACAATTTTCCGGTTTTTCCTATAAAAAGTGGAATTTAGCTAATTTGTAATAATAAATTCTAACAAAATATTTTTTATTAGCAATTATTCGCCATAATAATCGGATCGTGCTGAAAACCCGAAACTTTAAATCCTGAAAAGAATATTTAGCAAAATATTGAAATTTGATTAGGTGAACCCATTAATTAGTGAATTTTGCGTCCCTTTTGTAATTAGCAACAACGCCAATTCTATATCCCCGTCACGTTTATAGAACCCCGCTCCTACGCCCATAGAAAGTGAAATAAAACGTGGTGTGATGGTTAAGCGGGGAATGGAGGAAGGATCGCAAAGATTTCCCTCATTTTTAGTTTAAGCGACTTGAAATTTAAAAAACTATTTCAAATGTTTTCTGGAGTGTTTTATGATATTTTTAACCTTAGTCGAACGAATGCTTCTAGCGTTGTAATTGTAATACTGAAAACGGTATTTAAATTTTCAGTAAATTAGTAACAACCCTTTAATAATATCTGAAACGTTTGAATTATTACCGTTTCCGATGCATTGTCGTTTTCGTTAAATTGTGGTTTTCGGCGAATTGCTTTTCGGTGAATTGAGGTTTTACAGATATCCTATGTAAATTTAACCCAAAGTACTATCTCAACATAATGTTATATACCATTTTTAAATGAATCAATAATAAACACGATTTTTCAACATAAAATAAAAAATGAAAGGCGCGAGTATTTGAGCTTTAAATAAAACGTGCTGTATTAATGTTAATATGTCGTAATCGTCACGTTTTTCGTGTATACCGTACCGTGTATATGAGAATCGACTTCAATTCAAAGTAGAAAAAAAAAAAATTAAAAATCTGAATATATACCAAAGTAAATTATGTTATTGTACACAACATAGCATATTATCTCGCATTCTAATCGAACCTTTACATATAAAGCTGGCATCATGATTTTATGGAATAACATGGTTTAGTTTTAGTTGTTTGCTTTTCAAATCAATTCCGAAAACCGTGCCACACTATGACGTAGCCAAGGTAGAAAATTCAATAAACGGATAGAAATTTTGTAACATTAAACGATTACACGCTATTCAGGTAGGTTGGGTGATGTTTAAACGTTTATATCGAAATGGATTAGAATTAACTGGGTAAGTTGTAATCCTATAATAGAAATTGTGATTTGTAAATAATGCTTTATTCGCTTTAATCAACTTTTTGAAAAATTTATGAAATTCACATTTTTATCGCGTACATTGAGTTTGAACTCAGTGACCTCAGAGCAATTTACATAAACATTTGTTGGAAATGATTAAATCTTAGTGTCGTTAAATCTACCAAAAAATGAACAGACAACTAATGTACTTTATTCTAATATTCGATTGTCTAATTACCAAACGTATTAGTGAATTAAGTAAGTGCAATAATTCATAATGTGTTAATTTTAGAATGTGACGAAACGGAGTCGTTAAACACTGATTCGCGATCGCAATATCCTCATTTGATGGAGGTTGTTCGTATTAGTGGAACTGCAATATACTCGATTTGCATTGCAACGTTAATTAGCCATGATTTTGTGCTCGTAACATCATTTTTCCAGAATCCAACAGTGGAAAATGCAAAAGTTCGTAAATTAAAATTACCCGAAGAAGACCAATACGCATTAATGAGCCCACGTTTTAATCTGAAACGTATAATTCGAAAAAATGTAAAAAATATCAACTGTACGGTTGTGAAAATGAACAAAAATTCCTGACCCAGTCATTCACAATTATTCCAACTGATAGATGTACCAGTGATATGGGAATTACTATGAATTCCAGTCAGTCGCATTTTTGTCTTATTGCGCATTTTGCGTTTCAGGTAAGTGAATATTTGTATAAAAATGGCCATATTGAACTAAAACCTTTTCGTCTTTAGGCTAAACTGGGTAGTCCGATCGATATTAAAGTAGGGAACTAAAATTATATTTTTGGTATTGTAGCCGCTACTTATTCTAAATTGGCAGGCTTTAAAGTTAGTTTTAGGCCCAAGATTAACGATCACGTTTCGTGGATCGAAACAAATGTACGGCCGGTGAGTTAATTTAGTTGGTGGATAAAGCCTAATACTATTAGTTTTGATTTGAGTGAAAATCTAAAATTCAGTAAATTGAAAATAATTAAATTTTTCACTAATAAGGTTATTTTAAATATTATTCTAACACCATAGTGACATATTGGTACAACCTCTAAGATGTAGTAATAACAATTAAGATTCACTCAAAAATAACACGGCGCTGATGAAAGATTCACTCAAAAATCGTACTGAAAAAATCCACATCGAAACTACAGGAATTATCTCAATATTGTGTTATTTTGGTGCCAGCTCTGATATGATGTTATGCTATTGGCCATTTTAGGATTCACTCAAAAACAAAAATGAACCGATTCGAGTTTCACTCAAAAAATTTACTGAGCAAGTATTTATATTCAAACGGCGCATATATATGCCATTTGGTAGGCTGGTGCAATCTCCTTGATATCATGTTATTGACCATATGGGGATTTACCCAAAAATCTAAAAGACTCGAGTGAGTTTTAACAAGTTAGTTCTGTAAAACTGATTCCTATATGATGGTATTTTTGTGTAAATTTTACGAATTAAAAATAAACTAATACCCACATAAAATCGAATTGAGCAAGTCTATATTAAAACGTAACATTAGCCGTTTGATAGACTAGATTAAATGAGTGAATATTTATTCAGTGCCCCTAAAACCGAAATAAATGGAGTTTAATTTTTCCCACTCCAATAAACCGATGAATAAATATTAAAATTTCTTCTTCAACTTTTCAGCTAAATTAGAAGAATGTTCATAAATCATTATTTTAGTTATCAATTTAAACAAATGAGTTATGGTTTAGAATTGTCCTCATGTTGATGAATAATAAGTTTTGCTCACCTTCATAAACCTATGAACGGAATATTAAAATATCCACTTAAACTTTTGAGTTAAATAATATGAATGGTCGTAAATCATTGTTAATTATCAATTTAAATAAATTAGTTGCATCTTAGATTTAATTGCTCACTTTTTGATGAATTTTGTGCACCAATAATTATTTTGATCTCTTTAAATCACTATTACTTGTCAATCTCCATGTATGAGTTCTGTTTTAGAATTGTCCACTTGTTCATGAGTTTTGCATACCCAAAATAATTTCTATATGGATTTTAAAGGTTTCCTTGAAAAATGTGAGTTAAATATATAATAACCGATAACCGTCAGTAAGATTTCAGCGAAGAGCTTCATAATAGTCTGGCTGAGAAACTAAACCACTTAAACCGTAGTTAGTATTTTTGATTGATATTCTAATTGAAATTTGATCCAGATTGATTTTGTTCCGTGCATACGTTTATCGGGGTGGGCAAAACTAATTATCATGCGGACAGTTCTAAAACACAACTAATTTATTTAAATTTTCAATTAAAAGGAGCCTTACGAACATTTTTATAATTTAACTCAAAAGTTTAAGTGAAAATTTTAATATTACATACATAGGCCCATGGGGGTGGGCAAAAATATTATTGAGTGAGCAAATTCAGCATTAGGTGGACAATTCTAAAACATTACTCATTAATTTAAATAGCAACTGATTTCTCTAAATTATTTTTTGGGATAGTTGCCTCAAATTTCACTCATTTATTGTAGTGGTCTAGTTTGGTAAAATTTTTTAATGGATGTGCAATACCAAGCAAAACGTCGCATTTGTGGGTGCCTACTTCACATATCTAAGATTAAGAGGAATTATCTCTATTCGGTGCAGTTATAGTTCAATCTCTGTGATGTTTTTTTATTGGGCATATTAAAATCCACTCAAGAACATAAATGAACCGATGAGAATTTCTCTCAAAAAATTGTACTGAAAAATAATTCAACGATAGCTGTGAGACGATAGAGCTATATGAGTTATGCATAAATGGTATTATTTTGTTGCAATTTCTGTAAAGTCTATTTATTGGCTGTAAGGTTATTCACTCAAAAAAAATCGATAAGTCAATCAAATAAAATCGTATTGAGCAAGTCTATATTGGAATGCCAAATACATACGGTAGGCTGGACCCGAAGAAAATGCCACTTTATATTGGCATTTCGGAGCAATCTTTGACATCTTGTTATTTACCAAGCTAAATCGGATTTATTTAAGAAACAGAAGAAGCCGAGCGACACATTAACAATTTGATAAACTAGACCAAACAAATTGTTTTTATATATTAGTTGGGGCAATCTCTGTGTGTTTTGTTATTAGCCATAATGAGATCACTTAAAACCGCTCTAAATCAAAACATTGGGAGGGTCCAAATACTAAATTTTTAGCTTGCATCTAAGATGCATGCATAATGGTATGACGCCTTTATGCTTCGTAAATGAATCAGCTATGCCCGATTGCTCTCAACAATCTGTCGGAAAGATAATGAACTATTTATTTTTAAGATGTTTGAGTGTTTTTAATTTTGACCAACAAAGATGAATAATGAAACACAAAGGAATAACCAGAGGACTTTGATCACCACCTGGGTTTGTCAAAAATGTTTCCAATCTATCAGATCATCAGCTCGAATAGCATTATGCCTTGAACTGAACACGACCATTCATCTTGCTGCACGATGATGGATAAAATTAAATTTAAAAGATTCCAAACATCGATTAGTTGCCTCGCCAATCTATAGAAACTAAACATGCTTATTTTTGAAGTACTTATTGGTTGTTCAAAGTGGTACTTTCATAAAGCAATTAATAATTTTTATATTGCAAAACCAAACAAATCTAGGACGTGGCCAACCATTTTCAATAGTCAAACCATAGTGACGGCGGCACATTGTGTAAGGGATGAACGTGGTACACTTCCTGCTAATCGAATAACAATATTGGCTGGAGCTCATCATTTAAACGAGTATCCAATTCAAGCTCGTATTTACACTGTGAACGAGATAATAGTGCATGAAAATTTTAAGCAGACCTGTTTAGAAAACGACATAGCTATTTTGAAATTAAGTCGTCCAATCGAATTTTCAAATTTTATTCAGGCAATATGTATAAGTAACACTTTGGAGTACAGTAATTTAACAATTGGATTGGTTGCAGGACGGGGATGAGATGAACATAACAAATCATCGGATGTACTACTTCAAACAACGCTTCCAATAAGGAATAACAACGACTGTCGTGATAGCAATCGAGATTTTTTTCCACAATTTCCGAATGATAACAATTATTGCGCCGGATCTAAAAATGGAACAAACGTTTGTTCCGGTGATTCGGGTGATGCTATGATAATTCAGTACAGATCGCGATGGTACATGCGAGGAATTGTGTCTTTGGGTGTCACACTCCCAAATACGGATCGATGTGATACAACTGAAATGGTTTTATTTACTATGATTGGATCATGTCAATTTCCGAGAATGATTTGGCTGAATTTTAAAATATTTATAGAAGTATATAAAACGCGACTTTCAAATCATAGCCTTGTCTATTTATTTATTTTATAAAAGTTTAGAATGTAAATGTCAATGTTGAGTACAGATTTGTGCGGTTCGCCCTAAGAATAATGAGATGAACGATTATTTTGACAATTTACTCGTAAGTATAGTTGAGAATATTAACCCTCCATGTCAATTTGAAGTGGTGTGCGGGTTGAATGTACTACCAGGTAATCGACTAATAATTTCAAATGTAACACTCTTCACCATAACTATCGAATGTATTAAACTATTATGTAACGTTTCCATTACGTGGAAATTTCGAAGGTTGGGCTGAGCAACGGAACTAACGGGTTGTACAACATCTAGAATAATTAATAAAAAAAATTGTTAGGCTAAAGTCCTTGATAAATTGAAAATCTAATTAGCAATCTGACAATTACTGTCAATCAAAACTCTTGTATGTGCAATTCAACACACAACAACAAGAATCTTGTCTAACATATTTTTACACGAATTAACAATTTCCCTGTACACAATTTTCGTCATTCAATTTTCAATTTTCTATCTAGCAAAATTGAAATAATTGTTGCTGCATTTTACTACACAATTCTAAAATCAATGAAAATATACATATGTGTGTGTGTGTCTGGCTGTGTGTGTTTTATATACATATGAACGCAAAACTAGAAACATAAAGTTACGTAAACCAAAAACTAACAGAGGCAAACACAGCAACAATAACAATACCAACTAACTGAAAACTGTAGTAATGAACATAACACACTACAATGTAACAAAGTTAAATTATGGGACTTTCTCTTCGATATCAGCAAGGCAAATATTATACGAGTACGAGGCACACAGTTGTAATTGCACTATTTTGTAGTTATACGTATAGTTCTGTGATTATTTCAAAACAATAGATAAATAGATTTTTTTTTGGTTTATTTCATACGTCAAATCTATGAAACTATAAACTATTCAGCAGTGGTATTTAACCGTAGCGCCGCGGACCACAGCAGGCCCTATGTGTCCGCCGTTACCTGTCTCTTTTCAGCGCATTTAAATCGTTAAGCCAGTAAAACCATAACGACGTTAAATAAGGATAATCTAGTTCGTGGTTCAAACGGTCGAGCGCTGCTAACAAGACAGCGCAACTCACACAATTTTGTAAGCTTGGGTTATTCGCATTCAGTTCGAAATAATCAGTCAAAGCGAATGGACACATAAAAGAAATTTGCTCTTTTGATAACTCCCTAACGCGAGTTTTACGCGTCCAGTATAACAATGAACATTTTTCTACACGTGTTTTAGAGTAACACGAAACACTGAGCATATCCACTAAGTGAAAATTAGTTAGCAAAACCAGTCCCTCATCACAGACGGGAATATCTAAAATTGGTGACTAAAAGCCCCGCTTATTTAAAACTTTAACCTCCAAATTCAACGCCACAAAATTTTCAGTGAATAAAACTTAAACTAAAAACAAGGAGGAGCAACATTAAAAATTTAAGCAACTATTACATCCATTGCAAACTTATATTCGGAATATCCAATAGAATTGGACTACAATTTAAATTCTAAAACGCTGAATCACACGTAATCACCCAACCACCGTGGGATTTAAATATCACAAACTTTTCTCCTCCTCTTAAATGTATTCAATATTTGAAAATAATTTCGGCTATTACGGGTGAGTAAATTTTTTTTACAATTAAACTTAAGCTGCAACATTTTTAAACAAATTAAATCGGTCGGTTTTATTAAACGTATTACGAATTCAGTGGTATTTTTATTACCAATCGCGTTAAATTTCAAACGTCGGATTAAGATGAGAAGATAATCGGGAAGACCCAAGTAGAATGGTTTACGCCAACCGCGATACGGTGAAATGCATACGCGACAAAATTCTCAAACCCCCATAACATCCTGGAAATATAAGGCTTTCAATATAAGCGGCTGTAATCGAACGATTGTGCGATTCAGCTAATATTAAGCTCGATCGTCCATTATCCGATCTTCTAAAAATTTTCTGTCTACTTCTGAGAATTCTACAACTGACATAAATGTTACTTTGAGATATTCCCAAAAGTAGGCCTACATGGGCTGAAAAAATCTTACGAGATAGCAAGACGAATTGACACTTTGTCAGATGATCGTGATGACAATCTATTCAGATCACGATTCTCCGCTGACACGTCAACATCCGGCGGTCGCAATAGTAGTCCGGTACAGCAGCGAAATACGGCGCACGACAGGTCTCGCGTATCATTACCGATTTGACGCAAAAGCACCAGTGTTCAAAGCCCAACCATTTCCACACCAGCAACGGCATTTCTATGCAAACAAATAACTAGTAGGTGCCACACTGTGTTCGGCAAGCAAATATAGTTTTTAATAGACACAGGAGCGGAAGATCCGTTCATACCATCAAATCTTAAATAATCAAACGTGTCATATGCAAAATATATGCCGCAAATACTTTCACGATACATTTGGTAGCAAAAATCTGATACTCAATATTGGTTTACGTGTTTGGAAATTTATAATAGCATATGTCGATCCCTGTATTATCGTTAATGTTAACGTTAAGAATAAAAAACTTATCGATCCAATCACGTTATTAGATGTCAAAGGCAAATCAATTTCAATACCGTCATATGGTATAGCGACAGTCAGGGCCGACGAATTTCCTTCGGAAGTTCTAAATTTGCAGTAATAATTCAAATCGATATCGCCTGAGACAATAGCGTTAAATACAATGTCATACATTGCATTGAAGCGACAGGTCCACTAACCAGTGCGACAGTTCACCGTTTAATTACCGAACAGATGCTAATAGCGAAAAAAGAAATCAAGGTTTGGTTAAGACAAGGTGTTTGTAGGCCGCCGAAAAGTAATTAGACCAGACCACTCCAGATCGTTAAGAAAAGGATGGAAATTGGCGACCACCGTGATTTAAACGATAAAATGAAGCCCGATTACTATCCAACACTATTCATAACCGAGAGCACGTATCACCTTGAATTATGTGAATCTTTTTCGAAGGTTGATCTAATTAGGGCCTATTATCAGATTCCGGTCGAGGGTAAAGTCGTCGAAAATCCGCAATTTGAGTTGCTTTGTATGACCTTTGGCCTACGGAATGCGGCTCAAACATTCCATCGGCGGCTCATACATCCCATATTTAGTCCGTACCGTTCGCTTTCCCATATACCGACGATCATTTGATAGCGTCGAAAACCATGGATGATCATGTTAAGCATTTAAGATTAGGTTTTCAAAGGCTAAGCGACGCGCGGTTGGAAATAAGTTTTCTCGGATTTGGCATATCGAGAAAAAGAATTTCTCTGGATAACTCTCGCATTGCAGCGATTACAACTTTTTCAATGCCATCTACGTCCAAAGGTCTACAATGGTTTTAGGCATGATCAATTAATACCGAATTTTTCAGCCTAAAGCGGCGCACGATCAAGTAAATTTATACGCTTGCCTAAAAGGTCTCAAGATGAATGAATCTATTAAGTCGTTCGAAACGTTTAAATTACGCCTCGCCGAAGCGAAAAACCTAGAGAGAGGAGAGAGATGAGAGAGATTCTCAGTATGTATTATTTTCTCTGATCACAAACCTATAACGTTTGTTTTACATCAAAATCCCAAAAAGGCTTTGCCAATACAACGCAGACGTTTGGATGTAATTGCACAATATACTTCCGTCACATTTCCAGCATCGATATACTAAATGCAATAGCGATGCGTCTACGCCGGGGACTCCAGAGAACCGACGACCGATGTCGAACTCGCTGAACTGATCCGTTCAGAAAGCACGCTAAATTTCGAAAAATTTGCGATATTCGGGACTGAGAAACTAATAATATGAGGTTTCGAGCAAAACAGCACGTTTTTCATCCCTACAATTTTTCGAATTAGTGCATAACGTGTCACATCCAGAGGAGGTAGGCACAGCAAAAGAAGTCAAGTTCGTTTGGCCGACGATGCACAAGGAGGAGTTGGGCCAAATGTTGTTTGTGGTGTCAGAAATGCACAATACCACGGCATGCTTAAGGCGAAACGGGAATAGAATTTCCGACCAGTAAATGTTGTTCTACTGTCTCATTCTGATTGATTGATACACGAGTTGGACAGAGGCCAAACCTACTCTAAATATGATGCCCGGAACAGTCGCGAAAGAACTAATAAAAACTTAAATTAGCAGATGCAGAATTCCACCGGACATCGTCACGAATAGAGGCGGGCAGTTCGGGTCTGCTATTTAGAGGAGCTAGTTGGCATTGCAGCTTGAACAGTGCAATTCCTTTTGTCGCTGAAGATCAATGGACAAAGTCTCTCCTTTCGATACTCCGCGGCCTTAGGACAGCATTTCCGGAAGATTATAAAAGAACGCTCGCAGAATTGGTCGACGACGAAATTAAACGACTCCCGTGCGACTTTATTACCAAAAAGCGATTCATTCCAATTCGAATTTGTGGCATAGAAAAAAATTTATAGTTTTATGACCAGCGACAGCATCGATTCACAAAGAGTCAGATTTTCGTATTTAAGGATTTAAAAACTTGTGGCAACGTATTGGTTCGTACTGATACGATCCGAGCCGCTAGAGTCTAATCATATAGGGTATTCGCTTAAATTTAAATTTCTATTCACAAATAAAAAAATGGTATGTTTACAAGATAGTATTCCGATGTTGCGTGACTAGAGAATGGCTCGGTATGGTTCTCGCCAAAACAGAGAGATTTCAAAACAGTCAACAGATTTGGTTCGATGGCTTGATGCGAAGGGGAGCTTTCATTATCATCATCGTAGTGTTTACTATTCTTGAAGGTTATTCCGAAAACTTCAGAATCAATTATTTTTGCTCTGATAAGGAAATACATATTTGTACGAATTGTTGCTGGTATTTTGGAAAGTACTCCGGATTCCGGGAGTTACAAACACCAAATTTAAAGAAACAGATAATTTTTAAAAATACATACATGGTGAAAAATACGTTAAATCACAAATTTGATATATAGGACCGGAAGTCCTGCTTAAATTTTTTAAAATTTTAGCAAAATGTTGAACATGGTGTGGTACCTACAGGGCTCATTTAAAAGATAAATATGAATGGAGATTATAAAAAAATTTAATGGTCGTCCAATTTTTTTTTACATTTTTTAGTGTTTTAATACTAACATACTAAAAAATTAGAGTACTGCAAATTTTCGTTTTCTTACAAAATACGTTTAAGTCTGACGGTTTGCCCATTTTTTTTAAATATAAATTCAAATACTATGTGGTGCAGAAGTAGTAGGTGAGAAATATGCGTATCGGCACCATTTTCAAAATTTTTACATGTAAACAGTACAGGCAAGTCAACAATCAACCTTGATGATAAAGCTCGTTTGAAAAAAACTAAATCATTAAATGGGACATTTAATATCCATTTGACGTTTGAAGATGCAATACTAGTTATAAAATTAATTTCGTAATTATGTAACAGGAAGTGTTTAGAATTACGTGACGTCATATTTTCGAATCTTTCTACCCGCATCGCCACAAGCCATAAAAGCGTGACGTAGTTTGTGGATGGGCCTTATTTTCTGCATCTGAACATACTTTTTTAGAACGCCCATTTAAAATTTTGCCTTTATGCCTGAAATTATTTTTTATTGTGAGATCCTCTAGTGGCAGGCCTGTAAAACAACATGAGACATAACTAGTGGCTTTTGTTAACATTTTTTGGTATAAATTAGTGTTTAAATTAATATTTCAGTTAGTTTAACTTGTGAAGGTCTGTGTGAAACATTTGTTTATTTATATGACATGAAAAATAATTTAATTTATGTTAATAAGTTTAATGATGGTTGGGTTCAAAAAATGCTGTAGGCCATTTCCTGAGTCAGCCGCGTTTGACTGAAGCAAATGAAAATTAATCGATTTATACAACTTGCTATTACTTGGCGAGTTCTAAATGTCGGAAAATTGAAAGCGAGGTGTCACCGGTTACTGATGCATCAAACTCACCTATTCTTCGGAGACATCATCAACACTTAATGACGAAAATATCTCGAGTATGAATGAAAATGAGAATTAGCAAATAAAAAGTGCTATCGTTCATGATAAGATATAATATCAAAAATTATTAAATTTAACTAGCGCAATACCGACATCATTAACATATTTGGTATCTGGATTCGAGCCGCTTTTGACTTACTCAGCAGAGAATCATAATAAGCACGTCTTTATAATGAATTCATGGATCAACTAAAAACCAAATTTCGACAGTTGGAGAAAAAATTGTGATGCTGTCTACACCGCCGAAATCACGAACAATACAATAAATCCAGGAAGAATTTAACACAACGCAATATATACTAGGAATAGCTAAAAATATTTAAAATAAGAACCGTTTACTGAGCCTTCCAGGACTCAAAGCTGTAAAACGGATAAGTGATGAACTCAGGCATTCAGCACTAAAATGGCTGAGAAAAACGATTGTTTAACCGATTGAAAAAGTTAAAATTCACAAGAGGTTAATAATGTGCGCAATAAAAAAGTGCTATTAGGGCTACAAGATGAAATATAAGGAAAATGAATAAAAAATAGGAAACATCTGATTCCTCATTGCTTTATTTCATTACAACAATCTGCTTTCATAAAAAATAAAATGTTAACTCTGAAGCACAGAGAGATACTTGTTTCTTGTGATTTAGGAAAAAATTAGGGGTTTATAATGCAAAAATCAGCACAGCACTTTTTACCATGATACTGTAGCAGTTTACTTGTTCACTAAAAAATTATTGCAGTTTTGAAAAAAAAAAAAATATAAAATCCGGATTTATTTATGTAAATATAAAAATAATAACATTTGTATGAATAACACAAACAAGATTTGGGATGCGATGGAGTAGGCGGTACTATTAAGAGAATGGCGTTCAGAGCCAGTCTCACCAACAATATGATCGTAAAATAACCAATGCAGAAGAATTTTTGAGACTGATTTTTGACTGATAGAGCAGTAGATTCGAGAATTTGAAAACAATAAATGGAACTCGCGACTTTTACGCAGTGATACCTTCTTGAGAACATGTAAATTTTGACTATGTGAATATCTTCAAATTTGTTTCTTTAGTTTGTAATAAATTTGTTTACTATCAATATTTTTCCTTTTAAATTTTAAATCAGAAAGCCGGGTGGTAGGTGTCATTCCTAAACAGATTTTGTAAGAAAACAAAACTATTCGTACCTTTTCTATGGAAGCTGCCACTTCCGGTGGACTGGATCACCAAATTTCTGGAAAAAGCTTAAATCAATCCACCTGAGATGCACAGTCACCGAATTTTTGTTGTAAAACAGTTCTATTGTCAAATATCGTCATTTAAACAAAAATTTTGAAAAACTGATCTGGATCTACAGCATCATGTTTATCATTTTGCTCAAAATTTGGACCTTCTGTATTTTTTAAACATGACTCCCAAAAATTCGTGATTGACGTATTTTTCACCATATTTTATCTCTGCTCGTTTTTAAATGTGGCGATTTCTAAATCACTATTCTTATACTCGTATAGCGATCTCTAGAAAACGATTTAAGATTAAATTTCAATATTTCATGAATGCCAGTATCTTTCAAATTCACGATAAAATTTTAACACATTCGTGATATTAACACAATTCGAAAGTAAATTACTGTGTACGATCTTAATGATTTTCAAAGTTCTACACATGCCATCGTCAATTAGTTATTACATTATAATGAGGATCACGATCTTTAATGGATTTTCACCAGTTATCTAATGACATTTTAATACACAGGCTGTCTAAAAATACTTATTTAAATATAATTTTAATAATCATCAATCACTCAAGACCAAAAATAAATAAATTTAATGATTTTTTTTTAAATAAGAAAGTTAATTTAACAAAAAATAAAAACAAAGATCGCATATTACATTTTAATTTAATCAGAGGTGATCAAATTGTTTATTTTTATTTCACGGTGAACATAAATCATTTTATGGTTTAAAGATAAGTTGATGTTGAGCTTTTCGGTGAGGGCATTCAAAATACAGGGGATACAGAGAGTAGGGTGGTGTATTAAGATTTTAATCTTTTTGGTTGAAAGCAAATACGTGTTTTAAAAAATTGGCGGGAATAAGTGGACCATGTCATTATATTTTCTATGTACATGGTGAAATTTGATCTATGGAACGTGATTTTGTATATTTATATCGAAAGAGGTTAGTTAGCAAGTAGCAGTCCGTGCTATGTGAAGAAAGTGTTCATCTCGTACATAAATTATACATTTGAAGTAAGTAAATTGTTTTTTATATAATCAATGAGGTTTACTTGAGCGTATCAAAACAAGCCATTATCTTTTGAAATTTCTCATACCTATAATTAAGTTATAGAGTTGTATGCAAATTATTTGTGTGATGTATAATTAGGCTATTACAAAATAAACGATTTATGAGGTGTTCGTAATTGGCAATCTTCCAATTTAACGTAATATCTATAATGAAACTCAATGGTTGGCCAACATCGGATAAAAGAGCTGGAATTTGATGTTTCATTGGGCTGTGCAATCAGAATGGCCTCCAAAACTAAAGAGCCTCTTCTAAAATCGTTCATACCAAAGCTCACGAAGGACCGTAATTACAAATTATCAAAGGATTTCTGTTACAAAAGTGGTACAGCATACTAAAGATCTACTACATAATATAAAATATTGACTTAGGACGAGTTTCAATTATAATCCTTAATTGCACGCATTTTCTAAGGCAACACTCTTCCATGTAATTTAAATTTCCATTTAGCTTTTTATAATAACTAACCGGCATCACCGGTATGATATCACCAAAAACTATATTAAATCCCTATACAAGAAAAATATATTATAAACTAGAAGGTATTGTATGGATAAAGAAGCTCGGCTTGATAGATATGTCTGACTCTGAATGGGAGTCACTTAATAAGCTTTGGAGCTTTATCGGGAATAGTATGCGAAGTATGCGAATCGGCGATAGAAGCATAAATTACCTCAGGTAATATGAAGGTAAGCGATTCACACAATTTTAACAAGCCCGACGAATGCTAATAAGTTTTAGATCACTATGCAGAATGAAGTAATTTTTATTTGAAAAAAAAATGAAATCCGTTTAATTCTATTTCTATTTCGTCCGGAAAAATTATCCTTTAGTATAAAATTAACACCGCAATCCCAGTGACAAATTACGGAATCTCCATTACAATATTTTTCTTTATTTTATTAAGACTCTTCGGTGTATTGCGCAAATTGTTGTTTTTTATTTTGATTATAATTCACTAGAATAAAATGTTTACACTATATAAATCCATAAAGTACGCTAAGTACTTAAAAAATACATCAATCTTGCTTTTTCCACGTCGTTAATCACTGCCGGTTTGGTAATGTTTGTATTGCTTCCGGTATTGGTACATTAAACAAAGCAGTCACATCGAAAGAAATAAGTATCTGGTTAGTTTCAAATTATAAATATTTTACCTTATTGGCGAAACCTAAATTGTTTGTTATGCACAATTTGTTCGGAGGTGCTAGCTTTCTAAAATCCTCCACCAACCATCTCGCTTTTTCTTTATTACTGAATTTATGTTCGAATATAAAGAATAACGACTAGCTTTAGTAGCGCTACGACTCTTGAGACTGCTTACATACATATGAATATCCTGTGTCATCACATTCAAATGATGATCAACAACGACCATAACCGGGAGTACCAAAAAATATTTATTGAAGAATCCTAAGAAAAATCAACAACACAAAAGAGATGAGCTTCGGTTGGGTCCAAAACTTGTAACATTGAAGCGAAGTGCCAGAAAAAAAAATACCATTTACTGGAAATGTTGAAATGCATTTGGTCTATCATGAACACATTTATTGCTATGGTGTGGTGGCCTAGAGCTAAGATTGGCACTGATCAAAGCTGACTGCTGCTCACGGAAGATGGAAACAATAAGAAGGTGTGCTTATTTCATAGATGACCGCCTGGAATCCACCCAGTCGGTGTAAATATGAAAGAGGAAAAGATGAAGTAAAATTCGTTGCAGGGAGTTAGATGCGTTGTAATGGTGTCTAAGGAGGATGTATAAGCGAGCATCCAGTCATCGAGATCCACATATCACAATGACAAGTCGATGTCCAACTCGGCTATGACCGGAGATGACAGTTTATCAACTGACACAAAACCTAGAGTCAGTCATCCAGATGCCACGAGGACCACCGCCCTATAGCTCGCTTCCCAATATATATATATATATATATATATATATATATATATATATATATATATATATATATATATATATACTGTAAGAGAAATGAAGCGACGAACCTGTCCCGACAGTGCTGAAGATGCCCCAATTCAGGTCAAGATAGTGCAAATCCTGAATGCACTTCAGCTTACAGAAAAGGAGCAAACATTTGTTTCAAAACATGTCAGAGCAGCACAATAGTAAAGCAAAGAATCAGAAGTAATGCCAGGTGGTGTGAGCCACTAATAAAATAGAGCTATCGCCACAGAAACTAGCAAAACCCTATTCGAGAGGAGTACAAAACAAAGGACCCGGAAGGAGCGACCGACTATCCAAGGTAATCCGGGAAAAATTGAAGTGGTAGAAATGGCATCGCAGAAAGTGGCAGCTCTAGTTAAAATCAGATGGTTACAAGAGTGTTTCGGCCAATCGGAAGTACAGTATCTACAGTATGCTGCTTACCTCAACAACAGTAAGTACAACCCCGAGTTTGTCCAACAAACCTGCAATATGGTTAAAAAGCTACGAAATGCCACGAAAGATTTTGGAGTGCTGCTTCGCAAATACCGAAATAGATATACCCTGTACACCGGAACAGGAAGACAACAGCAGAAGCAAATAGACACCGACAAAAAATTATGAAGACGCTAGAAATCTAGTTAAATCCGGTGGACAGACGTATGCTGAGCGCTCTATAAAAAAGTGAAAGTGGAGGACCGAAAGATAATGATTTACTAAATTCATCTTTTTAATGGCGTTTTCTGCCTTCATTTTCAAATAATTTTCAGTTTTGCTGCTACAGCCATGTTATTGACACTGATTTAATGGACTGGAAATGAATATATTTAAAAAATCCATACTAAGTGAACGAGAAAAATATAAAGTCATTACTCATTCTCGTTAGTCATTGAATTTATGCTCAATACACCCAACACATTTGGGCATGCATTGTTCATGTTTCAACGGTCAAGAAACCAAAAGACCACGCAAATCAGTTATCGAGGGAGGGTCGAATCTGAACAGGATGAGCTTTCGGCCAAGTTCGACTTCGAGCTGTTGTCCGCCGCTACTATACAGATGCGAGAAGCGACGACACACAGCCGGAAAATGCAACGGCCCAGACCTTAGCACAGCCTGTTACAGTTGCGCAAAGGTCAGCCACTACGGATTGAACCCACGTCAGGATTTGAGGCGATATCATATAAGTAAATGCGAATATTCCAGTTAACCCCAAACCGGAGTGGTCCTTTATAGAATCTTCTGCTGGAAACAGCAAGAAAAACAGAAGCCAAAGGAAGAAGCCTGAAAGCATGTGATTGGAAAATAAACTTAATGAGTGACGCAGCGCTCATCGTCCTCAAGAGATACTACACTTAGAAAATCCAGATCAGGAAAATGGATCATGTGGATCGAGCGGGATGAATTTGATATTTTCAGCTGTTACTTCCCGCCCAACAGAGATTTAAAAGAATTCGCTGACAGAATCGATGACTTGGCCTCAATTATCCGGGACCTAAAGAAGGATGTAATTGTGACCGGCGCTTTTAACTCTAAATCATCTGAATGGGCAGATTCATGAAATATTTTCTGCCTTAATAGAGGAGAGGTTCCCACTTTCGAAAGAGGTAATTATGGATGAGTATTTGATGTGACTTTTAACTCCGAGTTGATCGTAAGTAAAGTAAAAAAACTAGGTCAGCGAGACCGAAATCCTCAGCGATCGAAGCATGACGTTCGAAGCAGATGCTGTTGATACAAGGGGGCAAAATCAGCACAGAAGATAGTTTATTGGTTGGAGGGTTGGTAGATCAAAAAGTGTACGTCTCCATAGGATTTGAAACTGTGCCAGAGGCTGCTACAAAGAGGGATTGAGGCATTTATGGCGAAGCGTGTCTTACTTTCATTCAACATGGGCTTGGTACGAGCTAAGATTAACCTAAAGAAAGCGGTTGGGTGCTCTAAAGCTAGTTGGAACGACCTCTGTTCCTGAGAATTCCTGAGGGGATGGATACAAAATTATTACAAAACAATTGGAACGCGAGGTTCTGCGCTTATCAGAGTACATGATTCTTAAAGTTGTGGACCCTCTTTTCCCGAAGTAAGAACCGAACAGGCAAGAAATATACGAGGTACCAGATATACCTATTTTCACTGGCGCCGAGATCGAAATGACGTGGAGAGAGATTAATTTGAAAAACCGTCCGCGATGGTACTCGAGGCCGTTACATATTTTCGTAGGAGACATAGCTTAGACAATTTCATAATATTACTAGGCAATATTAACAGAGCGGTAGGTATGCGAAAAAGAAGTTAGTTTGTTATTATCAAACCATTTACCAGCGGTGTCAACCGGGGTTCCGTACTGGGCCGAGTATTATGAAACGTGCCATAACATGGAGTACTCTGGCTAAACCTGACCGAGTGTGCAATCGTTGTAGGATATCACAAGCGGCTTCACAAGCATAGACTGGAGCTGGCCCCGTATAACTCCGAAGCGGTAATAATGGTGAAAAGACGAGTTCTCACGAATCTAAGGTTGAAGGAGTAAGAGTGAAACCTGTAGACCAGCTCGAATCTCGAATTCTTCGAGCTTGGTGGGACTCACTCTTCGTAGCTTTCAGACACAAGTTGAAAAAACTGTGGTAAAGGCAACAAAAAACGCAAGGACTCTATGCAGCCTGATGTCGAACATAGATGAACCTAGTTCGTCCAGCCTGGACGAGAGCTCTGAAAACTTGATTTGACTCGTTTTGATTGGGTTGGGGATAGTTTGAAATAATACTTTGAGCTGGATTTGGTTGTTGTTCGATTGCTTCACTGTTTTGATCTCATGGAGTGACGGATACTTGATAAAATGTTACATGACTATGCGATATGCACTAGAAGTTAGCTATTAGCTATTAGCGCTATTAGCGAATAAATGGTAGTTTCGATTTTCGAAAATTATGTATGCCAACTAAACGCGAAACCACCTTGCTGAAACCACAATATTACAATTCAATTCAAGCCACAAACATTGTTATATATAAAAAAAAGTAATATTAACCAATGACACTTCCTGACCGCAATACACAATGAACAATGCCTCGTTTAGAACGTACAATTTCTTGAGCAATAAAATAAAATAATTTATCAAATGTCACAAGACTCAGGTAAATTCGCAACGCCATCTATGTTTTATTCAAAAATCAGGACTGCTGCTTAATTTGAGAGATTTTTTCATGTACATTGGTCATATCTCGGACCATCCTCAATTTGGATGAAATTATTTTACAATTCTTAGGGATACGGTTGAGAACGGTTGTGGATACCGAAACAGCTATGTCAACAACTCAAATAGTAAATGTTAAATCAGCTACGAATAACATTAAATGATAATAAACATTCAAAATTGTCTACCTTTTGTAACAGTTAGTTGATAATGCTATCCGTATGCTCCAAAATGTGCATTAATCCCAAGCAAACAAAACAATTTATTGTGACGTTGATATTCCTAAAAAAAATCGGATATACATAAATCTTGTAAATTCAGATACACTGTTCAATTATTAAACGAGATATCCAGCTGTGTATGCCAGTCCTTTCAACTCAATTTCTAATCAACTTAAACCACACCAACATATACATATATAAATAAAAACAATCATCAGGTTCACCCCACATATATAAGAAATAAATCATAATTTCACTCCCCAGTCATCTACATAAAAAAAATATTTCCAGAGAGAGATTATCAAAAATTCCTGTCTATATACACTCGTACATATTATAACCTTATATACACCACATAAAGTTGCAAAAACAAAATTCGGCACATGCTGTGCAATTTAAAAACCTAAAACCTGCGGGATGCAGATTAGAAAAAAAAAAATTCAGTAACAACAGCAAAAAATTTTCGAAATATTTTTCCAGATTCATTCGAAATGAAACGAAAACCTCGATTCTAATTTTATCTTTGTGTGTGAGAGTATTTTGTACGTAAGGCAATTTTCATTTTCGAAAGGCTGGTAACAAGGAAAGCATAAACCTTGATACATTAGTATCCATTGTGTTCGGTTGGTGTGCGGGGTGAGGTGCTGCAACCTATAAATATTGCTATATACTAAGACGTTTCGTGTTTTCGATTTTTTATATAACTCAAATGCTTTGTTTCAAAATATCGTATTATATTCTGTTAATTAAAAAACTATTATTATAAAATAAACGAAAAAATCATTAGCAATACTAACAACTATTTTTTTAATTGATTTTAGATACCTATATATTTTTTCTAATTGTAGTTTTATTTATTTGTTAGCAAGACTTTTTTTGTATATTGTTTCCGTTAAATAATTAAGTCACGATTATTTGCTTGATTATTAATTTTTTGTGATAGTTTTTTATTTACTAAATGTAATTGGGTTTGGAAAAATAAAATTGTAACATACGGTATTCTACACAAATTTAATTAAAATAATCAATTTCTACAATTCAATATTATAAAACCTTTGTTTTGAACTAAAACCGTTATTTTGGAAGTACAACAAAAATTTGATGTACATGTCGGCATTGTTGTAGGTGTTATTTCAGCTGATATAATTGGAAGGCAAAATTGTCATTTATCGCCACATGCTCAGGCAAAAAATTGAACAGAAATGGTCGGTTCTAACTGCCTTCAATAGACCCCTGGATCTAACGTGTATTAAGATTTATTTGTAGACCACGTCAAGAAGCTGGCGTATTTTTATTCGAATTTTAGAAATTTTTAACTTTGAAATTTTTTAAAAATTATTTTAATATTCATCGGACTAGAAAGTCTATATACCAGTTCAAATGTTAACCTGACCTGCTAATCAACCAACGAGATATGGCCACATAACCGAACACAGCGATCCTAGCAAATGATGTTCTCTCCACTGATCCACTTCCAATTTCACTGGTTAGGTTGGTAGCTGAACTGCGCAGAAGACTTAGTGAAATAGAAAAGATGGCATCACAACTTAACAATGAAATCGCTAAGTTAAAGAAAAAATATAAGATCAAACTTAACCGCATGTAATAACGATGAGTTTTATTCAGATAATGAGGAACTTGCAACAGAAACTGATTGGATGCATAAACAGAAGAAACCTAGATAAAACGAAGAGTAAAATTCTCTCCAGAAGTTGGAGAGCATTCCCAAGAAAACTACCGAATCAGTGCCTGTATCTCAAATACCAGAAACAAGAACAACGCAAGATTGCCTTGAAGGCAGAGGCGTCGTTGCCGCAGCCAGAAAATGTGATTGGTATTAAAGAGTTTTCGAATACTCTAGCTTCAATGAAATCGGTGTCCACAAACGACTATAGAATAGTGGCACTCAAAAAATAATGTTTTGAGGATCAATACAAAAGTTCCCAATGCATATAGAACTTAAGCCACAAAGTTCCTAAAGAAGGTAAAGAGTGATATACGTACGAAGATAAAATAACCGAGAAATTAAAGTTGTGGCCAGAGGTCTTTTCCCATCTGCAAGAAGAAGGATATAATAGAAGACCTCAAGATGAAAGAATTTCAAGAAGAAGCAGTAAACATTATTATTAAGTCGGTCAATAAGTCCTGATACATAAAGAGCGAGCCTGATACATAAATGGCGCATCTAATGAAAAATGCCTATGACTTTTAGAAAGAAGCAACCTTTAAACTATAATTTTCAAAATTTTATGACAAATTGATCATTAGTTTACAAGTTATTGTTGTTTCGGTAATGCTACTTTTATGATTTTCACGATAATGGAAAAAAATTAATTTCGTGTGCCGATTTGATGGGGAAAAAGAATATAAGTGTTACAGGAACTCTGCTTCATCGAAAGTAATCGTCCAACATTGGTTTGCTGAGTTTAAACGTGGCCGTACAAACACCAATGACGACCAATCTTATTCCAGAAAAGATAAAAAAAATGCTCAAAATCGTTTTGGAAGACCGTAAAGTGAAGTTGCGTGAGATAGCTGATCGCTTCAATATATCAAAAGGCGGTGTATACACTATTTTGCACAGTTGTCCATGAGAAAGTTCTATTCAATGTGGGTGCCGCGCTTCCTCACATTGGATCAAACACGGCAACGCGTCGATGATTCAGGGCGCTGTTTGAAGCTGTTTAACGTATAATAAACAGCGTTTTTTTGCATCGGTATGTGGCAATGAATGAAACACGGATACACCACGCTTTTGAATCAAATCATCAATCAGCTGAGTGAACAGCACCCGGTAAAAGGCATCCGAAGCGACCAAAGGTAAGGTTTTGGCCTCCGTATTTTGGGATGCACGAGGTATTTTATTCGACGACTACCTTGAGGAAGGAAAGACCATCAGAAGCAAATATTACATGGAGTTATTGGAGGGGTTAAAAGGAAGGGATTGCCAAAAAACGGCTCGAAATGCAAAAGAAAAAGTATTCTTTCACCAAGACAATGCACTGTCACAAGTCGTTGGCTACGCAAAATTGCATGAACTGAAGTTTGAATTGCTTCTCATCTACCGTATTCTCCGGATATGGCTCCCAGCAAATACTACCAATCCGCAGACTTTAAAAACAAGATCCTGGAAAAGAGATTTTGCCGAAACAAACAAATATTTTCCGGCCAACGATAAATCGTTCTACAACAAAAGCATCGAAATGTTAGAGAAGAGTTGGAATAAATGTATCATTCTCATCAAAACTCTGTTGATATGACGATATAAACGAGAGAAAATTGAAAATGGACAAGGAACCAAGATCATTCTCCAAGAGTATTCTCTACGCCAAACTTGATTCGAGAACCTGAACAATATCCTAGGTGTTTAAATAGTAGCTCAGCCTTCTACTATACCTTTTTTCAACGTTTTGTAGTTTGCTAAGGCTACAGCGAGCAAAGAAAACTTCTAAATGTTTCCCTAAAATCCAGTGATAAAATTTTAGGTCTGAATCAACAACACCGATTTTTAAAATGAGTGTTGTGTAATTTTTAAAATTTAATTTAAAACCGACCCATATTTATTTTTAAAATTATTTTTAAAATTTAATTTTAAAAATAAATATGGGTCGTTAAAGAGCGCCAACCGCTGTAATGAAATTGGTGAATAAAGTTTGTGACAAAGGCTTGATATTGGATGACAGAAGTGGTCTCTCCCGAGCAAGCGCGCACGCCCGAGAATAATGCGGCTGTGGTTCAGAGTGTAGGACATAATCCATCGACCTCAACTTGACGTCGATAGCAGCAACTGGCCATCAATCGCACCAGCCTGAGGAGAATACTACACAAAGACTTCAGATTATGCGCCTACAAGGTCCAGATGATTCAGCAATTGAAAGCAAATGACCATCCGCTTCGATGTAAGTTATCTGCGTGGGTCATAAACCAACTTCATAATAACGTCTATTTTGGTCGAAAAATAAACTTTTCCGACGAAGCGCATTTCCATCTCAGAGGCTATGTGAGCAAGCAGAACTGCCGAATTTGGAGTTAGGAACAGCCATACGTAATCGTAGAGCAGCCAATGCATCCAACAATAATAACTGTTTGGTGTGGATTATGGAATGGTGAGATAAATTACACATTTTTCTGCGAAAACGCTGCTGGAAACGCCGTTACCGTCGATGATGGCGCCATATGGTATACAAACCGTCCGACAATCGATTTCTGTGCGCCAAATTTGACAACCAAATAATCAGTCGTTTTAGAGATGTCAATTGGCCTGCGCAGAGCTGCACTTTGATGCCGTTGGACGTTTTTCTATAGGGTTTCGTTAAGGAGACTCCAACCTACACAATAAAAAAGTTTCCACAAAATAAAGATGTATACTCATTCTATAGCGATTTTAAAAACAAATTTTTAAATGGCCCGCCCTTTATTTGCCACATCAACCGGCATACGGAAGATGTATGTCTTTTATTTGGAATGAGTTGTTCAAATTTTTTGACGATTCGATGTTTACAACAAATTGCTATTTACAATGTTATGTAGATCACTATCGTTCGGAAGCGGGTGCGATGGAAGAAGCGACATCCGGACGGAGCTTCTTGTTACCAAAACCGATTGAAATTGTGTGGAGTATAGTTTCTTGCAAAATTGATAACGAAAGTTAAAAAAATCTTTTGAACAAAGTATGCTTGTCTTCGCTTGGACTGACTCACATAGTACCGGCATGGAAGATGAGACGGCCCATGAGTTGTGCACTCCGACAGGGGGTCATAGTTGTATTAATTTCCACCACCGAACGTAGTCAGATGATGAAAAACCCCCATTGCATCCTGCCCCTATCGGGGTTCGAATCCGGCGCCTCCCGATTGAAACACCGAAGCTTAAACCACTGCGCCAGTTGGTCCCGATTACCCATTTAAGTGAAAAATATTTGTTTATATCAGAGTGCACAGATATCTAAAGACTAATACCGAGAACAACTATGGCAACAACTAACTAATCCACGATATTTTATGGTGACACAGTATGCGAAAGAAAATAAAAGAAAGAAAATCATCAAATTAGTACAATGCGTTTGCAAGCAAAATCCAAGCCTTGACCAGAAATCAACAATTGAACAACAACAACAATCTATCTACACTCACCCCGCACCTAGATTCAAAAGGATTTTACGTGTCGGTGATAGGCTGAATATTTCAAAGTGTACTGACGAGATCAAACATCCATTAACTTTACCCAAGTCACAGCTTCTCAGTAGAATGAATATTTAACGCAACCACATAAAATATCTTCATCCTAGTACACCAATGACATCTCACCGTATTCATGAAACTTAATAGATATAACGACAGAACAATTATGAAAGACCGCTAATAGAGCATCGGCGAAAGTTTTCCGTCCGTCGGCAGCATCATGACGTTTTCTTGGAGAGCAAAATATTGTGAAAGTGTAATTTCTTGGCAATGCACAATAGTTTTTGAATTTCTTTTAAGTCTGACGGTTTAACGTCCACCTTACCAACAAACTATAGTTGATTAATTACGGAAATTGTTATGGATCAATACAGGAGGCCTACTATTAAAATCGACCGCCGTCGATTTTTGATCGTTTTGTTATAATCGTACTATTGCTTTCGCCGCGTTCCTTTTTTAACGACTGTTATCGTTTTTTTTTTGATTTTTTGGTTGTTCAAATTATTATATTTTAAATATTATATTATTTTTATTTAAAAAAGGAATGAATATTTTACTGCGTGAACGATAGCAGTCGAACTTGAACAACCAAAAAATTATAGTTGTTAAAAAACGATGATAGTCGTTAAACAACGAACGCATCGAAAGCAATAGTAGGATCTAACAAAACGATCAAAATTCGACATCGGTCGATTACGATAGTAGCCCCCCCCCCCTGGTTTCTGATTGTCTATAACTTTACTCTAACCATTTGAAACTAATTTACGATTGAATGTTGAGAAGTTTGAGTTTGCAGAGGCACAGTAAAAACAATTGTATGCAACTAAATTTTGGTAAATTGAAAAACATTTTTCCACTTTGAAATTGGCAGGGAAAACTTTTCCCAATCTAATTATTATTACATGTCGTTTTTCCCAAATTCTCGATTCTCAGGAAACTGTCAGAAATTTACTTATTTAAATTTCTTTCAGCCGTTCGAGCATCGAGCTTATGCAATTAATACAATAAAATATTTCTTTATAGAAAAACACCTTCGAAATTAATTTAAGTCGTCCACCTTCAAAATTGAATATTAATTACCCAATATTTACCTCACCAAGAAATCAAAACATCAAACCTAAGAAATTAAAAATATATTCAGCACAAATTCACGGTCATTGAATTCTACAAAGTCATGTGCTTGATCAGCATATGTACTCGATATCGGCAAGGTTGGTCAGCTTACTCGTGCAAATCATAAAAACATGTCAGTCACATCGCGGTGGTGGAAGTACAGCATAAAGTAAGTTACCAACCAGGTTTAGTTTTGAGACAAGCAAGCTTATTGTAACCCAAAACAGCAAAAAAATAATTATATGTCTATTTACCTGAATATACCCTAACACACACACACGCATACATAAATTATGTATATTACATTATCATATAAATATTTGTTCGCATCGCCTGAAGCAAACATTTCTCGAATTATTTTCCAAGAAACAACAAAACCAAAAAAGTATAAAAAATTGATGAAATTTATATAAATAAATAAAAGCTCTCATCTCGTTTATATATATATATATATATATATATATATATATATATATATATATATATATATATATATATATATATATATATATATATATATATATATATATATAACTGAAAATGATGAAACATAAATTACTGGAAATTTGGAAAAAATATGCATACATTACGTTACATTCACGATGATAACCTTCCATGTAATTAAACTTTGTGATTACTTGAAATTATACAACAAAAACAAAACACAAAATTGATTTAAGTAAATATAAATGTACATACGAATATATTATTTTAAAATGTTTTGCAAATTTATTAAAATTATCTTTTTACAAATATGTGTAATGGCAACTCACTACGTCAAATAATAAGCGAGATGGCGAAATACAGCCTTATGTGATTAAATCTGACTAAAGAAAGTACTTGTTTTGCTTTGAGCAATTTTTGCTCAGAATAGAAATTTTGAGACACTAATAAAAATAATTTTGTTTTCGAAATAAATCGTACGCTACATAAGTATATTGTTATTTTCCTGTTTTCCATCCTGTGCTTATTGTATTTCAAAACACCAAAACCATATTGTGATTGATCGTGTGTACACGACCCCCCACATAATGTATATTATTGCTTAGCTCTAAACCCGTACACATTTTCTTTCGTAGAATTTTAATTTTCTCTCTAAGTAACGCAATACATAAAAACAAAAACTCATTCAAATAAACTCAACTGTTTCCAAAGCTCGTCTTCTTTTTCTTCTCCTTTTTGCTATCGAGCTTCCTATATTTTATATAACCAAAATATTTTACCGAATTTATAAATCAAAATAAAGTAGAACCAAACTGTTTTGTGTGTTTAGATCCGGTGAACAGAAAACACCAGAGCTTAATACCTAAAACCTTAGGTGGGGTGGGTGCGATAAATATTTTGTTGTTGTAACGTATATCCTGATAAACGTTATCTACGTCACGGAACAAAATGCAAATATATAGAAAAAAAATATTGGAAATATAAATATTTTCATTCAAAATATATTTATAGTTAATATATATCTGGGTACATCGGATCCAGGCGACGTGCGCTTCGTTATTTCACATGATGTATAATAACTCATGTACACAACGAGTATTATATTTCCTTATCGAAATTAGACAGTAACACGGATTTTTGTTTTATTTTCCCGTTTATAAAACTTTATCTATTTACTTTAACAATAACAAAAACAAAAATATGCAAATCAATCAATTCAATTCATAAATCTCTCAAACTTACTATTCATGCTGAATAAATTTTTTATTTTTTTTGGTGGTGCTGGGCCTCCCCCAACTTATGTATTCTTGTGATATCGACGCAAGACTACCGGTTACTTAAGATATTTTTTTATTTTCTTTAGGTAGAACTTTTTCTGTTATTTTACTTCAGTTGTATAGTTTGTAGTGCTGAAGAATAATTTTCTAGTTTTTTATATTTGTTTTAGTTTTTTGTGGAAAAATTACGTGATAACGGTAACATATTGAAGATGAAATAAATAAAATCAACATATACATCGGGAAAACAGCATCGTAGATGGGGGAGAAGGAAACTTATTTTTGATTTACTTATTTTCTTTCGTGTGTTTTAGTTGTGTCAGGCAATATGTTCATGGTGGCATGTGATGCTTACAGAGTGTTTTAAGAAATACCTCATACTTATAACAAATATTGTTTCAATTGTCTAGTAATAAAGTCGATTGTTTCACGTGCTGTATGGCAAGTGGCACCATCTTGTTGAAACCACATTTCATCCATATCCATATCTTCAAGATTTGACAACAAAAACTCATTTAACATGGTTCTGTATCGATTTCCATTCACGGTAACGCGTCGTCCTTCCTCATTTTTAAAGAAATATGGACCGATGATCCCACCAGCCCATAGACCGCACCAAACAGTACATTTATCAGGATGCATTGGTAATTCTTGAACGGCGTGTGGATTATCTTTGCTCCAAATGCGACAATTTTGTTTGTTGACGTATCCATTTAACCAAAAATGCGCCTCACCACTGAAGAGAATTTTACGGTAAAAAAATGGATCTTCGTTCAATTGATTTAACGACCAATCACTGAATTCACGGCGCAAACGATGGTCGTGTGGCTTTAATTCTTGCACCAATTGAATTTTGTATGGCACCAAACCCAAATCTTTACGTAAAATTTTCCATAAAGTCGATGGACAAAGTCCAATTTGCTGAGCACGACGACGAATCGATAAATTGTCGTTTTCTTCGACACTGGCCTCAACGACAGCAATATTTTCTTCTGTACGAACTCTTCTCATTCTTGTCGGTGGCTTGGCATCCAAAAGAGTGAATGTAGACCGAAATTTGGTAATTACGTTCTTTATGGTGGTCTCTGACGGACGATTATGTGCACCATAAAATTCACGAAGTGCTCTATAAACATTTTTAATTGAACACTGATTTTGAAAATAAATTTCCACGATTTGAAAACGTTGTTCTGGAGTTAACCTATTCATAATGATTTGCCAAACAATACTGAGTAGAAATGCCACTTTGAGCTGTCAAAACAACTGTCATAAAATAAAACGACATCTATCGGAAAAACAAACCTCCTAAAAAAACACCCTTTATTACATTTTTAGGTTCCAATATATTTTTAACAATTAATTTGATTGACAAGTGCAAAATTTTAAGTTGCTCAAATTTGGTAAGTTTCAAAAAATATAAACATCAAATTCTTCATATAAAAAGCTTAATGCAGTTCAAAACTAGTGTATTTTATCGAAGAGTAGTTACGACATTGCAGTTTGTAAAGGGTGGGGCATAAGTGAATACATTTTTTGTTTACGTATTTGTTTCAGAATTAACTTTGAAAATTTTGAGAAATTTATGATGGAAAGACTCAGCACAGAACAAAGAACCAATGCTCGATTATTCAAACACAACGATCATATCGAAATTTCTTCCATGTTCGGAATGCACCTAGCGCTCCAACAATTTTGCGATTGGTTCGGCGTTTTCGGCAACAAGAGGCTGTCTGTGATATTCCTCATGTTGGAAGGCCTCGTGCAGTTCGAAATAATGTGGACATTGCTTGGGTGCAAGCAAGTATTGAGGAAAACCCCGAAACTTGAACTAGGCGATGTTCTCAGCAGTTGGTGATTCTTCGCAAAGAATTTTACATAAGTTACACCTTTTCCCTTATACAATTCAATTGGTTCACGAGTTAAAACCAAATGATGCACAAACACGCATTCAACATAGTTGCCGTTTACAAAAATTGTGCCTAGAAAACAACGACTTTATTCACAAACTCATAATGAGCGGTGAGGCCCATTTTCACCCAACGGTCACGTGAATAAACAAAACTACAGAATATGGGGCACCCAAAATCCAAGAATAATTGTTGAAGATCAAATGCATCTACTTAAATGCACAGTATGGTATTGAATCGCTTCAGAAAGGATCATTGGACCATATTTTTTCGAAAACGACGAACAAGTTGCGGTTAGTGTGAACGATATTCAATACCGGGCAATGGTTGAAAATTTTTTACGGCCAGAGCTAGAGAACACATGGCAACGTTAAATCAAATCATGTTACTTATGCGTCACCCTATACTTTCTTTGTTAATATAAAAATAAATGCTGAAAATATTTAAATTGTTTGTGTTTTATAATTTACCAAGACCCGATCAGCATTTAGATTCCGAAATTGAAAAGGTTAACGATAAATAACACATATTTTATACCGATCTAGGACTTGACTCCGAATGTTACTCCCAGTCAATATACCTCGATGATTACTCTCCCGGGCATTACCCCCCGTTCAATTACCCAGGTCATTAACCGTGAGTATTTTCCCCGGCCATTATGTTCCCTTTCCCTTATTACCCATCCTCCCTCCTCCTATAAACATGATCGGTTAAGAAATGATCTTTTTAATCCTGTGACAAACAGTTCATGGAAAAATGTGTTTCATCTAAACGTTTTCGTTGAATATCAGTACTTTCAGGACGATATTTTCTATGGAGATTACAATTCATTCATGAGGAGATTATTGTCATGAGGTGCATAATTTATTTGAAAAATTTCAATTGCTATAATAATTCGAACATTTCGGGAACTTATGGTTGGTCCCAAGTACCAAATTATACGAAAACACGAATATTATTGGAAACAATTAGATGATTAAGGGATCGTCTGGAACTGTTTCTTCGGGAAAAATTAGTTTAAAAATTTTTTTACGTGAATCTCACTAAAACATGATGATTGACATAAAAATCGAAAAAAAAATTCAAAACATGAAAAAGTTTGCATTAAAAAATCAGTAGAAATTCCAGGTAATTTCATGATATTTAACAAGAAGCTGAGATATGGTTTTTCATGTTAAGTGACACTCCCAAATCGAAAAGTACTTTTGAACAATACATTTTCTAAAAATGGTTCAATCGTAATGAAAAGTGACATGGATATTCCATATTTTTGCCTAAATCTACGGAAAACTTCCCAAATCTGGGCCATCATTTGGAGCAATTTAAGAAAATGGGCGATCGAACCGACGTGTGTCTGATAATTTGAATTTATAGAGATTTAACACAGGTTTGCAATTTTTTGCGGCATATAGTGTATTATAGTTTTAGAATTAGCGTTTCAAGCCGAATCTGATCCGTCATAAAAAAAATAAAAATGAGGAATCAGCGAATTGTTTGGAAACTTTTCAATGTTTTATGTCAATATAACGTTTCTACTGGGATTTTCTATCAAAACTGACGTAATTGACTGACGGGAATAAATTTTTTAAATTAATTTTTTCCGAAGGAATGGTATCAGACAATCCCTTAATCATCTAATTTTTCCAATCATCTAAGTTCCTGAAATGTTCGAATTACAACATTCTGCACCACATAACAGCAAACCGCTTCAAAATCGAGTTAATATCCATATAATTTTATTTCGAGGAATCGTAAAATCTCCATAGAAAACCCCTTTGAAACATTGAACCCCTTGCGAAAACAAATTGTGCTAAGATACTATTAATCGAAATTATTCATAATAGCGGGGGGATGAGGGGTGCGTAATGGAGGGAACGGCGGATGGAAAATAATTGAGGTAGTGGCGAGAATATCGGAAGAGGGAATGATCGGGGTAACGGCGGGAGGGTAAGTCCGGGGGTAATGATCGAGGATAATAACCGGGGCTAATTGCTGAGGGTAATGAACCGGAGGGGTAATTGGCCGGGGGCTAGTGCTGGGGTCCAAAATAATTGGTGGAGGTTATATACGGGGAGCGGAAGGGGGCGTAATGTACTAGATCCCACAAACATACATAGATCTCGAATACTCCACATCATTTGTAAAAACCAACCTTTAAATTACTGAACACCAACAAGGTTAACCCTTGTTGAAAATTTAGTCTTTAAATTTATTCGTTTATCTTTTAATTTTTTGACGTTTTTTGTGAAAAAAATATATTTTACTTATGGTACTTACTGGTATGTAATTTAATTTGCAATCTTTTTGATTTCAATCGATTATTCGAAAATGTTATATACTTTTTGACATAACTGCGAACACCGAAAAAGCTCCTATGAAAACTGCCACTTCCAGTGAACCCATACCGACTAAACATGACTGGAACCAAATTTGTTGAAAAAGCTTAAGCTAAATTTTTATTGAAAAACAGTTTTTTGCCAAAAAACAAAATTTTGGAACACTGATGTGGACCAGTATTGTTGCAAATTTAATTTGGAACCTTTTAAATCTTATTTTCTCAAAGAGAATATACTTTACAAAATATCTGCAAAATACGAAAAAGCTCCTATGGAAGCTGCCAATTCCAGTGGACCGATTTCGGCCAAAAATCATCGGCGTCGCCCAATTTATGGAAAAAGCTAATATATGAAGTTGTCTATCCGTCTGAGCTGAACAGAAGCCTTCTTGTAGGTTTTGGAAAAACCGTTTAAATTTGGGAAAACTGATGTGGACCGATACTACTATTTCATAGTTTAGGAAAACAGTTTTTTTTTATAAAAAATCGTCCTTTTTTGCTTAAATTGTGGAAAACTGATCTGGACCGGTAAAAGTTCCCGTGGAAGCTGCTACTTCCGATGGAACGATTTCAGCCAAAAATCTCCGGGATCTCCCAATTTATGAAAAGTGCTTAGGATGTGGAAGCAAGTGGAAATTATCAACCAATTTCACTACGTGCGTAGTTTCAAAAATATTTTAAAAAGCATTTGAATCATGAATAATACATTTTTTGGATAGTATCAATTTGGTTTCAGAACTTATTTAAGTACAGAAGATGCTTTATTAGAACTCATGAACCCACTTCATGAAGGTCTTAACGATTATAAAATGGCTGATGCTAGATTTGTTGACAGTACGAAGGCTTGTGATATGGTCGATCACAACGTTTTTTTGGTTAAAATATGGAATATTGGATTTCGTGGTTGCGTATTTATTTGGCTTAAATCATTCACCGTCAATCGTCTACAAAATGTTGATAGTAATAATTGTGTCAATGGCGGTGTTCTTCCTTTATCATTTCAAATTTCAACTTAAATTTTTGAGGTAAGGCAATCGCTTTTTGCAGAAGATATGGCTTTTGCATACACTAAGTCAAATTTTTCGCAGTTGCGTCTGCATCACTTGGACATACTGGCTAATTGGTTTGCCGCGTATTAAGACCTGAAACAAAAACAATATTATTTAACACAAATATTTTGCTTTCGGTTCCACGATAATTTACTGAAAAACAATTCACCGAAAACGAAAATTCTCTAAAAACGACAATTCACCGAAAAAACAATTCACCGAAAACTGAGAAATCACCGAAAAAACTGAAAAAATACTGAAAAAATAAATCTCGAAACGATCGAACGAACCCAATTCGCTTAAACTAAAAATGAACTCGTGAGGAATTGTAGGGCTATCGTAGATAGTCCTTAGATGAGGCTTCGAAGAGCTTTTTCTTTCAAATTCGAGGAGGCGTAGGAGCGGGGATCTATAAATATGATGAGAATACAGAATTGGCGCTGTTGCCAATTATAAAAAGGACGCCAAATTCACTAATTGGAACGGTTCAGTTAATTTAAGTACTTTAAATTTCGAGATTCTTTCAATATTTTTTGTTTCAATATTTTGCAAAATATTTTATCAGGATTTTTAGTTTATCTTTATTAAAGAAAATAATTTCTAATAATACAAATTATTTTTTCTGTTTGCCTACGTTTAATTCCGCCAATTAAAGGAACATCCGGAAGGTTGTATAAAGGAATAGTCGTTTTCGGTAAATTATAGTAGAATTGTTTTTTCTGTGAATAGCTTTTCGACAAACTGTCATTTTCGGCGAATTGTTTTTCGATGACCTGCCGTTATGGATGAATTGTCGTTTTCTCGGAATTGTCGATTTGCGTGAATTGTTTTTGCTAAATTGTCGTTTTTGGTGAATTGTTGTTTCGGTAAATTATAATTTGCGGTGAAATGTCGTTTTCGGAGAATGGTCGTATTCTGCGAATGATCCTTTTCGATTAATTGTTGTTTTCGATTAGTTGATGATTTCGGTGAATTTTACCGTTTTTAGTAAACTGTCGTTTTCAATTAAATGCTTTTCGGCGGGTTACCATGCTCTGAATAATTACCGCACACAACCTGGTCTTAATCCCCAAAACTAAAACAATATTGTTTAATACAAATAATTTTCGTTAATTTAATTTTAACACAAATTATCAATTGACACGGAAATTGTAAGACGATTGTGTCTGTCAGCAACATGAAATATTTCAGAAATTCTATTAGGAAAATGTACCTTCCGCGCTCCAACTGTTCATCTTCCGTTCTAAAAATATTTTTCCAAGCGTTAATTTAATCGAGATTGTGCTATGGTATCAATCCGTCCGTTAGTTATTGCATTGTGTTCCTTTTGAACCCTTTTTAAAATGTGTAATGTAATGCCACTGGCACATATGTGTGCATTCAAGCTTATGAGTATATTCTTTGAAACCAGTGGCGATCATTTTTACTTTTTTACGTATTAAAATCAAGTGTAGTAATCATAAAAACCTAGCCTAAGACAAAGCAAGTGGGTTTAAAAAAAATCGGTGTATGGTGCAGACTAAATGTTGTGTCCATGTTAAAGCCCAGATGGTTTGTTTGATCGGGATGAAATTTCATAATACAGTTTTTCGATTAATTCTAAGATCCTAATGATGTTTGCCCGACATCGGTCCACAGGAAGTGGCACGCTTCCATAGGAGCTTTTTCGTTTTTTGTAAATATTTTGAAAAGTAAAGCATTTACGAGAAAAATAATTATGAACTAAATGATTTTAAATTAACTTTTAACAATATCAGCCCAGAACATTTTTCCAAAATTTAACCCGAAATGACGATTTTTGACAAAACACTGGTTTTAAAATTAGACCTTATGGATCACAGGTGGATTGATCGATCTTGGTGAAAGCTTCTTCCATAAATTGGGAGATCCCAATAGGTACACCAGAAGTGACAGCTTCCAAATGAGCTTTTTCGTTTTTTGCAAATATTTGGAAAGTTATTTGCATTAACAAGAAAAAGATAATGGACTATAAAGATAGGACTTTGATTATAAAAAAATTGCAACAATACCGTTCCAAAACACATTTGACAAAAAACGCTTTTCAACAAAAATTCGGCTCATGTACAAACCCAAATGGACTTATTATTCGGGATGTAACGTCATAACTAAGCTTTTTCCATAAATTGGGAGATCCCAGTCAATTTTGGCCGAAATCGATCCACCGGAAGTGACAGCTTCCATAAGAGCTTTTTCGTTTCTCCACCGGAAGCGACAGCTTCAAAAGGTGCTTTTCCGTTTTTGGCATATATTTTAAAAATTATATCACTTACGAGTAAAACGGTTATAAACTAACAGATTCTAAATTAATTTTGCAACAATTCCGATCCAGATCAGTTTTCCAAAATTTAAGCGGAAATGACGATTGATATAAAAAAAACAGTTTTTTAGTAAACATTTGATCCTTTTATAGCCCATACGGATTGAACTTCATACTTAAGCTTTTTTCGTAAATTGGGAGTACTCAGTGGTTCTTGGCCTAGATATATCCACCGGAAATGGCAGCTTCCAAACGAGTTTTTAAACGATTAAAATAAAAAGGTAATTGTAAATTAAATTTCAAACCGAATTAGTTCAGATCATATTTTAAATGTCAACGAGTTTTGATAAAAAAAAATGTATTTCACCAAGATGTGGCTTGGATTCAACATCTAAATGTTTTCCATCGCTGAATCCTTGTATTTAGCGCTCCAATCAATTGATTTAATTTTGGAGCGGATTATATAACCTGTACTGCCGATTATTAGACTCCAACTTTAAAGCATAAACCCTCACGTTACTTAATTTAATAGTTTCGCAATTGAAGCACTCCATATGCTGGGTTTAAGTTACTATTAGTACTATCTGTTTTGATTTTTGATTATGGTATTTTAATTTTAAATTTCATTACCAATTGCATGTTTAATTTGTATATATTTTATGTAACTTAGTGGAAAAAGACTGATACTGGAAGTTACCTTTCCGAACGGAAGCATGAATATAATGTTACCTTAAATGACAAATCAATTCAAATAAACTCAAGTTGGTTTATGATTTGTTAACAAACTAAATTATGTTTTGAAATGGTTGATCGTGATGTACCTCGGTTGCGCTTACCTAGAAATAAAAAAGAAAAATACAAATCATAATCAAATTTCTATTTAAATTAGTTAATAAGCACAAAAAAATTTTCTTATCAATAAACCGCGCGATAGTACACTCGTAATCACCAAAATTATGAAATAATCAAAGAGGTTTTCCGCAATTTCTTATCAACGCAAAATAAAAATGTTGTTAACAACTGCAAATTGATATTTTATCAAACAAAATAAAAATTCGTGCAAGAACCACCCCAGGTGTACAAGGTAGATGATCATAAATATAAAGAAACAGTGTCTATTGATATTTGGTATACACAAACAAAAGTATTGTTAGTTTTCGCACAAATGCCATTATAATATACCAAAATGATGGCATGACTAATAATAATATAATATGCAAATATGATAAGATTCGTCAACTAAGTGACCGACCTTGGATTATACGATATCCTATATAATATGATGGCCCCTTCACAATTAATCAAAAGTTGTATATCGAGATGATGCCGAGCGTTTATTTGAGTATATAGGTAATGAACTTTTGTGTGCCTTACTTCCGAACAGGATGAATTTACTATCAAATCACGTACGAATATGTTAGAATATATTTATTTAGCTATATACAACAACAAAATAAAGTACTAAAAATTCAAATACAATAACGTGACAAGAATACGTGTTTGATTTATACTCGTACGTATATATTTTTAGTGACACTCTCTGTATTTGGTTGGGTTCGTATTTAGCATGTGATGTGTTGTCGCGCGCTCTATCATAACGATTTTTGATATTCTCGATACATTTCGTAAAAGTATATCACCCAACTGCTTTTATATAATGTAAACTCATAAAACATTCAATTCAATAATACAATTATTTGTTTACTTTCATTTTTAATAAGAAAAAGTAATTTCAATAATTTTATTTTTTATTGTTTTGGGGCGAGGGGTATTGGGAAATTACCTACTTTGAATTTTTATTTCGCTTTTTGCATAATTTTGTAATACTAAAATGAAAATTTTACGAAATAGTTTTGTATTATTGAACCACAGTAATAAAAATTATTGTTACTAGCTATTTTGTCTGTGACAGATTTGGGTTGGGTTCTCTCAAAATTAGTGGAAAGCGCTGGTACACCTGTGAAACACAACGAGTAACAAGTATATGAACTTCATTCGAGGTGTCTAGAGGCAGTCTGAATGTTGAATAATAAAAAACTTTCACCAAATCGCATAATCTTCAAAATATACGACAAAATTCAATTTTACTGTAATTTTGTGCATACAGCCAAGGTAAATTGTAGATTACGTACATAATAATAGTTTTTTGCATAAATCATAAATCCATTAGCAAAAAATATATAATAATCCAAACAATACGTTTATGCTTCGTCGTTTATAGGTACAAACATATATCCAACGTTCAGCATTATTAAAAAGAAACCGAACGAACGACTGTGCAAAAAAAAAAATTGTATTTCGCTGATTTTACACAAACCCAGTGAAATAGAAATAAAAATAGTTTTTTTACGAGTATATTCACTAACAACACCAACAAACATCGTGAATATTATAGAAATTTGTAATTTGCATATTTATCGACAAAAAACTAAAATAAAATTATTAAAAAGTCAAATTTGTCGAGAGATATGGAAATAATCTCTCAATGGATTACATCAAATTTATGATTTAAAAATTTCTCGTACACCCAAGATCCATTAAATCTGGAAAATATTGGTGTGATTATGAAATGGCAAAATTGTGTTATATAACTGTTTGCTTTCATTTTTGAACTATTACTTAAAGGTGTTAATAGTTGAGATGAAATTTGAGTGATTATAAAAAAGCAATATTAGATAATTAAAAAAATGATCGCGCGCTATTTACATTAAATGCGGTATTAAGAAAATTAATTCGTTTGCATAAATTAACAAAAAAATATGTTCGACCTAATTTCCTTTTACAAATAATTATTTAATTTATTTAAATTGGATAATTTATGGGGTTACTGCGCCGGCTAACTATATCAGAATATAAATATATGATTAATCGCTATGTTATAATTTTTGGGCAAAATAAAACATAATAAATTATGTACTATAAAATTGACCATAACCCAGTAAATTATAATTGTGGTTAAACCAGTTTCAACTAATTAGTTTGATAGTTTGAATGATTCAACGAATAGATTAATTAGAGTATATAAATAGTGTACGATATAGAAATGTTATCTGGTATCAAAGAGACGCCTTTTACCTCAAAATACACATGTTGCCCAATTTTCGATTGAGATTATACAAAATAATTAAAGTATATATAGGTATTATGTTTTAATGATATTGAAATTAAATTAAAATTTTTAATTATACAATCACTTCAAACAAACATGTAAATTTTGTTGCAATATAAATAAATCTGTTACTGTAAATTATTAAGTTGCTCAATTTATTGAATTGTTATGTAAGTTACGTAAAACGAATTATAAATAAACGAATGTGGAGCTTTGTAACGGAATCTGCACACTACCTTAGTTTGGGCTATTTAGTGATACACAAAATGATTTAATTTACCTAACGACTGAATTAAGTTGCTCAATCTACTAAATTTTATTACATAACAAGCGAATACTGAAAATTATTTTTGAAATGTCTGAACCTAGAGTAACTAATTTTATGACTAAATTTGAGCTACTTAGTGTTATACAGCTCAAATAAGCTACACTTGAAATATCTCGCGTTTTGTTAAACGTTAAACTAAAATCCTACTGTACAACGAAAAAAACTGATATGGAATAGTTGCTCGATTTGAAGAATTAGGTTTTTTTAATTACGGAACTTTGCAGATCTTGAATTTTCTCTTGCTATGATGTAATTCTGTTAATTTTGCAAACGAAAATAGTATCATAACAAGTTACTTTACTGTAAATGATTTTTTAAACTGGACGTAAATTATTTTTAAAAATTGTATAGCGGATCCACTGAGTACACTCTGTGCCTTACATATCCATTGACCCCGAAATAACGCAAATGCGTTATAGTAGATGTCGTACCTAATGAATAATGATTTTTCATAATTAAAATAAATCGAAATAAGAAATCTTCATTACGCAATATAAAATAAACCAGTAGCTCAATTTATTACATTTTATTTTGAGCACCATATAAACTTATTTTATTTATTTGATATTCTAAGTGGAGGAAGCAATGTTAGAATTTGTTTTAATACTACTACAAATATTGGCAACAGGCGTGAAATAAAATTACATTGTAATTTAAAAAAATTGCTCAAAATAATTTATACTAGACACCCAAAATTAGAAAATCCATTGGTAGTTTGAGCAAAGAAACAGTAAACACCTATTAAAGTGTTGGACTATCGTTCGAAAACGACTTTTGAATTATAAAATTAAGAACTAGGTAGTAACGCCTTTGTGCTGAGTTTCGCAACACATTTAATCACCTATTTAACAGATAAAACTAATTAAATGTTAAATCAGAAACTAATTTTAACAATCATACAGTAAGCTAAATAATAAAAATTTTGAGCAACTTTAATTATTTAATTAAATTGCTCAATTTCATTTGAAGGTTGTACTATAAATTTTCAAAAATTATGTTCTGATCGAGCAACATTGAATAAAACAAATTCACTATTTAGTTGCTCAATTTAATATTTAAATTGTTTACCTAATTTATTATTTTAATTAATATTACATTATAGACCAAAACATTTTCACCAGAATTTTGAGTTAGTCAGGCTAGTACAATTAGCGACACTGAATCTTTAACTATAAATATGAAAGTAAAACCACCAAGTTGGCAATCTATCTAATGTTTTTGCTAATAAACCAACCAAAAAGAGCTACGTATCTAAATTTAAATAAACTTGGTATCATTCAGCCAATTGAACTTTGTTGCTCAATTTGACTGAAACGATAGTAACTATTTATGGAAATGAGAAAAATGCATGTATTTCCATTTTCAAAAGAAAGCCAAAATGTCAACACAAACCTAAATGTGCAAATAATATCAAGAACATGTCCGTCATATACACTGTTAAATTTACATCTAAAACCAAATGTTCTGAATTGCAAAGGTCGAAATAATTTATCCTAATTATATTTTGAGTAACACAACCAAGAATAAAGATTGCATAATACTGTTCTAGAAATTAGAACTAAAATACCAGTTGGTGATTAGCTAGAATCACCGAAAATTTAAAGAAAAATCACCGACAATAGAGTTTATTATTTTTACTCTATTTAATTTGCTCAAATTTATTGTACATACAATTCAATAAGAACAAAAACCGCTTCGAGTCCTGTCATATTGATTTAAGATCCAATAGAAACTAAAAATTAGATACACTTTTCTTCGGGTATTGCAAAAAACGGAACTTCTGTTCTAAATTTACAAAACGGAAGACCAATAATCTGATCATAATAAAAAACAGAAACAATTTAGAAATTTATATTGGTGCGTTAAACTTAGACCATTAGCTAAAACTATTTAGTAGCTCAATTTCTGCGAAGTAGCAAAAACTAAGTAATAGTTACTGATCGTTAATGCAAAACAAAGCTCTTTATGTTTACTGTAATTTGAGCAACAATGGCAAAGCGTAATTATATTATAGCATATATACGATTGGAATTCCTGTGTTGTATAGATTTAAATTTTATAAAATTTGAGTCGGTTTATTGGAAGCGACAAAATAGAATCATTAAAATATTAAGTAAATCTATGATTTTCATAAACCGAATAATGAAACAAAATTATTCCTGAAACACGAACCGAAGCACTAACTCGATTCTCACATTTTGTGCGGAGTTTGGTACACACATCCACATCCACATCCAGTGGAATTAAGGTCTTTAACCTTTAAAGGTTAAAGGGACAGACACCCTAATAAAAATCTAAAGGATAATTCTAGGGGTCTGGGAACCTAATCTTAGCGGAGACCCCCATTTTCACTCGCCAATGAATGCAAATTGAAGATCTGAAGTGCAAATCATATTTATATATTCTTACTATATTTTTAAATTGTCGGATATTTTAAATAGTTGACGACATTTGGAGATTGTAGATCTCCCAAGATTAATTGCTCAATATAAGTTTCGTATAGTTCAATCACAATAACATGATTGTATGCAACATGTTTCAAACTAAATATCAGGTGACCAGAAAGCGCTTACTCTTTTATTAGCCGTGGTTTGTTGTATAAATCAATTTCCTCAAACAGGCGTTGCTGGACGCTTTTTTTCGCTTTTCATTAGCAGTAAACTTTATTGTAAAATTATTTTTAAAAAAATGAAAAATAACCGCCGCGTATACATATGTTGTGGGGTTAAATCTCGAAATAGTTGTCGGTTCTATAGCAGTATGATAGCTGTATGGCCCAAACTGAGCAACACAACCAGATTGTGTCCGCACCCTCTTCGATATTTCGAAACATGAGTTAATAGTTTTTAATATTCAACAAACACGAACAATTATGATTGTTTTTTCAGCACTGTACTTTTGAACAGGAGTGTACGCGATTTTTAAGTTTTTGCAAAAAAAGCTTTCAGAAAACTACTTAACGGACTCAAAAAAAGGAATAAAATTTTAGATTTTTCGAAATATTTATTATTCTATTTTTTATCAATTAGTTGTGTGAGAAAACACAGATTCGTCTCTATTTTCAACAACTAAAACTTAAATTTTCTTTTACTAGCTTCATCATTCTTAAAAAAAGAAGTGGTAACTACTTTTCGATTTTAAGATATAATTATTTAAAAATACCGTTCGCTACCTATTTAAAAGCAATAAACTGAAATGAAATAAAACAAAAATATACAACATTTTTCAAGCTCTCCAAAACATGGGTTAAGTCGTTACTAAAATCACTAAAAATAATATTACACTTTTTAAAAGATATTTTACGAATTCAGTAGAATTATCTATTTTGTAATCATCAAACTTTTTAAGTTACTAATTTTAATTTCATAGCCCCGCAATTGGCCATTTCTCGTACTTTACGAAGAAGTAAAAAGACCAGAAATAAAATAAAATTGGAAACTGTTTTATTAGACTAGTAATTCATCTTAATTTATTCATTATTATTATCAAGCTATGCCTAGAAATTATTTATAAGGAATAATGACAATAACGTTGTTATAGGACATACGGCTTCAGAGAGCTCAAAAATAATTTAGTGTTAATTCTTACATCATCAATTAGTTGAAAGACTTGGAACGAATGTTATATTTAATTTTGAATCAAGCTTAAAAACCAAATTTGAAGCGCTTCACAGAGCTTCAGTAACAACATTATCGTCGAAGTGAGGAGACATTTTTAATCATTTGTTCTAAATGTGTCACTTAAACGACCATGACGGCAGCACTCTCTTTCAGTTGAAAGAGCTGATAAAAATAGATTATGTGCGGCTCATTAATTCAGGTTTCAAGATGCGACATTTGGTGGTAACAATAATTAATATGGGCCATTAAAAGCACTAACGTTATCAAATTTATGTATGTTTTTTAGTAACGGGTTAACCCTTGTTTTGTAGAGCTTTGTAGTTATTCAAATTTTCTCCATGATACAGAGAATGGATTTTAGTTTTAAGAAAAATCATACAACAAAGAGAAGTGACGTTGTTCGTGTCGGAAGAAGTAAAAAATCGTCATATTTCTAATACAATCAATTTATAAAAAAATTGTAATAAAAAAAATACTATCCTCTTTAATTTCAGTTCTCATTCATTAGAATCCCTAGTAGTTTTTCAGGAACAGGCCTCTAAAAACTTGTATCTGCTGAAGCTGTTTACAATTAGCATTTAAAATGCATCTTGTACTGGAATTTAGGAACCGGAGGATATTAAACGATTTAAAATATTAACCAAGAACGCTCAAAACTGATTAGGTACAAATAACTTTCGTCTATGTAAGAACTTCAAATAAATTGAGCTATAAAGAGACAAGACGTTTTAGCTTTAAAGTCACTAATTTTAAACCTAAATTCCTAGAAATATTGTAAATTATTTACAATTTTGAGCTAAAATTTTAATGAATTGTTCACCACTTTTTAAAACAAAACCGTGGTAATTTGAGTGCGAACAAGTGTCCCTTTCGAAAAGGCGTAAAACTAAATTTGAGAAACGAAGAACACAATAAGACAAGGCTTTTTCACCAACTTCACCATTCTCAGTTACATGCTCGCGGCTAATGAAGTATCAAACTAAAATGAGCTATAAAGCTACGAGCCTTTCTAGTTCTAGAAACCATCATTTGATTTGTAAACTAAATAATTTATATATTTAAAAACTATTTACAATATTGAGCTACAACTATAACAAATCACACAACACTTTAAGCGAGGTTTAAGCCAGGAATTTGAGTAACAAAGAACACTGCATGACTTTGTAATTTGAGCAACTCTCAAAATTTTCAGCTAATATACTTCCATTCATGTGAGTCATCCCAATAAGCCAACTTTTCAGGAAATATTAAAATACGCAACTAGCATTAAGCTATAGATAAACGGGTCTGTAGTTTTAAAAGTCACTACTTATTTAATATGTAATCTAAATAATTCGAAGAACTGATAAAAATTGATTAGTATTTTTAGATACAAAAATAATGAAGCACTCACAATAGGAAACCAACCCATTTTAACCAACAATCTTCAATGTTAAAAATTAAATTGAGCAACTCTTACATGTTTTAGTTATTGTGTCCTCATCATGTGAGAACTCTCAATAAATTGAGCTACAAATATATAAGACGTTCAAATTTTGAATTTAACTATTTAACACTATTTAACTTTAACCTAAACAACTCCAAGAAATAATGAAAATTGTTTTCAATTTTGAGCTACAAACTCACTCTCCGTTTGAAAAAAAAGTAAAAAATTAATGATTTGGGAAAAGAAGAATACGCTACGACAAAAGTTTTTAACCAAGCAACTGCCAAAATTTGTTAATATATTCCCATTCATCAATAAATTAATCTATAATCTATAAAGTTTGAATTTTCAAAATAAAAATGTGGCAACTTTAGTGCAAAATAAATTTCCATTTCGAAAAAACCCTAATAAGACTGGAATTTGTGAATCGATGTGAACATAATACGATAACACTTTTAACCAACGATGTTCAAGACTAAATAAACTTTTCAGAAACTACAAAATTTCAATACTCCATTTGAGAACTACAAAAACTTATACTAAATTTTAAAGTTACGGGACGTTTAAATTTTAGAAGTCATTGTTTCATTTGTAAACTTAATAATTCTCGTAAACAGTGAAGATTACAACGAATTTTGAGCTACAAATTTAACAAATTGCGCACAACAGTTTCTCAACATAAAATATGGCAGTTTTAATCCGGGTCCAGTTCAAAAACCGATTAAGACTGGGATTTGTGAAACAAGGTACTGGGTAGGACAACTCGTCTTAAAGGAGAACATCTAAGGCTAACTAAGCCTAAATTTTTCTGATATTATAAAAGTTACTAATTAATTTGTAATGTAAATAACGTGAACAATTATCAAATGTTGCTCAGAACTTTAAGCTACAATTATAAAGAAGCACCCAACAAAAATGAAAAAATTTTAAATTTTAATTTGAAGAACAAAGAAAGGCTACGACAAAATATTTTAGACAACAATGTTCATGTCGAAATAAGTAAAATTTTCGGGATACATTAAATTGAGCAACTTTTAAAATTTTTAGTTATGTAGTCTGGTCCGTGTGAGACCTCCATTAGAACTATCAAGTTACGGGACGTTCTAGTTTTAAAAGTTACAATTAATAAAAATAATTCGTGAAATATTGAACCTTATTTACAATTTTGAGCAACATAATAACGTATCACTCACAAACCATAGTAATTTGAGAGCGAATAAGCTAAAAAGAATGAAAATTTTTAAAAGCTGAAGCTGAGAAGATAGCCATTGTAATGTTACTACTGGGAACAAAGCAGTCTGTATAATACTTAAAACAGAACGAACTGTGATTATTTAGTTATAGCATTATGGACGTAATGCTTAGTTTCAGAAACAGAAAATTAAAAGTGTTGCTCAAATTTAACATAATTATATTTGTTCTAGAAAATTTACTAATTCTAGACACCAACTCTCAAATTTTTTAATTAAAGGAAATTATCTCGAAAAGTCGATTAAAACCGTACAAAATTCAATAATTATACCTTCACATCTCACGTGTTATACGGCAATCAATATTTTCAAATTACGCAGATTTTATAATGTTGTTCATAAATACATTTTTCCAATAAGCGAAAAGTGCGTGAGAAAAATAATATTAATCCTTCGCTCGTATAGTCGTCTTCATTAAATTAATAAATTTTGGTTTAAAAAATATAACCGGTATGGGGGGCACAAGGCCGCGGAAAATGGAAATCCTATCCCAAAAAATAAAACACCATCAACGCAAAATTTCTCAATAAATTATCTATACAAATTTTCCACTCAAAACCATAAATCTGCAAAATCATTAAAATAAAAATCCCAATTCTTTTTTTTTTTGTATTCCGTTTATTTGGCGTTACCCGTGCGCGATGAAAGAAAATCCCAAAACAATTCAAATAAATAATCATAAAGGAAAATGGTATGGAAATCGGAAGAAGTTGAGAAAAATAAAAAAGTGAAAAGCAGCAATCCTATTTTCCAATTCTTAAAAAAAAAGAAATAAAATATTGAGAAAATAATCTTTAGAAAAATTCGAAAGTGAATTTAAAACATTTTTTTTTGTATTAATTTCTTTTGGAATCGAACACAGAGAGACAAAATCCTTAATGTGATTTTCGTTTATATACGACAAATTTTTTATTATGATTATTATTATTATTCGGAAAAATCGCGGGGAAAAATGTACGTTACTTTTTTTTCTATTTAATTTGCTTTAACGTACTTTGCATTAAAGATAAAAGAAAATTATAAACTCATCCCTCATAATACCCACACACACACACACTTGACTTAATTATAGATATATAGACGACGTACAAACACCCTGTGTACTCTATAAATTTACATTTTTTTTGTGTTTTCGTTTCGTTTCAAATATGAAATTTTCCAGAAATGGATGAAAATATGTAATATACAGGGGAAAAAAATATTGCCGTCTTCTTTCAAGAGTTGATCTTTATTTACATTGTTATTACTTATATACGAACACACATTTTTTTGTTATACTTTATGAAAATTGAAAAAAATAAATTAAATCGTAGAAAAGCAAAAATCGGATTTTCGTAAATTTTCTTTATGTTACGAAAAATACGCGAGAGGCGCGGCGCGAGGCAAAGTGTCGCGCGTATCTCTTTGTTCGTTGTTTTTTTTTTATTTATGTAATACTCGTGTAGATATATACGCGTATATGTGTTGGATGTGTATTGACAATAAATATTTTGCGTGTGCGGATACGTTTTTCTCTTAACCAGAGCGAACAAAAAAAAATTCGTATTATAATAATCGCGGAAAATGTTTTTCGTTATTATTATTATTATTATTATTATCATAGTTGACGGAAAATGAAAATCATGTTCGCGAAAAATTATTATTATTATATGATTATTTTTCCATCGTCATTCTATTTGGTTACAGATTTTCGCTTTGCCATTTTTTCTACTCGTTTATATTTTTTTGCCCCTGGAATCATAATGATAATGTTGACGATAAATTTGAGCTTTTTCTGCTTTATGTATAGAGAACGCGAACGTAATTCTAATTATAATTGTTTACATTTTTTTTTTGGCAAATAAAATAAATAAACCAGAATTTATTGATGGGTATAATGTGGGTAGGTTTGTGTATATGATATGTGCTACATGATTTTCCATTTTCCACAACAGCCAGATTCAATAAGATACAACAAAGACCATATGAGAGTATGTGTGTGTGGGTTTTAAAAATATTCTTGGAATTTGTTTGTTACAAAAAATTATTTTTCCAACCAAATAATATTTTCGGTATTCGTTCAGGCGAAGCAGTGCGCGCGACAAGTAAAAATGGAATGAAAGAATTTATAACTAAGTTGGTTGGCTGGAGACAAAAAGGCGATATATACACAATTAAGGTATTTTTGATGAGAAAAATAAAGAAAATTCCCGGAATAACTGTTTACATAAATTCGGTTACTAAATTGGAAGACAATAAGCCCAAAAATGATAATGTTATTCTGCGTATATAAAATTAATAGTCATCCACGTAATATGTTGGAAAAATGTTTAATGGCACAGATGTGTTAAACACATGACACAGTGAAATTGAACTAATTAAGATTACAAGATCTTGCAAATAAAAATAGTGTCACATACGGCTTCTACTACATAAAATGGCTTCGACTTAGGTTTAACATAACACTTTTATGATATTAACATGTTTTTTTATACCTAATAATGCCTTCTTCATTATATACAACCATGCATTACATATATTGTGGTGAAGTAACACATAAAGTGAATGTATATTCATCGATTTTCCAATTACGTTACATATATTGAGCTATTTATAGCCTAAAGAATTTGAAGTATGTAATTTATTACTGGTATATCGAAATTTATACGAATTAGAAACGATAAATACTTAGTATCTAAACACACGCATCCCTTCACGTGTTCATTTTACGTATATATATCTGGTGCGGTTTCGGATAAAATATTTGCGATACGCTCTGTAAATACAAGTGTTTCCTATACGTAAGTTTTATGTAAATATTACGATGTTTGATCAGATTTCTTTGTGTTATCAAATAGGAACATATTTAAAATTACTAATACGAAAAATATTTGTAACTGCGCATTTTTAATCAAAAAACTGACACACAATTTTGCAAATTATATGTTTGAGTGCGAGATGATGCAATCAGGTCCCGAAAAATAAAAATAAATTATCGTTCTGGTACTTAAAAGTTATTTCTTTGAACAAAAGTAAAACGCTATTTTTATGTGTTAAAGTGGATGATCTAATAACATTTGTTTTGCCGGTCAATAACTTACAGCTGGTATTGAATTTCAAGCTTAGACTAGACTGCCATATTACGTCATTAAGTCAACGGGTTTAGTATATAGTTTATATAAAAATACAAATCGTCCATGAAACTGTTAGTTACACATGCATTTGCAATTGTGCTGGTTATTGAACCTCGTGGTTGAAATTCAAAGAAATATTTTCAACTCAATGTTGATAAGAAATTACTGGAAGAAATGGGTAAATATCTTGTGGCAAATACCAGACTATCTTTTTCCCCGAATGTATACATAGATCTCAAAAACCCCACACTTGATTTCTAAAGCGAAAAATTAAACTTACCGGAATTTTTTGTATAACTGTCTTGTAACTGTTTCATATCATCAAAAATCATTATTCCTGCTTAAATTTCAGAAAACCAACCAATTTCAGGTCAACCCTTGTTGAAAATTTAATCTTTAAATGTATTTGAATCTTTTGATCCTTTGTGTTTTTGTAAGTGTTTTTGTATTCAAAATCATTGCAAAAATTGAAAAAGCTTTCTCAAAAGCTGTTACTTCCAGTACACAGATTTCCATTAATATTCGCCAAAAAAGTGGTAAAATAAAGTTTTTCTTTGTCAAAACTCATCATTTCCGGTAAAATTTAAAAAAGCGGGCGTGTGTGTCAATGCGTGCATACACTCAGATGTGTATGTATCAGACTATCCATTTCCACTATGTTGTGTCGATCGTGGAGGAATACTTCTATTCGTTGTTTTAAAACGGTAACGGGTAACTTTAAATTGTTTTGTGAGATTTAATTTTGTTTTATAAATTGTATTTTCATTTTTTTCATTTCCATAACGTTGTGTTTGATAATTGCAGAGGAACTCTTCTATCCGTTGTTCTGGGCTTAGTTTTATATTTTTTGTATTTGTCAATTTTTTTTTTATTGAACAACTTGGGTGAATAATAATTATTATCTTTTCTTAAATATACCATTTAAAGGGTGTTCCATCTGGCTGTATGGAATACAACATCGTTCATGTGACCACTACGGCTGCTGTTACAGGCCTGCACCCGAACATCAAAATTGTTGTTCTTAAGATCTTCAATTCTCTGTGGATCATTGCTATGCGCTCAACTATTCAAAAAACTCCAGATAAAATAAGAGAAGTTTAGAAGTCAAAATATCGGCATCGGTTTGTCGCGGTTGAGTTTTACATTTTCACTTAGTTTGATTTGCTTTTGTTACTGTAGTATTTTAGGCCCTGCGATTTGAGACTTGTCTCGGATGTGAGTCGTCCCCACGTTTGTTACGACTCCGGTATCGCCGTAACAAGATTTTACCTCGATTCGAGTAAAACTGATTGACTGGATTGTTTCCTCCGAATAATTTATTTGTGAAAGAAATTATTCAAATGGTAAAATAAACCTAATAATAAATATCGGTTTTGGTTTCTATACTAAAAGCAGCTTTTTGATTACGAGATCTCTCTTTAAAATTAAAATTAGTTCAGTGCTAAACCGAGAAACATATAAATACTTATGTATGTAAACCAGCAAATATAATGCCAGTGGAAAATTTGATTTGAGATTCGTGCAGTGTCATGTTCAAAATTCCAGTTGTAATCCACGCAATAATAAATACTTGTTTGATAGTGGGCCTACTAGTACTAGTGATGATCGAAGAAACGAAGAGAGTGGATTAATGATGACGTAAGGCTGCCTCACGTATCCCATAGTTTTAATTAATATCGCTCAGATCTAGACCAACCAATAGCGGTTTTAACACCTGTATTGGGTGGGCAAATACGACGCTGCAACATATAAGGCTGCATAACGGAGCAATATTTTGAACGAAAATTCCAGGACGCCGCAACCCATTCCGGCGGCCAACAACGAGGCCTGCCCAAATTTGTGACGGTCGAGAAGGACGCCGCCTTACTTTAAATCATTATTTTGTAATTGATCTCAAATATTGTCGGTGCTTACGTAAATTTCATTTTTGGGGTAATTGGTATTTTTACGAATTGAGGTACAATTTAAGTATTCGTATCGTGGGACATATTATGCCTTGTCGGCTGTTGCGTAATTCGCTTGAGTACTGTATCGAGAGTTGGAATTGTTTGAGTGTATATAGAACATTTTGGATAATAATTTTGTATTAATTTTGAGTTCCTAAATTCTTGGGGACCCAGTTGAGTTCGTTTTTGACCTAATGAATTTCTTCTAATTCCTTTTCTTTTCCTGTTGTTGAATTTGTAGGGTTTGCTATAATGAGAGTTTTCGCGTTGGTGTTCCATTTCGTTGCAGGCTGAATTCATTACTTCCCTTCCTTCCCTGGTGTCGTCACAAGGATGAAGTAATAGATTTAGTATAGGTGTTATCTATTCAGTGATAACCGTAAAATTTACAGGGTCTCTCATGGCACTTCGGTAGTTTGGCAAACTGTCGGAGTGCATAATGTGGGACATTCTATTGTGGTCTCTCCGAATGAAGAGCGGCTTCCTCTGTTGTGGAGACGTCCCTACCAAATATATAATGCCACTTCCATGTGGTCGAAGGGTCATTCAAAGCGTATTTTCAGAAAACATCGTACATATCATTCGGGAAGAGCCTGCCGTTCTTGGATATGCACATCCGGTTTATAATTATTTTATTTTCCCCTTACTCTAGTTTCGTTAAATTAATTTTTGTTTGATTTTTCTTTATTCAAGCACAGCATCAAGTCTAAGGACCCCACGTGAATGTGATCACGTTTTTTCGTGAATGTTATATAAAAATTGTATTTTCAAAGTAAAGGGTTATCCAATTCAAGCTTGATAAAGTAAACTTAAAAAAAACACACAAAATATTCGGAATGTATTGTAATTTTTATTTCATTTTACAGATTGATCCTTGCCATTTTTAGTTAAACAAGATATCATTCAAATGTCCTCCACGGGACTTCTTACAGGCCTTGATTCTTTTGCGGTAATTTTCAATGACTTTTCGGCACATTTCGGGCGGTATCTCGGCCATTACCTTACGAATATTAGTTTTCAATTCGTCAAGAGTTTGAGGATTGTTTGCGTAAACACGATCTTTCGCATAGCCCCACAAAAAGAAATCCAAAGGCGTTAAATCACAGGATCTTGGAGGCCAATTGACATCAGCCAATCGCGAAATCAAACGTCCAGGAAATTTCTCTTGCAAAAGATCTCGATTTGCTCGTGTTACGTGACTGGTTGCTCCATCCTGCTGGAACCACATATCGTCAAGATCATAATCTTCGATTTTCGTAAAAAAATAATCGGTTAACATGCGGCCAAAGCGCTCAGAATTGACGGTAACGGTTCGTCCATGGTTGTTCTCAAAAAAATACGGCCCAATCACACCACCAGACCACAATGCGCACCAAACAGTGACTTTTTCCGGGTGTAATGGCTTCTCTACAATCAATTGTGGATTTTCTGAGCCCCAAATTCTACAGTTTTGCTTATTAACGTATTCGCCAAGCGAAAAATGAGCTTCATCACTGAAGAAAATTTTGTTCGAAAAATCAGCATCGACGGCCTGTTTTTCCAACACCCAATTTGCGTATGTTAAATGCTCCATATTCTTAAATGGCAGAATGTCAACTAAATAAATGACAGCGTACTTGACGTTTATCTTTGACAGATGTCGGTATACAGAATTCTACTTTATCAACCTCGAATTGGATAACCCTTTACTTGCAAAAAAACGAAAAAGTTCTTATGGAAGGTGCTAGTTCCAGTGAACCGAAATGAACAGATTTAAATTAAGAAATATTATGCCGACCGTTCCAAAGGTAGAGCTAATGGTTTCAATTGATTGCGATTATTATCACTATGGGAATTATAAGGATTACAATTATTTTCCAAGAGTTGAGGCGCAGTTGTGTTGAGCATGGGTTGAGTGGGATGAGCAACTTACCTCAGAATATTCGAGATGTTTTACGTTATGAACTAAGAATGTGCACCAGAGGTTCAAGCTTTGGCGGATCGGGAGGTACCGGGTTCGAATCCCGACAGGGGCAGGATGCAAAACGGAATTTGCATCATCAAATTACGATCTGTGATGAAAGTGCAAGACTCATGGGCCGACCCATCTTCTATGTCAGTTCTATATGCTGGCATGGAGCTATGTAATGCGTAGATGGTATGTAAATCGAACCTATAGCCGTACGTCTTCGATTTTACAAGCAAATACGTAAGGTAGGACGGAAAAACGAACCGCGAAAGGTTGGGAGTGCTTCAGCCCCAGAACAGATTGCAGGGATTAAATTATAAAGAAAAAAAAATGTGCAGGGAACGCGGCAGTTATATATGCAGTTGTTCCGGGAAAGCGGAGTAGTGATTTTTTGCTGGCCCAACTTCCCATAGAGGGATTTTGCCGCCTCATTAGGAGGTTACATAATCATGTTATTTGTTATTTGACATGCCAGGGACTGGAGGGAGGGTCAAGATCTCGTTTTTTGTTCCAGACAAGACAATTTGTACTAACGCACACAACGGTTGCTTCACGTGGATGATGTAGTAGTTGTGTCATTATCTCTCTCTGCCGCGCACCCCTATGGAGTAGTCTTGTTGAATCAAAAACCAAGGTCGTGTCAACAAAACGAATCCACAACATGCAGTTCAGATTATCGGAGGTCTTGAAAACTAATTAATGGTAATGATGTGTTTTACTCAAATAACCTAAATATGTCTTGCACGAACTTACACAATTTTTACTGATATATAGAATTATATGGGTGGATGTCCGACTCTTTGTTAAAATTGATACCACCAGCGTAATAAATTCCAAAATACTCTCCGTCCTGGTGTCACAGTATCACAGAATAATAATTCAAATTTTTCCCTTTCTTTCAATAGTGAAAATCAGAGTGACGTTTATGCCAAAATAACTTAATATACACTAAGACCCATAAGTACTTAAAATTGAATAAATACTCAAAAATCGAAGCTTCATAATAATAATTGAAAATTTCTAATAAACACAAATATTTCAACGCTATTAAATAGAAAAAATTTAAATTTTGGAAAAATTTTGAGTGAAAGTTATGAAATTAAAATTTTTAAAGGAAAACACAATCTGAATCGCACAGAGGTGATCGAAGGGGTTCTGAATTAGCATTTAATATAAGAAACTCTTACTTGATGATGATATTTGTTATTTGGGAGAGAATATCATTGAGTGTAATACAAAAAATCATAGGCATTTGAAATTTAACTCGGCTCCTACTGCTCTTCAACAATCAATGAAATTCTTAGTCGAATAACAAGATTGCTTTCTTACAACAAGTACTAATTTAGAACAATTTTCATCACTTCTTTGCAATTCGCGGTATGTTTTGCTTTAAAGAATTTCATTTTATAACTTTCACTCAAAACTTTAAATTTTTTCTATTTCACAGTGTTAAAATATTTGTGTTTATTATAAAATTATTATTACTCAAGTTTGAGTGCTTTTTAAAATTTTAATTAGTGTCCCATAAACACAGTGCATATTTTGTTATTTTCGCATAAACTTCATTGCGAATATAGTGAAGCTGAAATTGTGGCAGCCGTTAGCGATGGAAAATCTAGCAATTTTTGTGGTATCAATGGGATTTCAAGTAAATTTGTTAAAAATATCATTTTTAGTATTGTCCATATCTTAGCATTTGTCTTTTTGGTTGTGTTTCCAGATAAATTGAAAATCGGTCTAGTCAAGCCACTCTAAATTGACTCAAAAGACTACCGGTGAATCACTTTAACACATCGTGTTTTTGAAAAAATTAATTTTTTTGGACAAGAGGTAGTTTGGATGTATAAAAAATGCATCGAAGGAAGAAGCTTTAACTTCTTTTGTTAACGCCGATTCTTTAGGGCCTATAATAACTGTAAAGTATCTGTCATCTTTATTGGCTTTACAAAAGCATTTGATACAGTTACTCGATCACTGTTACGGCAAGTTATTACATAGAGGTGTTTTAAATCGTACCTACAAAATCGGATACGAAGGCCGTTATTATTAACAAGAAAAAATTGTGAATGTTGGGGTTCTTCAGGGATTTGTTTAAGACCCACTCCCATGTCTGATTTACTATAATTCCATTTTTTTATCTTAAAATAAAAGATTATTGCTTATTTGGCCAGTTCTTTAATTTGTTTGTAAATTACAAGATATTACCAGGTTTGGATTCCTCAGCCAAACAAAGAACGTTAAAAAAAAATTATACACCGCTCTTCGGAGCGATCTATAGTTAATTACTGGTTCAAATCCGTTACTTACCTCGGGTTTAAATTGTTTTAGTATGGTAATGATATTTGTCATCATCATAATGGTCCAGGTGTATTAGCAAATTTGAGTCGTCGACAACACTGGATTATTCGATGTACAAACGATCCCTCACAAACGTATCAATTGAATATGAAAATACACAGTCTCTATTCAATTGAGTGAGGGAATTGTATTTGATACTCAGATATATCTGGTTGTACACCCGCTAAACGGCAACTAATGGGTAACTTGGATTCTCTATCTGTGTATTTTTGTGGTCCATTTAAGGTGCTAATGTTCAGACGAAGAGGTGACCAGACAAAAATAAGGGTTCCGATATAATTTAACCACCGATAGTTTTTAGGAGGAATTAAAAGATTTATTGCTTGTAGCGAACTTTCTTAAAAGATAACGTACCAAAGGCTAATAATAATATTGTATCTAATCTTAATATAAATTTATGACAGATTAACGATTTAATCAATCCAAGTTCGCCTGAAATGGGTGGTTTATGGGAGGAAGCCACCGTACATAAGAAGATGTAAAGCGAGTCTTGAAACATATCATATTCTTAACTTAATGAATTTAAAACCCTGATAACTGCAATTAAAACAACTCTAAACTCACATCCACTGGTAGCTAACAACTCAGATGGAATTAATTTTATAATTTCGGCTCATTTTGTAATCGACCATCCGGGACTCAACAATGATTCTGGTATGGTTTACTGGTAGGTACCATTTAATAAGAACAATCTTCAACAAACAAATGGAGTGACAAGAAAGTATGACATCACTTTACTTTCGTATTTGGCGTTTGGACAATGTTTCATCGAGAGAAGTTAAAAACGTGATTCGGTAGTTGTAGATTTTTCCTCTGTGAAATCATATTTAACGTCAATATAGCAACGTCAATAAATTTTTATTTTGAATTTGCTGTTAGTAAAGGTTCCTTTCTCAACCAAGTGTTCTAGAGTATAGACGTTTGTCTGTCCGATGCGATGTGTTAGACATTTTATTATTGCAGTACTCGCCTGGTGAACATAAGTATGTCTCCAAAGATCACTTTAATAAATCTAATGCTTCCGAGCTAACTTTTTTTAGTTTATTGATATGCAATTAAAAGATTTCTGTTTGATTCTTTAAAACTCTAACTTCTCCGTGGATTTAAAGCCATTAAACTCCGTGGAGGATTAAACGCACCAGTTAAATGTTAAATAGAATATAAGAGTTTTGTTAAAAATGGTTGAATATGTTTTCCTAACACACAAAAGAGTTGAAATGAATTTGATTTATTAAATCGTCAACAAATATGAAACTCGTGACTATTCGCGATAACACCGCCATCATAAAAAATATCACACGAACCAAACCTTACGCAACTCAGGAGTCCAAATTTGATATCTCAGTAAAATCAGTAATGTGGATAAAGGGGCTTAAGTAGTGTAAATCTCCAATATACAAACAAACCAACCTTACATCTTTATATTATAAAACAGATAACTATATATCGGGTCTTCCAATGAGAGATTTCATTTTGAATAGCCTGGTATTTGGGCAGCTGTCAATTTTGAAGCTGTCATCTTTTGACATTTGACAAGTAAAAACTACGCCATTACTAAAAATGGTACGATATACGCTTCAACAACGCATTGAAATTGTTAAAATTCACTACAAAAATGGTGAAAATTTTGCAGTCACATTTCGCAAAACTAAAGCACTTTTGGGTCATCGTGAAGCACCTTCTCGGCCGGCAATAGTAAAACTGATGGAAAAATTTGAGCTGTTGGGACAAGTGAGTGATGTGAAGAAACGAAACCGTGTGCGTCGCTCAAGAACAACTGAGAATATTGCTGCTGTGGCCCGTAGTGTTGACGAAAACCCAGGTTTGTCGATTCCTCGTCGATCTTTGGAATTAGGTATTCCACAAACGACATTATACCGTATTTTGCATAAAGACTTACGTCTTAAGGCTTTAAAGTTCAGTTAACATAAGAACTCAAGCCGATCGATCACCATAAACGTCGTATCAAAATGATCCGGATTTTCATCGAAAAATCATCTTCAGTGATGAGGCCCATTTTCACCTCGGAGGCTACGTTAATAAGCACAATTATTGCATTTGGGGCTCAGAAAATCCAAGAATGATTGTTGAAAAGCCTTTTCATCCTCAACGTGTCATTGTTTGGTGCGGTTTTTGGGCTGGCGTTGTGATTGGACCATACTTATTCGAAAATGAGGCTGGTGCAACTGTTACGGTAAATGGATTACGCTACCGACCTGATTAATGATTTTTTATGGCCGGAATTAGAAGATATTGATGTGGACGACGTTTATTTTCAACAAGACGGCACTACGTGCCACACCAGCAACGAAACAATCGCAATTTTGCAAGAAAAGTTTCCTGACCGTGTTATTTATCGAAGAGGTGATCACAATTGGCCACCGATTCAGGACCTTAAAGATGGAATTCGTTAAGGTATCGAGGACATACAGCCACAAATGTGCAAATTGGTCATGGAGAATTTCATGAAAAGGATATGGTGCTGCAAGCGTAGCCGTGGCGGCCATTTGGCTGATATCGTTTTCAAATGTTAATGGCATCCTCTTTACAATGAAATGAACATACATTGATTTCTCTTAAAAATACTCGTTTTAATATCAAAATGAAACCTCTTATTGGAAAACCCTTTACATACAAAACAATACTGATTAGGCGTGACATCCGGATGACAGCCGGATCAATCAACAATTACACGAAAAATTTTTAGTTGTCTCGAAATAATGAATGAGGTGATTTTGGATTTCCAGATGATTGAGTTATGAGATACATGAACACTAATCCATGCAGAAGGTAGTGTTCATAATTAGTATCAAACAAGCATACTTCGGACGATAGGGCTATTGAAATTCGGATACAAATAACAAAAAATAAGCTAGGTCGAAAACCACTTTTCTCGCAATGTTGAAGGACGCCAAACACTTCGCAAATATAATATAAAAAAATTCAGAGTGAACTATTTATAAAAGCAAAGGCTTATTTAATTAGAAATAATTTTGCAAGTAATCTAAGAAAAATTACAATTATTAGGATTACTCGGTCAGCGTTCAATTTAATCACTAAGCTCGTGCCACCTTTAGATTTTAAGTTTTATAATAAGTTACGTTATTTTGAATTCGATAAACAAATTATTTGCACTTGTAACATAATGTTTATTAAGCACATACTACCGATAAAAGTTGTACAATGTGGAGTATGTGTGAATGTATACACCAGTTGCCATGTTGAACAAATTCGCTTAAATTTAAGATGGGTGTCACAAAATATTGAAGATAATCTTAAGTGCTGGAAAGGAATGTTTGCTAAATTAGAAAGTTGATCACCACTCATAGATTTCAACTTGAGTTGAAATTAGAAACGTATGTGGTATTTTATAGCGGAACTGAACTTACGTAAATGCTGCATATCCGCAACGTAGTGACGTAGACATAAATAAACAATCACGTCGCCTATCCAACTCGCCCGCCGGTGTTCAAAATTTCATAAGTTGTTTTTGATTAAAATTGCATTGATGGACTGGTTTTATTTCAAAATAATTCAGTGTTGATGAGTCGGTAAAACCCTCGACAGACACAAACTAGCTAATTGCGAATTCGAGATTACGTAGATATTTTTTTCCGTCTGTCAGAACACGATTTTGACTAAACAGGATTAATGCGTTGCTTAACTTGGTAATCGCAATATATGAAATGGAAAAAAGAGACAACGAATGTGTAAGTGTGCCAAAAATTTTATTTCAAATGTCATTATATGTTTTATAATTTCTAGTAAACTTTGCTGTTGCATCTTCTAAATATAGTGACAGAATTCATATAAATGAAACTAGACAGAATATTTATAAATCGCGTTTGTGGTGGTGTGTATACTAATATTTGAAGATCGCGATCGCAAAAATTAAAATGAATTTTCAATGCAATTTTGACGGCAACAAATTGTTAAAACAATTGTATATAAAGTTTTGGACTCCCGTCGCAGAAAATCCGGCAAGTCGTATAATCGACGTGAATAAATATAGATTTAAAGGAAAACAGTAAATTTTGGGTTAAGGTGAAATTGGCGGATTATAATCTTAATTTAGGTGGTCGATGAAAATTTTAGCAAAATGATAAATCAGTGGAGTATGTGAATGTTTACACCAGTTGCCATGTTGAACAAATTCGCTTAACTTTAAGATGGGTGTCTTAAAATATTGAAGATAATCTTAAGTGCTGAAAAGGAATGTTTGCTATATTAGAAAGTTGATCACCACTCATAGATTTAAACTTGAATGAAACTAGAAACGTATGTGGTATTTTATAGCGGAACTAGCTGGTTGTTACGTAAATGCTGCATATCCGCAACTACGTCATAGACATAAATAAACAATCAAGTCGCCTATCCAACTCGCCCGCCGGTGTTCAAAACTTCATATAAAAAAATTTAACAATTGTTTTCGATTCAGATTGCATTCTGCTGGTTTTATTTTCATACAATTCAGTTTCGACGAATTTTGAACAAACATTTTTGTTTGATTTGTAATTATGAATTCAATTTTCAATGCAATCTTGATGGCAACTCATTGTTTTAATTTTTTTAATATCAAGTTTTGAATTCCTGTCACAGTAAGTCCGGCGAGTAGTATATTGACGTGAATTATTATAGATTTGAAGGAAAACTGTAAATTTTGGTTGAAGGTGAAGTTGACGGATTAGAATTTTGGTTTAAGTTTATACGAAAATGGATCAACGAACGGTGTGCATGGATGTCAAAAATTTTAACAAAATGGGAATTATAAAAACAAAATCTCAAAACTTCTTAACCCATTCGCTGCAATCTTTTATTTTCATTGTAATTCCTTTTTATCTAAGCACTGTGTAAATAAAGCTATGGATACTCAATTTGAAGTAAATTGCTCCTGAATATGGTATGTGTTTGACTCCGGTAGTAATGCAAAAATACCTAGAGTCCGTATTTGCAAATTAGTTTGCTTATCTGCTTGCAAAATAATCGAGTATGTGGCCCATTATGCCATAAATACTGAATGTTTGCACGTATAAAACCTAAGTTCATAAAACTTTATGAGCTATGCGAATCAGAAGGTACAATCTTACGCGTTCAAATTTATTATGGAAAAACGAATAATCCTGCGGCGTAAATCACACCACAAGTGTCGTGATTTTTCTAATGGATGATTTTTGATCCAAATCTGCTGTTATTTGTAAGTGGAGACATACGAGAATCGTTCTCACAATATTAAATATACACAAGGTTAAAATGGTTGAAGTACCCAACCGACACGGAATAACCAGCATCAAGCCAAATATTGTAAGGGATTACTTCAAAGATATGCCAGGGGAATATCGATCGGATCAGATGATCTCTTACAATAGCGCAATACGAAAAACATTGCGATGATATAAACAACTAGGCGTGCACATTAAGGAAATCAAACAAACAACAAAAGTTTAGCAACAAACTTTGATTCATTATTTTGAGTCTATTCTTGCTACAGAGAGGAAAGGAGAACGATCCAACTCGCCAAAACAATATTTTGTAAAGGAAAAACGACAGTGCAAGGAGTTACGATTCTATTGCTCGACTTGTCCTGGTCAACTGCCGCTTTGTATTGGAACACGTTATAAAACTTATCACAAATACTATTAGCCACAACTTTTACTTTCTTTTACGTAGTAAAATAAAGTATAGTTATCTTGAAAAATTTTGACCCTGATATTTTTGCAAATTTACCATTCGCTATATCGCAATGAAGTAAAAAAAAAAAAGTTTTCAAAACATTTCTGTATGAGTGTGTCCGTGCAGACTAAATGTCGGCAGCTTCTCTACTCAGACCAGACGGATTGACTGATCAAAATGAAACTTCATACCTCAGCTTTTCTCATAAATTGAAAGATCCCAATGATTTTTGACAGAAATCCACCGGAAATGGCAGCCTCCATAGGAGGTTTTTCGTTTTTTACAAATATTTTGAAAAGTATATTACTTATTTATGAGAAAATTATGAACTAATAGTTAGAATCATCTAAATTAAATTTGCAACAATACCGGTCCAGATCATATTTCTGTTCATAGTTCAAAAAACTGTTTTTTTTGTATATAAATCATGAAAAAGGTAGGAGCTTTTTAAATTTTTATAGTGAACATTAAATTTTCAACAAGGGTTGACCTTGTTGGTTTTCTGAAATATAAACAGAAATAATTTTTTTCAATATTCAGGTGGGTTTTTATCAAAAATCAGTAGGTTCAATGTTTCGATTTAGAAATTGAGGGTGTTGTATTCGAGATATTTACACATTTGTCGTAAAAGAAAGTCGGATGTTGGCCACAGCAATGTCCGTGGTATTATTTCTAGGCTTTCCACACTGCCCTGCTGGCCAACCTTCTAACCACGAATATAATCGTGGTCGGTAGCGAACGGGTTTTAATTTAGGAGATGAAGAATCTGCGAATACACAATAGTTCATAAAATATTAAGAGGTTTCTAGATTAATTTCAAAACAGTCGACATCATCATAAAGCCGTAATTTTGTTCTAAAATTTGTATAAATTTTATATCATAAAGGGTTAATAAATAATTTAATTTTTGGAAATGGTTTGATAACTGTAAAATTATGTCTAATTATAAACCTTTTAGTCTTATAAATAGTGCATTTGAAATATGAAGTCCATACCTACTGCTACTCCATATAACTGCATCTTTTAGTTCTTATAAACCCTTTCCTTCGACCTTTCCGTTTAAAAAATAATGAGCTTTTCGACCCGACAAATTTTAGAATAGCTTTCAATAATTTAAAATGTTAATTTTTTGCCGAGAGACACACGCCTAAATTACATTTTTAAGTTAAATTGATTTAAATTGTCGATATCCAAATAAATTAGTCTCATAAAAGTGAAAATTTAAAAATATAAAACCGTGATTGGTGGCCATCTCCGAAAACAAACTGACCAAAACTATTTTAACTTTTCTCCAATTTGAAGCATTCGACATAAACTTTTTCCACATTTTTGGATTTATTTATTGAACATAAAAAACAGGCATCAGGGAAGATTACGCTTTTAAATAGAAACATTTTAAAACTCGCCTTTTCACCGAAATGCGTTTAACTTTTTGACTATGAACAAATTTAAAAATACGTTTAAATAATATAAAAATAACTTTCCTGGCTTACCGGCACAGTGGTTAAAGCTTTGACGTTTGGACCGGGAGGTACTGGGTTCAAATCTCGATAGGGGCAGGATGCAAAAGGAAATTTTCATCAACAGATTAAAAGGAACACAACTATGACCACCTGGAGTGCAAAACTCATGGGCCGACCCATCTTCCAAGTCCAGTACTATAGGCTGGCATGGAGCTATGCAATGCGCAGATGGTAACTTAAATCGGTCCTATAGCCGTACGTCTTCAATTTGGCAGGAATTGCGTAAAGTAAGACGGAAAAATCAACCGCGAAAGAACAGAGACGTGCTTCGGCCCCAGAAAAGATTGCATGGATTAAAAAAAAACAACGTTCCTGGCGAATTACAGAAAAACTGTTCATGTTCATTCAAGATAAGTTTCATCTACATTTTTCCCAAGAGCTCTAAGATTATTTTAGTGTGCAAGATTTTACAATAAGTACGTTAATCGAAAATACTTTAAACGTATGCTGTGAAGACTTATTAAAAAAAGCTTCTTAAGGATCAAGGAAAATATTTTCGGTACCCACACCGGTGGATACTCGACATTTACTCGGTTTACTCTGCTTTGTTAATTTATTATTTCACAGAAAACAGGAGCTTTGTCTTTGAGTTTGAAGACGTTTTGGAATGTAACGTCAAATATTTTGTACTAACGTAAAGCTATTCAAAATTTTGTCAATCATAACTCATTGGAGAAATTTTATTTTTTAATTGAAGTAATTTTACTATGCGAAAGTTCAAGGATCATGGTTCTGGGCAGAATTCAGAAGGATGGTATGATTTAATTAATGGTCGAAATGCAAGTTTAAAGAAATTAACCAAAAATGACGATACAGTAGATTCAAATGATCGACATAAACTTATCATCCGAGAAGTACTGTTATAAAGGGTGTTTTTTTAGGAGGTTTGTTTTTACGATAGATGTCGTTTTATTTTATGACAGTTGTTTTGACAGCTCAAAACAGCTTTTTTTAGGAGGTTTGTTTTTCCGATAGATGTCGTTTTATTTTATGACAGTTGTTTTGACAGCTCAAAGTGGCATTTCTACTCAGTATTGTTTGGCAAATCATTATGAATAGGTTAACTCCAGAACAACGTTTTCAAATCGTGGAAATTTATTTTCAAAATCAGTGTTCAATTAAAAATGTTTATAGAGCACTTCGTGAATTTTATGGTGCACATAATCGTCCGTCAGAGACCACGATAAAGAACGTAATTACCAAATTTCGGTCTACATTCACTCTTTTGGATGCCAAGCCACCGACAAGAATGAGAAGAGTTCGTACAGAAGAAAATATTGCTGTCGTTGAGGCCAGTGTCGAAGAAAACGACAATTTATCGATTCGTCGTCGTGCTCAGCAAATTGGACTTTGTCCATCGACTTTATGGAAAATTTTACGTAAAGATTTGGGTTTGGTGCCATACAAAATTCAATTGGTGCAAGAATTAAAGCCACACGACCATCGTTTGCGCCGTGAATTCAGTGATTGGTCGTTAAATCAATTGAACGAAGATCCATTTTTTTACCGTAAAATTCTCTTCAGTGATGAGGCGCATTTTTGGTTAAATGGATACGTCAACAAACAAAATTGTCGCATTTGGAGCAAAGATAATCCACACGCCGTTCTAGAATTACCAATGCATCCTGATAAATGTACTGTTTGGTGCGGTCTATGGGCTGGTGGGATCATCGGTCCATATTTCTTTAAAAATGAGGAAGGACGACGCGTTACCGTGAATGGAAATCGATACAGAACCATGTTAAATGAGTTTTTGTTGTCAAATCTTGAAGATATGGATATGAATGAAATGTGGTTTCAACAAGATGGTGCCACTTGCCATACAGCACGTGAAACAATCGACTTATTGAAAGAAACTTTCAACGACAACATTATTTCGAGAAATGGTCCGGTGAATTGGCCTCCGCGTTCGTGCGATTTGACGCCACTCGATTACTTTTTGTGGGGATACGTGAAGTCATTGGTTTATGTGGATAAACCTCAATCGATTGACGCTTTGGAAACCAATATTCAACGTGTCATTGCTGACATACGCCCTCAAATGCTTGAAAAAGTGCTGGAAAATTGGACCTCCAGAATGACATTTGTGAAAAATAGTCGTGGTAGCCATATGCCAGAAATTGTGTTTAAATGTTAAATGCCAAAAAATTATCTACCAAATAAAAAAAAATTTTGGTCATTTCATAATTTTATATGTGTTTTATTCAAAAAAAAAATCGGCAACCTCTTAAAAAAACACCCTTTATAAGGTTATCCAATTCAAGCTTGATAAAGTAAACTTAAAAAAAACACACAAAATATTCGGAATGTATTGTAATTTTTATTTCATTTTACAGATTGATCCTTGCCATTTTTAGTTAAACAAGATATCATTCAAATGTCCTCCACGGGACTTCTTACAGGCCTTGATTCTTTTGCGGTAATTTTCAATGACTTTTCGGCACATTTCGGGCGGTATCTCGGCCATTACCTTACGAATATTAGTTTTCAATTCGTCAAGAGTTTGAGGATTGTTTGCGTAAACACGATCTTTCGCGTAGCCTTACAAAAAGAAATCCAAAGGCGTTAAATCACAGGATCTTGGAGGCCAATTGACATCAGCAAATCGCGAAATCAAACGTCCAGGAAATTTCTCTTGCAAACGATCTCGATTTGCTCGTGTTACGTGACTGGTTGCTCCATCCTGCTGGAACCACATATCGTCAAGATCATAATCTTTGATTTTCGTAAAAAAATAATCGGTTAACATGCGGCCATAGCGCTCAGAATTGACGGTAACGGTTCGTCCATGGTTGTTCTCAAAAAAATACGGCCCAATCACACCACCAGACCACAATGCGCACCAAACAGTGACTTTTTCCGGGTGTAATGGCTTCTCTACAATCAATTGTGGATTTTCTGAGCCCCAAATTCTACAGTTTTGCTTATTAACGTATCCACCAAGCGAAAAATGAGCTTCATCACTGAAGAAAATTTTGTTCGAAAAATCAGCATCGACGGCCTGTTTTTCCAACACCCAATTTGCGTATGTTCTTCGTTGTCCATGGTCAGCAGGCTTTAGCTCTTGTGTCAAATGGACTTTATACGGATGAAGATGCAAATCCAGATGCAAAATGCGCCATAATGAGACATAAGATAGGCCTAAATGTTGAGCTCGACGAGGAATTGACAAATTTGGATCTTCTTCCACACTTTCAGCTACAGAAGCGATATTTTCATTGCGAATGTTTCGATGATGCACAGACCTTACAATATCAGTAACAGATCCAGTTTGTTCAAATTTATTCACTGTATTCAATATGGTTTGCTTTGTAGGACGATTATGACGACCATAATCTGCTCGTAAAGCGCGAAATGTGGATACGGCAGAATCACTATTTTTATAATAAGATTTAATAATTTTAACGCGTTGGTCGATTGTTAAATGCTCCATATTCTTAAATGGCAGAATGTCAACCAAATAAATGATAGCGTACTTGACGTTTATCTTTGACAGATGTCGGTATACAGATTTCTACTTTATCAACCTCGAATTGGATAACCCGTTAGAAGATCCATTCAAATGATCGGCCACAAAATTTAGATCCATAATTGATATTTATAATTTATAACCAATAATTCAAAAACCGAAACACGAAATTTCATTAGAATTTTTTTTTATTCTCTTTGTAATCTGTTCTGGGGCCTCTCCCAACTCTTGCGCGGTTCGCTTATCCCGTCCTTAGTTCTACGCCATTGTCAGCTAAATCGAGGACGTAAGGCTATCAATAAAGTTTGTCATTAGTCCATTTTGCCAAACGTCGATCTCAATATGCCTATCCGATAAGTCATAACGCTACGTGGATTTTAATATTAGATTTGGAGTGGATTTTTGCACCAATTATAGCGACTGTTTGGTAGGTTAGGTTAGGACTGTTTGGTAGAACATTAAACAAAAATCGGGTCAAATCAGTTTTTTCGGTACCGAAAAATCCGTTGATGCGATACATTGCAGAAGGCGCCAAATATTGAGACAGATGCAGTACAAACAGGTTTTTAATTTAAAAATTGATGAGTTGAGGTTTTTGAGGGTGGCTTTAATTAGGTTATGAAAATTTAATGTTTTGTCCAGATTTATGTCGCTATCATTTGTTCAACTCGGTGAAACATTACAGGAGATTGATTTTAATATTTGGAATGGGATGGTTTTCTTTATTGGTGCAATGTTCCACTGCTTGGTAGAGATTAACATTTGCAAAATGTTTTGTCTATTACAAAAATGTCGGTAATAAAGATTTAGCTATAACGCCCGAAAATAGTAAAACAAAAAATGCCAATCGATAAAGTGTATTCATATTAACGTAAAGATTTTGCCGCCTCATAATCGTTATATAAATCAAATACTATTCGGATTATGATTATGAATTCTAACCGGTCCCAAATGGACATCGATTTAAAATATACAAATTCGATGCTTAGTCCATCGATGCTTAGTCTTGAATTTTATCTTCGGTTTTAGATGGTACAAACCATAAGTAGTCAACCGAAAATTTTCAATGACCTAGATTCAAATGATCGACATAAATAAAGCCGACATTATACCTGCCGAAAAATTATCGAAAATGCATATTTAAAATAAATAACCAGTAATCAAAGAATTTCGATAACGCAATTTTAAATGATCGCCATAAACTTACCAAAGGAATGTAGGGGTGAAACTGGAGTTGCGGGAGTACAATGAAAAACCACAATCAACCACTGTGCATCTACGACTGCTAGGTTGATATTAGTTATGGGGTGTATTTTTTACTACAGTGGTTCATTTAGTATTGAGTGGTACAGCATATTCGTTTCCTCGAGTGAAATGAGTAAAATTTTGGTTTTTTCGATATTTTATTTCAAGCCGAAAAATGTTCGTCAGTAAACCAATTTATTTTAAATAAAAAAAAATATTTTTCGATCAAATTGATAAAATTTTCTCCATCGCTATTGCAATAAGAAAAGAATGTATGTTTGATTAAATCAAAAGGATGGTTGTAAAAATATTGGCAAAGTTTAAACTTAAGCGTTTGCAAATTTATCTCCAGTCTAAGGAGCCTAAGTGTTTCTTTAGCTTTGGTTTGTCCAAACTGGATGTTCTTTAAGTTATCAACTATTTTAGTTGATCTTCACAATTTGTTGATTTTATTAGGTGTACAAGCAGAAACTTGGTTCTGAAGTTGGTTGCATTAAAACATACTTGAACGCATCCCAATCGCCTGCCATTTTGGATATATGTAACTTAGTCATTCCTGTTTTTATGACATAAGTTTCAGTCATTTACAAGCTGACTTTGATTGAATATTCTGTGAGTCAGTCAATAGTAAAAAAATGTTTCGCAAGATTTCGTGATGGCAATTTTAGTCTTTAGGACAATCCACCTCCAGGGCAGTAAAATATTTTGAAGACGAAGAAGTTAAAGTTTTACTGAATGAAAATCCGTGTCAAACTCAAAAAGAGCTTGCAGAACAGTTAGGAGTTACTCCAGTAACAGTTAGGAGGAACATGGGTTCTTCATAAACTGACCGAAGAAAACAAAGACCGAAGAGTTGACATCTGCATGAATTTGCTTTGTCGGCACAAAAACGATTTTTTGTACAAAATCATTACGGGTCATTACGAGTTGAACCAGGCCAACCATCAAAATCAGTTGCAAAAATGAATATTCATGCCAAGAAAGTGTTACTGTGTGTCTGGTGGGATTGGAAAGGAATCATTTAGCTTCTGGAACCTGGTCAAACTGTTACAGATGAACGTTCCCAGGCCCAATTGATCAAATTAAGTGATACTATAGAATATATAGCAAAATCAACCCAGGAGCTTATCTTCTCCTTAGGCTGGGAAGTTTTACAGTATGCGGCGTATTCTCCAGACTTGGCTCCTTCTGATTACCACTTATTCAGATCGAGTCATTAAATTTGAAAGAGTCAGCGGCTCACGATAGTTGTAGATGTGCAAAAATGAATAGATAACTATTTTGCTTCGAAACCACCAAGTTTCTATCGCGAAGGCATTCATCATCTACCTGATCAATAGCAAAAGGGCACAGATAGTAATGGCGAATATTTCAATAATTAATATTCGTAACTATTATATTTTCAATAAAGTAGAATTTGACCAAAAAAAAATCTGTTATCTATTAAAGGTGGATGGATATAGATATTTCGATAACCGAAATTCTTATAAACAATGAAGAAAAGATTTTTGTAATATGGAAATAAGTTTAAATCAGCTTTAACAATTTAATACAAAATCAAATTTGATAAAGTTTGATAAAACTAATTTATTTGAGTTCTAAGTGATAAATAAAGCAATTCTTATATTCACTAAACCTAACACTATCATCCTTAATTTTTTATCACATATAGCTTACAATTGAGTAAGCTCTTTTGAAATTCCAAAAATCAATTGTATCCGAAAGGATACGCACGAGCACGAAAGGATCAATATCGGATACATGTTATAAAGCCCACCTGCCTCTTCAAATTTGCGACAACAAATTCTAAGGAATTATACAAATTTCAAAGGCAACATACAGCAAATCCAATTATAAATGTCTCGTGCTTAAAATATATATCTAAGTATATCGCAAAAAATCAAAAATTAGTACAAATTTAAAAAAAAATATTCAACATAGCATGAATTTTAAGCACACCAAGCACAATTCCAAGAAACAGTAATAACAAATTCGCAATTCAATCATGATAAAAAACATTTTTATTTTTGTTCATATATATATAGATTCCACGAACGTAACTGATACATATAGACAGCACTAGATCATAACAGAAGCATATCTCGTCTCAAATATAAAATTTAAGGAAACAAAAATACACATAAGTACTTAACTCTCATATGATATAACCTTATTCATTCAGCTTTAAGTAGTTTAATATAAAGAACAGCAACGGTTCAAGGTAATTTTGGGCTATATACATTTTTAGTTAAAAAAATACAAAATTGTCTTCATTTTCTTGTGAAAACGTATAAATGGATCTCATGGGAAAAATTTAAAAAAAAAATTATTTATGAGCGTAAACAAAATTTCCAAAAGGCAAACACAGTCACACTCATGTACACGTATATCCCAAGATTGACATAATTTAAAAAAATATGGGAAGAGCTCCTCTGTTACTGTTGTTGTATATTATATTTTATGTTCAGCATACATGAATTTATTAAACTTCATCCACGTGATCATGCATAATATTTTACAATAAATTTACATTTTGAACATATATATTATATACCACCATGTATATCTTATGTATCTTTATATTAAGCATATATACAAGGAAAACACAAAAACTAGAAAGTTCATTTCAATGCCAGTTTGTTGTTTACTGGTAACTGAATTACCACGTTAAACCATTCACTTTTAATACTATACGTGGTTTTCTATATGTAGCAATATATTTTAAGAATTAAATAAGTACGGGGAAAACCTACCCAAAATATAATTATGTTGAACCAAAACTATATGTAAACCATGTACTCAGATATAAACCATAAACATAAAACACTGTTTTTCTCAAACGAATTTCCACTTCCAAAAATACACAGAACACAAAATTCACTTAATTTTTTTTTAACAAACTCTCACTTTTCAAAAACTTTTTTATTTTTTAATTTTATTTCATTTTTTGTTGTTGTTGGAAAATCTAGGTTACAATTTTGTGTGTAGCAAAAAAAAACTTAGAAACTTTTACTTTATTTTATAATATACAAAAATGGAAAAATTATAAACGAACGTAAAACAAAAAAAAACATAAAACACCAAAAACCATAATCTAGCAAAAAAAAAAAAATTTAAAAATTAAATTAACTTAGAAAAAAACTAATTTTGTTAAATCCACAAAAAGTTATCGTTTTATCCGTAAGAATCGCATTTTTTGTGGTTTGTCGCGTTTGCAGATATAGGATTTCGTTTCGGTCGCACGCTCAAAAAAATCCACTTAAATTTTGTAAATTTTAGCAAAACACACGATTTCACTTTCACTACAAACTTGAAATTATTTACTATACACTATAATTTTATATAAATAATTTTTTTTCTTTATTTTGTATACACTCACGAGATCGCGGATCTTAATAATAAAACAAAAGACACCAAGTCGCGAATTAACAACAAAGGCGCACACGAGTATACAGAAGAGAAAAGTTCAAACGTAAAATCAAAATAAAACAAAAATTATAAAAAAAAAATTACTAATTTGTGATTTTATACAAATTTTTTATTTCTAAATTTTTACTTTTTTTTTATTCTTTTTTACGACGACGACAACATATAACGTCCACACCTTAGCGCGTTCATTAAGCAACTAAAGAAATTCATGAAGAAAATAAACGAAAACAACGAATAATAAAACTAAAAAAAAAAAATTCGAAAACAAAACGATTTCTTCTCCATATGATAATATTTATCGTACAAAAATGTATATCGTGCGAATATTACGAAATTTTCCTCAGGCCCCGTATACCGGTCGGGGGGAAAAAATTGCGTACAGTTTTGTGGTGCGCAAGTTTATTGGAAAATTGGAGAGATATATAACGAGCGCTGGAGACATATCGAACGAATTGTTCTCCTCAAAAAAATTCGTTAAAAGCATAGTTTCGAAATTGAGCGAGTACGCATGAGCGTATAAGGGAGAGGAGAAATCATAAACGATTTTGAATATTTGTGTTTAAGCTTTACGTGCTTTCAACACAAAAAATTATGTTTTAAAAGTGGCTTTTCAATTTTTATTGTGTGTACGATAATTTATGAGTAGCGACGTGGATGAGTTTTTATTTTAAAGAGCTTTTTTACCGGAAATTATTTTAGGTAAAATATTAAGTTAGAATGATAGGAAAATTCATCTACATGACACCAAATCGAAGTAATTTTTACACGACCGGAGGGAAACTATAATATAAACTAGAATATTCATTGTATGGGAACGGACTAAATGTTTCTAAAGTAAAGTTACGTTTTCACACAGAAATACATCGAAACTCTAGGGAAAATATGAAAAAGTGCAAATAGAGTTAAATAAAAAATCATATTTGGTATTAATAGATTTACATAGAAGTTCAATGTAGCAGCAAGAGTAATGTTAAAAATCGAGCATCAATCCTCCTCCTTAAGCACTATCGTTGACATAAATTGAAAAATTATAGTCTAAGAATATGAATATTTTGCAGCTTTCAACGAAAGACGCAGGTGACACAACGACGCCACAACAGTTTTTACTAAAGTGACATCAAAATAATTTCAGATTAGTTCATTAACCTTTAATTGTATACCGAATGAAAAAAAATTATGGAAACCGTAGACGGAAGAAATAAACACCGGAAGGTTGAAAAGCAGACGCTCAATACTTTATATCAACTCAACCCCTTCTTCTAAGGGTGGGAAGGGGGACAATTTTAATATTTTAAATGATCGCCCCCCCCCCTCCTATTTTAATTGAAGATTCGGATTATATGCGTCAAATTACGAAAGTTTTGTTCGAACTTTTTGTTTCATTCGTGAAAGATGGCGCTGTAATCGCTCAAAATCTGATATACTAAATATCAAAACTGCTACGTGTTCTCGTCGTTATTTCTGGGTTAGCCTAAATTTGTGTCTTTTTCCAGAATTTCGCGAAAATCATGTTTTTGCGCGCTAAGATAAATCAAAAAAACTTTAAAGCAAAGCTTACGCCCTTTTGAGGCGAAGAATCCGAATCTACAGTAAAAAAAATTTTAAGTTGGTTTTGATAAGTTCAAATAGAATGGAGATCGCTAGGGCTATATTTAGTCGATTTTAGTAATTTTTAATATTGCGTTAAAGAGGGTTTTACCTGAATTTAAAAAACTCACCAAACTAAAAACACAACACCAAATACTAAACCTTTTCTAAAATAATCACTCGCTACTAGACCCCTATTCTCCTTCTAAGGCAAAGTGACTGACATCTAACGGAATATTTTAGAACTAGAGTCAAAGATGGTCAATTTCTCGAAAAACTAGTTTTTATGTTATATAAACTTCATAGTTGACTATAATTCGACTCCTTGGAAAGGCTCTTTCTCATATAAACAAATTCACCTTTCGCTCACATAGGAAGAAGCGCTAACTAGGCAGTGTTTAAAAAGCCAATAAAGTTACTAAAAATATATTTATTTTGTTTTTTTCAATTTGGAAATTATTTACAAGAAAATTTAATTTTTTATTTTCACGGTCCGTTTGAGCCTGTCAAACCAGCAAATTTAATATTTAATATTTAATATAACTAATACTTCTAGATTTAATGGAACTTTTAGTATGTCTCTTGTCGAAACCACCAAAAGTATAAGATTATGGTTTCCTGAACTTGATAATACTCAAGAAATGTGGTTTCAACAAGACGGAGCTACGTCCCACAATGTAAGGGAAACAATGAATTTGCTGCGAACGGTTTTTGTTAATTGGCCATCACGATCACCCGACTTAACACCACGAGATTTTTTTTGTAGGGATTTTTGAAAGATCGTGTATACGAAAATAAATCGCAAGGACTGCAACAACTACAAAACAACATAATAAATGAAATTATTGCGATTGATCAACCAGTTTTTGTTTCATTTATGGACCAGGTACAGCAAAGAGCAGCAGCTTGCGAAGAGGCTGATGGCAGGCATCTAACATATTATTTTTAAAATTTAATTTTTTTTAAAACCCTTCATGATTTAAACTATCGTTTGTAATCAAAATTATTCATTTTCAATAAACAAATAAAAAAAATTATATCAAAAATACAATGTTCAGTGACTTATGGCTCATCCTGTACAAATAAAAATAAACACAAAATTGGTTTTCATTCATTGAACTTTGTAGGTCTCATAGACCTTTGATAGCCATTAACACGTGAAGCTAGAGATGTCTAATCAAATCTACATTTTCGATACTTTCGAGAATGTTTAGTGATTTGCAGTATATCGACGCGACCCTCGGGGAATTTTTTATCGAATTTACAAGAAAATACAATTATGAAAAGTTTACGTGCAGTCTTGCAAATGTTTGTTGACCATTAACACGCAGTTCTAGAAATGTCTACGCAAATCTGGTTAAACCGGCATTTTGGAGATACTTTTGAGAAATTTTAGTTATTTGAGGTATATCGATGCGACCCTCGGGGAATCCTCGGAGAATCCTCAAAAACATCTACAAGACTGCACATACACTTTATTCCCCGAGCGTCGCATCGATAGACCGCAAATCACTAAAAATTCTCGAAAGTATTGAAAATGTAGATATGTGTAGACAACTCTAGCATCACGTGTTCATAGCTATCAAACATCTACGAGACCGGATGTAAATTTCTATAATTTTCAATGAATAAAAACCAATTGATTTTATTTTTATTTGTAGTTTAATGAGAAAAATTGAAAATTCAACCCTGCCATATTTTTTGCTACACTTTTTTACACTTAATTTGTGTAGCTACACTTTTGATAAATGTTAAATAGTTCACACCGGTCGTTTGGGCAACATATTTGACAAGGTCAGCTTCTTAATGATATGATGGAATTTAGAAATATCAAACCCATTTTTTAAATTAAGAAATTCAAACGGTTAAACTCGAACCCAAACAAAACCCGCTTAATATGATGCATCGGTTAAAAATTTGAAAAATAATAAATTAAATCCACTGTAGATCAGGAAAAGAGAGATTGATTATCTCAGCGCAATAAACTGATTAAACAAATGAATTTTATAGATAATTTTAGTAACTAAGTAGTTTTTAAGTTTTTTGTTTCACTGGCGTTACATCCCATTAAGGGATTTGGCCGCCTCATATGAGGTTACGATGATCAGATTTTTTTCTTTGAACTCCCATATAATCACCCAAATTTGTATATTAGCTGTAGCAATGGTTGCTTGACGCGGTGGTAATGTAATTTATGTTTTTTTTTCTGTGCTACCCGCCCCATCGCACGGGTTCTTTTTAGCTTCTGGCGTTCGATAAATTCTTCTGAGCTTTACCTGTTTATTATTTTATGATTCCGTACGTCATCCACAATTAAGGCATATCAAACAAATTATTGGTTCAAAACAGAATGATCGCTTCATGACGTAACGTATTATGATATTTTTGTATTCAATAGCTAATTTTTATTTGACCTCTGTCAGTTTTACGATCTTTTACTGAAAAAAACGTGATTATTTATATTAAACAGCTGGATACGATGTAAAGGCAAATTAATATAACGATAATTCAACGTGCAACAGGTCGTGATATCCTCTTGATCGCTAAATAGGGGGATACCCGGATAGCTTCCGATTACGTATCGATCTCTAGATGTTTCTGAATTAATTCCGACACGAAAAGATGCCCAAAAATGAATTTTGTACTCAAAATTTCATTACGTTTGAAATCGGCAAAAAATGTGATGCGTGCTGACGTCGTTTATTTACCAAGAAAAGAAAGTGCAAGTGTTTAGGTAAAATGCGCTACTCTATCCGTATAAATAAATCGCGTGTTAAATAAAAATTATGCAATAGATCCAGTTGACCGGACTTTCACTGTATTATACACACATCACATGAGTAGTAGCATCACTGAGTTTTCAATTTAAATTAAACTGATTTGTTTCTCTCAATTGCCACGATTGAACCACTTTATCAATAAACTGCTAATTTTTAACGTCTCAAAAGAATAAGTATTACGAAAGCATACAAAATAATTTCTATTTTGCATGGTAATTTCGTCTTTATTTTTCATGTATAAATTAATTCCTGCTGGCAATTATAAATCGCGCGCAACAACTACGCACTGTATACCAAGAACACTTAAACATCTTCGAGACGATCGTCTGTTAAAAAAATTTATTTTTTGCAATTTTACAGTTGAAAATACAATTTGAATATTAATTGGCATAACAATTACCTGATTTAAGAAACACTGGGTGGTGAGGAAAATATGAGTACATTTTTTATAGCCGGGATGTATCATCAAGTAAACAGCATAATACAGTTAACAGTGATATCTGTATAATAAATGCAAACTATTAGTTTTAATGACTAAAAATTGCAAATTGTTTAGATTGTGTTTATATTTTTAAATTGACCCCGTTTGCTTGTCTTGCTATATTATATACGACTAGAGCACGATATCAACTTTGATAAGAGCGGCACACATTTACAGCATCGCATTAATAGAAAATGTGTGTACGCCACCATAAACATATATGAAAATATATATCATGCTATATGTTTTAGTGACCCACAATTAAAATTAACCCGATACTGGACACGGTGCCACCAACAGTATAAATCCAGTATGAATTGGTTAAAATTAGCATCTCTCCATTCGAGGGTTATACTAATATATCATAATATATAGAGAAATAAAGCCTAATAAACCTGTTTTGCAGTTGCTTGCTCTGTCGTCACTTGGACCTTAAAAGTTACCCATTAAAATTTCATTATACATAAATCGTTATTAAAATGATCAGATGTTAAGTTTCATTCCATATGACGTGTGAAAGTTGCTTGGTTTGAATAAAAATTGAAGCGCGCGACAAAATAATACAGAAAGGTATAGAAACCGAGAGATGCACATAATTCGTGTTGAATAATATTTAATGGGTAACCAATTTACCTACAATATTTATAATTATACGGAAATTATCGGCAATTAATTGCCATATATCGTTACATTAAATACTTTCGCTTTGGAACATCGCTCCGCTTGACGATATTATAAGTCGATGGAAAATAATTATTGTTTTAATATTTATGTTTGCAGTGTTTCCGTAACCATTACAAATTGTTTATGAATATATTTTATATAATGCACAAATTGGAGTAACTACAAAATGTAAGCTAAATTAACAGGTGATTGTGGAACTAAATTTTAAAATTGAGCAAATTTGAGCAACTCTATATATCCCAATTATTCTAATTTTTCCAAGTGTACGTATTATTTTAAAATCAATTGTCAAACATCTTAGCCACGTAAATAATGAAAACATTTCAGCTAGGCCATATCACAAATGAATGGTATGGGCAGATTAAAAGAAATTTAATTTATATTATAAATTTCTTATAATCTACCCACGATACGTTTTATACGTCGCACAACAAATCTTTATGAACAAAACAATTATTATTCTTACACCGTTTGCAGACAGCATCGCACAAACAATGCAACTGTTTCACAAAAAAAGGTGGGCGATAAACATATGTTCGGCGGAAAATGCTTTTGAACATCTTGTGTTATTTATTGTGAACACGCTCTAATAATTTATTGCGCAAATTTACTTTTTCGGTATACACATTTCCCATGATATAAGCAATGAGTACTATTGACATATGAAAAATGGATGGATTTAACAATAATAAAGTAAAAAATTTGCGAAGGTGCGCGAGATTTAATTCCGTTTGATGATGGAAATTACTTTTAATCTCACGCGTATACATTTAATTTTTCTTATTTAATTTACGTGGGTGATCTCGGTCGAAATGTGGTGGTTTTGGTAACGTGCACATTGATTGCTGTTATGTGTACAGCTACTTATTCTGGTGCTCATCCATCGTAAAACTATCATTTGTAAGTATGTATGTTCCACGATTGCTTGCTCAAAATATTTCTAATATTCAAGTTGCAGTGTATTTAATAATGAATCGAAGAATATTTAAAACTGAGCTACTTTCCAAAAATTTTAACTAATATTACAGGAGAAACTGTATAAAATTTATTGTAGTTTTTGAACTCAGCTACTTTTGAAACCACTTTATTATTAATCAAAGCCTCTTTTCATATGTCAATTTAAATTTGTAATATAAATGTAAAAAATTGATGTTTAAATAAAAATGATTCAAAAACTATATTGCCTACATTAAAAAAGAATTCCATAATGTTGCTCAATCATTTTTCTAGTTTTGCGCTACTTTGCATTCGAAACCAAATGTAATATTTTTCACTGTAATATAAAATTAATAAGCGAATGACCAATAACCGTGATTATTGATAATATTGCTTAAAATGAGCAATTTAATCTGGAACTAAACTGAGCTATTTTATGTATCGAAAATGGTCAATAAAATTCAGTTAAAATAAATAGGAAGGTCTTTTGATTACAGCCTAAGTGATACACTCTAATTTGGTGCATCACAAGTGAAAATAGCAAATTGCATAAACAAATTGCATTAAGAGGTTGGTACCGAAATTAACGAAAATTGTAACTACTAAAAAGTGTAGCAATGGAAAACTTTAAATAGCAAGCCTTTATAAAAAAAATCACCAAAAATGTATAATAGAAGCAGATCTACCGGATTGGGTTTATTAAAAAAATTAATTCTTTAAATGTTTGAATGTTTGGCACTGTGGCCGATTTAAAGAATCTCAGAGATGTTACCAAGTGTGGACTAACGTCATCTAGAGGACGAGTTGAGCTGATCAATACGGTTAACAACATTAAAATAAAAAGTTTTAACTTTTCAAAAATTCAAATATTCTTCAAAATACTAAGGCCGATTCCAGGAATCTCAGTGGTGTTACCAAGTATGGACATATATCGCCTAATAGTGGACGAATATTTCTTGTCCAGTGGATTTAATGTCCTTTGAAGGTCAATTAATACCGCCCTTTTCATTCACGTAAACACCACCCATTCATACAATTACAGTATACTATCTGCACATTGCAAGCTCCATGTCAACCTGTACACTGACATGGACGGTGGGTCGGCGCTGAGTTCTGCACTCCAACAGAAGGTCTTAGTTGTGTTTATTAACATCACCGACCGTAATTGATGACGAAAATTCGCTTTGCATCCAGCCTCTGGTGGGAATCGAACCCAGTACCTCCCGATCCAAGTGCCGAAGCTTATACCACTGCACCACTTGTCCGGTAAAATTTAGGTGGCTTCACACAAGTTTTAAAACGTTAATTTTTTTTTTTAAATTCAAATATTCGTCAAAATATTTGCTACACTATGGCCGATTCCAGAAATGGTACCATGTCGCTTAATAGTGGGCGAAGTAAGGTGATCAAAACGGTTAACCACATTTAAATAAAATGATTTGGGGTGACTCCGCTCAAGTATAATTTCGTCAAATTTTGGAAAAAGATTAAATATTTGAAATGCCTGCTGGCTACAGTATATCCGATTCCCGGAATCTCAGAGATGTTACCAAACGGACGAATTAAGCGGTTCAAAATAGCTAACCACATTAAAATAAATAGATTTTGGGTGGCTTCACACAAGTTTTAAGGCGTCAAATTTTTGAGAAGGCATAAAATACAAATGGGTAAAAAAATCGCACATTGATCACTTTTCAACAAAAGTTCAAAAATATCAAAAAATCCCATGTTTGTTTAATTTTCTTGAATGCAGATTCAAAGTCTATTTCAACACCTATCCAATGGTACCTTTTTTGTACTTATACCGACCAACAAAGTGATTTTTGGGATCAACATCTGAAGTACACGTTTTTTGTGAATTTGTCAGCATGAAAATTAGTGGTAAAAATCATTTTTATTAATAAGAAGTATTCCCACCCTAGCCCGAAAGACAACTCCCATTCGTTTCATTGATTTCACCAAAGTTTTCACCAAACCTTGAGGTATCACCTCTCATTCCTCCGCGATCGTCTGTTGCAGCTCCTGGAGACCCGTTGGAGCAATATCTCTGGCTCGAACCCCTTTTTTCAGTTCGTCTCATAAATGTTCGATGGAATTGAAGTCTGGCTTCGAGCAGGTCACTCAATAACAAGCACATCCATCTTTTGAAGGTACTGGTACACTATACCAACCGTCTGCAGTCGCCTGCATGAACAGGAAGTTTTCATCAAAAAAAAACCGGCTTAAGGTATGACGTAGTCCTCAAGTACTTCCTCAATCTACCGTTGAGAATTCACTCCTCTTGATCAACGGCCAATATTTGCTTCGGAGATGAACACAAGACCTGTCTTCGCCTCCAGTGACATACCTCCCCAGAACATGCACGATCCACCGACTTACGAGACATGTTCTTCAATGCAACATTGTGCAAATCGCTCTCCTGATCTTCTGTATACTCTTCCTTGCCCATCGTTGCCATGTAAACACATCCTCCACTCGTCACATAAAAGGAACGTTCTCCATTGTTCTTCTACAGAGGTATCATCACGCTGTGTTGTAACACGAAATCGGCCAGATCCTTGTCGCCGTATGTAGCCGCCAGTTTCTTGATATCTCTGTCACACTCGATGAACGGACAATCGGCTCAAATTTAGTTATCGATCCACATCAATTAATGTAACCTCTTGAGCGGCTACCTCTGGTGTGGAATTCATTTTCTTGTTCCGGATGAAGACAAAATCCATAGAAAATCGTTCAGGCTAAACGTTGAATCATGACAATTTCCTAAAAACGTACCCTTTTATACCTGCCACAAGTTCTGCAACCGGTGCTACCTGGAACGAGCGTTTTCGGTTTGTTGTGTTCTATTGTAGTTATTGTCCTGGTTATGAACAGGCAATACACACACGTGGTATCAATGGATAGGTAATGAAATGATCTTGAACATGGATAGGTAATGAAATGATTCAAAAAACATTTCGATTCTCAAATTAAACGAAAGAAAAAAAATGCAACTTTGCGATTTTTCTACCTATTTCACAGGTGTTACCAAGTGTGAGCATATTTCGTCTAATGTTGGACGAATTGAGCTTTTAACCACGTTAAAATAATAAAATTTAGGGTGGCCCACACAAGTTTTAAGGCGCTAAGTTGCTCCACATAAGTTTTGGCTCGTCAAATTCTTGATTTTTCATAATATTGGTCAAAATACTTACTACACTATGGTCGATTCCAAGAATTTTAGAGAAGTCACACACACTAAAAGTCACACAAGTCACACAAAAACAAAGAACTGTAGAAAAGCATTTTTCTTAAATTTGGCGATATAGCGAATGGTAAATCGGCAAACAATGAGAGATTGAAAATTTTCCTGATTATTTATATATTTTATTTTATTTTGCAAAAGAAAGTAAAAACTGATTTCTAACTAGAATTCTGATTCTAACTAGAATTCAGAATCCGTTCACTATTAAGCGATATATATATCCACACTTAGTAACATATCTTAGACTCCTGGAATCGTTATTCGTGTAGCAAGTATTTTGACGAATATTTGAATTGTTCAAAAACTTGATGAGTCAAAACTTGTGGCTTCACACAATATTTTTATTTAAATGTTTTGCACAGCTCAATCCGTTCACTATTAGGCAACATATGTCCACACTTGATAACATATATGAGAATATTTTACTCAGTCATTGTGCCGCATATGTCATTTCACGTATGTGAAGTTATCCGTGGGATAGACTCGTGGCCTATCGCACAAAATAAAAAATGTCATCAGTCAACACTAATCAAGAAAAACCCAATTTTCTGTGGTGTGAAGTTAGCCCAGCCCGTGAAATTAAATTGATTTAAAATAAAGGGTAATTTCTGAAGTTAGCACATAGTCCAGAATTCATTAAAAATCACGTTAAATACAAAAAGTAAATTCGTTTCTTTTAAATTTTGCTAATTTTAGCCATGCGACCGTTATATCTAAACAATATGGATTTGAACGAACTGAACATTGAGGTGGTCACACTCATGCCTTATATTTAGGAAAATTAGACAAATCAGTTCTGTGAAAACTTTGCGAAATCCTGTATCGGGCCAGATATATCCATTTGAATTAAAATTACGTTCAAATTTGGCACGTTAAAAGTATAAATTTGTCGGATTAAGACTATGTGGTTTTGAGATTTTGTAATTTTAATTCAAATACGAGTTGTATAGATATATCTAGCCCAGGGCCCAATTTCGCAAAATTGCCACGGAAAGATTTTTTTATAATTTTCGTACAAGTAAGGCATGTGTGACCAGCTCATAATCACATAGCCCACAGCCAACTTCCAATGCAAGTAAGCTGCATCGTCCAAGCAGAATATCATTAAAGTATATCGTCCTATGTAGCAGTGGAGGGCTGCTACTGCTACTTATCATAAGCATTCATATTTTCAACTGTAAAAGTAACAAATATCAGCAGCATAATCATCAGTACGTGAATACGAGTGGGTAATATATAGCAAAGCAGTCGTCAAAAGCCCTCATCCGTGGTAAGCGCTCGATTGTGGCAAATCCAATACAGTCAATCATAGCGCGACAAATAAGTAATTAAATTAAATTAAATTTATATCCAAATTTGCGACATTTCGAAATAATTAAAAGTTTGATATCAGTAGTGACAACGAGGCTAGTGCCCAAGTTGTTAATACAACTAATGTTTAATTCAATCAAGATGATTCCAGAAATCAATTATAAGCGCACTCGATCCACAAACGATCAAGTCTGTGAATGACCAAATACAGAACCCTCCCCCCAGTCAATGAAAAATAGAAAATATTAAAAGGGATGATAAGTAATTGAACTTTTATGCAAATCAGCGAAGATAAAATTAGATCGACTTTTATCAGGTTTGTAGATTGGTGATAAAAAAAACCATCACAGCTATTAAGAGAGATGGAAACTTTGTCTACAGGTTACGTTAGGGAAAACCTGTTTTGAGAAATTTGTGGTTGCAACGTTTACCAACTCATGCACAAGAAATATTGTGCATGAGTAATCTTGTATGGATCAAAAAGTTAAAGTCGGTCTAAAACTCCACGTTCAAACAGTACTAATCGGTATCGTATTGACTATACGATTATGCTGGCATCACTATAAACATGGTACTCGGAAAACCATTAGGCACCGCGCTTCATGTGGCAGGCGACGGGGACCTTTATTCCACTAATCGCTTTGTAGTTTTTTATTTTTATTATCTCTGCAATCTGTTCTGGGGCCAAGGCTCTCCCAACTCTCGCGGTTTGCCTTTTCCGTCCTTACTTTTACGCCAGTGTAGGCCAATTCGAGGACGTACGGTTATAGGTCCGATTTTTGTCACCATCTGCACATTGCATAGCTCTATGCCAGCCTATACTCGCTTTGTGGTTACGGATACACAAAATAAATTATAGTATTTAGTAGGCACAACGGCTGAAACTTCAGCTGTACCACCAACGAATTTACAATTAGCTAAACCATCGACATTTAAGTTATTTGCGTCAAATTCTTCAATAATCGATACACATAGTCATACAAATTTGATTCTTAAACAAAGTCTACTTCGTAGTCCATTTACTTGGAAATTCATTATAGCAAAAGTAGATCGATGTTTATCGGGCGATGATTTCTTATCACATTTTAGTTTGGTAATCAATTTCAAACACAAAAAAGTGACAGATACCAATACCAATTTGATTACAACAGGAAATACTAAAATATATGGTATCACGACTATTAAACATGTATGCCGCGGGCATTTCAGAATTGTTACGAGAATTCAAAACGATTACACCTGAATCATCAAGTTTAAATACGGTAAAACACAAAATTACTCACTGCATCAAGACAACAGGTCAACCGTGCCATGCAAAAGTGCGACGCTTTTGTACAAATAAAATGGACATAGCTAAATCAGAGATCGAAACTTCGTTAGCTCAAGGAATTTGCAGGCCATCAAAAAGTAGTTGGGCGACTTCTCTACACATGATATGGGCTTTTATGCGGCAATTATCGAGCATTAAATACAATAACGAAACTGGACCGTCACCCCATATCATTCGTAACTGACTTTACACACCAACTTCAATCATGCATCACATTTTTCAAAATCGATTTAGTTCGAGCATACCATCAAGTTCCAGTCGAACAACAACATATCGAAAAACAGCAATAATAACACCTTTTGGCTTGTTTGAGTTTCCTCGAATGACATTTGGGTTGTAAGATGCGGCTCAAACATTCCACAGATTAAGCGTTTTTGTTCCCTTAATGACGACCTTTTAATTGCATCAAAAAGTATGGAAGAACATTTCAAACATGCACGCATGGTCCTTCAACAGCTAATTGATGCAGGTTTAGTGATAATTTTAGACAAATGTGAGTTCGCAAAAGATGAAATATCAATTCTGCGCTTTCTTAGCGTATCCTATCCCGAACGCTAAATTTGCATTCTTTGTCGATGTGTTACATACAGCTGTAGGAGCTATGCTACAGCAATTAACAGAAAAACGCTCACAGCCTCTGTTTTTCGTTTCACGAAATCTACATGCCGCCGAAACTTGCTATAGCAGGTACGATAGAGAATTTATAGCAGCGTATTCGGCATTAAACATTTTAAAAATTTTATCTTACTTTCAGATTACAAGCCATAAATGTTTTCATTACGTCAAAATCTAGATAAAGCTTCGCCGTTGTCTGGGCGACACTTAGACACTTAGAGTTTATAGCACAATTTACTTCAGACATTCAGGCATATTACGGGAAGTTCAACCATTGTAGCTCGTACACCTTCACGTATCGAAAATACGTGGACATTGGAACCACAATCGATTACGTTTCAATGCAGAAACACTTGGAACTCGCGACACTAATCGAATCAAACCAAATTTAATTTTGCAAAAATTCTCAATATTTGAAACTGATAAACACGTTTGGTGTCTCAACTGCCAATCAACGAGTTTATTTGGCCGTCAATGATTAAAGAAATACGCATATGGGCAAATAATTGCATTTCGTGACAAAAATGTACATAAGAAGCAACCAATAAACGGTTTGACGAACCTCATATTGACATTACAGGACCTTTACCACCATCAGAAGACAAAATTTATTGTTTAACAGTGATCGATCGATATACACGTTGAGCTGAAGCAATACCAATTTCAAACATTCGGGCAAAAATTATTTCTGACACTTTAATTAGAAATTGGATAAACCGATTTGGTGTACCTTCAAGCATTGTTACCGACATAGGTGAAACTGAATCCGCGCTTTTTTGCGAACTTATCAAAACACTAGGATTTCAGCATACGTGTAGTCGGCATATAATCCAGCGCACTTTAAAAGGCGCAATCATGTGTGCAACAAACACAATGGACAACGTCATTACCAATAGTTTTTGAACTTTCAAAGTTCTTCGGCGGAACTAGTCTATGGGCAGAATGTAGGACTACCTGCGGAGAGGCTATGTCATAAAAACATACAACACAACACAAGCATTGCAAAAATGCAACAGGTCGAACAGATAAAAATGACAGACATTTTAAAAGTTTAATAATTAATCACGGCGAAATCTAAAGCAAAGAAACGTGGTAGGTTGAGGTTTGTGAATTACTTAGCTACAAAAATTCTATAGGTTGTGTCTACCTAGGCACTTGCAATGTAGGCTTTATGCATGCCATATGGAACAAAAATTTGCGGATATTTCGAACCACTGCCCAAACATCAGTAAACATTCAAAACAAACACAATAACTCAATTCTTATCACAAAACCTAAAAGAGGTTTATCAGCTCGTTTGGTTGTCAGGTCACATAGTTCAATGTCGCAGCGGTTCAAATATAAAACGATGAAATTATTATCATGCTTTACACACATGGCCTTGGGGTACAAATTCAACGAAACTCAACAAGAACTTTATTACGATAGGACCAATTTTTCGAATTGGCCGAATATTTTGCATCACGATTACCAGATGACAATAGTCACCTACGATAGATGTGCCGACACAATCAAAACAGACTGCACACATAAATACACAAATTCACGCACACCATTACAAAAATTTTACGATTACATTCTAAAAATACTAACCTTGTTGTTTTAAAATATTTTTGGGGGGATTTATATATAGAACTTTTGTTGATTTTTTTTAATTACGACAAAAACTATTTTCATTCAACACAAAACACTATAGAAGTCGGATTTCCCGCTGCACACGATAAATATCACTCAAAATAAAATCAAACTGAATCACTCACTCGCGTAGAGAAAATCAATTACGATATTTCACTTCATCGCCACACCATCACAACACAAAACACAATTTCTTTATTTACTTATAACAGATATAACGGTAATATATATTTTTTAATATAAATAACAAACTCGTTTAGATATTTAATAGATAAAAAGTAAAATTTATAAAAAAAATTGTTCTTCTCGACCGATTTTTCGATTTTAAAAACAAAAACACATCTGACAGCTGTCACTTTTAGATAGTCTACTGAATTACAAAAAAAAAAAAACATAAAACAAATTATGAAACGGATGATTTTAAATAATATACGACTATCTTTTTCTTTCAAACGATATGTCGAAGAAAGATGGGCATATAATTTATAGTATATTTATCTTACTCGATTGGAAAAGACTGTAATGCGCAAGCGAGAGAAATGTATAAAACATATGGTAGAAATGGAAGAATAAAAATATAAAGTGCTGAATACGTGCTGAATAATCGATAGGTGAGACATCTTTCGGTAAATGGGTAAAACTAAATATTTTACCGCCAATTGGATTATTCTGGTTTGAATTTTTAATTGTACATGTGTTTTCGTATAGGAATACAGTGTGGTACTCAAAAACTTTGAAATTTTTTTTGCAGTATTTTGTAATTTTTTTTATTGAAATCGATAAAATTTGTTAAATAATTTTTGATTGGTGTGACGATTTAATTTGCAACGATTGCATTTATTATGCAACATTCATTGTCAAATTTTTTTTCTTTGGCTAATGAGCTCGCTTGTAATTCTGACAAATTTAAGGCGATTTGTAACATATGTGGTACAGGTGAGTTTAATAATACTACCAATTATTATGGATATAATGAACATGAGTCGTCGGAAGCTATCGGGTGCTTCCCGAATGAAAGTTCATTCTAATCAATAATTAACATCGTTGTACGATGAGACTTAAAAAATTACAAAATTTCATTGATGAAAACACATTCAAATATCCTTTGGAACATATGATATATATTTGACGTTCGACGATTTATAATAATGTAATGTAGTACCCGGCAATATTTACGTACACATCAAAAGGTGTCAAATTGTCATTCGATTTTCTTTTGTCAACCATCAAAGTAAAATAAACATTACTTGGTAAAAAAGTACTAACATTTTATAGTTAAGTTCTATCTTCTACAAGAAATATCCTTTGGTACAAAAATTGTACGTGTAAAATCGAGTTAGTTTTAAAGTTTATTTTGTTTTTCGTAACGCCATGTCAAATATATTTCATAGCGACACGTTTCGAAGTGGACATATTTTGTGCTTATTCTTCGTACGCAAATGAAAGTTAATTGAAATGTTTAATCAGTTGCTATATAATGTAAGTTAAATAGATTTTTTGAGATAATAAATAACAAAATTATTGTTGTTGAATATTTTTCAGGTGAAATATTGGTTCAAGTTGATATACGTTATAATTAGCTTGTGTGTTCAGTTTATAAATGTGTCGATCAGTTGTTAACTTTTTGTTTGTAGGCATAATTACATTTTAACTATAAATACAACCAAAAAAAGATCTCTTGGCCAAGCTACGGCAAGATCGAAGAAGATGAAACCTCTAGGAACGGCTAAAACACCAGAACAGTGGAACTGTGCATCCTGAAGGAAATGAAGGGAGAAATTTTGCCCAGATGTGTACGTGTTGGACTATGATTATTCAGTTTACCACCTAATAATGTGCCTTCCAGAGAACAAGCAATGCTCAGAAATGATGCAAGTCATAAAAATGCATCATTGAAAAGCAAACCAAGGTGGCATTAGCATTAATTTACGAAAGAGAAAATTACCAAAGGCGGTTCAAGCCCAACTATTGGCCAACCAATATTTGAACTGTAGTTGACGTTTATGTTGGTCCAGAGTCGAATGATCTTCAATGGATCCGAAACAATCAACCGGCGGTGAGAGCAGATAGTTATAAAGCTTTAATAGAATATATAAATCGAGAGGTAGACTCTGAAAACAATCAAGTTGGAAAATCTATAATATTGTCATCTATAAGCTTACAGAGAACGCCATGCAATATGCAATAGCATTACCAGGAATGAAAAGAAATCGTGGAAAACCTTGAGTCCTGACAAAAAGTGGAACATCGAACAGACTTGGCAGCCAGAGTTTTTCGGCTAAAGCTAAATAACTTTGTAGCGGAAATTGTGGAAAATCTGTTTCTGGAACTGTGAAGGCAGTTGTTTCATGTAACATAATTTCAAAAGCGAGGATTGCCACATGCTCACATTTTAATCATTTTGGATGATGAATCAAAATTACGAACTGTGGAAGACCTCGACAAATGTGTTAATGCTGAAATTCCTGACCATTTGTTATCGCTTTATCTTTTAGAAATTATTGTTAGAAATATGATCCACACAGTACATCCATGATCCGAAGGAAATTTACAAAAGAATTTCAAGATGATAGATTGGGGAATGTCAATGGATATCCAGAAGATATTAAGAAGAGAGACAGATGAAATAAAGAAGTTTTCCCGGTCATTGCATTGACTTAAAATTGGTGACCCCATGCAACCTTACTTTTGTCTAAAATATTATTACCGTATCAACGTTGAAACTTTTAGCATATATTTGTACCTTGTCATCGCCATCTAATCTTTTGTAGCTTAACTAAAGATGTATGTCGCAAATTCCACGGCCTTGCACCAGTTGAGAATCTTATGCTTTAAAGGATATTGCATTTTGTGTTTCAACCTACCTAATGTTGCAAATGGATTACTTAATGAATATGTCTCACTCAATTTTGAAGAAGAAAATGGAATTGCCGAAAATATGAGTTTACAAAATAATTGGTGCAACTGAATATGAAACTGGAAAACTAAAAACTTATTTGTATGGAACACTGATTCATTCATTCCTTTAAAAGGAACGTTTGTTTAGTTATGCAAACAACTTGCTTCCTGCAGCAACTTGTCAATTGTATTGAGAACATGCCTGAAGCCATAGTTCACTCATTTACAATTTGCACGACGAATACCCTCCACATCGGCACTTTCCATTCTCAATCCTGAACATGGTATTCGTACGCTACCAGAAAGATGGAAAAAAGTAGTAACTAGCAATGGACAATACTTTGAATAATATAAAGGGTGTTTTTTTAAGAGGTTGCCGATTTTTTTTTTGAATAAAACACATATAAAATTATGAAATGACCAAAATTTTTTTTTATTTGGTAGATAATTTTTTGGCATTTAACATTTAAACACAATTTCTGGCATATGGCTACCACGACTATTTTTCACAAATGTCATTCTGGAGGTCCAATTTTCCAGCACTTTTTCAAGCATTTGAGGGCGTATGTCAGCAATGACACGTTGAATATTGGTTTCCAAAGCGTCAATCGATTGAGGTTTATCCACATAAACCAATGACTTCACGTATCTCCACAAAAAGTAATCGAGTGGCGTCAAATCGCACGAACGCGGAGGCCAATTCACGGGACCATTTCTCGAAATAATGTTGTCGTTGAAAGTTTCTTTCAATAAGTCGATTGTTTCACGTGCTGTATGGCAAGTGGCACCATCTTGTTGAAACCACATTTCATTCATATCCATATCTTCAAGATTTGACAACAAAAACTCATTTAACATGGTTCTGTATCGATTTCCATTCACGGTAACGCGTCGTCCTTCCTCATTTTTAAAGAAATATGGACCGATGATCCCACCAGCCCATAGACCGCACCAAACAGTACATTTATCAGGATGCATTGGTAATTCTAGAACGGCGTGTGGATTATCTTTGCTCCAAATGCGACAATTTTGTTTGTTGACGTATCCATTTAACCAAAAATGCGCCTCATCACTGAAGAGAATTTTACGGTAAAAAAATGGATCTTCGTTCAATTGATTTAACGACCAATCACTGAATTCACGGCGCAAACGATGGTCGTGTGGCTTTAATTCTTGCACCAATTGAATTTTGTATGGCACCAAACCCAAATCTTTACGTAAAATTTTCCATAAAGTCGATGGACAAAGTCCAATTTGCTGAGCACGACGACGAATCGATAAATTGTCGTTTTCTTCGACACTGGCCTCAACGACAGCAATATTTTCTTCTGTACGAACTCTTCTCATTCTTGTCGGTGGCTTGGCATCCAAAAGAGTGAATGTAGACCGAAATTTGGTAATTACGTTCTTTATGGTGGTCTCTGACGGACGATTATGTGCACCATAAAATTCACGAAGTGCTCTATAAACATTTTTAATTGAACACTGATTTTGAAAATAAATTTCCACGATTTGAAAACGTTGTTCTGGAGTTAACCTATTCATAATGATTTGCCAAACAATACTGAGTAGAAATGCCACTTTGAGCTGTCAAAACAACTGTCATAAAATAAAACGACATCTATCGGAAAAACAAACCTCCTAAAAAAACACCCGTTATAAACTACCGATCTTCAACAATAATTGCCCAAGTTTTGATAAAAACGGCAGAGACTTGTTTCTGTACCCAATAGTTTAAATCCAGCTACTCGAATTTAAGAAAATTGTCTCTACAAATGATATTTCCCAACACTAATCTCTCGCGAGATTAATTTTTCTGACTCATTTTTTTCAGCGACATTCGGAACCATAATCAGTACTTAGAATTTTGAGCATTATCTATGGAGATTGGCTCGCCATTCTGAGCCGAGATTGGACAGAACCACTCAGCAAAAGTTTTACATAAAATACAAGAGCTCGCTCTTTGAGCTATACGTCCAAGTTCAAGCATGAACTTGGAGCAATTGCAACGGACATATAAAGTATAAGAAAGTGGTGAATTATCTGAACGTTTGATCTGAAAATGTAAGCTGATTACTACAAATTGTTAATTATATTTAACGATTCAAAATGGCTGAGCTCGAGATACTTAAAAATCAGTGCGCTCCTAATAAAAATCAACTTACCGTAATTTTAATTTTCGCTAAAGAATCCCTCGAGTCTACATCAACCGTAGAGTTTAATTTGCAACTAATACAAGTTGAGGAATTAATGCCGGAGTTCCGTACTCTTTGAGAATAATATTTTCTTAGATTCTTAGACTAAATAAGGCAAAAAAACATAGTAATACTGACAAAGCATTACAGAATACGATATTAAAGGAGTGAATACAGATTTAGTTCTTGGGAAAAACTCATCCTACTCAGTTCAAAATAAACTAGACAAGAAAATAATCATTCCATTTGTTCATCGAGTATTCTTTCTTATTGGGTAGTCTTGGCCACATGCCATCAGATTTTATGGCAGAAACCAGCTTTATTAAAAATGAAGGCATGACTAAAACTACTTCAAGGATGACAGAATCTACGTCTACGCGTATTTCTGAATTGTCTACATGTTGGTGTCGAAAATAGCGTAGACAATTGATTTTTGAGTAGATAATGTCGAGAATTGGTAGAATATGTAGACAATTCGTAGGCAATGTAGATTATTGCGTCGTTGTTGTTGTTTCCATTGTTTTTCTCTGGGGGGTTTACCTATATTTTGAAAGTTAAAATTCATTTTTTATAAAAATAAAACTAGGTGAGATTGATATATCTTGATTGATTTCATTTTCGTTATTGGCAGCTAGGTAATTCTTCGAAAAGGAATCCGGAAAATGGGAAGGAATCTTCTATGACTTTTTTCTGAATCCGGTGGGCTTTAGAGTAGAAATTAATAATTTTCATTCTGGTCAAATCGAGTTAGTTTTGTAGCGAGACAAATAAAATATTGGTTTGCAATGTACTTTCCAGAACACATTCGATTATCATAACGCTATACGAGGCTAAATTCGGATATGGGTTAACAGAAATTCGTTGTCCCAAATTTGCCGTCAGTCATGAACATTTTCAAAACGAATACTTCATTTCTGATTGTAAGATCCGTTTCTTGAGCAACGTAGTTAGGATTACTACAAAACTTATAGGGTAAATGAGTTTTTTGATTGATTGATTGACGTCTTGGTTGTGTTTTGACCAAAATTAAAAAAAAAAATAAAAAAAATGTGGCGTACAAATAATGTGGTCTTTCCAGACTAAAATTGTCTGATAACTGTGATTAATCTTGTTTTGAACAAGAATCCAGGTGGGGATTTTTCAAAGCCATTTTCTTCAGGTTAGCTCAGGATTACATTTTTCTGAGACATTCACCAATTGGTTATCAATCGACGTTTGTTTTTTTTCACATGAGTTATCTTGCTTGAAAAGGAAGGCGAGTAGCAAAGATAGATACAGCAACAACAAATTCATCACCAACGTCAAGCAACCATTGTTTTGATTAATACAAATTTGGGTCATCGCTTGGGAACATCACAGAAACTGAATATAGGATTGAACCGAAACTTCCCCTGCATGCCAGTATACCTCGCTCAGAAGACATAGCAGCTGGCCAGGGTTCAATGGACCAATCATTCATGAATCCGAATGCAAAATGATTACAGAAATGAATACTAGAACAAATAATGCAAACCGAGAAATATCGACTCTCGGCTATCGTACACGAAACGAACCGAAAATTTGAACATCAAAAAACTAACAGAAACATCCAAGCTAACACAGCCTCCGTGCAGTGAGTCGGAAAAACAGTGTTGAAATAAATCGAATACTTGGGTCCGAGATATACTCGGGACGCGAGAATAAAAGGCGTGGGCATAGTGGAATAGAAACCAGTGAATATTCTGCTGAATATCAAAGAATCGTATAAAGATTTCATTCAAAATTACGAAACACAACCATTAATATTCATTCAGTGGCAAGCATGCCACTCAACAAACGACACAGAGGAATCAACTAAGGATAAGAAGTTCTATAAACAAACTGCTAGCCACAATAAGAAGGATACATTAAAAGTGATCAAAATAAATACAAGGAGATTTCAATGCGACAATTGGAACAGATACCATCGACCTTACAAGCAACTTGGTAACAAACGTCTGTGCTTAATAATAATGGAGGAAAACCAAACAAATAATGGAGAACGACTCATCGCGTTTTGTGTCACAAACCAATTATTCATAGGAGCCAGTAAATTGCCGCACAAAAATATACAGAACAACGAACCAAATAGATCACGTAATGATTAATTGATCGATCACCAAGCAATTTCACGCGTCATTGCAAGATGTCAGGAAAATGAGTGAGGAGCACCAACTGGTGCTCAACATATCACAATTCAAAATTAAGCCTGTCGCTGTAAAACGGATCAAGAAAAAAAAGGCGCTCATGCTCCTCAGCCTATATCGAAACAGCTACCAAAACCATCAGGCTGGTATCAATAATCCAGACGCAACCCCTGGAGCGGTGATAAAATTTGGAACAAAATTGAAGAACGCCAGCAACTAAAGTTGCAAATGTACCAACAATACGTTGGAGCTGAAACGACAATATGAAGATACGTCACGAGAAATCAAGAAAAATGGCAAGGTGCGGCCTTGAAAACATTTTCAAGGCCCGGGAGAAGTGGTTGTAGCAACCCGAAACATGCGCTTACTTAAAAAATCAATATGTGCAAACGGGCAACTAGAACATTCAACAATATCCTAACAATAAGGGAAGCATCTGGTCATATTTCAGAAACAAAACATTACACAAATCTTCGAATTAACAACTGGCGTTAATATTGACTCTGGATTGGACAATATATACAAGCTGAAATATTCAAAAGAGACATAACGGAAACTGCAAAGGCTCTAACACCACTAATAACAGAAATGTGGAATTCCAGTACAATACTGCAAATAATGGTTCCCAAGAAAGGTGATCTAAGAAGAGAATGAAAATATTAGCAGGATATATCCCTCGTCAACATAACCAACCATTGCTATATCTTAATGGCCATCCTACATAAAATTTCTCCAGTCAATCTGAAATTAGGAACAAGCTAACGTCAGACCAGCGCGTAGTTACACCGATCTTATCATATTAACACAACACGCATCACAACATGCATGTGGGCTTTGAACGTTCGTTCGACATAAGACATAGGTACTCAATCATAATCGAGCAAGTAATTGAGTTCAATCCATACTGTAACTGTCCATACTGTTTATACCTTGGTTGTACTCTAGCGAAAACGAATGGCACAGATGAATATATACCGGGTGACTGACATGAAGTGTTGCCAACTTCAGACTGTCATTGCTGTCAAACCATAGTGATGACAGACGCTAACGATACCAGTATCGTTATAACTGCAGCATTGCAAAACGCCATGGTGGTGGACCTTGGGAACACTTGGTGTCAGCCACCCTTAATATTTAAATATGTACAGGGTTTTAAGTTTACAATAAGAGCACTTCAACTTTTTTTTTGAATAAAACACAAACTGTTCGACTTTTGAACTAACTTTTTTTTTATTAACGAATTTGAACATATACATTTAAGTATGAAACTCGATTTCTTTTGCATGACCACCGCGTGCACGTTTTACGAAGTCCAATCTTTGAACCCAATTTTCGACCACTCTTTCGCATAAATCGGCCGAAATTCCAGCAATTTCACGATCTATATTGGCTCTGAGCTATATTGGCATAGACCAATGACTTCACATAACCCCAAAGAAAATAATCTAGAGGTGTCAAATCACACGAGCGCGGCTGCCACTGGATGGGCCTATTTCGCGAAATAACACGCTCATCGAACTTAGTCTTCAATAACGCGATTGTATCGTGTGCTGTGTGGCATGTAGCCCCGTCCTGTTGAAACCACATGTCGTTCAAGTCCATTCCATTCAATTGCGGATAAAAAAATCGTTTATCATATCGCGGTATCGATTTCCATTAACAGTAACGTGGCGATCGTTATCGTCGATGAAAAAATATGGCCCAATGACGCCGCCGGCATGTAATCCGCACCAAACAGTGACTTTTTCGGGATGCAACGGTGCCTCATGAATCACGTGTGGGTTGCTTCCTGCCCAGTAACGCATATTTTGCTTGTTGACAAATCCATTTAGCCAAAAGTGAGCCTCATCGCTGAAGATGATTTTTCGGTGAAAATCTGCATCATTTTTGATTTGATTTGAGCCCAATTCACGAATCGGCGTCGCTTCAAATGGTCAAACGGCTTTAGTTGTTGTGTCAGCTTGATCTTATACGGATGTAGGCCAAGATCTTTACGTAAAATTCGCCACAATGATATCACAGAAAGGCCCAATTGTTGCGAACGTCGTGTGAGCGACACGTTCGTGTCTTCTTGAACTGAAGCCCTGGCGGCTGCGATGTTTTCAACACTTCGAGCACTTCTTGCTCTCGAGGGCACCGGAACATTATGTAGCGAAAACGTAGACTCAAATTTGGACTCGACTTTACGGTCGATTGTCGAACGGGCTGGCTTGTTAAATGGACCGTAAAATGACCGTAATGCTCTTAAAGTAGCAGCAACAGAACGATTATTTTGATAAAAAATTTGCACGATTTGCAATCGCTGTTCACGTGTGTAGCGTTCCATGATGAAATGTATACTAATGAAGTTTCCAAATGACAAAAGATTAATAAAAAATATGGCGTCGTTCGCCGTCCCTATCGGAAAAAAGTTGAAGCGCACCTGTTGAAACACCCTATACTTATAACTCATTGTGCTGCGCTTGTTGTTACAATTTTATTATTTGAACGTCTATTCGCTGATTTCATGAATAATTTTTTTTATTTTTGTTGCCATAAATAATATTTGCTGCCGTAAAATATACTCGGGTCGAATATATTTTATGGCAGTATTTTTATTTTATGGCAGCATTTGCTCAAAAAAAGACAAAACCACACAGCCAAATTTTTGCACGATGGTATTTTTTCCTTGTCATACACACGAAAATTTGAATATACCAAACTCTTCTTTTTTTGCTGGCCCAACATTTTCTCATCATCTAAATCGCGCTTTATGGATCTGCTTCTCGATTTTGGTTCTCTTAAGCTTCAAAATGAAAAAGCCTAAGTTTTACCAAAATGAGTGGAGCAAAAAAGTTTATAATGAAATATTTATTTACCCTTTAGCTTTCGTTTTGATGTTAGGCCTTTTCGTGTTATGCGTTCTGCAACGCCAGAAGCAATCTCTGGACATATCAACAAGGAAGGCTTCATCTGCTTACGAAGCTGACTTTCGGGAAACTGCTGGAAATACCTAGGTAAGATAAATAATAAGAACATTCGAGACAATATGAACCTTGTGTCTCGCGGACAATCCGAGTATTTCGTGAAATTAACGTTATCTTAAAATGGCGGGGTGTGCGCATTCAGAAAATATAATTGGACGTAAAATTGGTATGGCTTAGATTATCAATTTAGTTTTTTAGACAATGCAAAGTTTATTTTTAACAGATAAATGGAAGGGTTATAATATGAGTACGTAGATAACAACAACATAGATAACGACAAGAAAAAAAAACAATAAAGATAAGATTTAAAATATTATCCAGATGTACGCGCGCCATATTATATCATAAAACCATGTTTAGAATCTTGAAATTCCTATTCATAACCACATCGAAATAACCTTATGAATTCTAATGAGCCACACACAAACAAACACTCGAATAAACCAAAATAATAGATTTACATCGCAGATACACACGCACATAGAGAGTGAATAAGATCTGGAAAACAGATATTTCTTATCATTTTATGCTCACAATTTATTATTTTCTTCATGTGTTTTCCAAAAATACCCCCAACCCACCTTTTACTACAATACATCGTTACTAAACCCGAAAATAGCAAAGAGAACTTTTCTAATCTAATTAAATTTTAATTAACGAACGCTACCGAATAAAAGCTTTTTATTCGACGTCATAAAAATTTCGTTCTTAGTTTTCTTCTACTACATACTTTTTTTTTCAATTAGAAAGCAAAACAAAAATAAAAATTTTCTTGCTCTTATCTTATCATCATTATTATTACCTAAGTCTTATAAATAAAATGGATAAAGTAGTAAAATGGATTGCATATTGTGGGATCTTTAATATAATTAGGGGTAGGTTATTCTGTTTTTTTATATTCGCCGTAATTATACCAAACGGAAAACTACTTTGCGCCTCCAATTAGTATAAAGTTGCGGTTTTTATTGGAATTGGTCGTTTCAAATAAAATTACCGGATTTATATTGTGCTAAAACTTAAGGAAAACTTTATTATATCATTATTGGGGTGCGCTGGTTATATCAAGTTCCTCGCGCCGCACGCTAGGCAACGCTAAAAGTATAAACCCGCGAGTTCGGGCGCGGTAAAACCCTGGCTACTTGTCTTGAGAGGAAAATACCCATGGCAAACTGTGAAGCGTCTGTTCTCCATGTTAGAGGCGGCTGTAAAAAAGAAACCTGGCAGTAGGTTTAAAGTGCTAAGGGAAGGAACCCGGAATCTAAATACACAATGGAGTCAACCATGAAAAACAACATTACTGTCTTGTGCGCCATAAAGTATATCTAAAGCCATGTTTCTTCATGCTTGATCTGATCCGATTCAGTTCGTGTTTCAAATTTGAGACCTAAAACAAAATTTGGATCAGGTTATCCATATAAAATTTGAACTGATCCGGATCAATGGTTGTCATGAAACGCGATATATAATAATGATGTATTCGATCGAAAGGGTCTTGCCTGTGCGCAAATCATACACACCCAAATTTGGAAATAAACATTTGCGCATAGGCAAGACTTTTTCGAGCGCAAACTGTAATTCATTTCATTCTATTTTTTTATATACGAGGGCGTAGTGAAAAGTCTGGTAAAATTGCAACAGAGGGCGCATGTGTCAATAAGATGGTAGATTAGACACTAGACCAAATTAAAATTTTCACACAGATCAATCCTTTAGTTCAGTTTTGGCAGCCATTGAAAACAGACAACCCATTGTTTTCTTGCAAACATACAAACATAGTGAATTTCGTGTGTTAATTAAACATTATTTTTTGCGTGGAAAAACCATTACGCAAACCAAAACAAAGCTTGGAAAATATTATGGGGGCTCTTCACCATCGATTAAAATGATTCACAAGTGGTTTACTGATTTTCGTTGTGGTCGTACAAGCACAACTGATGCCGAACGTTCAGGACGGCCAAATAAAGTCACCACACCAAAAATGGTTGACAAAATCCATGAAAATGTTTGGCGATGTCCAAGCGAAATAAAAAGGAGTTTTTGCGTCGTTTCATAACTGTGGATGAAACATGGATCCATCACTAAACACCGGAGGCCAAAGAATAGTCTAAACAGTGGATTTCTACTGGCAAATCTGCGCCAAAGAAGGCTAAGGTGGTTTTATCGGCCAACAAGGTCATGGTCACAGTTTTTTGGGATGCACGCGGCATAATCCACATCAATTACCTTCAAAATGGGAGAACAGCGAACGGCGAATATTACTGCAACTTATTGGACCGTTTCAACGACGTTTTAAAGGAAAAACGACCGCATTTGGCGAAGAAAAAGTTCTCCTCCATCAAGACAATGCACGAGTGCATACGTGTGTAGTTACCATGGCCAAAATCCATGAATTACGCTTCGAGTTTATTCCACATCCGCCATATTCTCCAGAGTTAGCCCCCTGCGACTATTTTCTGTTTCCGAACTTGAAGAAATGTCTCGGCGAAAAGAGATTCGGCTTTAATGAGGAGATCATCGATGCAATAATCGCCTATTTTGAAGAGTTGGAGAATACGTATTATTCGGAAGGGATCGAAAAATTGGAAAAACATTGGACTAAGTGTATCGAGCTAAAAGGCGACTATGTTGAAAAATAAATTTTTTTTGTCGAAATTTTTTGTTTCATTTTTACCAGACTTCTCACTCCACCCTCGTAACACAAGCAGTTGACCGTGTAAATTTGTGTGGAAAATACCTTTTTGTAAGCCAAATTAAAATTACAAATTTTGTTAAAAATATTTATATATATTTGTTATAATTAGTTGTCCAACACAAGTTAAAAAAAAATATTTACGTGACCAGCCGTGCCGAGTCCGGTACCTTTTCTGGTCCTTCGAGCCAGATCGAGGCATAAAAACCATCCATCATGTAAACCCTTTGTTCATTTAGATTAATTTCTTTTGTAGTGGGTGGGTATTCGGCTAAGCGAGTCTGCCACGACGTTGGCTTTACCTTCTTTGTAAATGGCATCATAGTCATAATTCTCTAACTCTGGTGGTCTGTACTTAGCGTAAATTTATTACCGTACAGGTAGGGCTGGTATTTTTGCTAGTACCTCATTTTCATTGGTGGCGTATCTAGACTCAGTCGAATTTAACTGAGTTTAGTTCTTGAACCGAATGCAATTGGCCTTTCAACGCCAGACTGCACCCAGAGCAAAATCTGATGCATCCGTTGTCAATATAAATTGTTTGCTGAAATCCGGATATACTAAATTTCGTCTGTCGAAATAATAATTTTGAAAGTCTGGAATGATTTTATTTAGCCTGGGTCCCTAATATCGATCGGGATGTCTTTTTTAAAAAATTTCGTCATTTTTTGTGCAATTTTCGAATAGTCCTTGATAAATCTTCTGTAATATCCGGACAATCCGACAAATTGTTTTATTTCTTTTACAGACTTTGGCAATGCCCAATCTATTATTTGCTGAATTTTATCGGGATTAGGCTTCACTCCATTCTGGGTGATCACATGGCCCAAAAATTCCGTCTCCCTCTTCAAAAACTCGCACTTGTCTAATTGAATTTTCAGATTAAATTCTGATAATCTTTTTAGTACTGTTTCGAGGTTCTCGAGATGGTTTGCTAAGTTTTTTCCCACCACGACTCTGTCGTCTAGATATACGTAACAGATTGGTGACTATTGGTTAGCGGTTTCCGAGCGTTGCTAGAAATAAGCTCGTTACTGCTAAACTTGCATAAAAATGCATCGGCCTCTTCTAGTGTTTAAGGTCTTGCCGCTTGAGCATAACCGAAATGTGGGTTCCTTTTATTGCCACCCATGAATGATTATAGGTTGGGTTTTGTTTAGCTAGAGTCTTGATGCTCTGTAAAATATCCTTTGTTTTAATGTAATAAAGGTTAATGTACATATTTTCTGTTTGTTGTGTTGCCCAAAGTTGGGACTTGTAAAAGGATAACTCTTGTATATCCCCAAAAGCTTCCGTTAATATTTGTTTTATTTCCCCAAAAGTTTGGGGATTTCCGACTAAGCAAAGAATATCTTTGCTGTACCTTCGATTTTATTTAGCACTGCTTGTCAATAAATTCTCGTTTGTTGTTCTTGCACTATTGGTTCAAAAAAACGTATCTTCGACCGTTTTCAGTAATGATACCAATTGCTTTCGATTTCCATCGAAATTGGGTATTGACTTTATTGGATCTGGGATCCGGAATACGCCAAGAGTGCGATATTCCTTGCTGTCGGGTGCAGGCTACGAACTGTGTTGAAAGTTGAAATGTGGCGAAACTGTGACTCCTTTTAGCGGTTTAACACCTTCAGCCAGAGAGATCAATGATAAATCTCTTGATGAGTTTACTTATCGGACTGTTTTTATTCATTAGTCCTTTGCACTTTTTACACTTCACTTTTTTCACAATTCACCGTTCGGCGGCGCCAATTATTGTTTGTTTCATGTCTTTTCTTAAGAAAAACCAATTTACAACCGACTTAAAATTATTTTATTATTAACTATTTAACTAAAAGTTGGACTTTATGTTATATTGCGAATTTATTTACTTTTAGGTGTGTAATGCAACATGCATCCTTATACATTCTTTATAGTTGCTCCATGTGTGGGAATTGTAACTTATCATATTATACTGTACGTTGACTTATAATTATACGCCTGCTTACAAGGAAAACTCCTAATGAGGAAAGGCATGCTTCTATAGTTACAAACTATGTGGCAACGTAAATGCCAAAATAAGTCAGAGTAAAAAGCAGTACTACGTTGAACAGTTTAATTCCAATGGCACTAATGCCCAGAAAAACTGGCCGCCAGAAAATGAATTAATACATGGGCACCCCAAGTCTGCTGAAATTAAAGAATTAAATTGTAAGTCGGGTCGTGTGATATTTGATTCAAGTGCCATTGCAAATGAGTTCTTTCAGTTGTTCGCTTTAGCTTCTATTTTTCCCCGATTTGAGTTCTAAATCCTGTTCAACGATTTGCTCAAGCACCAATTATGTAAGAAGCCTTCCGCGTGGTTCCATCTTCCGTTCGTGCCGTCACCTCATGTAAACCTTGATCTGTTTTGATTGACTGAGATATGCGGAGTTATCTCAGTAATCTGTTTTTAGACAGTATACTGTGGAAGATGCATAAATTAATTGTTGGGTACGAATTGGGCTGAATTTGAATTCTAACAAATTTCAGTTTTGGGGAAGCTGAGTTTGACTGGGTCATATCTTAGCGGGTTAAGGCCAAGTTTGGTTTGGCTATGGTGAATGGGGGAACTGGATAATTCCTTGACCAATTATTTTCAAATTTATTGTGTAGAAAAGCACAAACGCTAACCCAATTGGAAACAACATCATCGTACAATACTATCGCATCATCTACTTCCGCAGCGAGAGTCTCGTCAAGTAACCATAGATCGGTGCGATCCTACAATTGTTCTGCATTTGGACATGTGACTAAAGACTGCAATAAAGTCAAATGCGAACCAGGAGCTTTTATCAAGTGTGGATTAAACGGGCACATTATTAAGGATTGCCCAACCAAAACAAATAAAGTTGCTGCTATTGCCGAATTTGATGCTGACAACAGTGATCCAGAACAACAGGAGATGAATTCTGCTTTAGCTGGTGTACAATTGGTAAATGTCGCTTTCCCTCACAGTGGCGGAGGAAGTACAGATTTCAATAAGTTTTATTCATTACTTGATACGGGTAGTCCGATTAGCTTTTTCCATCGCTCTATTGCTCCGGATGATTTGTGTAGATCAAAGCAAATTTACTCAAACTATCGTGGATTAGGTAACACCAAATTATTTATTCACGGGAAAGTCCCGATTATTATCAAATTCTATCGAATCGTGAAAACGATGTCTATTTAGATTATTTCAGATGATGTATTGCCTGTGCCTATATTACTTGGACGGGATTTTATGGATGCATTTGGCATTTTTTTGTCATTAAAACCGGACAATGTATCATCAAATATTGAATTAAACAAAAATTTGAATAAAACCGTTATTTTAAATAGAACTTATTTTTGTGTTTCTGATGCTACACTGTCGTAAATGAGTCTTATTCCACTGAAAGTTGCTCGCCACGTTCTTTGACTGAAGTTCCGATCGTTTCCGCTAGTTTGACGGAGTTGACAGTTGAGCCTGAGGTAGATGCGTTACCGTATATTTTTAATATTAGTGTTGAATGTTTCCGCTATTGATATTAATACCAGATTGAGTCCTTTACACCAGGACAGTTTATTTATGATAATTGATGAAAATTATATGAAAAGTGAACATATACCGTCTATCTGTCACGGCTACAAAATGATAATTAGATTGATCTCTGATGTGCCAATTCATTGCTCACCAAGACGATTGTCATTTCGCGAGAAAAATGAAGTTAACCAAATCATTGATGATCTATTGAAAAGAAACACTATACGTCCAAGTGACTCGACATACGCACCACCAATCGTGCTCGTAAACAAAAGTGATGAGACACGGATGTGTGCCAACTATCGGGCATTAAATAAATTAACTATTCACGACAATTACCCACTTCCGCTTATTGAGGACTGCTTAGAGTACTTGGAAGGAAAAAAAAACTTCACAGTACTTGATTTGTGCAGTGGTTTTCTCCATGCCAAAATGGCAGAAGGTTCAATTTGTTATACATCGTTCGTAACACCTCAGGGCTAGTTTGAATATCTTGACATACCGTTTGGATTTAAAAATGGTCCCAGTAGTTTTCAACGGTTTATTTCATCATTGTTTATAGGGATGATCAGACAGCAACTAGGGCGATTCCGGAACAAATGATTTGTTACAAAAAGTTTTGCGGAGAATTAGTGAATATCGTATGGAATTATCAAAATGCCAATTCTGTTTTACTGAGATTGAGTACTTGGGATATCTGGTAAATCGTAATGGCATACGACCAAGCAACAGCCATATTGAAGCAATCCGTCATTATCCAGTGCCTGCAAACGCCAAGCAGGTTCAATCTTGTTTAGGGCTTTTCTCAAACGTCCGACGTTCCATTCCATTTTTTTCCAAAATTGCCAAACCACTTCTTGATCTGGTTAAACAAAGTAATAACTTCCGATTCACCAACGAGTGTATGCAAGCTTTTACCAAATTGCGAGATCAGTTGTCTTCTGCTCCGGTACTTGCTCCTCTCAATACCACAGTTTCGAACTAGAAACCTTGGCTATCATTAATTCGTTGCATCGTTTCCTGGTGTATTTAGAACGAATCCCATTTCGAATTGTTACGAATTGCAAATCGCTTACAATGACGTTAAGTAAGAGGAATCTTAATGCTCGTATTGCTCGTTGGGCCCTCGAGCTTGATAATTATAATTACAACCGAACATCGTAGTGGCGAACGAATGGGACACGCCGATGCGCTTAGTCGTTGTTATTTGGTTGCTGCCATTGGTGCTGATGATATCGACATGTAATTGCAAGCAACGCAGAATCGAGATTCGAATATTGTTTGTATCCGTGATCGCCTGGGACATAAATCATCCAAATTGTTTGAATTCAGTGACGGATTGGTGCGTTGATCAGCTTAAAGAAAAAGTCGATACTATCATATTGACCATTTTGGTCCTCTTCCGCCATTAATATCGGAGCGAAAGCATATTTTAGTTGTGGTGGATGCATTCACTAAATATGTAAAATTGTATCCAGTAAATTCTACTAGTACAAAGGAAGTGTATGCTGCTTTATGTAAATATTTTTAATATTATAGTCGTCCTAGACGCATCGTAAGCGATCGGGGTACTTGTTTCACATCTTTAGACTTCTTCACATCAATACCTTTTTATTAGACCGAAATATTGATGATGTGAAAGTTGCTGTTGCATCACCGCAAGCAAATGGTCAAGTTGAACGTGTTAATCGTGTTTTGAAATCAATGTTAAGCAAATTAAGCGAACCGGTACAACATTCGAACTGGTCTAAAATATTGACTCGTGTTGAATTTAGTATGAATAACTCGATTCATGAAACAACTAAACAGACCCATCTCAATTATTATTTGGCGTTGTACAACGTGGTGATGAAGTTGATTTGTTCTCAGAGCATTTGGCCGATAAAAACGATAGTCACCTGGATCGCGATTTAAAATTATCACGCAATAAGGTATCAATTTCTTGAGGTTTCCCAGCAAGCAAACTTACAATATCATTTGTCAAAAAACAGACCCGCTATGTGTTTTGGTGAGGGTGACTTTGTGGTTATTAGAAATGTTGATACTATACCATCGGGACTAATAAAAAACTTATTCCAAAATTTCGCGGACCGACTGTTGGTCATAAAGTACTGCCGAATGATCGGTATGTCATTCGCGACATTGAAAACTGTCAGCTAACTCAGCTCCCGTATGATGGGGTGATTGAGGCTTCGCACTTGAGAATGTGGACTGATGGGCGTGACGAGCCAGCTAAAAGTGGGAAGATTTGGGATTGTGACACTTGAATTTTATAAATTGTTTAAATAATTTAATGCTGATCTAAAGTTCTTTTCCATTTATATATTTGAGTCGAGTAATAAATAAAATTATTAAAAACGCTGAATTGGGATATTTTATCGCAACCGCCGAATTCTCCGGACATTGCCCCTTCTAATTACTGGTTGTACCGACGGATGCAACATGATTTGAAGGGTCACCGGTTCACTTCTTTCGAAGACATTGAAAATTGGCTTCACACTTGGATCGCCTCAAAAGATGAAAAGTTTTTCCGAGATGGGATTCGAGAATTGCCTGAGAGGTGGGAAAAAGTCGTAAGCAGCGATGGACAATATTTTCAATAATCTGTAGATAGATATAGGTATAAGAAAACTAGTTTATGAAGCGCAAAATATAAATCTCCATATTCTAGTCTATCGCACTACGTCACATAATGAGGTTGGGTTTGATCTGCCGCAAATGATGATAAACCATATTTTTTAATCCATATTCTTTTAGTTGTCCCATATATCAAAAATAACACTATCATATATCAAAGATCAACTGAATCCCATTATATTACAATATGAAGTCCTTACGGTGACACAAAATAAAATTTTGCTCTATTAATATTCGATAAAAATTGCAATTTTAACAATTTTTCTAAAAGCAAACAGCATAAAAAGCACACACACACACACACACACACAGTGGAAATATTTTTAATGGCGGTGGTAAACGACAAACAAAGCATAAAATGATTTATGACTCATAAATTATGTTATATACGAAAGAATAAGGAAAATAGAATGAGATTTTTATTGCACAATTTTCTTACGTCCATTGTATGTATATTCAAAGCCGGAAATGAATATGGTAGAAAGCCACCCAATTATACCATCCCCCCAAAGTTAAAACTTCGTATCAAGAAAATATTCAACTCACGTTCGATTTGGAAATAAAAAAGTAAAGTTTTTTTAAAATTTTTATTAAGACGTGATTTCCGATCAATCGATGATTAGAGGAAGAGTGTTGCATATTTACGGTACTATACATTGTGAGGGGACACGTCTCGAATATAGTATTTCATAATTGTTAGTTACAATCAAAGGATTTGAAATAGGACATTCGTTGAAAAGCTTTTATTGCAGCTATCTCGTTCCTTATATCCGTTAGCCAGTAAACGATCCTTATTTATGGGGATTTATCGATAAAATTATTAAAAAGCCATAATTTTTATTTTATATGGACATACAGTCGGTCTTTATGACATATTTTCCGGCTTGTATTTATATGAGCTTAAATATATAATTTTCAATGGATAATAGAGATGTGGATATAATATTTTGTACTTATGAATTATACATAAAACAATTTATGTGATACACTAAAAGTGAAGAATTTTTGATTTTTAATCAAATCGATTGGATATATTTTTATTAAGCACTTTTATTAATTATCGATACTAAGATAAGATAAAAGTCTTAATATCTAGGGATTTTTCAAATTAAACACGCCGCCGTAATTTGGTTGTTAACCCATACATTGTGTAACGGAATTTTATTCAGTTCCGTTATCAACCCAAACATCAAATTTTAACATACGGCATAACCTTCGAGGTGATACCTCAAATTCTACCAAAAGAAATTACCATGCCGTATTTCGCATTGTTATTGGTTGCTTATGTTACTCAGATTACTGTATATATCCATGCAGTAGGTGAATAAACGTAAACCATAATAATATATAATGCAACATTATCAATTTATTTTTGCATCGATATGTCTTGAGGTAAATGGCTTGAAAAAAAACTTTGCTATTGAAAATACCTACAATTGCACCTTTCGATCGATTGATTTTTTTGTTGATGTAAATAAATTTTTGCGCGTGCATTGAGTAAGCGAAAATCAATGTCACGTTGTTGTACGTTTTTGCGTTCGTACATTTTGATGAATGTACAATAATTTGTTTTCAATTTTTGGTATAAAATGTACAACGGAAAGAAAGAAGGGGAGTTGCGTGCTAGACAGTCAGCCGTGCAGCTGTGTTTAGAAGAGGTAGAAAGTTCAGTTTCTTTTTGGGTAATTTCCTGATATCTAAAATAAAATGCGTTTGTTAACATGTGTAAAATTTAGTGAAATACAATAATAATTTTAAAAAAAAAAGTATAAATTAATCTGAAATAAATTTAATTAAGAAAATTGGATGTGTTTATTATCTCGTGATACTATACAGTGTTCATTAAGTTACATAAATAAATTGATGTAATCGGGGAATAAATCAAATCAAGTGCCAATAAATGTGAAATATCCAAAAAATTCGTTTTGTGGGAGTGTTGCAAGTTTGATTTATTTTTGACACCAAAGAAAATTTTTGTTCATTAATTTAAAAATTTAAAATAAACGTTAGTGAAATACATACATTGAAAGACTGATCCGGGAGGTAAATTAAAAGTGCGAGTTTTTAGTCTAGTGCTTTGCAGACTAAATTTTCTTTTTTTTTGGTAAGTATGATTTTAGTGCAGTAGAGATACTAACCATTCTAATCGTGGCGAGGTTCCTTAGTTGCTTCTAGCAAAGCTGAGTCTTGCTAGAAGCGAGGGCATCGAAAGTAACCCTGCCCATAGGCGGGACACCCTCTTTCTGCTGAGGACCTCCTCCACGCCATTAAACCACTAATCGTTAAGCTTCTCTATTAATATTTTTTTTTGGTGCGTATTTCTTAGGGTAATTATGTTACCCTAAGAAACCAGAATTAACAACCATGGGTAAAACATCCGCTTGAAATATGTAGGACCCGCCAGTTTTGGGTCTGAGGACCCCACTTTTCATTTTTTTTTTTTCAACCTTTAGATGGTAAATATTAGGCCATCTTTCTCTTTCTCTTTTGTTATTGTGCGGTAATCTAGGTCCCGCATTTCGTCTAACCCCAAAAACCCACGACCACATCCCCTACAAGACTGAGCTGCGGGAATCAAAGCCGCACATGGGGTTAGTGCATGAAATGGGGACAAATTTCTTTAGCGTTAGGGTATACGGTCGTAAGACGGTGAACTTTTAGCGTTACAGTGGCGCCCAAACGGGGCCATAATTCGGCCCAAAAATTCTGGTAACAAATACCACAATAAGTCTAAGAAATTCAATTGAGGATCCCCTCACACTCTCGTCTAAATTAATATTCGACATTACTTTTTGGGTAATGTTCAAAAATTGTTAAATACTTCTAAATAAAATTTAAATCGGTTTAAAAAACAGTGTGCTTGGTTTTTATCATTGTTAGATGTAAATTTCTATCGATACGAGTATGGCAGCGGCAAGCCTGACCTAATACGTGGTGGGTCATACGCGTACCGACAGAGATTGATGATAGTTGAGTTTCTATGCTAGATCCCCGAATGGATGGTTTATCCGTGGCATGTCCCAACCCGCACTCCGGGGGATAAACCAACATTCGTGGTAGTTATAGGAGTTTAAGAATTCATCTAATGTGGTGGGAAGGCTGGAGCATGCGTTGATAACCGAACTCAAACAATAATCCAGTTGTACGGTTTTCTGTACCGTGTACAACAACCAGTGGTGCAACGGATGTTAGTAAGGGTGAAAAGGGTTTTTCCTTGAAACAATGTGCATCATCTCTTTCCTTGCCGAGTGATAAGACCGGGGGTATTAAGAGCTGCACATTTCTCAGATACTAAAACTACTTTTCCGCATCCTAAAGTAAGTTGCACGACTGTCACTAAATTTGCCTACGGTTTGATTCCACAATGGTTATAAGAAATTATTACGAGTTGTGGCAAATTTTATTATTCAAAATATGGATTTCCAACAAGCAGTGTATAGTTAGGTTATTGCGCAAATTCCACTTTGTCGTTTCATTTAAAAATTTATCATCCTCCGGGATGGGGTTGCCAGTCCTCCCATTGCTAGTTGTAGGCGCGTTCAGGGTATAATGTGTTTAGCTGTCCAATCCGGTTTTCTATCAGTGAACGGATATTGATGAGGTTTCGGACATAAGCTAAACACTATTATACCACACACTGTTGAAATCCTTGGTGATAACCGGCGTGTTATCATCCCCAATAGACAGCAATAGCAGCTGTTGTTAGAGGCCTGCAAAGGTCTCATCAACATCAGTTGACTTACATGGTAACGTTTTTGTCACCCATGTAGGTGAGCTCCTCTGCTGAGTTCAGGGTAAGACTGCCAGCTGCAGAAAAGGGGACAACAAACTTGCCATGGTCTATTGGGTACCATAAATGTCATCTGTTTCCAAGTTCACCATAGCAGCGAGGATCACCTTGTATGTCAGGTTAAGACTACCACTGCATCAAAGGGAACAAGGAAATAATTTCATCAAAATTTCAATTTCAATGCCTTTATCTTATCCTTATTTTTATCCAAGTTGGCGGAATCTATTCATTGAAGGGGGATATTACCCATGGTTGTTATTGATTTCATTTGAATTTTAAATTAATGTTTTTGATCAGTTTAGTTTAGTTTAGTTTTCTTTAGTGGAAGGTTTTGTTTTGAAAAATGAAGGTAGAACATCTAGACAGTGACGAGTTCTTAATCGAATGTGAATGTCGAAAGATCCCCGTCGTGTCTTACCATAAAGCGGCTCTCGCTTTGAAAAGAGAATTGGTGGAAGAACAGGTGAACCTTAAGGGGAATAATCTTGTTGTACATGAAACTGCAGTCAGATCTCCTAAACAAGAAATAGTGACATGTTTTCACAAGCTGGAAGGTGTCAAACATTTGTTCCGCCAAATAACGAATGGAGTTATTACGGCGGATGAGCAATTGCCAGTGGTGTCAACAAAGTTGCTACACATTCAAGGTAGATTAGATCGTATCCGGCTTACACTCCCTTTACAAGAGATAATCAATGAGATGATCTTGGCTGTAAGGGATCTGTGGGAATTACTAGCATTTATAAAAGTAACCGATAAGTTACAAGTAGCTGCAAGACGCTTATATTATTTGAAAATCATCTCAGATGAATCTAGGGCGAAATTAGATTTGGAGAAAATTGCACATAGCCAAAACTCATTACACTCGAACCCTTCGCGAAGGAATTATTTTAAAGATGAACGAACACGTAAGCAAAATGCACGGATAGTTCAAAAATTAGATCAAAACCAACGTGTGTGCAAAAATTTGAGGGCAGAGGCATTTTACGAACAACCGTCTATGCGCAAGACGGAAGTGGACGTTGAATCGTCGTCAGCCGAAAGAATTGGTCGATTAACTCAACATAAAGTAAGTAGAGAATCATCACCTAAAGCAGCACAAATAACATGTTCATCGGCAATAGAACAATGTACATCACGCACTTCCAAAAATGAAACCGTAGCTAACTTTGAAGGGGAATTTTCCAAAAGGTTTTCTTTGGAATATTTTAAAGATAAAAAGAACGGTCGAGTTAGAGATAAAAGGTTAATAATCAGAGGTAAATGTAAACTACAGATAGGAAATACCATCAAATCGATTGAAATCATTTCAAGTCCACCAGCTAAGGTAATTAAATTATCGACGACTTTCCTTTCTGATTTAATCAAGGTTACTTCGTCAATGACTTACCATTTTTACATAAATCCTTTGAATTTAGTACTAACAACAAAATATCTTAGATGTTTACCACCAAACATTCTAATGTTAGAATCAAGGCCAGGTGCAATTAAAGTGGGTTCAATTTCCACAACCAAGGACCGTCAATTAATTTGGCAAAAATTTAATAAATCTAATTCACATTCCTACAACAAACATAGTGATAAAGAAGTGTTCCCGGTAGTTCAAGCTGATTCGTTAAGAAGCAGGGCTAATTTTAGAGTAATGAAAAACATCCAAAAAAGGTTAAAGTTAATGGCCAATAACGTTATAACCGCCGCAGTATTACAATCGACTCCGAACTTTCGAAATCGGAAGTGGCATTGTGAGACTGAGCACGGCATTAGGGCGTTATTGGACTATGTGAAACTTACGTCCGTTTACGAAGTGTATTACAACTGGAAATCGCTAGTGAAAACTTTATATCGAAATTGGAAGCGCCGCCGTAGAAAACAGACGCATACGCCATCCACTTTCCCATTAGACCATCTATGTATAATTGGGCATTTACATAGGTGATGTAACGGTAAAGTGAAGATCGGTATTCCCCGCGCGGTTAGAGGATACCGGTATTAGTTTAAGAGAATTGAGTTAAATGAGAGAATGAGGCTGACTCAATTTAGTTACTACAGTTGTTCTTCTGTGGAAGTAAAATTGATTTGGCGCCCTCCTCTCATGATAGTTAGAGTAGTAGCTAAGTTAATATATTTTACACAAATTTTATATAAATCGATATAAACTAACTTAAGATTAAGGAAAGGATGAGGTTGACCCAATCACATTCCATGCACATGGTTCAGCAAAGTGGGATTGGGTTAGCGCCATTCATCAGCACAACGGTCTTATGCTTGTTGTCTCATTTCTAGAAATGGGTTTCTTCAACTGGTGTTTGATGCTAACGACGATACTGGTGGCAGCAGCGAGTTTGAGTAATCAGGGTTTGCAGTTCCAAGAGTTTCAGACTGAGCCAGGTATATACTTTGCGGAGGAAGGTAGGGCCAAACTATCCACCAACATTTGGACCATAGTGGGGTACTATAACTTATCGAGCTACTGGAGGGAGTGGGAGCACATGAGACTAACGCAAGAACATCTCCGAGCGACATGTGCAGAAAACGCCAATGCGACCAGGTACGTTAGACATTGCGAGGCGTTGTTAAGTCCGATAGCTTACTTGATGGACCAAATCGAGGACAGTAATAGGCTTCTCCAAGCACAACACGGACGGGAAAAGAGGGCTCCTTTGGATTTCCTCGGAGATTTAGCAGGGGACATAATCGGAGTGTTGGGCCAACGAGATGCTCAGAGGTATCAGGAGCAAATCAAACACCTGAACACCGGTGTACTAAAAACACAAACCATGCTCCAACAGCAAATGCATGTATTAGATTTGACCGGAAACATTATCCGTAAGGAGCATGAGGAAATGGAAAAGCATTATCGGGTAATCCAGGAGGAAATCGAGTCTGTGATGGTGCATGAAGAGTATATGGACGTGTTATTCCAGCTATCTGCGGCCATTTGGATGTATAAGGATGTCCAAGGAGACCTGATAGATATACTCTCGGATGTACATCATGGGAGAGCAAGTGTGCGATTGTTACCTCCTTCGCAGTTTGCAAAACAACTATGGGAAATAAGTAAGCAGATCCCCACGAACCTGCAAGTTCCTAGTTCAAGAGCACACTGGATCAATGTATATCGGTTACTGGAGACCAAGGCAGCAATCATCGAGGATCAGATTATTTTCGAAGTTCAGGTACCTCTTATCCAGGGGGAAGAGTACCAGATATTTCACCCCATCCCGGTTCCAACAAGATACCAAGGGGGGTATGCTTACCTCGAGCCACAATACCAGTATGTTTTGGTTAGCCGCTCTAGAGTGTGGTACCAACCAATCTCTGCAAAAAGGTTGGGCGAGTGTAGACGCTGGGAAGAAGGAACGGTAATTTGCAAAGCAGGAGGACCAACGTACAAGATTGAAAGTCAAGATGAGCATTGTGAAATGGCGTTGCTCTCACATGCCAATGAGCAACCGAGCCGATGCCCCATACGAACAGCACTACCTTCGATTTACATTCACCCATTAAAGGATAACCGGTGGATCATGGTACTACCCCGCGAAGTAGTCTTTGATCTGGAATGCCAGGAACAATCTCAGGCAGTGGCTATGAACGGGAGCGGAATTCTATCACTAGACCCTGGCTGTAGTTTGAGGGGGGCCTCGGTGGTCATTAAGGCCACGACTACTTACAAAACAGTAATCCGTGCTGATGTTGTTCCAAGATTCAACCTCACGCAGAAAACAGAGAGGCGTACATTAACATTCCCCGCCAATGCGTTAGAGGTCGAGGTGTCCGAACTACAGCAAACCATCCAAGAACTAAAAAGAGAGGAACCGTGGTCCCAAGTCAATTGGCATCACATTGGGAACTATACGGGCACTGGGGCAGCTTTGGTACTAACCTTAATTCTGTTACTCTTGGGATGCAAACTCTGGAATAGACCGTGGAGACAACGGGGACCAATAAGGCAACGGCCAACACCACGGGAAGGCGGAAACCAGGCTGAGGGGGCGCAGGGAAACCTGATCTGATAACAAGGATAGGACGTAGGGTTAGACATTTAATGCTTATTGGTAGTAATAATTAGTAGCCCATAGTTATAATTTAGATATTTAGATATAGGTTAGGTGTTTAATTTAGACAGCCCGGCACTGAGACTAGCTCAGGGTGTGGGAGTTCCCCACGTGGGATGTAAGGAAACTGAATTTCTACTCCTGTCCTCCTTTCATTAGGGCATGAGATCCCTTTTCATCTCAGGGTTTGGGTTTTCCCCACGCTGTAACGGAATTTTATTCAGTTCCGTTATCAACCCAAACATCAAATTTTAACATACGGCATAACCTTCGAGGTGATACCTCAAATTCTACCAAAAGAAATTACCATGCCGTATTTCGCATTGTTATTGGTTGCTTATGTTACTCAGATTACTGTATATATCCATGCAGTAGGTGAATAAACGTAAACCATAATAATATATAATGCAACATTATCAATTTATTTTTGCATCGATATGTCTTGAGGTAAATGGCTTGAAAAAAAACTTTGCTATTGAAAATACCTACAATTGCACCTTTCGATCGATTGATTTTTTGTTGATGTAAATAAATTTTTGCGCGTGCATTGAGTAAGCGAAAATCAATGTCACGTTGTTGTACGTTTTTGCGTTCGTACATTTTGATGAATGTACAATAATTTGTTTTCAATTTTTGGTATAAAATGTACAACGGAAAGAAAGAAGGGGAGTTGCGTGCTAGACAGTCAGCCGTGCAGCTGTGTTTAGAAGAGGTAGAAAGTTCAGTTTCTTTTTGGGTAATTTCCTGATATCTAAAATAAAATGCGTTTGTTAACATGTGTAAAATTTAGTGAAATACAATAATAATTTTAAAAAAAAAAGTATAAATTAATCTGAAATAAATTTAATTAAGAAAATTGGATGTGTTTATTATCTCGTGATACTATACAGTGTTCATTAAGTTACATAAATAAATTGATGTAATCGGGGAATAAATCAAATCAAGTGCCAATAAATGTGAAATATCCAAAAAATTCGTTTTGTGGGAGTGTTGCAAGTTTGATTTATTTTTGACACCAAAGAAAATTTTTGTTCATTAATTTAAAAATTTAAAATAAACGTTAGTGAAATACATACATTGAAAGACTGATCCGGGAGGTAAATTAAAAGTGCGAGTTTTTAGTCTAGTGCTTTGCAGACTAAATTTTCTTTTTTTTTGGTAAGTATGATTTTAGTGCAGTAGAGATACTAACCATTCTAATCGTGGCGAGGTTCCTTAGTTGCTTCTAGCAAAGCTGAGTCTTGCTAGAAGCGAGGGCATCGAAAGTAACCCTGCCCATAGGCGGGACACCCTCTTTCTGCTGAGGACCTCCTCCACGCCATTAAACCACTAATCGTTAAGCTTCTCTATTAATATTTTTTTTTGGTGCGTATTTCTTAGGGTAATTATGTTACCCTAAGAAACCAGAATTAACAACCATGGGTAAAACATCCGCTTGAAATATGTAGGACCCGCCAGTTTTGGGTCTGAGGACCCCACTTTTCATTTTTTTTTTTTCAACCTTTAGATGGTAAATATTAGGCCATCTTTCTCTTTCTCTTTTGTTATTGTGCGGTAATCTAGGTCCCGCATTTCGTCTAACCCCAAAAACCCACGACCACATCCCCTACAAGACTGAGCTGCGGGAATCAAAGCCGCACATGGGGTTAGTGCATGAAATGGGGACAAATTTCTTTAGCGTTAGGGTATACGGTCGTAAGACGGTGAACTTTTAGCGTTACAATTGTTGTGGGTTAACAAAAGAAATTATTCTTAGTAGAAAGTGTGCGTCTACGGGTATTTCGCAATTGTCGACATGTCGGTGTCGAAAATAGTGTAGACAATTGAGTTTTGTGTAGACAATCTCGATAATTGGTAGAGTATGTAGATAATTTGTATAGACAATGAAGAATATCCCTTTTTTTGTTCTTTTCCATTGTTGTTTCAAAATGGGGTTTCCAGATGTTAAATTTCATTTTTACAAAACAAATGGGAGCATTTAGTACGTTTAACGCCACATCCCAATGCAAAAAACTTTAGTGCTCTTAACCTGCACCGACCAAATTAGCTCGCCTCAATGAAACCTGTACTATAATTTGTTACACATTTATTACAATTTATTACAACAAATCCCGATTTTATTACAGTTACCGTTTTCGAGGAACGAGTGGTCGGTTTAGCTTACAATTAAACCTGCACCGCCAAAATTGTAACTTTTGATGTGGCTATGATATCGGGATGATTCTTGAACCAGAATTTGTTACAAATTAATTACATTGAATCAGTTAGTTCAAGACCAACCCTATAACTGTCCTAAGGGTAAATTTCACCCCAAAACGATTATATATTTCAAAAACGTCAATTTAACCAAATTTAATAAAAAAAATTACAACAGACTGCCACCAGATTTTATGAAAAATGTAGCAAAAAGTCTTGTCGAGATGTCTGTGAAGTTAGCCCAAGATTTCATCCCAGAAAAAAAATTATGTCATCAGGCAACACTAAAACTGCATTATCATCCCAGCCCAGGATTTGTTTATAATTTATGTTAAATATGGTAAACTATGTAGATCATCCCAGAAAATAAAAAAAACAGAAAATTGTACATTAAAAAATATAATTTATAAAAATCATTAATATGCGAAGTAAATAAATAAAAGTAAAAATTTTAAAACTTTATAATATTCGTACCCTTATAGCGCCAATCTCAACATACGAATCAACTTGAGATTTTTAGGGTAAGCAACAATAATTATGGCAAATCGATACGAACTGTTTCGAATTCCGGAACTCGTGGCTCCTGGGAACCATTAATAAAAAACTGGTTCTCATATACTGGGCCATACACATATAGGCCTATAGCGCCAATCTCAACATACTCTGCCATACATCTCGTGGCAGTACCTTATAATGCACGATTTCTTTCCAATCCCACCAAACACACAGCATTACCTTTCTTGGCGTCAAACCTGGCTTTGATAGCGTTTGGGAAGCTTCAACTCGTTTCGTCCATTATCTTTTTCGCACAACGTTGTCGTATCTTACCCACTTTTCATCATTAGTAAAAATTTGCTTTAAAAATTGCTCAATTTTGAGCGTGCAGCGTTTCGCAGATAGAAATCCGGTCCATTAAATTTCTAACTATTAATTTATGGGGTATCCAAACGTCATGTTTATGAAGAAGCACCTTCTTCATAAACAGCGCAAATTTTTTCGCAAGCCTGAGCCGCGTTTTTACCTTTGTCATAATAAAATTTTAAAATATATCAAATTTTTTCATTATTTATCTCCATGTTTAAATTGTTGTAACCTTTTACCTTTTGGTTACTGACATATATGAATGTAAAGCCATCTACCGGGAAAAAGGCCACGAATTGTTTCCCCTACCATTATATAATATATTCAATGAGATTTTATTGGCGCTCGGTAGATTTTAGCGGCGAGCGTTCATTTCATCAAACAGATGGCAGCTGTTTGATGAAATTTCGGTGATTGTCGCGGCAAATAAACACAATGAGATTTAACTGTGCTCGGTAGATTTGGCTGGCTTTTGTCTTAATTTTGATTATTTTCGATGAATATGTGTATTGTGATTTGAGCAGATGGCAGTCACTTCATGGTTTTGTGATGATGAATATAATTTGTTTAAAGATTATTTGTAATTATGATTGTATTCCAGATTTCTGGAAAATGCTTTCAGACGGTTTATGTCACTGATCGAGAAATGTTTACTTAACCAACTTATGATCTTGACGTCGATGGCGCTTTTGTAATCGATTATTATTATGACTCTATGGAAAACAATACAGAATCGAATTAGTTTTTTTTAACGTAAACAAGAAAATGAGGTATTACGTAATGATTTGTGGGGAATTTAATTTTTATTGCGCTTTCCAGTAGATCATCGTATTTCTCCCAATGCCCATTTCGATAACAATAGTTTGTATAATGCTGTGCAGTTGGTACATAGCTAACTAAACTATTCAATTCACAATATTGTGATCCATAGACTACATTCCTAATAGTAAGATTCTGAATAAACATTACCTCGTAGCAGTTTTGGCAATAAAAGTTGGTTGGTTCTATACATGCCTGAAGATTTTCTAGTCCCAAAACGTCTAATTGGTTTAAATTCAGTGGGATGTACTTTAAAAAATCAGTTTTTGAAGCCAAATTACAAATAGTACATTTTGTCTCAGCCTCAATACTAAAAATGTTGGTTTTTTTAAATATAAATTCCGTAACATCTGTCACGTTCAAGTTTTCCCTCAAAATGGCCATAGAATCGCGAGCTGTGTGGCATGTAGCGCCATCTTGTTGAAACCACATGTCAACTAAGTTCAGTTCTTCCATTTTTGGCAACAAAAAGTTTGTTAGCATCGAACGATAGCGATCGCCATTCACCGTAACGTTGCGTCCAACAGCATCTTTGAAAAAATACGGTCCAATGATTCCACCAGCGTACAAACCACACCAAACAGTGCATTTTTCGGGATGCATGGGCAGTTCTTGAACGGCTTCTGGTTGCTCTTCACTCCAAATGCGGCAATTTTGCTTATTTACGTAGCCATTCAACCAGAAATGAGCCTCATCGCTGAACAAAATTTGTCGATAAAAAAGCGGATTTTCTGCCAACTTTTCTAGGGCCCATTCACTGAAAATTCGACGTTGTGGCAGATCGTTCGGCTTCAGTTCTTGCAGGAGCTGTATTTTATACGGTTTTACACCAAGATCTTTGCGTAAAATCTTCCATGTCGTCGAATAACACAAACCCAATTGCTGCGAACGGCGACGAATCGACATTTCACGGTCTTCAGCAACACTCTCAGAAACAGACGCAATATTCTCTTCTGTACGCACTGTACGCATTCGTGTGGTTGGTTTAATGTCCAATAAAGTAAACTGAGTGCGAAACTTGGTCACAATCGCATTAATTGTTTGCTCACTTGGTCGATTATGTAGACCATAAATCGGACGTAAATCGCGAAACACTTTTCGAACCGAACACTGATTTTTGTAATATAATTCAATTATTTGCAAGCGTTGCTCGTTAGTAAGTCTATTCATTATGAAATGTCAAAGCATACTGAGCATCTTTCTCTTTGACACCTTGTCTGAATTCCCGCGTGATCTGTCAAATACTAATGCATGAAAATCCTAACCACAAAAAAATCACCCTTTAGAATCAAATGCGCATGTATGAGTATAGTTGTCGCCTGTAATTGATCCATTCCGCAAAAACGATAAATGATGCCTATCTGAAAAATTCATTTTTCTGGAACATTTAGGAGTTTCTGTATGATGTTTTAGTTTGTTTGTAGACAAACATTTAATAATGGAACTTTGTTTGTCTTCTTCGGATAATTTTCCGATAATTTCACTGTCCTCTCCAATTTTCAACCTCATCCAATAGAACATCAGAATGTTTATGTGTGGATTTTCTACTAACTCTAAACTAGTAAAGCGTTTTGGTATATTTAAAAGTTTCCTTTTTAAAATATATTTGTCTCGTTCGTTTATTTCTTTTATAAATCTTAAAGGTTTTGCTGGAATTTTTCCTAACGATAACGTGCGCCTAGCACGTTTTTTCACGTTTTTTCATTATGAGCGAATTCCGCGTATCCTGACACAAAAATAATTTATTACTCAACTGGATAAGGTTGATCTATCCACCAAAATGTCCAACGAGGAACATTTGACCCCATATCTGGTGGCGGTCTGGTGTAATAATTTATTAAAGGTGGTAAAATCAACCCTTAAATTACCTATTCGAGGCCTCTACCGTTGGGAGCGAATTCCGCGTATCGTGACACAAAAATAATTTATTACACATCTGGATAGGGCTTAACTACTCTCGACAAGACTTCTTGCAACATTTTTCCTAAAATCTGGTGGCAGTCTGGTGTAAAAAAATTTATTAAATTTGGTTAAATTGACGTTTTTGAAATATATAATCGTTTTGGGGTGAAATTTACCCTTAGGATAGTTATAGGGGTGGTCTTGAACTAACTGATTCAATGTAATTAATTTGTAACAAATTCTGGTTCAAGAATCATCCCGATATCATAGCTACATCAAAAGATACAATTTTGGCGGTGCGTGTTTAATTGTAAGCTAAACCGACCACTCGTTCCTCGAAAACGGTAACTGTAATAAAATCGGGATTTGTTATAATAAATTGTAATAAATGTGTAACAAATTATAGTACAGGTTTCATTGAGGCGGGCTAATTTGGTCGGTGCAGGTTAAGAGCACTAAAAACGTTTCGTTATGACTTTTGCTTTTTACTTTTACCTTATGAAGAGCATACCCAATGAATAGAGAAAAATCAAAGTGAAGCTAACTTCATTTTACAAAACCATTTTTTGTTTATGTCAAAATATTGAACGTCAAAATTAAATTGTTTTAAAATTAAAAATTGATTTATTATAAATATTAATTAACTAACATAGATAAATTTTATTGATAAATATTAAATATATAAAAGTTTTTGAACACGTCGATTAGTTACACCTTACACGTGACGGAATGAACGTGACGGATAGAAAATTTGATTTGGCGCTTATGTTCATATTAACTGAGAAAGCCGGAGAGGCGTTATTGGGTTCATCCGCTTTGACAACAAAGGCCTCATTATGGATCCTATCAAACTCTGATAAAAGAGCTGTATACGTATCCCTTAAAATTTGGCCGTGTGAAGTTTCTCACAAATTGACAAAAAACCTTATAACAGTCAAAAAGTGAAAAGAAAAAGTTACACTTTAGATTAAGGAATTTTTAAAAATAATTTGTAATTAAGAGCAACACGAAATAATTAAATTTATTTTACGTCACTAGAAAACGTCTTACGTCTAAAAAATCGAAAAATTTGAAAAATTCAACCATTCGAAGGCCATTGACAAGGCATTGTAGAGATATCTAAGTAAATCGAAGTATACTATCGTGTAGTGGCCATATTTCGGTTTACTTAGACCTCTCTACGATGCCTTGTCAATGGCCTTCGAATGGTTGAATTTTTCTAAATTTTCGATCATTTCTGATTCAAACATAGAAAATTTATGTTTCGACGGGTCGCACAAATATGTTGACTTCTACAAAAGATGCAATAAAGTCAGTACTACACGATAGCATACTTCGATTTACTTAGATTCTCTACGATTTTTTGTCATTGTCAATCGAATCGCTTTTACCCTTTCTACTATAGCAAAATTTTAAAATTACAAAAAATCTATGACTGCATAAATAAGTCAGCTCCTAGAAATCATAAAGAATGGCTATGCCACAAGCTAAATTAGCTTGGTACTGTGGACTTATTATTTTAACAATTTATTTCGTTTTGCATAACACGTTTTTTTTTTGACAGTGTAGATTTACATTTTGGGGCTGTTGTAAAGTTTTTTGTCACTTTTGGTTTGTCAGAAACTTCACTATAGTAAAAATTTAAAAACTATTGCCGGTTAACGTATTAGAGTAACTGAATATAAGGATCTCTTAAGATTGCTTTCACCTCTTCTATAAAAAAAAACAGTATAATGCAGACTTTAAGGTAAAATAAAGAATAATAAAATTATTGTTGCGATGTAGCTAATTTATTATAAAACTTTATTTCAGATACCTTGCTTCGGGAAATCCAATGATAAACATGTCATACGAATATCGAGTAGGAACAACGACAGTGTCAAAAAATTATATTTGAGGTTTGCGAAGCTATTTGGACGGCTCTAAAAAATAATTATTTAAAGCCACCAACTGAGACTGAGTGGCATACAATTGCAGACTTTCCAAATTGTTTGAGATGTTTTGATGGCAAGCATGTTATTATTAAATGCCCTAACTCTTCTGGAACACTGTTCTACAATTATAAAAAATCGTTTATTGTTGTTTTAATGGGCATATGTGACGCAAATCTTAAATTTTTATTTGTTGACATTGGAGCATATGGATCAAACCATGATGGAGGAATTTTTAAGCAGTCAGTTTTTGGGAGAAGATTTTATAAAAATAAATTAAATTTCCCAGCTGATCAACCATTGCCAAAGAGTACGGACGGCAAGAAATTCCCGTTTTATTTTATTGGGGATGCTAAATTTCCTTTGCGTAGAAACCTATTAACTCTTATGGTGGAACAGGACTATCCACATCACAAAAAATATTCAGTTACCGATTATCAAGAGCCAGGAATTGTATATAATGAGTTTTCGGAGTGTTGGTTTCCCACTAGTTTTCAACCATAGACCTAACCCATGGATATCATCAAGTCCCCATAGATATAAAACATCGTGAAAAATCAGCATTCGGCACTGAGACTGGACACTATGAGTTTACTCGAATGAGTATGGGTCTTCGAAATGCTCCAAGTACATTTCAAAGGCTCATGAATTATCCTTATGTGGCCTGAATGGTATAAAATGTCTGGTATATTTGGACGGTGTTGTGATTTTTGCTAAAAATCTGATTGATCACAACGACAATTTAGCTGAAGTCTTTCTAGTCTTATGGCTTACAATCTGAAAGTGAACCCTGAAAAATGCCAATTCCTATGTAAAGAAATTTACTATTTAGGACATTTACTCACACAATCAGGTATTAAACCAGATCCTATGAAAATAAATGTGGTAAAAATGTATCCAACGCCAAAGTCTCCTCGCGAACTCTCGTTGGGTATAATCGTAAATTTTGCCCTAATTTCTCAAAAATTACAAAACCGTTAACAGAGCTTCTTAAAAAAGATGCTTCTTTCGTAAAGGGTGATGAAGCGTTTACGAAAATGAAGGAATGCTTGAGTAATCCTCCGTTATTACAATTTCCCGACTTTAAAATAGAGTTCATCCTCACGTGTGATGCAAGTGATATTGCCAGTAGATCAGTTTTGACCCAGAAGACAAACGATGTTGACCTATCAATTGCTTATGCTAGCCATGTTTTGAACTGCGCGGGTAAAGCGACAATTGAAAAAGAGCTTCTGGCGATAATTCGGGCAACCGATCATTTCCGTCCGTATTTGTATGGGAGACGTTTTGAAATAGTTAGCAATCATGAAGAACTAGACTCGATGGAGAATTAGACTGGAAGAATATGAATCCAGAATTGTGTATAAGCCAGGTAAATTAAATATATTATAATAAATAGTAAGGAATGCAATGTTGTAACCCGTTCAAAATCTAAATTATTAAATACAGAACAACAAAACAAGCGTGTTCCAATTAGTGACAATTCTGATCAAGACAATACTATTTTTTTTTTCAAATACCGATCGAAATTCTAATAAAGAATTATCATTAACTTTACCAAATTCTGTACCAATAAATCATGACACCACTAAGTTACAAAAGTCTAAAAATCACTCAGTAAATCAAAAACAAGAACAACATGACGTTATAAATTTAACAAATGAGAATGACATTAATACTTTTATTCAATAATACCACGTTGGTCCTTTAGGGGCCCATCATGATGTTTATCGAGCTTTTAAAAATGTTTACTAAAATTGTAAATTATGTCAGAAATTGTCAATTTTGCCAAAAAAAATAAAAATTGTGAAAATATAAAAGTACCTATGAAAATGCACCTCGTCAAAACCTTTTGAACAAATATTCTTAGACATTGTCGGTCCGTTCGCATCTTCTCATAAAAACAATAAATATATTCTCACGATGCAATGTGATTTAACAAAATTTGCATTTGCCTTACCAAATCTGTTGCTGCCGCATTCGTTGAACTTTTTATTTGTATATTTGGTTCTCAGAATTCTATTTTAACTGACCAAGGGTCTAATTTCAAGGGAAAATTATTTAAACAGATATGCAAAATGCTAAAAATACAGAAGTTAAACACTAGTGCATAGCATCCACAAACCAATGGCGTACTCGGGCGTAACCATACGACCTTAGTTGAATATTTACGTAATTATGTTGATAAGGATCCTCTTGGGAAACAATTTGGGATTCATGGTTACAATATGGTACTTTCTCGGATAATACAACACCTCATACCGCCACTGAATTTATGCCATACGAATTAATTTTTGGTTGTAAACCAAATATTATAGATTCGATTTCCAAAAATGCCGAATTATTCTACAACTACGATGATTACTTCTGTGACCTTAAATTTAAACTTCAACAGTCTTTTAAAATAGCTCACGATAAATTTGTTCAAAATAAGGAAAGAACAAAACAATATTACGACAGAAATTGCACCGCCAAACAATTCCAGAATGGTGATCAGGTTTATATAAGAAAAGAAACGAGACAACTCAAATTCGATTCGCTTTGGTTTGGTCCATTTACTGTTACTGAAGTAATTTCACCAGAAAATACAAAAATTCGTATCGGAAATTGTGAAAAAATAGTACTACAAGGAAAATTGGGTGAACATTTATGGATTAGAATTTTACCTAAGTCATTAGAAAAACAATCGAAAGTGTTGGTTACTAGTGTAGGTTTTTAAGATATTGGCCGAAAAAGAAAATAACTTATATGGCCGCAGAAAATCAACAAATTATAGTGAAAATTCTAACCCATACATTTTTTTCCCTGCTATCTGTTCTGTGGCGAAGGCTCTCCCAACTCTTTCGCGGTTTGCTTATTTACGTCCTTACCTTTACGGCTGTATTGGCCAATTCGAGGACGTACGGATATAGATTCGATTTTATTACCATGTGCACATTGCATAGCTCCATGCCAGACTATATTGGCATGGAAGATGGGTCGGCCCATGAGTTTTGCACTCCGACAGGGGGTCATAGATGTGTTCCTTTTCATCACAAATCGTAATTTGTTGATGAAAATTCCCTTTGCATCCTGCCCCTATCGGGATTCGAATCCGGTACCTCCAGATCCAAACGCCAAAGCTTTAACGACTATGCCATTTGGTCGGTTATCCATAAATTTTCCACAAATAGTTTGTGGGTGTGGGCTGTTGTAATACGAGTAAATTCGTGAGTACCTATTTCCTGAATAGAAAGAGAGTTCGATGCATTTTGAACGATTTCTGTGGATTTGAACTGGAAAAAATAAATTCATGGGTACCTATTTTTGCACAGGAAGGAAATTTGATGCATTATGATTTATTTTTGTGGGTATGAGCTGTTGTAATATTTTCATGCTTACCCATTTATTTTACACAATGACCTGCCTCGCCTTAATTGTGGGTAGGTTGTTACATTTATAGCAAGCCCATGACCTATACTACTCTGTATATTGTTTTAAAGAGCTTCACTTTTTAGCGGTGGTTTTGGGAAGTAAACTAATCCAATATTTTGTAATTTATTTTGTAAAGACTTCTAGTGTCACCTCCATTGTCCGATACAATGATTTTAAACGGTTGCTTTCATTTAGGGTTGTTTTCTAGGAGTTTAGTAATGCCATTTTATTGTAGTTAATTTATAAACAAATTTCAGTACCACCCCCAGCACTATACAATAAAATCCACAGAAATGCAAAAAGAGTGGTGTGACGAAAAATATGGTTTTTGAAGAATTGCACACTAAGGGGTATTTTATGGAGGGTTGAACTATATTGGCATTGTAATTTGTAAAAAAATTCCAGTACCATTTTCATTGGATTGTGCTACAAGTGCTGGTGCAGCATCGGAGTCATGTTTAAATGTAGTGAAGCTTAAGTATATATTATATAGCCATAGGATATTAAAGTTAAAGAAACAAACCAGACGTAGGGGGCACAGCAGCGCTTATAATCGAGGTCTTTTGTTTTGTTTTTAAAATTTCCATTTGAATTTTTCCATTTCCATTTTTCATTTCCAATTGAAGTTTATCCTAAGTTAATCCTAAACCAACAAAAACAAAATTAAATGAGAGTGTGTTAGTTTAAAGAAGACATTTAGGCGAAGTAAGAATACAACAAATATTTCTATTAAAATAATTATATAAATATTTTTTTATTTATTTAATTAAGAGTTTTAATATAAAAACATTATCATTTACATATAATTAGAGAAGTTTATGAAAGTCTAAAATCAATAAAATCTTATCAATAAAAATTTGTTAGACTCATATGTGCACCCTACGTGCCGACCCGGTTAAAATTCTAATGGAGCTCGCATACCTAAAATGACATCCTTGTGAAGAACGGAATTTCTTCGAAATTTTGATTCTAAGAAAATTAATATTTCAAAATTTTCACCAATCAGCAAACTTGCCACTATAACATTTTGATAGACCCATATGTGCACTCTACTTGTGCCAACCCGATTAAAATTTTAATGGAGCTCGCATACCTAAAATGACATTCTTGTGAAGAACGGAATTTCTTAGAAATTTTTCTAAGAAAATTATTATTTTAAAATTTTCACCGGTCGGCAAACTTGCCACTATAATATTTTGGTAGACCCATATGTGCACTCTAATTGTGCCAACCCGGTTAAACTTCTAATGCAGCTCGCATACCTAAAATGACATCCTTGTGAAGAACGGAATTTCTTAGAAATTTTTCTAAGAAAATTAATATTTCAAAATTTTCACCGGTCGGCAAACTTGCCACTATAATATTTTGGTAGACCCATATGTGCACTCTACTTGTGCCAACCCGGTTAAAATTCTCATGGAGCTCGCATACCTAAAATGACATTCTTGTGAAGAACGGAATTTCTTAGAAATTTTTCTAAGAAAATTAATATTTCAAAATTTTCACCGAACGGCAAACTTGCCACTATAATATTTTGGTAGACCCATATGTGCACTCTACGTGCCGACCCGGTTAAAATTCTAATGGAGCTCGCATACCTAAAATGACATCCTTGTGAAGAACGGAATTTCTTCGAAATTTTGATTCTAAGAAAATTAATATTTCAAAATTTTCACCGGTCGGCAAACTTGCCACTATAATATTTTGGTAGATCCATATGTGCACTCTACTTGTGCCGACCCGGTTAAAATTCTAATGGAGCTCGCATACCTAAAATGGCATTCTTGTGAAGAACGGAATTTCTTACAAATTTTGATTCTAAGAAAATTAATATTTCAAAATTTTCACCGATCGGCAAACTTGCCACTATAATATTTTGATAGACCCATATGTGCACTCTACTTGTGCCAACCCGATTAAAATTTTAATGGAGCTCGCATACCTAAAATGGCATTCTTGTGAAGAACGGAATTTCTTCGAAATTTTGATTCTAAGAAAATTAATATTTCAAAATTTTCACCGATCGGCAAACTTGCCACTATAATATTTTGGTAGACCCATATGTGCACTCTACTTGTGCCGACCCGGTTAAAATTCTAATGGAGCTCGCATACCTAAAATGGCATTCTTGTGAAGAACGGAATTTCTTAGAAATTTTGATTCTAAGAAAATTAATATTTCAAAATTTTCACCGATCGGCAAACTTGCCACTATAATATTTTGGTAGACCCATACGTGCACTCTACTTGTGCCGACCCGGTTAAAATTCTAATGGAGCTCGCATACCTAAAATGGCATTCTTGTGAAGAACGGAATTTCTTACAAATTTTGATTCTAAGAAAATTAATATTTCAAAATTTTCACCGATCGGCAAACTTGCCTCTATAATATTTTGGTAGACCCATATGTGCACTCTACTTGTGCCGACCCGGTTAAAATTCTAATGGAGCTCGCATACCTAAAATGGCATTCTTGTGAAGAACGGAATTTCTTAGAAATTTTGATTCTAAGAAAATTAATATTTCAAAATTTTCACCGGTCGGCAAACTTGCCACTATAATATTTTGGTAGACCCATATGTGCACTCTACTTGTGCCGACCCAGTTAAAATTCTCATGGAGCTCGCATACCTAAAATGGCATTCTTGTGAAGAACGGAATTTCTTAGAAATTTTGATTCTAAGAAAATTAATATTTCAAAATTTTCACCGATCGGCAAACTTGCCACTATAATATTTTGGTAGACCCATACGTGCACTCTACTTGTGCCGACCCGGTTAAAATTCTAATGGAGCTCGCATACCTAAAATGGCATTCTTGTGTAGAACGGAATTTCTTAGAAATTTTGATTCTAAGAAAATTAATATTTCAAAATTTTCACCGATCGGCAAACTTGCCACTATAATATTTTGGTAGACCCATATGTGTACTCTACTTGTGCCAACACGATTAAAATTCTAAAGGAGCCCACACACCTAAAATGACATTGTTTATATGCGAAATGAAATTATTTGTAAACCTAACAATGTTGTAAAATCGCCTAAATGTTCACAAATCACTTAACATCTATACATTTTCGATCTGTCATTTTCTGTTTCATTGTATTCAGTAATGTTTACAATTTGATCATGGTGAGATATACGCAAGAACAACGTTCACAAATTATTCAGTTTTATTATCAAAATAATCGTTCTCCAATTGCAACTTTTCGTGCGCTTTTGCCATTTTATAGTCGTAATAATCGTTCAAGTGTGCTCGCTATTCGTCGAATTGTTGAAAATTTTGAGCGTACATTTTCTTTACATAATGTTGAAGTGCCAATAAGACAAAGATTCGCTCGAAGTAATGCAAATATTGCTGCCGTTCAAGCAAGTGTTGCTGAAGACCGCAATTTGTCGATTCCAAGACGTTCTCAACAATTGGGACTGTCTCAAACCACAACCTGAGCCAGAACTGAGCCATTGAACCACCGTAAACGTCGTGAATTTGCTGATTTTGCCTTGGAACAACTTGAAAACGGTACCGATAACGAATTTTTTAAGAAAATCATCTTCTCGGATGATCACATTCATCTGAGTGGTGTGGTAAATAAACAAAACTGTCGATTCTGGTGCGACGAAAATCCACAAATTATTCATAAAAAACCATTACATTCACCTAAATTGACAGTTTGGTGTGGTTTAGTCTGGTGGAATCATCGGTCCGTATTTTTTTTCGAAATGAAGCTAGTAACGCCGAAATTGGAAGAAGTTGATCTTGACAACATTTGGTTCCAACAAGACGGGGCTACGTGCCACACAGCAAGTGCAGCAATTTTTTTTAAAGAAATCATATCACTCTTATTGGAAAACCCTATATAAACTTCATATTTCTCAGTAGTAGTTTGAATTTTTTCCTAAAACAGTACTAACTGCTATTATAATTTGGGATTAATTTAGGATAAACTTCATTAGCATCCATCCCACTGAAATCAAGTTACGTTGTTAACGAAACAAACAGTGTCTTAATCTTAACCGTAGATTTTATAAACTCAAGAACAAAATAAATCTTTTAATCTGTGATTATAACTTCTTATAAATTTACGACAGTTGTTAAGGAAAATAACAAATATTTGCCTTAGACGTTTTGGAGTAGTTCTCATATTTAATTTGCCATGTAGTGCAACATACTGTTTTCGGGATATTATTTATTAAATAGGAACCCTTTCAAGTATGAAGCTAGATATGCAAAGTAATCAAAAGTCTGTTCATGGCATTGGCCCAATTAACAGTTGGCAAATTAATAACTCACACACGGTTGAATTTTTTTTTATTAAACTATATGCCGACACCCTATAGAATTAATGTTTAAAACTATATACTCGTATGTGCATAGTGTTAAATATTTATTCAATAAAAAACTTTATTTGAAAAATTTTTAAAAACCCATATGAAACTTTTTTTTACTTCATTATTGATTTTGTACATGTAATATAAAAAATTCTGTTATAAATTTCCATCACGAAAAGCTTAAATTTGATTTATTTAGTGTTGGACGAAATTTTTGGTTTTATTTTTTTGTTCACCAAAGTGTTGGAATAATTTTGTTTAACAAACCAATAAATTATTTAAAACTAGAGTTATAAAGTGGTTGGTAATATTATCGGGATAATAAACGTAACATGCTTAATGTGAAATTAAATTTTAAAGCCATACATTTGAATTGATTCCGTTTGTATCATCATCGAGCTTTGCCAATTGATGAAGCGCTTGCGGGTTTTCAAAAATATTTTGTATAATTTTTACATGACACGTTGAACAGAACTTTGCACAACAAGTAACATTCTGTGTTATCGAATAAAAAACTTGCTATCTTAAATGAAAAGCTTTAAAGCTTTTATAATAATATTTTTATTTTAAAGCTCACAACATAAAAAATGTATGGCTTATATAGTTTATAGTTCTGTACCTTCTCTACTTTGTTGAAAATTCAATGAACTTGGGTGTGTATTTTGTGTATTTTAATTTGAAGCCAGATACTTCCGTCAATACCTCTAACCTCAAATGCTTTTTACTGTTAGCCACAATTAGGAAACAGCGAACAGCGTAACAGCATTACAAAAATTAAATGTTGCACTTTTAAAATTTGCAACATAATTTCATTGGAAAGATCTCCACCGCATACACCAAAACTCGTATACCATAAGAATTTCAATTAAAATATAAAGTAATTTTCCGTAATTACAAGTAAAAGAAAATTTTAAACAAAAGAAAGAAAATGGGTAATAACCTCTCTCTCATCTATACATTTTATTTATGTTGTTCTTATTCATTACTTTAATTGGTGCAATAAATTTAATTAGAGACGACAACACGAAGAGATCTTATATAGAGATGAATCTTGAGTTTGATTAAATTAGAACATTGCATTCTGGTTTTATACTCTAATTGGCTTGATGTTAAATCGTTGAACACAACCAATTATCTCTTGTGATCTAGATAATCCAAATTATGTGTTCTGGGCCATACCCCTAATATATACGGTAAATGTAAATTGATTGGTTCGGTAATTATTATTGCAAATTGCTCCACAAATATTTCGATCCTTCGAATGGAAAAATATTTTTATTTGCCTAGCACCACATTTCTAATAATCGTAATGTTTTTTTTTTGTAGAAATATTCAATAGAAAATAATCGACAGTCTAATGACGTGGAAATATGTAGAGAAAATTAAGTAATTGGGTAAATTTAAACAAATTATCTTGGATTAGCTAATTAAATAAACCAGATCCCAGATGTTGGTACTTAATGAAATAACGTTCTGCTTTCTAATTATTTGTCATATCTCTGTAACGCATAACAAAAAATATTAAGTGTTTAATATGATGTATAAGATAGCGGCAATTGACAGCGGAAAATTAGGGATTGCGCTACTCGCCGCAAGTGGCAGCACTATCTCAAAAGAGAATTTTTTTGTTATATTATTGCAGCGGAATAAAATATTAAAAGTGTTCCTTATGCCATAGACAGACTACGTTTGTCTTGCCTAGTGAAGTAGGCATTGACAAAAATGTCAATTTAATTGACTTTAAAACAAAAAAAAAAAATGTTCCCGCCAACTAAATATCACCATGACAAATAGGAAACTCAAAGGAAACTAGATTTGCTTGGTAAACTATTAGTGTCCGGAACCTCCATTTTTGATGAGTTCGGCGATGGGAGCATAAAATTTCCTCGGAATGAGAAAACATATCTCATTCCAACCTATAGTTGTAAATCATGGTTAGGCATGACACATTACAACGAAATCATGGTTAACTCGAAACTATAGTTATGAAACCAGTAGTCTGTCTATGGCATAATGCCATAAAATGACAAACTGATTGATATCCGAAGGCGGAGTATCTCCTTTTAACCGAAGCACGAATGTCGTTACTCTTTGCACTTTACTCAAAGTGGAACATCTTTGTAGCAGGTGAGTTAGTATATGGAGGATTGCTGAAACTTAGTGGGTAGCTTGGAATTGGTATATCTTCGACGTTTGTAATCATTTGGACCCATGCCACCATAGTGGATGAACTTGTAGTTGTTCTGGGTTTAAGCCTCTGCTGGTGCGATCTGCTGGATTGTCAGTTGAACTTACATAACTCCACTCTGTTCGCTACAAGTGTCTTGAATTTGTGTGGATTTCCTTTTATCCTGCTCAGGCTTACCTTTGAATCTGTCCATGCATATCAAGTTGTATTGTTAAACCCCATATTTTGTGAAATGGATTGTAGTAATTTGAACAGGAGTAAAGCACCACATAATTCTAGTCTTGGTAATGATACCTTGGTTTTAATAGTTTTTGTAATTTTACCCTGTACATCCATAACAGAGTAATAAACGACGGTCGCGTATGCCTTTTCGGTTGCGTCACAAAATCCATGTATCTGTCCCGCACTGTTGTTAGTGTATTTTATCCAACGTGGGATCCTAATTTGTTCTATTTTGTGGAGTGCCTTCTTGTATTTTTTCCATTTTTCTTTTATTTCTGTTGGTAGTTCTTCCACCCATGACCATCCTGCTAGCCATAATTCCTGCATTAATAATTTTGCTAAGTAATCTATTGGAGAAAGCCATCCTAAAGGATCAAATAATTTTGCCGCTTCTGATAGTAATTGTCTTTTTGTTGTGACTATCCTATCCTGGGGAGCGTTTACCTTGAATTCAAAATGGTCGCTAGTGGGGTTCCAATACATACCAAGTATTGTTATGGTATTGTCTGGTGAAATCTGTAGTTTATCATTATTCCGAATTTTTGGGAATGTTTGTCAAGATGCTGGAATGATTACTTGCCCACTTATGCAGTTTAAAACTAGCCCCTAATATTTTTGCAGCTAGAGGGTGTGTCTCTACCTCATATTGAGCCAATTGTTTTAAAGTGCTTATTGCTAAATATGGCGCTGAAGCTGTATCAAATGTTACAGTTGTTAATTGATAATCTTTGATAGGCACTGTTGGTGAATGACTCCATACAATCTTGATTTGCCGATACATCTTCTCGATGTCGGCAGTGAATGCGAATTTATATTTTCTAAATCGCAATATAATTGACATTAAGCCGTCTTGTATTGTCGGAAGTTTTGCTGTTAAACTCCCATCTTTTATTACTGCATGGTGAGGAATATAATATTCGTCTATATTGGACCCATCTTCTTCAAAGGGTTTCATGTGACCCAAATCTATGTATTGTAAAAATCTGGCTATGGCTTGATGTCTGGAATCGTCTAATGGAGTGTAGTTTGGTTTGAAAGGCAGACTAACCACATATCTTCCTGTTGAGTCTCTGCGATGAGTTGTTTTATAATGTTCTTCTGTTAGTTGCTCTTTCCGTGGTTCATTCCCTTTTGATCTGCGATTTCTTCTTATCCCCAGAATTTTTTTATATTCTCATCAATTTCTGTTAGTGTTATCAATGAATGAATTTTGATAGTTTCGCGATCTGTTGTATCGAATATTATCCATCCAAATTCCGTTCGTTGTGCGATGGGCTCTCCGCTTTGCCCTTTAGCTATTTCGTTTAACATTATCATTGGATAGAAGTCTGCTCCCAAAAGTATGCCAATTTTGTGTTTCCATTGCCAAGCGTTGATTAGTTTATCTGGTAATATTTTTGTCAAATTATTAATGACTAACGCGTTTATTTGTCCTGGAAAATTGGACGGGAACCTTGGTTCTAAATTACAAATTATGTATTTATTTATTATTCCTACGTTTGTTCTCCAATCCCTTCTAATTTTACATGCCTTTTCTTGAACTGTAGATTAAGTCGCTTGGCGGCTTCTTGAGTGATAAATGTTTCTTGTGAGCTCGGATCAATTAAAATACGGACATATTCAAGTTTGTTTTGTCCCACCTTTATTACTGCTACAGCTGTACCAATAAGTGTAAGCCCATGATTTGATGGGTTTTCCATTTCCGATGGTCTTAACCGCTACTTGTGTTGTTAAAGTTGTTGTTTTACCTTTTGCATGATTTGTTCCTTCAGAGGTATGCAGTAGCTCATGATGGTTACCGCTGCATCTAATGCACAGATTCCTTTATGCATGTTGTTATACAATGTGGTTCACCACATTGTTTGCATGATGTACTTGTTACTAAATATCCCTTAACTTTTGTTTGGTTGTTCTAGTAATTTGGGTTTACTCGTTTTTGATCCGGTACTGCTTGTAGTCCGTTGAATCTTTTTTCTAAGAATCTTAGAAATTCGTCTAATGTTTGAATTTCTTTGGGATCTGTTATCTATGTTTCATACAATCTTAATGTTTCACTGTCCAGTTTTTAAAACATTAAATGTATGATTAGTGGATCCCATGTGAAGGTGTCCACATCTAATATTTGTAAGCTGCTGATGACTTCTTTGATTGTATCATGAAGCGACCTAATTCCATTTGCTGACTCTGTTGTTATTGATGATTGGTCTAGTAAAGTGGATAGTTAAGCGACGACTAACAATCGCCTGTTGTTGCATCTCTCTTTGATGATCTCCCATGCTTTGGAGTAGTTCTTTTCAGTACATTGTATATGGTTAACCAATTTTGAAGCTTCTCCCCCTATACTCGTTTTTAGGTAGTTCATTTTTTGAATTTGTGAAGTCGAGTTTTTGCCATGCATCAATCTCTCAAAAACGGTCGCCATAAAAATGTGGAATTTCTATTCTTGGCAATTTTATATGTTTGTGTTGTTGCGGCGATGGTTCATCTTTAATTTCGAGTCCATTCATAGCCTTTTTTGACGAATTTGCTCTCTCAAACGCCGCATAACGCCCAGACAATATTCTTTGTTTACCGTCTGACCTGCTGGCAAGAATTCCGAGTACAGAACACTGCGATAATCGAAGGAAATAATCAACATCACCTTAACGGTTGACCGACTTCAACGTAGTTGCCGATTATAATGCGTTTGATGTGTGTGGGGTCGGAATTGACTCGTTCTAGCTTGTCTTTAGCGGCCTGCGTACAATGGTACGAATTGATTTGTGAAACACATCAAGTTCAGCGGCTATCTCTCAAACCTAAATGACGATTTTCCGTCACGATTTCCCTCACTTTAGTGATGTTAACTTCAGTTGAAGACGCTTATGGTCGAGCAGAGCGAGGCAAATCTTCCACTACATCTCGACTGCTTTTGAATGCATTGTCCGTCACTTGAAAGTGGGCTTTAAAATTTGAACTTCAGGCAACTGGTTTTGTTGAGAACGTTTTAGTAAGCTGGCCAGCTATAATAGTTTGCGATTTCAGTGTTTCTGATTTGTTATTCAAATTCATTGAGCTGGCCATCGACTTTCACCTCTACAGACTTTATCTCTGCTTTCAGTGCTTTCAATTTGGAGATCTTGGGCGTGCTGAATTTGGTTGAGTTTCTGGTTCTGCTGATCAAATTTGGCATTTTGTTCCGTACGTAGTGCAACAAATTACTCGCCTTGCTATGCTAATTTGGCGCCTTGCTCTGTGCAAAGTTGATCAAATTTGGCGGTTTGCTCTGTTTGCATTTCCTTCATTTGAAGTAACATCGTCTTCAATATCTCTCTCATGTGAATGGTTTCTGTTGTTCAGTAGTAGGTGACTGTACTGAAATTGTTGTTTCGGTTTCAACCAACCATACTGTCCCCTTATTTTCAATTTCTTCTTCGAGAGACTGGAATCTCTGCTCATCATTTCGGGTAACTAACTGCATACCTAATGATCTTGGCGTCGGTGATCATTGTTGTGATCTTCACCTTCCCGTTTCAGTATCCTATTTTATGGTGCTCTACAGTCTCGAAATCAGCTTGTTTTTATTTTCTTCAGTTGAACGCCCAATGTTGGTATTTTCAAAATCACACTTCTGGGATCCACAAAGTAAAAACTCAAACAAACTTATTTTACGGCTAATGTTCATATGGTCGCACTAATTCTCAAGAATGCCCCAATCTCACGATAAGTCACAGGACGATCTTGCCTTCCATGCACAGAATCCTTACAGACGGCATTTTTCGGAAGAACAACCGCTTTTCAACGACCTTCACGAAATTCGTAGTTGTGCGAACTGCGACCACGGTTGAGGTATGTAAATCATCGATAAACACTAGTCCTTGTTGGTGCTTCATCACCAAAAGAGTTAAGTTCATGAATGCACTGTTGTTGAGTTAATCCACGTCGACTGTTGTAAAAAATAATCGCACAAATTTCATTTTTGCACTGGAATGTCAAACTTTACGATACAGACGTCAGTTATCAGATAGTTGCAGTAAAGTTGCCCAATCCCAATTTATAAAAGGCAACCCAAACAAATATAAATTTCAAATACTCGTACATCGAAAAAATTAAAGGGAACTTGTGTAAAGAACATGCAAATAAAAATTAACTAAAATCGGAAAATTAAAATAGAAAAAATCTCGAGGTCAACATATTTCATTGTTGCGTTACTTTATTTTGCTAGGTGAAAGAAAGTAAAAAATTAAATTAAAGCAATATCAATGCATAATTAGCAACCAATTGTTAAGAGAAACGTAGAACTTTCTTCAAACAGTTACGTATGTGAAGCTGGCCCGACAACCATCCCGAAAAACGCCTTTGAAATGTGGGCGGGCTTCTCCGCTAAGTTCATTAAAAGGCCCTTTTAGCCCAAAAATTGAAAAAATATGGAGAAAATCAAATTCCATCCCGAGAAAATAAAAACGATCTTACGCACACACAGCAATTTTTAAGTATAAAATCTATTAGAAGAAGAGATTTGCCATACTTAAAGAACCTAACTTAAATAATTTAAAAAACAATACCCACAAATAAATTTGATTGAAATTTTTTAACGACCTTAATATTTCGATTCACAGAGGTTGGCAGATATAACTGTATATGCCCAATTAATGTACTGACCATCAGAATGAAGCACACAAATGCTCGTTACCTTACAGTGGGGACAAGAAGCCTCCCCAGCTGATTTAATATTCGCTTCTGTTAGATTAGGTGTCAAAATTATGCTCGTATGTCACCATAAATTTCTCCGTTCACGGAGTTTGACAGATACAACGGTATATGTCTATTTAATGCACTGACCATCTGAATTAAGCACACAAACGCTCATGACCCTACAGTGGGGATAAGGGACCTCCCCAGTTGATTTAATATTCGCTTCTGACTAGGCTCTTCGCTTGGACTAGGTATCGGAATTATGCTCATATGTCGCTTTAAAATTCTCCATTCACAGAGTTTTGCAGATATAACGGCCCCTTTTTCCCACTGTAAGGTAACGAGCATGTGTGTGCTTAATGCTGATGGTCAATGCATTAATTAAGCACATACCATTATATTTGCCAAATTCCGTAAACGGAGAAATTTATGGTGACATATGAGCATAATTCCGTTACCTAATCTAACAGAAGCGAATATTAAATCATCTGCGAAGGCTTCTTGTCCCTACTGTAAGGTAACGAGCATTTGAATCGAAATATTAAGGTCGTTAAAAAATTTCAATCAAATTTATTTGTGGGTATGGTTTTTTAAATTTTTTCATTTCGGTTCTTTAAGTATGGTAAATTCCTTCTGCTAATAGATTTTATACTTAAAATTTGCTGTGTGTGCGTAAGATCGTTTTTATTTTCTCGGGATGGAATTTGATTTTCTCCATATTTTTTTTAATTTTTGGGCTAAAAGGGCCTTTTAATGAAATTAGCGGAGAAACACACCTAAATTTCAAAGGCGTGTTTCGGGATGGTTTTCGGGCCAGCTTCACATACGTCAAACAGGTTACTTTCTTCGTTGGCGCTACATCTCATTAAGGGATTTCGCCTCAACAATGCTCTTCCAGATAACGCGATCGACAACAAGGGGGCGCCACGATATCCACCACATCCACCCTGTAAGGGCCTCCCTCCAGTAAGGGCTTATCACAAGGTCTTGTCTTCATTGGTGCCGACACCAGTGCCTATTTTATGGTTCGATTTTGAGAACATACAACGTGTCCAAGCCATCTCCGCCTTGATGATTTAATTGTTCAAATTATATTAGACTTGGTCACATCATTTCCGATCTGAAGATTCCGGCGAATCCTGTACATTTATCCGTACTTAATAGGGTCTAGCATCATATGCACTAATTTGCGCTCAAAAACGGCTGCCTGTGCCGTGTTGTTAGCGTCCAAGACTCGGTTACCAAAAGTGACTACTGGTCTCTTATTAGTGCTTTATAGATAAATAATTTGATTTTGCGCAAATAGCGAGACATGAAAATGTTAATGTTAGCGTAGATCTCTCTGTAAACTGCTGCTAACCTCTTTATCTTTTCGTATTATGTGTGTCGCCTGTTAAAAATTATCCACGTGTTGGCCTTCTCGCGATAGCCACGTGGTTGTTTGTCGTTGCGTTCGGCTGTTGTTGCCAACGGGAACATAACTTCTTTAAGAGAGTCTATGTTACGGCCCAAGATGCACATTTACTATACAGCAAATGCACAGCTCTTTTGTAATGCAAGCGTCAGATAAAAAGTTTTATCGGTTTTGACCTGCCTGCAACTTCAAAAGTAACCGAAACCTTGTAGTCGGTGCTGAGCAAAGCGCTTCCATGATAGTTGTTACAATCCAGCCGGTTTCTCTCTTCATGTATACTGGACAAATTAGCGAAACTTTTGTTTCAGATGCCATCCTCACCAGATGCCTTGTTATTTTACATTTTGAACATGATTCTTCGCAATTTGTCGTTAGATAAAGCGGATGGAGGTGACATGGCAATGATGTTGGCTGCTTGCTAAAGGATAGCGTCTGATTATTTTAGAGTGACAAGGAATAATTTCGCCACACAGTCAGGAGGGTGTTCCTTTTTAACTCTCCAGATTCGTTGCGGCTAGCGCTGCGATGTGGATCGAAGCCGGTAGCGATTTCCTTTATATAACGGCTTCTGTCTATTAAACTGGCAGTTTCGATTTTAGGCATTTGATTTTTTATGCTATTCACGCTTCGTCTTTCTGCACAGTCGGTTGGAATATTGTCTCGCGACAATATAGTCGTTGTGTCATTGACTTATTGATTGAGAGAGGTTTCGTTTCCGTGCGGATTTTTTTCTTGAGTTGAAGCGCAATTGTTATCGCCAATTTTTTAGGTTCCAGTGTTCTTCCATAGAATGTGGTAGTGGTTGGCTGTAAAGGGATCCAGGGCTATCTTCGAACACTACTTGCTAATATTGTAGTCAAAGAGCATTCTAGCAATAGGCTTGTTTTGACCATACTCGGTTCTGTGATGCGCGATTCTCAAAACAGGAGCCGTTTTTAATTCCCGAGAGTTAACATTGAATTTTATCTTATTGAGAAGAGGAAGACAATCGATGTCGCTCGAGAGAACTTAATGAACGAAAACAGTCCGGCGTCTACTTAGTGGTTGAATATTTATCAGCTTCAAACGATCCAGATAAGGAGGCAAGTTGTAATTGTCCACCAAAGGCAAATTCCGCAGAGCAAAATGTAGAAATCTACGCTGTACAGGCTCGATTTTTTATAGTCAGGAATATTTGGTTAGACAACGAACAAACGTCGTATAAAGAGCCTTAGTTACACGATGATTATAAACTCCTTAGCCCAACGCTTAACGAAACCAGGATCGTTATTGCCGTAATAATCACGAAAAAGGATTACATTCGTTTGCAAGAGTATGTACTGTTATGACCTTTGGTCACGTTTAGCTTAAGGTTATTTTTTTTACACCATTCGGCAAAGTTATTGAGGTCGTTCTGCAATACATTAATGTCGTGATTGGCTGAAATATCTTCATGAAGTTTAAGGAATGATCGATTTATCAGTTACGCGTTCAACCTGAAAAAAATTGACCCAGAACAGCACTTGATGCCTACGTCCTACATGATATGACTCTACCCAAAGATAAATTTGAGGAAGGAAACCAAGGGCTCTTAGTTTTACAAGAGGCTCTTAGTTTTTTACAGTATTTACAGTGATTCAAACACGACAATTTCAAATAGTTTGGCAATAAAGTACAGCTTGACTATTGGCCGGTAGCTACAGATATCTGATTTGCCACCCTTCGTATGGGCCGGAACAATAAAAGAGTTTTTTCAAACTGCTCGAAATATTCCTGCTGAAACTGAGTTTTGAAAAATGCAGTAAGCGGTTGATCCAAACTGGTTAAGCATATTTTGAAGATCGTCCGTGACCTAACAATCTTGCTTACCGCAATATCATAGTTCACATTAATTGAAACCGCATAGATGTTTGAGTATCACTATTCAAATACCTGAAGTTGTGCTTGTCAGATTCAAAATCATCATTCGAGTAGGATTGTCTAACAATTTGCAAACTGGTTATTTATTATGAGGCATGCCAGAGAACTCGTTTTTAGAAGCTTTGCCAACGTTTATTTCTTAAGTTGCGAAGTGCGTGTAACTCATATTATACCATGGCGGAGCTAGCGAAATGTTTTTATGATGGGCAAAGGGAACGCATTGTTCAACCGGGTAAAATCGGCTTTGGGAAAATTAAAACGGGGTAAATTCTCGGAATTCGTGTCAATAATCCGAAACTTAAGGTGTTTCAAATTTTTTATGCCATGGACTTTACATTTGTGTGTCTCAGATACATAAAAATTTGTATTTGTATTTCAATTTCATTTCAATTTGAAATAATTAAAAATAGCAAAGTTGAAAAACAACAATCGTCTACGTGCAGCGAATTTGTAAAATGAGATTTTTGGTGGTTTGGTTTATTTCGGTATTTTAAATGGAGCGAATTATATCAAACAATTTTTTTATTGTAAATAATTGCAGTAATAGAACAAATTCTTAATAGCAGGTTTGTTTATGCATTGGAAAACCCCAAGGTTCTTCGTACCATTTAACCTTTTGTTAAGACAACCGGAATTTAGAATAACTTCGCAAAGAGATAATTCTAAACAATAAAATCGTTTGCCAGCAACCTAAAACAACAATGGATTAATAATAAACAGAAATGGTACAATGATGATAGTCCAGTTCTTAGTATTCAGTATAATGAACTACCCATACCACTCCAACTTCAACGAAAAACAAAACCATCAAACCATTTAATTTTTGTCTTTAAGCTGTTATCCTTAATTTACAATGCAAAGTACAAATTGTCCCTGACCATCTTCTTCATCATGATCGCCATATCCAACGGAAAAATAAACAATGCGAACGAAAGGAAAATTATAAACCATAAAAACAAATGAAGAAAATTAAAAGGACAACCCAAATTTTTCATCTCAAAGCTATGTGTATAACTCGGATACGATGTAGTTGTGTACCCGATATTTAGAAATGCGGAAGAACGAGTATTTTTGTAGGAGCTCTTTTAATTACTACGTCGTTAGTAATTAATTTTCTTTTACATCCTGATGAATATTCTGTGTTTATTTTATATAAATACGATGCCGAAACGAAATTCACAAAAATAAAAATAAAATAAATAAAAGCTTCGGGAAAGCGTAGCGCATTTATAGATTTACATATATCCAAATTGTTGCAACCAGTTTTGAGTTTGAAAAAACAGGCTCTGATTTTGGTGAATACTGATTATTTAAATTACCACTTAAGGGGTTTACATAATCAGAGTGAGAACTACATGGTCGTTGATATTATCACTATACATTATCGGGCTCTACGCTGGCACAATAATAATTGTTTACAGCTAAACGATGCTTCTCTCAACTGTTCCACTATAATGAATAGTGAATTGGGAAAAGTAGTTTCTTAGGAATTTTGTTTAAATTGTGGTTTCTGGCTTACAGAAGCACTATTCTGGTAATTCATCGGAAATAGGGAATTGCGTAAAAAGCAAGTGTTAATTTTTTTGAAAATTATTTTCCCTGCCAATTTGCAGTGGTTAGAATATTCAAATCAATGTTCTAATCGTACATATCGCAAACTCATCGCTAACTCATCATTCATCACTCTGCACGAGCAAACAGAGTAAATGCATCAACAGATGTACATATCTACGCAAGACACACGAACCAATTTATTTGGCAAAAATAAATTTTTTGTTTAATCAGTTCGTCTCCAACCGTCATCCAGTCAACAATTGAGCCATTGCATTTGGTAATAATTTTATTGAAAATTATGTTTAAAATTTAATTTAATTAATTTAATAAATAATAAATTAAATAATTTTAATAAAATAATTATAAATTAAATTTAATAAATAAATTAATAATAAAAATAAAACATTTACAAGTGGTGACCCCCGACGTCCGGGGGGATTAAAAATTCAAATTTTTATCGTTCTAAATAAATCAAATTTTTTAGTGGTTTCATTGCATTGACCATGCAACTTGCATGACTCATTCCCCAGCGGCACGCATACTGTGAACAACACCAACTTGTTTTCAGCGGCGCATACATGGTGCAGTGAACACCACCACCATGTCTCATTTTCGCTTGGTGCTCTTTTGCTTGGTGACGTGCATGGTGCTGTGAATACCACAACCATGCGAACTGTCGCTTTCTCTTACGTGGATCATGCAACATCCATGAGCCATAAGTTAGTAAAAAAAATCCACCAACCTCTACAGAGACCACAATTCTCCATCTTTTCACACATACCAGATTCTTGACTCGCACAATCTTGCGGTCAATTTCAATTGACTAGCTAAAGCACATCTTACCAATACCGAGAAATTAGATGTCGCAAACCAAAAAAAAAGCTTCGGTATTTCTACAATGAGCCACGATCGATACTTGAAAAATAAACTGGGAAACAATTATTCGTGATTGACTTTCTCTTACACTTCGAAAACTACACTTTTAGATTCGAGGTATCGGTCATCTTAAACGACGGATTAGGCACACAATTCGAAGCTATTCACTGAGCTTATACACCTGTTAAGCTCAGATTGAATAAGGATTACTGCCTAACACTATAACAAACAAATAATCATTACCAAAAGGATAAATGCCTTAAGCAACGAATATCTTTCGGTATCTATCTCAACACAACAAGATGTTTAATGATGTCAGATCCTGTGCCATGACAAGTGTGCAGTAACAGCCACTGAAATCTTACCTAACCTCCATCCAATAGTATACGCAGACACGAATGGAGACCTGAGATTAAATGTATTGATGCACTCTCAGTATGGCAATCCTAGTTCTAAACTTTCCTAAATCGAAATCCAGAAGTGGCCCCTATTCGCTGCTAGTGAAGTGTATCCAAACTAATCCAAAAATACAACAACAACACAGAAATTGTAATAGTATTGGTGAAAGTAAACATTCAGGCGAATTTATATTAATGATTTTTTAATTGGCCTTAGGTACATTCCAAAGTCATTCTAAGTATTTTCTAAGCATTTAGCATGAACTTAAGTGATACTGGTGGACTACTGATACAAGAAGGAGTGTCCCAAGCAAGTATTACGAATTTCTAATAGGTCTGACAGGGTGATTTAAATGTGTGATTTTTAATTGGTCCTTAGGTACATTCGAAAGTCATTCTATGAATTTTCTAAGCATTTAGCATGATCTTTAGTGATATTAGTGGACTGCTTAGACCAAAAGGAGTTTCCCAAAAAACCTATATGATTTTTTAATAGGTCTGACAGGTTGTTCAATGAGAATTAACAATGTAATTTCAGAAAGTGATTTAATCACGCAAACCTATCATATATTTATCATCAAATTATATCTTGCCAATTAAATCATTCAGGCATCTCACCATAAACACCAACAACCACCTAAAAACGTAAAATCTAAACCAACTCCTAAAATTAACACCAAATCTCCCGGATATCCTCCTTTAAACCCAAAAGTTCTTCGGTTGATCCGACATCAACCAAAATGTTGTAAAGGATATTTATAACATCTTATAACAAACAAAAACAAATAGATTGTTAACTTATTTAATGGCTCTGTAGTAAACAAAGAACATCTGGTAAAACCTAATTTAAATCCCTAAAATCGACCCATTAGAAATACGTAATACTTGCTTGGGACACTCCTTCATGTTTCATTAGTCCACCAAATGCTTAGAAAATACTTAGAATGACTTTGGAATGTACCTAAGGTCGATTAAAAAAATTACATTTTTAAATCTCATGGAATACCCTGTCAGACCCATTAGAAAATCGTAATATTTGAGAAATACACTCCATTTTGTTTCAGTAGTTCACCAGTATCATTGAAGTTGATGCTTAATGCTTAGAAAATACTTCGAACGACTTTGGAATGTACCTAAGGCCAATTAAAAAATAATTAACATAAATTCGCCTGAATGTTTACTTTCACCAATACTAAGCTTGTTGTTGTATTTTTAGGGTTAGTTTGGATAAACTTCACTAGCATCCTATTCGAGGTATTGCCCCACAGGGTGAGGAGGTATGTGTCCGTGCTCCTTTGTAGGGGAAGTAGATGCAATTATTAGCAGATTAAAAATGGTCCTGAAAACTGATTTTGGGTATCGAAATCTGCTTAAAATGCTAAACAGAGAAACGAGCAGTCCGGTTTCACGGCGAAGTGGTTTAGCAAAAATTAATTTGGTGTTCCATGAGATTTAAAAATGTGATTTATATATAATAGGCCTTAGGTACATTCAATAGTCATTCTTAGTAGTTTATAAGAATTTAGCACGATTTTCAGTGATATTACTGCACTGTTTAGACCCTAAGGAGTTTCTCTATTAAGTTATATGATTTTCTAGACTCAATACACGGTGTTCCATGAGATTTAGAAATTTGACTTCAATTGGCCTGATGTACATTCCAAAACCATTCTTGGTATTTGTTAAGCGGTTACCAATAACTTCAGCGATTTTGGTGGAGTGCGTAGTCTCAAAAAAATGTCGCTAGTAAATTATATAATTTTCTAGTGGTTCTGACAGGTTGTGCCCTGAGATTTAAACTTTGGAATGTACCTAAGGGGGAACAAAAAATCACATTTTTAAATCCCATTTAAAACCTTGCCTGACTCATTAGTAAATCATATAACTTACTAGGGACCTTTTTGTGTAAGCAGTCCACCAATATCACTGAAGTTCATGTTAATTGCTTTGAATGACTTTGGGATGTATTTTCGACCCCAATTTCAAGAAAGGTTGTAATTCTTGCTAAATTTTAATATTTCATATCCTTAGAAATTTCGTAATATGAATTCGCCTGAATGTTTCTTCGAACTTTTACCAATCCTATATAATAATTTTGTTGTTGTATTTTGTTGGATTAGTTTGGATAAACTTCAGTAGCATAGCATTATTCTAGAATAGGATTAATGTAAAGGACAACCTCCAATTTATACTTTGTGTGAACTATTCATACACAGAAGAATTCAACACTTTTGTGCAACATTTTTGTGCAAAAATTTATTTCTTCGAAACAACATTTCTGCGCTTTTCGATTATAAAACAAAATTTATACTGGATGCAATACACATTCCGCTATATAAAAAATTACCAACGAGGTCATAAACTTTTGATTCGATCACATCATTTTACTGTCAATAGGGGAATGTAACTTAATTATAATAAAAACTAAGTTTTCACTGTCCGTGTGTTGCTTTCTTGGTTGTCTCGAAACGAGTCATCGCAATAAACTGTGAAAACTAAATTATATCTCAGTTCCTATATTTGCACACAGTCCACATATTTTCTCATCCCCTCATCACCCCTCATCTGAAACAATTTTTTTTTATTGGACAAAAAAAAAAACTTTGTATTAGCACAATACTACCAAACCATGTTGCTGAAAATTTTCTGTCATTTCGTATAATAAACGAAACAAAAAAATAATCATTGGCAGAAGATTGGGGGTGGAGAAGAAAATGTAATAATTTTCACGATCCAAAAAAAAAAAAAAAATTGGAAAAATCTTATTTCGAAATTGTCACACAGGAACTATTAAGGTGATATAATAATGAAAAAATATATAAAGACAACAAATAACTGTCGTACAAGACGACGACAGAACAAAAATAAAAACAAAATCACATTTTATTCTTGCTCGACTTTATGGTCCACAAGTATATTATATTTCGTAGGGTGGTGACAAATTTCATAAAAAAATGTCTGCTTTTAGTTTAGGTAAAACGTAAAGCAAATATTTTATGTGATAGCCAGATGGGGTAGCATAATATAACTTTATGCACAATCGGAAGATGCAGACAATAATTCCACTCACACAAAAGTTTGAAACGATCTGATATATTTCTTGTAATAATCATGTCACACTATACAGATGTTTAAGACACGATTATGTTATTGTGTCCGAATTGATTCGTCTGTGCATTGTGGCTATTCGGGGATATTGGGGATTGAGAAAAGTTTAATGAGAAAAGTAAATCTTGTAGGTTTTCGGTGTTTCGCTATAGCTGCAACCGAATCTCTTTGTATCTAAGTGAGAAATTTTAGCGTTCATTGTGTAAAATTCTATTCTGAATACGGAAAAAATCTTCAATTTAAATTTTATTTGTTAGCCGAACTATAGTGGCTTAAACTGACTGTAGTGACTTAAACTGTGACATCAATTTATTACAACAACCCGATTCATGCCTAAGCTTTCCCATAAGATCTTTCCAGATCTTGAAATCTCAGTGATTTTCGAACAGGGTCGCGCCATGTGCAACTCTAAATAAATCAGGCGGTTCAAGTGAAATTCTGTTTATAGTCATGGATACTACATGTCACGACGAGTTAACGATGCCGCAAAACCAATATAACGTCAACGTATGTTCCTCCATCTTAGAGGCGGCTGAAGCGGTTATCTCTCTTGTAGCACGAAATTGATGCCGCCATATTTTCTCTCAAGCCCATGTTTTCTTCGAGGGATCAGGTGTCGCCTCCATTAGCCAGTTTTAGCTGCTGTCCGCCGTTCCTGCCATTGCTCAAGCATCTTATTTTGAGCCACCTCTTTTGGCACTCCATTTGCTATTTCTGCTCTCTATCTAGCCATCAGGTTTAATGGTGGAACGCTGGCAGCCCTTTTGAGACCTTCTTATAGGCATTGTATAATTACGGAGCTATCGTTCTTTGCTTCCGACCGACAAATCGAATGCTCTGGTCGTTTTAAGGGCTCTGACCCAGGCCGGTGCTGAATGGGGCACGATCAAGAATACCACTAGGTAGCCAGCAGCCTTCTTTTACTCGATCTAGGTCTGTATGTGTTCGATATCAGCCTACATTGAGCCGTATTTATTTTTGTTGCCTTCCCCATAGTATTTCTGACATGCCTCTGGAAGGTACGACGTGAGTCCAACCAAGCTCCAAGATATTTGATCTGGTCCACGGGTCGCCCGCTTTTTCCTTTAAAGAAGAATTACAGATTCGTGTGAACTCATTCACCCGCCATTATTACCGCTTCAGTATTATCCGAAGCCAGCTTCAGTTTAAGATTGTGGAGCCATACGGAGTTGTTTGTTACCTCTATATTAACATGCTGTACTAGTTCTTGCTCATTCCGTGCGCTAACAATGAGCGCCAGATCATCAGCATATTCGAGAAGTATTACGGATTGGAGAATTGGATAATTTTACTACAAAGCATTTTATTATATAACACGTTCCTAGGAGGCACCGCTGGTAACTAATAACCGATAATAATCGGTCAAACTACAAGATAGCTTTAGATCATTCGTCGAAGAAATGGGCTCATATGAAATTCTTTCAGCCTTCGCTGAACTAAGTCCAACATTGCAGCAGGTACTCAAGTAGGTTTCCCGAAAGTCTAGACCATGAAGGTATGCCATCTAGCTTTCTCGCCTTTTTTATAAGACTAATCGGGCTTTCTTCCAGATTGAGGCGAACAACCTTTCTCAAAGCCCTGTACTTCTATTAGTAAAGTACTTCTAGCCCGGCATCGATGATGATAGGGATATCTTCTTGCCTAGTCGGTTCATGCTTCGGGAAAAGAGCATCAGCCACTTCAAGCACCGCTGCTAAAGGCGGAACCACCCGTCCATATTGAAAAGTAACAATTTTTTAGGCATCTCCAGAGCTACTCGTTAATTATGGTAAAGTGGTCCTTCCAGTTGGCGGTTTTGTAGGTTTCTTTAGGGTTATCTTAGCTAGTGCTAAGTGTTGAGCGAATGAGTGATCCGCTTGGCCATGGGTTGTTTCATTCTCTCTTTATATTCTCTTTCTGGTACAGGTGCAAGTCCTATTGAGTTCTGCAATCTCTGCGTTCCATCACTTGATTTAAAGTCAACGGCAACGATTATTTCCTTCTTTTTGTTCAGGATATTTGAATCCAAGTCATGGTATCTTTAGGCGAATTCTTCCCGTCGACAGTTGAGCGAGAATTAACACCTTAAAATAGCAAGTAGTTCTCTAGCTCTATCCATGACTTCTTTTCCTGACCCAGATTTTTAGATGGATTATCCCTTGAAATGGCTAAGAGCGCTCCGTCACTTTAAATCTACTTTACAATAACCTGCTTTTAATTTTCGCCGGTTCTGCTCATTTACTATCTATCACTACATCAATATCTGTTTTCCTTGCTGTTGCCAACAAAAAATCCTAAGGCGGACCACTTATGCTAGTGTTTAACTGGAGCACTCATATTTACTTATATGAGGCGATCTTTAAATACTGACGTGGGTTCAATCCGTCGATTCTTTAACACAGAGTTATACAGAGTATATGTAGCCGACATGTTTTGCAGGGCCGCTGCACTATGTGACTGTGTATCATTCCATCTAGCGTCTGTAGCAGCGGCAGTCGTTCGTTATTCTGACCGTTGCATTTTTCATGCCAGAAGAATGGAAAGGACGTACTGAGGTGATTTTTTTCCTCCAGCACATCCACCGATCGCATCGACCTTGTTCTGGATCCCCTCTTTCAATATAGTAGCTTTTGTGTTACTGACCTTTATACGAACATTCAAATCGATCATTCCTAATTCATCGATGTTGACGTCTGATTTCACTTTTTATAGATAGCATAAGTCTGCCCAGCTGCGTTTACGATAATGGAGCCGAAATAGAAGCAGCACTCCAAAATCTTCCAGAGCTAAGTGACAATCGAAACAGTTGGAATGACAAAATTCAGCTTTTTAACCCAAGCTTCTACTACTGTGGATACTGTAACGGGCGTTGTGAGCTCCCCCTCATTCGTAATCATGTTTTAAAAGCGCAAACCTTGGCGAATTTTCCTGGCATCAAGTATGCTGTCAGCCTACCAGGCTTAGGGATTCCTGGTACTCCTTCTCCTAGAATACGCACAAGCGGTAATCTGATGAATGTATCTCGTGGAGTATAACTTTCGTTATGAGGTCCGTCTGCCTCGTTATACTATGACAGCTTATGTTAGTTAGCCGAAATACATCTTGTGACTAACTGATTTCAAATATTGCTGCCACTTCTATCGTTCCCGGATGAATTTACTCTCGAATTTCCTTGGGTACTCGCTCGCTGTTCGTTCCTCATGTTCCCGTCATACTTGCACTCAACGCGTTTCGTGCTAGTCTGAATCTATCTTCTTCTTTTTGTTTGCGGAAGTACATTCAGGATTCGCACCATGTCTTACTGAATTGGAGCATCTTTAGTACCGTAGATACGAATTCGTCGGTTTTTCCACTTCCAATACATACATTGGCAGGCGAGCTATAGTGCAGTGGTATTAGCGGTACCTTGTATAACCTACTAAAAACTCTGGGCTTTGTTTACACTCGATGTAGCACCACCTGGCTGGGTAGCCGAGGTGGACGTCGACTTGTCATTGCGGTAGATGGATCTCTGTTTTGGGCCCCTCTTGCACAACCTCGGAAGCTTCCGGTAATAAGCATCCGACTCTTTGCACCGTATTTTTTTCATGTTTTCCTCTTCTATACGAGGTTTATTAACAGGTGCCTTCACCTAGAGACGTACCCGATGACAGTCCAACAACTAATCACCGGTAACTGATTAGTTGAATTGATCAAAATTGCGTACTTAGACACGTTCACGAGTGATCAATTCCGATCGTCATCAGTGCTATTCAATATAACCAGTGCAAATAAATAGAAACGCGAAGCTCACCTTGAGTCAGAGCTCGAATGGTCTGTTGCCTCAAGAGTTCTGTTGAAGTGTAGTACCAGAAACTCGGCTGAAAGGACTGTTAAAAAATGTATAATAGTAGATCACTTCGGATGAAATCCAGTAAGTAGAATATTATCTGTTCGTTGTTAATTTAATTCAGACAGTTAAGCGATTGTTACGAGGAATTTTCTGTCAAATTTCAGTTAAATTTTTTTGCGACCTACACAACTTATGTACATTGTTATAATTTACTAAACCGCCTTAATGACCAGTAATATTGGATAGAAAAAGATAAAATGTAGACAAAAGCATCCATTAAGTTGCAATCAATCACTGTACCATAAAGGAAATTCATCATTTTTCAAACTCATCAATTAAAAATTTCCTTCGCATAATAGTTTTCTTTATAGTTTGTGTGCCAAGACAGTTAAAGTCATCGTCCACCGAACATATCGCGGCAGTATATAGAAAAAAGCACATCTTTATGTGTTCATGGCAGCGCTCGAGCTACAAAAAAAAATCAAGCGATAGATAACGAGAAGAAAATTAAAAAATGGAAAATCTAATCTATCTTATCTCGCAGATATTAATTTTTTACTAAAACGAACATAAAATCTATTTTTACATTTTGATAAATGAACTGATGATGTTGCTACGTTGGTACTCTCGAGGACGATATAATCCCTCCCACACACAAGAGAAAACGTTTATATAGAAGAAAAAGGATGCGAACATTTTATGTTCCCAAATATTTTACGTAAGTTAATTAACTCGATTATGACTAAATATGACTCGTAAAATTACCGTCATTAAAATTCTCTATTTATAATTTTTATTGTGGGGTTGCCATATCTACTTAAATGTTTGGTTTTGTTTTTGGCTAAAATTTAGTCAACATCTGCTTATGCTTTTTTTTGCTTCGTTCATCGGATACAGTTGTGTGACTAAATATCATCATCCCCGTATGCCGGAACAGAAACAATTCGAATTTAATGTCACTCATATTACCATCAAGAATTATTATCGTTATTTAAATTACTCAACTACCTCACATAATAACGGGTGTTTTTTTAGGAGGTTTGTTTTTCCGATAGATGTCGTTTTATTTTATGACAGTTGTTTTGACAGCTCAAAGTGGCATTTCTACTCAGTATTGTTTGGCAAATCATTATGAATAGGTTAACTCCAGAACAACGTTTTCAAATCGTGGAAATTTATTTTCAAAATTAGTGTTCAATTAAAAATGTTTATAGAGCACTTCGTGAATTTTATGGTGCACATAATCGTCCGTCAGAGACCACCATAAAGAACGTAATTACCAAATTTCGGTCTACATTCACTCTTTTGGATGCCAAGCCACCGACAAGAATGAGAAGAGTTCGTACAGAAGAAAATATTGCTGTCGTTGAGGCCAGTGTCGAAGAAAACGACAATTTATCGATTCGTCGTCGTGCTCAGCAAATTGGACTTTGTCCATCGACTTTATGGAAAATTTTACGTAAAGATTTGGGTTTGGTGCCATACAAAATTCAATTGGTGCAAGAATTAAAGCCACACGACCATCGTTTGCGCCGTGAATTCAGTGATTGGTCGTTAAATCAATTGAACGAAGATCCATTTTTTTACCGTAAAATTCTCTTCAGTGATGAGGCGCATTTTTGGTTAAATGGATACGTCAACAAACAAAATTGTCGCATTTGGAGCAAAGATAATCCACACGCCGTTCTAGAATTACCAATGCATCCTGATAAATGTACTGTTTGGTGCGGTCTATGGGCTGGTGGGATCATCGGTCCATATTTCTTTAAAAATGAGGAAGGACGACGCGTTACCGTGAATGGAAATCGATACAGAACCATGTTAAATGAGTTTTTGTTGTCAAATCTTGAAGATATGGATATGAATGAAATGTGGTTTCAACAAGATGGTGCCACTTGCCATACAGCACGTGAAACAATCGACTTATTGAAAGAAACTTTCAACGACAACATTATTTCGAGAAATGGTCCGGTGAATTGGCCTCCGCGTTCGTGCGATTTGACGCCACTCGATTACTTTTTGTGGGGATACGTGAAGTCATTGGTTTATGTGGATAAACCTCAATCGATTGACGCTTTGGAAACCAATATTCAACGTGTCATTGCTGACATACGCCCTCAAATGCTTGAAAAAGTGCTGGAAAATTGGACCTCCAGAATGACATTTGTGAAAAATAGTCGTGGTAGCCATATGCCAGAAATTGTGTTTAAATGTTAAATGCCAAAAAATTATCTACCAAATAAAAAAAAATTTTGGTCATTTCATAATTTTATATGTGTTTTATTCAAAAAAAAAAATCGGCAACCTCTTAAAAAAACACCCTTTATATACGAGTATAGCTATCCTATATACCATACTTCGGCAATCATTCAAGCATAGGCAGTCAACAAATTAATGACGAATTTTTATGTTATTTTTTTTATGTTGAAACATAAACGAAAATTAAAACAAAACTAAACGACACACAACTTCAAAAGTCGTAAAAATTGAACGATAAAAAAACGACACCGACAATATTGGGCAACAAATTTATTAAAATTTGCATATAAAACCGTGCTGTGTGTTGTGGTGGTGGGTTATTAAAATTAATTATTCTGCTTCTGGTACCTGCAATCGACCGTGTTAATACTGCTTGGTTTTTTTTTTTAGATTTTGTTGGCAATGTTGGCCGGAAATGTCTCAAAAAACACTTGCCAATGCCAATGATCAGAAATTTAACGTATCATCAAAAAATCTCAAATTAATTAGATGAAAATACTCGTAACAAAACTTACTTTACTACAGCGTCTAAGAACCAAAAAATCTCCTAGGAAATCAAACGAATTGATTGGATGTAGAACGAAGGAATAAAAAAGTTGAAACCGAATAAATTTTTTTTTGGTTGCGGATCTTGCATCTTTCATTTCGTTGGTAGTTTAACTAGCAAATATTGAGTGAAATTGAATTCATTACAGTCGATATTTTTTTGTGTGAAACTGAAACTTTATACAGTATACACTCGTACGAGCATATACACACACATACCTCTATACATATATATTATACTCTTAAGGATTTTATTATTGAAAAGTTTTTATCCGAATTAAATGTTTAAGTTAAAAGTTTCTCGAATGCTTTTGGGCATATAACAATTTTATTTCGTTTAATTTCATTATACGGTTGGACTAGAGTTGAATATAATATAAGCTATGCTTAAAATGGATTTGAAGATTTTGATGTGGGAATTTATTAATTAATATTGTACGTGCGCTTTCTGATATAAATCGTTCGCTGGGAATGGTTTATTGTATTGATTTTGTATTAAAGCGTAACAAAATGATTTAGTAGTTTCACCATTCGAAAAAAAAACTTTGATCGAAAGACTTTCAGATGGCGCGGTAATCGAGACAAATTATGTAATAACCTTGAAATATATATATAACTAGCCGATATTAGCAGGCGTTGCCCGGCTCGTTTTATATCAACTTGGGGGAACAATTTTTTTTCTCCCTTTACTTCATTGGGAAGCTAGTTTTTCTATCCCTGATTTAAATTTTTGCTAGTGCTCTGTGTCATAGTAATGGCGAAAAATTGAGAAGGGAAGCAGTGGAAACCATTTAGTTAAAAAATAATTATTGTGTTTTAAGTGTTACATTTTTTACATTGATGTTGTAATACATTTTAATTATTTGAATTATCGTATTTTATAAAGGTTGGTATTTGTATTAAATTGTATTGCTGCTTAAATAAAATTAGTTTTTATGATTTTTCATCCATCCAGTGTAATCTGAAAACAAATTAATTTGGCCTTGTGACTTATTTATTGTAATTGAAAATGCCAATCGAATTGGCGTCGCTTGAATGGAATTGGCGAATCTGTTGGTATCATAGGAATACGTGGTATTAATACATGTTCTCCCACGAATTTTCCAGTTATATTTGTCGCTTCAATAACATCGCCATATATTTTATTAATTACCAAGCGAGTTCTGTTACACAATTTGGGCGATTGAATATTGCTCAATAAAATAATTGGAGAACCAATTTTTAATTGCAAATAATGTGCTGCCAAACCTGGTATATTTATGGAATTTAAAAATGCCAAAGTACCGATTCATTTGAACGTCATTGTTCCTGTATCCAACATTTCTTGAATTTTTAGATTCAAAAATTCTACTTCAATATTTTTGGGAGCTAAAATTGCACGTTTTTGTAACCACTGAATTTGCTTATATAGTTTTGTAGAATGTTTGGATATACATTTGTTATTAGTTCTTCCCGAGAATTAACAATTGTGCAGGAATTTTCTGGAAATTCGATTTCTTTGGTTATTTGACCAGCAGCAATTATTCCATTTCCAATGTCAATTAGAAAAAAATTCAACTGATGGGTCGTTTTGAATAAGTACACGCATATTTGTGGTTAATTTCATTGGTATTACTGTTTGCCATAAAGATGAAGATTTAAGGCATTCGTTTATTTCATCATGTTTCATTCATGTTGATCGTGGCATAACTGGTAGTGTTTGTCTGAAATCCCCAGAAAGTAAAATTATGGTTCCACCAAAAATATTTGTGTTGTTCTTGAAAACTTTTAATGTTCGATCCAATGCCTCCAATGAATGTTTATGAGCCATTGTGCATTCGTCCCAAATTAAAATGCGACATTTTTACAGTACTTTGGCCATGTTTGAATGTTGCGTTTTCATTAGTTTGAATATTTAATGACAGTTTAAATGCTGAATGCGCTGTTCTAACTCCATCTAATAAAGCTGCAGCAATTCCTGACGAAGCAACGGCTAATGCAATGCTACCTTGGGAAAGAGTTTCTGCTAATAAACGTGAAATCATGAAAGTTTTTCCAGTTCCGCCTGGAGCATCCAAAAAAATAAGTTTGGGCTTGAACTGCATGTAAAATTCTGTCGCAAATAATTTTTTGTTCATCTATCAATTTTGGCTTATTAATTTGAAAAAATTGAAGTAAATCAAGCGTATTGTATGATTGTCCTCGTGGAAGATCGTAATTAGTTAGATAATTTGCTAATCTTGAAGGTGATAGTAATCCTAAAGATTTTGATTTGAAATAGTCATGCAGATATTCTCAAGCCGAATTAAACAGTCATTGAGCATGATTGGTAAGAAATCAATTGTGTTGTGGTTGTGAATACTGCGATATGTGTGAAGAATATCCTCAGTCACTGCAATTTTAAAATTTTTCCATAGTTTATTTGAACTGGAAGGACAGCAAATTGTAATGATAATGGCGAATAATTAGCGTATTTGATTTGGAGATGAGGAAACGACTGCATCGTTTAATGTGGAATCCCAATGTAAATCTGCTTCTGATAAATTCAATGCCAAACATGCTGCGTGAAATGTTTCATGTTGGTGTCCATTAACTGTTTTTAAATTATTAAATGATGTAGGTCCTCGAACATTAATTAATAATAAACGTAAATAGAAACATTCTTTTTGATTTGGATGAATGGTGTAAATTCTGCCTAAAACATTTGACTTAAAAATGCCAGGATGTCCATCGACAGGTGTACCTCGTGTTCAAAGTTCTCATTTTTTTTTATCCCACGTATAATAGGAAGGCATTTCTGAATGCAGCAAATTACGTGTAAATGAATTTTGTTGTTGACATGTATTGAAAAATTCTGTTAAAGTAGTTTTTGCTGGAGATGTACCGCTAGAAGAATTGCTGCTGGATCGCTTTCGTGCATTAAAAATGAAAAAATACGCCAAATAGCCTCGCCAGTGCTTATACATATTTCTTCCAGTTTGATATTTTGAAATTTCGTAATTTAAATTGTCTTGTCGCTCAATATTGAAAACTGCCATGTCAGTTCCTTTGTTGATATATTTGCAAATATATTTTATGGATTTTACGGATAAGCATGTGTGTCTTAAATGTTTTTGATAAAAATGTCGAATAAGGCACAATCCATCTATTGTGAACTTCAAATTCATTTCTGTGAATACTTGTCGTGAATGACTTTCCAGAATTATCAGGGGATCTTCTACGATATAATGGATAGCCATCAATTCCAATAATCGAATGCATTGTAAAATCTTTAGGAACACTTGTGGAACATTTACCATTAATCATACATAGTGAATTCATATTAACTGCACCACATGGACCATGAACCATATTTAATTTAACAATTTCAAACAATTCTGGATCCGTGTCTTCATCATTTTATTTGTTAGCCAAATTAATATATTAGCATGAGGCAGTCCTCGTATTTGCCATTCGATCGAATACTTCCAACAATTCGTTGGCCCTACACACGATAATTTGTAATGAGATCCATTAAGGATTTTAGCTTTTGTTTGTCTGTTGACCATGCTTTAATAATTCTACAATATCGTTCTATTTTGGATTACATGTGAACGAAAGTCATAGCGTCTTGATTATACTCTTGCATATGACGTGGACTGCCAATGTATGATGAAGGAAGAATAACAGTATTACCGATGTCATTGGCATTAATACTTCTGTCTACATTTCCATTTATTGCATCCCGCAAGTTGATGTATTCGTCGCTTCGTAATTTTGACTGATTAAAACGAATGTATCGTAGACGTTCACTCTTGATTTTGGCATACATATCGACAACATACTGATGGTATAAATATCTACATTTTAGAATGTGATTGTCTTTAGTAGTTCTGCGCCGGCGGATTTATTTGTTCGTTTTTGTTGATGTGATATCCATCATCACCTTCCCAAAAAATTAAAGGGTATTGCAATGCGTCGTAAGAGCGATGAGTGTCTTTAATTTTCTGAATGACGTTGTCTCTACGCTTAATAGCTATGTCACGTGATTCAAAAGCTTCCCCAACCATTACAATAGCAACTTCATCAACTGGCTTTAATCGACTGATGATTATTTTCCAATTGTGGTGTAATTTTTTGGAACAATTGTATTAATTGATTTTTTTCATTAAAAATGGACTTGCTGTTCATTTGATCCAATAAAACATATTTGCAAAAATTTCGCATTTTCATTTGGCATTGGATACATTGATCCAATGTGGTGATAAACTTGGCCTTGAATTTTAAAAGTTGATGCAAAATTACGACCAAGAGAATCAATCTTGATAATTTGTTTTGAGCCAAAAGATGTCATTGTTACCAATGTTTCCATTGATTAAATTTCCTTATTTTTGACAAAAATAGCTTTGAATCACTTAATTCTCCTGTCATGAAGGTGCATGTGGTGGATTTAAAATTGGTAAAACAACTTTATCTGAAATATTTTACGATAATATTTTATGGATTTTTGACGTAATTAAAAGGGGGAAGGAGGTGGTTAATGTCCAAAAAAAACTTACCTGAAGAGCCACCGATAAAAATTTTAGGATGGACTTAATAATCGATGTCTGCTTCATAATTAAAGGCAATACGATTAAATGAAGCAATTACTAATGCTCTTCTGTTACGCTTGCGTTCGATGATCTTGCCGCAGCTTGAGCCTTTCTATTTGCTCTTCGAGTAGCAACTCTTCGAATTTCGGTTATATTTTCTTGTTGAATTTTACGTTGTAAGTTGCGCTGCCTTTGTGTCTTTAATTCTGATAATTGTTGGTCAGCATTAATATTTTCACTATATCGTCTAATCGCATGGTATCTTCGCGTATTGCGACCAATATTTGTGCGTCGCATTTTTATGAAAGTAACACTTAATTTTACAATACAATGGAATTATTTTTAACTGTCACTTCGTGTTGTTGGTAACACTAATAATAATAATTGAAAATGTATGCACTTTTAAGCATTCTGGTTTTTGCGTACTCTTTTATTTTTCATAAAGTTTTCGTTTATTTTTGCAATTGCATAGCAGAATTTGCAATGCCGAAAAATATCCTGCATATATTACCATCTACTATCTTGAAAACAATGCCACCTATCGAGTGCAAATTTCACAAAAAGCCAAATAGCAACAAAACAAACCTATGGTTAAAATCTGAGGTTCCTGAGATGCTTCGTTGCTGAGAAACATATTTTGACAAAACAAAAACCCAAACCGCTAAAATCCTAATCTGTGGTGAAAATTTCAGCTTCCTGCGATGTCTGGTTCCTGAGAAAGGCCAACCAGTGGATCCCAGGCCGTTTTTTAATATTTTTCGGCTCGAACAATTTTGATAAAAATTGCGTTAATGATTTGGGGCATCTCTGGTGGGGCTTAGATCTAATTTGTTCTAAAACATTTTTACCTCCATCGATTTTTATAAAAATGTATGGCGAGTGCAAGGAATCTTTTCCGCTGGTTCCTTGTAAATGTAAGTTCTTAGTGCGACTTAGGCTTTCCTTTAACATTTTATTTGGCTCGAATAATTTTGATAAAATTTGGAGAGACAGGGTTGTTGATTGCAAAGAGACAAAACCAAGAAATTCTGATTTCCGGAAATTTAATTTAGCAGTCCTTCGAAGGGATGTTGCGTTATGTTGAACGCTGGTTGTTGCATCATATTGCATCATGTTGCCGAATGTTGCACCATGTTGACTAGAATGTTACATCATGTTATTGGATGTTGCTGTCCCTGTAATGCGTTAATCACATCCTTTTGAAAATGTGGGTTATTTATCACATTCTTCCTCTTGATTATTTTGACATATATTTGGTAAGGGGCTTCTTAGCAAATATATTTAGCAAAAAGATTTGGAATATGACCAAAAAGGACGAAACTAAGTCATTTATTAACCGATCAGGCTGATATTTCCTGTGCTTTGAAGAAAATTAGATTCTAAAATGATTTTTGTAGAAAGTCCTGAGATACGGTCAAATGACAAGGAACTAGGCTATTTATTAACCGATCTTAATGAACTCGGTAATGATGAATGGGAATGCAATTTTAAACGGACTAAACCTTTTAGTAACCGAACATGATGAATTAGGTATATTGGATGGAAATTGGATTTTAACAGGAAATTGGATTTTGGTGGAACTTTTCCAAACACGTTACAGAGTAACGCTCGAGGCTCCAGGGGCTTTTATTTTATTCTCAAATTAATTGAAAAACCCACAATCTTTCTATTAGCCAAATAAAACAAATTTTGGCATTTGCTGTTTGGTATCGCTCAGCATTTACAATTCCGAAACTATTTTTGGAATCTAGACTTACTAGAATCTAAAATGTAATTAAAGTTAGCATCACCATAATTCATTTACTTGTACGATACCGAAAAAGCCAATTTCCCTAAAATATCCTACAAATTATAATCTGTGCAAGAGTATGAAAAAGCAATAAATTCTCCTAAAAATTAAAATACAAAATTTTGGATTACATTTCCATTTCAGTTATTACGTTCTTGATTGCATTAGATTTTAAGAATTCAAAAATTTTAATTTTCTAATTTAAATTTTGAAAACATTTTATTTTTGTTTTTGATTTTCTCGAATTAATTTTTATACATAGAAACAGTTATATATATATATATATATATATATATATATATATATATATATATATATATATATATATATATAATATAAACACATACACACTCAACAATGTCATATATTTTGTGTTGGTGGCATGATTCTATTACTCTGGTATATACATTTTGCGAGATTACGAATTTTCTACGAAATGTAAATTAAAATTCTAAAGGGAAATTAAAATAATACATACTGAAAAACAAAAGACAACTGTAACTACTTTATATCTAGGAATTATAGAAAAGTTTGGAGCTTTTGTATATTACTGAGCTGCTTAGTACTACTGTGAATGTATATAAATTAGTTCTAATTCAAAGAATTCGTTGTATTTACTCGTTAACTTTACGAATAATTTTGATTGACTTGTGACATTGTTGTTCTTGTCAAAACAAAAAAATTATCCCGCGAACAAGGGGAGGAGGTATATATATATATATATATATATATATATATATATATATATATATATATATATATATATATATATATATATATATATATATATATATATATGTATATATATATATATATATATATATGTATATATATATAACGACCGGGTTCTGCCTCACACCCTTCGATTTTTATGAAACTTGCTGAAGATGTTCTCTACGGTGGTCCAGATACCCGAAAAATTATTTCTGTTTTTTTCTTCGGCACTGTACACCGAGAAAAATAATTGCATATACATAACGAATCCTTGCATTAATTGAAATAAATATTCTTTTGCATTTAGCTCACGAATAATTCGTTAATGGTATATAAGCAAGTTACTTAAGCTTCAAAATACACATTAAATAATTTTTTTTATATTAATTAAATTTCATTGAACTATAATTTAAGATTACATTAACTTTGCTTTATTTTAAAGAATATTATTATTATTAATATTAATGCAGCATTCGTTATAATAATAAAACATTACTTCAGTTTAAATATAGTATTTAATGAAATTTAATTAATGTAATTATTTCACTTTGGAATTAAAAAATACGTTTAAAGAAATTTACTAGACTTAATTAATTAAATTAATAAACTATACATTTCGACTTTTAAGAATTTTCTTATTTGGTCTTTCGTTGTCCACTGCCATCTCTGTTTCAATGAATGAAGGATTGAAAATAAAACACCAATTCAAAATAATATTTTTTTATTTCATTAACAACAATTTAGAAATATAATACAAAAACTACAAAAATTAAAAATTAAATTCTTGGCCTAGATTCTTCTAACAAATATATATTTAAACTATTTTCATTATCAAAATTAAAATTATTAATTCAATTAAATAATTAAATACCCCAATATAAACATTTAAATTTAAATTGAAAAATAGCATCGATTACTAATTCATTTTCTTTTAGTTAATATTATGTTTTAACTTATTAAGTAATAAACTGACTGCCGGGAATGCATCGTTGTATTTGGTCTTTATTTTGTAGAAAAATTGTTGGATAAACTGCTAGACTGCTTTAGATTGGGGTGGATATTCCAAGTCAAACACCTGAATCGTGGCCTGAATTGTTGAATCTTAAATTTAAGATTTGTTTGGACTTCCATAAATTTGTCGACATCCTGTGCTGTTGGCAAGAGTATCAAAAACGAGTTTTGAGAGTCCTTAATTGTGAATTTCACGTACTGATTATTCAGTCTTTTTTTGTAGTTAGTTTGTTGTTCGAGCCTCTAATATTAAACGAAAAAAAAAAATTCGAAAATTTTTTGAAAAATTAAATTTAGTACTCTTATTATTAAACATCTGCTATGAAAGCGATTCTACAATTTTATTATCCATTATTGAAGTAATGTCACCACAGAACCGATCACACTGTACGAAAATATTTCCTGAATCTGGATACAAAATAAGAAAATCTATATCTATAAGTCGAGACCACCATATGACTTGTGAGTAAGCGGGCCATTCATTAATAATGGAGTTAATATTTTTTTCGCTAACTTGTTTAATCCAATCCAGTCTATATGTAGTAGATAATGTCCATTTTCCTAGTATGTCATCGATAGTATGCCGTCTCTATTATACTTCAAATTTTGACATAACTCGCGAGTGGTTTCCTCATCTTTAGCATTTGCTTTTTAAAAATTAAATAATTTTGGTTAGTATTACTACATATTATAATTGACTGCAAGATTTAACATTACCGTTGAAATTGTTTTCAATTACAAGTTCTTTTGGTCGACTAAACCGTTTCGGTTTGAGCATTAAAGAAGATTGTCGAAGTTTTGTAATTCTGTTGTTATATCTGTCATAAACTCGTCCTTTAGATTTCATTTTCGGCGTGTTACGAAGTATACCAACTGAAATAAATTTTAAGAAGAATTAAAACAAACATTTTTTTAAAAATTGTTGTTTTTCGACTTACCGCAGTTTCATTCGGGAAATAATGCTTAATTTGTTTTGAAATTTCTTAAGTAGTTATTTCATCAATTTCTGGAATCGACAGTATAGTGCTTTGCCAGGAATAGTGCCAGGTAAAATTTATTTTAGGAAAACCTGTTGATCTTGTGTGCAGGTAGAACGGCCAGGTACCGAATTTGTTGAATCGCACGTAGTTCAGGTTTTGTTCTTATTATGTCATTTAAATAAACTTTCAGTGAATTTTATTCGTATACCTAACGATTCGTCTTTAAGAAATTCTTTAATGTGCTGTTCCTTCATGCCTTTGAGTGCTGTCACGTCTATTTGATTTCCTAAAGAATAAAACAGTCCGGTATTAGATATATTTACAGATGATAACTGGAGAGTAAAAGAGACAATATCATTCATATTCATACATATTGCCATTTTTCTACTAAGGTAAAATACTAAAATATGGCTCTAAATAACTGTTGATTAAAAATAGAATTTTCTTTAATTCCATTTAAGGGCAAGTTATTACATGCGATATCATTAGCGTAGCTCAATTCGGATCACATTGTTAACTGATTTTCATTTGCTCAAAAATGTTGATTCGATTTATGAACTTTACAAAATCGACAACAATGGTTTGATTAACTGTCATATTATCTCCTAAAAATAGACCAAGCAAAAGCCGAACTTGAAAACTCCCTTTTGATGTTTTAATTTCCAGAGGATCATTCTCCAAAATTGGTGATTGTTCGAAAAGTGGAAAGAGACAACGATTACTTCCGAATTATATCTTATCACTGGCTTTTATGATACCAGCGGTAAAATTATTTTGAGGGTTAGTACTAAATTCTAAAATTGGTAAACCATATTTGATGGTCGTAATGCTTTGCACACCTTCATGTGAACCAAGTGGATTATTAATTTCCAAATCATCTAAATACAAAAACTATGGAACTAATATTTCATCTTTACTAAATGTTTGTTGCCATGGTTGCCAGATTTCGACTTGAATAAAATGGTCTATATATTCCGAGTTAACTTTATGATTGTTTATAAATTCTATTCTATACGTAACATTCATAGTTCAAGATGCAGTTCAAGGATTTCATTGGTCCAACGCTCAGTGCACCATACAGCCTTTTGTAGTTTACTATACGAATAATGACGAAAATACTTCCAATAATAGTAATTTTTAATTCACCAGTTTGATAGCTATCTCGGTGTCAACCAAGCACAATCATGTAGTAGTGAGACAAGTCATGTGAAAAAGATTTAAAGAGAATTAATTTTTACAACTTGTGTAATTTTAAAGAAAATTTCAACATACAAGCAGAATGGCACTACTTCGCAACCTGTTATGGAAAAGGACCATGCGATGCATTAGGAGGTGTTCTAAAGAGAAATACTTGCTCTAGCCAAGTGTGCAAAGGCAAAAGTACTAAATTGATAAAATTTATTGTAATAAAAAGATTTTTTTTAGTTATGAGTTAACCCATGTTTTATAGAAGTTTAAAAATTTCCGTTATCGGGGTTTTCTATTATGATAGGACCTTTTTTATGATTAAATCTCTGTTTTTGGCATTAAAGTAGGCGTAGAATGGAAATTTTAAAAAAATATGTCATAAAAACGAAAAATAACACCAAATTTTTTATTTCTGTACCTGTTTGAAAAATAATTAGACTTGAAAAAATGCTAAAAAATTAGTTGTTGTTGTTGTCAAAAGTACTAAAAAATCAATTTCATTTGAAAATCGTCTTTTTTTGTCACACAACCAATAAATAAAAAAATTTAATAACAATTATTTCCAAAACTACCGTTAAATCCCTTTCATTTAAGACTTCATTTATTAAGAACGGTTATGTAATTTTTGAGCTACATGTATTTAAAAATTTGCATTTTTGCGAAATCCTAAAAACGGCGTGCGCCCCTGTTCAAAAGTACAGCGCTGTATATATATATATACATATATATATATATATATATATATATATATATATATATATATATATATATATATATATATATATATATATATATATATATATATATATATATATATATATATATATATATATATATATATATTAGGGCAATCCATTTTTGTATGGACGAAATCTCATTTTTTTTTCTGGCTTAACATATTCGATTCTATTAGAAATGACCTTATGGAAATTTTCAGGTCCATCGGACTACGTTTAGAGGTCGCTCAAATTAATTTTTTTTCAAAAAAACACTAAAACGACCCTTAGTGACGTTTTCTCTTCTCTTTTACTTCAGCTCGTTCAAGTAATGCCGATTTAATATTTTCTTAGTATTTTTGAGTATGCCAAACCCAACGAAATGATAATAAAAAAAGGTGGTTGACCTAGTAGAACATTTGTTTTCGGGCTGTTTCTTTCAAAAAAAATAAAACTTGTGAGTTCCGCCTAATTTTTAAAATAGTGCCTATCATATTTGACTAAATTTCACTATGTGTGTCTATAGAGCAAAGAATTAACAATAAAAATTAACAATTTTATAGTTGAAAAACGCATAAAAGATCGTTTTGCCGTGCAGTGCATACGTATCTGCGAGAACACATCAATTTTAGTGAATTTCTACTTATTAAGTGCATTTCTGTGGAGATAAATAAAGTGCAATTTAACTCATTTGCTCTTGTTTTATGTGTACGCCTAGTTTTATGGTACTACATTCCGATGACTCACGATGAGTAATGCATTTATTACGGAGGATGAAATTCTGTATAAAATAGGATTAGTTTAGTTTAAACAATGACTATTCTTTTAGAATCTTAACCAGCATCATCATTATTCGAATAATAAAATAAGTTTTATAAAATATTAATTGATTTTTAAGTTTGAAAATTTCATTAGTTTTTCAAGAAGTTTCTGAAGTTAGTTTTGGTGGCTAATAATCATGGAAAATAACGTACAGACCGCATGTTACTTGATTGATAAGTCACTTAGTATTTTTAATTTCATATCTGATATTTTTCGTTGTATAATTTCATAGGTGAATATATTGAAAAGATAATCTTCCAACGAATCGAGACGTAATTAAACGATTCCTTCACAAACAAAACTACGAGTATAAGTATGCATGCCAGCACTGTTGCGGATGAAATAGCTACAATTTGGCAGAAGTTTGTTATTTGTCATCAGGAAAAGAGAAAAATTATTAGAAAACTCATTAAATTGCATGACACATTTCGGAATCCCAAAAAATATAAAGCCAAGCAGAAAAAGTGAAAAGATGGATGGAAACCCTTTGACATTGGTCATGGTCTTAATATTGAGAAAAGTGAAGATCCGTCAAAGTTGTGGTTTCTCGAGCAACAACGAAATACTAATGCTTTTAACATTCGTTCATTACGATCAATGCATGAGAGCAATTCCGCATTGGCAATTAATGATCAACGACCTTCAACAAGTAGATCTCAAGAAACAGATATAAACTTAATAATGTCGAACACCAGCTCACTTATATTGTCTTCTAGCGCCAGTGGATATCAAGCATCAGTAGAAAAGAAACTAAAGCAAACAAAAAATTCCGTTTCATCTCACTCATCGCTACATATGAAGAACGTGATTGATAAGAGGTGCGTCTTTTAATCACTGCAAATGCACTAGGGCATGGTTTAGAATCAATTGCAGTTTCCAAAAAGACCATACGTCGCCATAGACAACGGCTCTGGAAAGAAATCAGAGATGAAATATTTAAGTCTTTCAGTTCTGATTCTATTCTGACGAAAAATGCTATATATTAGCAGAGAAAACAATGGTTGACCGACTGTGCATTATAGTATTCGGTTATGGTAACACCAAAATGTTGGGAGTTCTAATGATTATACATGGGACAGGCATAGAGCAGTGTAAAATGGTATATAAAATGCTTGAAGACTGGAATATAACAGACAATATTAAAGGATTGTGCTTTGATACAACGGCAAGTAACGTCGATAACCTAAATGGAACCTGCAATCATATTTATGAGTTAATTGTACCTGCTATTTTTCTAGCTTGTTAAAGGAAGTATCAAGTGGGCCCGATATTCGGCTTTTTCAGAGATTTGAAAGGCAGTGGAATTCTTTTAACCATACCCAAATAAGCTCCGGTTTAAATGACTCAAATGTTGAAGAAATTGTCAGTTCACAAGAGAAGGAGAATATTTTTACCTTTATTAATGATCAACTTGGAAAAATACATAATGGGCGACATGATTATAAAGAATTTTAATGTTTATCACTTTGCTTTCTTGGAGAACCACTTACATATATCACTAAGAGTTCACTATAAAAGAATTCTTTTAGCAACAAAAAGAAATAATAAGGCTGCTGTGACCAACCAAATGGCATAGTCGTTAAAGTTTTGACGTTTGGATCGGGAGGTACCGGGTTTGAATCCCGATAGGGGCAGGATTCAAAGGGAATTTTCATCAACAAATTACGAATTGTGATGAAAAGGAACACATCTATGACCCCCTGTCGGAGTGCAAAACTCATGGGCCGACCCATCTTCCATGCCAGTATATGCTGGCATGGAGCTATGCAATGTGCAGATGGTAATAAAATCGGGCCTATATACGTACGCCCTCGAATTGGCCAATACAGGCGTAAAGGTAAGGAAAAAATGCTGCTGTGCAATAGATAAAAATGTTGTTAATTACATATGAAATGTGTCTTTATTTTAAATCTTTTCTGCGTGGCCTTTAACAAAAATTTCATCTTTTAAAACTTCTCTATGACAAGCTACATATCTTAGAATCATTATTGATGCATTAATTAATTTTCAAGGATAGTACTAGTAACATTTCTTTATATGAAATTTCGGTTTTTCTGGTTGATAGCCAGATATTGCTTTTACATCTAGTTGAGATTACCAAGACGTTGGAATGGAAGCTTGGTTTCGAACTAACGAAACTTGAATTTTTTAATTTAAAAAATTCGGTCGTCTCATCAGACTGCAGTGACCAAACTACAAAAATATTGAAAATACTTTGCACTTACGTATAAAGTATAATTCACTAAGGCATTGTGATTATTACTTAAACGAACTGAAGTGAAAGGGAGGAGAAAACGTCACTACAGGTCATTTTAGTGTTTTTTTTGCAAAAAACAATTTGAGCGACCCCTAAACGTGGTCCAATAGACCTAAAAATTTGCATGGGGTCATTTCTAATAGAAACGAAATTTTTTACCCCTGAGGCCGGTAGAAAATCAGACATGAGGAAAAATGGGTCGCCCTAATATATATATATATATATATATATATATATATATATATATATATATATATATATATATATATATATATATATATATATATATATATATATATATATATATATATATATATATATATATATATATATATATATATATATATATATATATATATATATATATATATATATATATATATATACGAGTATAGTAAAATCAATAACGTAAGTTTAAAGTTTTCCCAAAGTTTTTCTACACACATCCAACTTGTCATACAAATGTGAAACGAGAAGAAAGTAAATAAGGAGAAGACTTTTCCGTATATATTTAAAAAAGTCTTCGAGATTTTCTTATTATATTTCATGCCAAAAATTATACAAAAAAAAATTGTTGTTTCTAAAAATGTATAAAAATCGTATAATGAATAAAAATTAAATGAAAAATTACACAAATATGAAAAGTTTTCCCATAAATTTAAGAGAAAAATTATAAGCTCAAGAAATTTGGAATATTTTACTATAGACAGGGAATCATGATTATCTCTAATATAAAGTATTTTGTTCTGTGTGTGTGTGTGTACAGACGATTAAAAATCGGATTTGTAATTAAAATTGTTAAGTACATAAGATCACATTTTGACATTTTTCAATATTTATTGTAGGATTTTGAGTTTTTCTTTCCTTTAGTTGTGAAAGATGAAATTTGTTAAGCTTTTGTTGTTTTAAACTTCAGCTTCTAAACGTGTTGGGTTATAATAAAATTGTATAAACAACGAAATAGGTACTACTAAATCCAGGGCATTCCAAACTGTGGTACTCGTAACACCTAAGGTTACTTAAACCCAAAGTTTCTAACCCTTAAATTCCGAGAACGACTGAAGATTTGTCCCAGAATCAACACGTGAGTTCATGAAGAGGAAATCATATATATGAGTTTAAAAGAACTATTCCCGTGCCCGCACGTTTTCACTAGTGGGTGTCCGAATAGATTTAATACAATAGAAGAAATTTTCACATAAGCCAGTTTAACTTTTCACCATCAATTTGAAAAATCTTAAATCATTTTCACACTGAACTATTTTATATCATTATACGAAAATTCGTAGAAACAGAATCCAACCGGAGATTATGACCTGCTCTATGAAAAGGGGGCTTAGGTGTCAAAAAATAATTTTCCACTTTTTTCCGATTCCGGATTCGAATAGACGCTCTTTCTCATGACGAAAACCAGAAAATCATAATTTGTGGAAAAGTTTACTAAAAATGAATAGAAAGCAGAGCTCAAATACGAAAAAAACTGATTTGAAAGAGGCAAAAAACGTTATTATATGCCAGAAAAATATTACTAAGTAGTTTTTGTATTTTTGTTCATCGTCGTCTTTCTTGAGACCTTTTGACGTGGTGGTTGTGAGGAAGATGGACCTTATACCACATCTGGTTCGAGAACATCTCCACTTCGATGCCAACTCATTTTTTGATGATGAAGCCTCACGTTTTGGTGAAGAAGCCACTATATCTGCTTTACTTATACCCGAAAATAAGCTGCGATTCTGATAAATATACCACTGAAGCTCCAAAGATCAACCAATTGCTCTATAATTTCTGGCGACGAAACGACTTCACGTTCTCATTATCTGCAATCTTTTCCCTTTTTAAACAGTCCGTACACATTATAAAGTGATGAAATTGTGTTATGCCAACTAATGACTTATAGAATGGTTTAAGGAAGCTGTCCCATTCATACCAAACAACTTTCTCGGCCGATACAGCTTTTTTATAACCACTAGGTGACGATTCCACAACGCACTGCAGTAAACATTCATTTCTGTATTCTGTCTCCGAGCCACTCGCCATTGAAGATACGGTAACATACCATTATTCTTATTTTGCCCAATTGTCGCAGAATAGAACCAAAGTTTCGATATATTGATATGTTTGCAGGTGATGCCTTTGCCCACATCATTTTTTTCGGCAATCAAGTACTTACACTGTAAAAAAATTTTTAATTAGATCCTATAAAAGCAAGATATTTGAGTGCGTACGATACAGTTTGACAGCTTCACCTGAACTTTTTGTTTTTCATCCGTAATTTCAAAGACTGCGCACTTGAAGTAAGCCGTACCAGGTTGTTGTGGACTCATTCGGCTCATTCGGTCTTGCTGGTGCCTCTTCACAATTTATGCATTTTAGTGCAGTGCACGGCTGGTTGTGTGGTGTTGCTTCACTACATTTGTAGCACTTAGGATCACTTCAACGGATTTGGAATGCACAACCGAATACTTAGTTGTAGAAAGCCTGTCCTGACATATTCCAGAAACACTAGTGAATTAAGAGTCAGGATAATTGCTGCTGTGTCCGTTAACTCGTTTTCCACGCATTTCTTTATTTTATATACCTCTATGACGCCTTGGTCATTAAGCCCTTCATTGATTTCCTCCTCAGTTAAATTTTTTAGGTCGTGGCAGAAAATGATACCTTTGGAACTGTTTAATATTGGGTGTTCCGTCCCTTTTATTTTGGCCAATTGCCCCAGGGATGTGGCATTCAGTAATGCATCCGTCGCTGCCTGATTTTTTGTCAGAACCAGCAGTTCTCCAGCTCTCGAGCGTTGCGTTTTAATGATACCTTTGGTTATCATATCCAGCGCGTTTTGCATTCCAAAAGGTACAAAATTTGACAGGTTTTGTCTCTCCTGCTCGTGCTTGATTATTAGATATTTTTCATTCACTCCATTGCAATCCATTATATCTGCACCGAATCCTAATCTCTTTGTTCGCATTTGTTCGATCTTTTTCCTTTTGGAGGATTGGATATTATTATTTCCCAACATCCTTAACGGTGCGAATCTATTTGGGCTTTCAAACATCGCCTCTTTTTGGGACCGAAGCTCTCCTTTTGCCCACACCTGATTTTGCTTGATGTCTAAAACCACGCCGCCTGAATATAAACAAACACTTGTTGTTGTTGCCACTAAACAATAATTCACTTAAAACACTATATATTTGCGTCCACCACCAGAAAACTATTTTAACTTAATGAAAAACCCTTAATGAGCTGTCAAAATTTTTATGTGTACGAAGGTGTACATCAAAAAATGTAATGTGATCCTTGTGTCAAATTGTCCGTAAATTCGCTGGCTATATGTTGATGCTCCTAGATCGGCGTCACAACATTTATAAACCGGTTCAATTTTACAAATTTCCTTCCTAATTCCTCCTAAAAATGGTCCGTGAAATTTTATTAACTTTTCACAATAAAACAAAATCTTAAGTTTTTCAGTACCCCGAAATAAATAGGAAAAATAAATAAAAGCTTTTCAAATTCTGTTTGTCTCGAGTAAACACTTTGAACTATAAAACATAACGTAAATATTTGGTTTATCATGTGTGAACATTTTCATTTTTTATTATTTGTTTTCTTCGTTTTTCTTAAAAAAAAAAAATTATTAAGAACATTCAGAACAATAAGAAAAATCTCGAAGAAACTTTTTCTTTAAGCACACAACACAAAGACGCTTTTTCCTTCAGCAAAATATTAATTTCCTTAAGCACAGTAGAAATTGTATTTACTTTGAATCGTTTGGAGTTTTTTTATTTCGGTGTACAAAAATAAATTCTGAATTTACCATGTACCACGAGTACTAGGTACATGCAATGATGGAAAATATGAAAAGTTGAAGTTCTGCTAGTAACAATAAAAAAAATGTAAAACCAAATTTGATATTTGATGAAATGCATTGTTGTTCGTGGTGGTTTGGCATTTTCCATTTAAACAACGTTATTGGATGTTTCATTCTGCGGTTGTGTGGTACAAAGGAGAAATACAATTTTCTTTTGTCTACATAGTTAAAAATTGATGTTTGAGGTTAAAGCGATAAAAAAATCTCAACAACATAAGTTTTATTTTCCTGTATAAACATAGCGAGGGGTAACTTTCTAGAAAATTGTCTTAATTGAATTTTTCCTCGTGCCAGACTCAAGGGGGGGGTGCGAGATTTTTTCTTTTACCTGTTTATTGTGTCGTAATTTTTCGATATCATTAAATCTTTTGTGTCATCAACAGGTACATAACTGTAACACTTAATTTCGAATAAAATATCAAAATTCCATTATCATTACGGCTGGAATATATGGAAGATTTTTGCTACCGATTTTCTCTTGTCACCCTAAATTTTTTTTTGTGCTATTATTGTTTGCGTTTTATATATGGAAGAGGGTTTAAGAAAGACAATATCGAAGTATCATCTCTCTATTTACAATTTATAGTGCGGTAAAATTAAAACTTGAGTGATATAACATGTCTCGAACCAAAAAATTTAATTACTCGATTTTTAATTAAAAAATTATTTCGTTTTATTACATAAAATGGAAAAAGGATATTTTACGATAAAAAGCTTGTCGTCGTCATACGCCCCAAAATTATTTTTTATGTAAATAACATTAAAAGGAATTTAAGAAAGGATATTAAGTTACACATTTTCACCATGGTGATTGTTTGCTTTTCTCTGTATAATGTATTTTGAAAAGCCCTTGTTTACATATGTCGGTTGTAGAGATGATGGAGAAAATTGTCGGAGATTCACAAAAGAGTATGGGGTGGTATACACAGTAATACAAATATTTTTGATGGATAATGAGATGTTACGGGTTTGATAGATCTCTGTTATTAGAGCAAATAAATTTAATGGATGAGATTCTTTTCAAAACGCTTATCAAACTGCCTTACTCAACATGCAGCACGAAAACCGACCAAGGATATAACCTTTCTCGTTTAGCTCACTGCTGTTACCGGGCGTTGTTTTGCATTACCAATCCTGATACCGGAGGATTAATAATAAATAATCCAATTAATTTTCAATTGAATCATTTAAGGAGAGTCAAAATTATGTTAAAGTGGTAACATAACCTATACCAGGGTTAGTGAGGTGCACGTTTCTGGAAAAAAAATTCTAACTAATCTAATCCTTCGGAAATTTAATTTTTACGCGTTACAAATAACAAAAACCTTTTATAAAAAAATACGTTATGGTATCATGATACTGGCTTCTTTACTAACTTTTTAGTTATTGTGTATGTGTGTGTGTTGTTCTTGGTTTAGATAGAAAATGTGAAAAAATCTGTCAGGAATCCTCCGGTACTTCGCAGCGCTAACAACACGCGCCGGTTGGCCTCTCTGGTATATATTTGTACTGTTAACTGGTGCCATTGGTATTTGTAGTATCCCTCCATGACCATTCTCGTACCACTTTTGCCGGACCCAGATAGGAGCAATATTCAAGAGAGACAATATTCGGCAATATCCTAGCAAGTTTTGGCATTCATTTGCACGCTCACTGTAGGAATGGAAAGCCTTTGTAGAACTATATGCACATAATCTTCGCAGATACTCCCATCGTCTCTGTGATTAGAGACTATGAATATTAGCAAATCAGTTTCAAAGCCTCTACCTTCTCAAATAGCTGGATCGAGTGCATAGCAGGGTAGTTTATCTTCGGTACTGCAAAATACGGTAGTTAATTTAGTCATCAATTATCCTTTCGATGTATCATGGCACGTTCCTGTTATTATGGGCGCTCATAATCTGTTCAAGTTTTGTTGTGTTACATGCATTTTCAATATTGAGCGTAACATTGACGTGGAATTTTTTACAGGCTTGTTTCCATTTCACCGCTGATGGTGTTTTCAGCCAGCCTAGTATCGAGCCTAGTAACGCCTTCAGGAAACCATATTGGCGATGTGCGAGATCTCCGGATCGTGCGGTCACTTCTTCTAGTCCGTCGCAGCCTTTCGAAAAATTGTTTACTCCATCCAACAGTCAAATCATACGAACTGATGATGGGTCTGATGATTATGTTTTGCATTATCTTCTCTTGTAGCGTGCTTAAGCGTTGTAGCGTGTAGCGCGTTTATTACTTAAACGGGTTCGGAGCTTGGACATCATGAATTTTTCTAAAAACGGATATTATTTCCACCATAGTGAAATCTTGTCCATCAATATAGGAGTGCACGGCCTGATCACACCTCATAACAGATAGTCTCTAGCATCATCTAATAAATAACCACCTTCAGTGCGCCATGTTTCTCCCTGTATGTTTGTTGTGATATAGAAGAGGAGTTGTTGAACCGGTAAATATCCTCATGAGACGAGTTTGCTTCAACTCTGCATTTTGGAGATTGCTCCGAGATTAAGTTCAACGAAGTTAGCACATAGGGCTTGGTCGTCGCTTGCGATGAATATCATCCAGAACTGGAATGGCTTCCAGCAGAGCTTGACCTCTTTTATTTGTTTCAATCAAAATATCCCAGGAAGTGGTTGAATTGCTCAATTTGCTCGAGTGGAAGGGCATAAATCTCTAAATCTGGATTATCACGGATTATTGACCAATTTCTATAAACTATTACGTGAATGGTTAAACCGCCGCATGCTCTAATAACAGCCTAACCTATCCAAGTTCACTTATTATAGTCCGCGAGACGAGTTCCTGGGCGGGCGATTTTGCAGTGATTCAAATTTAATTGAGGTAGCATATTTTTCTCCTCTAACAGTACCGCAGCAGGCGCACAGCGATTCGCTTTTACAAACTTTTGCCCTGGGATTGAATTCGTTTGGCCTTTTTCAAGACGCCAATGAATTACCAGATTTTATAACACCGCATTGAGCTTATGCTATAATATTTACTTTCATAGGTCTAATTCAGACTACGCGGATTCTGCCCACATCAGTCTTTTTCGCATTCTTCTGTGCGTAGGTTTAAGACAGGCTACAATATCCTTATCGAGGTTTTCTCTTTTTTAAACGTTTTAAGTTATTGCGTTTATTTCCCAAATCTCCAAAATACTCAAGTTGGGGCGTGAAAGACCCGTTTCCTTTAGTTTACCTTCGATTGAGGTTGGTATGACTGCTTATCGACCTCTGTATTTGCAGCAGTAAACATTTGAATTTATTATTTTCAATATCTTCATGGGACTTGTGGAATTGATCCATATAAACTTGCATCTGGCTTTTATGGTCTCATGGCTTTTTCTTGGTTTTCTTTGCACTTACTGCCATTCGTTATCAACTTCAGTGTTAAACATCTCTTTTGTAGTTTTATCTAATGTTAAAGGTCCCACCTTCTCTCCTTCACCTGTTAAAGAAGATGCAATCACTCTTCCCACTTTCACGAGCTCTGTTATTTCCATTATACTCGTAATTGCCTTTTTTCCGTCAATTACAGGTATCAGCGTTATCAGTAGGAGAAAGACATTACTTCTGCTCGCTCTGAACCCTCTCTTCAATTTGCACGAACATGGCACTCGTTGGCTTGAGTATGAAGGCTGGACAATGCGGGAAACTTTTCTGAACTAGGCAGTATTTTGAGTTTAGTTATCGACCGTGACACTTGTGGTTGAAACGTTTGTTCCCGAGCATTGGATACAACTATTATCAGTCAAGTGTCGGCCACTGATGATAGGATTTCGATATCTGAGAGTCTGCTTTTGCGCTCCCTAAAGTCGCCGGCGTTAACTCCATTGTACGAGGAAAAATTTATCACATCTTGATTTAAAAAACGAGACGTGACCGAATCATATCCGATGTAAGAGTGTATTGGTCCACACAAGCAAGTTTGCAGGCAAATGAACTAAACGTTTCGACTGTGAAGATTTAATAAATTAAGGGAACGGTGGTAACATTAGTGTTATGTTAGAACTCCCGGAATCTGTGATATCCATTTGTAAAGCCTAAATCTAGCACATAGAGACATGCTCAACCAGGTTAGCATCACCATAAAAGTAAAGTCCTTGCAAGGAAAACAGTTATGCGAATGTTTAGTCCGGAAAAGTGTTAATTGAGCACCGGGATCTTGAGATTTCTACAACTTAGTAATGAGCGTGACTTTTTCAAAGGAAACCAAGGCCGTTTTTTGAAACGAATGTGGACATCTTTGTGTTAACATCGATGCGATACAGTGAACATATCTCTGATCTGTTCTAATATGTCAAATGAATTCATAAATATTAGGTGGAGACATAAAAGAAACCGCTCTCTAGGGTTGACAGCATTTATTGTTGGAATTGTCTGGATTCCATTTATTGGCGGAACTGTCTTTCCAACGTTATTCGATTAGTATGTTTGCTATATGACGGATTTCGTTCATATTGGTAGGTCAATTATATTTGGTCTTCTCGTTAAAAATATGACGCTTTTGAAATTTCGGCGAAGTACGGTGTCAATTTGGTCAAATTGGTCCACAGGGAGAAGAATCTTCCATAGGAGCTGTTTCGTTATTTGCAAACATTTTGAAACGTCATTCGTGTTATGACAGAAAATTATTTTAATGTTTTTACACTTACGAAAAGGGTCGCTTTACGCTTGAACAAAATTGGGAAATATTGAAAACTTTCTTTGAAAGTGGTGAGTATTCTATCCAAACTAAGAAATTTACGTGAAAACTTCAGCAAATGAAATACATACAAGGTAATTTGTGCAGCAAGTTCGTGAAAGTGGATTGTTTGGATAAACCAACATGTACACTTGTATTTACAGCGAGTACAGCCGGGAACATTGCGTTCATCAGAATGTGTCTGAGCATCTATCAACATCAACTCGCCATTGTGCTCAAGAATTTAATATTTCTTTTATAAAGATCTCGGTATGAAGGCGTACAAAGTTCAATTAGTGTAGGAGCTGAAGCAAAATGACCATCCGCAACCTTTTCGTTACTCTAATTGGGCTGTGGAACGCTTGGAAAAAAATGAGAAAATTTTACCGGTAAATCGTATTTTTGTTGCATTTTAGGCGCAGATAATCCTCATGTTACCATGGAAAAGCCAATGCATCCATAAGGAGTGGCTGTTTAGTGTGGATTTTAGACCGGCGAGATCGATAGTCCCTTTTTTATAAAATGAGCGAGCAGCCGCTCTTACAGTCAATGGAAAGCATTATCGAGCCATGATAAACAAGTTTTTGTTATCCAGAATTCAAGAGAAGAACACACACGACAATAGGGTTCAACAGGACGGCGCAACTTGCCACACAGCAAACACAGAGATGTCAATTGACCACCATGCAACTGCGATTAGACTCTGTTGGACTTTCTTTTGAAGGGACCCGTTAAGGATAAGTGTTACACTAACCATCCAGAGACTACCCAAGTCTTGAAAGATCAAATCGAAGTTGCCATTGATGATATTGGAGCCCACATAATCGAAAATGTTCTGAAAAATTAGGTTGACAGTTATAAATAAAACCTTTTATAACAGCATAGTTCTCTGATTATTTGGACCTCACCATTTTTAATCCAAATATTCATACAACATAATCATAGCAGTCTTTATAAAAACCGTGTATTAACATATAAGAAGGTTTCCTGTTATTTCTCTGGTATGTCGGTCAACATTCCGTCCAGGCCTTATTTAGCATTTCAACGCGTATGATTTGATTTGTTAGATCTCGACCAACAGTCGTTACTTGTTGGTATCTTTTTGTTGAGCTAACACTTGAGAGCGGATTTCGCGGAAATTTCAATGGTGCCACGGAATTTGGTTGTTCAATTGGGTTGCCCTATGACGGTATCAGTAATGAGGAAAGAAATAATGATTATGTGGAAGCATATCAGGTGTAATGAACTCTATAAGTCAAAAATGAGATTCTCCTCTATAAATATTACCTATTCTATCTGGGCTCGGTTTTTACTAAAATTTCTTTCAATTGCTAAGAATTGATATGTTGCCATTTGTAGCAAGTTTCCTAAAACAGATGGACGTTTTGAAAATAGTAGGGCCATTCCGGTTTCGATGCACATGTTTGCTAAAATGCTCTTCTACCAATCTTTTTCCTTTCGACGTTTTCAATTTAAAAGAATCTTTCGAGCTGATGATGTAAGCTGTAGTACTAATGATGGTCCCAAACTTTATAAACTTGAAAGAATCTTGAACTCCGTAATCCGAATTATCTTTCAGGTTGCCGGCCACCGAAATTTGACCCACACGTACAGTTTGTAATAAATCCAGCTACAAAGAGAAAATCGAGTTTTTGTTTCTTGTGACACTGAGGGTCGGTAAATTTTATGTTTGTAGGTACTGACGATTGTTCGATGTTATGTGATGAATATGGTTGCTTATGTGTTTAGATTACACACATTCTTCGAGGTTGGCCGACAAATTATTTATTCTCATTCTGATCGTGTAGTGAATTTTGAATTTTGAATTCAGCTATTGATTTATGAACCACTTTCGGTGTTTGTAAGTATGAGGCTACTGTTGAATGGTTGAATATGGAAATTGGTGAATCGGTAAAATCGGCTTGAACCTTTGCCACAATAGATATGACGACTCGTTTGTTATTTGATTCCCATCGAGTGTCTCTCCTTGGGTTTGCTTATATTACAACGATAAGGTGAGTAACAATCACTAGATTAGTAGAAGAAAATCATCAATTGGGAATGCTCGGATAATTGCAAATGATTGATTTTGCAAATCTTGAATAAGGGATTGATGTTTACAACAACAGTTCATGAATATTTAATCGTCTAATTATAACTACGTAAAATTGCTTAATAACAAAATCAAACCACATAATCAACATATCACTCTCATTTTCCTAGAAATTCGTTAAACCACGTTAATCAGTCACTCAAACCCAATACCGATTTGAAATTATAATTTATTCACGATGTTAAAATGTAATATTAATATTGACGTAAAGCTAATCAAATTTGAATTATTGTTAATTTATGTATGCTACATACATTTTGCTCCCTAAGAACATGGTGCTAAGGGTGTGTATATGTAAATAGGATGAATAATACTGGTTGGAATATCGACATACATTTCAAACTCTTTTTGTATAAAGATCTTTTCGTCATTAATGAGGTTCACATCACTCACCATATACTTCACTTATATTTTAAATTTAATCTTCTCAGAAATTAAAGTACGAGTACTCCTTTTTAATAACTCAGCAACCGCTGACTTGAACGATTTGTCTCACTGGAGAGAGATTTTCTTAACGAACAAATTTTGGTCTCAAATTTTGCGCAAAGCAACACCGAAGGTTAATTCAATAAAAATTAAAATAAAAAGATAAAAGTCCCAACAAAAGGCCGAAGCAAAATCTCAGAAAGACCAAGTTCATATAAGAAGCTACATGAGATCGACTATCATCCAGGCAAATATAGAAAAAATTGGATATTTCGCCAAACATTAAATAAACCGAACTGCAAAGAAATCCACGTACAGCCGCCATGCATAAAAGTAATCGTCCTAAATTGTCTCGTAAACCTAAACTGTGAGCTGGGAATATTTGGCAACGGTCCACTTCTTCTGTTGTTCGAAATGCGAAATGTCCTCAATGATTGTCTACTGCTAAGTACTTTGTTGATGTAAGGATATGTGAATGCGTGTTGTCTTGATTATTAGGAACTGGAACTTCGGCTAGCAGGTTATTATTAAGTGCAAATGATAATGGTCTAATGATTTCCACTACCACATTACGTTGTGCTGCTACGTACATTCATGTTTTGATATATATGTTAAGAGGTCATGATGGTTATTAATGCAGGTTTGTGTTTTGAAGAAAAAATTTTAATTGGTTCTCTAATTGAGACGGCGAGAGTATCAACGGAAACAAGATCCTGTAATGTGCATCGCAAACAAAATCAAGTAAGCCCTGTTGCATATCCTCTAGGTCCTTTAGTATTAGGGCCAATTCTCTCATGCTTATTAATTTTAAGCGTACCCTTTTCTCGTGTGTTCGATATTCGGTAAGTTGTATAATTTTCAATTTTAACTAATTTTGTAAATTTAATTGATCGATCCTAGGTCGATTTTTAAAAATTAAATTTACAAAATTATCACTATAAGGAAGTTAAATAAATATTTAAAATTTTAAAAGATCACAAAAATTTGAAAACATAATAAATCATTAAACAAAAATTTATCAAATATTTCAACTGATTCAGAGTTCATCTACTCGTAGTAATTTATCTATCTCAAATTAGTTTCTTGGTTTATGATGAGTATAACCTTATAGACTACTCATTCTATAATAAATTCTTATTCTAATTAGAATTGCCCATCTCCAGCGGGTTTAGCCTTAATAAGCCTGCGCCTTTGCCGAGACAATCGCTGTACGTATTTCCTTGTTTCTGCAGGTACCATGGGGTATTCACAATCCCTCGAAGCACAGCCCGTCTTCTTGACACAACCCCAAAGTTGGATATCATAGATCCATACTGGCCCTCTGGCCCTTACTCCGGCCACCCATAAACCCCCAAAGTGAGGGCTTCCCGAGGATAGAAAATTTCACTCAGTTTTAATCTGTGCTGTTTATAATTTATATTGAATAAAGTTGCATTTGCCGAGGCATCAATAGGTTCCAAACCCAGCAGCATCAATTTTAAGAAACGGACATATATACAAATATATATATATATATTCGATATATATATTCAAACGATTTTTCCCGGACTCATCACAAGAATATTGAGCTGAAATTTTTTCAGTTGTGACCATCACTAAAAACTTTTGTTTGAATCCTTTTCCAGCCATGACACTTCGAACGGCCAATTTTAAGAAATTGATGTTGAGTGTGCGATATGTTCAAGTGATATTTCCCGGACTCTCTACATGAAAATTGCCTTGACATTTTTGCCAGATGTAAGCATCACTAAGAACTTTTATTTGTATCCTTTTTCACACACTAAATGGTCAATTTTCAAATTTTGTGTGCGATATATTTAATTGAGTTTTCTTGGACTTCGCAAATGAAAATTGGCCTGAATTTTTTTCCAAACGTGAGCATCACTAGGACCTTTCATTTGAATCCTTTTCCAGCCAAACTATCAACTTTTAGAAATTTTCAAAGTTTTGTGTGTGCGATATATTCAATCGAACTTTCCACGAGCAAACTGACCTGAAATATTTTCCAGGTGTTGTGACCATCATTAAGACCTTTTATTTAAATTCTTTTCAGCGGTCAATTTTTATAAATTTTTAAATTTTGAGAGTGCGATATATTCAATAAAATTTTCCCGGACTCCCCACATGAAAATTGACCTGAATTTTTTCCCAGGTGTGACAATTACTAAGACCTTTCATTTGAATCTATTTCTAACCATGACACTTTGAACGATCAAATTGTAGACATTTTCAAATTGTGTGTGTGATTCAAATAAATTTTCCCTGACTCCCTCACATGAAAAGTGATCTGAAATTGTTAACAGGTGAGAACATCTTGAATGAATGGACGTAACTCATTTGGATATATCTCCAGTTATCACGCTTTAAACGGTCTATCTATAAATAGTTACTTCTGACATACAATTTGGATCTGCATGATCGACATTCTTCGGCAGTGATATGGGAATTGCCGACAATTATCGGCTGCCATTTGCGTTTGATTAATTTGAATCTGCATTATCGATGTTTGGAAAAAAGTTTGGAAAACATTTTTACTTCTATATGAAATTTGGGTTATTCTGGGTGATAGCCAGATATTGTTTTTACATCTAGGTGAGATTACCAAGACGTTGGAAGTTTGGTTTCGAAATAATGAAATTTGAATTCTTTAATTTAAAACATTCGGTCGGCTCATCAGACTGCAGTGACCACACTACAATAATATTCAAAAAAAAACATTGCATTGCAAAGTATAATCACAATGCCTTAGCGAATTATTATGTTTCGTTACGCAATTGCCATCTTCTGGGTGATAGCCATATATTGTTTTTACATAAAATGTTATTTGGCTACGAGTATCACCCAGAATAAACCAAATTGCATATAGAACGTCAAATACAACAAAATTCCAGGTTACGAAGGTGTTCGAATATTTATGTTGTTTCCAATAGCATCTCTATACCAACAAAAGTTAAAGTTAATGCAAAATGCAGTTTTTAAGGTTATAGTTAAAATTAAAACAAATAAACTTTTTTTATATACGCCTAAATGTTGATAATGAAATAAATACACTTACAGTCGAAACAAATAGTTTGTCTTCGATATACACAGGAAAAATATTATACTTAAGGTATACAAACGAATGTCACCAACTGTACTAATATGTTGTTTGACAACTGTACAATACATTCTTATTTTTATTTATTTCTTAATTAATTTGGGTCAAATTAAATATTTTTATGATATACGAACATAGCGAATTTTATTTATAACGCGAGCTTATGTCAATATTCGCGTGCCGCCATCGAATTTGATAGAATATTTTAAATTAAATCATAATTTGGTTACAGCGACGAATTTATTTCATATTGATTTACAGCGGCGAAAAGTCTACAGTTTGTGAATAGCCTTTCTTAGAACACTGTATATTTTTCTCTGTAAGCATTTTTATTTAAAAATGGCCAGTGTTATTGGAACGTAATTGGAAAATTAGTTGGCCGAAGTCATTCTGCAGTGGGCCAAATAATATACAGATTTAACTTCCCACAATCGGTTGAAAACGGAAAGCGTCATTTTCCAATCGGGACGAACGAAAGATTTCGGATTTGGTGAGAGAAAGTCCAAAAACAACCGCTCGAAAACTAGTTTCAGAAATGGAGTAGATCCTTAATAAAGCTATCCATCCCCAAAATATTAGAAGGGCTTTGTGGAAACATAGATATCATGGCCGTGTGCTAAGCAAGAACCCAATAATTTCGTATGTCAATTCCAAAAAAGAATTGAATTTGCAGAAAAACTAAAACCAAAATACTAACTTCCGAAAGACGGTTGTTTTTACGGATGAAAGTAAAATTCGGAGGCAACGAGACAGGTAACCACATCGCCCCAACTATTAAACATGGTGGTGGTTCAGTTATGGTAGGTAAACTCGTTCTTATAAATGGAAATATGGATCGCTGGAAATACCTGGGTATTTTAAAGGACAATTTAAAACCATGTGTGGAACAATTGAGGCTCTGGCCATCATGGATGTTCCAGCAAGATGAATTTATGCAAATGGATACCAAGTAACATTTAATAAGATTTAGTAAAAAATTCAATCGCATAGGGCGATGAAGGTTTTACTAAAAAAAACTAAATGATTTTAGTAAAATTTAGTATAAACTTCCATACCATAAAATCAGTGTGTATGATCAGTAGAATTTTTACATTTTTAGAATCAGGCCGTAAGTTAGAACAACATCCCAAAATATTATCCCGGGAAATAATATGGAGGTCTAGCAGCAATATTTCTATAGTTTAGATAGTCGTACATCTATGTAATCGCATTAGCACACCAAAAAGCATTAAAGTGTTTTCACCGTCGATACACACAGAAGTGGTTTAAGTAAATTTTGATTATTCCTTTTAACTAGTTGTTTTTCTACAACCACATTTTCTAACACCCAAACGAGCGGTAACATTTATTAGATCAGGAGATGAACGATTTAAAAGTCGGTTAACTTTGAGATTCTACTTATGAACGTTTAATTGGTATACAGTACTAAAGTACAACAACAACACTCTTCGAAAATTCTGGAAAAAGTTCAAAATGTCAACAAGTTACAAGGTATAATTATTATCAAAATGGAACGGGGGAAATTATATCCATTATACAGTATGAATACTAAGTTTTTATGAGTTTGTTCTCTAGCTCAATGTTCCCAATTTGCATTAATGTTATTGCAAAATTATTCATGATGCTTAAAGTTTTTCTATACATAAAGCTTAATATGGAAAATCAATTTTATATAATTTTTACGAGTATATTCTCTGTACGTAGTATTTTTGTTCCGATTGAATATTGCAACAACAGATACTCGTATAGATTGAATCACACAGAAAAATTAATTGCATTTCGTTCGAAAAGATTGAAAAATCGTCTAAAGAAAGCTAACTGACTGACATCAATTATATACCGAAGCGATGTAACAATACACAGAGAGACCAACAACAAACCACTTCTCCCGTTTTCCACTTTTATTTTTATAATCCGGAAAAATAACGATATAATATAAGAACTAAAGCTGAACGCTGCAACAAATAAACAACTTGGCGATGCAATTAAAAAATTAAAAATCGAGAGCGGGCACGAGACTCGAGAAGGATCTAAGGAGGGTAGGAAAACGAGTATTTTTTTAATGTCAAATTATACATAGCGCTCGAACATTCAAAGAGCAGCAATGTATAAAGTAGTTTATAGTTCTGTCGTAAATTAAATTATATATTTAAAATAAGATAAGAAGAAAAATTTTGTTTGCTTTGTAAACAATTTATTTCCGTTAGTAAAAGCACAGCTAGAATATACTTATCTATATCTTGTGTACTTGGGAATGGAAAGAAAAAATTTTAGTGCAAAGCTTTTGTAGATAACGAAAAACAACATGAATCAAGGTAGAATACAACAAATGAAATAAATAATAAAACAGGTGGAATATACGGGGTGAATTAAGGAAATAGAAATTAAATGAGAATAAATTTAATTGACGAGTAGAAGTTTTTTTTATCTCTAGTAATTAAATTAAGAAATAATTTTTAAGAAGACGAAGGTAATTGATGTAGGCGATATACATTTTGAGACTAAATAACAAAACAGCAATATAATCTGGGAATTAAAGAACGCCTACATCGTATAGTCAGTGGACTCTAACCTTATGCGACTATATAACTAACTGGTACAGTAATAGGATCGGGTTATTATGGTCGGCCTTTACTAACTTAAAGCATAAGAAAAACTGAATTTTGTAAGAAGATATCTCAGAACTATACTTAAATATTAAGTCCATCATAAGACTTTGTTTCATCCAATTGAACATTTTTTAAAATAAAATGAGGAACTCATTTTGGAATCCTGTGTTTACCATACAAACAATGTTTTATCTCAATCAGTTGAGAAATGGCTTAGGCCTATTTAAATTTGTCGATTTCCAGAGGAATGTTCAAAATTTAATTTGTGTTCCATACTTATCGACTTAGCTTACTTAAACGATTTCCCGGGAATCGTGATCTATTGCAGTCACTTCGTAACACACGTAAATCCCCAGTCTCATTTTTTTTTATCAAAATCGTTCGAGTCAATTTTTGAAAATTGTGATCCACAATCACAATCTGATCAAACGCTTTCGACCCGAATTGGTTTCTGCCGCTCTCATCATGCGAAACCTTATGCTCCCGACAACGCGACAATCAAAACAAATCGAAACATTTGTCCCAAAATCACTCGACACATGCGAGTTTGTGTTTGAGAAAGTAGATAAAATACGCACACGTTTGCAACCACCTTACGAAGCTCCATATGACGTGATTCGTCGCTTACATAAACAAATCGTGGTCTCGATGAAAAATAAAAATCAAACCATCGAGACTGACCAGCTAAAAAAGGCGTACTTTATTACAATTTTTCTTTTTTTTAGTTTGACAGATTATGAGTATGATGATTTCCAGGAAGATGTGCCTTCATCGGAGTGAAATATTCCCTAAAAAAAATCCTATGTAAAAATTGTGTGTTTGATATAGTGATACACACTATAAAAACATTTAGGCGCAACTACATTTAAAACGTAAAATTATTAAAAACACTTGTTTTAAATTTAATTTTAAAATTGATAACAATGTACGTGATAAAATTAAAATAAGAATATGGTTTAAAGAGTTTTCTCGACTTCAACGGAATACCAGTCGAGATTTTGTGAGGTGATCATCGATCTCGATGATTCATGATCGATAGCTTTAATGATTTTCAGAATTTTGTCATAGTTGTGGAATGGCCAAACGTGGTCCAGAAGCATATAACTACTGCTGTAAGAGTTTTTCGATTTCAACGGAATACTAGTCGAGATTTTGCGAGGAGAGCATCGATCTCACTATGTTTTTATGTTTGATCTATCAAATTTCCATATTCACGACAATTTTTAGAATTTTGTCATAGTTGTGGAATGGTCAAACATAGTCCAGAGGCATATAACTACTGCTGCAAGAGATTTTCCACTTCAATGGAATACTAGTCGAGATTTTGCGAGGTGATCATCGATCTCACTATGTTTTTAAGTTAAATCCATCAAAAGCTCTTATCGCCGACAAATTTCAGAAATTTATCATTGTTGTGGGTGGCATGGCCACACATGGCCCAGAAGCATATAACTACTGCTGTAAGAGTTTTTCCGAATTCAACGGATTACTAATCGAGATTTTGCGAGGTGATCATCGATCTCACTATGTTTTTATGTTAGATCTATCAAATTTCCATATTCATGACAATTTTTAGAATTTTGGTCATAGTTGGGGAATGGTCAAAGTTGAATTCTGAATAGGTGCCACCAATTTTCAATTCAATAATTACCAAAAGCCAATGCGAAATAGCAATCTTTCAGCGAACACCAATACACATCACATTTTGCAATGTTGAGTAAAGCAGAATTAATCATCGTCAATACCAATCCATGCGACTACTTACCTCAACTTCCGCATTAGTTAGGAAACTCAAGAACATAAAATGAGAAGTTGCGAAACTGATCGAAATATGAACTCAAAATGATCAAAGATCCTCATTTTTAAAAAAATAAATACAATTTTGCCAGAGTACCAGAGTGATTTTTATGTTCCACGTCGATTTTGTTTGGCCCCCAATTTTATTTGGATGACTTGTCAGTTTGCATTTGACAGTCGTTGCAGCATCTAACGCCTCAACAACGTGTACAAATTATTAAAACGTTTTATTTAAATATTTGCTCAATTGTGAACACACGGAGAAAATTAAGTGACTTTTTTGGTGTTGGCCAGCCAACATAATAATTCGCTAAGGCATTGTGATTATACGTTGCATGTAAGTTCAAAGTAATTTGGATATTTTTGTAGTTTGGTCACTGTAGTCGCCGAACCCAAACCGTCTCGAAACCAAACTATTAACGTGTTAGTAATCTCACCTCGATGTGAAACTAGTGTCTGAAATTATTTATGTGCTGCTGTCGTGTAAGGAAGAATTGCCTTTGATGAATTTTCAGTTCTGTGGCCAACAAAAACTGATAGATGGCAAAGACGGTCATATACGATGGTCACTTACTTTCCATTTTTCGAGAATGAATTGGCCTTGTGATTCCTTGTATAAATCGACTAAAATTCAGTTTTTCGCTTGCAATCTAATATTAAATATTAAAATCCTCTAAATATTACAATATTAGTTAGGAGACCAATCCCGTATAGACCAGCTATTGGTGAATGACGCTAGAAATATTTCAAAGGGTCGTAAGGACTATAGTGCCATTATAGCCGTTTATACTTGAAGTATTCATAAGCGTCCAGGACTTTTCAATACATTTGTGTAATGTCGGCGGTGAATGCTGTTTTCTGTAGATGGGATCACACGATGATCTCAATAAGATACTTAGAGTGAATACTTAGAGTGAATTAGAGTTAAATATTTTCCTCAATTTTTTAGAGTTACATCACGTTGAAAATGGCGTTCGAGCAAAAATCAAAGAATTGTTTATTCAGAGAATTCTCAACCTAAATTGATTGCAAATGTGAACTTGACAAAATATCTTGTTCATAACCAAATTGTCATAGAAATGAGAGATTAACTTCTTGATGCATCCCCGTGATATAGCCTCTGAAGCGGCTATTTCAACTGAAATTCTGAGATTTTCTTCGGATTTTCAACCGTTGTGAAGTTTTCAACAGAAGTGATAGTTGCCACATTGAACTAGTACTTTTATCTACAGTGAAAAACTCCACGATCAACGGATTATAATGTATAACATCGTCCCAGCAAAACATTTATAAAATTTATCAACTAAAATTTTCTCATCAAATTTTCAAGCTAACTGAATTGTTGATGTTCAAAAATATGAAACTCATGAAACTCATCATAGTTATTTCTGTCGAACGAAAGGCTTTATAGCTCAAAATTGATGTTTTGTTCGTTAGATTTGAAGCTTGCATCCCTTATAGGTTCAAATATTTCGAAGGTTTGAAAGTGATTTCATTGTACACAGATTTGATCCTGCACTACTTGCAGCGATATGGATTGCAACTAGAGACCACCATACGAAATATTTCCTTTAACCTTGGTGACAGCTATACTATCGATCGACACAATCCTAAAATACAAAACCAACAAATGTGTTAACCGCTTTAGGTTACAAAACCCTGAACCATATACAGTAGTAAATTAAAATAATAAAATTTTTCATTTTAATTCTTTACGTTGATATTCATCATAATTATCTCATACTATCCGGACCCTGAAAACACAAAAACAAAAAATAATAATTTTCATGTCGAAAATAGAAAATTTACAATTCTAATTAAAGTAATTTTCCCAATTCTCCAGTTTTTCCTTGTTGTTTGGTATGTTTATAGCTGGTAGGTGTATAATACACGAACATATCCTTACACAACAAAACCAACTGGTCCTTCTTCTTGTATATTATTGTGTATATACCTTGAAAATATTTTAACAAAAAACAAAAAGGAAAATTCGTTATGTCGTTTAAAATGATAAACAACAATGATGTAAAATGATAAAACTAAAACGGAAAATAGAAAATTATCATACAAAATAAAAGAAAAGCAAATGAAATTTCTAAAGAAAAAGGAAAATTTACTTGAATATTCATGATATCCTCCTATTTTTTTTTTTTGTTTATTTCTGCTTCGGTGGTCCATTCCGTATCATATCAAAATCACCACAATATAAATCTTTTAACAACAAGCGAAACCGTATATTATTCACGAATGGGATACACCCTCCCACCCCATAATTAAGAATTTCAAATTTAAATGTGTGCATCTTCTTTGTCTATACACAGTTGAGTCGTTATATACTTGCGGTCGGATTTGTTGCCCCATGAGATTTTTGATGTCGGGCGATGGAAATGGAGAAAACAACAAACCGGAAAACGAAATAATTTCAATGTAAATCAACTGACAAAATGGTCACAACAGTTAACGACGAGAACGACAACACAATACGGAAGTTTATTATGAAAATGATGATTAAGCCGATTTATTTCAACGTTTTAAATTGCCGACTTTAAACTTCTTAGCTTGTTTTACTTCTTCATTTGAGTGGCGTCAACATGATGGCTTGCAAATAATACATTGGTAGTAAATGTTTAACCTCCTGTAATAAGAAGCAATTCTTCGATTGCGCCCGATATCTTGGATTGCTAATTAATTCGCAGTTATCGGAGTAAAACAGAAAGTATCGCCTATCGTTGGAATTTTAAGACGAGTTGAACGATTTGGGCACCTCAGCACAACGTTGGACAACATGAAAATATGGCGGATCTGACCGCGTTCATACTTGTATTTGGACAGTACGCAATTTTCGACCTAATACCGATGTGAATGGACGAGCTTGTTCATTAGCTGCGATTACAATGAAGAAAAGTCCATAAAACTCAACACACCTGTAATTTTCAATTTTTAAAAGTGCGATAAATCAAAGTGAACAATTTCAAACAGGTGAGTGTTATCGATATTTCTACATTATTTTCGTTGTGATTTGGGATGCCGCATCGATTTATATCAAAATCATGACTGTGGGCACTTAAATGTAACCGGTGCCCACATGCTTTTTTCATTTAAAGCGTCTGTTTAACTGGAAAGCTGTCAGATATCATCGTTTACGCTAACAACATATTCTATTAAGATTTTAACGTATTTTAAGGAATTTTTAGGCATGACAACATCGTAGAAGTCAAGTGGTCAAAGAACCTATGGAATTGTCATCTGTGGAAGATGCTGTGTTTTTGGATTCCATTCGTGAATGCCATCATATATGATGAGTTTATATTTACTCTTCCTCTATTTCTTTGAAAATCATCTTCATTTTGTGCTCAATTGGAATGGTTTTTAAAGGTTTTCAAACTGATACACGAGAGGGACCTTGTCCAGTATATTCTAAAGTGCGTCAACCATTATTACGGCCTCAACATCAACGAGCTCAGCATTCGCCGATTTAGAATGACGATGTGAAAACGGGCAAACATTGGTATTATAATTTTATGCGCCGCCACCCTGAGCTCGTTTTACGCACCCTGGAACAGAAATCCACGAAGCGCGTGAAAAGCTTTTGTAAATGAAATGTTGAGAAGTTTTTCAAAATTATGGACATTTGATGGATAAACATCACTTCGAAATAACAAATATCTACAACATGGATGAAAGCGGCTTTTCAATGGTCCCGACAAAAATTGGTAAGGTGATTGCCATGCAGCGGGTCGGAACTAGAAGCTGCTGAAAGAGGCACAATGGTGAAAACAGTCTACCACCATTCTTTCTTTCCCCGGAAAGAGGAGAGAGATGCTTCGTATCTATTTTCTTCGTATATTTGTGTACCTATTACAAGTCACAGTGTTCTGCATGGCAAAAAATAGCAACACGGTAGAACTTTGGATTTCAACCTTGCTCTCTCGATCTGAAATTTTTAATCCTCATCTGGTTGTTTTAGGTAATGGAGATTCGTTATATTGCTGGCCATGTCTGTAAGACTCTTGATCTGGCATTGACACCCAAAAATTAAATCACTAAATCCGGCTTCAGAACAACCGGAATTCATCCATACGACCCAGACATCTACTCTGATGTTGATTTTATTCAAGCGGTCGAGCGGATTGTGAAAGAAGCTGGCTCCGGGGATCGTCATTGATGAAGAGGAGCAGTATCGAATCGTATTCATTGGGTTCATATGTTGCACATGAAGTGGAAGTCGTCATCGCACCAGAACCTTCCCCATCTACAGCGTCTTCAACGAGCCGCTAGATGATCCGCCATCAATTAAATCATTGGGTCTGAATCTGAAAATCAATACCTCCATTCACTAAGTGTATCGTCGTTTCTGAAGCTAGTCGATTATTCGACCCTGTGGAATAGTACGCCCGTCGTACTGATCATTAAAATCTTTGTACAAAAGCTGTGGGCAATCAATTTATACTGGGACGAGCTTCTTTCATAAGATACCCGCAACAAATTCGAAACCAGCTTCGGTATTCCGGCATTCGGAACGAGCAGTCGTATATCAAAGAGTGATGGCCGTTGAAGGAAAAATCATCATTCATCACATCACTGCCAAAGCAAAGGTTTCCCCGATTAGACAAATCAGCCTTCCTAGACTCGATATGTGTGTGGTGCTCATGCCGGCAAATTTAATTAATCTGGCCAAAAATGAAACACAAATTAACTCTCCAGCCACCCCAAGCGCTTGAGTAGTTTCGTGGGTAATCAAACCGCCAAGATTATAACAACACTACCCCGAAAGCATTGGTATCATATTGCGTGATCTGACAACCTGGCAGATTGTGCCTCTAGGCCATTATCACATGCAGAACCCACTCATCATGATCTATGGTAGCGTGGGCCGCTTGACTGTTTCAAAGCAAGGAACATTGGCGCCACCAGCGAAGAGGAAAAAAGTGTTCACATTCACCATATTGGCTGATAAAAAACTCAATGGGTCGATATTTAATCTCCAGATATTCAACGTTGACCAAACTTAAGGAAACAGAACACACCGAAGACAGTCAACTTGACAAGAAAAGAAACATTCAATAGCCTATTCAAAATTTGCGAACGCGACCAATCAAAGTTTTGTAGAGAGGAAATTCAACAATTACATGTTGGCCAGGAAATCCATAAAACAAGCAGTATAACATCATTGAACCCATTCCTTGGCGAATATGGACCCCTATGCGTTGGTGGGCCACTAGTGAATGCCAACATATCATATTCCACAAAACAGCCAGCTGATAATTCTGCATCACAAATCTCAGCTGAGTAGGTTGGCTATCCACACTATACATATGGAGGACAAGCATTCTAGTCTATCGCTGGCATTGACCATCGCGACAAATTTAAAGCACACGCCAAAACCCAGCTAATGGGAAATTTACCGAGCGCGTGACTAAAATTAATTCGGTCATCCGTTAAAGTTGCTGTCGACTACAAATATTGGTAGAACCAATATTAATCAATATGCGAAAGGGTCGAGGACAAAAGCTGTCCATCTTGAATTGGTTATTAAGAGACTTGTGACCAGAAGAGGCGTGTGTCAGGACATATCTACCGACAATGGCACACATTTTATAGGCGCCGATCGGAAATGAAAAGAAGACTTTCGCATTTCATGGCACTTCATCCCCTCGGCAGCACCACACTTTGGCGGTATTTGGCAGGCAGATGTAAAATCAGCAAAATTCCATATGTGGCGTGTGGTTGACAACACCATTTTAACCCCAAAGGAGAAGATTCCCTCGTTTACAGAAATCGAGACATACTCAACTCTCGCATTTCCTATTCGGGCATGTATCTACAAAAATCCCTCAACCAGCCATTACCAGCATACGCCCAAGCTATTTAACAAGGTGGCAAATAGTGCAACAGTTATCACAATACTTCTGGTGACGGTGGGCAATAGAATACCTCACCATATTGCAACCGCGATTAAAATTGAGAGAAGCTCTAGTAAGGATCGATGATATAGTTGGTTTGAAAGAACACAATACACCTGTAAATCAGTTGCTGTTGAGAAGGGTGATATAGATACACCCGGGATCCAACGGGCTGGTAAGAGTTGTCACAGTTAAGACATCATCCGGAGAACTCATGCGACCTATTGGTAAATTATGCATAGGTACTTCCAACATCAATCTAACTGATAAATGGGAAAAGACCATATATAATGGCGACTGTTTTGATAATTAATCTTTGTAGCAATTATTTTTTCAAGAAAGTTGGATTGGGCCAAAAATGGTAGACTTTCTACTTGCACACCTACCTTCTTTAGTACTATTAGTACAGAAAATCAGAAATAAGTCTTTGTTTTAACTTTCCCAAAAATATCATTTAGAATCTAAGTATTTCAAGATTCAATATCATATAATTTTCTATTACAATATATTGAACGTACGATTAGTTTACATTATTTTCATTTTATTTTACCTTACTTGATCCCACAAAAAAATTATTAACAATTATCGAAAAAATCAAATTATCGATCTCAACGAATCGGTGCATTAGAAGCAAAATTCAAATTTCTAATCGAAAAACCCGCCATCAAAAATAGTCACGCACAATAGAAATGTGACATTCAAAGTTCAAAATCATTTTTCCGGTAAATAAATTCGTTGATTTAATTATGAGTGTTCTGTGCAATTTCCACTACTCACTCGATTTTTGAGATCTCATTTAAAATAAAGAAAATTTTTATTCACATGACGATTACGTTCCACATACTCTCACACACACACACACACATATTATGTAAATTATTATGTACGAGTATAAAGGTGAAAAGTCAACCGAGAAAATATTTGTATTTTGTGTGTGGTGACAAAATACCAACATATACCAAAAAATTTTCCATATACCAACCTGATGAATATTTCGGAAACCAAATTAGAACCAACAAGAAGTGAATTGTATATATTGCATATACCCATAGGTAGATACAGGAGGTAAATACATTCGGTACAAGTATTTCACAATGACATGGATCATTTCTTTTAATGAAAATGCTTTTACATTTTATTTGTCGTCTTGTAATATTTTGTTCGCTTTTGCTTTTTGGATTGTTAATTTCAGATTAGTTTTTCCAGAGAAAATTTATGGTAGAGAAATAATTTTTATTTGTTGGTGTCGACATACGTACGAGTGTCTACATATAGTAGTTACATAGCGAAATAATTTAGATACGAGTTTGTACGAGTGCGGTTAAGGTAAAAATATATTTTCATAAATTTAACGCAGAACTATAATTTCGTTCTACGTAGTAATGCATACATTGACATTTTTGTGGTTTTAGATTGTCTTTTAGTTAATAGTGACAACAGGATAAATTCTTTATTTTTAACGCAAACAGAAACGCTTTAAACCAAAATAATATTTATTTTGTATCACTTTATGAATTTTGCGAAGTATCGAGATGGAGGAGTGACTGAGTTGTGGCCAACACCCGAGTATCTTTTACCACGAATGTATACATAGATTTTGAATACACTACTCTTGATTTTTAAAGCAAAATATTCAACTTACTGGACTTTTGGTAAAACTTGCCAAACAAGTGGTGCAGTGGTTAAAGTTTCGGCACTTGGACCGGGAGGTACTGGGTTCGAATCCCACTAGAGGCTGCAGGTGGTATACTGTAATTGTGTGAATGGGTGGTGTGAACGTGAATGAAAAGGGTGTATTAACGGACCTTTAACGGACATTAAATCTATTGGACAGTTAATACTTTTCAATAAAAAATTAATAAAAATTTTTTAAAAAAACAAACAACTGTCTGGTACAATCAAACAACATTATCCCTGCTTAAATTTCAGAAAAGCAAAAAGTCGACCCTGAAAATTTCAAAATTTAGTATTTAAATGTATTTAAATATTTAGATCTTTGACGTTTTTTGTAAATATTAAATTTGCAACATCATTGCAAACATTTAAAAATCCCATTGAAACTGCCGCGTCCGGTACACAGCTGCCGCCCAAATTTTGCAAGCACCTCCCAATGTTGTGTTCTAAAGATGCCGAATTTTGGTCAACATGATTTGAACTAATTTTGTTTGAAATTTTATTTAGAACGTTTTATTTTAATCTTTTTTTCGTAAAGGCACGGAGAGCTCCTACGGAGGCTATTACACTTGCACCTTTTATAATATAAGTTTTAGTATGAAGTTTCATCCCGATCAATCAATCTAACTAGGCGGTACAGGGGTTAAATTTTTGTTAAAAACGTATTTTTTTTTTTCAAAAATCGTCATTTCCTTAAGCGGAATTTTGGAAAAATTGATCTTGGCCGATATTCATTCAAAATAAAATTAAAATATTTTAGTTCTAAGTGGTTTTTCTTGTAAATCATTTCTTTTCAAAATATTTGTAAAAGGCGGAAAAGCTGCTATGTTGCCACTTCCGGTGGTCGATTTGAGCCAAACATTACTGGGATCTCAAAATTCGGGCTGCGGACAGGACACATACATATAGTCTATACCCATAGACACACAAACATTTTTAAAAAACCGCTTTTTAGACGATAAAATGGAAGAAAAATCTTGAAACGGTTTACTTGTTTAGTTTTTAAATTGTTTCGTAGTGCCAGTAACCTTTTAACAGATTTTTTAGTGACCTTGCGTTGAAGCAGCAATTTGCCGACTAGGTAGCAGTCGTTTGGGTAGGATCTTTTTCCATACAAAATATACATTACATCCCCCCTGTGAGGATAAAGATTTATATCATCACAGCACTTCGTATTAATTAACACATTTTCACTTTTACACTACATAAACTACGCGGCGTGGATTAACGATTAAACTTATTACACTTCTTAAGTATAAGTAAGATGATTTAATAATTAGGCGCGTACCATATACATTTTAATCATAAAGGTAAACGATGCCGTAAGCCATCATCTGTTAGTGACATTGAAATCAATCTTGTGCCAATCGCAATCATGTATCATACTTTTTGTGAATTACTGTACTCAAATTGCATGTAAAATACTAAAATTTTGTGCTCACCAAGCTATACAAAGTACTTGCCACCGATTATGTTAATATTTATTATTGTTTTGGATGTGTGTGTGTGTTAATCCAAGCTACATTTATAACGAAATTACACACAAAAATGCCACACTACCCCTTGCAAAATATAGTTGCGGTTTATTTTAATTTAATTTTAATATTTTTTTTTGATTAACCTGCATTAAGCACAAAACGACTACGAACCATCAAAATTATTTACAAATGAGTTTTCAACCAACAAAATGTAAGCTTCAAAATTATTCTATAGATCAGCTGTGTAATTTTCCTATTTATTATTGATACAGTACATCAATAAAATATTCTTACTCAGTTGCGCGTGCTGCTGATCCATCTGCTGTGCATGATGGATTTAGCAATTACTATAACCAGACAAAGGTTTTAATGGTGGGGATGACTCACGTCTGGGAGATGTCTGGCAAGCCGGGCCTTGAAAAAATGAAATGTTTGAATTTATCAAGTTTTAACTTAACAGTTGCAACTATACCGAATGTCCTTTGTATGGTATATCGCAATGGACACGTTCGGGACACTTTACGCAAACCGCTTAGAACAATTTTTTGGGTAGATGATAAAAGCTCAGCCATATCAAGCACGTAGATTTGAATATCACTAGGAAAATTTAATTTCCGCAGTATCTTGAGTTATCTGAAAACAATAAAGTACGGGCGAGAAACTTCTACTGGAATGTATCACATTTCTTAATGCTGCCGTAATTTCATCCAGGTGTTGATCCCAATTCGATGATCGACTTTTCTGTAAGCTCTAATTGCAGAGAGAGTTGAACGATTAACCCGTTCCCCGTAAATTGAGAGCCATTGTCTGTCAGTATGCTCTCGGGGACTCCAAACAGGTGGAATACCGTATTTCATTTTACAGTATTTAAGGAAACCTACTATATTGGTCCAACATAATCAATATATGGGTGAATCCATTCCTTGTCCGAAGGTATGCGGAACAAGAAAATCCATGTACAGCCGCTGCTTTGGGCGTACTACTTCGACGACTCGACCTATTTCTGGTTTTGCCAAATAATTAAGTGGCTTGGTGATTCCTTTACTTGTTTTGTTGTGCAGTGGTGGGTGGAGAAGGTGTTTTTTCAATTAAATCGTCGTTTAGAGATTTTTGAATAACAAGTTTCCTTGGAGGGATATCCGCAGCTATTTTGTGCCCTATATTTACATATAAAGGGTGATTTTTTTGTGGTTAGGATTTTCATGCATTAGTATTTGACAGATCACGCGGGATTTCAGACAAGGTGTCAAAGAGAAAGATGCTCAGTATGCTTTGACATTTCATAATGAATAGACTTACTAACGAGCAACGCTTGCAAATAATTGAATTATATTACAAAAATCAGTGTTCGGTTCGAAAAGTGTTTCGCGATTTACGTCCGATTTATGGTCTACATAATCGACCAAGTGAGCAAACAATTAATGCGATTGTGACCAAGTTTCGCACTCAGTTTACTTTATTGGACATTAAACCAACCACACGAATGCGTACAGTGCGTACAGAAGAGAATATTGCGTCTGTTTCTGAGAGTGTTGCTGAAGACCGTGAAATGTCGATTCGTCGCCGTTCGCAGCAATTGGGTTTGTGTTATTCGACGACATGGAAGATTTTACGCAAAGATCTTGGTGTAAAACCGTATAAAATACAGCTTCTGCAAGAACTGAAGCCGAACGATCTGCCACAACGTCGAATTTTCAGTGAATGGGCCCTAGAAAAGTTGGCAGAAAATCCGCTTTTTTATCGACAAATTTTGTTCAGCGATGAGGCTCATTTCTGGTTGAATGGCTACGTAAATAAGCAAAATTGCCGCATTTGGAGTGAAGAGCAACCAGAAGCCGTTCAAGAACTGCCCATGCATCCCGAAAAATGCACTGTTTGGTGTGGTTTGTACGCTGGTGGAATCATTGGACCGTATTTTTTCAAAGATGCTGTTGGACGCAACGTTACGGTGAATGGCGATCGCTATCGTTCGATGCTAACAAACTTTTTGTTGCCAAAAATGGAAGAACTGAACTTAGTTGACATGTGGTTTCAACAAGATGGCGCTACAAGCCACACAGCTCGCGATTCTATGGCCATTTTGAGGGAAAACTTCGGAGAACAATTCATCTCAAGAAATGGCCCGGTAAGTTGGGCACCAAGATCATGCGATTTGACGCCTTTAGACTATTTTTTGTGGGGCTACGTCAAGTCTAAAGTCTACAGAAATAAGCCAGCAACTATTCCAGTTTTGGAAGACAACATTTCCGAAGAAATTCGGGCTATTCCGGCCGAAATGCTCGAAAAAGTTGCCCAAAATTGGACTTTCCGAATGGACCACCTAAGACGCAGCCGCGGTCAACATTTAAATGAAATTATCTTCAAAAAGTAAATGTCATGGACCAATCTAACGTTTCAAATAAAGAACCGATGAGATTTTGCAAATTTTATGCGTTTTTTTTTAAAAAATTAAAAAAAAGTTCTCAAGCTCTTAAAAAATCACCCGTTATTTTGCTATCCTGAGTTTTAAAATTAGTACGTTTATCAAGCTTTTCTTCTAAAAAAGCTTTAACCCGCGCTATGTATAGTCGTCATCTTGGAAGGCAGCCGAGTCTAAATCGATGTGTAAAACTTCATTAGTTTCCTACAATGCTTCAATATGTACTCTCGACAAGGTATCCGATACAACGTTTAAGGAACCCTTCCCTGTGCTCAACCTTAAAATCAAAAGCGTCTTGTTAAATCGCGTTGTTCCATTACCCATCGAGTGATCTGTAATTACCGTGAATAAATACCCCTCAAAAGGTCAAAACTTCTTAAAGCTCATCACTGCTGCCAGGCATTATAGCGCAGTGATGGTGTAACTCCTTTGCGTTTTGTTCAGTTTATGTGTCATGAACGCAATGGGATGTTCATCTCCATTATCGTGCCGTTGGAATAACATACTTCCTGCCCCCGACGTGGATGCGTCGCACTCGATATAAAAATGTCGTGAAAAGTCAGGATTAACCAAAGCCAGTGCCAGTCAGGAGTGCCATTTTTAATTTTTCTAACGAATTCTGGGCTTGTATGTTCCACACATTCCGTTTAGCCCTTTTTCACAGGCCGGTGATAAGTAATTGGTAACGATGCTTCGGTACCAGCCGGTTATCCTCAGAAATCTGCGAATTTGTTGTAGCGTAGATATTTTGTTTTCCGCAGAACAAACGTACATTTTTCTATATTTTTCAATATTTTACCTCTAAACTGCGAAAATTTTGCATCAAGTTCATAAACATAAAATCGAGGGATTAATATATGATTATCAAGATTAGTTTTGAAATGACGTAAAAATGTAAAATTTAGTTTAAAAAAAGTGTATTTGTTTTTACGCCGCAATGATGCTTATTTTTTGATAATTACCTGTCGGTAGATGGCAAATCACGAAATAAAAGTGCGCCCAAGATAAGTGGTTATTAATTTATTATAATATGAAATGTTTAGATCAGCAATAATGAAAAATAATAAATTTATTCATTAATTTTACACTTATATTCAATATAAGTAATGTTTAGCAAGCAAATTATACGAAATTATCGTGTTCAAACTTATTAAAGACTTAAACCAGTTGTATACATTTAGGGGAATTTACATACAGCCTTAAATCAAATTAAAAAACGATTATGGTACTGAAAATTGTAAAAATATTTGCTAAGTAGTTCTAAATCACACAGGAGGAGGTTTCTAATAAAGCGAATAAATTAAATTAAGGTATATTATGTAAGTAGAAAGATCCACAACATCAGCCATCGTAACATAATAACTGAATGACGAGCTTCACCTGTAACCCAATAACTCTTAATGTACACATAGTCACTGAAAAAATACTCCGAACCCCACGTGAATTTCCCTGAAATTAGAGGTTATTTAAATGTATTATTTATTATCCCTGCAATCTGTTCCGGGGGCAAGGCTCTCCCAACTATTTCGCGGTTTGCTTATCCCGTCCTTACTTTTACACCGTTGCCAGCCAATTCGAGGACCTACGGGCACCAAGCTATGCATAATTGAATTAAAATACATCTGGACTTTGTTACTACTGTCATTTTTATTAAACTTTTAATTCAATATAACCGCGTTGCCGAAGTTAATGAGACGTTACACACATTTTATTTCAACTGACGACAATCCCAAATCTACAGAATATTAAAATAACATTTTCCATCTCAAACTTTCAAAAATTTTTAGACATGCACACACATATAAAACAATATGACATGGTCATTTGTAAAGTTTCCTGCACATTTCAAAAAATCGTTTATACCAAGGAAAAGCTTTATATATTTTTTTATCAAATCATTGGGATTTATCAGAGAGCCAACACTCATGCACATACACACACGCTTCGTATATTTGTTTTAAGTACAAAACTTTTAATTAAGCAAACAAAATTGAAAAATTAAATTACGAGTTTTTCCAGTTGTGTTATTGTTGTTACTGGTTTTGCGCATTGGAAAATTGTTGTTGCATTATTTGTGTTTCATATCTATAATGCAACAAAATTTTTGTATGTTCGTAGGCAAATTGCAATTAACAGTAAAACATTTTATAACTTTACCATGCCTTCTGCTATGCTTTTGATATCCACATTATCATCCCCACACCGTGAGTATTATCATCGTCACGATGTGGTCCGTACATATTTTAGTAAATCTGTCGGTTTAATATGTAGCAAAACAAGATGAGCAAATACAAACCTAAATTGCATATGAGAAGCGGAACAAAAAAAAGTTTTAACCGCCAAAATAAAAGTTTTGCTAATGTTAAGTTTTTGAAGGACGGAACGATGTGACTCTTTCGTGTTAATGTTGAAATATTACGTTTTTGTTGGTAGTCATCACGTAGTATTTAATGGTTCAGAATATATTTAACGATTGCAAAATGTAAATAATCTTGTTTACACATATTTCCTACTTGCCCCCAACTTTATCAAAAGTACCCCATTCAAAAAGTTTTATGGAAATGATGATTGGAAATGTCTGGTCACAAGTTTTTGTCGTTTCGTCATTTACTAGGACAATGGAATTTCCGGGTACACCTTATTAAAAGAAAATCATTCTGTCATTTGATCATCAGTGCAAAACGTTTTATTGATTTTATTTCAATAAAAATGGGTTCGTTACATAACCCATTTATGCCCAAAGTACCAAAATTGACTCGTCATTAAAAATGAGGTTTTCTCCCTATAAATCGACTATATGTCTCTCAAAATAAAATTACTATAAAGTAAACACAAAGAGGAGCACACGATAAAACTAAATTAGTCAAAAGTTATCTGCGAAAGCCAGTGCATGTGCAACCGACATTAGACTGTTTGGAATGGATTCCAATTTCGATATGTAAGTATATAAAAGGGTATTTTTATGTCAATTGTTTGAGTTATTAAGCTTTAAAACTAAGTGATATAAGAAATATAATGTATAATCCGTTTTTTGGAAACTGCCCTTTTGTAGAAAATAACTGTTAAAATGTTGGAACCAATTTTGGTACTTTGGGTCTTTGTCTATTACAATTATATTTGTTTCTTATAGGCGAAAACCTTTGGCGCTTCAGGAAGTTTTAGACGAAATTGAACGCTGGAGCGACGATGAAGACACCTGACCTACAGAGGCTCAACAAACCATTTTTATAAGCTCACCAGTAGATGGTAATGAAACTGAAGAAGATACTAGCAGCTTACTTCAAAATGATAAAATGTGAAAGATCAGACCATTGATTGAACATATGAACAAATCTTTTGTGAAATATTGCCCTATTCAAAGTACACTTTCAATAGACGAGTAAATGATCCCATATTTTGGTAGACATGTCTGTAAAATGTTTATCAAAGGTAAACCAATAAGATTCGGATTTAAGGCTTGGGTTTTTGCAACAGTGTCTGGGTATTGCGTAAATTTTGATATTTATCAAGGAAAGTCAATCCAAGCAATAATTACCGATAGTACTTTTTTAAAAATTTTGAAAAATAATAATCCTGATTTAGATTTTTCAGTATACTTGACAATTATTTTACGTCGTCACACTTAATTAACAACTTAGGAAAGCATAATTTCGGCGGGACCGGAACAGCGCGGGTAAATCGGCTTGAAAAGATTAGCGTTCTAACAGATGCTAAACAACTAAAAGGCTTAAGCGCCAGGAGTACGATTCAATGATGGAAAAAAAGGAAAACATTGTAGAGGTTAGTTGGAATGATATAGTGTAGTCACACTATTATCTACCCGTAAAGAAAGCTACTCGATATTCCGCCCGCAAGAGAAAAAAAGTTGAGATATCCCAAACCTCACGTAGTTTGGGCGCACAACCAACGAATGGGCGGTGTGGGTCTACTTGATAACAACATATTGAATTATCGAATTGGAATTCGAGGCAAAAAATGGTATACCCCTATCAAGTTTTGGTTTTTGATGTAGCAATAACTGATGCATGGGTATTTAGCAAGTCGTTTGGTGGTTGCTTAGATCAATTAGCATCAACCGTTTAGCCTTACCACGATACAAGCCGCTTATTGCTGTTAAAGGAGTCAAAGTGCAACGATGTTCGAGATACCATCACGATTTGCTACTAAACCGAAGTTGAAAATAAACGCTCTAATACTTCCATCAAAGATTTTCCAGTAGCAGACCCCACGTTTCATCAAACTGGCACGATTGCCATTTTAATCGGTGGCGAGTATTTCTTTGAAATACTGACTGAGGGTAAAATCCCAGGTAATCAAGAAGAACCAGTTGCCCAAAATACTATCTTTGGTTGGATAGTTGTCTGAGTTAGCAATACCAGAACATCGAGCTGCTTAGCACAATTAACGTCGTGCACAGAACCATCGACATCGATCATTACATTCGAAATTTCTGGGAGACCGAAGAGGTGCCAACAACAAAATATTTCACCTAAAAAAGTATGTGAAACACATTTGGCGGAGGTGTGTCTCCAAAATGAACGACGGAAGGACGGTTCATTGTAAAACTGCCGTTTAAGAAGGAAATCCAGCCATTAAGAGATACCAGAGTCAGATCTTTCAAACGACTTTTTCTTGTTGGAAGTAAGTAGGCAAGAGACTTAGATCTAAGGCGGAAATATACGGCATTCATGCGCGAATACACGAAGTTGGGCCACATGGAATTTATCGATCCCAAAAAGTTAGTACATGAACCGTCAAAGTCATATAACATGCCACATCATGCGGCCACATCAAGAGTTAAGTATTCCATTTCAAAATTATTTCAAATTTGGCAATTACCAAACGAAATGGCACGAGTTTAGGGAAGAATTAAACCATATTGGCAAAATATCTATTCCGCGATGGTTATTTATGAGAGACAAAAATTTGCAGTTGCATACATTTTGATATGCCTCCGAGTTCGCGCAGTAATTTATACCAGAACCGAGACCAACATTGACTATTCCACGTTTGGAATGAACTGCGGTGCCCTTTTACTTACGAGACTAATGAAAACATAAACGGAGTTATTGCAATCCGAACACGTCAATATTTTTAACTGGACCGACTCAACAAATGTTCTATGGTGATATAGTCTCATCCAAGATGCTAGAAAAATTATATAGCCAAATTATAGAGTCAACATCGAGAAATAATTGGCACTATGTGCCGACAAAGGAGATTCTAAATTTCGACCTGTGGTGGAAAGGTCCCAATTGATTTCGTCAAGATCAAGAATTCTGCCCTAGTCAGAAGAAGCTGTTCCAAACTACTCCGTGTACCAATGAAAAAAGGCCAATTAAGCAACAAATTTTAAGTGTCATCGCTCCAAACGATGTTCTGGATAACTTGTTATAGAAATGTTCGAGGTTCTCTAAACTCACTCGAATCATCGCTTGATTGTTGCACTTTACCAATAACATTAAAAAATCTCAACATAATCAAGACAGATCGACGCTGTTAACCATCGACGAATATAGACATGCGACAATTATCTTTTCAAGTGGGTCTAGGAGGATGGGGTTGCTACTGAAATTGTTTGCATCAAAAAACAACGTCCATTTCTCAAGGTCATGCATGCGAATGTATTAGAACAGTTATATAGACGAACCGAAACGAAAACGAACTGATAGATTGATTCATTTCAATTTCGTTTCGTTTCGTTTTCGGTCCAAGTTCACAATGATTGATAGTATTTGTTGTAATTTTCATAAATTGCGAATATTTTTTGCGATTTTGTTTACTGGGGCTTCTTTTTTTTTATTAAACGTCAAACACAAAAAAATTAAAATGGCAGAGATACCTAATAATGAAATCGATTCGGAGATTTTAATAGAAAATGTTAGTAAATACGAAGAATTAATGATAAAAAATATAAGGGTGGTCTATGGTCAAAATTAGCAAATTCAAAATCGATTTTATTTCCTTGTATTTATCACAATACACAGAACAGAAAATGTAAATCGTCAAAAGCCAATTCGGCTATATAACCATCACAAATTTGCCTTTTGTTTCAGTCCGTTTCGTTATAAAAGAACTCACATGTAATTACTTCCTTTCCGTCCATTGCAAAAATTTTGCAAAATCACTTTCTCTTAAAGAATCCCACAGATTCAAATACGACTCTCTAATTATCCAATGGACACCATACTATCACCACGGGCGAGGTAGCTAATTGTTTTATTATAAATTAAGTAAAACAAAAATTAGATTTAATTACTGTTTGTAGTATTTACCGGATAGTTAATGACAGCCTTTTACCTACTGTAATCGAGTGTTCCTTTGCATTCATTCGTAATTGTATGGACGGACCAACATGAATGACTCATTCGATGAAAATTTGAAAATGTCTCATCATCGGTGCTTATATCTACCACGATTGATTTTATTTACTCCAAATGGTTTAGTGCTACAATTTTGGTTCTCATGGTATAAATATAAGGCGACGACACCATTTAGAATATTTAAATCGTATTTAAAATATTAAACGCTTCTTGTCTTGATAAAGAAATTGTTTGTTAAGATGTAATACCCGATGATTATTGAAAAAGTTAAAATAATGCACAACTGACCGAAGCCAAGCACAAATTCAAAGTAAACAACAGAACAACATAAAACATATGACTCATGACAGTATTTTTTAATTCAACCCGAGGGGCAATGCACTGTCAAAAAATACTTTGTGTTTTTTTTATTCACGCCTACTATCCACCTGCCATTAACATTAAGTTATAACATTAATTTTCGAACAGTTGCAGGCGGAGACGCAAAATGCCAACGAGTAAATAATATACGAGTATTAATATACGAGTATGATAACAGCGGGCTCAGATTAAGATGCAATAAAAAGAAAATTAAAAGTCTTCGATCTTGCTATACGCAGCAGAGAAGAAGAAAATTGATAGTTTAAAAAATCAGGAGCCGGTCTGAACAAAGAATTATGAAGTATTTTATTGATATTGAACGTATTTTTTAGAATGAAAGCAGTTTAACGGACGATTCCGATCAACAAACTTTAAATGACCGGGATTCTTATCACGAATCAAATGTTGATATTCCTCCTTTGGAATTAAATGATAGATTTGCCCACTACTGATTTTGATGACACACTAAATAAGTTTATTTCAACCGTAAGTTCTGAACCAGAAAAGGGCGAATTTGAAATTTTTGAGCGATCCATAGCATCCCAATTAAGGAAACTACCCGAGACTCACACATTGCAGTTTATGACTTCTATCCAGCAGCAGTAGACCGAATTAAGGGTGCGTTGTATTAACTCGCCGGGCTCAAACACAATAACAATACGCCAACCGCAATCATTTTTTTGGGCTACCACTACTATCACCTTCATTATTATCATCATCATTGTCATCAGGATTTTTTAACGGTTCAATTAACATCCCACAGACCTCATACAAAGTCGTGAAATTAGTTGGTAAACAACCATCTATTTTACCAACATCAACAGCAATGCGCGTAATCAATTATCCAGCCATAACTACTTCAGCAACTTGTTCAGTTTCTTCCTTTTCACCATCGTCGTCAGCAACAACAACAGAAGTGAATAATTATTCCCCTAATATTCCGTGCACCTCTTTTAAAGCCGTAAAACTTGTGTACCCACTACCATCTGTTTCACCATAATCCGTGCAATCAAGTATGCATACTTAGTTGCACCCCAAACCTGTCCAGTTCCTTCTTTTTCACATTATTGCCATCGGATACTAGATAGTTTACAATATTTTGGCGTGTGGCTGTTGCAGTTTCAATCAAAATTATTGGTAGGTGACGATACCTCCTGATTGGTTGACTGAGTTCTTTAGTTAAACAATTATGTAGCTCACACGACGCTTTAACTATTGAATCAGTAGTTTCGAGAGAGGTTTCGATTGGCCTTTGAACTATTCGAAACCGTGTTACTAACCGGCCAAGCGCACATTCCACTGTCATAAGTGATCTGGTTATTCTATAATTGGATACCTTTTCAGGCACACTCAACTCTATATTTTTATTAAATTATTTAACCATATTGCGAATAAGAGGAAAGGATTTAAAAATTAAGTTTCTGAATTTTTCCCTGGTAATTTTGCAGGCTCTGGAATGCCCAAATAAGTTTTTATCAGTGCCTGAAAGATAAAACGAACTGTCTTTGGAAATAATAATGTCATTTATTCTGCCATTTGAGCCCACATCAATAAATACAAAATAGACCCTGAGTTAGCAGGAGCCTTAATTCGTACCTAACGTATGTGGAAACTGCCATCTGTTGTCAAAATCTGTTGCAATTTTGGCCCATCTTTCTTTCGTGGAACTTTGTAAAATTTATTTATTTATTGTAATTTTTCATATTTTAAATTTATAATTTCTATTTACTTTTGGTTGTAATACATTCCATATGGCTAGTACAACTTCTGGTACAAATTTCGATATTGTCTTATATGACACTCTGCATAAAAATTTCAACGATCGATACGAGTCTCCAGAAGCAATAAACCGTAAAGTTCCTGGTAGCCTAACTCTGGCGGAAATAGCATCTCGTTATACGGTATTTTGTTTTTAATCTTCGGCTCGACCTGAAATGTATAAATAAGCTCATTAAAATTAAGTATAAAATATGATGGACATGATGCCATTTATAGTAAACCAGAAGGAACTCACCAAAGATAGAATTTTTTCAAATTGAATGATGTGTATCCTGGTAAAATTCTGGAAATTACTGCCAGGGCCCCAATCCAAATCTATAAGAAGGTGCATTTCCAAATCATGCTCTCCTCTTTTAACTAAAATGGGATTGACCCGAAAAGCAGGTGTTCTTCTTTTCTTTTTTCTCGAAGCAATTTTATTTTATTTTCTTGCAAATTTTTTAATTCTTTTAAAATTTTAATTTTTTTTGAAGATTGCATTTTGAAAAATATATAATTGGTCGTTGCAAGAATACCAACCTACAAATGATTTTGAATGTCAAATTTATGGGAGATATGTTACGATATGTTACTGTCAATGACTTAACATATGTCAGGTGGAGTGGCCGTGTCAACCTGAGTAATTTTACTCTGCCCATTGGGATTTTATTTATGAACTTTGCTTACACCGAGCATACTCGATTTTTCAAATTTTTCTCTGAAATGAAGAATGTCAGAGTACGAAGGGTGTGCAAAGTAAAATCCAACTTATTACTCTATGCATACCGGCCCATTCTGCCCAGTTGATTTAGCAAACATAGCTTAATGCTTACTCGAAACTAAAACACCAGTTCTTTAAAGTTTTAAGGCTAATAGAGTAGGTCAAAACAGTATAAGAATTGTAGTTTTTATTAAAACCGAAACCTGAAACCAACTTCCACACTATAAATAAATTTGTTTAGTAAACTACTTTCGGTTAACCGTATTCTAGACTAAATTTCAATTTATATAATTCCTACGAACGCATCACAGGATGAGAAAAACACTATCTCCCGTATATAATACACAAAATTAGAAAAGTTTAATTAAAAAGCACAAATTTTCATGTATGCATGAAAGCTGTGTATAAACGGAAACATAATACAGCAACAACTCTAACGTATAGCTACGCTTGCATCGTACCTACTTCCTACTTGTGTTTCTGTATGTACCAAAATACGGATCCATTAAAACTTTTTCGATTTTGCTTGTTGTTGTTTCACAAATGGAAAACCTAAAGTTTTTCATTAATTTTTATTTTGCGTGTGTATGTATTTGTATTATTTATATGTGTGCTATTTATAAAATAAGATACCCCCATTCCATGGAGTTCCGAAACCCAAAATATATCACTTAAAATTTTCCAAGTAAAACGTGTAATAATTCATAATTTTCCGCTCGAGAAAACTCTTGTGAAACATCGCGCAATTTATACGGTTTGAAAAATTTTATACCTCAATCAAACATACAAACCTTGACGTGTCGGGTAAAAATATAATAAAGTGGTAAAACGGATGTTGGTTAATTACTTCTACAAACAGTAAAATGACAGCCAAAAAATACAATGACAACGATATCCTTGAAAACGAAAAGAAAAAAGAAAACACCTGACGGATTTTTAATCTCGTAATACTTAGCAGTAGATTTTAGTGGGTGGATAGATCCGTATAACATTATGCCTCGATTAGTTATTTGTCTAGTATACATCATAATAAATTTGATAAGCAAATTGTAAACCGCAGATTAAGGGTATTTTGTAAGGTGGAACGGAATGTCAAACTTAATTAACAGAACAACACTGACATCCTAACGATCTCGTTCCGTATAATGTACTTAATATGTATGTGTGTGTGTGAACAAGCTAAAACACTTGTAATACAAATATTTGAAGTACTGAAATAACAATAAACATACAAGTGTACATGGCTATGTATTCCCAACTCAATTATTGCAATATACTAAAACGACACGAAATTTTTAGTTGCGAGCTTTTATTTGTGCTTTTATTATTATTTTTATTTTTTATTTTTTTTGGTTGGAAAAATATCAAATACTAATAAAAATATAAAAAGCCACCCGACACCATCGAAATAATCGTAAAACTGTTACAATAAAACTATTTACATTTAGTGTAATAAAAAAAAAATGTTGTATACTAGAAACGGGTTAACCTCGCGTACGCCACATCGTATATATGAATGTATAGTCTACTTGTATACAGGGGGTTGAGTTAGTCGGCCGCTTTCTGGTGGAATCGTACCATAATAAAATTTTACATTTATTGTTTGGTTTCATAGTGACACGATAGGCCATTATTTTGTACATCGTATAACAGAGCTTTTCATTATTATTAATCAATGAAAGTCGCGCGTATACAGAAAATAGTACGAGCGGTACGAGAGATAATTTCGATTGTTGAATTGGCGGGGGTTGCTCTAGAAACCAATTTTATATCTTTATTATATTTTCAATAAGTTGAATATGTCGATTTAGTCGTTAAACCGTAACATAACCAATTATGTTAGCTTGAATAACTTAAATCTTGCTGATAAAGTTAGTTAGTTAATCAACAAAAACAACATATGCCCTATTGCTCTTTCTTCAATTTCAAATCACGTCTTTGATACGCTATTAAAGGGTAGGTGTTTATCCGAAGCCCATAGTCGATAATGTGAAATGCAATAGAAAATCGTAATTTGATGGATAATTTTAAACGAAAAATGTTAAATGTTCAGATTCAAATAACATTTTGGAACGTTAAAGAACGAGTGAGATCGCATAGTACAAGATCGAATCCTAGCCCAATCTGAATCGGTAATTTTAACTATTGAAAATGAACAGCACCGAGATGTTGCCCAGTTTCGATTTTACGTTTAAATGTGGTGAACAATTTGGTATAATTTGTCCAACTATATCAGCCGCTGGATTCAGATAAATTTTGTACACAACAAAAAAATCGTTTTAAATGATATAAATTCTCAAATGTGTTTTTGGATTTACAAAAATGAAAGTTGTTTGTCTTTTTCTTTATAAACCACTTCTTGAAACTGATGGCTGCGGTTATAAGCCGCTGTCTAGTGACATATCTTAATATAAATAACATTTACCTCTTGCTATTAAATCATTAAAGCTTAATAAAGTGTCATCAGCACAATACTCTCAGAGCACTTAACCTCTGAACTGTTGCTACTCTTTGTCTATAAGTATTCTTCTCCAACGAGTTGATCCAAATTGGTGCCCCATACATCATTATATATGTAACGACGTTGGCGAGCAGAACTCTGCTGATCATCCGCGCCCCTCTTGTATTCGGCATTATTCGTGCTAGTGCCGCATTAACTCTCCTTGTTCGCTCGCTGGTGGTAATGATATGTGTCTTATATGACAATCTGGCATCGATCATTACTCCTAGGTACCTGATGAATGAACAATTTGTTGGGCTCCAATCTCTAAGGTTACTTTTCGGCTAGTTATAAGGACAGATTCTGTTTTATGTTCTGCTAGTTGCAGCCCAGCAGATGTTAACCACTGTTGAATAAGTCTGACCGTCCTATTACAGATGTCCACAATCTCCTCTCTGTGTTTTGCGACAACTACAATCGCGATGTCGTCCGCAAATCCAATCACCTGTGCTTCACTTGGTATGGGCAGTCGAAGTACACCATCATACATCATATTCCAGAGTGTAGGACCTAACACTGATACTTGTGGAACTTCACCAGTCACCTCGTAAGTTTTGTTTCCTTCCTCCGTATCATACATCAAGATCCTCTCGCTAAAGTAGCTGGAAACTAGTCTCAGCCGGTACTTCGGTACGTTCATCCGCATCAGTGCGTTAAATATGCAGCTCAAATTCGCCGTGTTGAATGCGTTTTTCACATCCAATGTAACTAGCCATCGAGAACCGGATATCGCCAGGTGTGCCGTATCTACAACCTCTTTAATCGCATCCACTGTTGAGCGCGCCTTTCGAAAGCCATACTGCTGCTCTGCCAGGTTTCTTGCTCTAACTATAGCCTCTTAAAACCGGTCGCATACAACTCTCTCTAGGGTTTTGCCTGCCGTATCCAACAGACAGACTGGACGCGAGGACGATGGCTCACTTGGTGGTTTGTCTCCTTTTGGCAACAATACTAGTCTCTGTTCCTTCCATTTACTAGGGAACACTCCCTCAACTAAGCATGCAGTATATACTTCCGTGAATAAGTTTGAGTATGCTTTAACCGCCGACTTCAATGCAATATTCGGAATGTGATCCGGGCCAGGAGCTTTATTGTTACCCACTGTGCCACACGCATCCTAGGCAATGTACTGTAGATTGAACGGTTGTGGTATCCAATCCCTACGTAGTAGAGAAACAGTATAGCAGATAGTCAACAAAAAAAAAATTAATGGCGGGTATAAACAATAACATACTCCAGGTGGGTCCGAACTCAGATTTTAAATCTCACCCCGGTTTATCGGGCTGCTCCACGGATTCTGGAGGAAGCAACGCGACATTGCAAAGGAAATCGTCGGTAGGCAACCAGACTGATCATGCTCCTACTACTACTGAAACCACGCAACAAGCGATAAATTAATGGCCGTTTGGTAGAAGAAGTACGGCACTTCATAGAACACCACCACTAACTCCATCGCCAGAGAGCACTGCACTGTGTGAACATAACAATGAGAAGGGAAATCTCTTTTATCAAGCACAAAAATTTCGAGCCAACTTCTGAAGCCACGCCCAGTACACAAACAGTTATAATAAACAACGCGGAGTTAATAAAAAAATTTGAACAAATGGAGAAATTAATCGCGCAGCTGAACAATGAAGTTGCCGTGCTAAAGAAGGAAACAGTAAATAAAAATAAAAAATAACAATAACAACAACAACATACCAGGGAAACCAATTGGAGACTACAGAAATCCAAGAGAGCAAATAAGAAACCAAGAAAAGGAACCCACCCAAGCAAGAGGAAAGCTGAATCATCACCAGAGTTTGAACCAATTCAAACCCACATTAAAACTTTCAATGCAATTACTGCACCAAAAGTGCACGAGCCAGAAAAGAAGGAACAGGTTCCACTCCCGATCAATATTCTAGGAATAACAAGTCACGGTAGTATCCAGAAACTGATGAAAGAAGTAGTGACGAAATGACTACAAAGTAATATCGCTCAGTAATAATATTTGGAAAGCTCTAGCAAGCAAATTGTTGGTCATCAGTGGTATACCTAAGAGGATAAAAATGATCGATCTATTAAAATAATGGCAAGAGGTCTCCATATCCAACTTGTCCAACAAAACAAAGGCCTGAAAATAATCGATGCAGTCAACATCATTAGAAAAGAGAGACGAGAAAATAGGGAAGGAAATGTTGAAATCGTGGGAAGAGGACCCCCACTTTTCATGCTAACCTTCAACAATCAAGAAAAAATCGAAAATATTTATAATATTAAGGCCAACCTCGACCTCTGACAGTAAAAACTGCCAAGATTATAATCATACACAAAAGTACTGCCATCGTGAAACAAGATGTGTTCCCCGAAATACAACACCGAAGTGTATCAACTGTAAAGGCCAGCATCCAGCCAACTACAGAGGATGTGAAGTAGCAGTAGAACTACAGAAAATGAGAGAAAAATCACGCAAACCAAATACATCAAGATATGCACAATCTATAAAAAAAAAACACGGAGCCTAAATCGCCAACTCCTAATCTCAACATAATGTACAACGAATATACAAAGAGCAAATATGCACAAATAGTTCAGCAAACAGAGCAGAAACAATTACAAGTTGATTTGGTTTTACAGGACATACTGAGAAATCTGGAGAACTTCAACAAAAAACTTATCTCGCAGGAAATGAGTCCGCAGAACACACTAGAAGAAATGAAATCACAAACTAATTTCAATAAAAGAGTAGAAGCAAACCTTGATCGAGTGTATCAAAATATAAATGACATAAAATCGAATTATAAACAAAATAAATAAATAAAGCAATACGAATTGTAACCTGGAATGCAACTGGGCTATTGCATCACATTCTAGAGGTGGATGAGCTATCCTCATAAAAGATTATATAAAACATAACGAAGAACTTAAAGTCGAGAAGCTCTCCATGCAAGTCACACCAATCAAAATACAATTAAACAATATTAAAGCTTGTAGTATCTCAGCAATATACTGCCCCCCCCCCCCCCCTCCAAAATACATTCTCAAACAAGTGGATTACCATAATCTTCTCTAAACACTATCAAGTATCTTCTTAATTGGAGGAGTCTATAATGCTAAAGGAAAAGAACTGTTCGCAGCAGGCAAACGACTAAAATGCGAGTTTCACTCAGGTGGTACACCAACCTATTGGCTTATGGATATCAGTAAGAGTCCAGATCTTATAGACTTCTTTATTACAAGAGGGATTTCATATAATTATATCCATGTAGCCAAACAATGATTATGAAAGAGAGCAACCCAAGAAGACTAACTAGATAAGCTGATCCATAATATCCAAATGCTGCGTGGGAAAGCACTCCTAATAATAGTAAGGAAATGAATCGCAATGCTAGCTATCCATAGGAAGTGAGAGAACTTCTTAAAAATAAAAGAAAAGCACGGAATAAATGGCGAAAACATCGAAACCCGGAAAATAAGAGGATATTTAACCATTTGTGCAACAAATTAAAATACCGAATAAAAGACAATAAAAATCAGTCAGTTAATAAATACCTCAGCACTCTGACTCGGCAAAAAAAAATTTAATTATTCATTATGGAAAGCAACTAAGAATCTTAAAAGACACAAACTTCAAGTTCCTCAAAATAAAAATAAAGAAAATTGTGCTCGAAATGCTAAACAAAAAGCGGATTCGTTTGCAAATCACCTTGCAGAGACATTCCAACCTTACCCCAAACAAACGGAAGAGGAAAATATCACCCCGATAAATAGACAGGATGAAATGGAAATTACACCTGTAACATTGAAAGAACTAAAATGGGAAATCAAGAATAATCTGAATGCCTATAAGGCTCCAGGATATGATCTTATAACGGGTCAGATAATAAAAGTGTTACCGGAGAAAGCGTTGAGGAAACAAGTGCATATAATTAATGCAGCATTTCGACTAAGATATGTACCAAGACAAGGGAAAGTTGCAGAAGTAATTATGATTATGATACAGAAACTATTTGAAAAGGTTCTCCTTAAAAGACTAAAACCAATTATTGAAGAAAGGAATCTTATCCCCACACATCAGTTTGGATTTAGGGAAAAACATTCTACGATAGAACAGGTACATCGAATTGCTGATGTAATCGAGAAATCACTAGAAAGCAAACAAATATGCTCAACTATATTCCTTGTAGCGCAAGCATTCGACAAAGTATGGCACCAGGGGTTAGTATTCAAACTTCATCGAGATCTTCCGGAGAAATTCTTTCAAATTCTAAAATCATACATATTAGAGGGGCACATCCGAGTAAAGTATGAGAATGAATACTCCAAACTTAAAAGGATAACAGCATGAATACCACAAGGGAGTGTGCTTCACTGACACGGCAATACTTGCAACAGCAAAGAACATCAATGATTCTACTAGTAAATCACTTTAGATGCTAAACTTAGATGGAAGGAACATGTAAAAAAGAAGAGAAAAGAACCCAATGGCTCTTAGGGAGACAATCTGAACCAGCGATCCATAACAAACTGCTGTTATACAAATAAATCCTGAAACCTGTATGGACATGTGGTAGCCAACTCTGGGGTTGTGCCAAGAAGACAAATATCAAAATCATACAAAAAGTTCAAAATAAAATCTTGCGATTCATTTTTAATGTGCCGTGGTACAATCGAAACGACAACCTCCATCGAGATCTAAAGATCGAGTTTGTCGCGGATGAAATCAATCATCATGCAACAAAATACCGACAACGTCTGCACCAGCATGAAATCTGGACATAAGCTGTATGCTGACTACCACACTAACAAGAAGGCTTCAAAGAACCAAGCCACTGGATTTAACGCGACCAGGAGGTCAGTAGACTTACTGAGGCGAAAAATATGAGCATACAGGGTGGGTCATCTAACTTTTTTTTTTAAGATTAAAAGATTTAATTACTCGATGTGACAAAATGTTGAAACGCGCTTTCTGTGAATCCGGCAATGTAAGGATAATGGAACACGTTATTTTACAAAACACTTATTTTAGAAACTCATTCTCGTCCTTGAAATTATGTTCGTTACCAGCGGTTACTGGAAGCCGCCTTAACAAGGGTATAAAAATTTCACGATGATTGGTTGTACAATATTTACAGTTCTGTCTTTTGTTTTTTAAATTCATCCGAATCATCTTCTTGAATTTCTGCAAGCCATTTACTTTTTTCATGCATAGTCTCCTCCATTTTCGATTTGCCATCGTCTGTAACCGTAGCGCCCAATTTGTCCTTATCGTCTTATGGATTCTATATACACTGTAACCGTATCAGAGTTGAGCGTGTGACATGCGGCGACTAATGTGGCAATTTGGTAAAAAAGCCAATTTCTACGTAAAAAAAATATTTACGACGGTTTATCATGGCGATGATCAATTATTCTCTCCACCCAATGCGATGGCAAATCGGAAATTGACCAAATTTTATACGATGGAGTTAATTAGAACTTATTCGATTGGCCATGATAAAAGTTTTCGTGTTATGTCTATGTACTTGGTCGTCCTGATTAAATGATTCAAGGAACATAATTATATTTTGCGTTGGTGTAATTCAGTTTTATTTCTCGTTTTATGACGTAATTTATTTTTAGGATATATGCATGAATTAAGAATTTTACGACAAGCAGTTTTACGATTATATCGTGCATGGCCATAAACAAAAGAAAATATTATGATCTAGATGGAAATATTTTTTTATTCATAATTAGAAAGGTGGTGATTTGGAAGGCGGTATGGACGTGGGCTGTTTATTTGCAAGCAAATCACGTTTCTGTTTATCCAGATACATCAAGCGATTGTGGTTTGGTCAAATTGATCAATTCTGCTTAAAAGTTTAGGGGCCGAACCTAACTCACATTAAAGTGTCATAATTTATATTTCTGTTGTGTGGGAGCAACATGAAAACCTGTAACAATGACATCACAATTATCAAATTTATTAAAGTTGAAACGTGAATATAATTTTAAAAGGACATAGTACAACAACATTAATTGCATTGTGAAATTAAAACCACTTAACGTTAATGTCCAATTGAAGTTTTGTTGGTCTAGGAAGTTTGTTTTTTTCGGTTCATTACAGAAGTATTTAATTTGAAAGCTCTTCATAAAAAACCACCCTTCCATCCACACTCGATACACCTTACCCGTTTCCAGGTTTTTAATTATTTTATTTTGCACTATGCCGCGAAGTATGATAAAATATATTCGCATTGAACTTAATTTAATTAAAAAGCAAAAAGCTCTAGCTCTAAAAAAAACACGTACAAAAAATAGGAGCGAAAAAACATGATATAAATTAAATGAGCTTTTTGGTGTTGCTGCGCTGCTCATTTTTGAGAGCTTTTATCACAAATTAAAACTTATAAACAAAATTGGTTGAATTTATTTAAATTTTCATTCTGGTAATGTTCATGATGTGTGTTGCGTTGAGTGTCTGTGTTTATTGCAACTTTTTTTCTATCTAAATAATTTCCCAGGGCTGTCATAAAATAATTTTCATGTGCAACGTGGGGTGGTAAATTACTTTTCCCGCCATGAGCTTTTTATCGCTATTTGTTTGTCGTATAAAATAATTAGAAAAATATTGAATTTGCAGTCTGATAGTTTTCTATATGGTTCTTGGGGAAAAATTTATGAAATGTAATTTTAATTGGTAGGAGCTTTTAAGGTTTTGAACTTGTCTGCCTTTTCAATTAGTTTTTTTTAATTTAATTGCAATCCGCTTTTGAAGGAATATTAAGGGGGTCGAAGAGTTGTTGCGGTAGAATAGTTTTTCAGTCGTATAGTTATTTGAAATCGCAGCAAAGAATAAATACACAAAAAATGACAAAAGATGTACAACAAAATACGGTAATTAATGTTTAACAGAGGCGAACTCTAATGAGTGTAGCAAAATAAAAATTGATAATCAAAATTAAATTTCAAGATTTTGTCTGGTGGTACATTAAACATTCCCAACACTTTGAAGGATCGCTACCTTCAATTTGTATCCATGTTGAGTTTTTGTTAAATCCGAAATAATCGGCCGAATGAGTCCAATGTAGCATAAGTGTTTTGACTGAATCGTCCCCAAACTTGACCCTGCTGTTCGAGTAATTCATTTAATATCTCAATGATTGGTGTTGGCTGTCCGAGGACAGTCATCAAGTCGTCGATTTAAATGTTTATCGATGCGACTTTGGCTGCAGCGCTGGCGATAGCATAAGTGACTGTACACAAACGATAATATCGAATTGGTTCATCTGGAAAAGGACACCAAACGACTTGCTGGCAATTTCTGTGTTCGGGTCTCATCAAGATCTACCAATACATTTTCTTGATATCTGCAATGGATTTATTGATCGGTTGACCATTGACGTTGTATGTGACGCGTCGAATATCACACTCAGTTTGCGTTTCATCGCACCGTGCTGAAGGGGATAATACATTTGGTCCTTCCAGGTAATCCTGCACGAACTTGTTGTACTGAGAACGAAGTGGATCGTTCTTGGAAAACCGACGTTCCATATATTGTAGTGTGACCTTTGAATGGGCAATAAGTTTCTATTGAATGGCAAAAGGACTGTGCATCTGTGTATCTGATGTTCACATTCTGACTCATAAACAAACATCCTAAATTTCCAAAAATAACCTGAGTGTGTTGTCGGTGGTGTCATAATCTTCGATAGTTGCTGTTAATCTAGACATCATGAAAAATGATGAATCGAATCGCGAACCTAATACAAATTCAACAATTGAATGCGGCGTAGACGCCTCGTTCGAAATTCGATACGATTTGTTGTACTCTGCAATATCAAGCTGACCTGGAATTTCGAATCCAACAGAGCTCGAATGATAAAGTCATGGTGTGAGTGCGATGCAATAGCGATTGATGGCGGGTGGCGATTCGGTATTCATGTTCGAATTGTGTAGTAACAAACTTGATTTTCAATTCAAACTTGTGTGGCCTTTGTGCAGGCAGTTGAATCACAACCTCTTTTGATCGCACTGGAATACATTGCGATTTCCAGCATAAATTTGACACGTGAAGAAAACGTGAAATCATTTTCGGTGATTGCCATCAGACGTTCAGGGAATGGTATTCTGGCATGATGGAGATCTACTGGCAGATCCACTGTTGATGGGTTTCCAGATCCTGCTTATCGGTGATGATACACTAATTAAGCTAATATTAGATGTGGTGGTCTCATTTCCCACGACTGATTCACTTTGTAGTGCCGGCATGGTTTTGAACTTTCGAAGTTGTCTATATGTTGATGATGAATCGAATTTAATTCGCCTTTAGTTAATTTAACATCTGTGAGTTGGTTGGCTGTTTGTGGTTGTGGACGAGGTCGACAAATAGATTATCGAAATCAGTCCAATTAGTGTAGTCGTCGTCGAGGACTGGAACCTTGATTTGAGGGGTTTCGACTTTGACTAATTGTCTCTTTATGGTTTTCAAGATTGTGATTGCGACGATATTATCTCGATCGAGTTCCTCATCATCACACACGGCTTCGATTTGGTCTTGTACGTAGCAAATTTCCTTGCAACGACACACCAGGTGGTCGATTTGCACATGTACGAATTCGACATTTATTATTCTTATTAATTGTGAGCTCCTTGCACTTTTTTGCTGCTCTTTCAAGGATCCGCTGCAGCGACGCCTACCAAACGAACCCTGTTTCGTTCCAATATGGATTTGCTCAAGACATCACGGAGATTGCACCACAATGAAACCATATATGAATCACTCCTACGGGTTAAGCCACGTTCCAATATAGATTGGCTTAGTACGTTTTTTGTGTGACAGGTGTCATCTCCCACCTTTAATGGTAGTATATCGTTTTTATTATTCACACGTGATTTTACGAGATGATCAAATTCACACGTAATATATTTAGTTTTAAACAAAGGATGTAGACACAGGCTTGGTTTATGAGTACATTTCAATATTAATATTAACGAACGAATTCATTATTTTCGCCTTTTATCCACAGAATCCGTGACGTGGTCTAATCTTTGGTTGTTTCGAAGTAGCACAACTTAAAAAATTACCCTGCGGTATGATAACGTAAAAGATGTCTTTAAAACTTTGCTAAATAACCGCAATTATCCCACTGTGTACCCTGATTCTTCATCATGTAGATATATAAAACTATATAACTGTTTTATCTCTCTGTATATAGGGTGATAAAATTTGATTAGTCTTTGTGCCAGATGAATATACGCGGCCATATAAAAAATGGCGCCGAAAAATAAATTAAAATGTATATGACAATTTTCCGTTTTTCGATTATGGCGACACTCTAATTACGCGCTTCTATTTATTTTTATATTTAAAAACGTTTTATGGTTTGATACATACAAACGCAACTTTATAATTGAATGGATTTCACCCACAAAAAAGGACGACCGAAAAAAATTACCCAAATATTTTTAGTTTATACTCGTATTAGGGTTACAGTTTTTGTATGAGTTACGATTTAAACCCAGCCATAAAATTTCGAATATTGAGGTTTGATTCATTTCAATAAGCTTCATCCTATGAATTTCAAATATTTCTGGTATGCTTGAATCAATGCGGGAAGGTTTGTGCAAATATACGCCGTCCAAGCAAAATGGAGTCTCAAGAATTTTTCCTAATTATTGGACAACAACATTATTAACGACATTTTGCTGTACATTCGAAAACTAAGAATTCGAACGTGAATGGATGAATGACGAGTCGTATGCTGAAAGAAGAACCTAAGGTGGAAACTAAAACTAGATCTGAATGAAGATATCTTAACGACCTGATCAGCGTGTATTAGTTGTGATTAGTTGGTGGGCTTGCCAAAACATAAACACTTTATTTTCGTATTCTTGGACACGCAGGTCTTGGACACGGAAACTAATGTCGAAATACAGTACTTATAAGAGGTAGTAAAAAGCTCTTCAGAATTCCATCTTCATCCCCTTAGCAAGTATGAGACTAAACAACATATTTATGATTTTTTCAACCGATAAAATTATACGGAACAAAAGATAAAACCAAGTAGTAAGTAGTAGTTAGAGCAAAACTATTACTTCAAGATTGATGGGTATCAGGGATAGACTGTGACACAAAGATGCATCCCTTCATAGAAAAAAGATGGATCAGCTTTACACGTGAATTACCAAACCTAGAAAATATTAAAATTGACTGACGCGTCGAGTCAAGTATATGCAGCAATGGTTTATACAAAGATTGAAGCCGTGCTATAATTATTGCTGTAGCGCCAGTAAATCAAGTAATCTCACTACCGAGGCTAGAATTAAGTACGGCGGTCCCACTTTCAAAATTGCTCCTCAAAATAAGAATTGCCTTGGATCTAAGCGACGAGTCAAACATTCTCCTGGACTGATTCTAAGTGATCATTGAGATTAATAAAAGGGATACCACACAACTACAAAACATTTATGGTCAGCAGGATAACTGAAGTACAATCGAGCACCAACCCAAGTCAATGGCAATTTGTAGAATCAAGTGAGAAGTTAGCAGATTGTGTATCTAGAGGTATAAACCCCAACCAACCGCTAAATCACAACCTTTGGTAGAATGGTCCAACTTGGATAAAACTTACAACGTACTCAATTTTAAACTCCAATAAACAAAAACCAGGTTCTGTTGGAAGATCATAACAGAAAATTATCCAAGTCCTTGTTTCAACCGTAAAGGATTCTGAAATCGAATTTAACCGATTTTCCTCAATAGAATGACTAACATGCCCTATATGATATTGTCATCTTGGAGGCAGGCTTAAAAGCAATCATCAGCACTATATTAACACTAAATCCATTCATCGACGGATCGGAATACCGTTTTTTGCATTCGCTTCCAAAAATTATTTGTAAAAAATGTACTTACTTTGTACCTCTGACCAATCGGAAATTACATTGTTGCAGCCAAAAATGCATTCAAAAAATGCATCTTTTGAGACGCCTTTTGGAAAATGTAAAAACTTTGTAAATAAGAGTCAGAACTGGCTCAAATTGGGTACTCGGGGGTTTTCGAGGTCGCTGATCACTATTATGATGTTTAAATTGACCCGCCGAACACCTGGAGCTCAGGAACGCCGATGGACCTCATCTCCGTGGGACTCTCCAGAAAATCACGCGGGGAACGAGAAAAACTCGGCGCCCAGGGGTTTTTCGGGTCGCTGAATTCAAATATGGCATCGGCAAACAATTGGAGGCGTGTTTTTTGAGGCGCAAAATCAGAACTTCACGTCGAAAACGACCCTCCCACCACCTTGTGCACCGGAACCTGTGCTTGAACGTCTCCGACGTTCGTCGTCTCCGAGAGTTTTCGAAACACAATCGAAAAAGGCGAGCCGGAAATCGTTATAAGGGGTTTTTTGGGCCGCTTAATCCGAATTTTGGCTGCAGCAATGAAATTTCCGATTTGTCAGAGGTACAAAGTAGGTACATTTTTTACAAATAATTTTTGGAAGCGAATGCAAAAAACCGCATTCCGATCCGTCCTTATGGCAAAAGTTCCGAACTTTTAGGCTTTATAGTGCTTCATTGCCTCGACTAGTAGGAAAACATTACAAGGAGGAAACCAAGCTACACTGGCCTACATAAGACGGAAATACTAGAAAATACATGCTAAGAACTCTATCCGGCCCATAATACACAAGTGCATAAGGTGTGCTAGATTCAAACAGTAAACCTCACAACAATTGATGGGTATTTTACCACCCAAACGATCACTCGCTTTACTAGCTGCATTCAAGCGTTTCAAAACTCGAGGAGGTTCTTGTCTAAAAATATTCAGCGATTGTGGGACTAATTTTATGGGATCCAGCAAACATCTAAAAGTCCTCACTTCGGAGGTTTATGGGAAGCAGTGGTAAAATCCACAAAACACCATCTTCATAAAATTCGTGGAAGCAACATATTGACATTTGAGGAATTTTCCACGCACGCTTTTAGCTCAAATTGAAGCGTGTCTGAAAGCAAGACCACTGATCACACGCTACGCCATTTCCTAATAGGACGGCCGATAATAGCAATCCCAGAAGCAATCCCTGATATCACAATCGTATAAAGGACATCCCAAGAAGGAATTTACTGACTAAAATAACCCAACAGTTTTAGAAAAAATGATCCTTGGAGGATCTATCACGACACAAAAACGGCCATAATGGCTAAATGAGCAACCTAACGTCAAAGAAGAAGAACGATGAACAACGTCCACCGACCAAATGACCGCCGATTACCGTGTACTGATGAAACAAGGAAGGATGCATGCTAGACGAGCCTACCGATAAGGGAAACAAGGTCAAATCCAAGAGCAAATTTTACAATTAGAACAAACAGAGTCATTTGTATTCCTGCAATGCTCCACTCCGTTTCAAAAGAAGGCTTGGAGATACAGTAGGCCTAGTACTTGGTGACTTATTTGGGTTATTAACCCCAAAGGAAGCTGATCATTATGAACATTAACATCGTAAAACATGCTCATGACATTAGCTTCAAACACTTCAATCTACTTGATGCAAATATCATGCGGTTAAGCAACAACACGAATTGTCTTGTTACAGACAATTTCCGTATTAGTCATTGCGTTTCAAATCTTGTAGGTCACCAAAGAAATACAAGACACTCAAAATGCTATGACCGATGTAATTACCCACTCCCAACATGACAAAATTCAACCATTACTTCTTACACCGCAACAGCTAGAAAAACAACTGAGGTATACAGAGTGGACCATCTAACGTTTTTTTGAACTAGCGGTTATTTTGAGTACGGTAAGGGTTATGTGACTTCTGATTTGACAGAAAATTAGTTTTATCCTTCCGCTGAACGAAAATGGTTGTGTATTCGCTTGAACAACGCTGGGAAATATTGAAACATTACTTGGAAAATCATGGTAATGTTGCAGAATGTGTACGAAAATTTCGTGCGGTTTTTAGGAAGAAACGCAGCGCTGGGAGCTCCATATATGCGTTATTTTGTGAATAAAGTTAAAGAAACAGGCTTGCTAATTAATAAACCAACACGAACCAAGCAGCCAACCAAGCGTACACCCGAAAATGTTGAGGCTGTAGCCGAGAATATGCGTGTGTCGCCGAGAACGTCAAGTCCTCATCGTGCTCAAGAATTGAACATTTCACGCACAACATTGTGACGAAGTTCAATTGGTTCAGGAATTGAAGCAAACAGACCACCCATTGCGTTTTCGGTTCGCTGAGTGGGTTTGCGATCGACTTGAAGAAGATGCTGATCTTGTCAAAAAAAATCATCTTTTCGGATGAGGCGCATTTCCATCTTGGCGGCTATGTAAACAAGCAGAATTGTCGCATTTGGGGTACGGAGGACCCGCACGAGATCGTAGAAAAGCCGATGCATCTTAAACGAGTGACTGTTTGGTGCGGATTTTGTTCCGGATAATTGGGTCAATTTTTTTTTGAAAATGAGCAAGGAGCCGCTGTTACTGTCAATAGTGAGCGCTACCGCGCCATGATAAACGATGTTTTGTTCCCGGCACTCGAAGAGGAGGACATAGGCAACATTTGGTTTTAACAAGACGCGCTCCGTGCCACACAGCACACGTTTGAATTGATCTTTTGCGCACCGTCTTCGAAGATCGAATTATCAGCCGAAATGCTGATGTGATTTGGCCGCCTCGGAGCTGTGATTTGACGCCGTTGGACTATTATCTTTGGGGTGCCGCCAAAGATAAGTGTTACGCCGATAAACCAGCAACGATTGACGCTCTCAAGAACAATATTCGCATTGCCATCGAAGACATAATGCCGCATTCCATCGAAAATGTGCTCAAAAATTGGACCGACCGTATGGGGTACGTCAAGGCCAGCCAAGGTAGTCATACGAATGAAATAGTATTCCATAATTAATCGGAAGGATTGTTCTTTACAATGAAAAAATAAATTTGAAAAAATATTGAGAACTTTTTGTTGTATTGCATTTAAAAACAAAATATTTGGCCCACCCTATATATCAAAAAACGTTTCAACTGATACTTCCAGGGAACACAAATCTAAATAACAACACAAACAATAAAGTCGTGTTCCTGATTCAACTAACATTGGTGCATGTAGAAACGTTTCAACTTTACAACCAGCTTGCAGCTTCCTCCATCTGTGATTTACAAACAACCACGGCAGCTAATGATTGGACCAAATCATGGGAATCAAAAAAATTGATCTTTTCACTAATGGAAGAAACAATCTTCGACCTGCTATGCGACCAAAGCTAGTGTGTTGAGAGGAAATTTCTTCGTCATCACAGCATGAGCATACAACACAGATGAAGTAAAAGCATCTTATTTACCTTCCGTCATTTTATCGTTTACAAACAATGAACCAAACGTCATTCAAGAAAACTCTGCAGAACAGCCACAGGAAATTCTATCACTGGCAGATTTAGAAACTAGATGCCATACAATCAAATTACTACAAGAAAATGAATGTCTTCATGGAGATGAATCACCATGATGTTCACCAATATACGGTTTTAAATGCAAGCGTCAACCTTAAGCATAAGAATCACTACCTCGGTCGAGCCACACATCAACCTCGAAGACGGCTGAAATTGTGAATGGTGTCTATAAATTGGGATACTGCTGCATCATGTGCAATTTTGGTTTCGTCGACTACGTTCCGGTAATGTCTAAATCAAAAATGCACCACCAACTATCGTTGAAAATGTCGATAAAGTCCAGAAAATTATCGAAGTAAACCGGCTCAGGAGTTGAAGATCAACCATAAAACAGTTTAAAACCATGTGCATAAGACTGGTTTCAAAAAGAACCTCGATATTTGGATGCCGCACGAGTTTACGCAAAATGATTTGATCGATTGTATTTTCATCTGCAAATCTTTGGCCAAACATCATGTTGAAATGATCATGGTCCGGTTCAAATGTTGGCCAAACCAGGATGGACGGCCAGGAAGGTTATGCTGTGTGTTTGGTGGGATTGGAAAGGAATCATTTACTATGAGCTGCTGCGCAATGGCTAAACGCTCAACTCGGACCGGACCTCTACTGCCAGCAATTGGAACAAACGACCAGAATTAGCCAATAGGAGAGGCATCGTGTTCCACCAAGCCAACGGCACTCCTTACACGTCCTTGATGACCCGCCAGAAGCTTCGGGAGCTTCGTTAGGAGGTTATTATGCTTCCTCTTTAACGCTCTTGGCGATGTAAACAAGGCCTCAAGAAAGACTTGTGAAAACTGGCTACCTCAGTTTTTTGCTAATAGGGGCAGGGTGTTTTGGAAAAGCGGCATAATGAAATTGCCTTCGAAATGGTAACGAGTTATCGAAAAAAACGACGCATAGTTTTGCTAAATTGAATAATTGTAGCCTTGTTAAATGTTGGAGTTCTCCGGCTAATTTAATAAGGTTCGGTAAAGACTGTCGTAATTCTGTTCCCTTGTTGCTAATTTTTTGAATTCGTGCGAACACAATTCTCAAGTTTAAAATATAAGCCCTTTTGTATTTTGTTCTTAGATATTGATGCGGATTTGCTGGGTCTAGACTTCAGATTCCTTATCATTGAAACAAATTGCACAAAATAAATGAGGAGTGGTATCACGAGCCTCATTTGCTTTGGTTTCGATTTATCGATACTTTGTATCTTTAAAAGTTTGGCGATTAATTTGGAAAACAACAGCCAGTTACAGCAAACATTCGCAAAGTGTTTTCCTAAGCACACCAAACAACATTAAACTTAAACTTTTTTATGATAATCCCAAAAACAACAAACCATTCACGAAAACCTATCTGTATACAATAATAAAACGATATTATCTCATAAAATAAAAATTTTCCAAATTTAATTCATTTCTATAACTTATTATTTTACCAGCAAACGATAATTTAGGAATATCGTGTTACATTATCACACACAGATAAGCAACGAAAAAAAAAATTAAATTTCGAGATATTGTGTAGGGAAACTATATAAAATACCCCACAACGAAAAACACCATCATAACAATATACCAGCACACAACAACAGCAATTTCCACGACATAGCAATATAACGACGAAAATGAAGTTTTTTTTCCCATTTTATAACATCTTTTGCCTCATAAAATCTAATAAAAATTTTCCAAAAATTTTCTAACACGCAATCAAATCATTTATAAACGATAGGATACGATACGAGTATACGGCTATAATGTAAGGCTTGAGTTTAATTTAAAACGATAATGCCATAGAACGGTGTAATGGAAACATAGTTTTACCGACAAAATTGGGAAAATTGGTTTTCTCGTCGTGTTGTCACCACAGATTAATTCATTCGAGTGCAAAAATTTATGATCTGATTGGAAACCGAAAGTGTATTATACACATCTTCCGCTCCTCCCCCCCCTCCCCTCACCACCATGTGACTACATAATATCTCGGAATACCATCTAAGAGTATCATTTTCAAATGAATAATATTTTCACAGTTGATTGGATTTTCCAACCATTTCGTTCCATTGCTTGCTTAAATATATACATTTCATTTTCCAATTTACGAGATTTTCATCATATTTTCCAGGGGAAACAAATCTAAATTTAATTTTTCAAAGTGAATTTTTTGAAATAACATTAAATCAAAACTAAACGAATTTCAATTTTACAAATTTTCCCTAACACGCCTTTAGTTTACTTCTGTTTACCACACACATACCTTTAACAATATTTTCGATTTTTCCCTCAAGTATATATACGGTGGAGAATCATTGAAAAAAAATTAAATACAAATAAACTTGGAAGATGAATCTGTAAATAGTAAAAAAAAGCACAAATCGTATATTTTCCATTTTCATTTCTACTTCATTAAATTTCAATTGAATAATCTAACGTCAAAGTGTATATAAATATACAGGCACACACACACACACATATATTCATATATTGAATTATTCAGCGTGAAGAAGAAAGTAGATTTTAAAATAAAATACGGAAAATGCAGAGTAGATTTTTCCAGTGAACCAAATACATTTTTCGTATGGAATGGATGCTAAATCTTTAAACTTTTGATGGTAAAATACCAAAACATATAAAATCAATGTCTTAGAACAATCATTGGAACTCACTGGATTGTAAAGTGTTATGTATATAATTTAGTTTACTTCCTTTTACTGCTTGTTTTACGTGTGTGTAGTACAATTGAATTAAATTAATCAAAATGAAATTTTACTTCATAATATTAGGCGCGTAAAATTTGGGGATGCGATTTTCCGAAATTTTGCAATCCTAACGTTGATAAGTGCATAGAGTGTGTGACGTGTTTATACTATATTGTGTCCTGCTGTCATTTGCGCCCTTTAATAAAATCTTTGGTTTGTACTAAGGGCTACATATGTAAATGCCTTTGTAACTGATTTTCTAAACAGTTCCTAAAACTCCGGACCGTTTATATTAGTAGATGAAGACAGATGTAATAAATTTTCTAATTTTCTAAATTGTTGTAGATTGATACTATAGGGTTTTCTAATAGGAATGATATGAGTTTTAAGTGACGTTTCGGCCATTTGTAATATGCCATGATCTGTCTTTTTTTTTTTTCATTGTATTCAGTAATGTTTACAATTTCATCATGGTGAGATATACGCAAGAACAGCGTTTACAAATTATTCAGTTTTATTATCAAAATAATCGTTCTCCAATTGTAACTTTTCGTGGGCTTTTGCCATTTTATAGTCGTAATAATCGTCCAAGTGTGCTCGCTATTCGTCGAATTGTTGAAAATTTTGAGCGTACATTTCTTTTAGCTAATGTTGAAGTGCCAATAAGACAAAGATTCGCTCGAAGTAATGCAAATATTGCTGCCGTTCAGGCAAGTGTTACTGGAGACCGCAATTTGTCGATTCCAAGACGTTCTCAGGAATTGGGGCTGTCTCAAACCACAACCTCGCGGATTTTGAGAAAGGATTTGGGTTTGCATCCATATAAAATTGTTTTCACTCAAAAACTGAAGCCATTGGACCACCGTAAACGTCGTGAATTTGGTGATTTGGCCTTCGAACAACTTGAAAACGATAACGATTTTTTTAAGAAAATCATCTTCTCGGATGACGCTCACTTTCATCTGAGTGGTGCGGTAAATAAACAAAACTGTCGATTCTGGTGCGAAGAAAATCCACAAATTATTCATGAAAAACCATTACATTCACCTAAATTGACAGTTTGGTGTGGTTTTTGGTCTGGTGGAATCAGCGGTCCGTATTTTTTCGAAATGAAGCTGGTAACACCGTTACTGTCAATGGAGATCGGTATAAATCGATGATAACCAACTTTTTATGGTCAAAATTGGAAGAAGTTGATCTTGACAATATTTGGTTCCAACAAGACGGGGCTACGTGCCACACAGCAAGTGCAACAATTGAATTATTGCGAGAAAAGTTTGGAGATTCGATTATTTCAAGAAATTGTGATATTGAATGGTCTCCAATAAACTGTGATTTAACACCATTAGACTATTTCTTGTGGGGTTATTTGAAGTCATTGGTCTTTAGCAATAAACCAAACCCTCTTCAAGCTTTACAAGTCAATATTGAACGTGTTATGCATGACATACGGCTTGATTTAGTGGAAAAAGTGCTCGAAAATTGGGTTCATCGAATTCGTTCTTGCAGAAGAAGTCGTGGAGGCCATTTGAATGACGTTTTATTCAGAACTTAATTGTATCGATTGCACTTCACATTAAATAAAAAACATTTCAATTTCCTTAACAATTAGTGTTTTTTTTTGTAAAGAAATCATATCACTCTTATTGGAAAACCCTATACTTGCTAATATCAACTTTTCAAATCTAATGTACTGAAATTTTTTATCACTGACAGCGTGTCTATCAATGGTAATGGATAACTGTCATTCTTTGTCACTTTGATTAATTTCTGGTAATCATCTCAAAAGGTTATTGTACTGTCCTTTTTCTGGATAGAAACCACCAGCGGACTCCGGGGGCTTCTAGACTGCTCCATCACACCGTTTCTTTACATTTTCTTGGTTAATTCAGGCGTCCACTGCTGTTTCGCGAGCGATAATCAGCTAACTGGTCTTCTGGAAGATAGCTGCCAAGTGAGCTAATAATTTTCTGTTTATGACTTGGTGATCGACGGTATTATTTCGACAATCAGTTCACAATATAATTGACTACTTCAGCTTACCAATTTTTATTCCTTCCCTGATTACATTTGTTGACGAGCAAACATTTAAAACACGTACAAGTACTTTCTGCTTGTTTTCGCACACACACATCCGTTCTTCTTGGCATTTGAAAGCTTCACAATTCCCGTCTTGAAATTTTCAGGACCACCAGGATCCTGTCTTCAATTATAGCTTGCAATGCATTTTGTTTTCTTGGGTTTATTTGAAGGTACCTGTACATTGCGCCATTTTAGGGTCCTTGGTTATCTAGATCCATAACCATTTCGTAACTCGTCAACAAAATCTAGCTTGGGGATACAGCCATCTGTTATATTAGCTACGATAAACCGATATTTGAACCAAACTGTTTCAAACGTTCCTTTAAGGGTACTCTCTCCTTTGAGATTTATAAGTGACAGTATAATCAATATTTTCTGGATCTACCATATCAGGACAAACAAACGATTTCGAAGCTCCGATATCCAGAGTAAATTTGCAATGATGCCGTGCTCCGTGCTATTCGGCCAATTACAGCTACATTTTTGTAATTCGCCCCACGTTGTGTGATTTTAACGGTGTTCTTGGGGCATTTTCTCCTTTTCACTAGCCGCCTTATTGGAAAGTCTTACAATACCAAACAAAATCTCTTTAATTACAAAAATGCTGCAACTGATAGCCCAGATTTTGGTATTTTTCCGTGACTTCAGCCAAAAATGATTTTTTGCTTAATTGTTCAACAATTGTTGGCATAGAGAACACCCAAATGAAATTTCATGCAGACTATGTTAAATAACATATTGTATGATCTGCAAGAACTGAATTTCAGCTTATGACAGACATCGGAATCTGCCGCCCCTGATCCACACCAGTCTCCTCACCATTACATATGGTGCAAATGAAAGACAAGGACTGGCGTCCTTGTGGACCCTATCGACAGTTAAACACTGTCACTGTCTCAGATAGATATCCTATCCCCCACACACGCCGGCGCCACTATTTGTTCGAAAATAGATTTGTTTAGGGCATAATATCATCAAATTCCATGGCTCTCGAGGATATTCACAAATTTGCGATTACTACTCCTTTTGGGCTTTTTGAGTTCACCCGAATGCCATATGGTCTTCGTAATTCAGCCCAGACATTCCAGCGATTCCTTAACGAAGTGTTAAAAGGGCTGGACTTCATCTACTCTTATATCGACGATATCCTCGTTGTGAGCAGGTCCGAGATGGAACACAGTGAACATCTCGAGTCAGTATTTAAACGACTCTCCGCATATGGAATTAATATTAAAGCTTCGAAATGTATTTCGAAACTTTCCAGAACCAACATCAATCCACCAAATACAGCAATTCGTCGATATGGTGAACTATTACCAATGCTTTATACCACGATTAGCCGGCTATTATCGCCTATTCACAGGCATTTGGCCACCTTACTCAAGAAAGGCAAAAACAGAAGAAACTTATCTTGACCCGAAGATTGCACAGAAGCTTTCGAAATGGTCAAGCGTTATCTTGCCGCTGTCATTCTTTTGGCACATCCGTTGAACGACGCGCAGTTCAACATAACTACCGACGCTTCCAATGTAGCAGTTGGAGCTGTCTTACAACAACGTAACAAAAGATGTTGGAAACCATTAGCGTTCTTTTTAAAGAAGCTCTCTCCTGCGGAAATTAAATATTCTACTTTCGATAGAGAACTTCTTGCTATGTATTTAGCAATCAAACACTTCCGCCATTGCGTCGGAGGCCGAAATTTCTCTATATTTTCCGACCATAAACCACTTACAACAGCTATTGCGTCAAAGGTAGAACGTAGTCCTCGGCAATTACGACATCTCAGTTCACTACCGACATCCATCACATCAAAGGTAAACATAATGTGGTGAGCGACTGTTTGTCTTGTTCTGGTGAAACACTTCTCACCTCAGCGTCTTCGCCTTCGATACGAAGGAATTACTTGTACAGCAACAACGCGACGACGAATTGCAGAAATTGATTTAAGCACGCACACCAAAATCAAGCGTAAACCTGCAACGGATCGAGTTACCAGACAAGCAGCAAATTTGGCGTGAGACTTCTACAGGTAAAAATCGACCCTACGTTCCTCTTAACATGCGACGGACAATCTTCGATAGTCTACATGGCTTATCACATCCCGGCATCCATGCTACGCGAAAACTGATAGCTTCAAAATACTTTTGACCAAGAATGAATACTGATACAAGCAATTGGGCTAAATCTTGTATCCCATGCCAAAAGTAAAAAGTTCACCGCCACACAAAATCAGTGAGCGCTTGGTATATTCGATTCCCCTTGGTAGGGGCAGGTTCGAACACATCCACATGAACCTGGTTGGTCCACTGCCCCAATCGAATGGCCATCATTATATTTGAACGAACGATTTACCCGTTGGCCAGATTATCCAATCCAAGAAATAACCGCTAAAACCGTAAGTATGATCTTCTACAATGAGTATATCTGTAGATATGGTGTCCCACTCTTCATCACGACAGACCAAGGAACACAATTCGAATCAACGTTGTTCACCGAGCTCACGAAGCTCCTAGGTTCCCATTGCATTCGGACAACTGCATACAACCCGAAAGCGAATGGTCTTGTCCAACGGTTCCACAGGCAATTAAAATCGGCCTTAACAGCTCGATGTAAAACATCCCATTGGAGTTCAGAACATCCAACTATCCTATTTGGTATTCGAACCTCTGTCAAGGAAGACTTAGACTGCACACCAGCAGAGCTAGTATATGGTCAAAATATCAAGATTCCCGGTGAACTCTTCATCAACGATCAAAATTCAAACCCAATCACAGATACTTCGAAATTCGTGAAGCAGCTTCGTACTACCATGAGAGCCTTAGTTCCTACGGACACACGACATTCAAACAAACATGCAACGTACATTCCCAAAAATCTGGAAACCTGTTCACACGTTTTCGTGCGTGTGGATAGAGTCAGGGGTCCTTTGAGTACACTCCTATTCTGGGCCGTATCCAGTAACCCGCAAATTGCGCAAATACTTTATTGTGGATATAGATGGAAAATCAACAAGAATTGGCATCGACAGGCTTAAGCCAGCATACGGAATACTTGTGGTAAACCCAGTCGAAAAACGTAGTGTACGAAAAACGGTTAGATTTAATTTAAACCACTATGGTTTTCGATCCAGAAGGGGAGTGATGTAGCGGCTCAAAATCCTTTTCACTTCGTGGCACTCCTCGTAGAAAAACTATTTATACACCGCGCCGCCTTATGAGGCATAGCTCGTTTTGCTGAATAGAGCTATTTCGCCACCTACGAGTATATTCTCGAATCTCGATATTTATCGATAATCGATTAAAAATATTCACACGGGAAAAGAGACAAGAAATGAAAAAGGACAGTCGGGTTTTGAAGTTCAAGAGACACAGTCTCATATACGCACACGCGAGTGTAAGTGAAGAAAAAGTGAAAACGAGAAGTGCCGAATAATCGTCCACCATGGAAGTCGTGGACTTGTGTTAAAATTTTAATAAATAAATAAATAATATAATAGTACATAATTATAAAATATAGTGAGTGTTATTAATCAATATATAAAACCCGATAACACCGCTATAAGATATACTCCATATAAGTCAGGAACTATTCGTTGGCTCAACTAGCGGTGCATATCGTTTGATAGGTGCATGTTTAAGGAACATGTGCGATTTTTTTTAGAATTTTTCTATTTCTAGGAGTTGAGATATACTCCATAGAAGTACATAGACATCTCGTGTCTCAACTCGTAGACATAGAAAAATTCCAAAAAATCCTCGTACATGCTCCTTAAACAACCACATATCAAACAATATGCACCGCTAGTTGGGCCAACGAATAATTCCTGACTTCTATGGAGTGTATCTCAACTCTTTGACACAGAAAAATTCTAAAAAAAATCGTACGTGCTGCTTAAACATTCATCCATCAAACGATGTGCACCGCACAAAAAATCCCTACATTTTTTTACTCTCAACCCCGAAAATTTCGATTGTTGTGACAGTTTTTAACTATCGTGATAGTAAAAATTTTCGGGGCTGAGTGATTTTTTGGGCTGAGCGTAGAAAATGTCATGATAGCAATACTTTTGTTGCCATCGCATTCGTCTGAGACTGAATTTAGCCAATCTTCACACACATATGAAAATTGGTCTTACTTAAAAAAAAAAAAATCAGCTGTCATGACAGTTTTTTACTATCGTGATAGCAAGTATTTTCGGGACTGAGAGTAAAAATGTGGATATTTTTTGGGCCGAGAGTAGAAAGTGTAACGATTAGTATTGCCATCGCATTTTTCGGAGATGGAATTTGGGCTATCTGCACATACATATTTCAAACGATCCCTTAATCATCTAATTTTTCCCCATAGTATTTGTGTTTTAATAGAATTTGGTACTTGGGACCAAACCACTTCGTTCCTAAGTTTCCGGGAAGTTCGCATTATCTATTAAAATTATTTCAAATAAATTATGTACCTCATCATGACCGCTTCAAAATCTATATAATTTCGATAAAATTGTATTTCGATGAATTGTAAAATCTCCCTTTGAGACCCGAAAAACGTGCAGAAACGAATTGTGGTAAGATACAATTAATCGAAATTATTCAGAACGCAATAATGTAATAACGTCAGAATAGCCAGACTGAGGCACAATTAGAAACCGATATAAATCCATTTTCTCGGGGTAGTAAGACACACCCAAGAGTCTGTCAAACATAAAACATAAGAAAACCGGGCACCGATCAAATGGCACTTAATTAAAGCTTTGACGTTTGGAGCGGGAGTTAATGGGTTCGAATTCCGATAGGAGTATAATGCAGAAAGAATTTTCATCATCTGATCAAGAAAAATGATGAGTGCAGTCGGAGTGCAGAAGGTAGGACGTGAAAAGCGAACCGCAAAAAAGTTGGGAGTGCTTCGATTCCAGAACAAATTGCAAAGCTTCAAGAAAACCAAAACAGTTTGATGAATGAAAATGTAAAGTTTAATCGATATTGCTTTCAGATTATTACCAATTTGAGAGGGGTTTCGGAATACAATTTGTCTGCAGTAAATAGCAGTAAGTAAAAAAGATAATAATTAGAATAGTACTCCGCATGTTGTAACCGAAACACTTAAAACTTTCAGACCGCTCATGCTGTCGGTTTAATCCTACAGCTAATTCAAGTTGTAATGCAGAGGATGCACATTGTTTGTGCAACAAATATCAGATTTAGTTTTCCGAGTGGGTCAGATATTTTTTATTCCGGCTGTCGCCGATAAATATTTGACTTAGTCAGTAAACAGTGAATATTTCGGTCAAATTGCAATTTGCATGCTCTGGAAGCGGAAACATCTAGTCTTACAGCTGGGTGAATTTCTGATAGCGTGGAGATACGTGCTAAGTGATTACTACCTTACACAAACCCTTTTACCACTGCTCGGCATCTGGCACTGTTTCCACTTAACTTTATATAAAATGCGCATCAAATTTAATACCGTGTGATGTAAAAATGGCACTTGGTGGATATTGGGTTCCAACGCCACGCGGAGAGGGTTCGGATCGAAGGTCAAAATTACTAGCCCATATATTCCACCCACTTCAACACAAAAATTGAAAAAACTATTTTTCTCTATATTTTTCCAAGTACGTAATATTTACCGTCTACCTAGGAAGCTATAAATTTCCGCCATTTGGTAAATGGTACCATACACTTACTCCACTAGTAATAACAATAATAACGGGACAATAAAGTTACCGCAGTATTAAATAAAATTATGAAAGAAAGTTGAAATGATAAATAGTTTTGTGTGCCAAGAATCTTGGTGTTGGTAAAAAAATGTACTCGTTGTATTGAGAAGTTTTTATTCCAAGACTATCATTAGTTCTATAGAAAGTTCCATAATTTTGCAGCCGTTTGCATACACAAACAATAAAACTAAAATAAAAGTTTTGATAAATTGCATTTTGGATTGGAAAATTGGGAAAATTTTTTTCTTAATATTCCACGGCGCAATGGTCATTATAATACGTGTTAAACGCAACAATAAAAGATTTTCAGTTTCTTGTTATTGCAGAGAATTTTTACATTTATGTTAATTGGTTATAAAAAGTATTTGGGTTTGTGTTATCAATTTATAGGAGGGAGTAAAGTGCAGAACAAGAATGTAAAGATAAGACAATAAGTCACATTTCGAACGTCTTTGTCTTTGCAAATAATGATGAATATCAATAATGCAGGACTAATTAAGTTTCGTCTGGTAATATTAATTTTCTGTGGTAAGACAAAAATGTGTGTCTTGACAAAAATTGCCCTCTATTGGTATGTTTTGGATATGCATTGTACACACGGTTTTAATTGCTGCTGGTATCTCAGCAGTTTTATTTTTTCGCTGACTCATGCAACTCAATCGAACTGGTTTCGATGATGAAATTTTCTTAGAATTAGTAAAGTAATCAATCCAATGCGGCTCCCAGTTCTGCTAGATAATTCCAGTGGTCTTTGGCCGAAATCTGTCCACCGGACAGAGCAGCAAAGTATATCATTTACGAGAAAAACGAATAATTGGAACCTTGTGAAGTTAGCCCAATATGTCATCCTGGAAAAATAAAAAGTATCAGCTGATAACTTTAAAACTGCAATGATATCCAGGCCCAGAATTAATTGTAGTAATGCTGTCTAGCTCAGAAATTGAATTCAAATTTTAAATATTAAAATATTTAAATCAAAATTAAAAAAGTTTAAATAAAATGAACTGAATTGATCTAGCACTGTGTAGGGAAGTGGGTCAGAATGTGATTTTCGGTAGAAACTAAATTTTTTTACCTAACGTACCAGTTACAGAATGTGTTACAAATGTCAAAACAATTTTCGTTTTAGAAACGGTTTAGATAGTTTTATTCTATGCAGTATCGATTTTCTAAAATACCGAATAGCTATTCGTCGCCTAAACGCATGCTCTATAAAATACCATTAACGGAATGTACTCTATTCGAGACTGGGTCTTATTGGTAAGTTCTAGTTTTGTAAGGGAATCAACAAAATGCGATCTGGACTGTCCGGATAAATTAGAGGCCAGTAACGTAACGTAGTCTATTCAAAACGGTCTAGTATATATGTCTTAATGTACCGGAGGCCTATATCGGAATGTGTTCGCTTAATTAAAAAAAAAACCTTTCAGAAAAAAAATGAACGACTACAACAATTATATCTAGAATTCAAGAGAGAATATTTTTAAATGGGGTATATGCCACCATCATCCAATTGCAAGAGACAATTTTACATTCCACATCATGCAATATTGAAGGAAAATTCAAAGGAATCAAGGTTTCCCGTTGCATTGATACTCTGCATGTCGGTGTGACCCTGCAAAATAATTTATGGTCACTTATTCTACGGTGGAGAAAACACAAAATAGTATTCGTAGCCGACATAATCAAAATGACAAATTAAAGTGGCAAAGGCTTTAGTTTCAAGGTAAACCAAATATCATCAAAGACTGAACTTACCAAGAGAGAACTAGCCTCTGAAATTGCAAAACAATTTGATCAATTAGGATGGTTGTCGCCAATTACCATAACATCCATACTTATATTACAAGCCCTGTGGGCCACGAAAGTAAAGTGGGACGACAAGGTTCCTAAAGAAATTACAGCAAAATGGGTAAAGCTGTGAGACGAATTAGTACAGCAATATGACATCCCGGTTCAATTGTGGGAATCGCTGCCGTGTTTTAACTTATAGGAAATACGTGCAAAATAATATTTTGCATGTAGCAAAATATCAACGCACGAAGCGTGACTTGCTGATGTGCAAGTTGTGTTTGTTGTGTCACATTTAAATGAATTAAATTCATAAATCTGTATATCTACTCGAACACATTTTGTCACATCTGTTTAACAATAATAACATTTAAACTACTGAGTTTAACCTCTGTAATACGAAACACGCGTAACCCATCCAACTCGATTTTTTTTTACAACATCTCAGATTTGTTGTATTATTATCGTGTGTCGAATATCTGTTTCATTTCACTTTCCGATCATAATTTTATGACTTCGTCACCAACATTTCTCAACCCTCATGATTGAAGGCAATCTCCTTAAAAAATATTTTTATATTTTATTTTCGTTTTGCCAAATATTTTTATTGCCAGAAACGAATAAAATCTAATGAAATTTCTAATAAAAAATACGAGCAGAACAAAATATTATGATAACATTATTTATTTTAGTATCGGGAAATTCTGTCTATTGTCACCGAGATAAAAAGCTCGCACACGAAACACCAAAAAAAAGTTTATTGTTTTTATTTTATAGATACTTCTTGACATTTTGTTTAAAATATGCCTTTTGTGTACGATTTGAAAAGGTGGGAGGAGGGTTATGCGATGAAAATTTTTGTTTATTTATTTCGCTCCTATCGGGTGAGCTCTTAATGCGGTGGCATTTTTAATATAATTCTGCTTTTTTAATGATTTTAATCTTGAATACTAATAGTAACAACAGTTACATGGTTTGTGCTTATAATGGGTTCGTTCCACACTGGTAAAAGTTCAGTGTTGATGTGTACGAAACAACCTGCGAGCTAATTTTTGTTCATATTCAAGCAAATATTTTCTAATTGTTTCATATTTTATCTGTCATGAGATACTAAAATCAAACATCATGTGGCTTATAATGCCAGTCAGTTTGAAAATGCAAATTAGCGGTTATGAAAAGTACCCAACTTGAAATGAGTAACTCATTACTTATTCTAGACAGCCTAAAACAGCAGAACGAAGATTTTCTTCAACCTTTGTAAAACTAGCAAAATGACCAAACCTGGACTACAAATCAGCTAACCTCGGGTTAAAATAAGTATTGCTTCTTAGAAAATTCAATTTAATAGTACAAAGCTGCTTTTTGAATTTCGAATAAAATAGTCGAAATAAATCAAAGTGCTGCCCCCATCTTAACACTAGCCACAAACCGGGAGCCTTTTTCATGTAGAACGAACTTGCAAGCCGGCGACCAAAAGGCAAGCTCCTCTTTTATATTATCAGTAAAGTTCCAATCTCTTATTGTACAGTCACAGCTGAAACATTTTACTTGGTCGTTTATCCCGAGATAAAAATCCAAGGGTGGATGAGCCTTTGGAATCAAACATATATTTCAAATACGAAGATTGTTTGAATGAAATCCACCGCTCTGACTTGTTCAACATGTACTGTGGTACATTATATCTTATTGGGCCATCACAACGATTTACATTTTCAACGGATTCTCTTATATAATGGGGTGCAGATGATTGGCAGCCTCCACGAAGTATTCTCGGATATGGATGCATCCTGGGCAATGTGGTATAACACGAACGGTTGTGATAACCAATCCCTTCGTATCGGATGTACCCCAGGTGGTACAATTTTTCAAATTGGCTAATCCACACTCTTCGGAGGCCGATTCCATGGATTCTGGGGGAACCACTTATTGCATATTAGTGAAATCAATTTTGAAACAGCGAATCCGTTTTAACAGCAGTCAAATACAGCAAGAACGTATGCTTAAAGTAGAAGCAGAAGCAGTTCTGCAACCGATATCTTCAACGTCGGTAGCAATGAAAATGATGGCCATTCTAGAGTAGAAAAACAAAATAAAGCACTAAAATTGAAGACATAGAGCTTCTAATCTCCAATCTTTAACGCTAGATAATCTGCCTGAAAACAGATAAAACAAATTCAAAAACGAAAAAAAAAACCATAAACAAAGTAGCGTCAGACAACAAAGTACAACGTAAAAGAGACAAGTCGCAGAAGATTGAATACTCAACGGACTAGGAAAATTTATATAGGGAAACTACCTGGATGCTGAAGAAAGGAAAAACTGAACAAAGCATGAATAATAAAAAAATAAAAGCTGAACTACCTCACTAGAGGTAGAAAAATCACCCCATCAAAATGAAGCACAGCCAAAGGTAAAAACCCCTCCACCGATTTTTATAGTAAGAGTAACCAACTATTCAGAAGTCCAAAGTAGTGAAAGTAATTCAAAAACGGAGGACCTAGAAAATAAAGGATTTAAAATCCTTAATGCCGTGAACATTATTAGAAAAGAGAGACGTAGCGGAGAGAACCGACTAGAATCCATTTCTAAAAAAGAGTTTCCCCTTGATAAATCCGAGCAAATTGAAAAAATTTATAATATAACTGGCATACTCAAGAATAGTACAATGTAAAAATGCCAAGCTTATAACCATACGTAACGATATTGCACATGCGAATCAAGATGTGTCAAATGAGCTGGAAAGCACCCTTCACAAACTTGCGAACTATCTAAAGTAGAACCAGCAAAATGTATAAATTGTAATGGGCAGCTTCCAGCCAGCTACCGAAGATGTGAGGTTACCAAGTCGCTACATAAAATGAGGGATCAGGCACGCAAACCCCCTCTAAGTCCTCCAAACAAGGATCGAGCAAGAAATGAAGTGTACTTGCGTAAGGAGAATTATACATATGAGCAGGTCTCTTCAAAATCAAAATAAAATGACGCCAACGGTACCGAAAAATTTAAAAACACTGTCCAATCAATTTTAAATACCCTTGAGGAACAGAATAAACTAAATAAGTTAATTCTAGGTCGACTCAATCTGCTGGAAATATCAATTCCAAAATACCTGAAAATAAATAATATTGGCACTACATATTTCAATTTATAATTCCGGAGCAGCAACCAGACATCAAAACTATACTCATTAAGAATAGCCATATGGAATGCAAACGGATTAACACAATACCTAGCAGAATTAGTTTTAATATCAGACACACGTTTTACCAGCTACGATGTGGCAACCCTGAGATATACTTGTTACCATACCACACATCCAGCAGAACGGGCAAGAGAAGAGTTAGCAATATTTATTAGGGATAACATTAATCATCATGAAGAATTAAAAATAGAAAAAGAATCCATGCAAGTAACCACCATGACGGTAAAATTTGTATATCACAACTCCTGTAATATCTGACCCTACGGTATAACCTAAAGAAAGAAGACTACATTAACTTGTTCCGGAAATTAGGAAGTGAGATTAATGCAAAAAATACCTTCTAAGGTTCAAGGTTAACCTCTCCAAATACTAAGAACTACTTGCAGCTGGCCAATATTCAAACTGTGAATTTTACTGAGAAGGAAAACCAACGTACTGGCCATCTGATCCTAACAAAACCCCAGACCTTAGAGGTTTATACATCATTAAAGGCATATTGGAACGCTACATCTCCTTAGAAAATGATGAAAGTCCAATAACTGATCATGCTCCTGTCATTATGAAAGTTATTGAAAATGTAATAGAAAAAACAAATTCCCCACAGCTCACAAACAACAAAACAAGTTGGGAATTGTTTAACCGAGAACAAAAAAATAGAACCTCAAGTGCCAACCAAAAGTGAAAATGAAATAAAAGAGGAACTGGACAGGCTCCTTGATGTCATACATTGAATGGATTGGGAGGACTAGTAAGAGAACTAGTACAGGAAACAAGAAAACCCTGAAAAAAATGGCGGACCACCTTCAACAACTTGTGCATCAACCTTAAGGCTCTCATAAAAGCAGTGAAAACGTAAACAATTGGAAAATACCTATGTTCTCTAGCTCCAACTACAGATGCCGACTATTCACTTTGGAAAGCAGCAAAAGGGTTAAAACGACCAAAAACGCTGGCTTCGAAAATATCGGGCCTGTAACATTGAAAGAACTAAAAGCTGAAATTAAGAACATAAAAGCAAAGTAAGCTCCTGGCTACGATCTGATAACAGGGCAAATAATAAAGGAGCTGCCTGAAAAAGGCACCCGTAAATTATTGCACATAATCAATGCGATCCTCAGGAAATAATAATAATATGTGCCAATGCGGAACCGGGCAAGCCACCGAATGATAGAAAATTTTACCGGCCAATCTCACTTCTACCAAAACTAAATTATTTAGAGGCTGTTACTCAAAAGATTGAAAAGAACCATAGAACAAAGAAATCTTATCCCAAAATATTATTTGGGTTTCAGAGAGAAACACTCAACTATTCACCTTCGATAAGGTGTGGCACAGAGGTTTACTCTTCAAACTACATAGAGGTTTACCAAAACAATACTAGATGATTTTAAAATCATACAGAGAGAATCGCCATTTTCGGGTGAAATATGGAGAAGAATATTCCGAGCTAAAAAACGTTTTCTGCAGGAGTACCGCATTGTAGTGTTTTGGGATCTATTCTTTAACTGCTCTACACCAGATGTTTGCCTCCATTAAACGGTATTACCGTTGCAACATTTGCTGATGATATACTCTCTCAGTAGGAGAAACTTCAAGAAGCAATGAATCGAAATCCACGCATGCGAATTTTACTAATCTAAGAGTCAGCTCCAAACCTGTAATCATTAACGGTAAGCAGATTCCGTATGCAAATAAGAAATACTTAGGGATGACCTTAGATACCAGACTCAAATGGAAAGAGCACGTTAAAAAGAAGAAAGATGAAGTTAATATCAAATTTCGAAAAATGTATTGGTGGCTGCTCGGGAAAATCTGAAATTGTCAACCGAAAACAAATTGCTATTATATCAACAGGTGCTAAAGCCTATATGTACTTAAGGAATTCAGCTCTGGGGCTGTACAAAGAAAACCAACATAAAAATAATACAATCGTTTCTGAGCAAAGTGATACGTGGTATAGTTAACGCTCGTGGTACATTAGGAATTATGACCTTCATAGGGGCCTAAATATCTAGATCGTACAAGAAGATACAAAAAAACATGGACAACATATTTCCCAATTGATTTAATGGATTAAGGACACCAGTGCAAAGCCTACTGCAGTAAATAACCTATAAATGAACTTGGCCAATGGGTCTCTTTCTATTCACAAGTGACTAATAATCTAAATAAAAAAATTCTCTTATATGGCAATCACTAGAAAAGCGTGCAGATTCTGCGTTGAATTATTAAACATGCTCAATGTAATATCAGCCTTGGCACGATCCCATAAAATTATATTTTTCTTTCTTTTGTTGGTCTAGTGTTACCCAAGGATCACACATCGAGCCCTTGATTTTTATTGTTTTCATAGATCGAATAACCAAGACAATCAGAACCATAAGCGCACTCTTATTTGCTGATGCTTGGTTTGAAATGGTTTATGACTAAAATTTACCATTTGAAGAAAATGTTGCTAGGTTTACTCCATATGTAGCAAACTTTACGGATTTATATTTTACGGACCGATGACTTCTCATGTGTGTGGTAACTGTTACTGGTAACGTTTTTCTTGGTCACATTAATTTCAGTTAAATTTTTAAATTGATATGACATTTGATATATCATCCAACCACTACAATTAATTAAATTTGACGGAATTGTTGTAAGATCGAAACCTACTCGATATGTGTATAACAGAATAAAACCAGTTGGGTGACTCAAAAGATCAGAAAAAATATTCGAAACTTTAACTTTTACGAGTATTTACAATCGGTTGAAAGTTTTAGAGTTCAAAATTCGTTGTAAATATCAATAGTAATCGAAAATAATGCTTCGTACATCTTTGTATTTTGTAAGTATTGTTAGTAAGTTTATGGAATTTTGATAAGAATTTAAAGCAGTTTTGCAATTAGTATCACTCGGCACACCTCGAAGGGCGTAATAAAAATTATCATCAATGAATTGGAATTGTTTGGTTAATGCGAGCGAATTTAATTGGATTGCTGAAGAAAAACATTAAAAATGCACGACTCTATGAATCATGATAGTAGAACTACAACATTTCTTTCAATTGGGTCAGTAATCTTGTTTATATAATGGGCCATTTTTGCTTGGGGTTCCTTCTTGGAATGACACTATTAAAACAATAGTAACCGTACATGCTGGAGCTATTCTGGTAATTTTGTTCGAATAGAGAATTAAGGGATAGAATTTACTTAGATTTAATGAATTTCTGTTTTTCTTGGCCTACTGAGAAAAAAGGTTGATGCACTTTTTTATAAGTTGAGAATAGTTCTTCCAATTCGAAACTTGTATTTATAGGATACGCCAAATTAAATGTTAATCTTTCAGGAGGCACGTCATCTATATTCAAATAGACAAATTAAGGTAAATCTAAGCCTGGCCATATAAAATACGCATAAGTAGAAAATTTTTGTTCATTCTTTAAGTCAAGTTAAAACATTTTTTATGGGTAGTTGAGCTGCTAAATCAATAAAATATTTGAATTTGAATTGCAGCGTAGATTTCCCGAATCATTTCAGAGTTTTCCATTATTCTAATTCTATATTCCACGAGATAATATTTTCAAATTTTTCAATTGGGTTTTCGAAAGCCAATTACTTTTCAGTTTCATCTCGCTTTTGCTGCACAAAGTGTAGTCTAACATTCCTCATATTACCTCGGTTATGGGCACATTTTGAAGATTCTGAATGTTTTATTTTTATAAGCGTATCTGATGTGGGTGAAAAGAAGCTTTTAGTGAATTTTTGCATGATGAGGTTACAAAAATCCGCACCAACTTTGATTATGTTTCCAAATAACTGAAGTAGCAGTTTGATTACCTGTTCCGCCATTCGTTTGTTTGAAAATGTGCTATCTATATGTATACATTTGATTCATTTTGATAATTTCTTAACACAATAGATGGATTGAACTAGCGATTATTTCGCCGCTCATAGATCTATTGTCATCTGTCAAGTGACAGAAATTCAGTAGTATATTCTCGGTGAACGAAATGAGTCGATATACGCTTGATCAACTTCGCTGAATTGAGGCCAACTCTCAGTTGGAAGAAGATGGCCATTTTTACAAAAAAAATCATCCTTTCCGACTAAGCTCATTTTTACCTCGACGGTTATGTGCACAAGTAAGATTGCCTTATTTGGGGCAGAGAAAATCCAAACGTCAATAGGGAAGACAGTACACTCGAAACAAGTGACTGTTCTTGAGGAATATGGTCCAAAGGTATCATAGACCCATTTTTGTTCAAAAATGAGCAAGGAGTTGAACTAATACTCAATGGCGAACTTTTAATTCCCTACGATTAAAGAGGAAAACTTGAACGATATTTGGTTTCAACAGGATGGCCCCACTGTCCACATTAAAAGGAACTGATTGTTTCCGCACCCTATACTAATCTAACCCACGGCGCACAATACCTCGTTTGAGGTTCCTTAAACATTTCTAAAAAAGGAACCTCCCCTCTACCTTCCACCAACACTCTTGAAAGTACATTTATTTTCCACTAACTTTGAGCAACTGGTTATCGCTAATTCAATTCATTTTATTAATTAATATTATATTTGTTAATAAATTCGCTAATAAACGTCAGATAAAGTAAAAACAATTCTCCACTCCAAATATACAACAAACATAACAAACCATCTCGCGTACTATAAAACAGGCAAAATATTGAAAAATAAGCAATTGATTTTCTAATTATCGTCAATAATTGTTCGTTTCCTTATTGTTTATTTTATTTTAGTTAAGCGATTTTTCGTATATCTCCGGCATTTATGGAAAAACTTTTAAGAATTAAAATAATAACTTTACCAAAATGACAAAGATCAACAGAATGAAGTAGAAAATTTTTATTCAACTTTTATAGATTTTTGTGTTACTGTTGACACAAATTAATGATGGGAAAGTCCCAATTTTTTAGTGTTACGTTTCCAAACCCAATATAAATAACAAAAGCAACTCAGTACCACCAAATTATTTTTGGTGTTTGGAACGAGAATTAATCAAAATAACGTTAAGCAAATTATTTCAAATAGGAATACAATAAAAACTTGCACAAAGTTTAAGCAGCATTAAAATTAGGGTGTGTGGGCATAAAAGCATTTGTTTTTTGTTTATTTATGCTTAATTTTGTTTAAATATATGAAATTTTATGGTCCATTACGAGAAAAGTATTTATTTGCATTGTTTTTTGTCGAGAGGGGCAGAATAAAATGTATGCTAACATTTTTATCTTTGTCTATTTGATCGACCAACCGACATCAATATACGTATTAAGTGCATATCTCTGCCCTGAACTCAATCGAAATTGAAATTGAAATTGAAATTGAAATTGAAATCGAAATTGAAATTGAAATTGAAATTGAAATCGAATTTGAAATGAAATTGAAATTGAAATTGAAATTGAAATTGAAATTGAAATTGAAATTGAAATTGAAATTGAAATTGAAATTGAAATTGAAATTGAAATTGAAATTGAAATTGAAATTGAAATTGAAATTGAAATTGAAATTGAAATCGAAATTGAAATTGAAATTGAAATTGAAATCGAAATTGAAATTGAAATTGAAATCGAAATTGAAATTGAAATTGAAATTGAAATTGAAATTGAAATTGAAATTGAAATTGAAATTGAAATTGAAATTGAAATTGAAATTGAAATTGAAATTGAAATTGAAATTGAAATTGAAATTGAAATTGAAATTGAAATTGAAATTGAAATTGAAATTGAAATTGAAATTGAAATTGAAATTGAAATTGAAATTGAAATTGAAATTGAAATTGAAATTGAAATTGAAATTGAAATTGAAATTGAAATTGAAATTGAAATTGAAATTGAAATTGAAATTGAAATTGAAATTGAAATTGAAATTGAAATTGAAATTGAAATTGAAATTGAAATTGAAATTGAAATTGAAATTGATATTGAAATTGAAATTGAAATTGAAATTGAAATTGAAATTGAAATTGAAATTGAAATTGAAATTGAAATTGAAATTGAAATTGAAATTGAAATTGAAATTGAAATTGAAATTGAAATTGAAATTGAAATTGAAATTGAAATTGAAGTTGAAATTGAAATTGAAATTGAAATTGAAATTGAAATTGAAATTGAAATTGAAATTGAAATTGAAATTGAAATTGAAATTGAAATCGAAATTGAAATTGAAATTGAAATTGAAATTGAAATTGAAATTGGAATTGAAATTGAAATTGAAATTGGAATTGAGATTGAGATTGAAATTGAAATTGAAATTGAAATTGAAATTGGAATTGAAATTGAAATTGCAATTGAAATTGAAATTGAAATTGAAATTGAAATAGGAATTGAAATTGAAATTGAAATTGAAATTGAAATTGAAATTGGAATTGAAATTGGAATTGAAATTGAAATTGAAATTGAAATTGAAATTGAAATTGAAATTGAAATTGAAATTGAAATTGAAATTGAAATTGAAATTGAAATTGAAATTGAAATTGAGATTGAGATTGAGATTGAGATTGAGATTGAGATTGAGAATGAAATTGAAGTTGAAATTGGAATTGAAATTGAAATTGAAATTGAAATTGAGATTGAGATTGAGATTGAGATTGAGATTGAAATTGAAATTGATATCTTTGATATCAATTGATCTTTGATTGATTGATTGATGAAATTGAAATTGAAATTGAAATTGAAATTGAAATTGAAATTGAAATTGAAATTGAAATTGAAATTGAGATTGAGATGGAGATTGAGATTGAGATTGAAATTGAGAATGAAATTGAAGTTGAAATTGAAATTGAAATTGAAATTGAGATTGAGATTGAGATTGAGATTGAGATTGAGATTGAGATTGAGATTGAAATTGAGATTGAGATTGAAATTGAGATTGATATTGAAATTGTAATTGAGATTGAAATTGAAATTGAAATTGAAATTGAAATTGAATTTGAAATTGGAATTGGAATTGACGTTGAAGTTGAAGTTGAAGTTGAAGTTGAAGTTGAAGTTGAAGTTGAAGTTGAAGTTCAAGTTGAAGTTGAAGTTGAAGTTGAAGTTGAAGTTGAAGTTGAAGTTGAAGTTGAAGTTGAAATTGAAATTGAAATTGAAATTGAAATTGAAACTGATCTGAAACAATTGAATCAAAGGATGTGTTCAATGCAAAACTATTCACTTTTGGTAAAAATTTGACAACAGATATTTTCAGAAGGAGATCGCTTAAACTATTGATGATTTAATTGATTGTACATATTTTAAAATCAAGATCAATAAGGCGTTTTAGGGTGGAAGTGCAAGTGAAATAAGGTCACAAGTCGAACTACAACAACTAGTCATATTAAATATAGAATAATTTAATTACTTGATTAGCCAGAAAGCATTTGTTATGTTTTAGCAACTTAGTGTTGGCGAATTAAAATCCGAAACAAACGGCCAACTTAAAATCACATTTAACCATATATTGTCAAGAAAACGTGCTAGGATTTTACCAAGTTTCATGTGATTGTCAGTAAAATTTTAATTTAATGTACAATGAATGGTAATTTACTTTTACTGAATATCTAACTAAATTCAACAATTTCAACAACTCAAATGGACCTGTACAAAGCTTGTTGTTAAGTTAATTTTATGTAGATTTACATTACTTTCAAAAATAGGACAATGTCCAATATGGAAGATTTCAAATTATATTTTACGATGTTTCTAACAAATTTTATAGACAGGATTCTATATATAACAAATAATAATTTGAAAATGTACTTGACATCGTTGTTGCATTACGGTCTGAATATATGTACGAGTATGTATGTGAAAATTCTGGAAATATTTAGATACTGTATGCTCGTACTTAATAGTTCTTTGTAAAATCAAATTAAAATTCAATAAAAGCAAAACTTTTCGTAATACTAATCGGAAATAAATACAACTTCGTAGCATAACCACAAATTTAGCAGAAATAATAGCTGTTTTTAAAACAAAACCCATAAAATTGACTGCATTTAAAATGTTCTAGTCTAGATTTGCTAGACACTCTGCAATTTTTATTGATATAATGAAACTATGAGCAAATTAAACTATTATTCTTCTGTCCCTTTCGATAACCATATTTTATCATATTTTCTTGTGCAGTGTTTGGAACCAATTCAAAATTTTTTTGAACCATAAATTGCATTTCATAATCGGAAAATGTTATATAATTCAATAAGGTATATAGCATTTTTTATGCCGCGGAAATTATATTTTTCGCACCCCGGATCTCATACGTTAGAAATAAATTTTAATTATGTTTAAAATATTACATTACAAGTTTAAATACTCGGCATAGTACCTATGAAGGGTGAAAATGGAAATGATAAAATAATCTCGCATGTGGTTTTTCAATTTTCTAACCTACATTATGGAACACCCTCATACTCGTATATACATGTTTCATTGTACTCTTGTTTGCTTGAATGTACAGATATCTGTTATAAGAAACATGTGAATTAAATATTATGTAAATAAGGCTTGTTGTCTGTTACATATACAGGTTGTTATCTAAAAATAAACGCGAAGTGAATTACACAGACGTATCTGGAACATATGATGGAATTTTGGAAGCTGTTATCGTTTCCAATTACATGCGAGTGTTTAACAAATGGATTTTATGTATAATACAAGGGGGAGCTTTTGGGTGGGTATCCGTCATAATCGTATAATAAACCGTTATATATTATTTATTATGTTGTTTGTAAATTTATTTGTTTTGATTATCATAATAGGAAAATTGTATCAACAACTTGTTGATGTCGTTCTGATTTATTCCATGCTACAATTTTTGAATCAGTAAATGCATATGCAGTTATCTTGGCACAACGAAGAGTTTTAATTACTTTTGCCAATAACCTAATCAATAATAAGGCCCACACAATTCTAGTCTAGGAATTGTTCTACGCGTCATCTGGAATTTTCGATATGATGTGTCGAAAATACCGTGGACAATTCATCTTGGCGTAGACAATGTCGACAATGCGTAGAGTATGTAGAATATTCGTAGACAATGTAGATTATTGCATTTTATTGTTGTTTTACCCATTGTTCTTCAGTTTCAATTTGCCTTTCACAGTTTTCCAGTACAAATTGCGAATTTCCAATATTATGGAAAGTTATAATTCAATTTTTTTTAAATAAATAGGTGACAATATGTTTAAAATAGTTTAACATATTTTCCAATTTTTTATTTGCAATGTCATAACTAACTAACTGATGCTGTCACTTTTCGGTTTTTGGTGATTTGTTTTCAAAAATATAAAAATTTCGAAAAAATAGTCGAACTAAACTAAGTAGGTAAAAAGTTTATTTTGAAATTGTTAAAATGTCAACTGCCACCTGCAACAAACAAAAATACTGGCAGATAAAACACCGCCAGATTCACTTGTTGCCGGTATTTCAAATTAAAACTTTAGTTTAGGATTTTTTATAGTAAAATTTAATAGACTGTTTTGCTTAAACCTTTCTTGAATTGTCGGCATTTTCTTGTTTATCTAATCTTTCAATTGTTTGGTTCGCTATTATACATGGCGTCATTTACAGCATTCATTTACTTTCGATATCGATCATTTGACAATCATCGTGCTGCGCAATCATTTTGAGATTGTATAGTGATGAAAGCTTGCGCAATCCTGTAAAAATGACTGATAAAATATCAAATGTTTTTGACTTTTCCCTTCAATCATGAGCTTGCACAATCATGATTGAGAATGAATTGTTGTGACTGTATTCATACAATGGCGGTAGCCGGCAATAATAGAGAATTTTATTCTGAGTTTTTGAACAAATATAGAAGTTTTCGGGTATTGTGACAAGTAAAAGGTGATGACTACAAGAATAAAATTAAAAAAGGCCAATGTTATTCCGCTTTGATCGAAAAATTAAAAGAAATTGAATCTCGTGCGGAAAGAATGTGAAGTTATCTCAGTTTTTCATCCCAGACATTTTTTTTATTATTATTTACACGAAATTTCTATTCCATCCCACATACCTCTATAAGACGATTTAAATTATAATCACAACAAAAAATTATCCCACCTCAGTTTTTCTTTCCGAGATGACAATACGCCATCAAATTAGTTTAAAATATTAAGGGTAACTTATAATGAGGACCCCAGTGCCGGCCGTATGTTAGGATTGGCAAATTTTCCTTCGATATGGCCCCATATAAATTTATATGAGAATCGTCTATAGCTTCCAAACCCTTCCTGGGACGGAAATAGTTATTAATGTTTCGAAATGGTATGTATTTCAGTGATTGCTGACCAAATGGCCAGCACCAGCCGTTTGATCGTATTTGATTAAATGGAAAAGTTCCAAAATCACAGGTTAAGTTAAATACAAATTGCATCTCTTAAGAACTTTCTTGGCCGGAACTGATTTCTCAGGTTATTAGTTGGTAATGATAAGCACAAACTATGTTGAGCAAGTCAGTGCCAGCCGTATGTTAGGATTGGCACAATCTTCCAGCTTCGATATGGCCCCATATAAATTTATATGAAAATCGTCAATAACTTCCAAACCCTTCCTGGGCCGGAAATTGCGATTCATGTTTGGAAATGGTATGTAGTTGAGTGATTGCTAACCAAGTGGCCAGCACCAGCCGTATGTTTGAATTTGAGTAACTGGCCAAGTCCCAAAATCTCAGGTTAAGTTAAATACAAATTTGTATCTCTTAAGAACATTCTAGGCCAGAAATGATGCTAAGGGTTTGCGCTTATAATTATCAACTCAAAATTTAAGGAATCATTTCCGCCAGTTACTCAAATTCGATATGGCTGGTGCTGGCCACTTGGTCAGCAATCACTCAACTACATACCATTTCCAAACATGAACCGCTATTTCCGCCCCAGGAAGGGTTTGGAAGTTATAGGCGATTATCATATAAATTTATATGGGGCCATATCGAAGCTGGAAGATTTGACAATTCTAACATCCGGCTCACACTGGGGTCCTCATTATAAGTTACTCTTAATATTTTAAACTAATTTTATGGAATTGTTATCTCGAACTTAAAACATACAAATTACGATTGCCAAAACACAGTTCATTATTTCCAAGTATGAATTTCTTTTACATGAACACGAAATAAACGAAATAAACTGGGATGGGGTAATTTTTTGTTGTGATTATAATTTAAATCGTCTTATAGAGGTATAAAATGAAAAAACTGGGATGGAATAGAATAGTTTCTTGTAAATAATATTAAAAAAAATTCCTGGAATGAAAAACTGGGTTAACTTCACCTGCTTTCGCGCGGACAAAGATGACATTTATATCCCCATTGAGAAAACACAAGATGTGAGCTTGCAGCATAAAACAGATCTAGTAATTGCCATAATGATACAGTCTTGTCATAGGGATGCCTCTGCAGTAATGAAATACTCGCAGAATCTATCCCGTTCTAATTTTGCAGAAGGCGACGATTTTTGGTTTGTTGAATTGAGACGTTCAACAAACCAAAAAATTATGTTCTTAAGCTACAACTACCTTGATCAATTTGACCAGAACAATCTTCCACATCTAACCCTTGTTCGAAATAAGCACCCTTCTTCCTACGTAAGTAATTATGTAAGTGGCAATATAGCATTACTGGATCAAGTTAATGGTCGTTAAAAGAATTCGAAAACTGCCTGCTGGAATTCTAGTGTTTTCCCCAATTCGCCGACCCCGAGATTATCTATAATTATAGCTTCTCTTCACGCTTCTCTATACTCTATCGACTTTCTCTATTACTTCTAAAGCAAAAAGGAGGCGTGCAGATATGGCGGCACATGAAACCATTTTCTACTTGCTGGATTTACAAGTTCAAATAAATGTTGAGGTATTTATGTGGTTTTACCGGAATAAAATTTACACTATAGCTGTTATTAATTCACAACACTGTTATGTAAGAAATTTCTATTTTTTGCTATCAACCCGTTTTCTGAGCAAAACATTATTATTAAATACATAGGAGTACTTCCGTAAAGTTGGGTAGGAATAAACTCGATGAAACCGAAATGGTTAAATAAAAAGAAAGAAAATAGAATTTTACTGATTTGTAACATAATCAATAATTTTCGATATTGTCTACATTTTCTACTTTGTCGACGTCAAATTTATAATTGTCTACATAAATTCTCTACACACGTAGAATATTAATTATCTACGCGGCGTAGACAATACGGCACAACACTGTTTATAGGTGCGACCTTAGTTACCAGTAAACACGGATGCCCTATAATTTCCTTGTTGTCGTTTTGGAGGCAATATTTTACTGCAGCATAGTCATTTTCTGATGCATCACAAAATCCAAACAGTTGTATCGCCGAATTGGCAGTTATTTACATCCATCGTTGGACCTTAATTTGTTCTAGCGCGCGTAACGATCTTTTATAATTTTTTCATTTTGCTGCTATTTTTTCTGAAATTGGTTCATCCCACGATATTCCTGTTAATCAGAGTTATCATGATTGTTGGTGATAACCACCCTAGTGGATCAAATAGTTGTGATACATAAGATAATAGGCTCCTTTTCGTGACGATCTCCGACTTATTTATTTTAATGTTTATTTTAAATTCAAAGATGTCGTTGTTAGGATTCCATGAGATCCCCATACTTTTTATGGTATCCTGATTCATGTGGAATTTGTACTAATAGGCCTTGATAATTACTTGCCCATTTCCGAAGGTGAAATCCTCCTTTTCCTGGAAATTTTATCAATTGTTGTTGTTGTAGTTCTACTTTTTCAATAGAATCACTATACCAGTTAATAAGCGTCTACATAGAAGTCTTCTAAAATGATTAGTGTGAAGTTTCTGACAAAATAACAAAAAACCTTACAACAGTCAAAAAGTGTAAATGAAACCACTACACTTTTCAAAAAATCGAATAAGAATTCATCAAGGTCGTATTTTGTTATTTTTTGATATATAATATCGTAAAGTGTAGACATAGTTTTGATAAAATAACCAAATTAGAAAAAAATAATTAATTTTTATAACTAATTTAAAACTATTATTATGCACTTGTTAATTGTTTCAGATAGGATTAGGACGATTCATCAATTTTACAGTAATGCACTACACAAATACTCGAAATTCGTTTATTCAAAGGCCAATAACAGTCAATCGTAGAGATGTCTAAGTGATTCTGTGTATGTTACCTTGTTGAGTAATCCAACTGGGTTGTCTGTGCTGATCGTCATGTTAACGCGACCCTCAAGGGTGGTTTTATCGATTTTACAGTAATGCACTACACAAATACTCGAAATTCGTTTATTCAAAGGCCAATAACAGTCAATCGTAGAGATGTCTAAGTGATTCTGTGTATGTTACCTTGTTGAGTAACCCAACTGGGTTGTCTGTGCTCATTATCAACGCAGAGCGAATTCTAAGTCCCCAGGCCATTATATATCATATATTAAAGGGAAATCCGGCTTATGGAAAATACACGACGACCTCGCTGAAGAAGTTTACGACACAAATTCGCAAAATAAAGTTAATCCAGTTACGCTTTTCTATATAGAAAATGAAACTAACTAAAAATTAGTTTGCTGATCGACAAAACACAAATTTTTTCAAAATTCATTGTTTCTAATAACGCTAATAAAAACATTCCCGATTGTGCTCATAATTAACTGTGGTCGGTTAATTAGAATCAAAAATAATAACAAAACAAACAGAAACAAAATAAAACCCAGGCTATTTACTAATAAGCACATTAGCATCTTAATTTGACACTGGGGTTAAGATAAATGAAACATCTTCCAAGTGATTATGTGGTGCACTACTACAAAACGGATAAAACCACCCTTGAGGGTCGCGTTAATATGTCGATCAGCACAGACAACCCAGTTGGGTTACTCAACAAGGTAACATACACAGAATCACTTAGACATCTCTACGATTGACTGTTATTGGCCTTTGAATAAACGAATTTCGAGTATTTGTGTAGTGCATTACTGTAAAATCGATAAAACCACCCTTGAGGGTCGCGTTAATATAACGATCAGCATAGACAACCCAGTTGGGTTACTCAACAAGGTAACATACACAGAATCACTTAGACATCTCTACGATTGACTGTTATTGGCCTTTGAATAAACGAATTTCGAGTATTTGTGTAGTGCATTACTGTAAAATCGATAAAACCACCCTTGAGGGTTGCGTTAATATGACAATCAGCACAGACAACCCAGTTGGGTTACTCAACAAGGTAACATACACAGAATCACTTAGACATCTCTACGATTGACTGTTATTGGCCTTTGAATAAACGAATTTCGAGTATTTGTGTAGTGCATTACTGTAAAATTGATGAATCGTCCTAATCCTATCTGAAACAATTAACAAGTGCATAATAATAGTTTTAAATTAGTTATAAAAATTAATTATTTTTTTCTAATTTGGTTATTTTATCAAAACTATGTCTACACTTTACGATATTATATATCAAAAAATAACAAAATACGACCTTGATGAATTCTTATTCGATTTTTTGAAAAGTGTAGTGGTTTCATTTACACTTTTTGACTGTTGTAAGGTTTTTTGTTATTTTGTCAGAAACTTCACACTAATTCTAAAATGATATTTGGTGCGATGGGAAATTCGCCCTTTTCATCATTTGCTAACTGATGAAAAGTGCGAATGGCTAAATAAGGAGCACTAGCTGTTCCAAACGATACTGTTGTTAACTGATTTGCCTTAATAGGCTTCGTGCACACGGATTTGGCGGTACATTTTTCAATATCTGTTTTGACGACCGTGGACTTTATGTTTTCTCCATCTCAGCAGGATTGATATTAGTTCTTCTTGTAAAGTTGGTCTAATCAATTGTTGATCATTGAGACTTTTGTTTTTGCTAGTTTTTGCGGATGCATCAAATACAACACGTAGTTTTGTGGTTGTGCTGCCTTCTTTGATCACCACATGATGAGGTATGAAGTGTTCTTCTGTTGTCAGCGGTTTTATTCCATCTTCGTCATTACATTGTTTCATGTGACCTAATTATATGTAATCTTTGATACATTTCTTGAGGCCCTTAGCAAATTTTTGTGATACAGTAAATTTTTTCTCCAATTGCAAAAGTCTGGCTAACGCCCTCATTTTGGACGTCCCGATAACTGGAGGGTTTGTTTTGAATGGTAGTCGTTCTTGACACTGTTTTTCTTTCTCCGTTAATGATCTACCCCTTTGTACTTCTTCAATCTCCTAAAATTTTCTTAATCTATTGTCTAATTCCGTTTTGGTTATCATGCAGTATATAGTTGTTGACTTGTTCTGATGCAGTGGCCCAAATATTACCCACAATAATTACGTGTTTTGTGCAACTGGATCTCCTATTGTACCGTTTACTATATCATTCATTACTATAGCAGGGTAATACTCTGCACCTAGTAATATGCCAATTTTGTTTGGATCTGCCCACAGCAAATTATTGATATAACACCAGTTCCATGCATTAAAACTGTACTCTGGTACATTCCCTACTACTTTATCAACAACCAATACGCTCACTTCCAGTTTGAATTCTGAGGAAAATCTCGGTTCGTCTTGGATCTTTAGACGTATTTATGATACACCAGATTTAATTCCTCCTATTCCCATAAAGTTCTAAAAACATTCTACACAAACATTCTAAAAAAACGCACAAATTGCGCGGCAGCAGTGTTGGCAACATACCAAAAATTAAAAATAAATTAATTTATGCCTTCTTGACGGTATAATTTTGAGTATTAACCATAATTTCGATGTCAACAAATCAAAAATTGAAAAGATAGAAGAATTAATAATAGAATTTGGGAAAGCAAATGAATTTCTTTCTAATAAAAGGCACCTTAATTATATGTGCTTACAGGAAAATAATTAATAAAATTTAATAGATTGCCGAAAGGTGGCTTAGAAAAATGAAAACGTCATGTCCAAAAATCCGCGCAAGAATTTTGACTCCGCAAGCTTTTTCCGCACGTCTGTTTTCAGCATTAGTTCGAAACCAAACTTCCAACGTCTTGGTAACCTCACCTAGATGTAAAAACAATATCTGGCTATCACCCAGAATAACCCAAATTTCAAGCATATGAAGTTAGCCCAGTTTTTCATCCCAGAAAATTTTTGTATATGAAAGTACAAGGTAAATTGTCACCTTTCGAACACACATGAGAATTTCCCGATACGATCAATGGTTACTGAGATATATGAATGTAAAGCCATCTTCCGGGAAAAAGGCCACGAACTTTTTCCCCAACCTATTAAATTGTTTTTCTAAGTGATATGAGTTATAGGTAATAATTGTTTGTTTTAAATAAAGATAGCGATTGATACTGTTTTAAATTGGTAACAGTACGAGCTTACAATGACTAAGAGGGCAGTACCAGCCGTATGGTAGTGTTGGAGCAAATGGCCAAGTTTCATATAGTCTCATATAAGAATATGAGAAAATCGTGCCATTTTCCTAGAAATATGGTTTGCCGGAAGTTATTATTTTTGTTTTGAATAACCCATAATACAGAATAACTGTGCCCAGTCGAACAACACCAGACATATGGTAGAATTGGCAGAAATGGCCAAGCTCTATATGGGCCCATATAAGATCAACGACTAAGAGGGCAGTACCAGCCGTATTGTAGTATTGGGCCAAATGGCCAAGTTCCATAAGGGAATAACTTATAATACAGACTAACTGTGTCCAGTCGGACAATACCAACCGTATGGTAGGATTGGCGCAAATGGTCAAGTTCCATATGGGCCCATATAAGAATATGTGAAAATCGTGCCATTTTCCTAGAAACGTGATTTGCCGGAAACAATTCTTTATGTTTTGAATAATTTATAGGACGGACTAATTGTGGCCAGTCGGACAGTTCTAACCGTATTGTAGGATTGGCGCAATCGGCCAGATTCCATGTGGCCCAATACAAAAATTAATAATTTTTCATTACTATGTGCATCTCAGAATCTCACAGTTTTTTGATTCTTTAGTTATTATTCGGCCAGTTTTATGTAGTTTGCCATCAGATGGTATGTATGTGAAGTTGGCCCAAATGTCAGCCCAAAAAACTGCGCTGACAAAACTAAAACTATTATTTCTGTCACGTATCAAAAACGTCACGTCAGCCCAAAAAAATTGTATATCATGACATTTTAATGATGTCAGCCCAAAAAACAAATTGTATTTGAAGTTGGCCCAAATTCTAACACCAAAAAAATCTATGGCAGTACTAAAATGTACAGAATTTGACTATAGGCAAGTGGCAGCCCGAAAATGTTTAAAAATACTCTATTTTATATATACCAAACCAATAATTATTCTGCCAACGAAAGAATGTCAGCCCAAAAATAAATCTGTCGTGATACTATCATTAAAGAAAAATATTACTGTCAACCCAAAAAAGTAAAATAAAACGAAATATGTAATTGATTTTAATTCTGTATCCGATTAATTTGAGTATGGCCCCTGAATATGGATAGCTTTTAAATTAAAGGATACATCAGAGCATTATATGACATAAACATTTATTGGAGAATCGAGGGAGTAAGGGCTCTCCATAGTCATTATTCCCATGATAGTGCTATTCAACGAAATATGTTAGTCCTCCGATTCCTCAATAAATGTTTATGTCGTATAATGCTCTGACGTATACTTTAACATAAATTCTAATTATAGTCCAAAGTTAAGTCTCAAAATAAACTGATTCGAAACTAAAATGTATTATTTATGTCGTTAATCTTTCATTTTTGATTTGAGAGAAGTGCTTTATCTATCATGCGGGTTTATATATAGTTTCACGACAGATTTATTTTTGGGCTGAGATTAAAATATGGCTCTGATGCTGTGGTAGTAGAATAAGTTATGATTTAACATATCGAAAATTCAAAATATTTGGCATATACTTGATGCTGTAAATACAATACATAAGGAACCATAACAGTTTTTTTAAAGTTTTATCATTTTTTAAATTGTAACATTATTGCAAGTATGTATCTTAATATTTTCTATCACGATAGTTTCATTTTTTCACGACACTTGCATTAGTGTTGCCATCAATAAATCAATAAATTTGGATGTAATTAATCGAAACCTGGGCTGGGACAACTTCACACAAGAGCAAATTGGTTATTGATATGTTAGTGTTGCCTGATTAAAAAAAAAATTATTTTTTGAGATATAATGCTGGGATATCTTGACTTTAATGACGTTAAAATAGAAAGTTAAATTTTTTTACTTTGGCGGCGAATTTTTCTCTAAAATTTATTTTTAATTTGTACTCAAACTTGTAAACTTAATTTGTTGCAAGTATAAATTTAGAGTCTCTTAATTCATAAATAAATTTTAAATTTTATATCGAACTAACGTTCTACACAAGTTTTCTCCGAAAGGGTATTAGATTATCGCAAACAAAGGATATCGCATTATACTCGTATTAATAGTTTTGAAAATTTCTATAATAGAAAAGCAAACTTTAAAAATCTTGTTAGTAGATGTGTTTTCTTAGAACAAATTACAACTTAACTCCTTAAGTAAAGCTTTCAAAAACAATCATGATAAAGCTATCATTAAACGTCTATAAATATGTCTAGATATGAACAAAGAAAGACCAAAGACAAAGTTTTTCCATTTTTCGGTTTTAATCTTCTACAACAATATTGGAAAATCATTTTCTGATCATTAAACTATTTTTTTGCTGGTGACACCGTACCGACAAACTCCCCCTTAAGTATATATAACTGTATAAATATTTAGTTTTACAACAAGTACTGCTAAACATGTGTTTCAAATATCATTGTGTATGTGAGTGTACATCGGAAAGCTGCATGTTTTTCATGTCCACACAATACATATTATGGGTGTGAATTGGGGGCGGGTGGTGGCCGTTTGTATACGGGGTTAATATAATATGATACGACATTTGAATATTAAGTGGAATTAAATCGGTTAAACTGAGTTCAAAATTGTAATTAGAATATAGGATTATATAGTTATATTGAATGTTAAAAACAGAACTTGAATGCAGACATTAGAAACAGTATGCAAATAATCGCACGTTATGTAAAAATCCGTCTAACACGAATACGAATAAATTGAAAATTGCACTTGTAACATTTTGTTGTTGTCCTTATTAATCATGGTATACAATCACACAACTGATACGAAATTCTTTAATACTCTTTTATGTCATCATAACAAGGACCTCATTTTTGATCCCTAAATAAATAAATAAAAACAATTGTGTTTTTTGACTTTAAACCGATGTAAAAATCAGTTAGACGTGAAATATAAAAATTCTATTATCCTTTTTTTGGGGGTATAAATTGTTGTTGTATTTTATTTTCATCATCATCATCATCATCATCATAATCATGAAATCAACTAAGAAAAAGGATAAAACTTATATGAACCAAGAGGAAAAAAAACTTAACTACATCAAAAAAGGACGTTTAGTTTTATCCATTTTCCTGGGGTTTTTCTTTTATGCGAAAATAAACAGATGCTTTACTTATCGTTTTAATACAGTTATACTACATAATGCTCGGTACATGTTTGTATAGTACGGTGTTTTCCGATCCAGTATATATAGCTATATCCTGAAATAACTTGGGAATTAATTTTTTTTCGATGAAAAATTTATCTTGTCACAAACTTTCTTGTTCGGTATATTGAGGAAAAATTTCTAGTTTTGTACAACCCGGAAACCAAGACAAAAATAGCAAATACCTATAGTCTGTAGTTTTATCAGCTAAGACAAAGTTAATTGAATTGACAAGTTTTACTGACTTGTTATTTGTTTCTTGTTGCGAGTTAGCTTATTTACTTCTAAAAAATAACTAACTATGGATTTCGGTTGTTGGTAAGCTATTTCTATGCGGGAAAGGAAATGTAGGTCAAATAATATAAATTAAGTTGCGTGCAATATTAAATTTAGTTAAAATACGATGCATGTGCAGGTACTGCTAAAGTTTTACTAGTTAAAAAATTAGCCAAAACTTTACGTGTTTATAAAGCATCAAATAAATAAGCATCAAGTGAGTATCAAAATTATACCTGTATAAGGCGGAAATACTGTTGCGATACAGTAAGCGATACAAAGGCCTGTGCTACATCCAAGAAGGCGCTTGAATATTTGTAATTCGGTGTTCTTGTTCTATTGTTGAATGGGTTTCTCTGAAGCCAAATTGATGCGGAGGAATAAGATTACTTTTTTCTGCTATTGGTTTCAAACTCTTGAGGAGTAGTTTCTCGAATATTTTTGAAATTGGTGGAAGTAAGGAAATCAGCCTATACGATTTTTTGTGGTTTGTTGGGTTTGGGTATACGTACTCTCCTCTAAAATATAAAAAATGCAATCCAAATTTTATTTGTTTACAATTTTATTTTTCTTACTTTTTCATTCCGTTCAAAATTATTTCAAACAGATGCAATTTTGAATCAGTTTTGAAATGAGGGAAGGGTAAGGGGCGCTGGTATAAAAGGTCTATATACCAGCCTATCTACCTACTAATTAACCAGCGAGGCTCTGGCAACCGGGAAACCACGGGATAATCGAACACCGAGAACCTAGTAAATAATGTTCACTCCACTGACTCACTACTTGGTAGCTGCTGCAATAACCAGCCGTTAAAGCAATGACTGTACAATAAAACGGAATTTATACGCCGGGTGGTACGCCTACTGCACAGTTGGACAATCCACCCTCACACGAGGCGGGCTCAACGGATTCTGGCATGAGCCCACCATTGAGAAACCCATTTATACCAAGCACCAGAAGCTCTAGATAACCACCTAGACAAATGCATTCCGCTACTCAGCTTGAGAACGAAAATGCTGAACGCAGGTTAAACGTGAACCAAGAAAACCACCACGATGTCGCTAGAGAAAACGCTGATTTTTTAAATCGTTAGAAAACTTAATGCAAATGAATGGACATCTATCCAAAGAAGTTCAACAGCTTAAAGAAGACATCGCTATAATCAAAAATGAGAATCAAACCAAAGAAAATACTATAGCTACTTATGAAACAGATGAAGATGAATTTGCGTATGAAAAGAGATGTATACGAAGACAAATTAAAACTAAACTAACTGAGGTGGGACAATCAAAACAGAGCGTAAGAAAACTACAACCCAAACGACCTGATCAGTCATCCATGGACCTAGTGAAGTTACATAAGAACGTATCACTGTTACTGACAGAGAGACCACTGCAACCAGTTAAGTCACCCAACGTAACCAACCAAGGAATAATGCAGGAAGATCAACCAATACAAAAGAGACACCACCTCTACCCATTAACATAGTTAATGTTAGTGGATACGAAACAATTACAAAATTGTGGATCTAGTTCCAAACGATAAAAATAAAGTCACTGCACTGAATAATAACGTTTGGGAAGTGAATGCACTTGACCCAGAAACCTACAGAATATTATCAAATGCAATCACCACCCAAAACATCGAATGATTCGCCTATGAAAACAAAGCTGAGCAACCAAATATAGTCATGGCCAGAGGACTACATCATACATGCCCAAACAAAGAAATAATTGAGGAACTTGGCTAGAAACGATTCAAACTCCTAAATGCTGTGAACGTACTAAAGAAAAACGTCACTAAAAACGCAAACGGTGAAAGAGAAACAACCAAGGTTGGCCTCCTCCTTTTCATGCTTACATTTAATAACACTGAGAGCATTGATAGGGTATATGGAATCAAAGCAATCCTTAATATGAAAGTTAAGACTGTGGCAGAAAAAGAGCACTAGTAGAATGCCACAATGTTACAACTGTCAGGCGTATAACCAGACATGCAAAAACTGTAATAGGGAGTCTAGATACGTAAAGTGCGCTAGGAAACATCCATCAAAAGAATGCAACAAAAGTAAAAACGAACCAATGAAATGCATACATTGTGCTACTCATCAACAGAAATCAAACAAGTAATTCTTCTCACCCTAGGATACAATCCTTCCGAAAACAAATCCTTCTAAATAGCGCTAAAGTAAGAGAAGACACAACATATGCACAAATTGCTAAGCAAAACGAAAATATCAAGATGAAAAGCACTGAGTCAGGAAAACCATGTCCTGCAAGAAATGCTTCAGGACCTTAGCGCTATCAATTCACAGAATCTATGGGCGAGCTAAAACTGAGACTAGGAGCACTGGAAAATACGTCGATGAGTCAAGATGAAAGAATAACGGATACGTCAAGTAAAACTAGAGAAGTCACTGACGACCTTCATTCTAGTCCATATAAACTTAACAAGAAAAAATAATGACACGCTATTTGCGAATTGCTACCTGGAATGCGAATGGCTTTTCGCAACGCATTTCAGAATGATAAGTATTTTGAATCTAATCTCAGAAAGTCATTTTGCCAGTACCAGTACATGCCAAAATACGTATTTTCAAGTGCTATCAAGCTCTACATCCAACAGAAAGACCTAGATGCGGGATAGGACTCTTCATTAAGGATAATATTAAACACCACGAATAATTAAAAATGGAGGAGGGAGCTATGCAAGTAGTTATTGCAACTTATGACACCAAAAATAACAAGAGATATAGTACTCGTATATCAGCAATCTACTGTCCACCCAGATATAATCCAAAAAAGAAGACTACATCAAACTTCTTTAATCGCATGGTAGTAATTTTATTATTGGAGGTGACTTTATCACGAAAAATATATTCTGAGGAGAATAAAATGTGAGTTTCACAAACCAACCTACTGGCCTATGGGCACAAATAAAATTCCTGATCTTCTGGATTTCTATATATCAAGAGGTATCTCTAAGCTATAAATAACAAATAACTAAACAAACTGGGAATACTTTCGGCAGCTAGTCGACGATAGCGTCAATCTACAAGTGCAGATCTTGAACGCTTATAAGATAGAAGAAGAACTGGAAAGCCTCATTGAAAGTGTATAAAAAGCGGCATGCGAAAGAACTCCTTATCTGCAAGAAATATCACAAAAAATGATTATACTGCCCAGTAGAAGTGAGACAGTTGGTTAACGAAAAAAGAAGGGCTCGTAAGACTTGGCAGAGAACTAGAGCACCTTAAGGAAAAATAATCCTAAACAGCTTGTGCAACAAAATTAAACTACCTATAAAGGAGATTAAGCATAAATCAATTGCTAGTTTCCTAAATATCCTGACAGGTAAACCTTACACGAACTATTCTATGTGTAAAGCCACCAAAGGTTTAAAAAGGCCTAAAATGCAAGTGTCACTCATAAAGATGGTTGATGGAACCTTGAAAAAGCAAAAAGATGATCTGTTTGCCAAATACCTAGAAAATACCTCCAAATCACCAACTGGACATGCTGATAATGGATATTTAACCCCTATTAGCAAAATAGAAGAGGTATCTGTGCTAGCAGTTACTCAACAAAGCGTTTAGACTTTAGTGTTTCCCTGGGTCACTGAAATCAATGGACTGGAAGAGCTGGGATGAACCGACAGGTTTCACCCCCCGGGAAAAGACTATACTAAACTAATAAAACACTTACTGGATAATCAATGAAATTAGTTGTAATTTTATACAGAAATGAAGATTTCATAAAAAAAAATGTGAGTTCAAATATTTTTATAAAGTATTCGCGATTTCCTACAAAGTAGGTGACATCTAGTGAACAAAACGTGAATCGCAGTTTGATATGAAGCAAAGAGGATCAAAACTGAAATAACAATCGATTTGACAATTCTCGTCCCCCTTGCTGACGTAGAAACCAACGCTATCGACATTCGGTGAAAATCGCCAATAAGTTCTTTGAGTGAAAAGAGAGTCTAAACATTTTAATTGAGAAAATGAGATAATCAGAATCAATTAGCTCATTTAACATCCTAATGCAAATTTTGATGTCTCAGTGATGTCCCCATCTGCAAATGTGTTGGTAATAAAACGGTTAAGTTTTATTATGTTGTAATCAAAGTTGGAGGTTGTTTACACATAACCCCGGATCCTCCGGAGGATTCCATTGTTATATTATTCAAAATAAGTCTGATGAATCCAAATATGTCAACTACGAGATGATGAAAGATCTAATTCTGATCAAAGTCAGAAACGATGGTGACTGCTGCAGATTAATATGGTACGGCGAATCTTTCCAAAGTAACTACCGTACAAATGTTTATGAACATTCACAACGCGTTGGATACGGGGTGGCCCAAAAGTTACAATACCACAACGGTTAGAGAATTGTTATGGTATATAGTACACTATCTTTCAAATACCCCACAGGAAGAGTCTATGGAGTAGTTAAGTCAGATGAACGGCCATGTAATTTTAGAATTTCGCAAAATTATCCTTCTCCCAAAAATTTGCATTGAGTTCAGTTATCAGGCGAGCTGTATGGACAGTAACACCATCTTGCTGAAAAATAGAGAAGGAAGGACAATGTGGTCTTCAAAAACTGACGGAAGAAAGCAAAAGCCGAGGAGTTGACATTTGCATGAACTTGCTTTCTCGGTACAAAAGAAAGAATTTTTGGCACAAAATCATTACGAATGATGAAAAGTGGATTTTGTACGATTATCCCAAACGCAAAAAATCAAGGGTTGATCCTGGCCAGTGTTGCAAAAATTAATATTCATGCCAAGAAAGTGTTACTGTGTGTCTGATGGGATTGGAACGGGGTCATTTACTACGAGCTTCTGGAACCTGGCCAAACTGTTACAGCTGAACGTTACCAGGCCCAATTGATCAAATTAAGTGATAGTATAGAGGAAAAAAGACCGTAAATGGGCCAAGGAAGGAGAAATGTGATATTGCTGTTATACAGCTCGTTCGCATACAGCAAAATCAACCTAAGAACTCGTCTTCTTTTTAGGCTTGGAAGTAGTACAGCATGCAACATATTCTCCACACTTGGCTCCCTCTGATTACCACTTATTAAAACCGATGTCGTCATATTTGAAAGACCAGCGGTTCACGAAAGTTGAAGATATACAAAATGGCTCGGTGACTATTTTGCTTCGAAACTACCAAGTTTCTATCGCGAAGGCATTCATCCTCTACCTGATAAATGGCAAAAGACTATAGATAGTAATGGCGAATATTTCGATAATTATTCTTTGCAACAGGTATTTATTTATAATAAAGTTAAATCAGACAATAGTTAAAGACGACGGTTACGTTACTACCGTTCTAGAGCTTCAATGAATACCAGCATCTGATACATTCACATATCGAATTCAGTTAAACAACACACCTTCTTTTACAAAGCGCAAGATAGTATGAGAGTTTAGCAAGAATGAGCCGTTACCACCAAAACAACATCAGGAATGGTTAATTTTAAGACGTAGTCTAACCGAAATGCCACAATACACGGATTCTAGCATGCAATTGAAAGGGCGTATGCGGCAGCTGAGTACATGTGTACTGAAACTGACGGGATATCTAATACTCAATTATTCACCGGCAACACAAAGTGTGCGCCAACTAATACCGTGTCGGCGTCCTGACTAGAATATTATGCGGAGCGCTCTTACTAGCAAAACTAATTAAAAATGTTGGCGAGATTCTAGTAGCTTCGAAAGGCGGAGATGGAAACCGCATAGGCCAATAGGAAACTGCACTGGCAATATTTTAAACATACTACCGAAAGGTTATTGGCATCACGTTCCATCCCGCTCGTTCCATCCCGCAGGCGTTCGGACCAGAACTACATAAATTGCGAGCTGAAAAGCGAATTCTGTGTGAAAGCAAATTGGTAACCTTACATGTCTTATAGATCATGAACTAATCTAATATGAACAATGTCATCCAATTATCTTACCAAACCATAACTCGGAGCAAAAATATTGGATAATGGGGTTTCGAATCACTATGAGAGACAACAAAGGCCGTAGTTGCCTAATCAACAGATGGCGTAATTACCCAAAGAAAGGATGGAGATAGTGAACCGTTCTTATGAACAGGTATTGACTTTGTGAGTCCAATAAGAACTAGGACCGTTTATGGTCGAGGTCAACGAGTACGAAAGAGCTATATATGAATGTTTGTATGTATGTGAACTACAGCGTTGTCCATAGAAGTGCCCACTGTGATCTATCTACTGAATCCTGTCTGGCGGCATTTATCGGGTTCATTGCAGTACGTGGAACTTGTACAAGTATAGACTTGGATAACCAATCCAATTACAAAAGTGCAAAGAGAATAATCAACGAGGTGAACAAATGTATACTGAAACATGGAGAACAAATTGGAGCGCAAGTATTGAAACGGTATCAAACGAATTGGCACTTTATTCCGGTATATTCTCCGTATATAAATTACGTATGGTTTACCGCACTGATAAAAAGTGTACAAAGTGTACTGTACTCCCTTTCAAGTTGACTGCCGAGTGATACGAACATAATAAATTATAAATTAAGAAATAATAAATAAACAGAGTTCACTGCTCTGGGTATTTAACAACAACTGTGTGCTAAAATTTGTTTCTACCCCTTGAAAATGCACCTGATACAAATGATTATCGTTCAAGTTTTTACAATTGCGTCCAACTATATTAGTATACTTCTCGCTGGAATTAGGTTCCAATTTACGTTTATTAGCCAATGGAATAGTAAACAACCGTCATCATTTGTCAGGTCCTGCCAAGCGTCTCGACCGGTACTTTGATTAACCGCTGCCTTTTATTTTGGGGTAACTATATAAGCGGTTCCATTCCCACATTCCATATTAAATGTTTGGATTAAGACAAGTTTGCGCGTATTTATTGAATTTGATTAAAAAATTATTTCTCATGTCTCGGCAAGTTAGCGTACGCCATAGAATTAGCAGCTCACGCGATTCACGTCGATCTTCAAACTATTTTTCTGCATCCAGCGCTACAATAAAAAAAAATTGAAATTTCAATGCTATAGTCGGAATCGAGTTCATCAGATGTATTTTAGTTTAACGAGACCAAATAAAAGATCGTTACATATTGGCTTCATCGATACTCATATACTCATAACGCCTATGAAATTAATTCTCTGTGCAATGCTTTCTGTCATCTTGAGAACGAATGATGATTACGAACAGAAATAATAATTTTCGACGTTGTCTACATTCTCTACATTGTCGACGTCAATTTGATAATTGCCTACGCGGTGTAGACAACATGACAACACAACGATTTGGCCAACCCAACGGTTCCTTAAACATATCACGTAACCCCAATATATTTTACAAGGTTTTACACAGAGTTAATTGCAACGGTTTAACTATTCTACTTAATTATTATACTCGTAATTCAATCGATACTAAAAAAAAATCAAACATATAGATTAAATCAAATCGAACCGTTGGAAAAAATTAAAAACTATAATGAAATGTTAAAGCTCGCGTGACTCAATGAAATTTAAATAAAAAGCTCATACATCGCGTAAACACACATAACATGATTAAACCACTAACTATTTAGATCAACAAATCAGCTGTTAACTACTGTAATATTCTAGTTTGCATATGGCGCCAGAGTATTATATATTACGGGTACATAAAATATGTGGAAGTTGAACATAAATTATAAAGAATATTGTTGTTAGAAAATTAAAATAAATAAACAAATAGACAAAGCACTAAGATAGACAACGAACGCAAAAAAAATACTTTGAAGTTATGCTTTCAAAATGATGATATTTTTTGGAAAATTAATTACAGTCTCAGTGTATTTTCCGAAAATTTAATTTATTCAAAATTCACAAAATTTTATTTATGTATATCGTTTGTCTAGAAAAATTTTTTTAATTAACTTTTTAGTAGTATTTCTCATCTATTTATTTTAATTTTAATGAGATGTTTATGAAACATTTTCTTATGCGAGTTCTTTATGTTAATTTTAAAGAATAATATAGATGGGTTCGAAGAAGGAAAGTAGCGTATTTTCGTTGTACACTTCGTAGAAGGGCAATGTAAATAATTAAGAGATACCAAGGAATTGGCAAATATAATTTTGTAAATCTAATTTAGATACCACATAGTCAACAAAACGAGCCATATAATTTATTTATACAGTCTGATCAGTTAGGACCAATAAGTTACATACAATCAAGCATATTTCGCTTAAATCAGATTACCAAACTTTCCATGATACTTGTGTGATGTGCTCTTTGTCACTAATAGATCATTCTCATGATCATGATAAATAAAAATGAGATCTAAATTCAGTTTACAGATATTCGGAATTACTTAAATCTATATCTATATCTAAATTTTTAATAGCATATACGACTTATGATAAGTTGAAATGTTTCCCCTTCCTTCAATGCTAATATTAGCTACTAATACTAAGGTTACTACTACTCCCAATACAAATATTAATAACAATTACAACAATAGTGACAATTATAAGATTGATAACAATAGTGAAAACTGTGACAAAACTGTCAAAAAATATATTAGTCACAGATGGAATGATCGTGAGGATGGTCAAATAGTAACAATAGTAACAGTAGTAACTATTGTAACAAAAGTAACAAAAGTAACATTAGGCATAATAGTAACAATAGTAACACAAGTAAAAAGAGTAACAGTAACAAAAGTAACAATAGTAGTAATAGTAACAATAGTAACAATAGTAACAATAGTAACAATAGTAACATAAGTAACAATGGTAACAATAGTAAAAATAATAGTAATAGTAACAATAGTAACAATAGTAACAATAGTAACAATAGTAACAATAGTAACAATAGTAACAATAGTAACAATAGTAACAATAGTAACAATAGTAACAATAGTAACTATTGTAACAAAAGTAACAAAAGTAACATTAGGCATAATAGTAACAATAGTAACAAAAGTAACCAGAGCAACAATAGTAGCTTCAGTAACAATAGTAACAATAGTAGTAATAGTAACAATAGTAACAATAGTAACAATAGTAACAATAGTAACAATAGTAACATTAGTATAAATAGTAACAATAGTAACAATAGTAGTAATAGTAACAATAGTAACAATAGTAACAATAGTATCAATAGTAACAATAGTAACAATAGTAACAATAGTAACAATAATAACAATAGTAATAATAATAACAATAGTAACAATAGTAACAATAGTAACAATAGTAACAATTGTAATAAAAGTAACAATAGTAACAATAGTTACAATAGTAACAATAGTTACAATAGTAACAATAGTAACAATAATAACAATAGTAACAATAGAAACAATAGTAACAATAGTAACAATAGTAACAATAGTAACAATAGTAACAATAGTAACAATAGTAACAATAGTAACAATAATAACAATAGTAACAATAGTAACAATAGTAACAATAGTAACAATAGTAACAATAATAACAATAGTAACAATAATAACAATAGTAACAATAATAACAATAGTAACAATAGTAACAATACTAACAATAGTAACAATAGTAACAATAGTAACAATAGTAACAAAAGTAACAATAGTAACAATAGTTACAATAATAACAATAGTAACAATAGTAACAATAGTAACAATAGTAAAAATAATAACAATAGTAACAATAGTTACAATAGTAACAATAGTAACAATAGTAACAATAGTAACAATAATAAGAATAGTAACAATAGTCACAATAGAAACCATAGTAACATCAGTAACAATAGTAACAATAGTAACAATAGTAACAATAGTAACAATAGTAACAATAGTAACAATAGTAACAATAGTAACAATACCAGAGTAACAATAGTAGCTTCAGTAACAATAGTAACAATAGTAGTAATAGTAACAATAGTAACAATAGTAACAATAGTAACAATAGTAACAATAGTAACATTAGTATAAATAGTAACAATAGTAACAATAGTAGTAATAGTAACAATAGTAACAATAGTAACAATAGTATCAATAGTAACAATAGTAACAATAGTAACAATAGTAACAATAGTAACAATAGTAACAATAGTAACATTAGTAACAATATAGTAACAATAGTAACAATAGTAACAATAATAAGATTAGTAACATTCGTTACAATAGAAACCATAGTAACATCAGTAACAATAGTAACAATAGTAACAATAGTAACAATAGTAACAATAGTAACAATAGTAACAATAGTAACAGTAGTAACAATAGTATCAATAGTAACAATAGTAACAGTAGTAACAATAGTATCAATAGTAACAATAGTAACAATAGTAACAATAGTAACAATAGTAACAATAGTAACAATAATAAGAATAGTAACAATCGTAACAATAGAAACCATTGTAACATCAGTAACAATAGTAACAGCAGTAACAATAGTAACAAAAGTAATAATAGTAACAATAGTAACAATAGTAGCAATAGTAACAATAGTAACAATAGTAACAATAGTAACAATAGTAACAGTAGTAACAATAGTATCAATAGTAACAATAGTAACAATAGTAACAATAGTAACAATAGTAACAATAGTAACAATAATAAGAATAGTAACAATCGTAACAATAGAAACCATTGTAACATCAGTAACAATAGTAACAAAAGTAACAATAGTAACCTTAGTAGCAATAGTAACAATGTTAACAACAGTAACAATAGTAAGCAATAGTAGTAATATTAACAATGAAACAGTAACAGTAAGTAATAGTAACAATGAGTTTAACGGAAATAAAAGTAATAACACACAAACGGTGGAGCCTGTAACCGCTTGTATTCAATTTCCAATAAGAAATAAGAACTCGTGTACTAACCGTTTATAAATTTTGTGGGGCAATGTTCTTAATTTAAAATAGAGGTAGAGCCTTAGTTGGCCTAATTTAAAAGTACCTGAGTATAAATGATTCCCAAGGGTCGACTGGATCTCTACGAAAGAGCTCAAAAGTATGTGTAACAAACCCCCTTTTCATGGCTCTCCATAAGAACGATTATTTATGTGTGAGAAGCCATATGAACTCTCTAAAGTTGAAGGATTTCTATGAACGAGTCTAAATTGAGTAAAATGGACCACTACGGGTGCTCTATATGAAAGAGACATATCCTGGAAATTAGATGCTACAGATGTGATGGTGAATTGGTGTGCTCGATGAAACGAATTAACCCTGCATATTGTTACAAGCTATGAGAAAAGGGTCCAGAAGAAGAAACAAAATATGGAGAAGTAAAAGTTAAAATTCCCCCTCGGAGTATTCTCCCAGTATCGGTGATGGTAAGAAGCCAACAAGCAGACTTCACGCTGTGGTTATTAAAGTGGCAATCTGGAGATTGTGCAAGTCCATGCTTCTTCGCCAACCAATAACAGAGGGATCGAGGTATCGCCCAGCTCGGAAGAGCGTGATAGAGTAATTAGAGCCCCAGCAGATTGACAAAAGGAACTTATAAAAGGATCATCTCAAGAATCGTGGTGCTACTGTATTAAAAACAACAACAACAACAAATCACGAAGGAGGTATCAATTAAACGGTCAAGAAAGAAATTCGGGAATTCCATGATAGTTATCAAGATATACATCAACGTTATTGGTAACATTTGCAGAGGTAGGTAGAGATTACCATTTCGGGCCAGATAATTGAGAGTAAGAGGGGAGGGTCAATTTCCAAAGACGTCACAGGTGCTATGGTACTTAAATATTAAGATCAAATTATTAATTTCTCAAAGTGTGGTAATTGTAGGCGTAGGAGACCAGAGTAGGCATTTCAACCGAAATGTTTTGTTTATGATGGGAAACCCGTTGCAAATAATCTCGTGTAATCCACATTCGAATATGAAGAAGCGTACAGCAGTATTACGGATGTAACATCTGGCTGAGGAGCCAATTGTATGTCACTACTAAGCCACAATTGTATGTCACTTTCCAGTTACATGACAGTGAGGGATAGTTACAGAAAGCTAGGCCTTTGAAATTTTAGTGGCCGCACAAATAGCACCATACAAGTAATTTAACTGGTCTGTGATTAGGCTATACTACGATAGTAATAGTGCAGTGGCTAGAAACAGGCTTACTGGTGAACCAACAATATTGCATAGTAAAGAAGAAAGGTTTTATAGCTTAAGCGGAAGGCACAACTAGTATAGAGCGGAGATGAAACAGTAGCTAGGTTGGCTCTCCATAAAACGAGAAAGAAAAAAATAGGTATTGCCGTCCTTGTCTATATAAGTATATTTATCTATCTAACTCAAAATATACTTACTATTACTTACTTATCTTTTCAAGTTTCTCTATTCTGTTCAAATTTTAGCACTTCAACATTTTTCCTAGAAAATCAAAATTATATTGCATTACACAAAAATAAATCTGATGTCTAAATATTAGCCCGTCGCCTACGTAACACATTAACCTTGCACACATAAAGCATGATCAATACATTATCAGCATCATTCTTCCATCACGAAAAGCTTTAAAAGTGATACATAAAAAATTTAACAAAAAACTTTTCTTTATTTTCGTTTCTTTTTCGGTCCCACAGCTACCCACCTCTTAAGATTTTTGCCACTCGAATTAGTTTCAAGGTCGGAATACCAAAAAAAAAATCAAAATTTTATTTTTAGTATTAAATCGATTTTCAACATCGAAAATGGTTTAGTCTGCTGCACATAATATACGGACGGAGTGAATGTAGTGAATTTCTAACTAGATTGACCTAAATATTTTTCACTTCCTAGCCTGTGTGTTTAGTTCAGGTCCCATGTGTATACATTTAGGGGATGGCAAATATTGTTATACTTCGTTCAATATTTTCATAATTTCCATCTTCAAGTATCTTTCTATATCACATATTGATTTGAATGATTCTTCAAGTACACATACACACACATGTTTGAAATAGAATATAAACAAACACAAATACATACATAGAATCGAATGGAATAGAAGTTTGAAGTTGTTGGAAAATCCTAAAAGTGGGTACTTCATATATTATTTTATACTTTACGGAATGAATGAAAAATATCGTAAAGATGGTAAGATATATTCTTATGCTTACGTTTGGATAACAGACGCTTATCTTTTTAATGATGTTATTACTCGTAATATACAATAATTTCTTATACAATACTAGTATAATTGAAGAGGTTGTCTTTACATATACAACGTGCATATACGTAAACTAGAAAAATCTTGGCGATGGCTGGTTCGTACCATATCATGAAAGGAAAACTCGTGTAGGAAAATTTAATTATCAGTTATCGCATTACTACTCGACACAGCGCCATCATAATCATAATGTTTTTGTTCATTTTCCAATATAATGACTGCGACAATTTCGTATTAATTTTTTTTTGCTCTTTGTTTACTGCGCTTCCTGGAAAACAATGAGCAGGCGATATGAGTTTTAAAAGGCGGTACAGCAACAACAAGAAATAAAATAGGCGAGCATTTTTAATGTTGCTGCTTTTTCATTCCTGGGACACTTCTTTTTGTGTATTGTTTCAAGTTAATTAATTTTTTTGTTGTTTTTGGATAAATGGGATAATTAAATTTAATTGTTTTTAATATTTTATTTTGAAAAATGTTCTGTGTATTATACGTTTGTAGAAAATTTATTTTGTACAAGAAGGTTAATGATCAGCATTATATTATGGATGTCGGTGGGTGTAGAACTTTTGTTTAGTTTAAATGAATTCTGAAATTAACATTTCATTACATATTTGTTTCAGTTTTGATCCGTAACGAGGAATGGTTAATGGGTAAGAATTAATTCGCTAATAATAGTTTCCGTCACGCCAGCCGGAACCAAACCAACTATGGCAATTCTCGGCCGGAACCATTCCAACCAACTATGTCACAAATAGTACAATGCCTTGTGCAACATTGTGCACTATCTGATTTGACAGCCGGAACCAATATTAAGCCAGCTGGAACCATTCAAAATCAGCCGGAACCAACATTGTATAAAGCGGAACGATTAGGAGTGTGCACTACAAGACTGTTCCTTTAATGGTTTTGATTTGACTTTTGTACACGAATACTCATTATTCTTTATCAGTAAATACAAATGTATGTTAAATGTGAACAATTAAGACACCCATGCTTATTTACTTAAGAGATTTTTTTTTGCAAGCATGTTATTTGACCCGATAACGAAGATGTTAGGCCTAACATCTACCGTGGTTACTCCTAAACGAATCCCGTGCTCCATCTGGCCTTACTCTGGAAATGGAAGCTTAAAAACCTCGCCCTCTGGTGCATGCCGATTATTCAGAATTATCATCGCAAAGTATTATATCCTATCGAAACGTTTAACTCCATTTCGCAATTGGTGGGATGTTACTTGTCTGACAGCAAGATTATTTGTAAAAACGCAAAAGGCGACTCATGCAAATGGTTGTGTGAGGTTGTCTCTTATACCACATATACCTGGAGTGGTTGTAAACTGCTAGGGTTCCCGGTCCTCCAGAGGATCCTAAAGTTGAATTAACATATATTGAAGATCATCCGAAACAAGCGCGATACTAAACGTCAAGCAATTATATTCTTAACTGACCAGATGCCCTTTAGGAACATCACTGGTTCTTAATGTTCTTTGCAGTACGTATTGGGCGTATTTAAGATTATCTATGGCCCATAGGTTATCTACTTCTGTTCGCCCTCCTTTTTCCTCTGCTAGGTTCTAATATGTTGTCCAAGCTTAAAATAATACAGATTAAATTGCATCACTCTTATTCAGCTTCCTTTGAGCTAAAGAAGTTGTTTCCAGTATCGCAAACAAGTATTTGCCTGATTCAGGAACCACATTTTCTTGATGGCGTTGGTTCTGGATAGAAAAGATAAACTTTTTCAGTTTACAACAACAGAAAGCACTTTTTCTTCTAAACTCAAAAATTTCGATTTTCTAGTCAAACTCGGATTTTGCTTCGGTTCTAGATTGTCAGGTTCGGCTTCGCTATTTCTTTGTGACGATTCTCTGTAGGGTTATTTCAGAAACATAGTTCATTCATTATCTCATATTTCCCTAGCTGTAATTTAATGACTTCTATGCTTGAACTGAAATAGACCAACTTACAAAGTAGCATCTTTTGAGCTTAAGTTGCGGCTTTCTGTATCGGCTTCCTATATTTTGGGTTTTTCATTTATTATTTTAACGCTTAGCTTTCGAACTCAGGGCGAGCTCATTGTCGAAACCGATATGTACAAACAAATTTTTACTTTATAATGGGTGTGTGAATATGACTCCGCCCATTCTTATTAAAACAAAACACATTTGCTTGTTTAGAAAATGAAATAATTATTTATTGAATGTATGCTCCACCTGTAGCTACAACTTTCCTCCATCTTTCAGGCAATTTATGAATTCCCTCTCTGAACAAACCCTTTGGAGCCGATATAATCCAATAAGCCAATTTTTGATCTCTGTAAGAACTGAACCGCTGTCACGCAAGAGACGACTGCATCGACTGGAATAAGTAATAATCTGAAGGTGCTAGAACTTCCCAGACTTATTTTTTTAAATCTTTTTTCACAATGTTTGCAACATGTGGTTTTGCGTTGTGGTGCCGAAAATTTTATTTGTTGTGTCTATTCACTCATTCTGGTCGGTTTTCCTCTATAGCTCGCTTAAACGTATTAGTTAACGTGGGTAGACTTCGCCATTGATAGTTTCACCTGATTTCAGCATTTCATAATATACTACACCTTTTAGATCCCACCAGATACATATCATAACTTTATTGCAATGAATATCTCGCTTTGGTTTCGATGGACCATTTGAGAAGATTTGCGAAATATTTGAGAACAATCTTCGGCCTATAACGTTTCCAATTCAGCATCTTCAAATATTTTGGGTGGGTTTCCATGCTCTTTAACTTCAATTTCAAAATCATCATCTTCGCACGTTGTATTCGATGGACCATGCTCACCGTAAAATTCCACAAGCAATCGATAAGTTGCCGCTGTACTTTTCTTTGCAATAAAGTTTTGCGCAAAGGATGTTTCTTTGGAATAGAATTCGACATTTTGAAGGAGTTAAAAATACCAGTTGTTTACCCTTTCAACCAAATGTCGCATAATGCATTTGACAGCTGACATTGAGTACTATAGAATACCAGTATTACCTATTTATAGTATACGAAAGCAGTACTAGTAGCGACATCTATTGGGAAAGGGTGGAGTCATATTAAAATACTCAATATATAGTTATCTTACAAGAAAATGCTGTGTCTACAAACACGAAAGATTGTTGAACGAGTGATACTACAAGAAGTTGCTGTGTAGACAAACACAAAAGATCGTGAAGCAAGGGCACAAGCGTAAAACTTCATAACCAAAATTCCTGTTATGAACAAGACAAAACACGTTGAATGCGGAAATAAGAGACGAGTTGAAACATGCAATCTACAGTTGAATTATGCTTAATTGAGAATCAGCATATAATTCTATTATAAATAGTTATGAATATTAGTAATTAGGTTAGTTGTAATTTGGAAGAGATAATGTTAGCATTAAGAAAAATCAAAGTGTATAACAAGTGAAAACGGTACAACCAGAGAATACTATCATAGGGAGTAGAATATACTCGCTCTAACCGTATCTGACGGGTATCTCACGGGTATCTCACGTTGAAATCGATTGTTGTATACGGAGAATCCTTTTTTAAGGGAGTAGCATATACTCGCCCCATCTAGTTCCAAATAAACTACTATAATAAATTTAAGCTATATACCATCTCAGACTGAAGGGGATTTAACCCGTCTAGAGGACTCGAGGATCCGCTACACAACATTAAAATCACATCCGTAACCTGCTCATCCCGCAACGACCGCAAGGTAAGAATTTTTAATTTAGTTTTAATACTTAAATAAATTTTTTTCCCTTTGGGATATACATTTTTTGGGTAATTTTTACCATAAATAGCAACCTTGTGTACTACTAGATAGACACAAAACCGTTATTTGTCTACTAGCAATAGACACAAAATTGAAATATCCATTTCTAAGCGTGCATAGGGAGAAAATCGGTTGATAGATTCATAAATAACCGAAATATATAGAGTTAGAAGAACTATCTGGAACTGATACCCCCGAAATGAATCAAATTGTCACGCAACTGTCAGAGCAAATGAAGCTAGTTAGTGAACAACTTCAGAGATTGACTCAGAGACAGGAAAAACATGATCGTGCTCTTACATTCATCAATAGTAAAATTGAGAATGAAAAATCTGTGGAAACAAAGCAATTTTCTATAGGTCTGGATCTTTTTATAATTTCAGACCCAATAAAATCGATTTCTGATTATGAAGGTAATCGAAAGCAATTAACCTCATGGTTATATACGGTAGAGGATACACTTAACGTGTTTATACCTCTAGTGGCAGAACCACAATATAAACTTTACTTACAAGCGATAAGTAACAAAATAAAAGAGAAAGCCAAGGACGCTTTGTGTCTAGCAGGGAATGCGCAAAGTTTCCAGGAGATAAAAGAAATTCTTCTCGAGACATTAGGGGACAAGCAAGAGCTGTCCTTCTATAAGTCGCAGCTGTGAGCGACAAAACGAAAATACGACACTCGTACTTTAATAAAATTAAAGAAAATGTACAACAAATAAAAACGTTAGCAAAACAAAATGTTGTATATAACCACTTATGGCCAGCAATAAGTGCCTTCATCGATGAAGATGCTTTAGCGGCGTTTATATCAGGTCTTAGAACGCCATATTTCGGATATGCGCAAGCCGCGAGACCAAAAACTATAGAAGACGCAAATGCGTTTCTGTGTAAATTCAATTTCAACTAGATAATTTCGCGGAATTCTCGCAAATCGAATAGCAATACCCAACCTGTACAAAATAGGAATAATCAATTCATGCAGAAAAATAATTAATTCATTAATTCGGTCAAAACACTCAAAATTATAAGAAAACAAGTTCTGTTAAAAAATATCCCACTCCTATGGATATATCCATGAGATCAAGATACTTTTCCAATAAGGAAGCGATCAACACGCACTACCTGTATTCGAAGGACGGAGAACAAGAAATAGAAAGCTCGGATGATCTATACGCTGAGGTTCGTAACCAAGTACGATTCACTAAATAAGGTAATCATTATTCAACCTGGACTATATAAAGCAGGCAACCATAGAACAACGGTCAACATTCTCACCAATGATCCAAATCCACCAGTAAAAACCCCAAAACTGAAGCTCAAAGTAAACAACTTTGAGATAATCAACCCCACTCCAACGCGTTACACATGCACGGCGTATTCTCACGCGTATAAAAAAGATGTCGAGCAACAAGTTCTGGAACTTCTAGATAATGGTATCATACAGAACTCAAACAGTCCGTATTCGACACCCATTTGGGTGGTACCAAAGGAAACGGATGCCTCCGGTATTCGAAAGCGATAGACTACCGCAAATTAAACGAAAAAACTAGAGAAGATAAATTCCCAATACCACAAATTTAGGCAAATCAGTCTACTTTTCAACATTACACTTAAAATCCGGGTTTCACCAGATTCCGATGGATAGAAAATACCAAGAGAAAGCAATATTCTCGACAGATAAATGTCACTACGGGTTTACTCGGATGCCGTTTGGCCTCAAAAATGGGCCCGCCACATTCCAAAGGACGATGAGCAATATTCTAAGCGGTCTAATAGGTAAAATATGTCATGTCTACTTGGACGACATTATAATCGTAGGCAAGAACCTGGTTGATCACATTACAAACCTGGAAACGGTATTTAACAGATTGACACAGTTCAACTTGAAGATCCAGCTAGACAAATGCGAATTTTTGAAACGGGAAACCGACGTCTTAGGGCACACGATCACTCAAGATGGGGTAAAACCAAACTCGGATAAAATACAGAAAATCATGGATTGGCCATTGCCTAAGACAACGAAAGAGATTAAACAATTGTTGGGACTGTCGGGGTACTATCGAAGGTTCATTAAAGACTACTCAAAGATTGCCAATCATATGACGAAATATCTAAAAAACGATATAGCTATCAATCTAACTGATCCCGAATATATAAAATCTTTCTAAACTCTGAAAAAAATAATATCAACGGATCAAATTCTTGCATACCCAGATTTTTCAAAGAACTTCATATTAACTACACACGCATCAGATTTTGCTCTTGGTGCCGTCTTGTCCCAATTCCAGGAAGGAGTAGAAAGACCCAATGCATTCGCATCAAGAACCTTAAACACAACAGAGTCAAGGAACACAACAAATGAAAAGGAAGCCTTAGCTATTATATGGGCTGCCAAAAAATATCAACCTTACCTCTACGGTACGAAATTCACCTTGGTTACAGATCACAAACCTTTAACGTTTATTCAAACTTCAGAAAAAAACGCAGATACTAAGATGGCGACTCGAGTTGGAAAACTACGACTACGACGTGGTATACAACAGAAATTAATATTAACGAGGGAGCGGAGAACACTACACGTGACGACGCAAACAACACAAGCGACATAGAAACGGCCCGCTCAGCGAATACTTCGAATGACTATTATATTCACTTCGCGGACCGGATAATTTATTGGTCAATTATTATATATTATTATATTATATAAATTTAATTTATTTATCCAAAAAACTCCAAAAAGAAAAATTACAATGCATGTTATAATAATAATACATAAAATGTTCCAATAATAAACTCGTAAAAAGGATAAAATAATAGGAACCTCCTGAAATAATACATAAGAATCAATTAATTTTCAAAATTTTCAACATAGATACAATAATTTCAGAAACCATCTTTCCTAATTTTAACAGATTCATTATATCAAAGCGATCATTTCAACGAGAGGATATCACCCAATTCATTAAGAATTATCATAACGGTAAACAAACCGCTATTTTATCCCCAGAATGTTTATACCAAAAAATCCAAGAGTCATTTAGACAAAACCTCTCCCAAAACGGCCATTTTGTTTTCGTAACTAAAATGGTCGAAGACGTCACAAATGAAGATCGCCAAAACGCAATTATAATGAAAGAGAATGAAATAGCTCACAGAGGAACGAAAGAAGTAGAAAATCAAGTAAGAAGAGCATACCTCTTCCCCAAAATGGCACGCATGATCAAAAGCCACATCAACACGTGTAACGTTTATAATACACACAAGTATGACCGACAACCATACAATATTAAAATCTCTCCAAGGCCAATCACAGAAAAGCCCCTAGAAAGAGTTCATATCGATATATTCTCGATAAATAAAACAAATTTTTATCAGTAATCGACCCATTCTCAAAACACTTGCAGATGATACTGATTAACACTAAAAACCTCGTAGATACAACAACTGCGCTAACAAACTACTTTACACTTTTCGGAGTGCCAAATACAATTGTCTCAGACCACATTCCAATCGGTGCAATTCAAAAAGTACTTATAGGTAAACTAAATATTAAATTGGATGCGATGCGTCTTCTTCCGAATCTAATGGCCAAATTGAGAAATAACACTCAACCATAATCGAAATCGTCAATACAAATAAATATAAAAACCCAAACTCTAACACCATAACAGGCATAGAACTAGCTGTTGCTTTGTACAATAATTCGGTACATACATCCACAGGCTTCACCCCGAACGAGGTTGTTTTTAACCAGAACAACCTAACTAATCCAGATGAGATTAGAGCGCAAGCCGCAAACATCTTCCAAACCGTAAGGAATAACTTACAAATAGCAACAGATAAAACGCAGAAGCAAAATATGCAAAAAGAAGTACCAACCAATTTAGAAGAAAGTGAATCAGTATTTATAAAACCAAATATCAGAACAAATCCCAAGCAAGGGGAGTTGAAACAGAAATCAAAAATGTGACTCACAAAACTTTTCAAACACATAGAAATATTAAAAAAAATTAAAATAAAATAAAAAGAATGAAAAGTTAAATCAAAATTTGTATATTTCATTTCACGAAAATCATGTATTTAATAATGAAAATGTTTTCTATAACCGTAATATCGCAAATTAGTTGCTTAAAGAAATTGGAAATTAAAAATTTGAACGAAGACCCAATTCTTATAATAAAAACCAATAATTGTAAACTACAAACTGGTAGCATAAAACTGATGCACCCGATTAATTTAACTAATTTAGAAATGATAGTAGTCGAAATAAACAAATTTATTTTTACCAAAGTATATGATAAGCTAAAGTTAGGTAATATTGTTAAGCAAAAAAGTAAAAAATTGCATGACAACCTTCAACAAATAAAGCCAAAACGACGTACCAGGCAGAGACGTTGGGACGCACTAAGATCAGCGCTATAATCAGTATAGATATGGTCAACACTATTCTAGAGGATAGTCGAACTTCCATATAATAAGATCTTAACACTAAAAGAGATCACTTTAGTGAAGGACTTGCTAACGTAGCAAGGTGTAAAGATAACACTACCGGACGAAGCACTGCAGTATGTGATACCAAAAATAGCCATAAGCGAAGAAACCCTGCTATATATTGGAGGTACCGAGATTGCAAGATGAAGATTCAACAGCGGTAATGATCACCCCACTAACGGTTATAAATCCGGTGCGAACCACACCCTCTACAGCCGAACCAGCTATTACACAACAATTACAATGTATTGTTATGGTTTCTTCGATCGGAACCTTATAATTCCGTTATAAAACCGTGTAAACCGTGTAACTATAATGTTCTACCTGAAATATCATATAGTGTACAATGATGCACAATACAGTATAGTTATTGTGCCATAGTTGGTTTTGCTGTAGAGGTCATGGTTCCAGCTGGCTTTATTAGGTTTCGACTGAAATTAAAAGGTTTCGGATGAAAAATTATATAGGATACACAATGATGCACATTTCATTGTGCTTCTTGTGCCTTGTTTAGTATGGTTGTAGATGGTATGGTTCCGGTTGGCTTTGTAAGGTTCGGTCTGAAATTATAAGGTTTCGACCGAACTGTTAAGAAATGTGCAAGCGTAAATTTCTGTCCAAAATTTTTGAAGTTCCGGTTTCTCATTTACATTGTGATTTACATGAAGTCTCTTCTTGATTTCTGAGGGAGATTCGTTAAACACTGGTTCATCCAAAATTTAATGGTAAAATTCTTGAACAGTAAGCAACCTTATTCCTTTTTTATACAAGTTTATCCATTATTCTAAATCATAAGTACCTATACAAAGGCGACTACAAATTTGAGTAAAAATCGTTCTAAACATATGTATGTGTAGTAAAATATGTATGTGTAGGATACGACTAGACTACCGTACCTGCTACACAAGAAACAAAAGATGTTATTTTAACCTAATTAATAAACTTAGGAATTAAATTTACCAAAGAAAAAACCACAAAAGTTCATAATTTTTTGGTATGGACGTTGAAATAAAAACAAATCTGTAAACGATTCTTCTTCATCCTCTTCGTTACCTTTTCCATCCCCATCCTCAGTCTCACTTTGTATCAATATTTCCAGCCGACTACGAGTAAATTGAGTTAAGAGAAAGTTTTGCGTAAATTATAAATATTGTTGGCTCCTTTATTTTGTAATTATAATGGGCCGCACTGTTCCCACGGTTTAACCCCCGAATAAAAAAATGTTTTGCCTAAAGCTTTACGGTTATCATGAACATCTAGAAACATTGGGTTCGTAGCACATTAGATACGAGTGTTTACAGTGAAACGCAGCACAAAAAAAATTAACATTTTATCGCAAATGTGGGTGGGGGCGGGAAGAACGAGCAGATCGGAACAATATTCATGTCTTGTATTTTAGATTTGTTTGTGTTTTATTTTTTGCTTCCGCTTGATTCGAATTTCTTTTTTTATTGCATGATAAATTTCAGATATGTGAGACGAATTTTCATGTTCGTCTTGTGTATGTCGAAAAATCGTATACAGAATATATGTAAGAGTATATTGTGCTTTTCAGACTTTATCGATAGCTTAATATTTTGTGGGAGGCATTCTTAAAATTATATGTGAAACTGATAACATTGTCTCGATGTTTGATTTTAAAAAATAAATTAATTGCGACAAGCGAATGTAATATTGGTATTTTTTTTTTGGCAAAGTACTGCAAAACCAATATTGTATAACCAAACCACTGTAAAAAATAAATCAACTGTAAATTAAATTAATTAACTCTGAAACCATGTTTATTGAACCAAATACAAGGAAATGAGTAATTAATTTTGGTCCGAACAGTGTGAATATTTTTTTTGTAATTTTTTTGTATAATTGCTTGCCAATAGCTCCATGCCAGCATATAGTGGAAAAAGGGTTGGCCCATGAGTTGTGTACGTGGAAGAAGGGTTGGCCCATGAGTTGTGTACTCCGACGGAGGGAGGGGGGTGATCAGATAATGTACCCTTTTGCATCCTGTCCCTATCGGTATTCGAACCCGGACCTGCCGATCCAAACGCCAAAGCTTTACTGTGCAAGAAATATGCTAAGGTATATTGTACTCGAGCGTTTGCATCTAGACTTTTTTATGTGGAAAGTAACTTGAACCGTTTAAAGATTCACATGTGATGTAATTAGCTAACATGGTTGTATGTTGCGCATAACTTCTCCCCTTTTAAAAACCCTCAACCCGTGGATTAGAAATTTACCTAAATTGCTTGCATTCCCGATGGTGTTGCTGTCTTATTCTACTTGCCTGCTTGCGAAGGCCAAAGTATTTTCTTCCATTTCCTTCCAGAAATATGGTGTTCTCGCTTCTCGCTTCTGAGTTCACGTATGGTAATAGCTCTTCTACTCTTGCTTTTGTTACTTATACCAAATACTTTGTGTTGATTTATTAGAATTTCGCTATATTCTAAATAAATCTGTTTGTTCTTTATGGTAGATCCTCTTTATGGTAGAATTCCTTTCTGGTTATTTTTGGTATGGAGGTGACGTATAGGATTGTCGTGTTTCTCATTAGTATAGTTGGCTCCGCGTGTTCTATGGCTTCTATCTCATTATAGTATGGTAGAGTTTCTATCTCGCTCACTAATCGACTGATTTCTTTTATATCCAATAAATTTGAATTTATTATACCTCCTTTACTACTTTCTTTACTTCTTCACTTAGCAATTGAAGACGGTTAAATATGGTGCTAATATACTTTAATTGTTTGAGGATTTGTTGAGTCTTCTGGGTATTTGCTGTGTTTATTTTGTACTGTTCGTTGTTGTTTTCTATTATCCTATCCTGACTGTTGAGTATGGTATTACAGTCACTTGCGTCCGGCGAATCAGCAATCCATTCCCATGCTGAGCCAATCAAATTGATTAAACGCTTGGTTCCTTGTTTGTGGTCCTTAAGTTCCTCGGGTAGTTTATTAATTCTGCTAATCTGGTACGCTAGCTGTGGTTTAAAGACGCTAGCTGGGCTGTTGTCTTTTATTTCCGATTGTATTCTGGACAGGATACCTTCGTAACAGCTAACATCAATTTGGTGGATTATCTTTAAATTTCCTCTGATTATGCTTCCATTTCCTTCTCTTATTGAAAGAACGTTACTGTGGCCGAAAGGCACAAGCTGTAAAGAAATCAGCGTTACTTAGTGATTATTTTCATTAAATGAATTTTACGTATTCTTCTTCTGCGCTGTGTATTGTTTTGCTGCTTGATGGTGACGGTATTTCCTTCAGTTGTTCGAAGGCTTTTAATTCTTCTTTCCCTATAGTTAGATTTTGATTTTGAGAAAGCAATTTTTGCGATATCCTTAATGAACCGCCATAATATAAAGTTAATCCAAAGAGTCCTTTCAGTCCTTTGAGGTTCTCAAGTGGCTAGAGATTGCTTATCGCTGACACCTACCTCCGAACTTCCTTTAGCCCTAAATTCGTTATAATGTAGCCCAAAAATTCTATATCTTCCCTGAGAAATTTCGTTTTGTTTAGGTTGACTCGAAGATTTGCCTTAACAAATTTATTGAACATCTTTTCGATATTGTGTAGATGTTACTCCTTCGTGGTGGTGCCAAAAACGATGATTTCGTCAATATACACGTAGCATATTTTCCCTATGTAAGTTTTTAGAACGTCGTTAATTCTTCTTTTGGAATATTGCTGGTGCGTTCTTTAGGCCAAATAGACCGATGTGAAACTGGCCCGAAAAGTAGCCCGCAAAATTGTGTCTTTGCTTAATCTGTAATAATTTCGGGCTGGCCCGAAAAATTTTGAAAATCTGCATTACCTTTAATTCTTATCCCGATTTTTTTTTATATCAGCATACTACAACAAAATTTAATTTTACAAGCCAACACTACAAAATAATCGTACTATTACGTAAGATTCTGAAAAAAAAATACCAAAACATTTTCCTAAGTGGCGGTTTTCATAATAATTGCCTGATACTTCAGCCACTGTCAAGAATTAGTGTAGGCCATTTTGAACCCAAACAATGTAGCCCCAATTCTGTACGAGGTGGAAAGAAGGTTCAGGTTCGCGTCAGTCTCAGTATGTAACGATTTCAACAAAAAATTGACTAAGAAAATTGTTTTTTGGCGGATGTCACAAAGATTGTCTGAGACTTCGGCTACCATCGAGTATTAGTGTAGGCCATTTGAAATCCATATAATGTAGCCCCATTTATGTAAATTTTTTAGTAAATTTTCTGTTGGTATCCGTTACATACTGAGACTGGTACGAACCTCCTTTTCACCTCGTACAGAAATAAGGCTCAATTATTTGAGTTACAGATGGCCTACACTATTTCTCGATGGTAGCCGAAGACTCAGGCAATCTTTGTGACATCCGCCAAAAAACAAATTTCTTAGTCAATTTTTTGTTGAAATCGCTACATACTAAGACTGACATGAACCTTCTTTCCACCTCGTACAGCGATAGAGCTACATTATTTGGGTTCCAGATGGCCTACACTAATTCTCGATGGTAGCCGAAGTCTCAGGCAATCTCTGTGACAACCGCCACAGAAGAAAATTTCTTAGTAAATTTTTTGTTGAAATCGTTGAGACTGACACGAACCTTCTTTCCACCTCGTACAGCAATAGGGCTACATTATATGGATTCCAGATGGCCTATACTTATTTTTGATGGAAGCCGAAGTCTCAGGCAATCTTTGTGACATCCGCCAAAAAACAAATTTTCTTAGTCAATTTTTTGTTGAAATCGTTACATCCTGAGACTGACACGAACCTGAACCTTCTTTCCACCTCGTACAGAATTGGGGCTACATTGTTTGGGTTCCAAATGGCCTACACTAATTCTTGACAGTGGCTGAAGTATCAGGCAATTATTATGAAAACCGCCACTTAGGAAAATGTTTTGGTATTTTTTTTTCAGAATCTTACGTAATAGTAAGATTATTTTGTAGTGTTGGCTTGTAAAATTAAATTTCTTTGTAGTATGCTGATGTAAGAAAAATTTCGGGATAAGAATTAAAGGTAATGCAGATTTTCTATAAATAAATTATTACAGATTAAGCAAAGACACAATTTTTCGGGCTACTTTTCGGGCCAGTTTCACATACATGCCGAATGGTAATTTGGTGAACTCGAATGATCAATTCCTGGTAGATGATACCGTTTTTGGAATATCTTTCTCCTTAATCATCATCTTTTGGAATCCCAACGTCAAATTTATAGTGGTGAAGTATTTAGAATTGCCCATTCAATTTTTTGACGTCTATTACCATTCAGTATTTCTTTACACTCGAGGTCGAGTTTTTTTACGCGAACCAAATTGGAGAATTGTATTGACTTTTAGACGGTCTTATGGTGTCATTGCTTAAAATTTTCTTAATTGGCTCAAACAGTGGAAAACACTTCTTAATTATTGATTTTAGCTTTAGCTTGGCCCCTTCATGGTTGTCCCTAACTTCAACGTTGTGAACTTGTGTTGAAATTTTCTCCTTCAACTATCATTGCTCCTACCTTCTTCAAGATATCATCTTCAATTATACCGTCGAAAGAGATTAGTTCAGGTACTATGAAGAGTCCAATGGAATGTCATTTCCAAATCTTTTGAAAATGGGTGCGGTTATTTTTTGTTTGCAGGCTGAACACCTTTAACGATTTTCTTTCTTACGAAGTTTTTTTTCGCGCCCGTGTCTACGAAGAACTTCAATATTATTTTGTTGTGACAATGGTATTAGAGGTTCAGCAGGCTAGAGATGCATCCTCTATAAAATTTATTTCGTCGTCTTCATCTGAGTTTTCCTTGTCTGCGTAATTTCTGATGTAGTTTTCATAATTGTTCTCTCGTCTCCGAGCCTCGTTCTCTTTTAAAGATTAGTCGATTCATGTAATCGATCTATCAGGTTTTCATCGATCGCGGCGTTTGTGGTATTTTAAATTCCTGTTGTTGTTGTTGGGTTATACCGTGTCCCATGTTCCTTTGTTGCAGAGACAATCTGGGAAGCAGTCTTTATGGAACGTGTTTTGACCAAAATTTTGGTTTACCGGAATTGTGATCATTTTGTTGAAGCTTCAATTTTGTATCGGTAGGTTCCGTAAGTTGAGATTCTGGATCTCCAAACAGGATGCGTATGCCTCTGGTAGTGTTACTGATCTCTGAATGGTTAAAATTTTAGTTATTTCGGCCGAAAATCCCCTCACTACAACGTCGATTTCGCAATTCCTGTTCATTTCTGTTAGTACAGTCATTGTATTTTTATTGTAATTTTCAGTTTTTATTTTAATTATTATTAGTGATAGCTGGTGATTCAAGGTTGCATAAAATCCATCAATGCTTTTATTCCCTTGTATTAGTGTTACGAATTGATGTTCTCTGCGTAGTGAAGTGACAGGCAATTCTTGATATCCGACTAAGTCTGCAGCGCCTCTAATTTTCTGGCAAATATTCTGAGGAATAGATCGGTAAAAGATGCATATGAAGATACTGCTAAAGTTTTACTAGTAAAAAATTAGCAAAAACTTCAGATGTTTATGCAGCAGTGTGAAGTTTTTACTAAGTCTTTGATAAACGTTTATATGTGTTGGTGCATATCAAAATGATACCTGAATAAAGCGGAATTAAGGAAAGTTTTAATTTATTTACATTATTTACATTATTTTAAATATTTGGAGTTGTTTTAAAAAAACCGAAGTAATTATAATACTGAACTACATAAGGAAGAATTATTGAAATCAAATGAGATAACCGGAGAAATTTTAATTCATACTCGGGTAAACTGGGTGGGGTAATACACTTGGGTGCAAAAACTACGCACATTAATCAATTTTCAGCAAAAATTCAAAAATATCAAAAATCCAATGTTAGTTTATTTTTCTATAATGCAGGTTCAAAGTGCATTCGATGTTTCATTGATTTCACCAAATCTTGAGCTATCGCTTCCCGTTCGGCTGCGATCGCCTGTTGCAGATCCTGGAGACTCGTTGGAGCAATATCTCTGGCTCGAACTCATTTTAACCGTTCGTCCCATATATGTTCGATAGGATTGAGGTCCAGGCTTCGAGCTGACCCCTCCATCATAGGCACATCCACATCTTGAAGGTACTGGTACACTGTACCAGCCATATGTGGTCTAGGCAAAAGGTACGACGTTGTCTTCGAGTATTTCCTCAATGTACCGTTGGAAAGTAAACTTACTTGATCGGCGGCCAGTATTTGCTACGGAGATGAACACAAGATCTGTATTGGCCTCCAGTGACATACCTTCTCGGAACATACACGATCCACCGCCATACGAGACACGTTCTTCAATACAACATTGTGAAAACTGCTCTCCTGATCTTCTTTCTGTACACTCTTCCTCGCGAGAATTTAATAAAAATTTTATATTATTACCAAACATAATAAAAATTCTTAGGCCAATTGAGATATCTCTAGAGATCAACAGTTATTTAGGGTTTTAGTTGGAGACGATGCTAGTTAGAAATAATAATCAGGAGCGCCCCATCCAAGGGTGGAAACAATTTATAGAATTTTATATTATGTCCAAATATAATAAACACCGCTTTCTTCTAATGACTATGGTCCCCTTCTAACACCTCATACACGGTTGTGTTAAGATCTCTAAGGATATCTCAGTTGGCCTACAACCCTGGATGGGTGGCTCCTGATAACTTTTTCTAACTGGCATGGATTCTAGCTTACCCCTTATATATCTGAGGTTGTGTTAAGATCTCAGATTCTTAAAAGATTGTTTTATCTACTTTATTGTATAACTTGTTGGTTAGAATTAGGAACACTTTTAATTTTTGATGTCTAAATATGAGCATCTTGAGAATTTTAAATACATATATCTTTGACTCAAATTAAAAATTGTTCCGTCTTACTCAGGTAATATCACTAACAGAAACACAATTAATGAAACTAGCAAAAGATTAGCATTTTCTTCACATTTGTCTGTAAAACGGGTTTATCTCAGACTATTTCATAGTCCTCTAATATTCTTTCAACACCCTTTAATCAGGACACGTAGTGTAGTGGATTTCCGTCAAAGATTTGAAGCTCATTAACACAATCTTGGAATTTGCTTATTTCATCTAGATTGTTGTCGTTTAGGTGGTAGAGTAGTGTATCCATAACCCCAGGACTCGGTTTTTGTGGCTATTGGCTTCTCCTTCGTATCGAAAGTGTATATTTATAAATTCTCATAACACAATATAGCCTCGCATATTTAACTCTTTGATTACAGCGGTGAACTCGGACATGAGACCGTCTGAATAGCCTCCATCAAACTCAATCCAATAAACACCAGGGAACAAAACTTTCGAAAACAAGATCGCCGATCAAAATCGACTGAATATAACTTTCTGCCAACGACGCAACTTCGATAAAAACGAGTTATGAATGGATTTTTTGTTCAGTAATCTTTTCGTCACCTCTTCATGCGAACTTGGAGATACACATTACTTATTTTTGGCGCCCAACGTGGGGTTTAAAATGTCCTTTCTTTCAAATTAAAATATTGTTGTTGACGTAGTTTGAAGTTAATTCTTTAGGATATTGTTTTTCTATGGTCGAACAATTTTGATGAATAATATTTTTACAATCCTTTGTATAATTTCGAGCATTCATCTCGGCTTTAATCAATCATATACACACACACACACAAAGAAGCAATAAATTCAAAACCGATATACATAGTACAAAGTACAAACATATTTCTAAACAATAAAAACAAATTTGTCTTCTGTATGAGAATTCAAAAAATATGAAATAAATTTCATCCCTTCATCTAATTCGATATAGAATTCACATAAAAACGAGATGAAACAAAATTCAATTATTTTGCTCGAAAATTGCGATCAATCATTTTTGATTTTTTCATCTCGGTAGTAGAAAATTGTCGTAATCTTAAGAAGAAAATACGAATAATTTTTATCATGACACAATTCCTCCGGTTTTTTTTTACAACATTTTCACATTGTGATGAGAATGATGATGATTCGAAAAAGATGTATAGACGAGCGACGAGGCAAGCATCTCAAATATATGTAATAAGACATTGATAAATCGTTTAGAATTTCGTTTTGCTTTGTTTTTTGATTTCACTTCAAAGGATTGAATTCGAATATTTAGGCGTAAGCTATTGCCAGGAGATTTTCGTTACTACATAGCAAATGATTTCAGAACGACGAAGTATTATTTTTGCAGTACTCATTTTGCAAATCCCTTGACAATGGAATATACTCGTACATATACATACAGGGTGTCCCAGAATTGCACGATCAAATGAATCCGGCTTGAATAGAGGAGCTCATTTCCAACTAAAACAGCGAAGTAAAGTTTTTTCTCGAATTGTTGATGGTGCAAAAGTCATTCCAATTTTATTGTCTTTTTAGTGAACTCGCATGCGCAGGGTTCCGCAGAGATCTTTTGTTTAACTTTCTTTTTTAATAAGATTTAGAAGAGCGTGCCTTTGTAATAAAATCATTTTTATTAGCTGCATTATCTTCTGTCAAATAAAAACAATGGTTCTGTAAAATCTTTTTTGTTTCGCAAAATTTTGCGATTTTTTGATGTTTAAGTGATGCCAGCGAGTAAACAATGTACTACATAAAGTTGATCCATTTTCAGAAAAATATGCAAATTTTAAAATGGTGTCACACACCGGGCTTTTCACTTTTTCACAAAGTGAAGTGTGAATGAGAGTGAGTGTATTAAAAATACACTTAACAAAATTTCGATTTCTAAAATCGATGCTTTGTCAAAAATAAAACAAAATGGTGAATGTCAAATTAAAAGAAAAACATTTTGTAATTCATGTTAGTAGTTCCATACATACGTACTCGAACGTTTTTATCCGAAGCCATTTGTCATCCGAGAATATATGAAACAGCTGATCAATTTGATATAGACGAAAGTAGAGTAATTGGAATGGAGACAGACATCCCATCTATAAGTGTTCGTTGTTTTTCAAGACGTTCGGGAATGTAATGGTCCATGATCCGATGTAACGATCGTATTTTAAAAAGAAACCAGTTGCACGTTTACTATGTGCAACGTGTATAAGACCTTTCATCTGATGACCATGAAAAAGGGCGCAATTTTGTCAAGAAATGCTGCGTCAATGAATAAATGCCAACAAAATTCGCCGTTTTTTAAGGGAAGGGACCAATATCCATAATTTGCACTATTTGGCTCGCGTAAATCCCAAAAAAGTGCTGCGTAGTCTGTTTCAACGCCAATTTGGAGTTTATCTAAGTTTTCTAAACAATGACTTGGATAAATTACTTGATGACGTTTCTCTACAAACACGTGGAAATATGTGGCTGGCTGTAACATGATGAAGCTCCCCCACACTATGGACAAGTATTGAAACAACATCTGAACGTAAATTGTCTAAGCCACTGGATCGGTAGACGAGAGTTTATTGCATGGCCACCGCGGTCTCCTGATCCAAATCCTTAAGAATTTTATCTGTGGGGTTATTGTAAAGAGATGGTTTTTGAAAGAGCCATCCAGACTGATCAGGAGATGCGGCAACATAAAATCGAAGCGCCGAATATTATTAAAAATAACGAACGCGCGTTTCGACGGATTAAGCAAAATTGTATACGGCGAAGCCGATTATGTATTTTGGCAAATGGCGGACACTTCGAACACTTATTATAATATTTAAAACCAATAAAAAAAATTATTTTATTCATTTCTGACAAAGTATCGATTTTTTGAAAAAAATTGATAAAAAACATTCTGTTTTGACTTGCTCGGTGTGTGACATTTTTTAAAATCTGCATTAGTGTCGCATATTTTTCTACTAGTGGTTCAGCTTTCTGTAGTTCATTATTTTCTCGCTGGCGTCACTTAAACATGAACCAAATATTTATTTGAAACAAAGGAACTTTACAAAACCATTGGTTTTATTTCGTAGAAGATAATGAAACTTAAAAAAATGATATCATTGGAAAGGCACACTCTTCAAGATCGTATTTAAAAAGAAAATTAAACAAAAGAACTTTTGTTTTCTCTAAAAAATACTAAAAGTAGAATAACTTTTGCACCATCAACAATTCGAAACAACTTTACTTGGCTGCTTTGGCACCCGGCTTCATTTGATCGTCCAAATCTGGGACACGCTGTATAAATAGAACAAAAACCAATACTAAAACTGAATGATAAGACTAGAAGTGTGTGGGTGCAAAAAGAATATTGTTTTATTGAAATTTTCAATCCAATGCAAGCGTACGTGCGTATACAAAAATATTTTTATTTATGTCTAGATTATCAGGAACCATGTTGATGAATATAATTTTCAGGCAAAGGACATTTATTTACGTGTAGTCTAGACGAATTTTGCCTAAAGGATTTTCTTAGTTTTTCATACAAGTTGGAAATTTAATATTGTCGACGAAATGTACGAGGAATCACATCGGGTTATATTAAAATAAATGTTATTGGTACTAACTATGGTACTAACACCATAGCTATTTGTTTAATGAATGAGTTTACACCTCAAAGTTAAATACAAATGGAAAACTTATTGGAAAATTTCTAGTGAATTAAATTTTTGTAATGCAATATTACACTCTGCACACAATGAATTTACTAGAAACCAAAGTAGTTTCACAAAATTATTTATGTAGTATTCAATAGTGTAGTTATTATTATGTTTGACCATAAAACTACAGCTAGACGAGTTTGCTGTTAACAGAATTTACATAAGATAAGTTTATAAACATTCAAAGTTACAGAAATCCTTACACACAGATATGCAGTAGTAGATTAGAAAGTAACAAAGAACAATGACCCTGTTACAGAATCACTTACATCTTATTAGCGACATCATGCGGTCGATAGTAAAATTATTCATTACTTTCTGACATTACTCGTATTCTCAGTGCACTGCATTAACGACCGGCTTCTTGTATCGACCTTGTTCGATGGAAGGTCAAACAATATGTAGTTGGCAGAGAAATGTTTGTTCTTCGGCCGAGATGTTCGTTAAAATAAAATAATTCGGTGGTGAAAATTAAAAGTAATAAAGTTTGTGCGTAAAATAATAATTTTTGAAATAAACTTTTTAAGTGGAATTTAAATGTTGCGTTTTTGATTGTGGGAAATAACCCACCAAACACGCGATAATATTTTTTCTTTAGTGAGTATAGCTACCAATAATTTGTTTCGGATAATAATCCAGTGTTATAATACACTTGCGAGCAACAAAATCGACCCAAACCTCCGGTGCAGAAAGGTGTATTTCTGTAAAATGGCTTAACCGATTTTCGTAAAACAACTTTTTTTGACAGCTTAGTATTTTATCTTTACAAGGACACCTTTATCATTAAAATCTATACAGTACTTTCAAATTAAAGCAATCGTAGCAAAATGCGATGTTTCGGTGAAAACAATTGGCGTGACGCAATCTCCTGTATAATACCACGTAGACTAACATTTACCATCAGTATTACTTAGACGTTGACTTGAACAAATCTCTACCAATTTCTTTCGTTGTTTCCTCAAAATCATCGATATTACTCCAGAAAAAGCAGCGCAGATTGTTGCTTTATTGCAACAAGGACGCAATCAACGAGAAGTCGCTCGTCTGCTAAACATGAGCCAATATTCTAACTCAAGAGTATCCAGAAGGTATCAGGAAACTGGTACCTTCAATCGGAGACCACATACCAGCCAATATCGGTGTGCATCTGAGAGGGACGATCGATTTATCGTCCTAACTTCATTGCAAAATAGCCATCTCACGGGTGTCGATGTGCGGTAGGAAGTAAGATAAGTTCGGGATGGAGCTGTTAGTCAATGGACAGCAAGAAGACGCTTCGAGGAAGCCAACCTTACTCCAAGATGGCCCTCTAGAGGCCCAAAATTGATAGCAAGCCACCGCAATAAACGACACGAATTTGCCCGCGAACACATAAACTGAATCATCGAGCAATGGAGATCCGTTCGGCGATTTTTGCAGAGATGTTTTGCTGAAACAGTCTCGTACGGCAACGGTTCGTGCGTTGTGTGGCCTGGCATCTCGCTTGAGAGAAAAACAGATCTTGTTTTCGTACCTAGTGGAGGTCGTAGCGAAGGTCAGACCGCTGAAAGGTATATCGACGACATTCTCTTGGATCGTGTGGTACCCTACGTAGGATATATAGTGGAAAATTTACAATTGATACTAAAATGGAGAGTCCGAGCCAGAAATCCGGTACCACCTAACATACATGACCTTAGTGTTGCGTTGGTTGAGGAGTGGGGTACGGTCTCCCAAGTCTTTGTCAAAAACTTAATAAGGTCAATGGGGAACCACATGTGAACCGCTCTAGACGCAACGGGAGGGGCAATACTAAGTAAAACTATCAGGTTTTCAAACCATCAGGTTGTCTTGTGAAAATCGGTCAATCCGTTTTACAAAAACTCACAGTCTGTGAGCGCTGATGGTTTGAGTCGATTCAGTTGCTCGCGAGTGTATAATACAAAGTGTATTAATTAGTGATTAACCAATATATCTAAGCCAAGAAAACGTATAATCATGGATTCGCTAATCCGTAACGGTATAGCGACTGCAAACTTTTCTGTCCTCGTCCGACATTTGACCCGGGTTGAAGTTTTTAACACATTTGTTCATTTTTCGAACAAAATTTGAATTTACGAAAGTCTGCGTTCAAATATTAACAGTGTAATTAAACTATGTATCGTATTAATAATAAATCTTATCAAACAGCTAAAATCTCAGAGGTGTGTAGGCATAACCACAAGTAGAAATATTTGCAGGAGGGACACTCGCGGCTATCTAAATTGGTATGTGTTATCCCAATAAAAAGCGTTGGGCCCGTTCACATTTCATTATATGAATTTATTCGATTTCTAGGAAATCGTCAGACCAGCCCAACTCTTTTTATTGGAATAACACAAACAAATTTAGATAGTCCTAAGTGGCTCGAGCCAATATCGTTTGCTGATTGATAACAGAAACAATAATTTTCGACATTGTCTACATTCTCTACATTCTCGACGGCGAATTTTTAATTATCTAGATACATTCTCTACACATGTAAAATATTAATTATCTACGCGATGTAGATACTACGGCACAACACTATTGTCCGTATTGTCTACACCGCGTAGATAAGTAATATTCTACATGTATATATATAGAATGTATGTAGACAATTAAAAAATGACGTCGACAATGTAGAAAATGTAGACAATGTCGAAAATGATTGTTTCTGTTAGAAATCAGTATAGTTCTATGATTTCTTTGCTAATTGACCCATTTCGGTCCCATGGAACTTCATTTCTCACTCATCATTTGAAAAATTTCAACTCAACGACGTACTCCTATGTTTATAATATGTGTTGCTCGGAAAACGGTAGGATAAGACAAAATGGTTATTTCTTGGATATAATTTAGCTGGCTTAGTACAATTTTAGAAATATTCCAAAAAGGAAAAAACTATGTAACACGTTAAACTTTTAAATCAAGTATAGAACTGTAAAAAATAAACTGGGGCTTACTATTGAAATTGAAGTTAATTTTCGACGGCTATCGTTTTCCTATATCAAGTGTAGAAACAAAAGAGAAAAGAATAGTAAAATTTTCCTACATTTTTTATTTTTTTTTTCGAAAATTAATGTCTAATATAATAGTTAGGCCCCTGCTTTGAGCCATGGTACTTCAATGATCAAAATCATCACCACACAATAAAATGTTAAAGCACAAATTTAATTTCGGTAAAATCGCTAAAATACTCCAATATTTGTATGAGCCTTGTAAATCCAACGTGCACAAATATGCCACCCTTTTGCTTAAGAAATTGATGTTAAACGTGGGCAATGAAGGTTGATACAGTATCATTTTCAAAGATGTGCATAGAGCCTTTGAACAGAGAATTGCTTTCAAATCCGCGAATTTAACCTCATACGACCTTATGGTTATCGGTAGAGCTGATATGAAAACACATTTTATTTGGTCTCGTTAAAATAAATGTTGATGGACCCGATTCCGACTAGAATTGCAGTTTATAATTTCTGGATGCAAAAAAATGTTTGGAGCATCATGTTCCGATTTTCTGGGTTCCTTGACTAACTACTCGAAGTGGATTACATCGACAACTGTGTTGTATCTATGGTATGTTAAACCATGGATGAAACACCTGAGATTAAAATTAACCAAACTACCGGTGTATGCTTCTTATTTGCCGATATGTAAATCATGCGAGCTACTGATTCGACGGCGTTTACCGAGTGATATACGAGAAACAATATTTGAACCAAATTCCAGCGGGGCTACCAGCGCCAAAACTCTGAATTTGAGAAATAAATTTCTGATCAAAAATTTGCCTTCGTCGAAAATCTAAAAACGATAAGCCGCATGATGATATCAGAACAAAAAAAAAATATTTGTAATCAGCGCCACAATGGTATTTTGGGGTATTAATATGCTTCAGATGATTATTGTGACATTATTCAAGACCTTTTCATTGACATATCACACTTTCTATAATAAATCACTTATTCGCTCCCAGCGCCAAAACGGTGGATTTATTAACCAAACGGCTAATAAAAAAATGTATTTTCTCCAAAACCGTTCAAATGATATGCTACATGATTATATGGAACTGAGAAAAATTGTAAGTGCTTTCCGCGCTACAACTTTAGTTTTAATACTAAGGTGCTTCAGAAAATGTTACGGCACTTTTCAAGACTGTTTCAATGATATACAACACGGATATATATTATATGATAAATTAATAATTAGCTACCAGCGCTAAAATTTAGAATAATAAAAGTTGTGACTGTTTCCAGCGCCACAATGGTAATTTTTCTTACTAACATTTTCTGGAAAATTCAATGCACTGTTCAAGGCCATTTCAAAGATATACGATAAGTATATATTTTATAATAAACGAAAAAGTGGCAACCAGCGCCAAAACGGTGGAACTATGAACCAAAGTTTAACCGAAATTGTTGTCTGTTCTAAGATTTTTCAAACGATATATATACTACACGAGTATATATGAAAAATGTAAAACTATGTCGTGGTTTTGGGTGATATCTTATTGCAGGTACCCGACCCCCTTGAGGTAGGGACCGAAACTGTTCAATTTACTTAATTAATATTAAAAGAAGATTGGTGAAAAAAATGGAATCGCATAAGCCGTTCTTCAGATATCATCGGTACAGACATCCGTTCATCCATCCATCCAGACAAAGGACATTCTTGTTTTGGAATTTTTTGATCAGGAACCTTCGAACGTCGATAAAAATGGTTTTGGACCAGGGTCATGATTTTTATCAGGATTTAAATAACTTGACCTTGATAGACCTACCTTAAAACAACAAAATAGTAATAATCTACATTATCTACAAATATTCTACATACTCTACACATTGTCGACATTTTATACGCTAAATGAATTGTCTACGCTATTTTCTACACCAACATGTCGACAATTCCGCATTACGCGTAGACGCCGAACACTACACAACACTGATCGGTTGTAGTTATCGATTATAAGGCTAATTGCAACAGTAGCAACAGTATCGACAGGGTGGATGATCAGATAATGGATCAATACACCAGAGAATATGCTGCTAAGGAGGGAACATGGTACTGCACTACTGATAATAAATATTTACTGCAAAGTGGGTATCCTCCTAAATAAATATTACCCACTTAACGATAATTTTAATTTTCATTACATTCCTTTAAGGTAAATCGTTCGATATCATTAAACAGTAATTGTCTCCCTGAAATCATAACGATATACCAACAAAATGGAATTGGTTGATTAATCCATTATGATATACTTTGGTGATTTTAATCAAGTTAAAAGATTTCATTACCGTAATAAATGGTAAAGTAGTTTGGATGTGTGTAGTTATTGAAATTTTCGAATAATTTCACTTAAGAGACTTTTTCATGGTATAGAATTTTGAAGAAATTACACCTTAGGGAGAATTGAAATTTGTTATTTTATATATTATGCATATAGTTTCCAGGATTTTCTTTCGAAGCACACACACTCACACACACAGTCTCAAAAAAAAAAATTCGTAGTTTTGTTGATGATATATGATGGTAAAACGAAAAATTGGAATATGGCGTGCCTTAATTGCAGATTCAGCGTTATTTCGTTGTTGTTCCACACGGTTCAATCCACACGGTTTCCATTATTTTCTAAGCTAATTCTTTTGGAAAATTCCATTAAATCAAAATAATCAATTAAAAGAATTCAAATTAATAAAAATTATAATCAATCAATTTTCAACGAACGAATTCATAACGAAAAAATTATGGATTAAGAGATAAAATAACAAAGCAGAGAAATATACAAAAGTGTTACAGCAAATTAAAAGAAAAGCTCCAGCGTTTTTCAATAAACAAAAGAAAATAATTTTTTATTTTCGGAAAATCGTTTTTTAATCCATCCCCTACAACTATTAATAATATAAAAGGGGTTTGATTAAATTTCTTGGATGGATTTTCTCTACCCGTTCGTTACGGGTGAGCACTAGCACCCACAACCAAGTAATCAAAACACGAATACTGATACAAAAGAAAGATTAATTAAAATAATGTATAAAAAATATTTTTGATTTAGTTTTTTTTTCGAGTTTAGACGTTTTACAGATTTCTGTAAGAGTAGAAGAATAATGAAAGTTTTCAAAGTGCGGGAAAGATTTATTCATGCTGACCTTTGTACATTTCCCATACATAACGATGTTAGATTCCCAACAGGTTCATTAACCTTTGAAATATTTTTCGAAATAATTTTGGCCAAAACAAAAGTACCAATTATAACATTTTCAGATACTGCTTCAATATATTCGGGATCTATTTGAGATTCTACTTCGTCTGACACGTTCATATCTTGGACATAAACCTGCTAATCGTGATAATTGCTGCTTTTTGACTCACTGTTCGAACTGGTAACACTTTGGTTGGAAAAACAAATTTCCTTTTCCTGGTTGAAATGCTGCGGTTTGATGCAAACCGCCGTGTTTTTAGAAATTACACTAAAGATGTTTCTAGAGCAGAGTCAAGATTAACCGACGAACCACCTAGAATTTTATACAATAATTTTTGAGTGTTAAAAGAATAAACTACAGTGGTATTAAATCCGTATTTCAAATTTTTAGAGATAGACCTTTCATCATTATCAATCGTTTCTTTATTATTCATTATCTTCAATGGCGTAGTCAATAAAGAAGGGGCAACATCTTTTTGGAGTGTTGTTGATCTTCCATTGTTTAATTTTCTTTCAGCCAATACTGTTCGCCATGCATTTTTAAACGGTCTAAAGACAACTTCATCTAATGGTTAGCAAATGTACGTAGAGCAAATGTACGTTTGGTGGTAGGCGTATAAACGCAAATGTGAACTCTTGACCAAGGTGTAGTATCCTGTTTGTGAGATGGGATGCAAGATTGTCTCCAATTACCACATTTCTAGGTTTCAGCATTTTCGCGTGAACCAAAACTTGGTTTTCGTACCAATCTATAAAGCAAGAATCTTCCATACAGCCATGTGAAGTCCTTTCATACCGTATTTCTTAGGCTCAACACCGTTCTCTACAACATGGATAACCTTGACCTGTGGCTATATTTCAGCTTCCGCTCGTGAAATATTCATTGACATCGGCTGCCCGATTGAGAGTTCTGTGACGCTTTAATAATGAATATGTCCATTCTTGCCCATTCAAATTATTCTTAAATTTGGTAATATTGTATCCAGTGAAATCGAAATATATTTTGGTGAACATCCTTAAAGCTACAATGTTTAAGGGAAATTTTAGAGTTTTTTTCGCCAACACACGGTTTTAATTCCCCTCACTTCAAAACTTTAGAAATTATACGCAAAAACTAAAAAATTAAATATTTTTGTTGACTCCTGTTACAATATATCTACACCACAAAGGAAAAACTAATACTGCGTGAAACAAAGCAGGAGGTCAGGAAAATTGTACCGAGAGTTTCTATAATTATGAGATTTTATTTTAATTTTATTTTTATTTTTATTTTTACTCCGTCTGATCAGTTTCACCCCATTTGTACAAAAAAATATCACTAACATGAACCATCAAATGATGATCTTCCAAAGTGGGTTGGACAACTTACCCACTTCTTTTAATTTTCTAGCTTCGGAGGTGGATAAACTAAAGCTCACGCAATTTTTCACACCTATACCTCTAAACACGATTCTAGAGAGAATTATTAGGTTTTATTGTTGATATTCGTCAAGGCGAGATCAGACCCCTAATTTTAAGAATAAACCAGCTTGATGAACAATTAGCACTGATACATCAGAATACTCCATAGATATTATAATGACTTATAAATTTATAGCGGCCAAATCTCAAGGAACTAGTACGAACCTAATCATCAACTTCAAACTTCAACTTCAAACACCCGGAATGAATTTGGAGCCGTATCCTTTGTTTTACATAAAAAAGAGTTGCATAATCAGTTAAAAAACGGCTTAAGTTGATTTAAGACGCAACATAGCGGTTAAACCGGGGCAAATCTATTCAAATTTCCCACTTTTCCCATAAATCTCCGGTTTTTTCAAAATCTCACCTGGAATGCATTTTGGAATTCTATCCTTTGTTTAACATAGAAACAGCGGCTAAACCGGAGCCCGGCGAATTCAAATTTCCCAAAATTATGATTTATTGCAATCATTTTCTGAAATTCGAAAATATCCAATCTCAAATTTTTGTATGAAAATCGTTCGAGCTGATCTTGTTTTTAAATAAGAAACCTGTTCCCATTTGAGTACTCCCTAAATAAAGCTTTCCGAATTTAGAACACATCACAATCGATAGCAGTGGAAAATACATCTCACCCATTTTTATTAAAAGCCAAGAAAGTGTAAAGAATTTTATCAAAATTAGAACTCATCGCAATGCATTCATCGCATTAGAAAACCTTTATCACTGCAATTTTTATCTAAATTGTTCGAGCCGAAAAAATTTAACTAAGGGTAGCACCCTGCGAACTCGAAATTCCTTCCCTTCATTTAATTCACCAATTTTTATCAAAATCGTGCTATCGGAAATACAAATTAAATAAAGACATCCGGGTCGCACCAGACGATATTAAAATCGTTAAAAGCGGAATAAAATGTGAAAACGAACCAAAGTGAAAATCATATAGCGAATACTGTAAGTCAATGTAGTTATTCATAACAACCAACATTTTAAAAAAGACGCCATTAGTGTACCCGTCTAATGTAACCATAATGCAACCAACATGACATGGTTCAACATTCCGCAATATGATGAAACATGACGCCAGATATCTAATTAACGGAAATCTCAAGAAACAACACGAAGCAACAGTACACAATATAGTACAAAACAGTGCAACATTAAGCAACATCACGCAAAATGGTGCAATATAACGCAACATGATACAACATCAAACAACATAGTACAACATCCCACAACATGGTGCAACATAGTAAAACATTACTCAACATGGAGCAACATGACGACCCATCTCTTCTAAAGGAATTATCTAGAAATCACAACTACACGAAATCATTTCCTTGCATTGGAAATCCATATCTCACAAAATTTTATCAAAATCATTCAAGCCAAATAAAATGTTAAAAGAAGCCACCAAGCCAACATAACGCGACATACTGGGACATTAAACAACGTCCCTCAATAAGATTCAACATCACGCATGATGGAACTTGGTTTAATATGACCAAACGTGATGCAACATCCTACAATATAGTACAACGTAATGCAACATCGTGCAACATCACGCCGCATGGGGTAACATGGTGTAACATCATGCAACATGGTGCATCATCAGGCGACGTGGTATGGTTCAAAATGACTGTGTATCAATGGCATCCTTAATGAATTATCCAGAAATCAGAACTCCTTGTAGTCATTTCCCCGCATTCGAAAACCTTGTACCACTCAGCCAAGCTACATAAAACGTTAAAAGAAGGATTGAAGCTTCCAAAACCTCCTGCATAACCCCCTAAATGGATTTTTCCGATATAAGAACCCATCTAAACCAGTTTTCGGTAATCAAATACGCTCCTCCAACAATTTTTATAAAAATCGTTGAAGCCGAAAAAAATAAAATAATAGGGACCCAGACCCACCGGATGACCATCTGAATGCATTTTCCCGAAATTAGTACCTATCGCATTTGCCTCCTGGCATCCGAAACCCCTTCGTCACCAATTCTTATAAAATTCGTGCCAGGCGAAACAAATAAACAAAAGGGACGATCCCTGGTCACAAATTTTTGAAAAAATCGTGGAATTTCAAAAAAAAAAATTAAAGAAAGGGACCCGGGGCCTACCGCTCGACCCTCTGGAAAATTTTTTCCTAAATCTGGATCAATCGGAATCAATTTCTGACAAACAAAAACAAAAATTAATATCGGGTCCCGAGTCCCACCGGATGACTCCCTAAACAAATTCTTACAAAATCAGAAGCCCCCCGATTTTTGGCTGACATCGGTTTGCCGAAATCCAGAGCTTCTATAGGAGCTTTTCCGTTTTTTGCAAATATGTTGAAAAGTACATTGTTTGTAAATTAAATTTCAAACCAAATGAGTTCAGATCATTTATAAAATATTGCCGGAAATGGCGAGTTTCGATAAAAAAAACTTTGTTTCACGAGAAATGTTCATCTCTATAGCCTAGGCGGGTTGCCTATTCGGAATAAAACTTTATACTTAAACCTTTTTCATTAAAATATGAGTACCGGAAGTAGCAGGTTCAATAAGAGCCGTACCAATTTTTAGAATGACATTGAAGAGTTAAAATTTTCAACCAACATGGGTTGACATTATTGGTTTTCCGAAATTTGTTTATATTTACTAGTCAGATTTATCGAAAGTCTGGTAAGCTTAATTTTTCGATTTAGAAATTAAGTGTGGTGTATTCGTGATCTATGTATACATTCGTGGTAAACGAAAGTTGGGTGGTGGCCACAATGCCAACATACTCACCTCTCCAATTTTTATATAAGGAAGTCACTTTAGCATGGCAAATGTTTCGGTTGTTTTACTCTTTGTCTGCTAGATTTTGATCAATTTTTTGGCATTGTAACCAACCAAAATTCCTATATTTTTCCCTGATATCGGTATTGAATCCTGTCTTTTCGTCAGATCTTATAAAACGCCTTTTAGAAAATATGCTTTGTAGGTGTTTTAACGACAACAACAAAACTCTCTGATTACTTTCCTTATATTACCTTCAATGTAAAGATGAAGATAGGGCCTGGATCCACTTATTTCTGGAGTAGATTCGTTTTTCACATATCCTTTGATATTGGGTTATGATTACTCCAAGAAAGTGCTATACATACCTAGGCTCGCCATTATCGTTAGACTGTACGTCTCTTATTAAAATATATCTTGTTAAAAACAGCCTTAACGACATTTATAAAGGAGCAATATTGCCGTTAGCAAGGCACATAGTGCCGATTTGGCATTTTAGTAGGCATCCCTTATTTAATTAATTTTTTTTTTAAATTGAAAATGACTTTATCCTTGAATTTTTCTACATAAGAAACTAACAAGAAGTATTCAAATCGTAAGCTAATTACATTTTATAAATTTTAAGCAATGTTATTACTTACTGTTAGTGTTCACAATTAATTTATATCCGACTTATAAGCGGTGGATCTGCTCTTCTCAGTCGTTTAAATCGCGGCTGTTTTAGTATTTCCCAGGCCAATTCGTTGGGATGTCCATGACGTTTTGAGTAGTATTTCGAATACCAAGGTCTTCGTGTATGTTAGCTTTTCGGAAATACCATGGATCATTAGCGATACATCGGAGTATTTTCGCTTGAGTTCGTTGCAGGAGTTCTCTATTTGATGCACTGGTGGATCCCCATAACTGAATACCATATGTCCATATTGGCTTGATTAACGCTTTGTATAATAAAACCTTATTGTCTAAAGATAACTTGGATTTTCTTCCTATCAGCCAATTCATTTTGGAAAATGTTATTTTTATTTGGTTGCACGTCTATCCAGGTGTAGGCCTTGGTATTTGACCTTGGTTTGTTGAGGAATATATACACCGTTTAATTGTACTGGATGGCAGGAGCCTTTGTTCAGCGTTTTCGTATGAAACCAGGATGGCTGTATCACCAGCAAACGATAATATTATTACATTGTCGGTAACAGGTAAGTCTGTCGTGGTGGGTCTCCTGCGCTTATACCATTTAGGAAAGTTGTTGCAGAATTTTGTTGCCTTTGGAGGAGATAGTTTTCCAGAACTGAGTGAATATTCTTCGGTAGGAGCGCTGTAAGTTTATATATTAGTCCATCGTACTTTGTCAAATGCTTGTGCTATATCCATGAAGACAGCAGAACAGCATTGCTTTGATTTAAAGGTCTGTCTGATTGCATTTACAATCCTTTGCACTTGCTCTATGGTACCATGTTGGTTTTGGAACCCAAATTGATGGTTTGGAATGATTTGCCTTTCTTCTAATACTGGTTTCGGTTTTATTATTAACATTTTTCAAACAGCTTTGAGATTGTGGGAAGCATGCTTATTGGACGATAAGACGGGATTTGAGTTCGTTTTTCCCAGGCTTATGTATCATTGTGATGTGGGAGGAATATGAGGATGAATATGACGAGTTCGCATGATTGCATTAAAAATGTAGGTTATAAGTTTAATGCATTTGTCTGGTAATTCTCTAATCATTTTTCCAGAAATAAGGTCATATCCTGGCGCCTTTTTCGGGCTAATGCAAGTTTTGATTGTGTTTTTAACTTTTTTTCATTCAAATTTTATAGGTTTAAAGCACTATATTATTAGTTCCTTCGGGTGGTGAAAACACCGACTTTAGATGTGCAGCGAAAGCATTGCCTTTTCCTTCGCTTCTCGACCAATTTCCAGTTGGTAGTCTTATCGGTGGATTCGAATTTGTATGCCTTTTAAGGTTTATTGTTTCCTTCGAATAATCAGTCTGTTGGGTTAGGTTTACTGTTGTCGAGAGTTCACTTAAATAATTCTGGACACATTGGTTTTCTTCTTCCTGCAGTGCAAATTTCAGGGTTTTGATAGCTTTGAATTTTTTCACAATTGTTGATGGTTGGTGAAGCCTTTTCAGCTGATATTTCCAGTACCTCTATTAGCTTTTCTTCAAGCTTTGGCCATATCAATATCTGCTGATGTTTTTAGCGGGATATCAAGATGACAATTTTGTTCGTCTAGTCTACTATATTGATTCCATTCAGTTCGTTTGTTTGTCAGACGTTTTGGTGTTCCTTATTTTAAGATAACAGTACTCATTGTTACTATTATCGGTGAATGATCAGACGACAGATCGTAGCAATCGGTGGCCTTAACACACGTATGTGCATAATGTCTTTGGTTACGCAGAAATCAATCAGCTCAGGTACTTTCTTTTTATCAGTGAGCCAGTAAGTAGGATGGCCATTAGATGAAAAATCCAGGGACTGTTCCTCCATAGCTCCATAAAGTTGTTTGCCTTTAGGCGTTGTTAGTCTTGAACCCTATTGAGTATGTTTGGCGTTGTAATCACTCCCTGCGAGAAATGTATTGCCCAGCTGACCCAAAATAATCAATAAACTGCAATTTTTTTATAGCGTGCTTTGGAGGGCAGTGCACTGCTGATATCACACAATTTCCAGACCATTCCTGCAGACAGATGTTTGTTGATTGGATATGATCTTTCTCATATTTCATAAGTTCATAATGTTTTAGTTTTCTCTTAGTCAATACAGCAGTGCCACCGAGTGCTTGGCCATATGCTTAGTGTCATAAATTAATCCCATTAATTTTGAAGTAGTTCTTGTTGGTGAAGCGTGTTTCAGATATTAACATTACGTCAATATTGTGCGCAATGAGAAATGCTTGAACCTCCGCTCTATGCTGCGCTAGGCCGTTTGCATTCCATATTGCTCTTTTGAGAAGAGTCTTTTTTGATTTTTAACAACTATCTGCATCAGCGTTTTCATACTCTGCATCATTAGATCCATAGTCCCTCCATCATCGCCATGAAGGTTTCCATTTTGAACTTTAGCTTCTGTATGTAATTTAAGCAATCGTTGCTCAGCTCGCTGTCTAGGATTAATTTTCCTTTTCAATTCAATATAAACTTGGTAACCTCTATAATTCTATGTGTGGTTTCCATCGCATTTACTGCATTTTCTAACAGAAGCTTGAGTTTTATTTTTATTGCATTTCGTTGAATTATGATGATCACCACAGATTACACAAACATCGCTCAAAGTGCAATAAGCTTTAGTGTGGCCGTATTCTTGGCACTTAACACACTGTATCGGTCCAGTTCTTTTTCTGGGTTCTGGATTTAACACGGAAGTTTTTTTCAGCGAGAGCAGCTTGTATCTCGTTTGGGTCAACGAAGCTCTAAATTCCTTTTAACATCACAACCAACCCGTTTTGGCTCTTTAGTTGATAAGTTTTCCAACTTCATCAAAATGATTTATCAAGGCCTTGTATGCCTCAATATTTGACGGCCGAATTTTGGTTTCTTTTATATTTCCTCGTTTAACCCCGGAAATACAAAAGTTACGCTCCGTTAAAGTATCGATGGTTCTTGCTAAATCTCTATTTGATTTTTCCCTTCAATAGATTGGTGGCGGTTTATCGGTTTTTGATGTGTTATTTTTTTGTACGGCATCTTCAGCAGCTTCATCGGCGTTTATTAAACTAGAAATCCTGTTGCCATGAGCCAATTCTACCGTGGCTAGCTTAGTGAATTTATTCACGCTCTTATTGGTCGCTGAGCTAGGGCTCTTCTTTCGTTTGGCAGTGATATACCTGTCTAAACCCGTTTGCACTAAACACTGACCTCCATCACTATTTATTAATATTATCATTTTTTGTCGATGCGCTTTGCGAGTTTATATTATCGTCATTTGACAACGAGTTTAGCTTTAATTCCGTTTGGATCAAATTTGCTTGCACCGCAGTTTTTTGCACGTTCACATTTTGATTTTTTTTCGGAGTATGTTGCACATTGTGCGTGGCGTTTTAAATTCGCTTGGCGACATTGCCCCCTGCAGACTTAGCATACTTACTTTAGGTGGTGAATGGGACACAGTCATCATTGTATCACATTTTGCCAGGAAATATTATATGTACTAGCAATAACACAGTTTGAGTAAGATCACTGATTTATTGGAAAACACGCGCCGTATTCGTTGGCGTGTGTGATTTAATTAATGAAATCTAATTTTCAATTTTCTCAAAGGGATGTTAATGAAAATAATACGTGTAGAAAATGGAAATTGTGTGTGCAGTTTGCAAGCACATACCTCGGCAGGACAAACTAATTTTATCGTTGTCTTATCGAATATAATGGTCTATCGCTTGATATTAAAAATATCAAGTTATAGAATTTAATCAAACGGCTGGCAATTGTGAAAAGTTTCATTTTTGATTAAATTTGTGGTTTTTCTGCGAACTGGACAATTCCTTGAATTATTCACAGTAAATTACGGATAAGTTACAGTTAAAAGAAACAAAAATACATCATGTCATTTTCAAAAGGCTGAATTTTTTGTTTTACCGATCGACTTTCCAAAGTAACTAATTTCAGAAGCTTTATATCCTTTATACGTATCATTATTATGTATCTATTTTTTTAAGCTTAAAGCTTTCGATTTTTGTAAACTTTTTAAATTTCCGTTGAAAATTTAATTTTTTGTGTTTTATTTTTTGCCTGTCTTTCATGATACTCGTATGTATGTGCCTTACACATTTTGTTTTCGAATCAATCATTCGTGAGTAATGCGGAAGCGAATTGAAAATCAAAAATGTTTTCGAGGAAAGCGAAATAAAAATCAAATAAAATCAGCACAAAAACAAAGTTTTTCCATTATTTTGATTTTGTTTTGTTAAATTTGAAACAAGAAAACATGAATTGGTTTCCGTCACACGTACGCCTTTATATCTAGTAATAAGCTTCTTCCACTTTAAGATGAAAAGCACACACATACATATATATATATATATATATATATATATATATATATATATATATATATATATATATATATATATATATATATATATATATATATATATATATATATATATATATATATATATATATATATATATATATATATATATATATATATATATATATATATATATATATATATATATATATATATATATATATATATATATATATATATATATATATATATATATATATATATATATATATATATATATATATATATATATATATATATATATATATATATATATAGACAATAGGGCGGCGTAATTTAAAAAAAATTGTCAAATAAAATAAAAGATAAGATTGACAGTTAGACATTTGTTGTATATATGTGGTTGACTAAAACAAACAAACAGTCTCAGATCAATTTTATACAACATGCTACATACCATTTTCCAAAAAACAATTATTGAGAGAGGAAAATGTGGAAATGGTTTGCGGTAATGCTAAATATACATGTAACCCATAGTTAATTCAACGGTAGAATCTGATACCATTTAATCATGGGATAATATTCGGATTAAGTTGCTTTTGTTGGCAAAATGAAAATGAGATTTTTAATTAGCTACCAAAATGCTATTTAAATCGATTTTATATAACGTTATACATACAAATATATATAAATTACGTTAATTATTCCAGTAATTACTATATATGGCTAATCTTCGTTTTAATAATTAGCTGTGCTGTGAAATAAACACTTTCAGTGGACCAGTTTTTTTTTTATGTTGTGGATTATCAAAAGCTTCCATTAATCCAAAACCTAATCGATCGGTATATTATCAACACATCTATACACCACACAGATATTCAATTACCGAAATTAATTAAAATTTGCTTTATTAGTCGTACATAACCTTTTTCTTACGTTATATCCCATCTTCATTCATTCAATATTTGCCTTAGTACTGACTTAATCGAAAATGTAAACAGGAAAAACACTTCGATGTAATCACATTGGTAAATAAACGAAAATATTTTCATTTCGATTACGTTAAAACCTGTGAAAATCAAATTAAGTATTAGAATTTTTTGGTGTGTAAACAAATCGAGTTATTTGATTTGGTCTTAATTTTTTTGTAGAAGGTTTGTTAATTGCTTGTGCATTTAGTATTGGACCGAACGAAACTTAATAAAATCGTTCGGCTTTGTGTAAAATTATGGTACTAGGTATTTTACCAACATATATAGGTGGGGATTCTGAGCAAAACAAATATTGGTTATAATTTACGAGATATGTTTGCATAAGACAAAGAGATGTAGTTCTAATATTAACGTCATGAAAAATTAAACTGATCTCTAGCTATTGAATTAAGTACTTCGCTCTTGCTTGAGTATTCTGTTCAAGTCGACACTCACACACATACACATGCCAACTTTTGGCTCGGCTGTGTATGCGAACTGTCAGATCCACTTCACAATTAAATTCATTCTAAGTAGGACGTGCAAAATTCGTTCTCAAAATAGTTCAAGTGTTTGTTATTTTTTCTTCAAAAACGAAAATACTTTGCGATCAGAATAATCTCAATAGGTCATGAAGCCCAGATCATGGGAAAACGCAAAATAAAAGTAATAAAATGCGATCAAGCAGTCACATTGCGCAGTTCAAGTGGAACATTCCCGAACAAAAAAAACATTATTTTCTGGATTTTCGAGGCCGGTGAGCACAATTGAAACATAATGGAAGGTGAACGTGTCAGCGGTAAAAATTGGAGGGCGTGAATGATTGAAGCAGCTGAATTTTTCGACTATGTCGATAAACCGATAAACCAACTGTTGCGAGTGAAAGTTATGCGACGGAAATTGTGACATGGAAAAGGGCAGGCGCAAAAGCAAGGCGGATAATTTCAACTACTTGCGGAAAAGAGTCAATACGGTTAATCATTGGCTTTGAGACAGTAGGTGAAATGTGGAAGGCGCTCACAAGTTCGTATGAGCAAAAGTCGGAGAGTAATACTTATTTTCTGCAATAAAAGTATTACAACTTCAAGAAGGAGCCGTCTGACGACATGGCGACTTTCACATCAAAATTAATAGAAATTGTACAGTAGTTGAGAGATCAGAAGGAGACCATATCTGACTCGATGGTAATTTCAAAAATTTTGATTACGATGCCTGTCGAATACAATCATTTCAATAGCGCATGGGAGTCTGTGATTGCAGCCGATCGAACACTAACCAATTTGAAGACACGTTTGATGGCGGAAGAAGTGCGTCTCAAGTCACAGGGCCAGGTCGAGGAGGTGGAAGCGCTGATGGCCAAGCGAACTTTTCCACAGAAGTGCAACAACAACAAAAAGGGAAATTCGTCGAATAACAACAACAAAACGGCGAATAAAATCGGCAAGCCGAAACGCAAGTGTTTTAAGTGCGGAAAAGGCGGTCATTGGAAGCGGGACTGCTCAGAAAAGAAGAATATCTCGAACAAAAAGCAAGAAGACACTTCAGGCAATGCATCCATTTGTCACACGGAAGCAATTGGTGACATGAAAGCCTGGATTTTGGATTCAGGAGCGACGAATCACAAGAGTCACCGACGTGATTGTTTTGAAAACTTCTCGGAAATATCTGAATCGGTGAAAATAGGCAATGGTGGTAGAATCATGGCTCGATGCAAAGGCGACATCAGTATTCGTGCTTTCAATGGCAACGATTGAATTCGCAAGCGAGTCAGTTCTATTTGTGCCGGACTTGCATCGTGAAAGATGCCAGATCATGGGCACAAACTCAGACACTGTGCGGAAACGTCGTTGCAGTGGGAGTTCGCAGAAAGGGTTTGATCCAGATGCTCTTCAAAACAGACGGATCACCACAGTTCGAGGCTACCTCAAACCTAGCAATAAAAAAGACGTCACTTCGTGGTATGACCGACTGCAAAGTTCCTGCAAAGCCGAAACATTGAATTTTTCAATGAGGATTTTATAGTCGAAGCTTGTGTTTTCGGCAAACATCATTTCACACGGACATGTGCGGACCGTTCCAGGAAAACTCAATGGGCGGAGCCAGGTATTTCTTGTTTTTAAAAGACGATTATTCACATTTTCGTTTCGTTTACTTCATAAAACAAAAATTTGAAGTTGTGAGATGCATTAAGAAGTGTGTCAAGTTGAAACAGAAGGACGATAAGCAGAAACTTCGTATTGTTAGCTCTGACAATGGCATGGAATTTGTGAATGCAGAATTAAAGGCATTTTTCGAGGAAACCGGCATTCACCACCAAAGAACTGTGCCGTACACATCTGAGCAAAACGGGTGTGCTGAGCAAGAAATGCGAACGATCGTCGAATCAGCGAGAACGATGGGAAAATAAGTTTTGGTCAGATGCGGTAAATTTAGTAGTCCATGTGCTAAATCGAACTGGAACAAGTACGATCGTCGGATAAACACCGTACGAATTGTGGCACAACAAGGAAGCGAAGATTGACCATTTGCTAATTTTTGGTTCGGAAGTCTTCGTGCACATTCCAAAGAAGAAGCAACAGAAACTCGACGCGAAGGCCGACAAATGTATCTTCGTTGGATACGACAATCGTGCCAAGGCATATCAAGCATGGAATCCAAAGACAGGAAAATTTGAAATATCATGCGACGTAGTGTTTTTGTTGGAGGAATCCAGTGCAACACTCGACATCGGAGCTGAAGAAAAAGCTGGCGCGAATGAGGAAAAGGCGAACGCAAGTGACGAGAGCACAGATGTTGGAGTAATAATGAAGTAATTTCGATTATTATTGCTTTTATTAATGTATTCAGCGTATTATATTCAGCGTATTCCATTCAGCGTGTAATGAATAATTTTGAAAATTTGCGTGTACTGAGAGATAAAGTAGAGATTGGGGGACAAACGATTGATGCAGTGAGGCAGAGTATTTCTGGATCTCCAGTTCTATTCGATGCCGTGCACAAGAATTGGGAATATCTCTAATTTGTTTGTTAAAAATTCTCAAAAAATATTTGTATTTTTATCCGTATAAAATTCAATTGACTTGTGAGCTGCTGAAAAATGAATGGTGGTGAGATTGGAGTGCTCGAGTTTTACAGCTCATTTGAGTACATTTTATTTGTAGTTTTTCGAAGTTCGTTGTGATCTGGTAAACATTTTTCAAATTCAGACGTGGATTTGTTAGTGGGCATTATAAGACATTATGGAGCATTCAACTTATGAGTGACCCCTACGATAGATGTGTGTCCAATAATTTTATTTTGTTATTGTTGTGCCAACTAATATAACTTTTATTTTATTTGCTGGGGTTGATGATACCCTTTTGTTATATGTATATTGACATTTTATTCAACATTAATATCTGGTAATACCGACCACAATAAAATGATATTATTTTGCCTTCTTTGATAAAACACTTTCTTATTTTTGTGATATAATTTTATATAATTTATATTTTATAAATTATATCACAGAAAGTGTTTTTTTCAAAAAACTGAACATATTGGGTGTACAAATGTATTTCCGTCCTTTTTTAGTGAAATAAAAGACATTAGTTTGTGTAGAAAATGAAAGAATGTTTTATACAAAGTATGCTCCTTCGGAAGCTATAACATTCGCCTGTCGTCTGGTTGTTTCGAGGCGATTCAGTCATCGACCCATTTTTTGACGTTTTCATATGAAGTGAAGTGCTGCTGTGCCAGGGCTGATTGCATCGACAGGAACAAGTGGTAATCAGAGGGAGGAATGTCTGGTGAATACGGCGGGTGGGGTAGAATTTCCCAGTTGTGCTTTTAAGACTTTAACTTGTCCCGTAATCATTTCACGCTCGTTCAGCAGCTCATAATAGACGACACTCTTCATATCCCCCCAAATACAAAGCATCACCTTCAAACCATGGATATTTGGTCTTGACGTCGACGGTCCTGGTTAACCTGCCTTAACTCACGCTGATTTGCGCTTTGGATTGACATAATGGATCCACTTTTCATCTCCAGTGAGGTCCCCACTTTGCATCTGATGCAAAAACCCCTTCCTTCGTTGTCGTTGAAACAATAATTCGCACATGGTTGCGAAACACATTGTTGAGTATATATTCAACTCTTCTGTCAATTGTTTTTCGGTCTGACAAGGGTTCACATCAAGCAATTCTTCCAATTCTGTGTCTTCAAATTTTCTTGGTCCGCCTTCACGTTCTTTGTCTCTTACGTCAAAATCATAAACTTTGAATCGATGAAACCACTCTTTGCATGTTGTATTCGATGGAGCATCTTCACCGTAAACTTTCACAAGCAAATTATTTAAAAAATTTATTTAAAATTCGACATTTTCAATTACATGAAAATAATTGTTCTTTACGCTTTGAACAAATGTCACTAGTAAAGTATTGAAGCTTGAAGCTTGAATCTAACCTCCAAAAACATGTTTTGTCCCATTGAATAATAGCAAGCAGTGATACTAACCTCTATAAAAAGGTCGAAAAAATAACATAACCCGTTTAGTAGTTTTTTTCCCGTAAATATAGAACTCGTATTTTCTGAAACGACCTCGATTGGCAAAATTAAGCCCTGCTGTTTTTCGTCCATTGATTATAATAGGCAAAGGAAAAGGAACTTTATTGTTGTTTATAAAATTTTGCTTGTATGTGTTCAGCTGGTATGTGGCCGACGAATTGTACAGCCTTGTTTATCCCATTTATTTTCCTTGATTCTCTTTGTACTTATATTATACCATTTAATTGAAGTACGTTCCCAAAAACAAGCCTTATTTATATGAGCGAGGTACATATTGTAGTAAACACTCGAACACCAAGGTTAGATCCAAGGTATCAAAGGCTGTCGACAAATCAATAGGAAACACACACATTTGATTAACACCACACACCACATTTCATCTAGAACGCACCTGACGCACCACAAATCATTTGCAGTGGATGGCTTATTATGAGGTTGGTAAATATACATTTTCATCTAATCGGTTAAGAAGTGGTTTAGAATTTTGTAACCAACGTTACATCATGTAATTCTTTACACTTCTGGGATTTTTTAGCTTCGTTATTGGCACTTTTATAGTTTCAAGCCACTCAGAAGGAGGCTCATTTTTTATCTCTTGTTATCCAAACTTTTTCAGTTACTGAATGTAACTTCGAATTACATCATCTGGGACACTGGTCTGGCTTTTCCTCGGAATAGGGAATTAGGAAAAATATTTTCATAGCACTTTTGTTTGAATGATTTTTTTAGCCTACTTATGGAATCAGTTTAGTGTTAATTGGGCAATTTTTCCCCAATAAAATTTTCCAGGGAAAGCCAGAATAGTTCCACTGGGAACTGGGACAAATTTAAAGAATTCAATTGGAATACCATCCTTTCCTGGTCCTGTTCCTGATCTTATAAACTAAATTTTTGTACTTATGTCATCTTTGGTTGGTGGAGGTCGTCCAAATGTACAGTAATCATATTCATCGATAAGAGATCTCAGGGCAAATACCTTCAGATTTTCTTAGTTCACGAAGCCAAGAACAAATGAGATTGTGGGTTTCTGTACTATCATTATCCTCTCTTTTATGATGTTCGAAATATTGATAAGTTTTGCTAATTCGTTGAGATGATTTATGCTTGTTTAGGTTTTAAAAATTTCCTTACATTCGAGACGTCGTTGTTCATTTTAGGCTTGCGTGAAGGATTTCCCCGCTTTCTCGAAAGCTAGTATATTTCATCTACACGGTTAATTAGATAATGACCTGTGTCTTATTAAACTAACCGTGAAGGTGAGGCCCCCAGAACATCTCTGTGATTTGGCCAATCTCCAGTACAGTAAACCTCTAAATTACGTATAAATTCATAAACATATTTGTCATTCATGAGGTTTACTGTACTGGAGATTGGCCAAATCACAGAGATGTCCCAGGGATCTCACCTACACGGTTAATTAGATAATGACCTGTGTCTTTAATAAAAGTTAGTGGCATGTCAATGCGGAGAGAAGAAAGCTCTTGTTATTGACTATGAATGACAAATATGTTTATGAATTTATACGTCTAGGTTTACTGTACTGGAGATTGGCCAAATCACAGAGATGTTCTGGGGGCCTCATCTTCACGGTTAGTTTAATAAGACACTGTTCATTATCTAACTAACCGTGTAGGTGAAACCCCCAGAACATCTCTGTGATTTGGCCAATCTCCAGCACAGTAAACCTCTAAATTACATATAAATTCATAAAAACCGCGATTTTAACTGTTTATGTACTATTTTTTTATTATGAAATTATTTACCTACTATATAGCACATTACGCATTACGTATCAACTAATACATTTTTTGTTAATTTCGGGGTATTATTGTATTAATTATTTGCCAGATCACAGAGATACTACCAAATAGTGACTAGTATCAAATGATGGCATAGGAGGTGCTCTTTGAAATAAAATTGTCAGGTTTCCATTATTAACATTGCTTTTACCGACTGTTTGTTTTTGTTAATTTTGTTGTTTTGTTAAAAACTTCACATTCGTGTTGTGGAATTAAACTTTATCGTAATGATTACCGGTGTACCATAGAATAATCTATTCCATATTCTGTAGTTTCAGGAATAAAATTTATTTGTTGTTGTGAATTAGAGTAATACACATTAATTTCTATGTTGTTTAGCTCGAAAATTACACATAAACGTTCAGCACCACCCCAGAATCCAACTTGGTGTAAACTAGTTAAATATTTTAACAGCATTAAAAGACAATTATTATGTTCTGGTGTCTTAAAAGCCTCCAAGGCTTTTGTGAGAATAATCTTAAAGTTTAATAATAAATGCTAATTAATTTTTATCTTACTTACAGTGTGGTGATGTTTTATTATAACGTTTCAAAATCCTTACTATTTTTAAATTTATTTGTACTTTCACGCAATAATTAAGTGGTTCTACGTTCTACCGTAATTATTAAGAATACTACGTTTAATATTATTCTTAATATTTACTGTATAGTTCCACTTCTAGCGTTTCTTCCTGGATGGCGTTTATAGTCCCGTATTCTAATAAATAAAGTTTCAAATACAAAATAGATATCTATTATTTCTAAGTTCCGTAATCGATTCGCATTCCAAATGAAAATTCTAAATGTTCTGTTTAAATTTTTTCCCTTTAAGGATCTTCACTGCCTTTCAATTTGAAATTTTTTCATCTTCAGGTTTTCTATTAAATCCTTCCTCCCGCGGCTGAGATGGAAACTTCTGGCCATAATCTTAATTTCTTGGTTATTTATGTCTTCGTAGGTATACCACTGTTTACGTTCTTCAGTGAGCTTTGTGGCTAAAGCTCTCTAGGCATCAGAATATTTGGAATTTATCTTGCAAACATTAATTGGCGGTGGCGCCATTGTCTTCATTACTACACTGTTACATCCGTATTACACAGTGATATTTTCCCTCGAATAACAAACATCTCACAGATTTCCGAGCATAAGACGGTTAGCTTAGATTTGTGCTTAGGTGCGTACGATACGTAGTGTGCTTTACGGCCAGTAGTGTGTTTTGTTTCGTTTTATAAAATTCGCTCTAAACTGTGATCACTCCAAATAGTGTTGAAATATTTGTGTTTATTAAAAATTATCAACTATTATTAGGAAAGTCAAATTTTGAGTATCTTTTCGATTCAAAGTACATATCTATGGGACATAGAAGCCATTTTGTTATTTCCGCATAAATTCATTCCTATGGTATCAGGTGATGTTTAGGTCATCCTCGTCAGTATCTTTTATAGCTACATCGGGAGTAGCCCATGATAGCTATCTAGGAGGTTCAGTGATTAAAAACTAAGTTATTTCGATCTACGCTGTTGTTATGAAAATATATTTAAAAATTTCCGCCCAGTCTATCTTGTACTCTCGTAAACGCAAGCATTCATCTTCTCGCGACTACCACATTAACAACAATCTTATTGTAAGTGTTATTTCAGTTCGTAATTTGGGAGTTATTTGTGACAATCTCCATGCTCGGTTTTGTAAAATGGTGATCCAGAAGACGTTGATCATTTGAAAGTAATCAACATGCTACTGTTTAGTTACCGTCGAGCTATTGAAAATATTAATTTTGTCCACTAATTACTATCGGGTGGTACCGATTTACGTAATTTACTAAAAAAGAGTATAAGAAATGTTAATTCTCGTTCAATGAGAACAGTGCTCGCCTTTAGGATCACGCACCATAAAACTGATTATGGTCCGAATGCGCCCGTTACTAGTATGTTACGCGAGATTAATGGAAGTTTTTGAATGAAGCAAATTTTGTATAAAGAAATTTTTATTTGCTACCTAATATTTTTACCTGTATTTTGAGTTTTCTAATAGTACATTTTTTTAACGATATCTACCTGTTTTACATAACAACATTTAATCATAACAATATATTGCTGATAATAGTGGCAATTACTACTGATATTACTACATTACAAATAAATTAATATTTTTGGTCATTATCTAAAAATTATAAATAAACAAAACACAAGTTTAAAATATTATCTCTTTAGTAAAGGAGACCGCACATTCCACAAATAATTTCTTCATTATTTATAAATTTATAAATTTACAATAATAATGACAAAAGGAGTGATATCTACATTCATACATGTACACTTTGTATATACCCTTATGGTAATAGATAAGTCCTTTTATGTAAAATATGCAAGAACATTTTAGTATAGTGATATCAATATATTTGAAATTATTATTCGGATAATCAGATAAAACTCTCATATTTCTTGTTGTTGCTGCTTAATTAAGAAAACAAAATGCAAATTGATTATTTTTAATTAATATAAAACAATGATTTATTTAGAGCACAATAACAAAAGGTCCTGCTTGTTTAATCCTGATAAATGTGTATAGGAGGATATAACATATAAGGTGTTTATTTTAGAAATTATTGGTGTACGTGTAGCAACTGGAGAGCAACCACTATTAAATTCATTTCTCCACGTAACTGGAAATAAATCAGGCGATGTAGGGGAGACGACCAGAAGATGTTCCATGAACATAGACATGTCGAGGTGAGTCATTAGCACCAAAAATCCAATACCATATCTCGGTATGTTCCCCAGACCGGTGTGAAGTCTGTAACAAAAGGTGTAGCTACACAAATTAACGAAAAGTGTAACTTCAAAAAAGTGTAGCAATTAAAAGTGTAAAAGATCGTCAAAAATGTATACTTCATACAAATACCGGGATCAAATTTTATCATAATAATTCTAGTTGACAATAGTAGTTTACGAATGTGATGGCTCCTCATTCGATGAAAATCTCTGTCCTCCGAGTGTCACTTTTAGCTTACGGAACAAAAGCAGGTCGCTTGAGCCTGATGAGTAAGGAAAGTGGTCAAGTAGATCAAATAGTAATTTGTGGATTTTCGGAGTAATTTTTTTTTCAAATGTGGCCGTTTTCCCCAATTTCTATATTTATCATGCCAAATAATGATGCGTAGTATGCTCCTGTAATGGTTTCCTCTTTTTGAAAATAATTGATTAAGATAACTTCATGAGTATCCCAGAAAACAGTCGCCATCGGCTTCCCAGCCGAAACAACAGCTTTTTCTTTTTCGGAGCCGATTCCCGCTTGGCAGTGTATTGTTTTGATCGTATTTTTAATTCTGGAGAATATAATCCAAGTTCATCAACAGTAAGTAGCGTGTACCAAAACTCTGATTTATTGCGAATTAACTGCGCCAACAGAGCGTTGAAGCAAAGTGAGTAAACACGGCACCCAACGCGCGGACAGCTTCGTCATGTTTAAATTTGAACTCAATATATGAAAACTACGTTCTATGGACATGTTCATATCCTCTTTATATGCTTCTAACTTTAATTAGACGGTTATTTAGCACCATTTGGCGAACTTGAGCGATGTTGTCGTCACCTAAGCTGGTACAGCCATGTTTAAATTCAACTGTTCAAAATTCTACGGTGGTGCAGTAAATAACGGTGCAGCCTCCAATGAGAGCGCAATACTCGTTTTTTCCATTTTCACAAAACACTCACATCGACTCACTCAAACCAGTCGACTCGCGCAAACACACTCATCTACTTTTGTTGAGGAGTACTGCTATATTCATGTTGAGGTCGGAAATGTTTTCGACAACCCTCATTTTTTTTAGTAGTCAGTTTTTAACCCTGCTCATTAAAATATAGCTGAAATTGTTCATCATCAAATGCATTGTGGATAGCAGTGATAAGCGCGTAGAGCGCGCTATTCTGTGTTTTGCATCTCCTATTCTCTTACTATCTGTCAATACTTAATAGATCTACAATACTTAACTTCGGAGGAAACATTTCTTATCTTGTACCAGCATCGCAAAACTTATTTCTTGAGGTGTCCATTGGTGTTTTAACTTTGCCATAATTATACCGTAAGAGATCCCTAAAAATCCGAGTTTTAAAAGTTTCAGTCTTTTCAGCCCTCTCTCTCTCTCCCTCTTTTTGATTTTATTCTAAATCCAGAAAGTTACTTTTGAATGTCTTGCATTGTAGGTGCTCTAATTTGTTAAATCCTTTGCATACTGATCTCCAATTTTTTTCCGAGATTCAAGACATTTACTATTGACGACTTTATTTGAGTCTTTTAACAAAGAAAAGCTCTTGGTTAAACGACTCAAATAAAGTCGCCAGAAGTACATATCTTGAAGATCGGAAAAGAAAACGGAGATCACTATGCAAATGATTCTTCGAATTAGAGCACCTACAATGTAAGACGTTCAAAATTAACTTTCTGGATTTAGAATAAATTCAAATCGAGGGAGAGAGAGAGGGTTAAAAGGACTCTGAAACTCGAATTTTTAGCGCTCACTTACGTAATAATTATGGCAAAGATAAAGCACCAATGGACGCCTTTTCGAAAATCTTTCTGTTGATGATCGATATATCAGACTTATGTCACTAAACCACCATCCATCGGTTCTTGCATCAAAATTTGCGACTTTGTCTTGTGAGTACCTCACTCTAGCACAAGACCGAGGTATGGCGATAACACCACCAAATACCATCTACCGTTATTTTCATGCTGAAATTATAGTGTATGAACATAGTTTTACATAATATTCGGAACTCTGAAGTAACCTGGCCCTTGCATTCTTTGAAATTGTCAGCAATCATCGTTTTTAAGAGGGCAACATGTATTAATAGTTTAAAGAGATTTCATAATATCCTGCCATGTTGCTGGGTTTATAAAATTTTTTACATACGCCGTAACAATAGGCCAATCTTTCTTGCGATCTTTATGTCTGCGAAAAGCGATTAAGCTTTAACTCATAGAACCTAAGCCTAGTGATCCTCAACCATATATGACCCAATCATGGTAAAATGTACTATTAGCATGGGCCTCAATAGGTGTTAAACATATTGATGTTCACCTGTCCTGCAATTTGCATAACTTGTATTAGGATTAGTCGACCCTTCCGCTCGAAGAGCAGAATGACTTGCAGGGCGGTCTCCCTCTTATTTTTTTGTGTTTAGAGAGCCAAAGCAATCCGATCAAAACCATCAACCGATCTCGATTGTCAACCACACGATCGTGTCGTGAGGGAAGTTTGTGTGTCGGAATCAATATAAAAAAACGTATAACGATAGAAAAGGGTTCATCTGGTCGGAACGTACTTACCGATTTCATCCTTTTCTCTGTTCGTCGGATACCGTATCCTCCTCGTTCTTATCCCTCAACCACATTTCGACGTATTCTCTTTCTTTCTTGCTTCTTCGGTATTTTCGTTGAGACCATAGAGACTCAACTCACACACTACTTCTCTATTTTTTTAATTTTTCACCAACCTGCAATGCTTTTCCTTTTCTCTTTCTCTTATTTTCACACCAGCTAGCGAGAGCTTTTCCTCCTTGTATATTTTCTGTAGGATGAAAGTAGAATTTGTATTTCTGCTACGCTGATTTAATTTCTCGAGGCACTGCATTTCTCTGGTCACTATTATTACCACTTCTGCTTAGTACGAGTATTTGTTGCCTGTATTGTGCAGGACAAAATAGAGAATTATGAAGGCCTAGTATAGTAGTAGAGCTTGAGTTTTACTATGCGACTATGTCTTATATCCATACCCAATAAATTCAAGAAGTGAATTAATTGCTCGATTGGTTCAATAAGAGCATCCTAAAACTAATGTATAGCTTGTGTTCGTCGGAGCTCTACAAATAAGTAAATCTGCAGATTTACACTTAATATAAATCGTCATTGAATGAATGGGAAACATTGTGTGACTACATTCTTCTGGGATGATTTACGTTTGTTTGTATTTGAATTTCGATTTACTTGCAAGATATTTTTCATGTATCTTTAAAACTATGGCTAACATCTGCTTAAATCTTGCTACACCTTTAGTTGTTAAAGACAACATTCATTGAATTGTGTGCCGCTTTAAACATAAATTTGCATATTAACCTTCAAGAAGAACCCCAACAAAGCTTTCCGCTATACACTATATACTAACCATAGCAATTTTAAATAAAATTCCCAAAATACCAATCATTTTGTATATTGTTCGTGTTACAGCATAGATATGAATATTCATATTTCCGAGTAAACCAAGAACAAAAAAGGATCCTACTTCAATGCATGGGAGATGGGCCGGCACAATATTCAAAATTAAAATTAACATTTTTTTGGCTGCCGCTGATGTTGCTGGTGGTTTCCTCGCGCACCAACAGAAAGCGAAACCAAATTTTGAATATTAAACACAAATCGTTTCATTTTCATGTTTGACTATTATACGAGTTTACCAAATCGGAAATTTACACCGCACGAAACAAAATGGAAAACGAGCAAAAAAATATTGAATGGTAATTTTGTAACAGAATGTGTATAAAAAAACAACCCCTTTCTTACCATTTGGGTGGTTTGTTTTCACAATGAAAAACTCTCAGTAATATAAAAATCTTGTGATGTGCATGTTTACTTTTCTCGATATCCCCAAAGGATGTAATAAATAAAATTTTAAGGAAAACCACAATGCAAATATAAAAAATTTCCTAAACTTGGAATATGTGGTGGTTAAGGAGTAACATTCTTGATGTTGTTGTTATTTTTGTCTTATTTATTTGCATGCGTACTAAAGGGCAACTAGTTTTCAAGAAATAGAATTTGATACAAAATGACAGAATTCTAATAAGAAATTTGAACACATTTGCCTCTACACATAATAACCGATTATGGTATACCACCTTTTGGAATTGAGAAGTAATAATTTAAAACTTTGTTGAAATGATAAAATTGTTGTTGTTTTGTTCATAGTAGCTAACCATGTAAGATTGGAATTATGTTGAGACAAAACCAGAATTTTGATAAAAACGGCCTTGTTTAACCAAAAATCTTTGGTGTAAATTTACAACCCTTCTGAGAAATTAATCTTACAATTAGAATCTTCAAATTCTTGTTAATTTTTTCGTAACTCCTTTACGTTTCTATAACATTGAAAAAATTAATAAACCTTCTACGAAAGCTTTTACGTCCGGTACACTAATTTTTGGCGAATTTCACTACTAAAGTTTAATACCGATTAGTCAATTCGTCTGAAAAACATTTCCGCTTAAATTTTAAATCAATTTTGTAGTAAATGTTATTTAGAATATTTTTGTTTAAAATGTTTTTTTTAAATATTTGGGAGAAACTTTAAAAGACGAGAAAGCTTTCCTTTGGAGGGTGAAATCTTAACAAGAAATATATTCCTAATCAGTCAATCCGTCTGGACTGTAGAGAGGCCGAATTTTGTGTGTAAAACGGTTTTTTTTGTCAAAATTTGTAAATTCTGCTTAAATTTTAGAAAATTGATCGTGCATCGATATTGTAATCGAAGGTAATTGTATAATTTAGAATCTTTTGGTTACTTTCAAAAACCGGACAAGTGATGCAGTGGTTAAAGCTTCGGCGCTTGGACCGGGAGGTGCTGGGTTCGAATCCCATCAGAGGCTAGATGCAAATCGAATTTTCATCATCGATTATGATCGGTGATGCTAATAAATACAACTAAGACCCTCTGATGGAGTGCAGAATTCCGTGTCACGCGCCGACCCACCTTCCATGTCAATGTACAGGTTGACATGGAGCTTGCAATGTACAGGTGGTATACTGTAGTTGTGTGAGTAGGTGAAGTAGGTGGGTTAATGATGTGGAGTGAATGAGTGGTGTCACAATGGGCCTGGAAATTGGCCTAAGTGTGCAGTAAGCAACCAATGAAACCTAACCTACTTTCAAAAACAAAATCTCCCAATTTATGGAAAAAGCTACAAAATTTTACACCGATCAGTCGCTTCGACTAGACTGTAGCTAGGCCACCAATTTTTACTTTGCACAGATCATACACAGAGAGATTTATAAAAAACTGCTATTTTTGATTCGGCCATTAGCGACGTCCAAAATTTACATAATATGAACAATAAACATAAAACAAACTACCTTTCCGTTATGAGTAAGGTTAATCACAAAACGCACTCATTTTCTAAATTTATAAACTACTAATTTGGAGCCCATGAAATGTGTAGCTAAAAACAACACGTATACGATTCCAATTGGAAAATGTGGTAAAATAGGTTTCTTATTGGAAGGAAATGTTTTCCAATGGCCACATTATTGAATTGTTTCAGTATTGGTGATTCACACTGTTAAAATTTTATAAATATAACAAGTCACCTCCATCGATCGAGACAATAAAACAAGTCTTGTATGGGTGTGGGCTGTTGTAGTAAATAAATTCAGGGATACCCATTTCTTGCATAGGAGGGTATTTCGAGACACTATAATCGATTTTTGTGGGTGTATACAACAGAATAAACTGTTAAAAATTAACAGAAAGGCGAAAACATGTTGTAACGAAACATACAATTTTTACAAAAATGCACCCCATAACGAGGGAGGGTAATGGGGTAATTTTTGAAGGTTGAGGTATGCCAATGTGTTGTTATTAATTTGTAAACAATTCCAGTACAATTTGCATTGGATTGTGCTACAAGTGCTGGTGCAGCATTAGTGTGATGATTTCATGTATGTGAAGTTGGCCCAGAAAGTCATCCCAGAAAAAATAAATTTTTGCATTAGGCAGCACTAAAGTTATATGTTTATACAAGCCCAGGATTTCACTAAAATTATTTAAACATGTGAGCTAATAGTGCTAGTCACAACGGTAGTATTGGCTTGCAATTTGAATGATTTGTAAAAGACATAATGACAAGTGGTTAAAAACAAGTTTAATAATGACGAGTATACTGACGAGTTGTTACTACTAGGTTTGGTTTCCGGAACTTGTGGTTTCTGGGAATCATGAAGTAAAACAATTCATTTGTTGAACCAAACACGTGTGTGCCTGTAGCGCCAATCAGAACGGTACGATTTTCTTGAAATTTGTATGATACATAGGCAATATAATGGCAAGATGTTACTATCAGATTTGGTTTCCGGAACTCTTTGCTTCCAGGAGTTATTGAAGCAAATCCCCGTCCAATCACAAATGTAGGAATATCTTAAAATTTTCAAGGTCAGTGACGGACATGTTTATAAGTGGGTACTACTAGGTTTGGTTTCTGGAACTTGCGGTTTCCGCTTCATCGTTGGATGGTTTGCGGAAAGCTCGTTCGGAAAAACTTAAACAAGAAGAAGATAATGGTTCTGATAATATTATAGATATGGAAGCAAAAAGTTCCGAAAACCTAATAGTAACAACTTGTCATTATGCTGGCTACGTACCATACAAATTTCAAGAAAATCGTACCTTTGTGATTGGCACTATAGGCTCATATTTGAATGGGCCAATACATTTGAAGGGGATTTGTTTCAATAACTCCTGGAAGCAAAGAGTTCCGGAAACCAAACCTAATAGTAACAACTCGTCAGTATACTCGTTATTATTAAACCTGTTTTAACCACTTGTTATTATGTCTTTTACAAATCATACAAATTGCAAGCCAATACTACCGTTGTGACTAGCACGATTAACTCACATGTTTAAATAATTATAGCGAAATCCTGGGCTTGTATAAACATATAACTTTAGTGTTGCCTAATGCAAAAATTTATTTTTCTGGGATGACTTTCTGGGCTAACTTCACATACATTATGATTTCAATAGCATTATGATCAACACTATATTAACAAATGCAAGGTAGCATTCAGTAGTATATTAAGTGCACAACTAAATTTCCGGGTTTTTGAAAAATGAAAACTGGAAAATTGCAATAGAAATATGTAAAATGGTTTATTAAAAGTATTGTCCGTCGCTATCTATACATTTCTGCCATTTCTCTGGCAATACATGAATACCCACGACGATAAAACGATTCGTCTTTGGAGCGAAACCATTCATCCAACCAATTTTTCACTTCTTGAAGACTGGCCAAGTGTAGCCCGGCCAAGCCATACGCCATCGACCGGAACAAGTGATAATACGAGGGGCCAGATATGACGGATAAGGCGGGTGCGATAGCAGATCCATTCTCAGCGTTTTGATGGTGTCCTGGACTATGAAGTGCGATGTCATGGAGCGTTGGCGTGCTGCAATATCACTCGTTCGTATCTCTTGTCCGATTCTGGGCGTTTTTCGAGCAATGGATGGTTCAGATTGATGAGTTATTGTCATAGTACACGATTCCTTTCGGGTCCCCGCAGAGCATTGACTTCTTTCCGAAGCGATTTGGCGATGCCGTCGATGTTGTTTCTTTTCCAGGTTTTAGCCACTAAAAATGACCCACTTCTTATCTCATGTAACAATTCGTTGCAGGAAGCTCTTTCTTTCATGGATTGAAAGCAGAATTTCGCAAGTGGATCTTCGATTTTCCATCTGTCTCTCAGTGAACTCATGCGGCACACATTTTCCTTCGTTTTGAATTTTATTTAGGTAGTTTTTGATGATGCTTTTTTTTAAGTTGAAGCTGAAAAGCAAAGCTTCTCGCAAATGCTGTTTGTTTGGCACAAAACTCGACATTTTCGTTCTTAGAAGAAATATTTTTGCGTTACCATATGTGCTGGTATTACAACTGGTTATCGTTAACAACTGTTCATGCTATGAACAGAACGTAACTTCTGACATAAATTACAACTAGATGTGTCGTAGCACCATCTATGTGTGAAACCCAGAAATTTAGTTGCGCACCTGATACATCTTATCATATTTAAAAAACTGTTAATGAAGGTTAACTACCAACACATGGCTAGAAATGTTTTTATCTATTACAATTAAAATGATTCATCCTGGTTCAGATCCTTTTGAACTATTATAACAAGAGAAGTCACAACGATAAACAATATAATTTGAGAGAAAAAACTCGACACTATTAATGGATTCATTAAACTTAGTTTCCATAATTGTTTAAACATTATATTCAGTACTAATCAATTCAAGTAATTGAGCTTGATTTTGATGACGAAAATTTCCACAACGAGCCTGATACCCTTTAACGAGAATATTTTATGACCAGGGTGACGGTGGCAGTAAATTATCCAATCCCAATGCATCAACAGTGATTTATGTACGAAATGTAATCTCTGAAAAACGATCATTAGGTCTTGATTCAATTCTGTGACAGTTGGAACTCGATATTTGAAATTTTCTAAGCAGTCGCAATACTAATATTGGTTCCAATGGGTTGCGTTGATTGCTCTTTTGAGAGTTCTGGTTGATGGCCAATTTTCGCGATGAGGACCAAAGTCCTGTTTTATGCGCCCTAATTTATTCGCAATAATATTTTGTACCGATACTCCTCCTTTTTATGCAATACTCGCCAACAGAATCATAGAATCATTACACATCCATAACAATTTGTATTTTTCGTTAAAAATTTGTAGTTTCTCGATCAACAGCAGCACATTCGTGATGAAAGGCCAGCTCACAAAACCCATTACAAGTTATGGTAGGTGCAGCCATTCCACTTTATTTATCACATTTACCACAATTCTACATTATAAATAATGATAGATGTCTCTAATCCAGGTGGTTAGTGAATTAGATAAATATGAACAGTCTCCAAAACTAAATTAATACATCTCCAAATAATGTCGCGGATACAGTGTAGAGAAGTTGTTGACAGCTCAATTGTGAAAAAATTGATAAAAAACATTCTGTTGTGGGCCCGTGTGATACCATTCTAAAATCTGCATTAGTGTCGCGTATTTTTCTGACAGTGAATTAACTTTCTGTAGTACCTTATTTTCCCGCTGGCGTCACTTAAACATCAACAAACAATTTTGATAAAGAAAGAGACTTTGCAAAACCATTGTTTTTATTTGACAGAACATAATACAGCTTATAAAAATGATTTTATTGGAAAGGCACACTCTTCTAAATCGTATTAAAACATAAATTTAAACAAAAGAAATCTTGGTCCTTTTTAAATAAATTTTTTGTGGTGATGCGATTTCTCTAAAAACCACTAAAAGTGGAATAACTTTTTTTTAAAAAATTTTACTTAACATTTTTTGTTGGAAATGAGTGCCTCTATCACCCTGCTTCGTTTGATCGTCCAATTCTGGGACACCCTGTATATTCGTACCAACGAGAAGAATTTCTACAAAAACATGGCAGAACAAGTATTATTAGCGAAAGGAAACTAAAGAGCCCCTGAAAAAATAACACGTATACGTATACTGTTCCAATTGGAAAACATGGCGGAAACACAATTCTTATTGGATTCAAACAGATTCCAATAGCTGCAATATTGAATTGTTTTAATGTTGGTGATTTGCACTGTTAATATTTTATAAATTCAAATTAGTGAAAATTTTATTAAAAATTATTATTATATTAAATAAATTCATAATTTACATAATAAAATATAAAAAGGATAATAAATACTTAACAAATAAATAAAAAATAAAAAAAATAAAATTAAAAACTTAACAAATAAATAAAATTAAAGCTTTAACAAAAAAAAAAATATCAAATATGTTGATTGAAAATTTTCACTCAAAATATTGAGTATTTTATCAATCTTGACCAATAATAAGCCACTTCCAGATATTAGGGCAAGATACCACTATATAGGTTGAATTTGCCTATCTATAGAGAATATTTTCCGGTATAAGGTTTTTCCCAGCGGAGAAAATATAACCTTTTTAATAGCAATTTTCCACTGTAAATTTTGAGTACTTTATCAATCTAGGCCAATAACAATTCGGAGAATAATTTTACACTGTAATAAATCACATTCAATTTATTCTAACAAGAATTTAATATTGAGTGGTACTAACACATATATAATTTGGTTTTTTTGTTGCTGTTTGTTTCTATCACATCTGTTAACTAAAAATAAGTTTTTTTGGAAAACCTTTTTTTATTTGCACAGTGTAATCGAGTTTAAAAAAACTATTTACATGGTTTCAATGACTGCACAAGCTTTTTGGCCAATGACGGTATATAGAACTGACATATTTAATCTGCACAGCACTACTTACACACAGGTAAATAAACACACAGAACACTTTTTAAAAATTACTTTGACGCCTTGGGTGGTATAGCAAAAGGCAAATTTGCAAAAATCTCGAGGTTCAAATTTTTCATGATTAGGTGTTTTTGCAGTTTTAGCAGAGGTTTTCTAAAATTCCTGCACATACAAGACAGGTTTCCTAAAATTCGGTACGAAATAATTGTTTTCGATTAGCCCAAATGAGATCATTTTGAAATCCGGTAATAAAGTATGTTACGACTCCTTGTGGGGCTGATAACAGTATTTCCTTTCCTTGGTTCTTTTTGAATTTTTAGTTCCATGGTAATTTAATGATTGATGTCTTTTATTGACTGCATTTCCATTGTGTTCTGTTTCTACGGAAATTAGCTGTAATATTTTGTTTTGTTTTTTTGTTCACATCCAGTGTTCATGTAAACGTCGAATGAATGTCGTAGAGCAATACCAAAGAGTACACCTCATGCGTGTGTGCGACCGGCAGAGATGTAGAGAAACATTTTTGTTGCGGTTTCTCGTTTTGTTGTGTGCGATTAATGTGCGGTGTGAAGGAGTGGGTGAGTGACGCGCACAAAATGGCCAAGTTTGGAAAGTTCCTATATTACCTTTGTTTTGGATAATGAACGCCTAGTTTATTTTTTTGTGAAGTTAATAAAATGTAAAATGGTTAATTACCAAATGAGTAAAGAGTTTAATTAAAATTGTAATTAATTAGTTTTAATTAACATTGAAATAATAAAATTAAAAAATTAGTAAATAGTTTATTCAGGAAAAAAAAAATGTAGTGAATATTTAATTTTTTGTTTTTGGTTGCTTTGCTGACGACGTTTTTTTTCATCCAATAGAATTTTTGCTGCAATTCTGTCATAACTAGTCGGGCTATGTGAAGAGTTGCACCATCTTGTTGAAACCACACAGAGTTGAAAGTGATTCTCTTTCGGTGTAGTTCTGGATAAAAAAACTGTTAAAAAGTTTTCAACATTTTTAAGTAACGGTCTGCAGTGACCGTAACGTAACACCGTTCTCTTCGAAAAAGTAAGGCCCGCCAATGCACTTTGATGAAACTGCACACCAGACTGTTACACGAAGTGGATGTAATTCCGCCTCATAGAGTATCTGTGGGTTAGAATCACTCCATAGTTTATTATCATTGCCGTTTACATCAAAATGGGCCTCGTCAGACATAAAAAGACAATTTAAGACGTTTTCGTCCTCTTCCACCATTTGAAGGATCTTCTGGCAAAATTCCAAGCTGCAGTCTGCTGAGTTGACTTTGATTGTTATTTGAATTTTATAAAGGAATAAGTTCAAATCTTTGTACATAATTGTCTGCAGTGACTGTCTGCTGATACCCATTTGAGCAGTTAAGCTCCTAGTCGAAACTCTGCGATTGTCGTGTATGGCAGCAGCTACAGCAGCGATAGTTTCCTGCGTCCGAACTGAAAGGTATCGATGATAAGGATTTCTTGCGATTGACCCATGCTCAGCAAAATTGTTTACGAGCATCATTATAGTCCATCTGCTAGGAGGAGTACCGATTAACGTGCGCCTATATTATCTTTGTACCGAAACTACGGACTCCAATGCGTGATAGCGGCGGACAATCCAAATTATTTTCTAAGTGTCCCAATTCTCCATTTTCGTTAAATTTAAAAATCAAGTAAACAGATTAATTACATCGAAAAAAAGTTATTAATTTTTTTTTTGGTAGCAGCTTTCATCAGCCACTCTGTATATGTACATTTGGTGAGTTATGGCCAACCACGAGGTCATTCATAAATTTGAATAACGACGAAAGTACCGCAATTGTAGCGGGTGGCCAATAAACCACAACGAGGGCATTCGCTTTTTGGTTAAAGGCCGGAAGACGCCCAACAATATTCACGATTTACAGCGAAAAGATGCCCAACATTTACGGTCACGGGTGACCAACAACGTGGCCATTCTCATTTTTTGGTTTATGGCGGGAAGACGCCCAACGATATTCTACGGTTTACGGGTGGCCAAACTCGTGACCATTCGTAATTTTTATTAACGGTGAGGAGATGCTGCACCCTTTTTTAGCTGGAACTAACCGAAGGTCAAAGGTGCCAATTTTTGTTTATTTTTTTATTTTGCTTGAGTCAAAATTTTAAATTTGTTCAATTTCAATTTTAAATTTTTATTTTTATTTTCAATTTTCCATTTTTCTAATTTTTATTCAATATATTTTGGTGTAATTTGGTGCCATAGCGGGTGCTTGGCACGCGCGAGGGGGTGCACATTCTTTTCGCTACATTATTGTTCACGTTTAGCGTCCATGTTGCCCAAACTATTTTTTTGCTTTCTTTAGCTACATAATTATTCAAGTCAGCGACCTTTGTTCGATTTTTTTTTCGTTGGCTTCGGAATTTTCACGATCGACCCTTTTTGGTTTGATTTTTGTTTTGTTTTTTATTCCTCTTTCGCCCCTGCCTTTGTTTTTCCCTTCAAAAATTTATTTAAATAAAACAGCACGGCGTCTCTTGGCATTCGGTTTTATTTTTTTTTCTCCATCGACCTCAATTTAATTTTCCGTTATTTTCCTAGTCATGTTACCTATTTTTTTTTTTTTTTTTTGTTGATAAAATGAATTACTAAATTTTTCGGATTGTTAGTGTGTAATGTGGGAGATTACCTAGAGGTCTCTCTGAGTGAAGAGAGGCTTTGTCTGTTGGGGAGGCGTCTCAACCCTCCAATGCTCCAATAGTCTCAGCAGACATTGCACTTGTCATTCGGGGAGATCTGATTATATTTATCGTATTGTTTCTTACCTTTAAATTCAGTGTAGTTTCATCATTTAATTTCATGTATATTTTATTTGTAGGCCAGGAATATACAAGCCTCAACTTCCCCACGACCCAAAACCCTGAGATCTAGTCGGAAAAATCAACGTGAAAGAGCCGATCCTCTTCATGCCGCTCCGTAACGAGTATTCATCCACTGTTTAAATAATTGCCAATTATATTAGTAACCTTTATATATAAAATAATAATTGATGTAGTCAAAAAAATTGAAATTTATTCTAGTCGAATTTGGGAAAATCGGAAAACTGTAATTAAATTTTATTTGCGTACATATTTTTCGGAATGAATAAATGGTTGTTGCGTTTGATTTTATTTTGTATGCTGAGAAAATAATGGTTATTGGAATTCGATAATGATATTTAAATTTTAATATTTCCCGATATAAATCACGAATTTAATTGATAATATTATTTCATTTGTATATAATTTTTGAATGTCTATTCAACAACAGTAATATGGATTTAATGGTCTCTATAGAAATTTTATTAAATTCCGTGAATTAGTTTTCACCTGAAATGTAATATAAATTACAAGTACCTGCTCTAAATCTCCTTCACATATTTTTGTAAAGTCCATCTCGTATTTTAATTAAGAACCAACAAAATAAAATCGTTACCAAATTCTAGGGAAATTTTGCATAATTAATTAGACTCGTATCATATCGAATCCAAAATTGACTTTGATATATTTTTTTTTTCGTTTTTTTCCAATGCCCTGCACAAATTCTATAACGATGGTCTAGAATAATTAAAAAGATTACTAAATATAGACAGATTATGTATTTTTATTCTAATTAAACGTAATCTAATCTATTACGACCATAAAATTAATTTATATTTACAAGATGATGTTGTTGTATTTTTTTTTTATTGTTGGGTCTCCCTCAAGGAGATAAGGTATCCGTATTAATTAGAAAAAAATAAAATAAAACAATATACAATAAACTTTCTCTTAACCAAACGAGCTTCCTTCACCAACCAACCGAACCATATAATACACAAAAATACCCTTTTTCGAGAGACCAAATCACCTTAATTTAATCAAATGAAAATAAAACAAAGCAACAAAATTTTAATCCGAAACGTAAACTCGGGACCAAATGTAAAATAAAAACGAGAACAAGGAAATACGAGAATAATTGTAAAATGACTTTATTTCATGGTAGATAGGTTCCAGTTGGCCTTACTCGTTTTGGTGTATAGTTTCTATTATTATATTTTTCTAATTTTAAATACACATTCAGACATAGTTAAATGATCCCAGAAAATGAAAAGTGAAAATTTTCGTATTTTTGAAACATTTCCAAAAAATTAATTTGGGATAAATTAATTTTACGACCAAAGTAAAAAAACAAAAGGAAAAATTTATCTTTTTGATGAAATGAAATTTCTTCAATTGGAAAAACCGCACGGTAGTAAAATTGCAAAATAATATTCTGGTGTTTTGCCGTTGGGTGTAAAATACACTTTTTCAAAATATTTTTACTTGGTAGGGGGATAAGGGGCGTTGGTCTAGAACGTCTATATACCAGCCCAAATGTCAATGTCACCTGCACGTGGTGCTCTCTGCTAATCAACCAACGAGGCTCTGATGACAGAGAAACGTCGGGATAACCGAACACCGAGAACCTAGCAAATGATGTTCTCTTCACTGACTCATTACCAATCTCCCTGGTTAGGTATGTAGCTGCTGCAATAACTAGTCGTTAAAACAATGAATGTACAACAAAGCGGAATTTATACTCCAGGTGGTACGCAAACTACACAGTTGGCCAATTCATCCTCACACGAGGCAGGCTCAACGGATTCTATCGATGAGCCAACCATTGCGAAACCCATTCATACCAAGCACAAAAAGCTCTAGATCACCACCTAGATAAATGCATCCCGCTATACTCAGCAACTCAATAGACAGCTATTCAAAGAAGTCGAACAGCTTAAAAAAGAGAGTGCTATAGTGAAACCTATGAAACAGATGAAGTTAAATTGGCGTATGAAACGAGTTTTATACGTAGTCAAGAGCCTAAGAAAACCACAACCCCAACGGCCTGATCAGTCGTCCACGAACCTAGTGAAGGTATAAGAACGTGTTACTACTACCGAAAGAGAAAACACTGCATCCACTTAATACGCTCAACGAACAATGCAGGAAAATCAATTATCATACATAAAGATAAACCACCTCCACTCATTAACATTCTTAATGTTAGTGAATACGAAACAATTAAAAAAAGTAGTGAAGCTGGTTCCAAACGATAAATATAAAGTCTCGGTACTGAATAATAACGTCTGGAAAGTGAATGTACTTGACCCAGAATCCTACAGAATGGTAGCAAATGCTATCACCACTAAAAACATCGAATGGTTCACCAATTAAAACAAAGATAAAGGATCCAAAATCCTAAATGTAGTGAACATACTAAAAAAACGTCACTAAAAACACAAACAATGAACGAGAAACAACCAAAGTTGGGCTCCCCCTCTACATGCTAGCATTTGACAAAACTGAGAGCATTGATAAAGTACATGGAATCAAAGCAATCCTTAATATGAAAGTTAAGACTGAAGCAAAAAAGGCTGAGTGAGACTAAGGCCAACGGATCCAAATAAATTTTCTGTCTTTCTGTATTTCTAGATATCAGGTATTTCGGAAAATTACTTAGCAGTCGAAAATGAAGAAAGGCTGTCATCACACAATAAGGAAAGCAATCCCTTCAAGACTAACAAATAACAAAACAAACTGGGAATACTTTCTTATAAGATAGAAGAAGAACTTGAAAACCTTATTGAAAGTGTATAAAAAGCGGCATGGGAAAGAATTCCTGGTCAGCAAGAAATATTACAAAAACATGTTTATAGTATAAAGTTGAAGTGAGAGAGTTGGTTAACGAAAAAAGAAGAGCTCGTAAGACTTGGCAGAGAACTAGAGTCCCTGAGGATAAAACAGGAGATTAAGAATGAGTCAGTGGCTAGCTTCCTAAGTAACCTGGCAGGTAAATCTGACGCCCATAAAAATGGTTGATGAAACCTGGGTAGCCAAAAGCAAAAAGCTGATCTGCTTGCCTAACACCCAGAAAATACCTTCAAACCACCGACTGGACAAGCAGATAATGAATACTAAACACCCATGGCGTTAATACTGTAAAAGCTCTAAAATCACTAATCACCACTACTGGCGGGTACTGTAAAAGCTCTAAAATCACTAATAACAGAAGTGTCCGTCCATCATCATTAAGCAGTGAATTCGCCACTGTGCCAACACTTCGTAGAGACTTTGAAAGTTCACTTCGTTTGAGAAATTGGCATCCCAAAGAAATTAAACAGACTCATAATCGTACATCTAATCGAGTTCAATACAAAGGCAAGCAAACAGAATCATATTTAACAGCAAAGAATTGAAGTTGCTAATAAGACAAGGATGCATACTCTGGCCACTTATATATTGGCGTAAAAGCCTTATACTCCTAATTTGGAGATACAGGGGGAAAAATATTCCTTGAATATCCGGTGAGCCAACAGTCATATTTTTGAATTTATTAGGAGCATGAACCTAGAAACTTCTATGACCATTATTTGTCTGAACATTTTGTCATACAAACAAACAACGCCAATTTTTCATTTAACGAGTCTTATAACATAATACTGTGGTGGTAAGACTTTGTTCATAATTTTAAAATTCTTTATTTATTTCTCCAAATCTATTTCGTCCAAAGTAATCCCCCGCGGCCTCAATACACTTGTGCCAACGTTTTTTCCAATCCTCGAAACAGTTGATAAAGTCAACTTCACGAAAAAATCACGTAAAACCAATGCAGTATGAGAAGGTGCACTATCGTGGTGCAAAAACCAAGAGTTGTCGATCCATAATTCCGGCCTCTTTTTTATGAATAGTTTCGCGCAAACAACGCATACCACTCAAATAGTATTCTTTGTTGACAGTTTGGCTGGTCGGAAGGGATTCGGAGTGCACCACACCTCGATAATCGAAGAAAACTGTCAACATCACCTTGATTTTTGACTTGCTTTGATGTGTTTTTTTCGGCTTCGGCTGACCTTTGGCACGATATTCGGCCGATTGATCGTCTGTTTCCGGCTCGTAAGCATAGATCCAAGACTCATCGCCAGTTATAATACATTTCATGACATCCTGGTAGTCGGAAAGCATTGTTTCACAGACGTCAACGCGACGCTGTTTCTCCAAAAAACTGATGATCTTTCAAAATGATTTTCACTTATCCTTCCGATATTTCAACGATGCCAGTAAGGTCTCTGACTATTAATCGTCGATTCTCGAGCACTAATTCTTTGATTTTATTACCGTGTTGATCATCAGTTGATGTTGATTGCCGTCCTAGACGTGTAGTTCGTCGTCAACACATTCTCGACCCTCTTTGAACAATTTGTACCAATCAGAAACACTTGCTCGCGACGTACAATTATCACCATAAGCCTTTTGCAATATTATGAACGTTTCGGCACCACAAAATTGAATCCGCGCACAAAATTTAATGGAACTTCTTTGTTGAATAATTTGACTCAATGTTAAAATCGCCGAATGAACATTTTGTACTTCAGAAAGACAAACGTATACTAAACACTAATGATTATTTTGATGTGACATTTGGCACAGATACCAATATAGAAAAAAAAATATTTCGACGAATGGGTTTCCGCGCGAAATTTAAATTAAAAAGTCTTATTACTTTTTGCCCACAGTATTAATTTCGATAGTTTGACGTTTGAAAAGAAAAGACACCAATCATCAATTTAGTCAGGCACAGCTTGTACTTTTGTTGCTACTGCCATCTATTAGTACGTGATGTCAACTAACCAACAATTTAGAAAAATCACCAATTTAGTCGAAAAAATCGGCGTCAGGCACACAGCAATAGCCTTTACATTCATTCGCCGCGTAGTAAAGAATAGCAGAAGCTTAAAATTTCATAGCGTGCTTTCCATTTAGTTATCGACGAGTTGTCGACGTTTTCGACTAGCTGTCAACGCGATCGTGTTAAACATATTAGATAGCGCGTAAACGGCCCCTCCCAGGTAAATTTTTTAATTTTGTTGAACAGATTCCACAAATGAGATTTGTTTCAACAAAATTATCGATTACTGTGGGACATAGAATTCAAATTTAGTTGTGCCCAATAAAATGTTTTTAAACATTCAAAGGCTCTTCCATTTTTTTGGTTATTTAACACTGCCCGCATGTAATTTTGTATCCTCGACAGATTATGCACGAGTAGATGAGCTGGAGGATTAAAATTAATAATTAATAATTATATCCATATCCCTAATAACCACTAATTAACATATCATTTCAAATTAAATGTTTTAATTTAAAAATTTTATTCAATTAGATTAAACAAATTAAAATTTAATAAAATGCAAATCAACAAAAAACCATTATGCTTATCCATAATGTACGTTTGAACGTATGTGTGTAATCGACCATGAAATTTAATTTTTATGATCTGTTCCTACATAAACAAATATTAATTAAAACATAATATTCTGCACATATGTATGATTAACAAATAATCAAAATATTTTTTAGTAATTAATATTAAAATATTCATTGGGAGTTCGGAAAACTTTCAGCAAATCCTTTTGCAATTATGTATAAAATGTTGCTGTGTAAATAGAAGCCACAAACTTTAAATTAACCTTTAACGATATCAAAGTTTTAGAACCAAACTTTTCAGAAATTTTCGGTGTCTGCTATAAGCATCAACTGTGTACTGCTGAGTTAAACGTCCAGCGTTCAGCACCTGAGAAAAATCCTCCCTCACTGACAAATGATACGAAAAATATTCCTTCAAAGATACTCGGAATCGGAATTGTGCCTTGTTCTTTGAAAAGCGACAAATTTTGTGCTCCTTCCTTCCTGACCAACCGGCACTAATATGGGCTACGCTATGGCATCTAAAACAGGATAGCAAATGTTAATCCGTTTTACTTTCAGTTGGTCACGCTGAATGGATGACAATAATCTGATAAAACGATGGTGCTCCATCTATGCTTTGAAATATTATGACAATTTCGTTAACGGGTTGAGGATTGTACTGCCTTTGGCCATTGTCTCTATTATAAATTAGTGGCAATGACTTGTTTTTCCACTTCATAAATTTATTGATTTTGCGAGCCTATCGTTCTTAATAATATCACCTAAATTTCTAATGAACAATTCTGATGTGTATCTGGCCAAATTGTCTGGCTTCAGTTTCGTCAGGATTCCCTCTTCCAATCCGATGAACAATTTGTCCGCATATATTTATTTATTTATTTTACCAACAGTATTAATTTACATCTGGTATTTTTAAAATTAGGTTTATTTATATAAATTAAATTTGAATAAAAAAAGTTTTTAGAATTCTTTTAAATTCATCTCTGGACAAATTAAAATCGAACACGGTAGATACATTATTAAATACTCGGCTAGAATTACAAACCGGGTCCGACATACCAAAATTAGACCCATGGAAGTGCAGATTAATCACTAAGCCTCGGTGTCTGAGTGATCTCACTGGGGCACGTATTGAAAACAAGGAAAGTAGTTGTGAACAATCAATTCGGTCCATTATAACGTCGCGCACAAACATTGCGGAAGAAATTTGTCTTCGAACGAACAATGGTTCAATATTCAATATCAAACAACGGCCTAGATACGGCGGAAGCACATACTTAGGAGCGTTTACCTCTCGAGAAAGTCGCCTTAAGGCAAACAGCATAAATCGCTTCTGGATTGATTCTATACGGTTAGAGGAATTGATATAGTACGGATTCCAGATAATTGACGCATACTCCAAGTGCGATCGAACAAATGAAGCAAAGAGGACTTTTAGAGTATATGGATCATGAAAGTCTTTGGAGAAACGGATTAAAAACCCTAACATTGAATTAGCCTTATTAATACATCGGTCAATATGGTCCTTAAACGATAAATCCCGTGAAAACAAAACCCCTAAATCTAGAAAAGAATGAACTCGCTCTATCATAACGCCATTTAAGAATAAACTATTATCATGTCCATTACGTCCATAACGTCTTCTAGAAAAGTTCATAACTTTACATTTCGAAACGTTCAGGCAAAGCTTATTCAAGCTACACCAGTCGCAGAAAACGTTTAATTCCTGTTGTAGATTTAGCAGATCGCGATCATTTCTAATCTTACAACAGATTTTTACATCATCAGCGTAAATCAGAAACTTACAATGTTTGAAGCACCGCTTCACATCATCTATGAATGCAATAAATAATAGAGGTCCAATGTGGCTACCTTGTGGGACGCCAGACAAAACATTGATGTCTCTAGATAAAATATTATTTAAAAAAACTTTTTGAGTTCTGTTCGTCAAATATGAAAAAATCCACTTTAAAGGAAGGGCATCACACTTGTTGAGCTGTCCCAGTTTCTTTACCAATAAAACATGATCAATTTTATCAAAAGCTTTGCTAAAATCAGTAAACACTACCTCAACACCATCACCACCTTCTAATGCTAGCGTCAAAAAATTTGTAAACAAAGCAAGATTTGTCACAGTTGACCGTCCGGGGTAAAACCCATGCTGGTTTACTGAGATGGAATTTTTAATTAAGAAAAAGATGCGGTCCTTGACCATCGATTCAAATAATTTAGGAATAGCCGATAAGATAGAAATACCGCGGTAATTTTCGATATCCGTTCTCCGTCCACTCTTGAAAATTGGTTTAATGAAACTGGATTTCCAAATTGAAGGGAAAACCCCACTTTTCAAACTCAAATTGAAGATGTTCATCAGCGGCTGAACTAAGACCGAAGCACACTTTTTCAACACAAGCGGGTGAATTTTGTCCGGGCCACAACTCATATTCACATTTACATTCAAAAGAGCGTGCAGAACGTCATCGGTAGTAAATTGAAATTGAATGTTTGGATTATTATTAAAAACAAGATCGTCATTCCCTCTCGAAGACGGGACATACACATTTTCAAAAAATGCTGCAAACATGTCAGTGATAATTTGTGGATCACTAGCCGTCAAAGAATTGAAAGACATTTGCGAGAGTATACCTCTACAATTCCGTTTCGAATCAACATAACTCTAGAAACATTTAGGGTTGTTTCTAATATTCGATTCGATCTCGACAATATATAAATTATACAAGAAACGATTTAAAATTTTAAATTGAGATCTGAGAGCGCTAAATATTTCATAATTTACGGCGGATGGGTTTAATTTTAATTTATATTTTTTATGAGCTTTAGATTTCCGATTTTTTAATCCTGAGAGACCGACTATTAAACCATGGCTCGCGCATCGACGAAACTACAGGTGAACGGGGAATAAATTGTTCAATTGCCAAGTTCATTATTTTATAAAACTGATCAATATAAGCGTCTAAACTACCCGTTATATATTGATCCCAATTAATATTGTCCAGAAACTCATTTAAAGCATTATAATTTCCCTTATTAAAATTGAAAGACTCACTAGAATTAAATTTACGTTAACATTAACACAATTTTCAAATATTAATTGGATATGTAGTGGTATGTGAAAAATACTTGAAGAACCGCCGAGATCATTACAAGCAATGATTGTGCCATGTACTTCTTCTGGAACGAACACCAGATCGAGGATATTGCTGCACTGGTTCTCGATGTTATTAATCTGTCTTAGCCCGAGTGAACAGATTGAGTCCATCACCAGATCTGAAGTTAGATCATACGCGAAAGCAAAATGGAACGTTTTCTTGGGATGGCTGAATGTTAGGAATTTAACAAAATCCTGGAAATCAAAATGCTGCGGAAATGAAAATCCCTGAAATCAAAAATCCCCGGAAATTAGAAATGAAAATTCCGAAAATAAAAATTATTGTAATCAAAATAAACATATTCGGCTCATTTTGAACTGATCAGGCTGAAAATAGGTATGTCGGATGGAAATAGGATTCTATAGAAGTTCTGGAATATGGATAACTTGGATGGAACTCGACCAATTCTTAATCGATTACGTTGTGATTGGGTATATTAAATGGAAATGGCAATCAAAAATGATTTTTGAAAGATTTTCTTTTCTTTTATTTAATCTTTGCAATCTGTTATGGGGCTGAAGCACTCCCAAATCTTTCGCAGTTCGCTTTTCACGTCTTTACCTTACGTAGTCGCCTGTTATATCGACTACATTCAGTTATAGATCCGATTTTATCACCATCTGCAAATTGCATAGCTCCATGCTAGCCTATACTGGCATGGAAGATCGGCCGGCCCATGAGTTTTGTACTCCGATATGGAGTCATAGTTGTGTTCCATTTCATCACAGATCGTAATCTGTTAGCAAAAATTCCCTTTTGCATCCTGTCCCGGGATTCGAAGCGGGTACCTCTCGATCCAAACGCCAAAGTTTTAACCATTGTGCCGTTTGGTCAGTATTTTTCAAAGATGTTTTGGAATATGGCTACAGGACGGAGCAAAAACGTTCCTTAACCAATTATGATGAAAATAGGCATGTTGAATTGTAATTGGAATTTAAAATGATTTGAGGAAGAAGTTCTGGAATCTGGCTATCTGGGACGAAACTCAGTGAATTCTTAACCGATTATGAAGGAATTGGGTTGGGTACACAGTTAGAAATTTTGCTGCAATTTATAATGCAACCCTTGCATCGAGTCTTATACAATGCAATCGTGAATCACATTCTGATGCAAAGCATGCATTAAAAATAGTTACGACGCAGTTGCGTCTAAAACTACTGCAGCAGTGTTTCGAAAGAAAATTTCTATATAATCTGGGATTAATTATTGTTTAGCGAATTTATAATAATTCGCTAAGGCATTGTGTATACTTTTAATATAAGCTTAAAATATTTTTCATATATTTCCAGTGTAAAGACGTCAATTGATTTACGTCAATCGAATTTTGGAAGTAAAAAACGTGGAATTTGTGAAATTCTCCTTATGCTTTTGATACAAAATAATAAAGTATTATTAGTATTTGGGAATTGCTAATGTGGTGTGCTTTACAGTTTAAAGCACTGGGCTATACAATTTTAATGTCGCTTACGACAAAAAATGATGCTTCCAAATAGATATTTTAATTTATATTAATTTATTTTTTTATGCAATGTGCTGTAAACTTTTAATATAACATGTATCAATTTTAACAAAATATTCCGTTAAAGTTTAATGTAAACTATACAATAAAAATTAATACAGTTAGCATTAATATCTGATATAATGCAACTTGTGCATTAGTTTGCAATGCAAGCTAGCGCAGGATGTATATGTAATGCTATTTGCATTACATAGGTCATATTTTTTCAACTGTGTAGAAGTGGATCATTAAAAAATGTTTTTTGGAAGAAGTTCTGCAATATTTTCACCTCAAACGGAAGTCGGCCATTTCTTAACCGATTATAATAAGCTTAGGTATATACATATATTGACTGGAAATAGGATTCTAAAATGGTTTTTGGAAGAATTTCTAGAATAAGCGGTCACTTTGGATTTAGCTCGGCCATTTCTTAACCGATTTTGATGGGATTCGGAATGTTCGATGAAAATGGAATTCTAAAATAAATTTAGAAGACGTTCTGGAATATGGCTACTTGGGACGGAACTCTACCGTTTCTTAATCGTCTCACAAACATAATAACATTAGTTGCTAAACAATAAAAATATAAATTTTTGATAACGAATCTTCAATTCAAAGAAGATATCTAAAGGGTTTTTGAATTTGGGCGGATCGATGTTGAAATGCTATTGTTTGTGGCGTATAATATCGTTCAAATATCCACAGCGGCTTGTCACGGTGGCACGGATCCGAGTGGTCCAATTGTCAATGACTCTGCCGCATAGACAAGGCTGGATTTGAGCGATGGTATTGGTCTAGCGGCGTCAAATCGCAAGATCTTGATGGCCAATTCACGTCACTTCTGCGAGAGATAACCCTACTCTCAAATCGTGGCACGTAGCTCCGTCCTGCTGAAAACACATATCGTCTACTTCCATATCGTTGAATTTTAGTCAAAATAAATGGTTAGCTTCATTCTGTAGCGCTTGCTGTTGATGGTGACGGCCTCACCAACGTCATTTTCAAAAAAGTGCGGACCAAGGACGCCGTCGGCGTAAAATCCGCATCAAAAAGTAACTTTTTGTGAATGCATTGCCACCTGGTGAACCTTCCTAACATAGCCATTCATCCAAAAATGCGCACTTTTCGGCCAAAATTGAGGTCCTCTTCCAAGCGGATCGAAGCTCAGTCAGCGAACAAATGACGATGTCTATGGTCGTTATTTTTAAGGTCCTGGATCAGTTTGATCTTGTACTTGACTGCCTCGGGTTTTTCTGTACACTTGCACGGACCGCGGCAATATTCTCGGCCGATCTGGCGTTCATTTGACGTACGAGTTATGGCTGATTGTTTACCGAACCGGTTGTCCCGAATTTGGCCACCAAACGTTGGAAAGTCGACTTTGAACGACCGTGGTCTGCCGTATAATGGGCACAACGCGCACAACCTTTGTACTAATGAACACTCATTTTGATAATAAAGTTTTATCATTTCGCGGTGCTACTCAATCGTGTCACTCGTCATGGTGATTTGGCAGCAGTGACTGAAAAAAAAACCAGATTAGACTGACGCCACCAAATGGCATGGCTACCACAGGCTTCCAACATCGACCAGCCTAAATTGAAAAACCCTTTTTCATAATCCTACCACCATTTTATTTTTCAACGTCATTTTAAAAATATTGATTTGCGTGTGGATGTGGTATTACCTGACTTTACTTTGCCACGAATGTACGTAAAGCAAGAACATCGCTAGTGATTACTAAGTTGAGTAAACCAAAACTACAAAATTGTATGATCCATAAGAAGCTCACTTGCCAAAATTCAATAATTCGCGTTGTCTAGGTCTTTCTCTACGACGTACGCCGACTGGTTGTTGAAGGGACAGTTTGGGATCTTTCAATTTGGTCCAGCCATCTAACTCGATTGGATTTAAAAAATATCGAATGACCTTTCTTGCAAATGTAGATAATAATCTTTATTCATTAGTGGTCAAGGTCAAACTTTTATTTCAAGTGCATTGTAGAGTGCGAGCTTATAAGACTACGAAAATTATTTTGATCGCAACAACCTTGACTATGCGCATAAGATTTCGGCTGCTTTGCAGGCTTTTATACTGTCGTCTGTTTTAGATTATTTTTCCTGCTGTCTACTTTCAAACCCAGTTGTTTCGTCTTGAGGATAAGGGCAATAAATTGTAATGAAAATGACTTCATATTAGGTTCTTGGTCGAAGAAGCTGATACCATCTGCATATTGAAGAATTTAGCCTGACTTATTGAAGTTACGCGTTTCAATATAGCTTTTTCTTACCACATGCTCGAGCACCAGATTGAACAGGACAAGCGCGGAACAGAACAAGCGCGGGCTCTCATTTGTACACCTGATTTTATCTCGATGGAAGTAGACAGAGTTCCTTTCACTATAATTCTACACAGTGAGGCAGCGGTTATTCGCTTACAGAGAGAGACAAACTAATCTGGAAATCCGGGGCATATGAGCGCGGTTCAGATGTTTTGCAGTGCCTATCATATGCCTATTGAACGTCAATAAAGAATTGTTAAACGATTAAGTTGCATTCCCAACATTTTTTCAAAATTATCCTCAAAATGAAACCCTGATCCGTAGTTTAACGGTTGGGGTGAAAACCACATTCGTAGTCACCGTGATATTTTCGCTAAGGGAAATTATTTTGGCAAGTACTTTGACACAAGTGATTTTTTATGCAGCGGACAAATGAGTTCTGTTCCAGGTGGTAATATTCAAAAAATAATTTTATCATACCATTTCCTTCCAATATACCCAAACCCATCATAATCGGTTAAGAAATGGCCGGTTCCGTACAAAGTGCTTAAATTCCAGATCTTCCAAAATTTATTTAAAAATTCCATTTTCATCCAACAAACCAAATCCCACCAGAATCGGTTAAAAATGGCCGATTTCCGAGCAAGTAGGCCATGTTCTAGAACTTCTTCTAAACATATTTTTAGAATTCCATTTTAATCCAAACATACCACCTTCCATCATGATCGGCTAATAATTGTTCGAGTTATATGTTACAGGAGGTTAGATCGAGTTAAGATTATACGACAACCAGCCACATTCCTTCCTACAAAACATTTTACAATCAGATTTACATTCACCATACCCAATCCATCATAATCAGTTTCAGAACATCTTCCAAAAAACATTTTTGATTTCCATTTCCAACCAACATATCCAATCCCCTCATGACCAATTAAGAAGTGGTCGAGTTTCACTTTAGGACGTTTTATTCCAGAACTTTTTTTACAAGTCATTTTAGAATCCTATTTATTACCATAGCATCAAAGATATTAAGACCAAACGCGGCGCCGACATCGATTCTGATTCGGGTAAACTCACGAGCCAACTTCGAAGATAGCATATCAGAAACCCTGGACAGCCAGCCTCTACTCCAAGTATAATATAATAAAATTGGCGGTGACAACTGCTTCAATGGCTAATCTAAGTGGAAATATAACAAACTCAAGAAACATGTAGCTGGATGATAATTGTCAAGCTTCCGTTCAATTACAGGTACGAAAACGGAACCTCTCATGAAACGTGAATGGAACAAACAACAAGTGCTTAAAATCATAACCGTAGGTTTAGAAACAGATAAAGTTCAATAAAAGAAATCGTTGTACCGACTTTCATCGACGTAACAGCGTAATTCGCAACGAATCTGGAGAGTTACACATGGACACAAACATCGTCATTCTCTTCTCCTCCAGCAAACAGCAAACATCATTGCATCATCTAAAATATCGATGTAGAAATGACACCGTTCTGTCTTACGATGATGTACGAAGAGTCATATCTAAAATGAAAAGTAATAAAGCACTTGGTATGGTTGATATCTTTAATGAAATGCTCAAGAACGGCGGCGATTACCTCTTGAGCTGGTTTCATTAATTTGGTACGCTGAAAGAATCCCAAACGAGTGGAAAGTAGCCCTTATTTGTCCACTACATAAAAAGGGAGAGCGGAATTGTAAGAAATATCGCGGAATAACTTTGCTCAACGCCAGCCACAATGTTTTATCCACTACCAGAAGCTTAAATTATATTCAATCAAATATTAGCATACGCGGACGACATATGCACCTTGGGTATTAACATCGTGTCTCTCAAAGAAGTTCTGCAATCGTTTTAAAAGCCAGCCCAACAAGTCAGCCTCCACAGCAACGAAGCGAAAGCCAAATACATGGTTGCCACGAGAAGGCCAACACGTGGAGAGTTTTTAACAGACGACACACAATACGAAATGAAGTTCGTGAACTTAAATTCAAGAGCCGCAATATGGCTACATAAGCGTGGACGTAAAAAGCAAACCACAAAAGTAATGGAATTATAAGTGCTTCGGGCCTAAAAGAAACAGTAAACATTTTACTTTTTACTTTTGTATTGATTGATGTAACCCTCGAAGAACACGGTACTTGATGAACACGAGTTTCGAAGAACATGGATACCTTCCCTCGAATTACACGGTTTCAAACTACACGATTTAAAACGTAACGTTATTTTTATTTTTACACTCCCGTTTTTTGTAGTCCCGAGCAGCACGGTTTCAAAGAACATGGAACCAATTAATCGTGTTCGTATAGTTAAGAAAAAGTTGAACTGTAAGTTGAAGCCTTTGACAAAATCATTATCCTTCTTTATTTATTGATGAGTTAAGAATTGCATACATTAGATCACTTATTTAAGAACACGACAACCTGCCACGAATAACAATTTTACTTGGGTTTATTATATTTAATCAATTGAATATGAGCTGAATAAACAAATGAATGGAGGATGCCCATGAAATGTACCACCTGGTATTTTCCAAGGTATAGAAAAAATGACAACACCTAGTACTTAATACAGCTGTTCTACATGTCCACGTCGCCCTTACCACAGTCGATAAATATACTCTGCAATTAGCCTCAACAAAATGTAAGTTTAGGTTCAAAACTGAAATTAATGGAGTTCAACCATTATTAGTGAAGTAAAAAATTTAAATAAAACACTAATGTGCTCCTGACACATTTAATTTTGTCAGTGATTTTTTAGGTAGAGCCGTATACTTACAAACCAACTAATATTTTACCTTTCACGGCTTTATATAGGTGTAGAGAGTCATTTTTTCAAATTCGTTCGAGGATTTCCGAAAAAAATTGTCGTTATTTGTCATCAACAGAACGAATATGTCGACACCAAAAAGGATTTCTTTTTTTTGTTATACTGTTAACAAAACGATAAATGATTTAACCCTTTTGTACAATGAAAACTGATTTTCGACTATCAATAAATTCGAGGAACAGCAACAAAAACGGAACAACCCAAAATCTATCTGTTTGTCGGAGTACAAAATAAATTCGCAGAACGTAACACAAAAAGGGCAAATCATACTTTGTTTGCCTCGAAAATGTCATGTATCATTGCCAAAGATACTCTACATCGAAATATTTAAATAAAGTGTCCGTTTCAGTATGGGCAAACAACAAAAAAAAAACCCAAAAAGAACACACGATGAGAGAGGAAAAAAGCATTCAACTACTTTGTTTTTTCATATCCACTTCCTGATGCTTTTATTGTGTTTTCTTCAGGAAGATGATATTCAGATTTGATGCGGGTCAACATTTTCAGCTAGATAACAAAAAATAAATAATTCGTTGATGGATGATATTAATATGCAAAAAAGTATACGAACGAAGGACAAAACTAAATTGAAGAGTTATTTGGACTGGCCGGCATTATTAATGGACCTATTGTGTACTACATCTGGTAATGAAAGGCAAATAAATTTTTTGCCGGAATTCTAAAGTGAACAATTTATTTTATGACTTTCGATATAGGTAGTGAGTGATGATATATAAGCTTTTCAATCACATTTTGTCTTTTTATATTACAACACAATTTTCAGGATGATGATGAATTACAAGTTAGAAAGTAATTTTTTATCTTATACAGGATTTCATAATTCTTAGAGGTTATCGGTTTTTAATGAAAACTTTATATTTTATATTTCCTGTAATGTAAAAAATTTTGTCTAATAGTCTTGGGCTTCTATATCAATATGAAATTATTGATGTAATTTAGGGTTTGCTATTAAATTTTAACAGACCAATTACAAATTAATTTCTGTCGCTTTGATGGTTGTATATGATCGATGCCAACGAACACTAATACGTTGTCTTAACTTCTTCACTATTGTTACCATCTGGCATTAGATGATACACTTAAGATTACCTAATCAGCCTTTGGTAGTGAACAAAGTGCTTGTTTGATAATAAAGTGGGATGGGGTTATAGTAGTATGTCATCAGACTCGGTCCCACACCACGGACGAGAATTAAGAATGCTCTCTATACCTGTCATTAGGAACTGAATTCCACTAATAATAAAATTGAATCGCCAGAAATTCATTTAAGAATCGTTTTAGCCGACTTGATAGTCGCTTCCCACAGCTCGTTTATATGCGGAGCGCCCGATGTATTAAAGTGCCATGCAATCTCTTGCCTTAAAAGAAAATAACTTATATTTACTTTCATAATTTATTTATTCCCACAAAATTAGAGCCGTTGCCACTAATATCCTAAAATTTTTTGCGCTGTTAGATCTCCCACAACCTCTTTCGTGCTTCGCAGTCGTGCTGCGACCGCCGAAAAATATACAAAAATAGGTCATGGTTGATTTCTGGCCTCTTCTCTTTATCGGTGTTTCTTTAAATTGACCCTTATTATCCATTCGAATATTTAGAAATGTCACCGCATAAATGACCAAGTCAAATGGCAGATAATTCATAAGCAATTTTCCGAGATTTGGCCTTTGGTTAGTGCAAGAATACATTTTACTTTCTTTTACGTAGTAAAATGCGGACCAAATGTCAGGCTAAATGTTTCAGTCCTCTTTACAGTCCAACCGGAACGCCCGATCGGGATGAAACTTCACACATATATTTTTTCATTAATTATGCGATTCCAGAGATTTTTATCTTAAATTGGTCCACTGGAAGTGGCAGTTTCCATATAAACTTTCACGTTTTTCAACATCAGTCCAAATAATTTTTCCAAACTTCAAGCGGGAAAGACGTTTTTTTACCGACCCAATGGCACAGTGGTTAAAGCTTTGGCGTTTGGATCGGGAGGTACCGGGTTCAAATCTCGAGAGGGGCAGGATGCAAAGGGAATTTTCATCAACAGATTACGATCTGTGATGAAATGGAACACATCTATGACCCCTTGTCGGAGTACAATACTCATGGGCCGACCGATCTTCCACGCCAGTATAGGCTGGCATGGAAATATGCAATGTGCAGACGGTGATAAAATCGGACCTATAGCCGTACGTCCTCCAATTGGCCGGCATTGGCGTAAAAGTAAGGACGGAAAACCCAAACTGCGAAAGAGTTGGGAGAGCCTTGGCCCCAGAACAGATTGCAGGGATAATAAAAAAAAAAATTAAAAAATATTTTTTTCGACAAAAACTGTTTTCAACCAAAATGCGGCCCTGTACAGCCCAAAGGATTAATTTATTGGAATGAAACTTCATGCTTTTGACACAAATTGAGAGATCGCAGTGGATTTTACTAAACTTCTTTTTACTAAAAAATCTAAATCAAATTTGCAACCATACCGTTCTGGATAAGTTCTCAAAAATTATCCCAATAAACGTTTTTCAACAAAAATTTGGTCCTTGTCACACAGATGGGCTGATTGATGGATGAAATTACACATTTAAGTGTTTTCCACAAATTATCCCAGTGAATTTTGTCCGAAATCGGTTCACCGGAATCATGGGAGCTTTTTCATTTTTCCACCGGAAGTGACAGCTTCACCATGACCTTTTTCATTTTGTGGCATGTACGTATTTTGGAAAATATCTCATGTACGAGAAAAAATGTTACTAACAGATTCTAGCAGTTTCATCGGGATTAAACTTCATATTAAGCTTTTTCTATTAATTGAGAGATCCCAGTGATATTTGCCCGAGGGCGATCCATGAAAATTAGCAGCTTAGCAGCAATTTTTGGAAATATTTTGAAAAGTATTTAACATTTATACTTTTTAAAGTATCGTTTGACAAACGATTAAAAGATTGTAAATTAAATTTCAATCAAAATTAGTTCAGATCAAATTTTAAATGGAAATGACAAGTTTTGATAAAAAAAATTTATTTTTCCATAATTTAAGCATTTTCCATAAATTGAAAGATCCATGCGAAATGTGGTGGGTATCAGAAGCGGCAGCTTCCATACGAGGATTTTAAATTTTTGCAATGAAAATTAAATTTTTAACAAAGTTTGACCTTGTGCGTTTTCTGAAATTTAACCAGGAATAAGGATTCTTGATTATACAAGACAATTTTTATCACAAATCCGGTAGGTTCAATTTTCTGCTTTAGAAATAAAGTTTGACGCATTCGATATCTATAAACATTTGTCATAAAAGAAAGTTACACCCCTCGATTTTTGTTTATCTTCTGGAACTAGATACCTGACTTTAATGATGCAAAAATGGCTGCGCAGTAAGTTTGCATTATGGCAGGATCAACGACTGTTTATGTAGTACTATACAGTGCCGCTAAATTTCTGAGGTTACCGCCATCACGTTACATCCCATATTTATCTATAGATGAATATAGTGTTTTTTGCTTTTATCTTGCCTGAATAGTGGACTGGCAGACGATTGGCCAATTTTTTATATCTTGATCAAACATTATAGCTTATGCGGATCGAATATATATCGCATAAGCCTGTTTTATATCGGATTGGCGGATTGGTGTGGCACTTTTGTGATTCTTAGTCTCTCGACAGTAACGAGGAAAATTAAGCATGAATGTCAGTATTTTTAAAATCTCGAAGGGGATATAGGTTAATAGCCAATCTAGAATTGTTTTAGAACCGTTCCGTAAAGTAATATTTTCAGTGATTAGGTCTAGTGCACTTTGGACAGCCTTAACATAAGATTTATCAGCAAGGAAGCACCGTTAAGTGATCAACTGATCAGCTCAACTGATTAATGGGTCCTGTCTTGCTTCCTTCGTTTTGGCTTCTATGGAATGGATTCTGATAATATCGAACTCTTAGTATGATTCTCGAAATTCGTTTCAAAACGATATTAAACGGTTTCTTGACTACATTTTAAACCCAATAGTTTCGCTGCCTCTGGATGCTCGGCAATTTTTAAATTTGTCATCGTACCGGATATATCGCCAGATGTATATCTAATTTCCTTATTATTCGAGGACCACTTACGCCCATTGAACTTTGTAAAATTAAGAATTGCTATTTTTTTAATTTTATTAGTTCCTAGATTGAATTTTCCCCTGCAATTAGGTCGTCGACATAAATATCTAGTCCTAATTCTGTTGCAGCTGACGCATATTACTCCTGATTCACAATCTGATATTATTTTAAGCACCTTTGGCTGCACTCGCTTATTTCGCCAGATAAGACCTTGTAGCCTGGCATTTTCTCCATTACTCCGGTCACAACGAACTGATGTTGACGAAAACGTAGGATTGTATCTATTTATGAGGATTGAACGTCCGGACTAATAATAAAATATTATTCAAAGATTTGCGGCTATTTGCCTTTGCGGTCGCGTTAAATATAACGCGCAAGAAAACGCCGTGGTGTGGATGTCAGAACTGTTACCGAGCTATTTGGTTACTTTCATAAAGGTCACATAAACATTTCTAAATGCACTATCTCGTTCAAACCTCAATTTCATTGATTTTAAGCTGGAAGTTACCATTTCCAATGATGATCAAATTTTTTCCGGAGATTCTGCTTATCTTAGCTGTATGCGATAAATCTTCCTTCAGAGTCTCTTTTGGTTGTTTTGGAAAATAGTTCTTCACACTTTTGCTCGGTTTTGAGAAAACAAGATTTTTCTGGTATCGACCCAACTTCAAAAGGTTCGTAAGGATGTATCAATATTAAGCAGTACGTCAAAGACACCTCAGACAACCGCCGAATGACCAATTTGAAAATTTACATCTACGATTATACCTCTGATCGACTGAGCGCAACCCAATTAGTTGCCCATATCTATAAGAGTCAAAACCATTTGTTGAAATAAACTGGGCTAGTTGAGGCACTACGTATGCTGCTACTTCAAATTACGGATCGTGTTTGCGAGTTGGGCATACATAAAATGGTACCTTTCCCGGCAATTAAATCCCCCAAATTTTTTACATTATGTTTCTTTCTGCTTAAGTCAATAAAAGTTTCTGTTATTACAAAGAATAGTTTTACTAGTTTAAAATTCTCTTTTAGTTTTTAATGTGGTTTCATATTTTCATTCTTACATTAAGAGCCTCAATAATATCAAGATCAAGGAACTCTATTATTGTGGACACAAAAAAATTCGATCTTCCACAATCCATGCCATACGTGCGCTAATTACTTATTCCGGAACGAAAACCCCTTGTTCGTGGTAACTTAACTGTAACACACAGGCGTAATGTATTTGTAGGACCCCAATGGTAACGCGTTCCTTATGGGTTCCCCTTAATTGTCTTATTCTTAAAACCGTCAAATCATTTCATTGGCATCGATTTAATTTTTCGGAAGGTAATCGGCAATTCAATCTATTTAGTGTGGACATCTAGTCTCTTTTGCATATCATCAATATCAGTATGATGACTTAAGTTCAGAGATCATCAGCATAGTCTAAGCCGTTGAGTCCTCGAAAGGGCATCTTTGGATGCTGTTCTCGAAAACACCAAAAAACTGTAGTAGTGGTTTTATGAATTCGTGGTTTCCCCTGGTTATGAGTACATTTCGCACAATGGGTCCAGTGTGACATTGAGTGCAGTACCTCCTTGGTTTATAGCGGACTATAATAATGAGTATATTCTAAAATATTCTACACCACGATTGCTCACATATACGATGTTTGGAAAAGTATACGCGCCATAATTGTTTTTAGCTAGATTAATATTTATTCGCGCGGCACACTCATTCGTAACGTTATGTCATATATACCAAAAATTGGTGCTCACTTAATGCCTGCCACACGGGTAGGCTAAACATTCAATAACGAGTCCAGCAAATTTTTAAAGATGAAAAGTGATTATTTTGGTTACGGATTAATCCTCTGGCGATTGCTGTATGCAAATTAAAAGATGCTGTTGTGCTGGAACTTGATACCAATATTGTTGTTAAGGTCATTTGCAAAACAACGGCAACCCATAATAGGAATTTTCACATCCTCACCTGAACAGTAAAATCGCCGAAGAAAATGGTAATGTATTATTAACGAACGAGAACTACCGCAGCGGGACTGTCCACCCAATGTGCAGATTGCAAGTGTGTTGTATTTATGTAGCAATATTTATTAGGTTTCTTGCCTCCATGAAGCTGGTACCACATCAAGCGAAATTTGTGTAACCAAAAGTTGGGTAAAATTGGCAATTATATGGTCACAATGTATCAGTTATTTTCAGTAATAGGTCAGCGACTGGAATTTTTGAAATAATTTTTCTAATTGCATGGAGCAATGCATGCAGTAATAAATATTAGCTCCCTCCTTCTTGGGTCCATAAATGGTGTTTTTTCTTCCACAGCATTACTTAATTTGATCAATGTGGCCTGGTAACGTTCAGATTTAACAGTTCGACCAGTTTCCAAAAACATTTTTGCAACTGATGTTGATGGCTGACCTAGATCAACCCATGGTTTTCTGCGTTTAGGATTATCGTACAACATCCAATTTTCTTCAGCTGTAATGATTTTGTGCAAACAACTCTTTCTTTGGTACCGAGAAAGCAAATTCATGCAGATATCAACTCTTCAGTTTATGTTTTCTTCGGTCAGTTTGTGAGGATCCCATTTTCGTTCCTTTTGTATTGTGCCCATTGCATGCAATCCAAATGATACTGCTTGGTGAGTAACTCCTAACTTTCCTGCATGCATTTTTAAGTTTGACACGGATTATCACCCAGTAAAACTTTAAGTTCTTTTTCTTCTTCAAATTATTTAACTGCACCTGGACGTGGATCGTTATCAAGACTAAAATTGTCATCACGATATCCTCTTTTTCACAGAATATTCACTCAAAGTCGAATTAATCAATTCCATAGCTTGAGCAGCATTTTACCTTTGCTTATCGACATCCACCTTTTAAAATTAATACATACGGAACGACAGATTGTAAATGACTGAAACTTATGTCATAAAATCAGCAATGACTAAGCTACATATATCCAAAATGGCGGGCGATTTGGATTCGTTCATTATATTTTAATGCAACCAACTTCAGACCCGAGTTTCTAATAACATACAAATTATTGTATTCCATTTAAACTACAAATATTTAAAATAAGTAAAAACTAAATTTTAATAGTTGGTGTATTTGTCGAATTGTCAGCAGCATATAATGAATCAAATGCTAAACTTTTTCTGGGAAACTCAGCTTAGCAGCGTGATGTGGGTGGATAATAAATATGCTCCTTTATATACTTCATACGAATAATTGCAAACGATGTATCTAGCAATATCACATACGAATTGATGGCACTTAGGATTAGCCAATTGCTTGCCACTTTGGTTGTAAGATCTTAGATACGTAGGTTTTTATTTTCCTCACGACTAGCAGAACACGTAACATAACATAATTTAGTTTGATAATAACTGGGATTTAAATGGAATACATTAGAATTTTAAATTTGTCAAAAAAGTTGTTTATAAAAATCTCTGTATTTGAACGTGGTCATGTGTGCCTGCAGACTAAATGTCTGTATCCTCTCTCCATCTCAGGCAATTTGTCTGATCGTGGTCATCCATATGCTTTTTTCATTGGAAAATCGGTCGAGTTGACGGATTGATTGATCGGAATAAAACTTCATACAGGTTTTTTTTTAACAAATTAGGATATATTTTTGCAAATATTTTGAAAAGTATTGCATTTACCAGATTAGCTTTCCACAAAGCGGCTGATTGATTGGGTTGAAACTTAATATCTACTCATTTTTCCACAAATTAGGAGATCCCAGTGATTTTTGGCCGAAATCGGACCAGGTCACAAGAAATGACAGCCTCCACGGAAGATTTTCGTTTTGTATTAATATTTTGAAAATTTTATAGCATTTCCGAGAAAACGGTTTGAAACAAAAAGCTTGTAAATTTAATGTCAAACAAAATTAGTTAAGATCAATTTTTAAATTTTACCGGAAATGGCGAATTTAAAGAAAAAACCTTATTCCAGCATAATTCGACAGCTCTAAAGTCCAGGCGGATTGACTATTCGGAATGAAGTTCATACTTTAACTTTTCTATTAGTTGGGAGCACCTTACGAAATTTGGTACAAATCTGTGTGCTGTGGAAGCGTTTATGGGAGCTTTTTCGATTTTTGAAATGAATGATGTTAAAAAATTTAGCATTTACAAAAAACGACTAAGAATTAATTTTTTTTAATAAATTTAAAGATTAAATTATCGACATGGGTGGTTTTCTGAAATTAAAGCAGGAATAACGCAGGTACAAATTAAACCAGATACAAAACAATTTTACCAAAATTCTGGTAAGTTTAACTTTTCACTTTAGAAATCAAGAGTGGTGTTTCGAGATCTATGAACTTCCGTACACATCCTATATTTTTTCTAGCAATAATAATTCTACTCTTACGTCTAAACAATATTCTGTATTATTAGGTTGGGCCTCATAAAATCTTGGGTACGTGTCACATTCAAACGCATTAAAATATTAACAAACATAAAATAAATTAATTGATAATTCATTAAAACTTAACATGGGCTATGGCTAATGTTTTTGTTCTTCTAAGCTTTCTGAAAAGTTATATATTTTGTCAAAGTTGTGACTTTTTTGTATCACTTAAAAAATTAATGATATGGATCCCATCAATAAATAAAAGATTTTTAAACACAAAGATTAACTTTACCATACATAAAATTGTGTTCTTAGGGAGCTCCCAAAATCTACATAAATTAATAAAATTTTAAATTGATTAGCGTTGTACTCGTATGTATCAATATTAATATTGTACGTCAATATCGTGAATAAATTATAACGAAAAATCGGTATTGGGTTTGAGTGATTGATTGACGTGGCTTAGCAAAGTTCTATAGGGAATGAACATGAGAGTGATATGATGATAATGTGGTTTCATTTTAGCATTAAACAATTTTACGCAGTTATAATTAGAAGGTTAATTATTCATGAGCTTTTGCGAAAATCAATCACTTATTCAGGATTCGTTAGAACATAGATTTGCAATCTGTAGGGCGCCTCAAATAGTAAATTTTCTACAAACATTGAAACATGAACGACCCGCGAGATTTTACCACAGATTATTTGGTGTATAGCTTTGGTTAAATTTCTAAATTTACAACAACAATTGCATTGTTTAAATTTTAAAAAAATAGCTTAATTGAAAATAAAAATTTTGATTTACGTAAATTAAAATGTAAAAATTCAGTTAATTCAAATTATTGAATAAATCCGTTAGTCAACAGGTCCCGAGCCTAATACATAGATGGCGTGCCTAAGAAAAATTCATATTATTTTTGGAAGGTAACAACCTTCAAACGATTCTAATTTCCTGTAACGACTAACAATACCGTTTAAGCAAAGTAATGACTTGATAAGTATTATAGGAAATATTCTCGTTTGAAAGCAACCGCCAAACTTTGGTTTGCTGATGTTTAAAACAATAAACATGGCCATGTTTAGCTTTGACTTTCGTGTCGAACCATCGCATGTTTTCCCATTTAAAATTATTTACATTTGATTTAATTTTTTTAAGTTATATTGTAAATTTTAAATTATTTCTAGCGGCCTTCTTGGGAGTTGTACATAACCATCACCGTCCTTGGCGGCAACTTTACGCTTAATTGTGTATGAAAACTTACTTACTTACTTAGCTGCATGAAAATATGATAAAAATACTATATTTGCTGCAAACTCCACGACGATCGATGAATCTTATCATTTACTGGCCTCTCTTCGTTCCTGCCCGCATTATTGTTGCCGACAGAATGGATTGAATATGTTGAATTCAATCATTGGCTTTGTCAAGTCGCCCATTTACTGCCGTCACTTAGTAAGGTTTTATGAAATGCACCTTATACAAGCCCTGATTCTCCGTCTGATAGCTTCTCTTGCTCGGATAACTCAATACTGATATCTCACGATCGTTAACGTGAGACTTAAACCCGCATGAAATAACGATTCATTGAAATATTGGCAGCTATATCGAATGCCTTGTAGAATCAGATAGATTTGATTTATCTATTCTGCCACCAACTCTCATGACATCAGCTTATGTATACGAACGGATTGAGTGAAAACACCTTGCTGTTCCTATGGATCTCCGAATTTTGGCGCTAATATTTCATTTTTTCTGTGAAATGTTGAACAATGGTTGCAAAACATTCTCACACTCTCGACCAGCACTCGTTCCATGGAAAAAAAGATAGATAGTTTAAAAACCATCAACCATCTCGTACTGATCGGGCGAAATTGCGAGCACCTGCGGTTTTGATTTCTTTAGTCCGATTAGTCAATTCGACTGAAACATAATTCTGCATAAATTTTACATCAATTTCATATCAAATTTAGCTAGTGACGCCGGGTGCAAAATAAGTAAGCAAAATAGCCGCACCTCGATATTATTACGTGCTCAATTATTTTATTGTACAATCTCCTCTGAACGACCATCTAAGCAGCTTAATCGTTTGAACGTGCAGTGCGGCAGCTTGTTGACGTTGTAATAGCGCTCCTCCATGACTTCGCCGTGAAGAAAATTAGAGCAATTTCTCTCCGCAACATGGACTCTGTGCTGTAGCTCTGTCCTATACAGTTTAAAAAGGTCTCGAAACAGCAAACAATTTGTTATTGAAAGCTACATTTCACAAATCCACCGTTTTAGCACCTTTGGTTAATTATTATTAGCTCCATTCTAATTTAGTTGATGAACTTTCTTACTAGAAACGACTGTTGTGGTACTTGACATCACAACCGTCACTAGAACTATAAGAAATAAACACATAAACAGAAAAAATTGCGCGGGATTCGGAACGCCATATAACTGGAGTAATATAAAATACTAACCGAAACTAGCAGCAGATGAGCGATCATTCAAAACACGACAAAAACAAATATTAAGACAAACAAAAAAATGGAGAGGTGTAATTGTTGTGGTCAATATCTGACTTTATTTTACGACAAATATACATACGAGTATATCTCGAACAAAACACACTGAAATTATCTAAAGTGAAAAAATATCCTACCGGATTATCCATTATTAAAATATCTGGTTTCTTCAGTTCAAATAATTGAAGTTCAAAGTAGAAACGTCTACCCTAACAGCGTGATCCAAGCAGGGATTAATATGGACAAGAATATAAAATCATGCACTCCCCATCGCAATGCTTGAAACTGTCATTTAAGAATCCGCATTCTGAGGTAATATTTGTTTTGAGCTCAGTGTTCAGTGAGAAAGTTCAACGAAATGTGTCGATTTTTGAATCCTGGGTGATCATTTTATGGTGGTTATATCACATTTCGTCATATAAAGTGTGTTATAAAGAAAATATCGTAGCATACTTCGGATCAATTTTGGATAAATTTGGGTGAATTATGTCACGTCGTACCCACATATAGCGAATGAATACTGGCACGGGTAGCGAAATATTAATATGCAGCGAACGCAACAGTCTAACCAAAATCAAATGAATGACGCTGAATTTAGGGAGTTTTTTCGATTCCCTAATAAGTCCCTAATAATTATTTGATTTGAAAATCTTAAGTTATGTTATTTTAATACTAGAAAATATTATTTTAATTTTTATATCACCACGTGACAAACCACTTTGTAAGAAAACATTCACTTTTAATTCATTATTTCCCCTCAGAGACTACTTTGTGAATGAATTATGTGAATTATATCACAAGAAACGTCTCTAATAGTGACATAAATTCGTGATATAACCACCATAAAATGTAGTTAGAAAAATTAATATTTGAACGCCTGTGCTGCAAAATACCCAAATTCTTAAGATATTGGTTTTCTAAAAAGCCTTTCTTCAGAAATTCTTCCTCCTTTATAGTTGTTTGAATTTTGTTCCGCATTACTATTTCATAAACCTAAAACTGACACATTACGCTTTCTTGTACAAAAACATTTTTAAAAACAAATTAGGAATTTTCAAAAATAAAACGTACTTCTCTCCAGCATCCGTAAAATTTAAACGAAAAAATCACGTCTCAACGTAAATATTGAATTTTTTTTCCAGTTTTAATATCACGCATGAAAAGTTAAAAATTATTTACAAAAAGTAAAAACAGAAAAAAAACACGACGATGAAAAAATTCTTGTTACTCATGAGGAAAATTATATTTTCCATTTTAAGTTTTTCTCAAAAAATTAAATTAAATTATAATTTACTTAACATGTTTAGCGGGGTGGGTGTATGTGTTTTGATCCTTTTGGTGTGATATCATCTGTGAGATTTTAATTTGCCATACGCTCTTCAATATGAAGCCGTTATATACACAACTAGGTACATAGATGAAACTATATTTCCATTTCAATAACAATTTGCATTGCATATCAAGGATTTATCACATATAAACGTTTTATTAAATTCTAATGAAAAACTAATTAATTTTATTTGGTTGGTGTTTTCGAGTAAAAGAAATTCATGAAAATCTAATTTGTGGTGTGCGCGATTCACTAGGAACTGGGAATGGCTAACGGTAAAAAATCGAGCACAATACAATGCGGGAGTATTAAATACCAAAATCACTATTTATAAACGCTTTTATGTATAATCAGAAACTCATTAAAATGTTATAATTAAAAGTCACGTACATGGAGCTTTTTGTTTGCCAAACTCTTTTCATGCTCGATGATTATTATTATTAACATTATTGAAAACGTACATGAATGACATGAAATGTTGTGTGTGCGTGTACGATATGTATTTGTATTTAGTTATGTACACGGCTGTAAATTATAGCCGAATAATTGTCCCTATAGAACGTTTAAATAATCATTGTTAATGACAGCATGACATATATGGATTTTGATTTAATGTAAAACTAATTACATTTTGGTAGGCTTGCTGTTATTAGTAATTGTTGGTAGGGTATAAAAAATCCTATTTCTGTTTAATTTAACTCAACTAATATTATCAGCATGCCTATGTATGTACGGGCCTAAATTGAACGATCTAATATATTTTATGGCTAGGGTTGCCAGACGTACATATTTAATACGTACAGTACGTATTCACGATGTACGTAATTTCTCGAATACGCACTAAATGTTGTTTCCAGCTACTAAAAATAAAATTTTAGGCAGAACTATGAAAACGGAAGCAACTGATCTGGCCAATTAAGAATGTGGCGGCGGTGAGACTATAAATCTCCTGTAGCCCCCAAACTTATTATCTTTTCCTTCACCACACTTAATAAAATTTTATTTATTTATTATTTGTTAATGTAAATTTTTATTTAATAAAAATAACTGCAAAAATATTACAACGTCTGTTCCGTCGCAATCGAAAATGAAGAATAATTTTCTTTTGTTTTTCTTTTCTTTTTTTGTTTTTTCGAAGATGCCTGAACTGTGATGTCAAAACTCCTATTCATTTTTTATATAATTTGACCAACGCCGTATTTTAATCGGTTTACAGGGTAGCGTACCAGTTCTCTCACCAATGCTCGTTTACAGAATATCCACAAAAATTATAAACGTTTATTTGTTTTTATGTAGGTAGGAGCGCCACATATCACACGAGGAAAAGGTTCTCGAAATTTTAATTGTTTTAATTTTAACCGCAAGTGTATTAGTGTTGATCCAAAGATGGGTCTATCAGATTTAAAAGGAAGCATTACGGGTACCAAAATTTATTATAACGTCACATCCGGAAATATAATCGGAACCAGAATTGGTCTATCGCAGAAGACACTATGTGTGGTTGGGTGCAACCCGGGTCGATGTTTGGATGCCGGGAATTACGATGCTTCATCATGCAATGTTTAGTTTGTCCTCACCTCATAACAATGATTGAAAATTCATGGTAAAGATCATTTAATGTTGAACAATTAAATGTGGGTGCATCAAGGCAAGCAGCCGTTATGCAGCTGTTCGTCGAGGAGAGACGATTCCGTTTTCGAGAACATAAATTTGTCTTACAGGTGACATTGCGAAAGTGTATCGATAAATATGGTGGTCAAGTCCTGTATGAAGTTTCAAAAAATTGTAGGTGGGAGTATGGGGCGTGCATCATTCATAGCAATAAGGTGTCTTAATGAATTGTCCATACAAAATAGACACACAAAACCATCAGCATCAAACGCCATCGAAAGAGACATGTATATAGATGATATAATGACGAGAGCCGATACCGAATAAAAACAGTTCATCATGAAACGTAACGTGCATGCATGTAAATATACCAACTAAACTATCGAGTATTTCCGATACAGGCAAGCAACCGGTAAATCAACTGGGCGAATAGGACAATGCTTTTAGAGCATAGCAGAACCTGTGATAATACGGAATTTTATTTTAAAGCCTGTGGAGGGAACCGTTCGATTGGGACGATCACCTATCGGCGACAATTAAGAAAGAATGGCCAGACTATCAAAAGGATTTAGGCATTATGAACATTGTAGAAATACCGCGCTGGGTTGAAACAAGGAAGTCTCAGTGGTGTATCCAGTAGCTGTTTATGTAAGGGTGCCTATGGCAGCAGGGTGTAAAACTCACATCATTGCATTCAAAACTACAGTCGACCAGTAAGAGCTAGTTTAAAAGGCCAGTTCGAACAGGTTATGCTTTGAACCGATTCGAAAATAATATTAGACTGGTTTGCCTCTCATCCACGAGGATCCATCTGGCCCACGTTAGTAGAAAATAAGACATCAGCGATATTAGAATCAGACAGTAGAGAGCAATGGGGGCATGTCAAGTCTGGGGATAATCTAGCAGATTGCGCGTCCAGTGGGTTGAGTTCAAAGATTTCGCAAATTGTTAGTGATGGCAACCAAAAATTATACGGTTATAATAAATTTAAAGGTTAAATTTTTCAGAAGGGTTATTGTATTTTACTGGATAATATTCCGCAACTTTAACTTTCTTATCCAGAACTAGCAACAGACCAACGACTCCTGTGATTTAACTAATTGTCTTACAATGAGTCTCAATTTAATCAAATAACATACACCACTTCAACACTTAAACGTTATACAATTTTCTTTATTTTCTTAATTTATTTAATTACTCCAACTTTATGGTGCACGACGACGACTGACCACAACTTAATCGATTTAATCTTTTTTTTTATGTGCATCCAAACGAATCTTAAATAGGAATGCAATAATAATCAGAATGCCGGAAACTCTATCAACCTGTCAAAAATCCGAGTAACGAAAATATGTATATCTTTAGTACAAATATTCAAAGATAGGTATCGCAATATAGGGGTTCGTCCACCCATTGTTAATTGAAATTGACGTTGAATTAGTACAAATGGGTTAGAGTTAAGGATTTCAAATTACAAATTAAATTATACAAACTACTAATTAGTAATTACAATTTAGGGGAATCTAACTTTATATAATGCAAAAGGTAAGTATATAGATATCGATATAATAATAATTGATATAATAATTTACATTCTTCCTCTATTTTTGCTTTCTTCTCGTTTAGGTTGAATACATGTATTTCCGGAGCAATTTTCAGGAGTAATCTGAATACAGGTCGACGTCAACATCTTCCTTCATTTTCCCCGGCGTTGAATCGTCTGATTCAACAGGAACCTTACATAATGCGTGTATCGCTCGGCGAAAAATTCCCGTCTTGGTTTTTACGGATACCACTCGAACCAGTCCATCCTTTCCAGGAAACAATTGTATTATGCGACCGAGTACCCACTTAGTGGGTGGTACATTTTTGTCGATGAGTAACACAATATCATTAATTTCTGCGTTTGGTTTGGCAGAAACCCACTTTGACCTTGCTTGCATCGACGTAAGGTACTCCACATGCCATCTTTGCCAAATATGTTGTCTCATCTGCTGAATCATTTCCCATCGATGTAATCTACTTAATTTTATGGACGTGATGTTTGTTTCGGGTACTAAAACCAATGGATGTCCCACAATGAAATGTGCTGGAGTCAACACATCAACCTCTTCGTCATTAGGTACGGCACAAATAGGCCGAGAGTTTAGTATTGCTTCGATTTCGGTGAGCAGAGTCTGGAGTTCTTCGACGGTAAGTATGGTTTCTCCAACGACTCGCTTTAAATGATGCTTCATAGACTTCACAGCCGCCTCCCATAAACCTCCAAAATGAGGAGCTACTGGAGGGTTGAAATGCCAGGTGATTGATTCACTTAAAAGAGAACTATAAATGTCATTAGTATTATCAGCAAAAAATTTATAAACCTCTCGTAATGATTTTTCTGCGCCGATGTAATTGGACCCACAATCGCTGTATATATCAGTACATAAACCCCGTCTCGCCACAAATCTCTTTAACGCAGCCAGAAACGAATTTGTTGTTAGATCCGTTGTTAGCTCGATATGTACTGCTTTCGTCGATGTGCACACAAACAAGCATACGTAGGCCTTAAATACTTTTTGACCTCTACCCCTCTTATGGAATGCTTGGATTGGCCCCGCAAAGTCAGTACCCACTTGCAGGAACGCTCGAACGTGTTGAATTCGAAATTTTGGCAGGTTTCCCATTGCTTGTACCATTGGAACTGGTTTTGCTCTGAAGCACGCCAGGCACTGTCTAATTGCTTGGCGGATTTGTTGTTTTCCTTTTACTAACCAAAATTTCTGCCGTAATATCGATGACAATAGTTGGAAGCCTGCGTGGTGATATCGATTATGATAGTCCTTAATAATCAACATGGCTAATCTTGATGGTGGTACTACAATTGGATGTTTCGTGTCGTATTCTACCGTCGACTGTTGGATTCGGCCTCCCACTCTCATTAATCCTTCGTCATCAACAAATGGGTGTAGCAATTTTAGTGGGCCCTTTAATATTTCGAACCGTTGAACTGCCCGCAACTCGTTCTGCATGTATTCGGTTTGGGTTTGTTTACACATGTGTTTGCTGGCATCTTCTAACTCACGTCTCGTTAATGGCCCTGAACGCTTCACTGTTCCTTTACGCACGTTGCTCACAAATCTCTGAACCATCGCTATAATTCTAATTATCTTTCTGAAATTAGAAAATCTATCGATTAACTCGAGGGCTAATTTCCCATCTTGACATTCTGTTGTTAGTGTCATGTAGAACTTTGGCCGTTCCTCTTCGTTAGTATTGTAGTTGTTTTGTTGCTTTGGCCAATTTTTCGAATGACAATATAACCAACTAGGCGCACTCCACCAGATTTGATGGTTAAATAATTCGGTTGGTAGAAGCCCTCGTGAAGCACAGTCTGCCGGGTTATCCTTTGTAGACACATGCCGCCAATTCTCGCGTTTTGTCACCTCCAGAATCTGGGACGTTCGATTTCCTACAAAGGTCTGCCATCTTATTGGGACGTCTGACAACCAGTCCAATACTATTGTTGAGTCGGTCCAACAAATTGTATCTGATACAGGTAATTGCAGTATTTCTGTTACTGATTTAAGTAGTTTGGTTAACAGATGGGCTGCGCATAGTTCCAATCGAGCTACCGATATCTTTTTCACTGGAGCTACCTTTGATTTCGCCGCTATTAAGCTACATTGGTAGTTTTCTGGATCCATCTGATGCCTCACGTAAATGACAGCTGCATACGCTCGTTCACTGGCGTCACAGAAACCATGAAGCTCGATGCTTTGGCCAGATGTCCTCAACCATCTCGGTATTTGAATCTGCTCCAGGTAATGCAACTGCTCTCTAATTGCTAGCCAACTCCGCTCTATGTCTTGCGGTAATTGTTCATCCCAGTCAACTGAAATTAGCCAAAGTCGTTGAAATAACATTTTCATTTTTATAATTACTGGTGACAGCCATCCTAATGGATCGAAAATTTGACTGCATTCAGATAACAATTTTCTCTTTGTTGATACCGGGGTGCCCAGTCTGACATGATAAGAAAAGACATCCAATTTGGGATCCCAGTGCAGCCCCAATACCATGACCATTATCCCGTCTTGTGACAAATCTTTAAGCGAGTCCGTTCTGTCGTCTATTGGTGTGGTTTGTAGAAACGTTTCCGAGTTGGACACCCACTTCCTTAATCTCATTCCAGCGTCTGCTAGCATCTTGACCAGATGATTCTTCAACTCTATAGCTTGGTCCACGTTGTCTGCACCGGCCATAATATCATCAACGTATGTACATTGTTTCAGTGCGGTTGCGGCAATGGGATACATTTTGCCATGAATATTCGCAATCTCGTTCAGAACTCTCGTTGCAAGATATGGAGCTGCTGCAGTGCCGTATGTTAACGTTGTTAGCTTGTAATACCGAATTGGGTCATTCTCGTTTTTCCTCCATACAATTGCTTGATATCTCTTAAATTCGTCTCTGACCATAACTTGCCGGTACATTTTTTCGATGTCCGCACTAATTGCAATTTTATGCAACCGGAAACGTAATATGATTGCATAGAGTGTTGGCTGCACTGTGGGCCCAACCATGAGAGTATCATTCAATGAGACCCCGCTGGAAGTTTTCGCGGACGCGTCGAACACTACTCTAAATTTGGTTATCCCATTTGTCGACGATTTCGCAATACCATGGTGAGGTAAGTAATTGAGTTCTTGTATCTCGGCACCTGTTACCTCCTTCATATGTTCTAGTTGCTTGTATTCCTCCATAAATTTGATGTAAAAGTCCTTAAATTCTGGATTTCTACTAAATTTTCTCTCCATTGCCCTTTGTCTGGATAATGCTAAATTTAAAGACTTTCCCAGCGGCTCACTCTGGTTTTTCCTCGGCAGGTTGACAGTGAACCTTCCGCGCTCGTCTCGGTATGTGGTCTCGGCAAATAATTTCTCGCATTGTTCCTCTTCCTCTGTTAGTCGTTTGATATTTGGGATATTTTCGATTTCCCAAAATTGTTGAAGTAGCTCATCTACCCGATCTTGTCGTACATCTGTTGTGCCCAGATTTACCGATATTGTATCTAATGCAGTCGTGTCCACTTCTCCTCCTATTACCCACCCAAATATGGTTTCAAGCGCTATAACTTGGTTGTTCTGCTTAACTCTTCCTTCTAGTAGCACATTGAACACGTGTTGAACACCGAGAATTAGTTCGATATCTTGCGCCGAAATAAAACTAGGATCTGCTAGCGCTAAGTTTACACGTGGTAGATTAGGACTGAACGAACGAGCAGGTACCTTGGAACACAACTTAGCCATTACCAACGCTTCAACCTTGATTTGAGATTGACCATTAATGCGCGATTTGAGAGTAACCATTACCTTTCCCTTGGTTGTTTGAGTACCGGATCCGCTAATGCCAGACACTACGGTGCGATTGGGTTGTCTACGTAACTTGAGTTTATTGCATAAACTCTCGGAAATTAGTGTAGACATGGAACCTGAATCTAGTAATATTCGACATTCATAATCCGTGCCATGCTGATCGACTATAGTGACCAATGCGGTTGGTAAGATGCAACTTGTTGGTGTACTAGCATGTGCTGTTGTTACTGGTGGTTTGTCTGAGGTTAAGCATTCATTGGAGTGCAACAGCGAGTGATGCTTCTTTCCACATTCTTGACATCTACTTCGCGACAGGCATCTGAATACCGGATGATTCAGTTTTAGACAGTTAAAACAACGGTTTGCGGATTTAATACTTTGTCGACGCTCCGCAACTGATAACTTCTTGAATTTCTCACAGTCAGCTAATGAATGGTTGGAATTGCATAAGGGACAGCCGCTTATATCTGTTGTGACAAACGCTTGGGATGGAATACTTTGTCGACGCTCCGAAACTGACGACTGCGTGCATTTCTCGTCGTCTGATACTGAGTACACGGAATTGCAGGAAGAACCGCAGCTTACATCTGTTGTGATAAACGCTTTGGATGACCGTTGATTTACTGGCCGTCTGACTATGGCTGGCCTAACAGATTCTAATGCATCAGACCTGTTCAGCAGAAATCTGAAAAAACTGTCCAATGATGGCAAATCATCTTCACACGAAGTTTGTGCCCATAACGACCGAGTTTCAGCATCCAATTTCTCTTCCAACATGTAAATCAACCATACTTCACGCGATTCTGCATCCTTTCCGAGCGCCTTCAGACCTCTTACCACCTCGTCCGATGTATCAAGCAACTTTCTTACACTTACTGCAGTGGCATGTTGAATGGTCGGTTGGTTCATAAAATTCCTGATAAATGCCTGTATGGTGTGTTTCTTACGGTCGTATCTGGTACATAACTTGCGAAATGCCTCGAAATAGTTCGTCTCCGTAATTGGCAAATGCTTGAGAAGATTGTACGCATCACCCTTCAGATAACCTCTTAAATATTGCAACTTCTGCGCCGGTGATAAATTATTGTTTTCGTGAATGGTCTTAACGTATAAATCATAGAATGATTGCCATTCCGTGTATTGGCCAGAGAATGGTTCAATATTAATTTTAGGCAGTCGTACTTCTATCGGCTGAGTCATGCTTTGGTTCAGGGTGGTATTTGACATTGCGTTCGATTCGTCTGGATTCGCTGCATTATATTCTCGGATGAACTGATTTAATCGTGCCTCTACAACATAGTACTGTTCGGAAAAATCGATCATGCCACTTTCATTGTCCGGGGCGATCTCAAATATTGCGTTTTCCACATCTTCATATTGTTTTAATAACACCTTCGAACGACTTGCCTTCGTTTGGAACCCATCAATGTCCTGTTTATCGACCACCGCACCCACATAATTATACAGCTTCGTCATTTGACCCTTTATGGACGCCCGTGTGCTTTTGAGCGATTTCAATTTTAACTCTGAATCCATCACTACTTCACTGAATTTACTATTCACTGGTCACAACACTTTCCTTAAGGTCACCGCTTTATAGTGGATAATGTGAATACTTATTGACCTTCGACCAAAACCCGATTAGTGTATAGTTAGTTAACACACGCGGTATGCAAAACAGGTAGGTCTCACGCAATTTTCGGTGCCTTTCAAATTTGATCAGTAATTGCACCGATATATATATATCTATATATATATATATTTATATATATAATAACTTTATTTCAATTTGTAATTATAGATTAAATTATTCGGATAGCTTCTGTGCAATACTTATCTATTTCATGCTAAAGAGCACCATGTGGTCGCACTCCAAATCAAAATGTCCGCTTCGACGTAAATTGTAAATGTTCGCGACGTTTCTGCAACTTCGGATCGGATGTTGTTTCCCGTATTGTATTTTATGGCGTTCCGATCCGGCTCGAAGGACCATGTATTTTACTGGATAATATTCCGCAACTTTAACTTTCTTATCCAGAACTAGCAACAGACCAACGACTCCTGTGATTTAACTAATTGTCTTACAATGAGTCTCAATTTAATCAAATAACATACACCACTTCAACACTTAAACGTTATACAATTTTCTTTATTTTCTTAATTTATTTAATTACTCCAACTTTATGGTGCACGACGACGACTGACCACAACTTAATCGATTTAATCTTTTTTTTTATGTGCATCCAAACGAATCTTAAATAGGAATGCAATAATAATCAGAATGCCGGAAACTCTATCAACCTGTCAAAAATCCGAGTAACGAAAATATGTATATCTTTAGTACAAATATTCAAAGATAGGTATCGCAATATAGGGGTTCGTCCACCCATTGTTAATTGAAATTGACGTTGAATTAGTACAAATGGGTTAGAGTTAAGGATTTCAAATTACAAATTAAATTATACAAACTACTAATTAGTAATTACAATTTAGGGGAATCTAACTTTATATAATGCAAAAGGTAAGTATATAGATATCGATATAATAATAATTGATATAATAATTTACATTCTTCCTCTATTTTTGCTTCCTTCTCGTTTAGGTTGAATACATGTATTTCCGGAGCAATTTTCAGGAGTAATCTGAATACAGGTCGACGTCAACATCTTCCTTCAGTTATCATTGAATGTTTCCTGAAATTTAAGCGGGAATGAAGATTTTTGATTGCTCAAAATTCTCGTAAATTATATTTTTCGCCTTAAAAATCAAGTGTAGGTGAGATGGGTGTTTTCCACAACACATACATCACTCAATTTTTGGTATTGTTGTTCAATTCACAGGAGAAATTGTAATCAGATGTGCCTTGCTGTATTTCTAATTAGATAAAATAAAACAACACCTGTAGTATGGCAGTTTAATTTTAACCCGGGCAAAACCGAGTACTTCTGCTAGTTTCTAAATAATTATAAAACTGTTAAATATGAAACCATCTTCATACTATGTGAAGACACACTTCTTCACAGTGTTGTGCGTTTACGCGTATTTCCGAATTGTCTACATGTTAGTGTCGAAAGTAGCGTAGAGAATTGATTTTTGAGTAGACAATGTCGAGAATTGGTAGAATATGTAGACAATTCGTAGATTATTACTTTTTGTTGTTTTTTCCATTGTTTTTCTGTACGAAGTCGTCATCTTTTAGTTTTCCATTTTTTATTGGGTTTTACCTCTGGCAGTTAAAATTAAATTTTTATTAAAGAAGTAGGTGAGATTGAAAATCTTGGCCAATCGATGTCTTCAATATTGGTACAACCATAAGCGATTTACGAGGCTAAATTCGGCTATGGTTTCGCTGTGCCAAATGTGCCGTCTGTCATGAACATTTTCGAAACAAATACTTAATTTATGATTTTAACGTCCATTTTTGGGCACAGTAGTTGGAGTTACTAGAAAACGTATGGCGTATTTTATAGATTGTTTTCTGTTTTTGATTGTATTTTGATCAAAAGTAAATGCAAAAAAAAGATGTTTCGCACAGATAATGTGGTTTTTCAAACTAAAATTGTCTGATAGCTGTGACGATGATCTTGACTTGAACAAAAATACAGGTGGGGTTTTTTTAATGTAAGCGATATCCATCTTGCTCAGGTTAGCTCAGGATATCATTTGTCCCAGAGATTCACCAATCGGTTATCAATCAACGTTTCACTGAAAACAAACGCACGGTGATATTTACCTATTTTGCTGTGTAAACCCAAATTTGAAATTTTTACCAATAATGTTTTAATAAAGTACGAGCCTTGTAAAATTTACAGTGCAACATTTACAATGCATTTTTAAATATTAAAATTATTGCTGTGCAACTGCCGCGCAGTTTAAATGTATCATTTTCAATGCAAAAATTTTGAAAATGAAATTTTTTTGTTTTTTCATTGAGCATAAATTACAAAGTATTTTTAAAATGTACAAATACTTTTCAAGATTTACTTTGCACTTTGTAGTTTTTTCGTAACCTTACTTGGTGGCGTTGCAACAAATGGCCGCTAAACTTGAGGATTAAACCATACAAGTACTGGAACGATACATGGTAAAAGCAAATTAAATTAACAAGCCTTTATTAACTTATATTTGCTGCTTTCTTAATTTAATTTCAGAATTTTATAAAGCAAGTTTAGAGGACCGGACCAACTCAGTTCCCTGAATATTAAATGGAATGGAATTGAATTATTACCAACATTACAACAAATCAATATCTTTCGAAATTATTTTTGGTCAAAATTTACACTGTAAGTTTATTATCAATCCGGATATGTAATTAAGTATCATCCTTATTTTAAGAAACTTCTATGGCCTTTTGTGAAAAGTGAATAAAAACGAATTAATTATAAAAAATGTGTTCCATTACAATTGGTTTTTAATATATTTCTCTCTTTTTTAATCTAGAAGTTTCGATCAATGCTCGCTTTTGTTCAGAGTAAATATTAATGCGCTGCAAATTATTCAATCCGCAAATTTTAAAATGCATTGTAAACCATTAACCACCTTGTTGTCATTATTTACCATGCACTCTCCGATTTTTTCTTCAGTGTTGCGTTTCCTGGTTATTTATTCACTAGAGTTATCTTCCTTGAAATTGGGGTGAGAGTGGCAGAGACAGATAAAATAGCAACAACTTTATCACCAACATACCAACGTCAAGCAAATAAGCTTGGATTATTATAAGGTTGCGTGACCGCTTGGGAACATCGTAAAAGTTAATAATTGAATGAAACCTCCTACTCCCTCCCATATTCATTGATCCGTATTCAAAATGATATTACAGAAACCATTACTAGAATAAATAATGCAATCCGGCAAATACCCGACACTCGGCTGTCTATTCTACACGGACACGAATCGGAATTAAACACATCAAAAATCTATCAGAAACATGAAGACTTAGCAACAATTAGAGAAAGAAGAAAACCCAAATTCTCGACCTCAGTGCAGTAAGATAAAACAGTGGTGAAATAACGCGACAAATATGGCGTACATATCAACAACAGCAAACAGCAAAGAAGGCATCAATGAAATAAAAACCTGCATAATAATCAATCGTAGCATCATCAACAGGTTTCAATTCAAAAATACAAACACAACCTCTAATATTCAGTCTTACGGGCCAACAAAAGACGTAGATAAACCAACCAAGGATTGTTGATATAAACAACTACAAGCAATAATAGCAAGAACACACACAAAAAATATCAAAATAATACAAGAAGGAGAAGTTAACGCAAAAATTGGAACAAATAAAACCGACCTGAAACACATCTTATGGGTAAACAAGTAATATGTGAGAACACTCATCGACTACTGCGTCATAAACCAGATAATTCATATAGAAGGCAATAAATTTTCACACAAAAATATACGCATATGGACATCACCTGAAGTAGAATTACGACCCAAATAGATCACGTAATGACCAACAAGAAATTTATCAAGTCATTTCAAGATGTTAGGGAAACGAGTGGTGCAGATATTTCCAGTAAAACGCATCAAGACAAATTGTAAAAACTAAACACCGCCAGCTTAAATGATGCCGGGCACAAGGAACATGTTCTGCGAAGCCAATGAAGAAGCAGTCATCAGTGTAGAACAACAGTGTAAACAAATCTAAACAACCTATATTGAAACAGCTACCAACACACTCGGGTCGGATACTAAGAATTCAGACGCAAACCCCCTGGATCAAAATAATGCGTGTGCAAATAATCAATAACGATTCTCAAGAAAAGTGGCCTAAGAGAATGTATAAATTGGCAGGATATATTATATCGTGAATCCGAAATTAAGAAAGAAACAAGCTGACTTCAGACCAGGGCGAAGTTACACCCTCGTTTTCATATGAAAACAAAACGCATCTTCATTGAGCAGTCTAATGAATGGAATTCACCACTGCACCTACTCAAAAGGAGTTGGCCTCAAAATAAATATCAGAAAAAGGCAACAGATGAATTTATAAAGAAATAAATGAACAAAGCCAGAGTAGCAGTGAACAAGTTAGACAAAGTCTGGAACACATCTGTCATATCCCGCAAAAACAAAATTAAGAATGTTTAGTGCAGTGTTGCTGTGAGGTTGCGAATCATTGAAGCGTACACATACGATCAACAATACGATCATCTATCATATTTTAGCATTTATTAGGATTATGAACCCGAGGAACTTGTACTCGTGTAGTCATTATTGATGTGATGTGCGTGATCTCTTATGGAACTTTAAAATTTATGTCATGCTTTTGGTATCCAGTGACATGTCTAAAGCGTAACTAATGGAAAGGTGTCGCTTTATTTGTGTGTCACAACTTAATTGTGTTAGGCGATGGTACATGGAAAACGGAGTAATTATATAAATTCAAATAGTTATACGTAAAAGCTAATTTATAACGATATAACATTATCTTTTGTAAATTAATGTTCAGTCACCGCATCAGATATACAATAATTGGATTATGATTATATAAATAAATCACTTTAGTTGCTTGTTATTATTTTCCTTTCCAAAGAAAACCCATTTTCCACCAACTCTCATCATTTATCATGCTTGTGCCAACAACATTCCCGTAATAGTGCATCGTACATATAGTTACAGTGTAATAAAGTAGCACAAAACAGTTTTATATTCTCCTGTCATCTTTTAACAATGGAACTATAACAATTGTCACAATAAAGTATAAAGGAAAATCAGAGAAAAGTATTTGCTTTAGGTTTCGTCGTCTTATACGAGCGTAGTGTGTGGCTGAAGACTGAAATCAAAATGCATCATCGTACAACGAATTAATTCGTCTATCAGAATATACGTTAGTGTTATAATTTTTTTTTTGTAGTGAATAACAAAAATTAAATCTCATCTCATCACAACAATAAAAAGTTAAATTAAGCCAGCAAGGGAATGAAAAATATGGAAAATCACAAACGAAACGATAAAAAAAAATATTTTCCATCTCATTAATTCCGAATGTTTGTTGTACGTCTTTGTATACGTTTACTAAGCAACAAAATTATAAATAAACATTGGATCTGGAAAATATGCGAAACAAATTTTTGTCCCAGAAATTTTTAACAAAATATCACTACACGGATCCATAAAAAAATTCAATTCCGCCTCATAACTTAAGATACTTATACGTAAATCAAAAGCTCAATGACGAAAACGACGAGCGTTAAGTAAGAAAAATGTGTTTCCCCCGAAAAAATTATGACCTGGATGCGATAGGAATTTACAATAAATATCTAACACAGAGAAGAACTCGACAAAAAATCCTCGTTACACAGTAATAATTCACGTGGCACGGATTGGAAAATGTAACAAAAAATATTTTAACGAATGAAAATTATTGTGAAAACTGTTAGACGAGGTATAACTGAATGAAAAGGCTTAGGTAATATAAAAAATTGTCGTTTTTGGTTTATAAAGGTAATGAGAATGAATGATAGATAAAAAGAGCACGCATATTTCTAACGATGAAAAGTGATGAGACTAAAAAGCGGAAATTGAAAATTTGTTTAATTGGCATTTCTGCTAAAATAATAAAAATACGCACCTGCAAATAGCCGTCTATGCTGCGCGGTTGTTCGCCTGAATATACTCAGATAAAGCACCAGAAGCACAATCTGCTCAAACTAGGAAGCGCTGTGCATACTCCATAATATCAGTCAATTTTGGTTATAATTCAAGCCTACGTCAGCGTTGTGATGTATTGCCTACATCACGTAGATGATTAATATTCTACGTGTGTATAGAGAATGTATATAAACAATTACGAAAATGACGTCGACATTGTAGAGAATATCGATAATGACGAAAATGATTGTTTCTGTCAGAAATCAGCACAATTCTATGATTTCTTTATCGATGGATCCACATCGGGCTCCTTTGAATTTAATATCTACGTAACATTTAAAATTTTAAGCCCAAGTTTTTTTATGGCAAAGACGTACTCCTCGGAAAACGGAATGATAAGATATAATGAATATTTCCTGCAAGCTTTCTCGAAGCTGTGTTACAAATTAGAACTTTATACCCAGTTAAATTTTTAAACCAAATTTAATGAACAAAATCATCACCACGCAATAAAATGTTAAAGTAAAAATTTATGGAAGGATTAATATCAGTTGTCAGACAATTTTGTTTTGGTAAAATGACTCAAATACCCTAATATTTACCTGAAGTTTGTAAATCTAACCGGCAAAAAAATCACTTGAACACAGAACTCATTCGCGGTGGATACAGTATTCGCTTCGAAGATGTATAAAACAGACAGCATTGCACATAGAATTTCTTTCCAAGCAACGAATTTAGCTTCGTACGTCATTATGATTATCGCTGAACATTTAATTTGGCCTCGTTAAAATACATCTTGATGAACTCGGCTCCGACTAGAATTGAAATTTGTGTTTTTTTAATGCAACACTACATTCAGACAGATTCTTTGAAGATGCTCCTATTTTCCAGGTTCCTTTACTATACTCGAAGTGAATTACATCAACGATTGTATAGTATCGATATACTACAAATAACGTATCAAGAAAAGTTACAGGATCATGTTAAACACATGTGACTGAAGTTAAGGGAACGAATCCAAATTACTAATGGTAATAGAACCGCTTATGAATGTATAAATAAAAGCATATGTTAAACAAAGTGCCGGTTGAGTCGGCGGACAGGACTTGTCAAATGATTTAGGTCGTTTACTTGCTTGGCTTATAAACGAAAATTGGAACATACTACAATACCGTAAATTCAACGGACCCACTATTGCCTAATCACCAAAATTTAAATCATTAGAAATTAATCCCGGCAGCTGGGTTCAATTTTAATCACATCAACGATGATCTGTTGATCTTTCTTCAGGTGTATTTTCAAAGAGTTGAAGCAAATTTTAGTACACATTTGTCTTAGAAACGATTTCGTACGATATTGCGTGCAGAAGCTCGATATCGAAAGTAACTGGTTGCTGGAAGTGGTGCCACATCTAATACCGTACCGAAATAATTGGAAGATTAGGTGAATAAAATATTGCCGTAAATTCTAGGTGCCGAAGTCCACTAAGTATTTTTTATCCTAGAAATTGAAAACTAATGTTGCTATTTAAATTACCGCAGGTAGATTGGTTTCTATTAAAATTCCGGTATGGCTAGACTCAGCAACTGCAGTGCAAAAGTTATATTTATTATTAAAATTTATGGTCTTACCAGACACGATCCACCCGAACTTTGTCTCTCTTAATAACTTTAGATTCTCAGCCAATTTTGTTTGACGGTCCTCGTTAGTCACGTCCTCGACCATTTTAGTGACGAACATAAAGTGTCCTTTTTTTGAGAAATTCTCTCTACATGCTTCCTCAAAAATTCCGTATAGGGTTTCCGGAGGTAAAATTGCAGACTGCCTTCCGTTATGAAATTTTGTGAAATATTGAATGATATCCTCTTTTTTAAGTTCTTGCTTTATTATTATTATTCTGTTAATTTTCGGGAGTACTTCTTCAGTAATTATGGTGTCTAATTCGGACAGTCTGAGAATTATTTGGTTGTTATAAAAATTAATAGGTTGTTCTGCAAAATGAATATATTAGTAATTCTAGGTGTTGGCGGAATGTACCGTGCCCACATCTGAGTCACTATTTGGTGTATTATTATGCATTGAAACATTATCTGGGTTAGGTGCTGGCATATATAGATTGTTAAAGTAGATTTATTTGTTTTGATTTAATTTAGTTTCATCTATTGGAAGTCTACTAAGGGCGTCTACAACGTTAGCTTTGCCTTCCTTATAAATCACTTCGTAATCAAAATTCTCCAGTTCCAAACGCCATCTAAGGATTTTCGATTTTTTTTCAGAAGTTTTAATAAACTTATGGGGTTGCTGGTCTGTCACTAGGGTAAACTTGCTACCGTAGAGGTAGGGCTGGTATTTTTTTATTGCTCAAATTATCGCAAGCGCTTCTTTTTCGTTTGTCGCATATCTGATCTCAGTGTTGTTTTGCGTTCTAGATGCAAATGCTATTGGTCTTTCCAGTTTATCATGTACCTGCGAAAGGACAGCACCTAAAGCCTATTCGGATGCATCCGTCGTTAGGATGAAAGGTTTACTGAAATCCGGATGAGCTAGTATTTGGTCCGTGGCAATTATGTTTTTTAATGTTTCAAAAGAATTTACATGTTCCGGGTCCGAAACGTTAACAGTAGCTCCTTGTTTTAGAAATTTGTTCAAATTTTTTGATATTTTGGAGTAATTACGAATGAATCGTCTATGGTACCCTGATAATCCCAGGAACTGTTTGATTTGTTTTTGTGTGGTTGGTATTGGCCACTCAATAATTTTCTTTATTTTATCAGGGTTTGGCTTAACCCCTTCTTGTGTTATTATATGCCCCAAAAATTCCGTTTCTCGCTTTAGAAACTCACATTTGTCTAGCTGAATTTTCAAGTTGAAATGTGATTTAGAACTTCTTGAAGATTCTCGATGTGGTTATTTAGATAGAAGCCCACAACGATGATATCATCCAAGTATACGTAACAGATCTTTCCTATTAGTCCGTGTAGGACATTATTCATGGCTCGTTGGAAGGTTGACGGACCGTTTTTTAATCCAAATGGCATCCGGGTATACTCGAAGTGTCCATGGTCCGTGGAAAACGCTGTTTTCTCCTACGAATTCTTATCCATCGGAATCTGGTGGAATCCCGATTTTAAATCTAAGGCTGAAAAATAAGTAGATTTCCCAAGTCTATCTAATATCTCCTCTATTTGAAGGATGGGAAATTTGTCATTTATGGGCTTATCATTTAATTTCATGTAGTCAATCACTCTGACTTTCCGAGTGCCTGAAGCGTCAGCTTTCTTAGGTAAAACCCATATAGGGGAAGAGTAGGGGCTGCTGGAATTTCATACGATTCCACTGTCAAGCAACTCATTTATGTGATCTTCTACGTCCTTTTTGAAATGGTGAGGGTATCTGTATGTTTTTGTGTATACGGGATCCTCATCTTTAGTATTGATTTTATGTTTAATGATTGTGGTAGCAGAGAGTTTTTCGTTCTGCTTCAACAGGACTTCTTGATTTTCATAAATGGTCTGTATGAGAAATCTTCTTTCTTCTTTACTTAAATGTTCTGTACGGATCATTTTAGAGATCATTTCTTCGTCTATTAGCACATTGTTATACATTTTTATGAGCTGAATTGTCTCGAAGTTGTTCATATTTAAGTTTAGTTTTGGTAGGCATTCCGGTGTTTCTCGTTAAAATATTTACAGTCGTTCTAAAATTTTCAGATTTATATAATCCAGGTTGTACAGTGATGTTTTTATTCGAGTTGTTTTCGGAGCTCTCTTTTTCCGGCTCAAGATCTGGAAGCGTCTCGTGATTATTGACGATTCCCTTAGTGAAGGTTCCGAAGGGTCCACTTCCATAGGTATGGGTTCGTTTCTAACTTGCCCTGACCAACTTTGTTTTTTATTTGGGGATTTGCAGAGTTAGGATTAACGTCCCTTCTCTGCTGCCTTTTAAGCCGGAAATAAATGCGGCTAATGCATCTTCTTCAATGAAGCTGCATATCGCGTGCCAAGAGCCGTTGTACATCTTGTTCTGCTTAGCTAGCGACTTAATATTTTGTATAATTTCTTTTGTTTTATTGAAGAAAGTATGTATGGACATACCTTCTTCTTGTTTGTTACTCAAAATCTGGGATTTATAATATGGGAGTTCTTGTTTGTCTCCTAAAGCGTCGATTAAGGTTTGTCTGATATCCGAAACATTTTCTGAATTTTGTTCTTGACCGCTTGCAGGTACATTTTGAACTGTTGAGGTGGGATTATTCCGTCGAACATCACAAGTGCCTCCTCGGCAGTTTTAAGCCACGATGCCACTTGTTTTTTATTTCCATCAAAAGATGGAATGGATTTTATTGGATCCGGGATCCTAAATAAGTCAAATTGCATCTGCAGAGCCTTATTACTGGGGTCCACCGCAGGTGTTTCTACTTTTTGATTTAACATTGCGAGCAATTGGTCATATTGAGCCTGTTCCTCACCTAAATGTGTAACTTGTTGGGTAACAGCACCTAGTTGGGCAGATATCTGCTCAAAATCGGTCATGGTCGGAGAGGTTATTTCTTCTATCTGATTTATATTTCGATATCTATCAAATATTTCGATAGATTTTTCCCTCCTCCGCTCGGTTCCGTTGTTGTTTTTCGTCTTTTCGCGTTTCGCGACGGTTAACGTATTCCTTAATTTTGTTTGCCTATCTTCTTACTCATCAATTATTGTAGTTAATTATTGTGTCTATCTTATAGTGGACAATATCAATAATTTATCTTACCTATCTTGTAGTGTAAGATAACGAAAGGGGTTTTTATAATAAAATTAAAATATAAACAAAAATTCTTTTTGCAATCGTGTTTGAGCTGGTTCGTGGGGATGATTCAATAAAGCGGGCGGAATCTTGAATCCTCTAAACAGTTGGTTCCAACTTCCAGTTCGAGACGTTGTTAGAAAAAACATGTTCGCGATTCACTTGTGTATCACTTAACTCGAAAAAGTTCTGTATTTTCCGCATCACTTTATATTCACTTATCACACACCGCTAGGCTGCGCCAATTATGGGTTCGAGCTTTAGTCAACCATAAAAGAAGATTTTATTTTCAAAATTTTTTATTGTGACAGTTCTTATTAAAAACTTAACTCTATTTTCACTAAACTCTAAAATAAGACTAACTGTAATTATTTAAGATTACATCTATTTACTCGTATCTATATCTAAATTGTTTCGTATTACAAGCCATGCCAGTCGAAATTTATTGATGCATTTTGATGAGTTCGCATTTCCCACGATTTGCCTTGTTGTTGATCGTTATGCTGTCGTGTTCGTTATGCTGAGGTTGCGTCTTTCAATATTGGTTTGTTACCTCGCATTCCTTATGGGTCCATAACTATGGATTAACATCGCTTCTAAAAACTCTTTCAATAGTTTGCTGATAGTTGGTTGAGTTATCTGGTGATAGTTCATTTCGCCAGTTACAAATTGGAAACTTCCGAAGCCAAGCGGTAAGCACCTAAAATTAAAATATTTAATTTCTTAATATAAAAAATTAATATCTTACTGTTAAGTGTGGGGGAATCGATTAACTCCTCCCAGTAGTTCTTTGAAGTTGGATTGCCAATTTCTTAATTATAAACTCCGCTGCTGATTTCATGAATCTATTTCTATTAGAAAATATATCGTCTTCACATTCAAATGGATTTCCCCGGTATTTGAATACTTTACGAGGTGTTCGTCTTACGACTATCACGCGCAAATATTAATTCCATATTGTTAGAATTATAGGAGACACTTAATAATTTTTATTCTTTGTTTTTAATTTGTTTATTACTTTTAATTTAGTTATTATAATACAAATTACATTAATTACACGCACAACAAAATATCGCTTTAAAAAAATGAGCAACCAATGACAAACGTCACTTTAACCACCTGTATTGTGACCTCAAATATTGGTCGCAACTTTTTTAGAATTTTTGCTTGCTAGTAAGTCAACTTGCTAATTTGCTTGCTAGATTGTATCGAGCATGTACCCGATAATATTGAATTAACAGTGATCCAAAAACCACAACGGTATTAGTTGAATACATTAAAAAATAAGTAAAGGAAATGAATCGTAGGCAGGGAAAATTGGGTGAGCGCGAACACCCACCTTTCACTTATCTATCATCTATAAAACCGCTAATTTTTTGTTTCTATATAGTCATTTGTTTGCTATATTTTCATTCCACAACTCCGTTTGTACTCTCCATATAATGCAAAATTATTTTCCCGGTAAAATTAATTTGAAGGAAATAATTTGCATAACATGGGCATTACCATTTTCCAAAATAAATAAACAAAAACCGACTTGTTCTGTTATATAAGTTACAACTTTACTTAATTTTCCATTCAACTTAACATAAAATATTATCCAACTGAGAGCTTTTAGTCGAACGAGAAAACCGAGGGACAAGAGGCAAAACAAAAATATTTATGGCATTTTTACTACTTTGGTACAGAACATCATAATCATTTTATAAAATACGCGGCAATAAATTCTATGACCCACGGAATATTGAAAATCAATGTACAAAAATTAAAGGATAATACGGAAATCCTTAATGACAGTATTAAAAATAAATAAAAAAATAATTCATTGTGTTGTACAGGGAATGTTTTCAATGAACACTGTTGCAATACGTCTGTCGTACAATGTGAAGACATGGAATGTGCTTGATACATAAAAAGTCAAAATCAATATTACGATAGAGATAAAGTACATCTATTATTGTTTCCTATTTCCGGTTGTATGTAGTTCCATGTATGTGCTCGTATACAGAGACAAATTTAAAAGAAAATCGAGAGACAAACTTTTTGCTTTGTACGGTTAGAAAACGTATATTCAATTTTCAGTACACATTTTAATTTCAATTTATTTCCATTTATTTCCTGTTCGATCATCATTTGATGTCTTCGTAATTTGGCTTATCGGAAGCAATGCTAGGATGTCGTAGTGTTTCTCTATGTATTTCAGTATATTTTCAGGATTTATATCATTTCCCGAGATGGTTGTAGATTAAGTTAGATAGATAGATTCAAAGGATATACAACATGAATCAAATAGTTTGATAGCTTGATTGAAATTGATAACAGTATGTGTACGAGTAAGAGCTGTTAGTATGTAAAATCTTAGCGATATTCAACGCTTCTCCAACGTTTTGATGGCTTTTTTAATCGAATGCGTTATCTAAAGCATTTTTTGAGGTTTGATAATTGGAAGTAGTCGCTGGGAGCTAGATAATATTGTCCGGATCTAACTCCCAGCAACTACTGCCTGTCATCAGACCGGTGGATGGGAAAGAAATTCGAACTTCAATTTGCGCAATTTTTCAATCGTAGCCAAGGACTTGTGACACGATGTATTGCCTTGTTGAATGGCACTTTTTCGTTAACGTTGGTGCCGTTTTTTTGTAACTTCTTCCTTCAAAGGGGTTGAATAACGCCATGTAATAATCGCTGTTGATGGTCTTTTCTTGCTCAAGGTAGTTGTCGCATCATATGAGTTTTACATTAGATGCGCCAACTATGTGTTAAGCTCGGCAATTGTTGACCAATGGATGATGTAGACGATTTATTAACAAGTTGAACTACGAGGCAGCCAACATTGTTTCACCAGAAGAGATGCAAGAAGCTGCATCATTTAATTAGAAATGCTCAAAGTGACATTTATAATTTTAGAAGTGACAAGCCACTTATCTGTAAAAGAACTTTGTTACCATTGTTCTCATTTTTAAAGGATGAAGTACTTAGAGTTGGTGGCAGACTAAATAACTATACAACCTGGTCATACGATGACACACTTTTAGCCATTCCGCTTTCGAGTATCAACGGAAGAAGTATTAAATCGTATAAGGGCTACCTTGCAAATTTTTATTGCGGTGGTCAGAGTTCTAACAACCGACACGTTCATAGCGGCGTATAACCGCTGCACTTCACGTAGAGGACCGGTAGTAGTAAAGTAAAAACATTGAAAACAATAGAACAAACGGCTTCAAACATTGTTATCTTTATTGCCGACCTCGGCACAAAATATCATTTCATCTCACCAGAAGTGAAACGGGTGATAGGGGAAACAACTTCATTTTTACCTTCTTACAATTTTTTAATCGAAAACCTCTCACAACACCATCGGAAGACAAAATTTAAGGTGTGAAGATCTGTTCATTAGCCAGCTGAAAATTAATCCAAAAAATTAAGAAAGATTTCTGCGAGCGATGGTCACAAGACTATTTGCATCAATTATATAACAAAGAGCAAAATGAACCTCAAATAAATCTCATTTACAGGGCAAAGATTTAGTTTTTGTTTGAGACAACAACATTCCACCATCAAAATTAATACCTGAGCGTATTACAGAGGGGGTCATTCAGAATAAAACGGAATCGTTCGGGTTGCAATACTCCGCGGGCCCTTATAAAAAGACCAATAAAAAAATTTGCACCACTTCCTATAGATGAATGTGTCGGCTATTGAAACAAATACAGCCTTGTCAATTATTGGCACCAAATCCAACTCCAGGTAATGTAATACACACGAAGAACTCTCACGGAGAAAGAAGAAACTACCATAAGGCTTTGGTTTCTAGATCAAATAGCGTATGATGTAAGGAACGCTGTAAACAACATCGGAACTTGTCTCCAACCTCAAATATAAAGAAAAATTGTACGACCATGCTTTCAATCAAGATTGATGTTGTATACGAGGATTCCATTACTAAGCTTGCTTGGTGTATGTTCGACGATAATCAATAATTCTAAATTTTATACCACCACTCAGAACCTTGTAACCGGAATATATTTTGAAAATATTGGGATAGCTTAGATGTCGCATCAACAATGGATGATTGTTTCATATATTAGAAGCGGCAGGGTATAACGTAGGTATCGCGATAGTCATGGAGTCAATCTGTTCATTCGGACTAAGATAGAATATTCTTGATCGGGTATTCATACCAGTGTAATCACGTGCTACAATCATTGCTTGTGATGATCTTGGTGGTTCTTCACTCACTGAGGCGAACATCGAGGAACCAGCTACCAACAATGACGAAAAAACATTAGTTCATTTAACACGATCCACCACTATGTATACTCATCAATCACAGCCACCACGATTTAACGCTGATCTTCTACAAACAGCACTTGTTGACATTCGAGGATCTAATAGTTCTTTTTATACTTGCAGAGTATTATTAGATTCCGGAAGATTAGCATCATTTATTACCGAGTCGTGCACCCAGTAACGGAGGAAATCAGAGGAATCAGAGAACTATAGCCGAGGGACTAGGCTCAACAAAGGTGGGACTTCCAGAGGACGTGTGAATTTAGAAGTATTTTTGTTAACAAGAAAGCACACAGCATTCCATAGTGACTTGCTTGTTCTATCATCAATTACCTCACATCAACCGCAGATACAAATATCTGACTATACCATTGGGCAGAATTCCAAAATCTACCATTAGCAAACTCGACGTTCCAAGAACCTGGCGAAATAGAAATTTTAATTGGATGTGACCACTATCTTTCTTTACTACTACCAGGACACATTGAGAGTGTCAATTCCAATTTAGTTGCGCAAGAAACAATTCTTGATTGAATAATTTCAGGGACGTTGAGAACCAAACAGGCATCGCAAGTCACAAACTTTTGTACCTCAATTGACATTGATGAAACTCTCACTAAATTTTGAGCAATTGAAGAAATTAAACCACCCATACTGACCTAAAAAGAGAATACATTTCATTTATGAGAGAATATGCGTGTATGCGATACCAAATTAGATATCCCATGGGACCAGTCGTATTACCTACCACATCACTCAATCTCTAAAGAAACCAGCACCACCACCAGAGTTCATGTTGTATTTGATGTGACGGCCAACAGCAAAACCAACAGATCGCTAAATAATAATTAGCGCGTTGGCCCAACAATCCAGCAAACTCTGCAACAAATCCTATTGCGTTTCCGATTCCATCGTTTTGTTATGACAGCCCACCTGGAAAAGATGTCTAGGCAAATATTAATTACTATCAAACAAACAAATTTTCAGAGAATAGCATGGAGGGAGCCTTCATCAGAGCCCATACAAGATTTCCGCTTACTGACCGTCACGTATGGCTCACCACCAGCGCCGTTCTTATCCACCCGAGTTTTGAAACAAATTGCTAAGGACAACCAAGAAAAGTTTCCCAGAATTTAATTTACGAAAATAGCTATCAAATTGTCTACCCGACGACGAAACGACAACCGAATGTAAAAGCCTATTGATAATGACCTTGAATTACATCATTCAATGGTCAGATCATTTCACATACAAGATTACACTGAAGGATGTCCCAGTATACACCAAACGAGGACTGATATCCGAAACTTCCAAGCCTTCTGACCAGGTTGGCTTTCCTCTATAACGATCTACGTTAAAATAATATTCTAAAGGACATGGGAGCAAACGGTTTAGAGTGGGATGATCCACTGCTAAACTACGGCAAAACTAATGGATAGCGTGAAGGAATCGCTATCGGAACCAGTAACACCAGAACCAGTATTTATATGTGGACCGATTCAACAATTGCTTTAAAATGGCTAGAAACTCTATCACGATCACTCGAAGTTTTTGTAGACATACGTGTTGCTGAAATTACAGCAAATTACCCCAGGAAATATCGGCGTCACATAGCTACGAGTCAAAATCCAGCTGATTGTGCTTCCAGAGACCTACTACCATTCGAATTATTGAAGCATAATCTGTGGTGGACAGGACCGGAATGGCTTAAATTACCCGTATCCGAGTGGCCAATCGACCAACTTGAACTCCATCAGTAATTGATTTGATTGTTAACAATTTCAATTTTAAAAAATCATTCGAGTGTTAGCATATTGCAACAATTTATTAAAAACTGTATGTTGAAACCTCATGAAAGACTAAAGACGTTTCTTAGTTGTGTTGAATTAAGTGATTCGAAATTAATTTTAATTAAATATGTTTCTAGGAAAACATTTTCATACCGAAATTAAGTTTCTAAGGGACAATTTACCACTACCAAAAACCCATTACCCTTTCAACCTTAACCCCTTCCTAGATAAAAATGGTATTTTTAGAGGTGGCAGCTGAATAGAACGAGCAGTGGTCTCATTTGATATGAGACACCCCTTAATTCTACCCAGCGATTGCAAGGTTGTCATAGCATAAGGGGTTTCCGATACACTTCAAAAATCATCCAACCGCGATGATGGCCGATTTACTAACTAACCGGGTCACACTTGTCAGACCATTTACGTCGACTGGTGTGAATTACGCTGAACCAATATACGTGGTACCCTCGAAACGAAGAGGATTGAAACCGTACAAGTCATACATTGCCGTATTCGTATGCCTTAGTACCAAGTCCATACAGCTAGAGTTGGCCGGAGATTTATACACTGCCACATTTGTTGGGGAATTTCGACGTTTCATACCCCGTCGAGCCCTGTGTCGTGAAATCATTAGCGACGACGGGTCAAATTTTATTGGCGCTAAATCCGAACTAACTGAACTATTTAAAATTGTAAACGATATTGAAATTTAAAATTTTCTTACACAGAATTTTATAAGGAAAATTTATAAGGCAGCAGTGAAGTCAACGAAATACCACCTGAGACGAGTATTGTCAGAAGCTTCACTCATTGAATCCATCTTGAGCTGCCGACCGCTCTGTGTTAATTCGGACGACGACCTAAACCCGTTAACACCGACATACTTGAGCATCCGTACAGCTATTTATGGATCTAGACACCAGTAATCTGAAACTGAACTATCTCTCACGATGGTCATACCTCAAAAGACGTCTTAATTTTATATTCGCACGAAACTAATTAAAACTTATCCGTTTTGACATCTGACAGCAAATACGTAGGAAACCCAATTTTGAAGGGTATTTATAGCACTGCACATTTAGATACTTGTCGAAACTTTCTTATTCAAATAACAGTCTATTTTTTAATTCAAACCTAGCAAGCAGTGTGCTGTCAAAAATACTTAGTTGTTTTTATTCAACTTGATTAATTTTACGCTGCACACTGAGTTTTTATTTGTGAACTATATGCTTCCGCCGCGCATACTCGGTTCTACAAATTTTATTGCGAATGGAATGTTATTGTACGACGAGTGTTTAAAGTAAAAACAATTTATTACTCTATGCATACCGGATCATTTTGCATTGTACAACCTTTGCCCGGCGTCCAATACTCGGGGTAAGCCTGCTTGCTTGGGTTGGATTAAAAAATAGATTCTATTTATGCTCTCGAGGTCACTTATTTGAATAAGTCGCCTACACAAAAACTGGTCGGCAATATTTGTTGTGAACTACTAGAAAACTAACTCTTCGGAAATAGCCTTGGTATTAAATAAGTGTCGGTTCGAAAAGTTAATAAAGGTGTTTCCCAAAACCTCCTTATTACTTACTAAATATCTTATTCGGCACCATCTTAAGCATAATTAGGTCTAAATTCATTGTATGGACCTAACATTCCATTGTGACCTATTATAACAAAATCAATGCCATTCCCATTATATGATAGAAAAAAATTTTTGAAATGTGGCTCGCTTTTACTAGATTTGAAAATTGAAACTGTGTGTTGTTAGTCAAAATAAAAGATATTGAAGACATTTCTGTGTATCCGTACTTGTTCAGATAAGTCTTCTCGCGAGGTGAACTCGAAAAGCTTCCTCCATAACTCCAGTGAACCTCGATGATAAATAATCGTAGACAATCGAAGATCAGGAATTACTGACATCAACTTAGAATTCCATAGCTTGTGTGAGGCACGGTATATATTTCATTAGAAGGATGGTTTATGGCGAAAGGGACCGGAATGTTAGGAATTACTGATACGATGCAAAGTAAACGATGGCCTCTCAAATGGTGGTTTCCTTGCTAATGATTTATTGAATATATTGTTGATGAATATTCATCTTTCTTCACAGAATTAAAACCTAAATATAAGAAATCTTACTTGTGAATATTGCAAACCGATATTACCCCAATCAAAATATTGGCATTCGACGTACTTCAATAAACCGAGCAATACAATCTTCTCTCATGAGTATACTTTGCATGTGAACCGTTAATTTATAGGAAATTTTAAGCGATTCCAAGTTGATTACTTGTTTCCTTTCAAAATAGCAAACCCTCGTATAATCCACAAAAAAGCAAAAAATACGAAACCTAAATATACCGCCATTGGTTTTATTTACACGCGCAGCAGGATATTATAAATTCAATTGGCTTGGTATTTTCACAGCAATAAGATTTTCTTGCCAAAGTTTGTTTTGTAAACATGAGTTCAAAACTCATGAAAATTTAATGAGCTTTGTATGTAGAAAGCTGAAAAAGGTTATTATCTCTAGAAATGAAATGGTGATCTAAGCAAAATTATGCAAATCACTTATAAGCTCTGTACCAAATGGAAGGACACACTAATTCTTCTGTTATTGATCGTTTATTCCGCAGTACTTAGTAAAATTGTTGGAGTTCTAACCTGGTATATTCGTCTAATATTATTTAAATAAACCGATGGTCATAGACATTTATCCATTCGATTTTTTAGATGTAAGCTAATTCATTACCAAACTCATTCTGGGACACGGGAAGGTTAAATAATCAATATGCCAATGAATGGAAGGCAACCTTTTCATATGAGCACCATTTTGATGTGACCTAACTACGATCAATCTCTTAGGGTTGGTAGGTTTACGGTAGATATCAAATTCAAAATTCTTTTGAAGAACACCGCGGAAAATCACCGTTTATTCGTGGATAATTTTGATCGTATCGTGAAAGCGATTTTTTTACGTGGCAAGTATATGTGAAGAGCTGATGTTTTTCTCCAAATGGCACTTAGGTATGGCACTTATCTGCATCTCGTACAGGCTCAAGTTTGCTTACACATTTTACCACAAAAACAAAAGTTAGTTCATACATATTTCTGCCATTTTACTATATAGGAAAATGTTTACGTCCCTTAAGCTAGCAGAACCCATAAAGCAGAACATTACAAGATAGTATGAATAATTATAGGCTAATACTAGGCTAATTAAATGCTCTATTAAAACATTTTGGGCTCCACTCCTTCCAACTAAAACGATGGGTTCTGCTAGCTTTAGAAAAAGTTAGCAGAACCCATATCAACAAATGATTTAAAAACAATTGGAAAATTAAAAGATAATTCAATATGTAATTTTTTTTATTCTGCTCATTCTAGAAAAAGCATAAGGCCTTATCACTTCAAAGCTATAGCAGAACCCAAATCGAAAAGTGGACCAAAACCGAAATTAGAACCCAAAACAAGATCAATTAACAAACAACTAATTTTAGGCTCATTATGGCCTAATCAAATGCCCCATTAAACATTTTTGGGTTCTTCCCATTTTTTGACCAAACTTTAGGTCAGTTAATCTAATGCTAGCAGAAACCAAATCGAAAATCGGACCAAAACCGAAATTAGAACCCAAAACAAGATTAACTGACATACAAATTATTTTAGGCTCATTATGGCCTAATCAAGTGTCACATTAAAACGTTTTGGGCTCAACTCCTTTTTGGCCAAACTACAGGTAAATGACCTACCTATCTAAAGCTAGCTACTTCTTTTTGACTAAACTTCAGGTCATTTAATCTAAAATTAGTAGAACTCAAATCAAAAATCGGACCAAAACCGAAATTAGAGCCCAAAACAAGATTATCTGACATACAAATAATTTTAGACTCATTATTTTCGATTTGGGTCAATTTGCATAAATACATAGATCCCAGGCAAGTGTCAGCCTGTTGAAAGCTTCGAAACTAGTTAATTTTTTTACAAATTTAAGCGGAAATTATCATATCATTTCCATAAAGAACTTTTGTAAGGAGCTTTTCCGTATTTTGAAAATATTTTGTAAATTATTGCGAATTTATTTACTTTTAGGTGTGTAATGCAACATGCATCCTTATACATTCTTTATAGTTGCTCCATGTGTGGAATTGTAACTTATCATATTATACTGTACGTTGACTTATAATTATACGCCTGCTTACAAGGAAAACTCCTAATGAGGAAAGGCATGCTTCTATAGTTACAAACTATGTGGCAACGTAAATGCCAAAATAAGTCAGAGTAAAAAGCAGTACTACGTTGAACAGTTTAATTCCAATGGCACTAATGCCCAGAAAAACTGGCCGCCAGAAAATGAATTAATACATGGGCACCCCAAGTCTGCTGAAATTAAAGAATTAAATTGTAAGTCGGGTCGTGTGATATTTGATTCAAGTGCATTGCAAATGAGTTCTTTCAGTTGTTCGCTTTAGCTTCTATTTTTCCCCGATTTGAGTTCTAAATCCTGTTCAACGATTTGCTCAAGCACCAATTATGTAAGAAGCCTTCCGCGTGGTTCCATCTTCCGTTCGTGCCGTCACCTCATGTAAAAAAAGTGAATTATTTTTTTCATACACAAATTTCAATATTTTTATGTTTCAATTTATAAAATGATTTGAAACAATAACAAATTTCAAATTTACCTAAACAATACTTGTATAATAAACAAAGTTACCAACAATATAAAACAAATCTCAACGTAATCATACAGATCGCTATCACCATTGCTAGTTCTAACAATACATACTTGAACTTGACCACTTTGGATTAAAGAAAAAATCGATCGTTTGATGTTTTGCATTGTTCCTGGGTTCTGTTTGTATTTCTTTATAGCGCAGTGTTGGCCGTTTATTACTGCGTTAATATTCCGCACTACTTTAGCGATACATTCTTCACTAGGATCATTGCCCTAAATGATCAGGACCTTTAGATAAGACGTGCAATGCCAATTTTCGAGGATTGGTTGGTTCAATAGCTTCATCATTTGGTAATTCATCAAAGTTAATTAGATCATCGTTCGAATGAGGTTTGTTGTCCGCATTTAATAAATTAACCACATCGCAATCGGTGACATCTTCAAAACCTAGTTCATTTGCTAGATTAACAATATTATGTTGAATTTTGGAAAACGAATCAATCTCTGCTACCCTATTGGTCTTTACACATTCCGGCCATGTTGGTTCCCATACCCCGTTTATCCCGTTTTAATTAATCTCTTTCTAGGATTTGCTTCATAAGATCTGCATTTATTCCCAAATTCTATTATCAAAAATTCACAATGACTTTCCAGAATTCTCTGGAGCATTTTCTAACAACAAGAAAACTTTGTTGCTCAAATTTTTCATCTTTAACTATTTTTTATTGCAGGGCAAAAATGATTTTGTACCAGTCCTCAGAAATATTCGTGGTCATCCTTGCCTTTTTATTTGACGTCCGCGAAGAAGCCAAGTTAGGCGCTCTTCTGAGACTCTGTATACCAAGGCCGATTTTTCATCTCTAGAAATATATGCACGCACGATCAGACATTCGCTTCCAATAAATGCCGGTCTCGTCGACATTAAACACTTGTTCGGGAACATATCCGCCCGCTTATATATGATACTTTTTAATGTTTTCGGGTATTCAATAGCAGCATTTTCACCATTATCCTTTCATTTTAATGATATGTAGGTTATGTCTACCTTTAAATTTGACAAACCATCCTGGTATGGCTAGGAAGGTGATAACCTCATTTTATTTATTCCTGAGAATTTTAAGCTTTCATAAATACAAGTCAGTGAAGTTAGCCCGAAAATCCAGCCCGAATTTTTTGGTATGTTTCTTGGCTAATGTGTAGTCAACCCGAAAAAAGTGTAGTCGTTACAAAAATGTAGTGCTATCCCGAAACCCCGAACTTTTGTTACATAAAAATGTTACATAAAGATGTAGGAGTATCCCGAAATTAAAATCTAATTTAATTTCAATTTACACATTTTTAATAAATTTTTTTTTGAAAACTGTCAAAAATTGTGGCAACCTCTTATTGTGGACTAACCGTGCAATTTTATAATTTTATAAAAAACATTCGTAATATATTAAAAAGCTCGAGGCCCATTGGAATAAAACATACAAAAAAATTAAAATTAGAAAATTAAGCTAAACCGATAAGTGCATTGGCAGTTCATGACAATAAAATAGGCAAACCATAATGCCAGAGATAAATTGCACTAGCGGTATATACGGCTATTTAGGTCTTGGCTGTGCTAATAAACCCCGCGAATCTCATTTTCATATCAGGTGGAAAAATGATGTAAATGTTGATGTGAATTTGTGTGGATAAAGACTCGAGTGAGAATTTCTAGCAAACTTTAAAATTCTGCGGAACAAATACCAGAGATAAATTGCACTAGCGGTATCTATTTAGGTCTTGGCTGTGCTAAGTTTGCTAGAAATTCTCAATCGAGTCTTTATCCACATAAATTCACAACAACATTTACATCATTTTTCCACCTGATATGAAAATGAGATTCGCAGGGTTTATTAGCACAGCCAAGATCTAAATAGCCGTATATACCGCTAGTGCAATTTATCTCTCGGTTTAGCTTAATTTTCTAATTTTAATTTTTTTGTATGTTTTATTCCAATGGGCCTCGTGCTTTTTAGTATTTTAAGAATGTTTTTTATAAAATTATAAAATTGCACGGTTAGTCCACAATAAGAGGTTGCCACAATTTTTGACAGTTTTCAAAAATTTTTTTATTAAAAATGTGTAAATTGAAATTAAATTAGATTTTAATTTCGGGATACTCCTACATTTTTATGTAACATTTTTATGTAACAAAAGTTCGGGGTTTCGGGATAGCACTACATTTTTGTAACGACTACACTTTTTTCGGGTTGACTACACATTAGCCAAGAAACATACCAAAAAATTCGGGATGGATTTTCGGGCTAACTTCACTGACTTATAAATACTCAGTGTTTCCTCTTGGATTATTATTCTCAATCCATATTAGTAATAATATTTCCATTTTTTTAAATATTACTTCTCTTACGGGATACCCTTGACGTATTTTATGCTGCCAATTGTGAATGATTTGGCAAGCCCCAGTATGCATTACGAATTTATATTTCCCAGCTTTTCTACATTAGAAGTACGTTTTGGGGAATGACGAGATTTTATAAAAAAACTTTTCTATTAATTGAGAGATTATTGCGTAATTTGGTGGACATCAGTGTCCAATGATGTTGAAAAGTTTATCATTCACTAAAACCGACAAACTATTAAGCGATTCAAATAAATTGAACGGTTAAATTTTAACCAACAATGATTGAGCTTGTTTGTTGTCTAAAATTTAAGCAGGGATAATATTTTTGTTTATACACGACAGTTTTACCAAAAGCTAGGTAATTTAAATTTTTCGATTTAGAAATCAAGAGAGGTGTATTCAAAATCTATGTATAAATTCGTGGTAAAAGAAAGTCGGGTATTGTCCTCAACATTCTCACCTCTCAATTAAATGAAGTTCTGTACCAGCGGATGAAACATAATTATTGTAACGAACTTAGCGTATAATGCTTCGGACTATTACTCAGTCGATCCATTTGTGCAGCCAAATGAAAATCAAAATTCAAACTTTCCTATAAATTTGCGATAAATCGACAATCAAACTAGCTATGAAATCTAGTTCTGTGAAATTAAAATAAAATTTTCATTTTCATTGAGATAAAAAGCCAATTAAATTGTTCTTGTCATCTCATCATGTCCTAGTAAATAGGAATGTTATTTTCACGAATTGCAAACATTTTTCATTTATCAAACTATTCCTATGTACGAGTAGGTGCTATACCAAGATTTATAAAAATATGCATAACTAAACTTTGCTGTATGTACCAAAAATTTACGTTACAAAGCAGGTAAAGTATTTTAAATTTTTTTTGTACGTCTAATGCAATGTTTTTATCAAAGGAATATTTGAATTATTAAATTTATTATTAGATTCATAAGCTGAAATTCTTCACTGTGTGTGCATACTTCGAGCAAAATAATATTTTTCCATGGCATTGTTGTTGCTAAAAAAAGTTTGAGAACATTTACCATGTCAACATCATTTTGCGTAGTCGTAGAGAATGTAAATACAATTTTACAATGTGTAGCATCAAAAGCTTTCCATTCAAGCTTTATAAAAATTGAATACATTGCGTAGTGACATTGGATAAATATGTGATCAGAGGTGAATTTTTCTAAATTATAGAGCGATCATTGTACTTAATATTGGCAACCGATGGTGCACATAGTCTATGGTACATTTCTAGAAAACTTACAAATATGTTCAATCCACTGTTCGAAGAATCCATTCACTCAAAGATTGTGCATCTAAGCATATTTCAAAATTGTCTACATGTCGGTATTGAAAATAGCGTAGAGATAATTGGTAGAATATGTAGATAATTCGTAGACAATGTAGATGATTGTTTTTGTTGTTGTTTTGAAATTGGTTTTTTCAGTATTAAGACGAATAAACTCAATTTTTGCAACCTAAACAGATGAGAATAATACGTTTAAAATATTTCAACCTAAACATTGTACAATGCAAGTATAATCATTTCGAAAAAGATTCGAACTAAATTTAACATTTAGTTTCGTTTGAATATTTTATTTAAATTTTATTCTTTAAATTGTCAGTGTCAACTGACACCGAGTTCCACCTTCCTACGGTAATTGAAATTAAAACTTTTATAATAGCGACATTTTTATATTTGAAGAATCTTCCAGTTGTTTGGTTATAATAGAGGGCGCTAGTCCTTCCAGTAGTCATTTACATTCAAAAATGGTGCAACTATACGCAATACCGAGGGTACTAGTTATGGTAGGATTAGGGCATACAGCGAATATATATATTGTTCACTGGCCAGAACCAATACTTAACCATTTTATAGTGAGTGTATTGCCTAAATGTGTCCATAGAATTTCCGGCAAATAACGTCGTAGTAACAGTTGTCTACCGACTTAAAACCGCGGCGGTGGGATAGGTTCAAATATATTTCTCGCAAGTTACTCGTTAAGTTAGCGTACGTCGGTATATCTCACATATTTTGATCTCAGTTTAACTAAACCTCCAAAATTCGATGTAATCGGAATCATCGAACTTCCTAATTGGTCCTGTTGTATATTTCACTCCTGCCTCTTGGTTTTTTGAAAGAGAAATTCATATTCGTAAATTTCTTCGTCTCAATACGCTCCTTCACTTTTGGGTAAGTGTTATCCTTTTGAGTGTGAACGGAAATCACCAAGCCAAAATCGGTTGTTGATGCGGTGTTTGGCTTACCCTTTGATATTTGATCATCAACCAAATTATAGTAAACATCAGCCCTCAATAAAATATAAATAGAGGCAGACGTTTCGAACAATAGGACAGCCACATTTAATCAAAATCCCAATTAAAATAAAATTAATCCCGTTGCGGGACCTCCATCGCAGTTTTCGGAAACAAAGCGTTTGCAATATTGCTTCAATATCTAACCGATATCACGGTGTCTGTCTACTTCTTCTTATGAATGTGTATTTTTATGTGCTTGTGTATACGTTTATGAATGGCAAATTAAATGTTTTATGGCACGAGGTAACTTATCGCTGTTTCTGTGATGGGTTGTAATGCACCGTACGTACATATCGAAGGATTCCCATTCCATTGTTTCATCGAGTACCTCTTTGTGTGCGCTGGATTATTTGTTGTTAGGCGATTTATTGAGTATTATGGTCGGCTTGTGATTGATTGAATGATTAAAGTATGCAAGCTATTAAATAAAATAGTGCTTGTTTTATCGGCTTCGTCCTCGTCAAACTTTAAGTCCTTCGCTGAAAAATATATCCTCCTTGCCTTCTTCAGCTTATTTGAAACATAAATTTTCTCATTTAATTTTCTTTTATATTTGATAAGGAGTTCAAACGAAAGTGTTGAGTATGGAAGCACTCACAGCTATAACGTAAGTGATAATATAATTGCTATATGCTCTGATAATACTAATTTAAGCGGTGTGAATCGCAAAAGCGACGAAAATGCCCAGAGAAAGATTATGGAATTAATCGACAAAGGAGGAATTGGTTGTAATGCTCATATTCTTTGGAATGCAATAAGCACGTCGTTCTCGTTAAAATCGTTTTGCGAAGAAGCTGCAGAACGGAGATTACAATTATTTATGAGCCCTTAAAATCGTGTTTGTTATGTTTGAGTTTCCCCTTGCCCTTTGAAATTAAATTTTTTTAATGAATTGGTAGAACCCACTCTCAATTTGGCCTCAATTTGATTTAGCAGTGTTGTTAATTCCTCGTAGGTAAATGTTACATTTCCTATGATCTGTGGAAGGGTTGATTTTAACTGATTTTGAAAAAGCTTCCTATAACCCATCAAAATGGAATGATGCAGGCTGTTGAAGTTAGCTGTTTAACCTTTTTGTAACCTTTTCTGCTGATTATTGGCTCCAAGAAAATTCGTGCCATTGTCACTAAATGTATATATGTCACTGCATAATGCACGCCTAGATATGAACCTTTTAAGGCCCGCAATAAATGCTTCTGCAGTGAGATTACTATTTCCACATGAATTGCTTAGGTTGGTAGGCAAATAAAAATTGCCTTATATGTCATGTAAGTGTACTGGTTGGACTCTTGCCGAGGGTAGACTTCCCATGAGTTGATGATTCCCTGGATTGATTTTGAGCCTGAAACGTGTAACGCATTTCGAGATTATTGATTAAGTTGTGGTTCCGCCTCGTATAATCCGATTTTTTCCCGCACGAATTAAATGGTGAGTTCGTTACCACCAGCATACGTGATTAAAGTTCTACTCAACTGATGATGAACAATGATTTTTGCAGTCTGCCACCTACTGGTAGAAATCTTTCTGGATCCAGAAATGGATTCAGTGCCAGTATAGCTTGATTCTTTATCTATTTTTCAATAGCTGAGTTATTTTAATTTTGAAACAACTGCGTTGTTAAACAAATAAAAATTTGGCGCGATTGTTTTTTGTGGTTTTCCCAGACTATGATAACTGTGATTAATATTTTCTTAACGAAGAATATACATAGATGGGGATTTTTTAATGTAAGTGATATCCATTTTGTTCAGGTTAACTGAGGAATTCATAAGTCTGAGGGATTCACCAACTGCTTATTAACCGACATTTGTTTTTCAAGGTACTTTTTCACTGTAAGTGTTCGGTCTTAATTTTGGCATTTATTAGGATTACTAACTGACATAATGTCATGAGCACGCGGCAAGTAACTTCATCTCTTTCCACGGCTTAATCCTCCCAAGGCGAATAAACAATAATATGGGTTTTTAGGTATAGAACTCAGCAAAAAAAATCGGTTGTAAACGATTTAAAAAAATGTTAATTTCGCACATTTAACGACTTCGCACTTTAACCGTAACGTATACCTAAATGTGCTTCTTTACCATACAAAATCTTGGGTTCAAATTTTAAATGTGAGGAAAGAATGAACTCCATCTTGAAATGGATCCTTTAACAAATAAATTTTAGAATTTTGATGATTTCTAACAAAAAAAATTCTCTACATTTTCGACGCAATTTTTTAAATTTCTATGTACATTATCTGCACGTATCGAGTATTAATTATCTACGCGGTGTAGATATTGTGGTACCCAACGCCAACGCCAAATCACCATGACCACACCGTCGACATTTATGCATCGCCAATATCTCTGCAGTCGAATGAAGCAAAAACACAAACATCCACAATGAATCCGTATATGTATTTGGATGGAAAATATTCTTACCTGTTTTTCTGCACCAGGATGTGTTCGTTAAATTTTTGACAAACGGTCAATTTGATAGTGGTATGATTCCATCGTTCCATCGTATGATTTCTGATTTAAGACTAACATTTTTTGTGTTTCCAGTTCGACCGGGTTTGAAGCGTTGTTGCGTTATTTGTTTTTAGTTAGTCACTAGGTTTATGTTGGTGTGGTAGTGGCTCTATCGAATGGCAACGCACGTGAATAATTTCGGTTTAACTGAAGCGAAATTAGTGTAGTGATGATGCTATTCGGACCAAATATTGGCCATCAACGAACCAAAATTGTTAATAATTATGCAGGTAACAATACCACTGTAGATCAGTTTTCCAAAATTTAAGCGAAAAAGAAATTTTTTATTTCATGGAAGCTTTTTGTTTTTGGCAAGTATAGAGTTTTCCAATAAGAGTGAAATGAACCAAACTTTTCTCGAAATAATTCAATTGTTGCACTTGCTGTGTGGCACGTAGCCCCGTCTTGTTGGAACCAAATGTTGTCAAGATCAATTTTCTCCAATTTCGGCCATAAAAAGTTGGTTATCATCGATCTATACCGATCTCCATTGACAGTAACGGTGTTACCAGCTTCATTTCGAAAAAAATATGGACCGATGATTCCCCCAGACCAAAAACCACACCAAACTGTCAATTTAGGTGAATGTAATGGTTTTTCATGAATAATTTGTGGATTTTCTTCGCACCAGAATCGACAGTTTTGTTTATTTACCGTACCACTCAGATGAAAGTGAGCCTCATCGGAGAAGATGATTTTCTTAAAAAAATCGTTATCGTTTGTAATTGAAATTTGGAAACGTTGTTCTTGCGTATACCTCACCATGATGAAATTGTAAACATTACTGAACACAATGAAACAAAAAATGACAGATCATGACATATTAGAAATGGCCGAAACGTCTCTTAAAAATAATATCATTCCTATTGGAACACCCTATATTATGAAAAGTTTGTCATTTACGGGAAAACAATTATAAACCTCTGTGTGTGTGTGTGTGTGTGTGTGTGTGTGTGTGTGTGTGTGTGTGTGTGTGTGTGTGTGTGTGTGTGTTTGTGTGCGTGTGTGTGTGTTTGTGTGCGTGTGTTTGTGGCTCCGTGCAGACTAATTATCTGTTGGTTCTCTACAGTCCGCTATACTTAAGCTTTTCTCATGGATTGGGAGATTCCAGTGAATTTGGCTGAAATCGGTAAACCGCAAGTGGCAGCTTTCATAACAACTTTATCATTTTATGCAAATATTTTGAAACAATTTTAAGGAAGTGAAGTACAAATTTAGTGCAAATCTTTGTACCGGAAGTGGCAGCTTCAATTGGAGGAGTTTAAATTTTTGCAATAATGTTGAAAGTACAAAATTTACAAAAAAAAAATTTAGAAATCACTACCAGCCACATGGATGATTAAAAGTTATCAACTAGTCATCAATTAGTCTCAACTGCCAAATGATGTAAGGTGAAATTCTTATGATGATTGCGTAACAACATTTATTTCTAATGTTCGCTTCTATGCACAAATAAGATCAGAGCATTTAAATGAATTTAATAACGGTATCCACAAAATTTAAAATAATATACAATTGTACAACGAGGCTTTAAATATTCAACAAATGTTATCTCAAATAAAAATAGCATTAGATCGACTGCAAGGTGATTACACTTTAATTGCCACAGCTGTCGAAATCTGGTATAATCTGCTGAATAACGAGATCTTATTAACAGAAAGGCCTTTAGTTGAAAAACGAATGAAAAGTGTACTCACTCCCGCTCACTATTTAGCAAACATTTTATGTTATCCAAAATGTTTGGGCAAACTGCTTAGTGAAGAAGTAGAGAGCGCAGCAGAATACTGGATAATCCAAAAACTACCTTTTTGGCACACTGTTTGTCGTTTAAAATTAACGATGAAGAATACTTCCCAGAATCTATGTTCAAACCGGAGGTGCTCGAAAAATTAAACGAACAAAAATGATGGAAGATATTACACGTGAAAAGCGAAAAAGCTTCAAAGTTGCCTGGAAATTTTTGCAATTTTTTTTATATCACTAATAAGCTGCCCAGCAAGCTCGGCTTTAATTGAAAGAATTTCCTCAACCTACGGTTTAATTTGGAATAAACTAAGAAACCGACTTGGTTTCGAAAAGGCGTTTTCTCTAGTCAAAATTTATCGCCATTTAAGATCTGATCCACAAGACTGGTAATGTACTGATCAATTTTGTTTTTAATTTTTCATATCTGTGATAAGTATTTGCTCCTTACACATAAAGTGCTGGGAAAAAATTGAGCAAACATATTTTATTGCAAATTGGAGTCTTTTTTTGCTAAAATTACAAAACTTTTGAAAGCAATTGGCTCAATGAAGAGATAAGAAAAAAAACAAGTTTTTAACAAATTATTTATGTTTATCTGAAAGGTAATTTTTATATCTACAATTCAAAATTAATAACTCACAACTTAAAATAAATTTGCAAGTCTCGCCAAAAAGCTTTAATACAGAAGGCTCAAATTCGTTGTGTAGGACCTGCAGATAAACAGCTACTGTAATGCTGGAACTCAACAGAAAATCATCCCCAGAACATAACTCCTTCATTTTTCGCCCGGTTTTCTTCTTACGAGAATTCGTTCATCACCAACACGCAGCTTGAATTTTGATTCATCGGAGAAAATAACATCATTCCACATCTCTGGAGTCCAAGAAACATGCTCCTGGGCCCATAGCATACGTTTTTTTACTAGTAATGTGTTCTGGACTGGTTTACGTGCTCTCAAACCAGCTTTAACAAGTCGTTTTCTGGCTAAGCTGGTTGAAATTTGTTTTCTTGTTGCTCGCTCAACATCTCGTCTTATGTCCGATAAAGTTTTAAAACGGTTCCGACGACATTTTAACATTATGAAACGATCGTCCACTGGCGTTGTCTACTTGGCCGTCCAGAGCCTTCTTTCTTTGTATACTGCCCATCTCTTGCATTTTTTTAATATTCCACGCGACAGTACTTTTAGGAATGTTTAATCTTTCTGTTATTTCACGCGTGGTTAAATTTACTCGCGCCAAAATCAACATATTGCTTTTACACTGCCCACTAACTTTTCACATTTTTTAACAAAAATTGCGCTTTATTCTTTATTTGGTTAGGATCACTTACAGAATAACTTAATCTTACAAAATATGCACTATTTATACTAAAAAAAAAATTTACAGGCACAAAAACATTTGCACCCTTCCAAGAACGGTAGTCATAAAATAAAATGATTGCTTGACCACTTTTTTTGCACATCAGTTGTGGGGTTGTACCGGTGTAATAAAAACAAATATATCCCCCAAAAAACCCACCTGGTTTTTTTTTCAAGTATTACCGAAAAAAACCCGCGTTGGTTTTTGTGGGTTACCCAGTGGGGAGCCAACCCTGCGTTATATACTTTCAGTTTTACACAAAATACTGTACATCTGTGTAAATCTGTGTACATCTGAGTACCTCCTAACTACCCAGATTAGTTTGTTTTCGTAAGGTAACAATTTGCTTCGTCAAACAGATCTGGCGACTTTCGATAAAGATGTATACAAATTTGTTTGTAAGCTTACAAAGCTTTTAATTATAGAAACACGAGTATATTTTCAAACAAAAATTACTTTTGTATCTTCCATCCTTCTCTTTCTTAAAAACACTTGTTTCCATAATCTGGAAATAAATGTATCAGGTTTAAAGATTATATTTTAAAGCTTATCCAAATCTTAATTTATCATGAAAAACCAAAAATAGACTAAAAATTATTTTTATACTTTTTGTGTTCTGTAAAAATGTTGCTTTTGGCGGTAAAGCTTTTATTAAATTAAAATTTATTACAAAAAAGTGTAACATTTTTTATGTACACTCGTGTTTATTTTTCCAAGAGGTGTTTTTTCGTTGTAAATTGTTAAATCGCTATGAGTTCCGAAAGCTTTCTTGTCTGGATATTTGTTGTTTTTCCAACCACTTTGCGTGTTATAAAATAAATAAAAATTATCTGATTTTAGCAAAATTTTTGTAAAACTTTAATGGGGTGATACGAGTTTTTTGTATTTTTAAAATTCAAAACATGGGAGTGGGTATTTCACTTTTTAATAAAACTGTCAATCTATTTTCGAAGTATACATATTTTAGTGTTTTGTGATGTAATAAGCTTTATTTTTATTTTTTTGGTGGAATCGAAATGACAGAGCTTAATTTCAGCAAAATATTGGTGGTGTTATTGCGTTGTACAGACAAATCAAATGACATGCGAATTATATGTAGATTTGAACAATTTTTCAGCGTCTGTTTTATCTCTCATTAAATTTGTTGGTGTTTAGGTGTACATCATAAATTTGTTTTCATACATAGAGGTATAATTTGAATGTCACTCAGCTTTGATTTTCTTGTGTAGGCTTCAGACACTTTGTCAATTTTAAATTGCTGATACATCAGTGACTTAAAAACAGTATATGCGAGTTGAAAAATGTTTTATAAGAACAAATATTTGTCTTAAGTCAAATTAAACTACAAAACGATTGCCTTGTATCTAATAAATGGAAATGTACCAAAGATACAGTTTTTATTGATGAGTACATGATGGTGCATGCAGAATATATACCATATATTGACAGATTACATCATGTCAACATGCAATTTTCTTCGTAACAAAGACGGACTACTTGAATGCGACGTATAGATGCCCAGCTGATATTAGATCTGCTCTAACAAAATATTACTCTAACGTCAGTAGTACGAATACCGTGCAAATGTCCACGAAATTTATAAACCTGCCATCAACATTGATGTCGATACCTCTGTTGAATAACGCATTCTATCTAACTTTTACCAAAACTGATAAACAACTAATCTCCCAGCTTAAGATATCAGAGTCAAGCAAAGTCATGGCGATCCACGAAGCACAAGGGTTAACCTAACCTTGTTAACCTTAACAATCATTAAGAAATGTTTCACCAGTGGCTAATGATAGACTACGCTCGGCTAAAACCCGGCATAATGAGCCATGCATTTTTTGGCCACTATTACGTTGTTTACATATGCGATCGGTCTCTCGAAACTAGCTCAAAGAAATCGGGTGGTGGAGTACTGATAGCAGTACATTCTAAGCTCTGGAATGCTCCAGTAGCTTTAGTCCCATCGAGAGTCGAACAAACCAATATATTCATCGACGCAGCATATATACCACCTCAATCGAATAGTGATCATTACGCAACTTGCATCGATGCGATTGATGAAGTTATTAATACAACAAACTCGTCACATTTAGTTCTTGTGCTTAGTGATTTTAATCTTCCAAATATAATCTGGAATCTGAACCCGGAAACCTTTCTCCTGAATGGCTTTCACAATTTACCCATTAATTAAGTCATAACCTGAAACTTTTCGGCGTTTTGATTATTTTTAACCGCTTCGTTGCTTTCGAAAATGACTAATTGTCATCTTTTAGTTCAGAAAAACCTTGAAGTCGCTTATTTTTGCTTTCGTTCTTCATTTCCTTTATTAGTTATTCTAATTTGTTGCACAGAAAATTCAGGATATTTTTATGTTGCGGAGCACGAATTTGCTGCCAGACTCTACGAGCTTTACGTTTCTCTCTAACTAATTCTCTGACCTCAAGAGGATAGTTGTACTTCCAAAGCTGCTTGTTGGATATTAGTATTGAATGCTCCTTTTGTAGTTCATTTTCCACTGCATCTCTGTTGACTGATTGGAGATTTGTTTACTTTTCCACTCGTTTCTCGAATAAATTCCAATTGGTTTTATTATTTGTTAATTTAGGCAAGTTATCTTTATTTATTTTCATTGTGCTCAGAGTCATAGTCACAAGTGAGTGGTCGGTCAGATAATAGTCCTTCACTATCTTCAATTCACGTGCAGTCCTTTAAAACTCCATTTATTACAAAGTTGAGCAGATTAATAAAAGCTTTGGAAATTCTTCTTTCTAGCTATAACGAAATTAGCACAATTGCCTGTTACAACGCTGGGTTTCATACAGATGATGATTGAGGAACTTGCAAGAGAATCTGATAGGATGCACAAACAAAAGACAAATCTAAAAAAAGCGAAGAGCAGAATGCTCGTCAATAGTTGGGGAGCTCTCGCAAGCAAAAGTTAATGAAATTACCGAACCAATGCCTGTACCTTAACAAGATCAGCAACTAGAACATCGCAAAGGTTGCAATGAAGACTAAGACATCACCGCCAATTAATGTGATAGGCATTACAGAGCTTGCGAACATCCAAGCACTAATGAAATCGGTATCCACAAACAACTATAGAGTAGTGGCACTAAACAATAATGTTTGGAAGATGAACACAATAGATCCCGATGCAAACGGAGCTTAAGCCACAAAATCCCTTAAACTTGAGAAAATTGAAAATGGTCTATAGGAGCTAAGATCATGAAAATAAGACTTCTACTATTCATGCTCACATTCAACAAAAGCGGCCAAAAGAAAACGAAAATGGAAGAAATGCCAAGGTTATGTTACAACCTCATCCAAAGACATTGCGGGCGTGAAAAAGGTGTAGAAAATGTGCCAGTAGACACAATGCGAAAGACATTAGTTAACCGAACCTGAAAGTTGTATAAACTGTAAAGGACAACACCTAGGCAACTATAGAGGACGCGAAGTAGCGATACAATTGCAAAGTATAAGAAATAAAATGCGTCCATCAACATAAAACAACGCAACATCAGCACGCGTTGATATACATTTACCAAAGTGTTGTTAAAAATATTTCCTTTTCTAGAAGCTCCACCAACCTACAACTCATCGGTAATGTATAATGTAGTAACCACGTTGTGACTACGTGCCGTTTACCGTTTTCCAGACCACAGAGACTTAATCACACACTTATCCTCTAGTTCTACAAATCGGCACCTTTTCAAGCGGAAAAGAGAACAATTTTCATTAGTAGCCAACATAACGACCGATTAAGGCACACCAATCGAATCCACACTATTTGCTAAGCTTATGCAATACTTAAGCTCACATCGAATATGGACTACTGCCAAACCCAAGCTGTTCGAAATTATTTATTATTCCTGTGTAATATGGATTTTATCCCGGTATGCGAACTTTACAAATTTAGTTTCATTTTGTGGTGAGTTATTTAAAAGTACGAATTCTAACCGGCAACTAGACGTAATTTATACCAATTTTGCTAGAGCCTTCGATAAAATTGATCCAATAATTCGTATTGGTAAGATTAAGAATTTAAATTGCGAGTTTGTCCCCACCAAATGGGTGTATTCTTGTATTTTCAACCGCTGGCAATTCGTAAAGATATGGCATCAGGAGTGTTCCAAGGCAGTCATATCCGCCCTCTGTTATGCTCAATATTAATTAAAGATCTTTTTAAGTGTTTCGAGTCGGCGAATTGCCCCCTTTTCGCCGATGACATGAAACTATTTGCCACTATCGCAATTGTATTAGATTGCCTGAAGTTACAAGCAGATATGGACAGATTTTGTAACTGATTAGGCTTAAACGTAGCTATAATTTTTGAGAACAATTTTGGAGTATGCCTCACCGGTCTGGTCGCCATTCTATCAGTGCCACTCGGACAGAATAGAGGGCGATCAATAGTTCCAACTATTTGTACTTCGACCTTTGTTTTGCACACGGATTCGCCAATTCGTTCGTTTCGTTGAGCCTGGATGATCGCCCACATCATATTGATTACATCGAAAAATTGTTTGTATACTTTTTGCACAAATGGCAAGAATGCGTTTATTACTATTTTAAGCGTAGAGCATCGGAAAGGTTTCTTTTGAGCTGTTTTATTGGTAAAAACCGATAAAAAGATTTGTAAATCAGTCGAATTTGCTTGCCAGCGGCGATTTCTCAGACGAAGCTCCAATGCATTTCTGAAGAAATCTGCAGGAGCTTATTTGAAACAAATCGAACTAAGTGACTATACCCATATCAACTAGTTATGCTAGATAAACCGATGCATAATAAAACATTTGTAATTTTTTGACAAATTTTTATCGTATCAGATCTTATCGGACCAAAGCATATTTGCTATTAAAACAAACTTTATCGTTTTAAAAACGTTTAGTGCATTTAAGATTTGAGCTGCCAAACTTAACAAACTGCTGCGATAGATGGTGTAAGCTGTTTAAAAAAATGTGTAGTAACTTTTAGATTTAAATCAAATTATTAATTGATATTTAAGTTTTAATAAGTCGCTCAATCATTAGAATGAACAACCCCAGCGCAATACCCACAAAAGGAATTAATAAAATTATCTTCGTTTGATGAAAATCGATCGATGAATTCATATTATTCATCTGATCCAATTGCAGATTCAAATTATCTCTGTTTGCTTTTTGTAAATTTAATTCGAAGAACTTGATGAATCCTGATGTACGCATTCGAATCAAACCAGCGTTAAATTGCTCCCGATATTTGAAACTGGGCGAAACCATAAACATATCGTACTGTTTTAAATATTTCGTGTGCAGTGGAATTATGTTGAATGCAGGGCATCTGGTGTGATTTAAAATTTCTGGTTTGCCTGGTAAAAAGAACACAGTTTTTTCCTTTGGACAAAAATCCTTAAATTGTAAGAACTGTTGATTAATGCTGAATGTTTTGAAAGATTCTGGACATTGATGGTTATTTAAATGGCCTTTATCGTTCAAATTTAAATCTAAATTTTCCAATATTAGATAATAACCGTTCGATACGTATGGTACACAAATGGCATAGTCTCTGATTTTCATTAAGCCATCTAAATCCGTAAATGGTAAATCTGGATGCCGAATTGCCAAATTGGAGCTCAAGAATGATTCAAATGACCCGTAAAATATAATCGTTATGATCGATAGTGATATCAACAGTATTTTTGGAAAACTCAATCGGGATGAATATTCACCACCTTGGTTTGTAATCAAAGAAAACCATGCCATGTAATCTAGTCGTGTATCTGAATATCGTTTCAGCAAATATATACCAACGGTTGACAAAACTCCGATCAGGAGAAATGTAATTAGAAATGCCATCCACAAATAAATGTCAAACAATTCAATAAAAAATGTTGGTGTTCCGACCATTTCCATGTTAACGATCCAAAGATGATGACTTCCAGCCGCTGTTGGAAATAGCGTTTCCAATGAAGCAAGATTTGTAAACCGAGCCAGATTCATATCATGAATTCCTAATAAAACGGTTTTTTGCCAATCTCCTGTTATTAAATATTGGCGTATTCTACAAAATATTTCAAACTGTTAGTAAGAATTGTTTAAATAAAACAAGCGTTTAATACTTAAATTGAATTATATCCTTAAGCATAAGGATTATATGAGCCTGTGAAAATCCAGAAGCACGAGATCCGACAACACTAACTTCTCGGCCAGTTGCGTTACCAAAGTATTTGCCATCATACGGCATTTCGTGAATAGAAACCACATCACTTGAGTCCTCAAGATAAATGTACCGGATATATCGTCTCGGCCAGTTCGAAACGATTACAAAATATTCTCTAAGTTTTTGTAAGTTTTTACGATAAAACATGTTGGTGATACGTTTGCTTGTTAACAGTTATGTGTACAGTGATTTGTAATTTATAATTTATCAAGCAATTAGTACACATCGACCATAAAAAGCTTTTAACGCAAAAAGAAGTAATTATAAAGTACAGTTCATAATTGATATGAATTTATTTTATTATTTATTGCCTTTTTTAAAAGGCAAAATAGTATTAAAATAATTACCAATTAGAACATAATTGCGTCAATCACAGCACCCTCCCCATCCCAATAAATATCAAATAATTATTTTACCAATGGAAAATTAATCGAGCTATAAAAAATATATTGTACTAAATTATAAAAAGTTTAGGGTGAAAAGCTGCAACTTACATGGTTTGAAAATACATAAAACATAGAAAGAAACGAGCAGACATCATACTATACGCAAAAACATCTATCTGTAATTTTCTTACTGGTCACCAGCGAGAATAGAAGCCAGAGTTTCGAATAAAAACCTGGATGTATTTACTGCGAAACTTAAGAATCTTTTGTCAGAATACTAAATTGCACCTTATTGTGTACTGTTGGTACACTAACCCTATCTTAGGGTTCGTACTGCTACTATCAAGTAATTTATTTCTGCCTTACACAACATACTTGAGTATATGAGGCGTTTCCTATGTTAAGGAAGAGCTCAATAAAATTATTAGAGTTACTTACTCGGTAGTAAATAGCAGGAGGTTTAAAAAAAAATTTGAAAAAAACGGAGGAGGCCAACACTCGACTTTCATTTGTCGGTTCTTTTCTTTTTCTTTCATGCTGAAATTTCTGAGAGCCAACCTTCTGTATTCCAATGCTTGTAAACAGATTTAATCTTCATTGTAAACATTGAAAAACCTCCTACGAGACTGGCACTTCCGGTACACATGTGTTCACCACATTTCACATGGTTCTCCAAATTTATCTAAATAGCTTTGGCATGAAGTTTTATTCCGAATAGTCAAGCCACCTACAGATCAATTCTGGCTTTACCTAAGAAAAAGGAACTAGGATAAATATTTTCGTAGCGTTTTTGCCAAAATTATCATTTTCTCGCTTACTGAGGAATCATTTTTGATCTAAATTTTGTAACGAACGACCCCGTTTGGAATTGCGCGTTAACAGATGCCAAGAAGTCACCACCGCCAGCGCTTGCTCGGCTATCGCGCGGTCTGGCGTGAGGTTGTGGTGGTTCTTCCTGCATCTTTTTACTGCTATCGGGGAAAACTACTTACCTCATTGCAACATAACACACACACGTACTCATCATCCTCATCTCCCGAATTGTTTAGAATTAAACCATGTTACTCACGGTACCCATTTTAACAAAATATATATATTTAACATTAATCATTAATTAAAAATATGGTAGTTACATTAATTGTTGAATGGACTTGAATTTTAACGAGAATACAATGTAATAGCAAAAAATCGAACAACCAGTAAAAATCAATATAACAAAATTATACCAAAGCAACAATTTTTTCTTTTATCCACGCGAACACGTCACACAATACCCGCGAGCTCGATGGTACACCCCGACCTGAAAATAAAGAATAAGCAAGACCGCAACCGCAGTTGTCTATATGTATTAGGAAAAAAACTATGTTAGTTGGTATAATTAAAATTCCTAAGCCGACCTATAACACAAAAACAATTTTATGTAATAATGACCTTGACGCATATCTATCCTAAAATAAGAGCAACGAAATGAATACCAATTAGTTACGGTAAAAATGCCGCATGACCTGCTAATATACTGATCCACGTGTGTCAAATGGTTGGATCTTTCCTTCGTCCGCACGTACGCCGTCGCCCAGTTTCCGTTTGCTGCAGATGGTTCTTATATTATATCCTACTTTAGATTCCGCGGTTGAACTCGTTCGAAGGTTGTATCCAGCGGTTTGAGGTCCACCAATCGATGATCCACCGTTGTTCCGCTCGCTACTACCAAATTTGTAGGGTGGCGGGTTTCGTTGGTATTGCAGCACAATAATACTTTGTCTCGAGACGCGCCATTCGTATGTCACACGACACAACACTTTAATGTGATAAAAAACAAATTTTTGACCGCTCGTTATGTACTTGTTTCGTTGATGCGGTTCCGTATGGGTTGTGTTGGGGATTTTCACAAAACCAACACACTCGTTTTTATTGTTGCTTAACAACGCTCCAGCCAAGTATTCGTGTACTTTATTTATTACCTCGATCACTTTTGCTATCCGTCACAATCACTTTAATTTATTAATTTCTTTTTTATTCTTAAAACACAAATGATAGTTTGAGTTATTTCTTTTTCGTCCGATCTTCTTGGTGGCCAGTGTTTTATCCCCCATTGAAAAAAAAAAATATTTTCTTCTCAACTTGTATCTGTCAAAAAAAATGTATCGACAAGTCTATCGATAAGTCTAGTATACTATGCGTAACAGTCTTACGATCATCTCTGCCATCTGTTACCGAATAGCTAAACAAAAAAAGTTGTATTCCACTATAAACACGTAAAGGTGGTATTCCACTATGCGATGGAGTGCGTAAAGAAAGCAGAGAAAAAAAAATCATAACGTAGGATAATTATAGGAAGGAAATAGGAAATATTTCATAGGAAATATTTTTTCCGTATCGAAACTGGATAGGATAAATATTCCCAATTTTAACTTCGTTTTTGAAGAAATTACACCAACTGTTTACCATAGAAAAAAAATTTGCGACAAAAATCCTGTTTAAATATTTTTCCTAATGCCTTTTTCCAAGGGAAAGCCAGAAAGGACCTGCTGTCGATCCTGCCCTTCCCTAGACATAGGGAATTATATTATTCCTTAGTAAAAGGAAACGATTTACAATCGTTTCATTTTAATCGTTTTTTCCTTAATACTTTTCAAAATATTTGGAGAAACGAGAAAGCCTCTATGGAAGCTGCTATTTACGGTGGAACAATCTCGGCCAAAAATCACTTGGGTCTTCCAATTTATGAAAAAGCCTTAAGTCTCAACACGATTAATCAATCCGTATGCACATGGACCAAATTATTACTGAAAAACAGTTTTTTCACAAAAGTCGTGGTTTTGGCTTAAGTCTTGGAGGCTGATTTGGACTGGAATTGTTGCAAAATAAATTACGAATTTGTTAGTTCTCTACCGTTTTTCTCGTAATTGATATACATGCAAAAAACGAAATATATGGTTGGGAAGCTATCACTTCCGGGGTTAAAACAAAAAAGTTAATTCTTTGGAATCTCTCAATTTGGTAATAAAGGTTAGGTGTAAAATAACGATCAATCAGTACACTTGGGCTGTGTGAGGGCCGAATTTTTCTTAAAACATCGGGTTTTTGGCAAAAGTCGTCTTTTTCGGTTTAATTTTATAAAATTTATACAGGGTGTTTGGCGCGTGGACCATGCGCGTGAACTTTTTTCTAAATCTATTCTAAAAGCAAAAACAAAAAATTAGGAAAAGCTTAGGAAATTTTTCAGAAGCCTATATAGTAAAGTGATTTTTTTCTTAAAACTGATAATACGTCTAAGTATTAGTGAATATGCTATAGGAAAAAAGATGAACTGCACGACCAAATAATTGGTTCAACGTTGATCAATAAAACATTATCAACGCGATTTCTTTTCTCTTTATAATCTATCTTATTAATTTAATTTATATCTAAGATATTAATATGAACAACAAATACAATTACTGCTTTTATGTTTTGTATTGAATTTTGAAAACCACTCGAACGATTTTCTGGCACAAAATTAGTCAAAGTGGGTCATCGAGCAACAGGAGTCGATTGCGATTGTATATTGGTTTTTGCGATCAATACTTCGATTCCATAAATCTTATTCCAGCACGGGTCATCCATGTGGCTAATATTTGTAGGAAGAGCTAGGTTTAGCTAATCCTTAGTGAAAGTATGAGCGAATTCTATTGGGGATATCGGGGATAAATATGACGAGGAAAAGCATACATACTTTCACTAAGGATTAATTAGACCTAGTTCTTCCTAAAAATATTAGCCACATGGATGACCCGTGCTGGAATAAGATTTTTGGAATCGAAGTATTGATCGCGCTCATGTGAATAAATATAAATAGATTTTTGCAATGGGAAAAACGAACCGTTTCTTTTTATAATTGATGCGTATAGAGTTTTTATGTTAAATTTTTTATTTATATAGATTTTTGGAACTGACATTTTTCTGTTGTCATGTTTCTATTATTATCAAATCTTTATTGATGTTTATTATCAATAATTTGATTGACTACCTATTTTAAATCAATTGTTGAATGAATTACTAATACTATCAAAGGTTTTAGTTTTAGGAAATTATTCAACATCGCCTACCAGTCTTCGACATTGTCTACGCAAAAACTAATTGTCTACACTATTTTCGACACTAACATGTAGACAATTCGGAAATACGCTTAGACACACAACACTGTTGGCCACATCCAACGGTGCTGTCCGTAAATGTGTCAAAAATTCTGAGAATCTGCAGAGATTTTAAGGCCACAGTAAACTTTCAACTCTGCGTTCATCAGCACCCAACTGCGAGAGTTGAGGAGTTATTTCAGCGCCTATACAAGGAGGGTTGCGATTTTAGAAGATTGTCCTCAGAGAAGCATATTTGTAATTGGAAGTTAACAGTGAATCGAAAGATTTAGTGGTAGTTTCAACTCCTTGTACAATTTTAGTTTCGTAGATTGTAACAGGTCGAACTAATGGTCGACATCTCAAAACTCTGGAAGCGAGTTTAAAACGACTTGCTGACGCTTGACCCAGTCACCATCCGAAAGAGTTCAAGCGGTGAAAAGTTGCTTCGACCAACAAACTTGAATGGACTGCCAGCTTTATTATAACCGCTAGCTCCTCTAAGCAACAAGACTATTTTTGCCAAATAAATAATTATATTACGTCTCAGCTTGTCTACTATCAGCTTGAGTATCCGCTGTTGTCAGAGACAGATGCTTCAAGTCAAGGAGTAATGGCAGTGATTTCTCATATTTACCTTGATGGAAAGGAGTATTCGATAACTTTTCATCGAAGACGCTTGATGACAATCTAAAGAAATATATTCGATGTGTATATGACTGTAAAAAGTATCTAAAAACAAAAGTTTCACCAATATCTCTATGGCAGATAATTTATTATGGTTAAGGATCATAGACCTCTTGTATCACTGTTTCAGCCAGAAAACATTTTGCCAATGACGAAAGTCAACCGTCGCCCGCGTTGGGTCATATTATCATGAGATATCAGTATAAGACAACGGACAAGCATGGCAACGCCGATGTATTTTCACGACTTACTGTTCGTCCAGATATGAAATTTGATCGTGAATATCAACTACGTAGATTACATTTCGTAATCTACCTCGCCCACCCCTGCCAACATATACCAACAATGTACATTGCAAAAAAAGTATTCGTTTCTAACCGAATAACTTCTATTCAAGGGCTGCCTGGACTCCTACAACCAGCACCAGAAGATGATGAATTTAAAGAAATTCCTTCGTTACAAAAAGTGAAAGACACACAAATCGACAATATAGATAAAATCAAGCTCCTTTTGCACGAAACATTTATCACACAATCTGCGGATTGGTTATGGAGAATCATAATCGCCATAGTCAGCACCGTTCTAAATTGTAGAAGTAAAATAACTTTACGTATCACGAATGACCAGAGAAAACCCGAATAAAATGGAAAACGGCATATAAATGAAAACAAAGTTACAGATAACATTATGCAGAACTCGACTGTTCACACAATCGACTAGTCGAGTACCTTAGACACGGTAAAGCATAAATTAATGTTCTAGAACACAGGAATAAAACAGAAATGGGATATTTGAACCTAAGAGGGGAAGATTTAATGAACGCATTTAGGTTCATACGAAAACGAGGATATCATGTTGCTCATATCACAGAGGATTCCAAACACTCATTACGCATTTTAAAAGCACGTTAAAACTATTGGGTTTTCAATAGGAACGATATGCTTTTTAAGTGAGATTTGGTCTATTTGTAATATCTGTCATTTTTTTGTTTCATTGTATTCAGTAACGTTTACAATTTCATCATGGTGAGATATACGCTAGAACAACGTTTACAAATTATTCAGTTTTATTATCAAAATGATCGTTCTCCAATTGCAACTTTTCGTGCGCTTTTGCTATTTTATAGTCGTAATAATCGTCCAAGTGCGCTCGCTATTCGTCGAATTGTTGAAAATGTTGAGCGTACATTTTCTTTGCATAATGTTGAAGTGCCATTAAGACAAAAATTCGCTCGAAGTAATGCAAATATTGCGGCCGTTCAGGCAAGTGTTGCTGAAGACCGCAATTGGTCGATTCCAAGACGTTGGAAATTTGAGCGAAAATTGAGAAAGGATTTCGGTTTGCCTGCGTATAAAATTATCCTCACTCAAGAACTGAAGCCATTGGACAACCGTAAGCGTCGTGAATTTGCTGATTTTGCCTTGGAACAACTTGAAAACGATAACGATTTGTTTAAGAAAATCATCTTCTCCGATGATAAACAAAACTGTCAATTGTGGTGCGAAAAACCATTACATTCACCTAAATTGATAGTTTGGTTTGGTTTTGGGTCTGGTGGAATCATCGGTCCGTATTTTTTTCGAAATGAAGTTGGTAACACCGTTAATGTCAATGGAGATCGGTCTAGATCGATGATAACCAACTTTTGATGGCCGAAATTGGAAGAAGTTGAGCTTGACAACATTTAGTTCCAACAAGACGGGGCTACGTGCCACATATCAAGTGTAACAATTGAATTATTGCAAGAAAAGTTTGGAGATTCGATTATTTCAAGAAATTGTAATATTGAATGGCCTCCAAGAAGTTGTGATTTAACACCATTAGACTATTTTTTGTGGGTTTATTTGAAGTCATTGGTCTTTAGCAATAAACCAAGCTCTCTTCAAACTTTACAAGTCAATATTGAACGTGCTATGCATGACATACGACTTGATTTAGTGGAAAAAGTGCTCGAAAATTGGGATCATCGAATTCGTTTCTGCAGAAGAAGTCGTGGAGGCCATTTGAATGACGTTTTATTCAGAACTAAATTGTATCGATTGTACTTCACATTAAATAAAAAACATTTCAATTTTCTTAACAATTAGTGCGTTTTTAATAAAGAAATCATACCACTCTTATTGAAAAACCCTATATTAACTTATATTTGATATTAACACAATCAATTACATTTTTCATAAAGTTAGAAAAGATTTAAGCATTTTAGTTTGCAATCAAAAATTAATGAAATCTGCTGAATATTCATTATCCGTAAGCGGTTAAAAAAACTGTGCACGTAATTTTACTTTAAATCAATTCACAAACTGATCCAGATCTAATGTTTAAGAAGTCGCTCAATCATTAAGATGAGGAGCCCCAACGCAATACCCACGAAAGGAATTAATAAAATTATCTTCGTTTGATGAAAATCGATCGATGAATTCATATTATTCATCTGGTCCAATTGGAGATTCAAATTATCTCTGTTTGCTTTTTGTAATTTTAATTCAAAGTTCTGTATGAATCCTGATGTACGCATTCGAATCAAACCAGCGTTAAATTGCTCCCGATATTTGAAACTGGGCGAAACCATAAACATGTCGTACTGTTTTAAATATCTCGTGTGCAGTGGAATTATGTTGAATGCAGGGCATCTGGTGTGATTTAAAATTTCTGGTTGGCCTGGTAGAAAGAATACTGTTTTTTCTTTTGGACAATAATCCTTGATTTGTAAGTACTGCTTATTCAGACTGCATGACCTGAACGATTCAGGACAATGATGGTTATTTAAATGGCCTTTATCGTTCAAATTTAAATCTAAATTTTCCAATATTAAAGAATAACCGTTCGATATGTATGGTACACAAATGGCATAATCTCTGATTTTCATTAATCCATCTAAATCCGTAAATGGTAAATCTGGATGCCGAATTGCCAAATTGGAACTCAAGAATGATTCAAATGACCCGTAAAATATAATCGTTATGATCGATAGTGATATCAACAGAATTTTTGGAAAACCCAATCGGGATGTATATTCACCACCTTGATTTGTAATCAAAGAAAACCATGCCATGTAATCTAATCGTGTATCTGAATATCGTTTCAGCAAATATATGCCAACGGTTGACAAAATTCCGATCAGGAGAAATGTAATTAGAAATGCCAACCACAAGTAAATATCAAACAGTTCAATAAAAAATGTTGGTGTTCCAACCATTTCCATGTTAACGATCCAAAGATGATTACTTCCAACTGCTGATGGAAATAGCGTTTCCAATGAAGCAAGATTTGTAAAACGAGCCAGATTCATGTCGTGAACTCCAATTAAAACTGATTTTTGCCAATCACCTCGTATGTAATATAGACGTATCCTAGAAATGTAAAGCAAAGTTTTAGTAATTATTTTATGTATATCACCGGTGTTGTACTTAAAATGAATAATATCTCGAAGAGTGTTGATGATATGCGCCTGTGGAAATCCTGATGTACGGGATCCGACAATACTAACTTCTCGGCCAGTTGCGTTACCAGCGTAAATGTTTTCATACGGAATTTCGTGAATAGAAACAACATCATTGGCGTCCTCAAGATAAATGTACCGGATATATTTTCTCGGCCAATTTGATATCGCCACAAAATAATTCCTAAGCATTGGTAAGTTTTTGCGATAAAACATGTCCGTGCTTATATTAGTCGCTGCGGTTTGAACGACGATTTATACAATAAACAGAAATTTATAATTTTATAACTATTAATACTTATCGGCCATGAATAGCTTTTAATACAAAACTGGTAATTATAACCTGGTTGATAATTGATATACGGATAAACATTAATTACCGTAAACCATATGTGTATAATTTATTTGCAGTAACATAAAAGCAAAATAGTTCATCAATCACCCCACCTCTTTCCAATAAGGAAAAAGTATCAACGAAGATTTGTGATATGGAATGAATTTATTCAATTATGTGGTATCATGCGTCAGATCTATAATTTACTCGTATATAGTGTGAGTCACGACTGAAAATCCATTTTGGAAATCCCACGGTTTTCGTATTTTATCGAGAAGTATTTGATTGTGCAATTTTGTGCGTCTTTTTGTTAATGAATTGTCACTTAAACTATTTTTTGACCAAATTTCATGATTGTAGCTATTCTCCATCAACCAGAAGTAAGTTAGTTAAATAGTTTCGATCTTCTTTAACATGAAAAGGAACTACCAAATTAGCCCCAATACTATCGTCAGAGTCATCTATAGAAATTGGGTACACGTCTTGGGGGACAGATTTAGAATAAGAATGCTCGGAGCATCCAACCATGTTGTCTTCAGTGTCATATGGAATTGCGGTTTGATTAATCCAACGTTAAATCCACACGTTGATTTGTCAATGAACAAGGTGGGTATGGTCGATTTTCTTAAAAATTCTAACGACACAAGGATAAGGACAATAAGGATAATTTTACAACAAATCACTTTGTTCTTAACATAATTTACGTTTTATTTTATAAACAATTTATTCCTTTCTGTAATATTTGGGTTGTGTTTTAGCCAGCTGTTCACAAGACACTTCATTTTAATTAAAAAAATTGCAATTTATATTACTAAATGATGTTTTAAGAGCAGAAAATTGTGTAGTTACTTTGAACAAACACGTAACCATCCTGCTCTAACTTGTGGTACATGAAATTTAAGGGGGGTTAGAGACATCGGTCTAAAAGGTCAAATTATCAGCTTAAATGTCAACCTCAATTTCACGCGGTGCTTCCTGCTAATTAACCAATAAGACTCTGGCGACCGAGACACGATAATCGAACGCCGAGAACCTAACCAATGATATTCTTTCCACTGACCCACTACCAATTTCACTGATCAGATTGGTAGCTGCTTCAATAACCAGTCCTTACAACGAAAAGGAATTTTTACCACTGGTGGTACTCCAACTGTTAAGTTCGTTAATCCACCCTCTAACTAGGCCGGGTCAAATGATTCAAAGTGGCATCACAACTTAGCAATGAAATCGCTAAGCTGAAGAATGAAAATGAGAAGCTGGAGAAGACCAGACTGACTGAAGTTCTGGAAACTCCTCTTGATGATGAGAAAGTGCAAGATAAACTGACTGGATGCGCAAAAAAAGAAAAGACCAATGAAAAAACGAAGAGCAGAATCCTCGCCAGAAGTTGGGGAGCATTCGCAAGCAAAAGTGAATGTAAATACTGAGCCAGTTCCTGTACCTCAACATCACTAGCCACTAGAACAATGCAAGGTTACAATGAAGACTAAGGCACCACTGTGTTTGTGAATATCCAAGCTCTAGTGAAATCAGTGTCCACAAAGGACTATAGAGTAGAGGCATTAAATGATAAAGTTTGGAAGATAAACACAAGACATCGCGATGCATACAAAGCTTTAGCCACAATGTTCATTAAAGAAGATAAAGAGTGGTATACCTATGAAGTCAAAAATAACAGAGACATTAAGATTGTGGCCAAAGGTCTTTATCTCACCTGCAAGAAGGAGGATATAATAGAAGAGCTAAAAATTAAAGAACGGCAAGCGCAGTAAACATCCTTAAATGATAAAGTTCAAAATAGTCAAGGAACCAAGATCATTAAAAGAGGGCTCCCACTATTCATCCTCACCTTCATCAAAAGCGACAAAAATTCAAAATATAATTAATAACAAAACAATACTCAATATAAGGGGTTAAAATAGAACCACTGAAAAAGAACACGAGGTAAAGGCTTTTACACGAGGCAAGGTTATAACCAGACCCAAAGGTATTGCATACGAGACGTTAGATGCGTAACATGTGCCGGCAAACGCAACGGAAAAGGCTGTTTTCTTAGCCAAACCGAATCTGCAAGGTGTATAAGCTGTAAAGGACAACACACAGCCAACTACAAAAGTAGCGGTACAACTGCAAAGATTACAAAATGAGACACGCCAATCGAATCAAAATACTAACATTATAAGAGAAAGGATTCCAGCTACAACTAGAGTGCCGGTACAACCAGAGCTCATAGAACCAGAGAGGAGATCCTACTCGCACAGAACGCAGCAGTTAACTAGTATTACTAAAGAAAATCCTCTGGACAAGATATTTAAAAGTATAAAAACGATAAATGCACGCCTAGCAAAATATGAACTTGGCCTAAAAGCTACATAAAATCGGGTGGATGGATAAGATGCCACGAATGAGCTTACATCAATGCTAAAGTAATCAAATGAATAAAACCACAGCATGTTCCAGAGCTAGAAATTTTTCCAAACCTAGAAAAAATAAATATGTCTTGTATCGGAAACTCTGAGAGACAGAAATTCCAGGAAGAAACGCTAAAGGTGGCCCGGTATTGAAGAAGAAATTATGCCAGTTAAAACCATAAAAATTGAATCAAATAATAATATGGACTTCAGTATCTCCTCTATTTACTGTCTTCCACGCCATCAGTTAAAAAAACATCATTCTGCTGGTACCAGATCTTCTTAACTTCTTTGTAACAAAAACAGTTTTAGAGGACTTACACGTGCATTGAAAATAGTGAAGGACTATCATCTGACCACTCACCTGTGATCATGACACTGAGTACAATGATAGTAAAAAAAGATAATTCACCTAAATTAACAAACAATAAAACCAACTGGGATTTATTCAAGAAATTAGTGGAAGAACAAACAAATCTCGGCGAACCACTTAGAACGAGGGTGCAGCTGGAAGATGGAAGTTAAAGAGAAACGGAAAGCTCGTAGAATCTGACAGCAGACTCGTGCTCCGCAACACAAAAATATCCTCAATTCCCTGTGCAACAAATTAAAACAACTAATAAAGGAAATAAAGAACGAAATCATAAATAAGGTTGACGATTACTCGCTTTGGAAAGCAAGGTTTGGGTTAAAATGAACCAAAACGCATGTGCCACCTATCAAAAATGATGACGGAGTCTCTCTATTTGCTCCTTTTGCTACTACTACTCAGATTGAAATATGTTCCACGTCAATGGGTGGTGGCTGAAGTAATTACGATTCCCAAGCCAGGTAAACCAGGAAACGATAAAATATCATATAGACCGATATCACTACTTCCGGTCATATAAAAAATATTTGAAAAACTGTTGTTGAGGCGACTCAAACCTATAATAGAAGAGATTTGTTTAATCCCACCACATCTAATTAGTTGTGTTTAGAGAATCACTGTTAGAGTTTAACAAGTTCACAGAATAACGGAGGTCATTGAGGACAAATTTGGGAATATGAAAATATGCTCCAATATTTTCTTGGAGGTAGTTCAATCTTTCGACATAGTCGGTGCCAACCAAGGGCTTGATTTTAAATGCATCGAGACCTGCCTAAGTAATTTTAACAAATTATAAAATCCTACATAGCAGATCGATACTTTAGAGTCGGATTTGAAAATGAGTATACATTGAACTAAAAATAATATCAGCAGGTATACCACAAGATAGCGTACTTGGACCTATTCTATTTAAAGTTTTACGGGAGTACCGTTAACACGGTGAGCAACTAACTAAAAAATGGCGCATCTTATTAAATGAAGCCAAATCAGTACACGTCAACTTTATAAATAAAAATGTAAACTGCATTCCCGTGGTTCTCAACTCAAACCAAATTCCATATGCAAATACCTTGGCATGACCCTCGATGCTAAGCTAAGATAGAAAGAAAACAATAAGAATAAAAAAGAAGAATTAAACATCAAATATAGGAAAATGTTCTGGCTCATCATGAGTAGAAATTCCAACAGGCAATGGCATGAAAACGCAGATATCCGTCATATGTTGGACACTACTAATGGAGCGAGGTGACTCCAAAGGCAGAAACTGCTGGAGCTGGGCAGCTTCAATTAGAACAAGAAACTATTGTAAAATTAGTAACCAATATGTTACTCATCCTAAGCCGAGAAAATACTTTAAGCTAGATAAATTACTAGATGATCTCTGAATCATTTGTAATATGGAATAAATTAAAAAAAATGAAATTTAAAATTTCAGTTGGTTGAAGTTCGTACAGAACAAGAGAGAGCTAATGTATATTCTTTGTTTTAATACATGATGGCGGTGTCATATTTAATGACGTATATACATATTGAGTGCGTTCGTATACACAGTGGATGAGTGTAACACTACAACGCGACATACGCATTAACATTAAATCAATTTACAACATCCTCACTGAATTAAATTTTATTGAGCTCCAGGCCGCCCACAGACTTGAAACAGGAAATCATACGTCTGGATGATACAGGAGATTGCATCGACAATCATTGTCTCAGTTGCAACACACCGAAGATCAACAACTATTTGATTAACTTGATCTGGAACAAAATGATGCCTTATATCGATCTGTTTTGTTCTCAGGTGATGAGCTTTACTGTTGGCTAGATCGATGGCCCCCTTATTATCACAATACAGTACAGTTTCTTTTGGTGTTTCAAGGAGTAATTCCTGTTTCAGGTTTTTAAGCCACAATAACTCTTTAACTGCTGACGACAAACTTAAATACTCAGCTTCCGTTGTAGACAAAGCTACAGTTTTTGTTTCCTGGAGCTCCACGTTATTGCTCCTCCTTGCATCTTGAACATTCGTCTCCTGCTCAGTCTGAATCAGCATACCCCACAACCGAAGAATCATCAGTACTAAACTCCAGCTTAGCATCAGTTGTTCCTTTTAGATACCTGAGGAAACGTTTTGCTGCTGTCCGGTGCGCCTTTCCCGGACTACTATTAAATGTACTGAGCACAAATGTCGGGACTCTGTTACCTGTGCTGCAAACATCAAGCTTCCAACCGCTCCCTGATATGGTATATTCTCCATTTCATTACTCTGCGATTCGTCTTGTGGCGACATAATTTTTGTCAACTTTAGATCTATGTCTAAAGGTGTAGAAACCGGATTGCAGTCCTGCATATTGAATCTTTTCATTACCTGATTCACATAGGCCTCCTAGACTAACCAAAGTTTTCCTTGACCTGTATCACGAGTTATTCGTATGCCCAACATAGGGTTATCAGGCCCGATTTCAAATGCATCTTTGAATCCTGATCGTTTGACAAAATGACTATGTCATCGACATAGATTGCGACTACAAGCATCTTGTTATTGGCGATCTGTAATATACGCAAGCATCTGATTTTTTCAGTCTTGCACCTTTTAAAACTTTATCTAGTTTTGCGTTCCAAACTCTGCTAGCTTGCTTTAATCCATATATTCACTTGCTTAACTTGCAGATTTTTTCACTCGTCGTTGGTATATACCCTTCCGGTTGAAACATGTATATAGCTAGATTTATTAACTCACCTTGTAGTAAAGACGTCACAGCATTCATCTGCGTGTATCCATTTATTACTAATCGAGCCTTATGACGGATAATCCGACCTCCGTCATCTCGTTTGGTTTTGAAAACCCATTTGCAAGCAATAGGTTTAGTTTGGGAAGGCGGGTCTGACAATTCCCAAGTTGCATTTCCCATTAAGTTATCATACTCCTCTTTCATTGGTGACTCCTACAATTTTGCATCTGACCTCGATAATGCTTTCTCAACCGTCACGGGGTCATTTGGCTCAACTGATTTTGATAAATACGACACAAAATCCTCAAAGACCTTCGTTTTCGGAATTCTGCATTTTTTTATTAATGGCCACAATGATCCACCAATTTCAGTTGCTGGCACGTATTCATCGTCGTCAACATCCAATACAACATCCTGTTATCGTCGAGATGTTTGACCCTTTCAGAAATGTTATTGTTGGTAACAATCGAATCCAAGCTCAATTCTTGCATCGAAGACACACTCTCATTCAACGCTTCAGCAGGATTTGGCATTTCTGCGAATAGATCAAAATAGCCTAGAACACTATTATCTTTAGTCACCTGAATTCGTTGGACTTCCATAAACACATCATCTCGACTTTTCACGATTATTGTTTTCTAGACAAGATAATACGGGCGATAAGTTTCAGAGTAATGTCCAAGCAACCCGCATTCTTCCGATTTGGCATAAAACTTCTTGCTTTTCTCCTTCGGAATATGCACCATATACTTACTTCCAAAAACCTTCAAATGACTAAGACTTTGTTTTCGTCAATTCCATATTTTCTCTAGAATCTGATCTTTCACTGCTTGAGAAGATCTTCGATTAATTAAATATGCTGCTGTTGAGATTGCTTCCGCCCAGAAACTTTCCGTCAAACCAGCCTCTATTAACATACAACGAGCTTTCTCAACAGGGGTTCTAATCACCCTTTCCTCGAGGCCATTTTATTTCGATGAATAGGACACTGTCATTTGATGTCGTATTCCGCATTGTCCGTTCGCAGAATTTTAATTTTTCGATTTGTCTGATTCTCAACAAAGCTCTTAAAATTCCTCAAATGCTCTTTCTCCTCCGATTTCGCGTTTATTATGTAAGCAAACACTTTCCGGGAAAAAGCATCTACGAACACCAATACATACTTCGCACCGTCAAGCGACTCAGTTTCAATGGGTCCACATACGTCTGAGTGAATGATACTAGAGACGCTGTTCGATTTAGTGACACTCTTTGGAAATGATTGCCTTGTTTGCTTTCCTTTCCAACAAACTTCACAAGCATTAATTTTACTCGTACAAAAGTTCACTTCATTTACCATATGTTTAACGTCCTTTAAAGTTTCATAGTTGACATGCCCCATACGTTGGTGTCACAGATCAAACTCATAATTTTTCGTGTTTACTGCCATGGACATGACAGTTTTTGACTGCGTGTTCAGTCGATAAATATTACCAACTCGTGTCGCTGTAGCAATAACACTATCAGTAGAATCAATCACCTTGCATTCGTCACGATTAAAAATCACTACATTTCCGTGACTTGAATAATTGATATTTACAGATGAATTTTTTCGACCGACGACAAGGTTTTCCATTACGCCAACTTCCAACTTTCCATTGACTGCCGTGACACATCTTGTGTATTCAGTGGTGTCGAGATAGTTTTTAAGTAGTTAGAGATTTTTACCATATGTGCTGATGCACCGGAGTCAAAATACCAATCACTTTCATTAATGTGATTCGCCATAAACGATGTAAACATTGTTTTCCCGGGTTCCGTTGACTTGTAATCTTTACAATCCCATTTTATATGGCCGTATTTGCTGCAATTGTAACTTCGGTCCTTTTTGATCACTATACGTCTGGTTTGTCGAATTTTGACTAAACATCGCAGATGATTTGGTGCTTTCTTTCCTTACGTCCTGAAGTAATTTGGTTTTAATATAATCAGCTGTTATTTTAACACCACTGATTTCTATTCCCATTATCATGTGGTTATACTGTTCAGGCAAGCCAGTCAACAACAAAACACCAACCCACTCGTCACTCACTTGCAATCCAACTGACTCAAATTTTTGCGTAGTCGTAACTATCACGTTCACATATTCTTCCACCGAACCGCACTTTGCAAGCGTCGTGGTTATCAAAACGCGCAACAGACCAACACGTCTGATTAAACCAGTATCTTCAAATGCCTTTTTCAAGTTGGTCCACGCCTCTTTTGAATTCATTGTCGCCTGCACGTGCACGTATTTTATCGGATTCAGTAGTAAAACTATTTTGGATCGCGCTTTCGTATCCTTTTTTACATTGTTTTCTTCACCCATCACGCAATTCCATAAATCCTCATGCTCCAAGAAACACGGTACAGCAAACTTCCAAGAATCGTAATTTTCGCATCCCTTCAACTTTTCTATAAGCGGCAAAGCACTCGACGCCATATTTTTGTTTTTATGTATAATTTTTTTTGTTTTTATTACTATTATTGGGCCCATAACCTGTAGAAATTAGGCTTTATGTTCAGAGAAAATAAAACGCATTTGATTCAAGTTAATACAGAACAAGAGAGAGCTAATGTATATTTTTTATTTTATTACAAGATGGCGTTGTTACACATAATGACGTATACACATATTGAGTGCGTTCATATAAACAATGGATTCACATTAATTTAATTTACAACAAAGAATTTTCTTGTCAAAACACTAAAATTACTTGATCGTATGTACCACCAGACTAACCCATAAAATGTCTCATAATTTAATAATAATTTAATATAACTTAGCACATATAAATCAGCTGTTATAATAACTAAAATATAATAACAAATACTCATTAATAAATATCTGATACAAATACAACAAAATAAATTAAACGCAAGCGACAAAAACTACTGTCATAAAACGCATTCATTAATAAAACTCTAATATACGAGTCATCTAAATACAACAACACATATAAACACAACAATGAAAAACAAAAAAACTGTTACGGTCATTGACCCCATCGAAACCAAAACAAAACAAAATAAAAATTCGTCGGTCGTCGGAATCGACGAATTTTTTTTTGTTTGTTTTGGTTTCGATGGGTCAATGACCGTAACAGTTTTTTTGTTTTTCATTGTTGTGTTTATATGTGTTGTTGTATTTAGATGACTCGTATATTAGAGTTTTATTAATGAATGCGTTTTATGACAGTAGTTTTTGTCGCTTGCGTTTAATTTATTTTGTTGTATTTGTATCAGATATTTATTAATGAATATTTGTTATTATATTTTAGTTATTACAACAGCTGATTTATATGTGCTATAAGTTCTATTAAATTATTATTAAATTATGAGATATTTTAGTATACGAGGGCGGATTGAAAATGAAACTACCTAGCGCTAGATGGCAGGACAAACACATAAATTTTTGTTTTTTAGAAATTGCGATCTGTCAAACGTCAGCTGTTAACATTTCACCCACATTCATCGATTAGTTTATTTGTTGTAGTCGTTTGAAGTAAGCAACTTTTGTGTTTCTTGAAAAATGGAAAAAAAAAGAATTTCGTGCAGTGATTAAACACTATTATTTGAAAGGGAAAACGGCGAAAGAGACAAAAAAAAAAGCTCGATAAACATTACGGTGAGTCTGCTCCGTCAGATTACATGGTAAAATATTGGATTGCTGAATTTAAACGCGGCCGAAGAAGCACTGCAACAATACCATCAACAGGAAGGCCAAAAGAGGTGGTGACTGAAGAAAATATCAAGAAAATCCTCGATATCGTTATGAATGATCGCCGAGTCAAGTTGCGTGAGATTGTTGAAATGGTAAACATATCATATGAAGGTGTGTTCAACATTTTGAATGAACATTTGCATATGAAAAAGCTATCGGCAAGATGGGTGCCGCGTTTGCTCAGTGTCGAACAAAAACGAGTTCGACAGACCACTTCACAGCGGTGTTTGGACATGATAAAGCGTAATCCTGTTGATTTTTGGCGTCGATTAATTACTGTTGATGAAACGTGGGTCCACTACACACCTGAAACCAAAAATCAATCGAAACAATAAGCTGGTGGAAGTGCTCCGAAGACGGCAAAGGCAGTGAAATCGGCTGGCAAGGTTATGGCCACTATATTTTGGGATGCACACGGAATATTGCTCATTGATTATCTTAAAAAAGGATCCACAATCACAGGAAAGTATTATCGTGCATTATTGGATCAATTGGTTGATGTAATCAAGGAAAAACGACCACATTTAAAGAAGATAAAGGTGCTCTTTCTTCAAGACGACGCACCGGTTCACACAGCATTAGATACGATGCTAAAATCACGTGAAATACGCTTCGAATTGGTTGATCATCCACCTTATAGTCCAGATTTAGCTCATAGTGCCTTTTTCCTGTTTCCAAACTTGAAAAAATGGCTCGCAGGACAAAGATTCATCTCGGACGAAGAAGTGATTATCGAAACTAACGCGTATTTTGAGGGGTTCCCGAAATCGTATTATTCAGATGGTATAAAAAAGTTGGAATATCGTCTTACTAAGTGTGTCGAACTAAATGGAGACTATGGTGAGAAATAAATGGTTTTTGGCAAAAAAAAATCTTAGGTAGCTTCATTTTCAATCCGCCCTCGTAACTTATTGGGTGTTTTCTTTTATTCATTCCAATGAAGAAATAAAATGGACAGGTATGATGGTCACGTGATCTCGGTATATTCCAAACGAAACGTAATAAAAGAACAACATGAAACAAAAAGAATACAATTTTGACAGCTGTGATTAGTTGACAGAGATTTGAATTTTACTTATTTGTGGTGCGTATCGTAAAATTATTTAAGTAAATATTAATATTATTAATTAAATTTAAAAAAACAAAGTGGGATGGGGCAAAAAAATTATCGGAGGTGCTGCAAGTCAAAATAGCTTGACAATCATTTTTTGATAGTTCAAGTGATTCGGATTATGACGAAAAAAAATCTAATCCGAAAAACTTGTGGTATTTAGAGCATACTGTTTGTCCATAACTTTTGAGCGTTTATATCAAAATATAATAAGAAACGTATCGAGTTTGATGCGGGGCACTTTGTAAATGTTAATAATAAATAAATAAAAACACAATATTTTTTTTTACTTTAATTTAAATAAATTTTTATTTAATTAAATAATTCTGTTGTTTGTTGGCTGGTGAGTGATCTGCGGCGTGTTGCTCCGGCGATGTCCAAAAATTGAATAGAACGAAGATAATTTTTTTCTTCGTCTTCTTGCGTAAATTAAATAAACCAAAAATCAAAACCTGATTTTTTGGTTTTTAATATTACATGCACCAAAATGTTTTTGGTGCACCCTTTATAAAATATGTTTTCATAAACATAGATGATTGCCATGCCATCTCTTGAGCGATGGCATGGTGGTGTATAGGTGCGTTTTACATGATTTTGGTTTTGCAAAATCAATACGATTTGTATGCATCTCTAAATGATATGATTGTAGAGGTACGTATTGTAATTAGATTGTTATGTAACCAAAATATAATTTTTCAATTCTATTTTGCTTACACCAAATTCGCTATGTACAAGTGCTGTTGTACAATCATCTATGTACAAGTTGTTATGTACATAATTTGTGTATACAAGTTTGTTGTATATTTTGGAATAATTCTTTATATGGAGAATTGTCCATTTATAAAGAATTATGTGAACGGAGGATTGTCCGTTGAGAACAATTGTGCGGAGTTTCTTATAGTTGAAGAAACTACCCGCTACAAACGAAAGCAAATATATTGATAGCTCGCCTGGTCATCCTAGACTGCCGCTAGAAAAACAAATTTTATTGACCTAATGATATTTGGGTAACACTGAATGATTTAGGTAAAATTAGCAGATAGGTTCGAGGTTTCCATAAACGCTTGTTGGAACGCAGATTCTAATGTACATAAGAAATATAAAAATTAAATTACGAAAACAAAATAATTTCTTGGCCTTCCGCAGAAAGATCACCGGAAATTGCCAATTATCTTTTGGAGAAGACAAAATTTCCAGGTAAAAACATTTCTGAAATTTTTGTGTACGTAATATCAATAATAAACATAAATTAATTGTAGGAGTCATTGGTTGCGTCGATAGGTCTCACACACCCATCGTAGCTTCGGAAGAATATCCTAACTCGTATTTAAACAGTAAAAAGTTTCATTCAGTTTTATTGCAAGCAGTGGGTGAAACCGAATCCATCCACGACTCCTGCCTTTTTCGTCGATCTCAATTAATCATGATTTAACCTTTTTTTTCTTATAGATTCTATTATAATTCCACCAGATCAACATATGATCGGTGATTTGGGGTATGGCTTGAAAATGTACCTAATGATGCCATTTAAGGATATCGATAAAACACCTTCAATAAAGCCCATTCTTCTGCCCGAATAACAATTGAGCGAGTATTTGGCCTAGTTAAAGGACGATTCAGAAGACTAAATGGTTTAAATACTAGACGGTCAGATTATATCCCTCTCATAATTATGGCTGCTTGCATTTTACATAATATAAGCATCCTTAATGGCGATAACCTGTCTGAAAACGAAATACAAATTGTAAACGATAATGGAAGTAGCGATCCACATCATCTCCAGTAGACACGAACGCAAACTTAAATCGAAAGCAAATTTTTTAGGATATCAAACTACTAGTAAAACTCGTATTTTACTTTAATTTTTGAATTCAATATTTTTTAAAATCCTTTTAATATATAAAAAATATAAATTTCACTAAAACGTAATGTAATTTTAAAACTAAATATAATAGTGTGATTAGATAAGTGTTATTTTAAAATTAGTAGAGCAATGTAGTTTTATCACAACGGCCAGTATTTCTAAATGTGTCATAATAAACACCGCAATACGATTTGACTTTATATGCTCCTTTGCTCCATGGCCAGAAATTATCAGTTTTCCGTAATCAAGATTATATTTCCTTCAATATTTAGTCACTCAAAATACGAACGATTACATATGCACGATTTCATTATATCCAAAAAGTACCAATCTTGTTAAAGGAGTTTCAATAAGTTTTTATAAATTGTTTTAAAATCTGGAATTTCTCGATATTGTCTAAATAAATAAATAAAAGTTATATACCCACCCCATAAAATAGATACGGGCTATACGAAATTTGCTGACTGTACGTTGCTCGTACTATTTAAATTGTTTATTTGTATTATTTATTACCACATTTCAGAAAAAAAGGATACTCATTGATGATACGATCAACTACCGATTCAGCAAATTAGGATACGCGTGAAATTAGTAAAATTGTTGTTCGAAAATGCTTTGTTGAATTTTTAAAGCAAGCCGCCAAGCGGTTAAAAACACAAAATTATTTATAAATATATATAAATTTATTTTAGATACTAAGTATAATACGAAGAAAATCGCAAGCAGACCTAGAGATTCATCTAGGCAAACAAAACATTTGAGAGAAAAAAAATCACGGCCAGAAAATAAACAACAATTTTAGTGTTAAGTTGGTTCTAAAACGTTGATGTGTAAATTCCTAAACTTGTCATTATAGCTTGTGGCGCCACCATTTTATTAAATGTTGCGTATGACTGAACTTAAAAATGTAACGGTTCTCCATTTGACCTCAAGGTCCGAGCTATCTTATTTAGGATACTACACTGTCAAATGATTGCCTGATTCGAGTCGCATTAGCCACATATGGTTAACATCGATGCACTATAAGTGCATTTCTGTATTGACAAATGGCCTTCGGAATTGGTTCTCATCTGTTGATCAAAGTTGACTTACTATAATCGGACAGTTTTTGCTTATAATGTACTATCAGGAATGGTCTTGCCTTTGTCGGTCAATTATGACCTACAATAGTTGGTCTGAACAACTAAATTCTATGCAGTCAAATTTCACCAACTAATGATTAGTATATTTGACCTACCGAAGTTAGTCGGTCTAGGTAAACATAATTGACTATGAATTTCGACCAATATCCGGCAAGGATTAGACGGCCAAATGATTTAACATTTGTAAGCCATCAGATTGTAACAATTTGCTTTGAATTGTTACTGGAGTTATACTGTATCCAAAATAAATGTACGTACAAGTACAATCATTCAATTACGGTATCTCTGTTATCGTTTTCTCCTCCAAATAAAACTTGATTTTCGTTGTTATGACCGATTCCACCACCAAAAGTATGATTAGTCCCGTTGCTTCGCATATAAAATGCTCAAAATTACAAATTCGGGGGAAGAAGAAAAGAGTTGTTTGGCTGGTGATCAGTAAGTGTTTAGACGACCGCGTTGTAAAATCGTTCTAACAAATTAAATAAAAATAATTTTATAAAGTAGTTTAATAGTAAAAGCCCAGAGTTACGTGGGAATTTGGATAATTTATAAAGCAAAAAAAAAAAAAAGACAATTAATTTAGTGATTTATTAATTATGCCTACAAATAACATATATAAAAATTTAAAAACCCGTGATAAGCGTTAGTAGTGACTCCGTTAAGTGCGGAAGGGCTAACCGAACATTACTTAGCGTGGTGCGAAACGTGCGCGTATATGCATGTAATTAGTTTTGATAATTTTTTTTTGGACGATATGTGCATTGTGTTTTGTGAGGTAATATAGTGGAAAAAAATTAAATAAACGACACGAGCGTATTATGTAAATTGGTATACACTCGGGAATCCAAATAAAAACTTTTATAAACTTAAAGTTCGTGGAAAACAAAAACGAAATTAAATTCTAGTGTTTCGTGACTATTTAAGTTTGGGTATCTGGTTATATATAAAATAATAAACACAGTTCGAATCTAAGATACTAAGCGCTATACAAGTAGCCTTCACACAGTGAGCCGCGTACCGTTACTCAGATAAAACGGGCGGTTAGATTTTGTTTTCTTTACTAAAGTAAAGTTCAATTTTGTAAATTGTTATGGTCGTATGCTGGTCTATTATGTATCATTATTAAATCCGGCAGCTATCTGAAATGTTATTCAGCTATGATAAATAAAATCTTCGAATGGATTATAAACGAAAAATTTGATGAAAAACAAAATAATCTGTTTTATATGGGATGGCGAGTTTGGGGATCCACATTGAGATTTTTTCCAAAATTACGAGTCGTAAACAACAAAAAAATAAATTTCGCTCGTTGCTGTGCATTACTGAAGGCGGCATTTTGCTTTTGCATTGGATTATTTTTCTTGTGCTGTTTATATAAAAAGTTAATATATTTTTCTGGCAACTAAGTGCTAACGTAAATTTAAAGAAGTTAATTAATTTTGTTTTCTTAATTTCATTTTTAATTGTGAAAAATTTCTAGTGTTACTTACGTTGCTTTCTTTAATTTGTTTGTGGTTGTGATTCGTGTAAAAGGAAAACAAAATTCGAGCAAGGATTATTGCGATTTTCGAGATATCTCAGGTAAGTAACGATACGGGGCACAGGAAAGCTTTTTCATTGATTGGTGGCGGTATACTTTGATTGGACTATATTAATTTATTAAAATGGATACCTAAAATAATTAGGTGGTAGACGAAACTTGGGGATGGAAGAAGTCATGGTTTGATAAACATCTTTATTTTTTTTATTTTATTCATTTATTTTCATAATCAGTGCATTGAGGACGGAACAACTCACGACCATTTTCCTCTCAAGACTGAGCTCGGGTCAAAAGCGTTTCCGTTACTGGAAACTAACTATGTTTCCGTTTTCAATCACTTAAAAGACACGCAAGTGTTTTATGTTTGCGGGGATCATGCTACCTTGTTTATTATTAAAAATTTAAACCATACCGCAACATAATGGCGCCCAAACAAACAGGGACCTTGATAATAAATCACGCTTTCAATGTTAAATGAATAACTGGTCTCCGGTATTGGGCTTCCCTAATTTTCTCCGCATGTTGGATTTGAAATTATAAAGCAGTAATTCCTTTAGAAACCAGTTAGATTTTATTTTGAACACGTGATCTTACAGAATTTATTTTAAGGTACAAGTCCCTCTGTAATTTATTAATTTTTTTTGTATTAGATTTCATTTATTTGTATTTTAGTTTCCTTTGGGATAATTATAACCAAGTATAGTCCATTTCCAGTTGCAATTCATCAATTTTTTTTATGCCCTATTCGCATTTCTACATTTCCATGTATTTGAGTGCTAAGCAGAAAAGTGTTGATTAGTGCAACTGCTTAAATATTAGATCTTGCCAAATAATGTTCAAAGGTCATCCTTTACAATACCTATGATACCGTAGTATTTTCGTAGATTTCATGGTTTAAAGTGAAGGTTAATCAATTTTATTTAGATTTAAATTTCCGAAAGTTATTATGTTATCTATGACCGCTCTTTTTCCGTCTCCATAATTCGTTTACCTCGAGTATATTCGAGTATATTTTTATTGCTACAAAATTTTTTTTTTTCTAATATAATTTATCGTTCTACCTTTATAAGCGTATATTAATATTTACATAATATTTCCTCGTATTTTTTTTTATTATTATTAATTATTCTTGTTCATAAAGTTTGAAATCAATATTTGGTTAAAAATTTTAATCTTTCAATTAGTAATTAAGTGAGCTATATTACTACATACAGCTCAATACTTTGAATTATAATTTTTAAGAGCAAAGCACAATTTCGTTCAACTTCACTCAGGTGTCCGTAGTTAGATTTTTGTTAAGTTTTTATTTCGATATATATATATAATGAATCCCGATCATTTGAATCCGGATGAGTTTGACGTGGAGTGTTTAGTTCGAAAACTAAGCAGCGATCCCTTGTCTAATTTACAATCATTACAGAAATTATTGGAGGATGAAACTGCTCATCCTGCCATTAAACCGCACCGCGCTCATTCCGCCGCGACAAAACGACCCCAAGAAGAAATTCGTGTCTGTACGAATAAATTAGTGGAACATCGAAATACGTTAAAAGGAATTTCAAGTGTAGATGATTTAAAAACGGAGTTAATCGTGCGCATAATTTCCCGCATTGCTCATGTCATTGAACGCTTGCAACGTCTATCTTCTACTAGTCACAAGTATAAGCAACCATGCCTTGATCTCATAGATACAGCTATTCAGTTAAAAGGAAGTGCTAAGGCTCTCGCTACAGAACCAACGGACCTTAATCAAACCTTAGCGGATTTAAATGACAAAATCGAATTGCCAGCGAATGAGGTAGATACCTCGGAAGATGAAAAACATGAGGATACGGTTACTAAACCCCAACATAAGGTTCAAACTAAACAACAGCCATTAGAAACTTCGGCTCTAATTGTCCCTTCCAGTAGCAACCGAAATACAGAAGATATACGGATATTAGACGTGGGTAGGGATTCGGATGAAGATAAGAATACCCTTAATACTATAACTGGACGGTATGACATACCAAGGTCTCATATGGACCAGCCTAAACCAGATAGCCGGTCGATACCCCATTATTCAAATCGCTTTAATGTGGACTATAATCCACCCAAAGAAACTTATCAACTGCGATATCCTCCCGCAACAAAGTGGAACCTTTCGTTTGACGGAACACTGGATGGATTGTCAATAGAAGCGTTTATTTTTCGATTCGAGCATCTGGCACGACACTATCGGGTACCAGAAAGTCATCTTTGTGTCGAAATGGCGACCATTTTGAAAGGGATTGCACTGAACTGGTACTGGTGTTACCTAAAATTAAATCCTGATGTATTTTGGAAGGAACTGAAGGATGGGCTTATTGAACGATTTCAGGACCGCAGAACTGATCTCGACATTAGGCACATGATTGATGCTCGAAAGCAAAGAACAAAAGAACCTTTCTTGGAATTCTATAACGCAATTCAGGCAATGACTTTACAATACCGTTTCCCTCCGTCCGACACTGAAATGATTCACATACTCCGAAGAAACATGAGAGGTGGTTTACAAAACGCATTAGCAGATCGCAATATTCACACTCTAAGTGATTTAGTAAGACGCTGTGTGGCGTTTGAGGACTCATGGAAGCGAACAAATTATGACCCGGAAATGTTTTCGCGAAAATATGTGAATGTAAGTGAAATAGAACGTAACTGTTTTAGCAAACCCAACGACGACGGTTATGGCCTTTCTAGGCGGGATCAAGTATTTGATTCAAGAGACGACCCGGTTAATACTATGCCTGAGGAAATATCAGCATTATCACTTACGCAGCGAGCTCCCACTAATCAAATTCCGAATCTTCAACAAAAAAATCGAGATGATACCAGATTAGTGTGTTGGAATTGCCGTGATATTGGCCATTCGTATTTCGATTGTCACAAGCCGATTACAAAAATTTTCTGCTTCGGGTGTGGTCGACCAGATATTCTTAAACCTAATTGTTTCAGGTGTCAGGGAAACGGGCCCCCGAGGCATCAGAGCTCTGGGAATGTGTTGCCTCGAAAAAGAATCGAATCCAGAGTAACAACACAAGAAGCGGCCGCGAATACCGATCCGGAACTCTTAAGGAGAACTCCGCCACACAACCCATAACCGCTGTCGACGATTCCAACTCTTCAACAATACGTACCTATGTCAAAATTAACCCTGATTTGTCATTGTCTCCTAATCTGTCATTCCGTACCAAATCAGTTCCTGAACGGCCATATTTAAGTAGAACAAATAGCAATTTCCATCGTGTAAAAAGGTATTGGGCTACTCGTAAATTTTTAAAATCAACAATAGCTGAGACTTTTCTTACTGATGAAGGCGATAATCGACCTTATGCCGATGTGCTAATTGATAACATGCCCTATCGTGGATTAATGGATAGTGGTGCTTCCATCACAGCATTTGGTAGCGAAAGTCAAGTATTTCTCAATAACCCTAAATACAAGATGCGGAATTTCCCAGCCTTAATTAAAACTGCTAGTGGCCAATCAGAACGGGTCTTCGGATACATATGGGTAAATGTTAGTTTTAATGGAATTCAACATTCCATGCGAATTTACTTAATCCCTAGTTTAAAACAAAAGTTATACCTCGGTATAGACTTTTGGAAACTATTTAAAATCGAACCAAAAATAATTTCCGAAATAGAACAATTCCCACCACATCCTGATTCTGACCTTGGTGCTAATCGTCATATCTTATCGAATACTCAAGAAGTCGAGCTTGCCGAAGCGATCAATGAGTTCCCGTCATTCTCAAAAATAGGTCTAGGTAAAACCACTTTTGTCACGCATCATATTAATGTAGGAACCTCTGCACCTATTAAGCAAAGGTATTATCCTGTTTCCCCACCCATTCAAGCACAACTGTATGCCGAAATAGATCGAATGCTATCATTGAAGGTGATAGAGGAGTCGTCCAGTAGTTGGAGTTCCCCGGTAACATTGGTCCGAAAAGCGAACGGCAAAGTGCGGCTATGTTTGGATGCCCGGCGGCTGAACGAGGTGACGGTTAGGGACGCATATCCGCTGCCAATCATTGACGGACTTCTGAGCCGACTGGATCAAACCAAGTACATTTCCAGCATCGACTTAAAGGATGCATTTTGGCAGATTCCGTTGGCTCAGGAATCCCGAGACAAGACAGCGTTTACCGTCCCTGGCCGCCCCCTGTACCAGTTCACCGTGATGCCGTTCGGGCTCTGCAACGCCCCGCAGACCCTATGTCGACTAATGCATCGGGTGATTCCTCACCAATTGCAGGATCAAGTATTTGTGTACTTGGACGACCTTCTCATCACCAGTGGTACGTTTCAGGATCACATAGAATTACTGAAAACTGTTGCCAGACTTTTGAATTCTGCGGGATTGACCGTAAATCTGGAGAAAAGTATGTTTCTGCAGAAAAATATCCGATACCTGGGCTATATTGTTGGCGATGGTAGCCTGCGTGTAGACTCAGAGAAAGTCAAAGCAATCAGTGATTTCCCTGTGCCAAAAACGGTGAAAAAGGTTCGTAGCTTCTTGGGTATGACGGGATGGTACCGGCGCTTCATTCCGAAGTACGCGGCCGTGTCATCTCCGTTAACGGATTTATTGAAAAAGAATACGAAATTCGTTTGGGACCATAATAAGCAGTTATCATTTGATAAATTGAAGAGCGCTCTTACTACGGCGCCAGTTCTCGTATATCCGAACTTTTCAAAACCATTCTTCATCCAATGCGATGCCTGCCGTTCAGGAGTAGGAAGCGTCCTGTTCCAGGTTGATGAAAATGGACACGAGCACCCAATTGCTTATATGTCTAAGCGATTGAACCCGGCCCAGCAAAATTATTCAATAACGGAGCTGGAATGCTACGCGGCTGTACTCAGCGTTAAAAAGTTTAGAGCCTACGTAGAGGGGTGCCCATTTACCATTTTAACTGATCATGCCAGTTTAAAATGGCTGATGAACCAAAACGATTTAACTGGTAGATTGGCAAGATGGAGCCTCAAACTCCAACAATTTAACTTCCATATTGAACACAGGAAGGGTTCCCAAAATATAGTGCCCGACACTCTTTCTAGGGTTTTCATGGAAGAATGTGTTCAAAGTACACTGGCAAATGTTCCTCACATCGATTTGGCTTCTCTGGCATTCCTGTCGAAGCAATACTTGGATCTGATCCACGAAATACAAAATGCCCCGGAACCTCTTAAAAATTTCTCAGTAGTAGATGGTAAAATTTATCTAAATCCCTCAGGTAACAGTGAAGACATTACCACAGATATACCTGTTTGGAAAATATACGTCCCCAGTGAGCTTACTACTAATCTTATATCATTAGCCCATGATCCTCCCATGTCCGCCCATCAAGGAATTGCTAGAACCCTTGAAAAATTGCAGCGATTTTATTTCTGGCCAAGTATGGCAAACGAGGTTCGCACCTATATAAAGGAATGTCGAGTGTGTAAGGAAACGAAACCGTCCAATGCAACTTTACAACCTCCAATGGGTCAGCAAATAACTGTGCAGAGATGCATGCAGCGACTTTACATGGATTTTATTGGGCCTTATCCAAGGTCAAAACAAGGGAATTGCTTCATGTTTATCGTTCTCGACTCGTTTAGTAAATATGTATTTTTGAAAGCCATGAAGCAAGCCTCCTCCATTGAAATCTGCAAAGTGTTAGAAAATGAAATATTCAAAGGTTATTCTGTGCCCGAAACAATAATATCGGATAATGGCCAGCAGTTTAACTCGAAAAATTTACAAGTTCTTCTTGAGAAATACGGTGTGAATCATATGCGTACGCCTAAATATTCCCCACAGGCAAACGCGTCGGAGAGGGTAAACCGGTCCATTATCTGCGCAATCCGAGCATATATTTCAGATGAACATCGGAACTGGGATCTTCATATCCCCGATATAGTATGCGCTCTTCGAAATGCGGTACACTCCTCTACTAACTTCTCCCCTCATTTCATTATGTTCGGTCAGCACATGATCACTCACGGACACGATTATCGAATTTTGCAAAATCTCAACTTAACAAGCGAAAGAGAAGTATCAGTTCAAGCCAAACCCAATCGATTAAATATGTGCCAGGATTTAATTCGTCGTCACTTAACTAGATCTTATGAACGAGGCGCGCATAATTATAACCTGAGGAGTAGGCCAAGGGATCTCGAACCGAACCAAGTTGTATATGTAAGAAACTTTGTTCAAAGTAATGCGTCCCGACGGTTTGCAGCTAAATTAGCTCCAAAATTCTTGGAGGCAACGGTGATTCGTAAAATTGGGTCGGTGGCATACGAGTTGGCACTGATGAATGGTAAAAATATTGGAATTTTTCATGCTAAAGATATCCGATCTTGAGTAATCATACATGCTTGCCTTAAATATATTTATCTTGACATTTGGCTCAAATTTTTTTTTGAATTCCTTTATACTATAATTGCCCGGCATAATGAGACACTCAGGGATTCGATGGGTACGTCCACACGACTGTAACAATTTGCTTTGAATTGTTACTGGAGTTATACTGTATCCAAAATAAATGTACGTACAAGTACAATCATTCAATTACGGTATCTCTGTTATCGTTTTCTCCTCCAAATAAAACTTGATTTTCGTTTTTATGACCGATTCCACCACCAAAAGTATGATTAGTCCCGTTGCTTCGCATATAAAATGCTCAAAATTACAAATTCGGGGGAAGAAGAAAAGAGTTGTTTGGCTGGTGATCAGTAAGTGTTTAGACGACCGCGTTGTAAAATCGTTCTAACAAATTAAATAAAAATAATTTTATAAAGTAGTTTAATAGTAAAAGCCCAGAGTTACGTGGGAATTTGGATAATTTATAAAGCAAAAAAAAAAAAAAGACAATTAATTTAGTGATTTATTAATTATGCCTACAAATAACATATATAAAAATTTAAAAACCCGTGATAAGCGTTAGTAGTGACTCCGTTAAGTGCGGAAGGGCTAACCGAACATTACTTAGCGTGGTGCGAAACGTGCGCGTATATGCATGTAATTAGTTTTGATAATTTTTTTTTGGACGATATGTGCATTGTGTTTTGTGAGGTAATATAGTGGAAAAAAATTAAATAAACGACACGAGCGTATTATGTAAATTGGTATACACTCGGGAATCCAAATAAAAACTTTTATAAACTTAAAGTTCGTGGAAAACAAAAACGAAATTAAATTCTAGTGTTTCGTGACTATTTAAGTTTGGGTATCTGGTTATATATAAAATAATAAACACAGTTCGAATCTAAGATACTAAGCGCTATACAAGTAGCCTTCACACAGTGAGCCGCGTACCGTTACTCAGATAAAACGGGCGGTTAGATTTTGTTTTCTTTACTAAAGTAAAGTTCAATTTTGTAAATTGTTATGGTCGTATGCTGGTCTATTATGTATCATTATTAAATCCGGCAGCTATCTGAAATGTTATTCAGCTATGATAAATAAAATCTTCGAATGGATTATAAACGAAAAATTTGATGAAAAACAAAATAATCTGTTTTATATGGGATGGCGAGTTTGGGGATCCACATTGAGATTTTTTCCAAAATTACGAGTCGTAAACAACAAAAAAATAAATTTCGCTCGTTGCTGTGCATTACTGAAGGCGGCATTTTGCTTTTGCATTGGATTATTTTTCTTGTGCTGTTTATATAAAAAGTTAATATATTTTTCTGGCAACTAAGTGCTAACGTAAATTTAAAGAAGTTAATTAATTTTGTTTTCTTAATTTCATTTTTAATTGTGAAAAATTTCTAGTGTTACTTACGTTGCTTTCTTTAATTTGTTTGTGGTTGTGATTCGTGTAAAAGGAAAACAAAATTCGAGCAAGGATTATTGCGATTTTCGAGATATCTCAGGTAAGTAACGATACGGGGCACAGGAAAGCTTTTTCATTGATTGGTGGCGGTATACTTTGATTGGACTATATTAATTTATTAAAATGGATACCTAAAATAATTAGGTGGTAGACGAAACTTGGGGATGGAAGAAGTCATGGTTTGATAAACATCTTTATTTTTTTTATTTTATTCATTTATTTTCATAATCAGTGCATTGAGGACGGAACAACTCACGACCATTTTCCTCTCAAGACTGAGCTCGGGTCAAAAGCGTTTCCGTTACTGGAAACTAACTATGTTTCCGTTTTCAATCACTTAAAAGACACGCAAGTGTTTTATGTTTGCGGGGATCATGCTACCTTGTTTATTATTAAAAATTTAAACCATACCGCAACAAGATTTTTGCCTCTAAGGGTCATAAGCCATTTAGTGGTCGTTTCCCGTACAATGCTTAGAAATTTTTTTTAAAGGTGGGTTTGAATCCTAATAGAGAAGGGAAGCTTAAAAAATTATGATCATCTGATTAGGATCGCTGATGGTGAGGAACTCATCTATGACCCTATGTTGGAGTGCGGAATGCATGGGACGACGCACCATTCAGTACTATAGGTTGGCATGGAGCTATACAATGTACAGGCGGCCTACGTAAAACGGACCTAATAAGCAAATAAACAAATAATAAAATTGAACAAATGCATAGGGGCCCTCTAGAAATATTAGATTAGCATGACCATATTTTATTCGAAAGTGCACAATATTAAATGTTAGTTACCATACAGCTACAAATACTACGATTTCACCGAAGATAACATTTCGGAAACAGTTCCAAACCATTGTCTGCCAGGAATAGGTTCGTTTTGGGGAACCGCTCGAGTTTGTCACTGACTTGATCCTCGGTAACGCATTGGTTTTCTAAAAACTTGAACAAGATTTAATAAAGATTACTAAAAATGTATTTACTTAACTAAAAAGGTAAACGCGTGCTCCGATAATAGTGTCGCATTTAACCGTCGTCTTTAAGACTGGAAATTTTGTTGAATGATCGTATGACATCCGCAGAGGAATCAAAATGATCAAATAATACAGAAAATTAATTAAATCTAATAATACCAAATAAAACTAATAGTAATAATAATTATTATAAGTTATAGCATAAACAATTAAAATTATTGAACGAAAAAAACCAGTGGCTTCCGCGTTTTCTTTAATTTATTCCAAATATTCCAGACGTCTCCAAATTTACATAAAACGTTATTTTGTTCATTCCATTCCAACAGCTGTTTTTGCTATTATATTCTTTTATTAATTCCAAACGTTCGGAACGCATTTTTTCATGAATTGCATGAATTTTTTAAATTCACCTCTTTAAAAAAAATTGACAATATTTTGTTTTTAAATTCTGTTTTTTATTTCAAATGTGCAATAAAATTAAAAATAATATTAAAATAAATTATAATGGACCCAAATAGATCTGAGTTCAAATATATTGTAAATTCAAAGTAAGTGTACATTATTACTAAATAAAGTAAATTATTTAAAATGTTTTTTTTTGTAAAATATAGGATACTTTTTAAGGTTATGATTTTATTTCTTTATGTGATACTTTCAAATGGAGCCCCGGAGATATAATGTTTCTAATCCATAATTATTCTGAAAATAAAACGTTGTTTGCCGCTATTCAAAAAAAAGTGTGGAATGACATTGCTAGTAAGTAATTTTACAAAAATATTTGTATTATTAAAACTTTTATACAACCGTTTTCTTTTTCATATTTCAGCCGAAGTATCAAAAACCAGAGGAAAATAAATAACCGGAGTATAGTGCATTGGGAAGTGGAAAGGTCTGAAGTCAATGTACAAGAAGGTAAAAAATCACAATACCGTCAGTCGCAATTCCCATAAACAGCGGGAATATTTCGATGCAATGGACCCTCCTACTTGTTTGAGCGATGAAGTGAATGTCTGAATTAATATCCCGAGTGCAGTACAGATTTTGATTTCTCCGATTATATGGAGGAGACACAATCCGTTCCTCCACCTTTTGCACTACAGAGAAAGAGACGGTCGACGACGAACATAATAGATGATATAGGGAGAAAATGGAAAGTCAAGATAAATTCTTAAACCTTTTCGAAAAATTAGCATTTAGTTAAATGTGTAAGCCATATAGCTTCAACGAAACAAATTTTATTTACTCTCGATACTCATCGAACTCTAAATCAATTAAAAAATTTAAATCTTATCAGTTGCCCATTATTAAATTAATAGTGCAATTGTTACAATGAAAATGTACATTATTAAAAAGCGGTTGCCATCGTTCATTGGCAGTGATATTCCATATTTTATTATTGGTGATGTTGAAATTATCCCGATTCAATTCAATTGGATTTGGTGTGGTAGTCTGCAATACTTCTTTTGGAGCTGTAAAGATTTTAACAATTAAAGAACAATCTTCCATAAAGCCGGAAATAATAATTACGAGACATCTCAAAAAAGTCGCTGAACAATAATTCTTGATCGGTTCCACAGGCTCTTTTCATTTTAAGTATTCTAGTCGGTGTCGCATTTGCCTCAGGTAGCGGTGCTAGTAAACATAGCACCAGCATATATCTAGTTGATGTAGATAATTCACCAAAAAAGCATCCAAAATTTTCACCTGAACTTTCATCCACAACTACTGCCGGTAATGATACACAATCTGTTGTAAATGCAACGTCATTAAAGACCGTACTAGTTACTTGCTGAACAATTTCGGTTACGGTAACATTTAATTTATCTTGAAATGCAGCAATGTGGTAATCTGTTAAAAAATATATTGGGTTTATTATGCAATATTTTATTAACTATTTGTAATATATCACGTGACTTGGTTTATAAATGCACCCTAATGTCGTAGGTAGGTAATTATTTATCGGTATAGTATAAATATCCCGAAAGTTGGTGTGCCACTTCAAACTAAAACCTTTCATTGTGTCGTTGAACTCATTTTTAAATCGTTCGATGAATTTTGTATCGGTGGTAAAAGCCTCTAACGGTAATTCAAGATTTGCTTTCGACATTTGGTTTGTAATGTTGATCATATGCTTGTGTATTTCAGCGTCCGGTTTATCACGATTTGGCCAAAATTCACAAAAATCGTGTAAATTTGAACTGACCGTAAATTCAATAAAATCTGTACAAATCACTAACCACCAAATAGATTTGAATAGTTTATACGACATGTTGAAAATCTCTCTACGTGTGAATAGTTGTATATTTGAGATTAAACTACAATTCAGTTTGTTTTGGATGCATTTATATGGTTTGTTATCGCAGTAAAGTTATTTTGAGGTCACATCAAAAGATAATATAGCGATAGAAATATTTGTCAATATGCTTAAAGATCATTAACACATTAAACATATTTGAATTTGATGAAAAAATGTTCGAATAGGTTTCCGAATTTCTACTTCAGAAGCCAACCGATTTTAATCAGCCAGTCATAAATAATTAATAGGTATAATTTTGAGCATACAACTTACCAATTTAAAGCTTGAACAAAATAAATAAATATGTGAGCAGGTACGGGAGGTAAAGTGTTCCTTTTTCCATATTCACATTTTTAGAACCGTAATCTAAATGTTAACGAAAGGCATGCGGTTTAAAAAAACGTCGATATATGAAAACTGCAGTGGACATCCAATTTATATTGATTCCGCTGAATGAACCATATCTGGTCCCGCTGTGGTAACATCATTTATATCGAAATGCATTTCAAATAGTTCTGACCGCTTTCTTGGATGGTTGATTAGTAGGAAAAAAAATCCAAAACTATCATGAATAGATTCGTCCCGAGGGTCAGATTGCGACACAATTTGTTTTTTTATTATCCCTGCAATCTGCTCTGGGGCCAAGATTCTCCCAGCTCATTTGCGGTTAGCTTTTTCCGTCCTTTTTTTTAAGCCAGTGTCAGCCAATCCGAAGACGTACGGTTATAGGTCCGATTTTATCACCATCTGCACATTACATAGCTCCTGGGACGGACCATAGCTCCCCCCCCCCCGACAGGGGGTCATAGATGCGTTCCATTTGGGATTTGAATCGGAAGGTACTGGGTTCGAACAGTATCTTCCGATCCAAACGCCAAAGCTTTAACCACTGTGCCATTTGACCGGTCACGCATTGATTTAAAAGCATACAAAATGAAAACGATTGTCCGTAAAACAAGTGAAAATAATCATAGTACAGTGTTCCAATAACTATCAGCTGGAGGTTAGCAGTGCAGGCCAATAAGTTCCGGCTTCGGATGGTATTTCATAAAACGACATAAAATCTTTGTTTCTGACCTAGCAATTACCAAAATCAACTTTTGAATTGTTCTGTGACGAGCCAACTAAATTTCGTAGCTCTATCGAATTTTTTGATACGTACGATCATAAAAATCGTAATTTGAGTGATTTTATTAGGAATTAAAATTTAAGATTTTTTATAGATCCTACGTCGTAAAAGCATTGCCGAGTATCATATCAATTCATTTTAAAGTTTCTTGATGAGTTCAACTCTCGCCTTCGATCTCCCAAGGCCTGGTCACCCTCCTGCATAGTGCTTCGATTTTATTGTTCATTAGATGCTTCTAAAGTCGCTAAGGAATCGAGGCAAAATTGGTAAGTGGGAAATTCGAAGATATTTGAAAATTTAATCAGATATGAAATTATAAGTTGGAACGATAGAAACTCATTGGTTCGCCTGCATTAAATCCGCATTCAATAAAGGCAACAGTTAACTATAACGGTTTTTTGATCGTCCTTTTTAAAATGCTGCATAAGGAAATAGGCCAGCGGAAAATAAGGGATTACACTACTAGCCACAAGCGGCAGCACTGCCACAAAAGAGAAATTCTTTGTCATATAATTACCAGCGGACATTTTTTATTCATTTTGAATCTCTTTTTTCACTAAATAAAACATCCCAGCGGAGAAAAATACTAAAAGTGGCCCTTAAAATAAAAAATTGATTGATCTACCCAACTCGGTGTGTGAAATCTTGAAATTTAACAATATTCCGTTTTTCCGCCATTCCTTAACAAACTACGATGAAATTTGAAAAGTGGTGTAGGTTAGGAATTTTAAAAGGAGTTTGAACAAAATTTTAGGATCTGTTCACTTCAAATTTTGTTTCTAGATTGATTTTTGATTTAAATATAAATTCTAGATGAAAATAAGGTATCTGTACATTTAAACAATTAAAATGGATTTTGAGCTGAAGAGCTCGGTTTTCTCTTAATTATGCTAATTAAAAAATTTGCATCACATACAGGTATAGTTCGGACAAAATTTAATGATTATAATTTTTTGATTTTCTGCCGCCAGAAAACAATCCAAAGTGTTGGTTACTTGTAAGAGTTTTTAAAACATACGCCAGGAACTGAGTAGAACTTATATGACCGCAGAAAATCAAAAAATTTCAGTGAAACTTCTAATCAATAAATTTTGTCCGAATTAGCCGAAATAGCCGAATTCTTTCCAGATCAAAATCCATTTGAATCGTGTATATTGTACAGATACCTTATTTTCATGTAAAATTTACATTTCAATCAAAAATCAATCTAGAAACCAAATTGCATAAGGATTGATTATGAAATGGCCAAGTTTAATCCAGTGAATAAATCCTAGAATTTTGTCCAAAACTCACTGTAAAATTCCTAACCTACCTATTCCACTTTTCAAATTTCATCGTAATTTGTTAAGAAATGACGGAATATTGTTAAATTTTAAAATTTCTTTTACCGAGTTCCTTTACATGGGACATCAATCATTTTGTCATTTTAAGGATCACTTTTAATATTCTATTCCGCTGGGATGTTTTTTTGTGAAAAAAATCAAAATGATAAAAATTGTCCGCTGGTAATTATATAACAAAATAAATTCTCTTTTGTGATAGTGCTGCCACTTGCGGCAAATAACGTTATCTCTTATTTTCCGTTGGTAAATTTTCACTATGTTCCACTAAAACAATTTCATCAATATCATCTATCCTGGGGTGTAAATTCGATTCTATTAAATTGCGCTCTACAGTCAGCATCTAAATTACAATTCGCTATATCGCAGAATTAAAAAACTCGTTTAAAAAAAGTGTATCTGTGTGTATGTGTGTTTGCGGCCTCTCTACAGCTAAACTTTACACTTAAGCTTTTACATCGATTTGGAGATCTCAATGATTTTTGAGTGAAATCGGTCAAGTGGAAATGTCAGATTAAAAAGAAGCTTTTTGGTTTTACTGCCTTTGACGAAGTAAATTTCAAGTAATCTTGAAAACTTTCGACCACGAGATTTTTGCAGATCTAAAATTCGCTACATTGCCGAATTCAAAAAAAGTGTATTTTAAAAATAATCTCAGTGTATGTGGTGCCGTGCATACTAAATATTTGCAAAAACGAAAATCCCCAGGCGTTCAGTGTGGGACTTTGATGATATAGCGAATGATAAATCAACAAAAATCTCGAGGTGAAATATTTTTAGGATTACTTTACAAAAAAAAAAGTTTATAAACCGATATCAACCTGATTTGTTGTAAATTTAATTTTGAATCTTTTGCGAATCCCTCTGAGCTGAACAGGGCCGACATTTTGTTAAAACAGTTTTTTGTCAAAAAATATACTGGGACGCTATTGTTGCAAATATAATATAGAACCTTCTCGCTCGTAATCGTTTTTCTCGTAAATGATATACTTTTAAAAATCCTTGCATAAAATGCAAAAGCTTATATGGAAGATGTCACTTCCGGTGAACCGATTGACCAAACATTCTCTGAGATGTCTCATTATATGAGAAAACTTAAGTATGAACTGGACTGTAGAAAAGCATACATTTAGTCGACACGACACACAGAGATATTTTAAAAGCTGCTTTTTCTGCTTCGGCGATATAGCGAATGGCAAATCTGCAAAAATCTCGAAGCCAAAATTTTTCGTGATTATACAAAATATTCAAAGGTGTAATTGTTGTGACAACACCACACTTACTTTTTAAATAGAAAAATTGGCCCTACCGGATTTGTGATAAAAATAATTATTCCTATTTAAATTTTAGAAGCCTAACGAGGTTACTCCTTGTTGAAAAATGTAATCTTCATTATTAAAATTGGAAGCCGCCACTTCTGGTACTTCTGGTACGCATTTCCCATGTATCTCCCAATTTATAGAAACACGTTTGATTTGCAGTTTTTTCCGAATAGTCAACCTCTCCACCGGTGTGAAGTATTTGGACACTTTTATATTTTTGGACACTTTTATAATTTGGACAGAAATTTACGCGAGTGTCCAAAAATAATTTTTTAGACAAAATATGAATTTTAGACAGATATTTGGACAAGTGTGCATTTCTAAAAGATGTAAATAAAAAAATATTTGTAAAACATATTAAATTTTTGTATTTCATATTATAATTTTCAGAAACTATTTTAATCATCACCAATAAAGTATGCATATAAAAGAATATCATTATAGCTTATGGTAAATCACAAAAATCTCAGAGATTGGCTCGTATAGTGGCTATATAGGTTTGAAAGGGCATACATTGAGGAACTAAAATCACCTAATGGCATTTCGAAATCAACCGTAGGGCTTCCGTATATAATTTTTGAACATTTACGCTTTTCCGAATGTTCAAAAATGATATACGATAACGAACAATTTTAGGCTCCATCCCTTCCAACTAAAACGAGGGTTCGGCTAGCTTTAGAAAAAGTTAGCAGAACTCATATCAAAAAATTATTTAAAAACAATTGAAAAATTAAAGGCTATTTTTAGGCTAATTAAATGCCGTACTAAATTTGTTTATTCTGCCCGTTCTAGAAAAATCATAAGGCTTTATCACTTTAAAGCTAACGGAACCCAAATCGAAAATCGAACCAATAATCAAATTAGAACGCAAAACTCATTATGGCCTAATGAAATGCCTCATTAACATTTTTTGGGCTTTACTCGCTCTTGACCAAAGTTCAAGTTATTTAATGTAAAGCTAGTAGAACCCAAATCGAAAATCGGACCAAAACCGAAATTAGAACGGAAAACAAAATCAATTGACCTCCAACTAATTTTAGGCTCATTATGGTAAAATTATTAGCCAAAAATTATTTTTATGTCAATTGATCTTGTTGCGTTCTAATTTCGGTTTTGGTCCGATTTTCGTTTTGGGTTCTGTTAACTTTACATTAAATAACTTGAAGTTTGGTCAAGAACGAATGTAGCCCTACATTTTTAATGAGGCATTTGATTAGGCCATAATGAACCTAAAATTATTTGTTTGTCAGTTTATCGAGTTTTCCGTTTTAATTTGATTTTTGGTCCGATTTTCGATTTTGGCTCGGCTAGCTTTAAAATGTAAAGCCTTATGATTTTCCTAGCCTAAAATTAACCTTTAATTTTCCAATTGTTTTAAAATTATTTTTTGATGTGGGTTCTGCTATTTTTTTTAAAGCTAGCAGAACCCTCGTTTTAGTCGGAAGGCATGGAGCCTTAAATTGTTTAATAGACCATTTATAAAGCCTATTATTAGCCTATAATTATCCATACTATCTTGTAATGTTTTGCTGTATGGGTTCTGCTAGCTTAAGGGACGTATTTAACGGAAATATCACAAAAGTGTTCATAACAGCAAGTGGTGTATGTAGAATAAACAGCAAAACGTAATTTTTGTGAAAGTGTAACCATTTCTTTCATACCACCTGATGTTCATCCAAAGTAATCAGTAACCGTTCCTTTAATGATTTTTTCTGAGATTTAAATTCTTGTTGTATTGCAGAGGTCTAACAGGTCGGGTTGCGATAATATTTGCATAACTTTGTTTGTAATCAATATAAAGTTGGTGTACATTAAACTGTGTTACCCAAATCAGAGGACCATTTTTTTGCCCGGACAGATATTGGTCTGCTAATGTTGTTCTTAATGGCGGAATAAATTCAATAACAAAGTTAGCCGTCTTGGTATTAAACATTTTGTTTGAATTTTATCTAGACTGGATGGATTGCCGTTGTTTAAGCTTGTAATTGCAGCACGGTTCATCTCTAATGTAACACTGGACTCAGTGAACCTTCACTTGTCGTAACAATTGCCCTTCTAAGGTTTGATTTAAACGAGTTACAGCCACACGAAGTCTGGTCTGAAATTTTTTCCATTGTAAAATAATTGTGAAATGGAAGAAAACCCGGATTACTCCCTGACCATGTCAAGCCAGTATGCCTGAGACCTAAATTAAATTTAACAAGCCAATCACACAACTTCATGGGATGCACTAGCAAACTAAAATGAAATCAATCGATCGATAAAATGCCTTAAGTGATCATTTCAAGCATGCATCGAAAACACAAATCTGCTAATCGAAATATAGAAATCCTTCGAACATATTTCCAACAAATTCAAATATGTTTATAAAGCTAAAGTGTGAATGATCTATACGAGTATCAAGCATACTGACACATGTTCTATCGTAATGTTATCTCTTGTTGTGACCCCGAAATTGGTTGTCCCGCGATAAAAAACAATAAACTCATCGAACTCAAATTTCTAAAATTGTTTAGTTTAGTTCCAACCATAAAACTACGCGTACACAAAATTGTGATCAAGATGTCACAAAAATTATTAAGAATTAATTTGTTGGTACTGGTTTGTACAAATGTTATTGGACTTGGAGTCTGTTCAAATTTACACGATTTTTGTGAATTTTGGCCAAATCGTGATAGACCTGACGCTGAAATACATAAGCAAATGCTTAACATTACAAACGAAATGTCGGAAGCAAATCTTGAATTACCGTTAGAGGCTTTTACCACCGATACAAAATTCATTGAACAATTTGAAAAAGAGTTCAATGACACAATGATAGGTTCTCGTTTGAAGTGGCACACCAACTTTCGGGAGATTTATAAGATACGTATTATGAATTACCTACCTAAGACGTTTGGGTGCATTTATAAACCAAGTAAGTAATAAAATACAAATAACTGATAACAATTTTTGTAATAAACCGCATATATTCCATTAACAGACTACCATATTGCGGCGTTTGAAGATAAGGTAAACGTAACTCTAATGGAAATTGTTCAGCAAATAACTGAACCAGTATTTTACGATATTGCATTTACCAGTGACTGTTTGTCATTACCATTGATAGTTATAGAAGAAAGTAAAACTGATGATTTTGGATGCTTGTTCGGCGAATTGTTCACATCAACTAGATATATTTTTGTGGAATGTTTACTATCGGACCTTCGTGATTCAAATATAAAATCGACCAGAGTAATTAGAATGAAAAAAGCCTGTGCTACCAACCAAGAAATATATTTTAGTGGTGAATTTGAGATTGATTGTAATTATGATTGTTCGACTTTGTTTAGAAATGTTTATTTTATTATTTGTTAAAATTTTGCAGATTCGAGATACGCACCGAAGAATAGTACCGCAAATGCAATTGAATTGGAACATAATACGCTTAACATTACCAGAAATAAAATATTGAATATCACTGCCAATGAACGGTGGCAACCACTTATAAATAATAATCATTTTCAATGTAACAATTGTACAATTAATTTGATAATGGGCAACTGATAAGAAATATACATTTCGTATATGATTTTTAAAATTTATTTCAATAAAATTTAATTTAAAATTTTTTGTAAATTATTATGAAAGTTGACCGCGGGGTCGCAACCCAGTGTGTAGCATTTACTTATACTTTAAGCAGGAAGTGTTCTGTTATACTCATCGGCATATGCTTGTTCCAAAATTTAAATTACTTCTCTAATTCATTTTTATGATTATTCCGTCTAGAGATTTATGGATGTCTCAGCACTTGTGGAACGGATTTTTCAAATCGTCAGGTTGTGAAATTTATTTGGCCAGGTTCGATTTAGACAGTAAGCATATGCCGGTTACATGAATACCAGCTGATACTAAACACATGTGTATTAGGCAGTAGTAAAACCATACTTTTCAGGCTTTCTGAGGTAATAGTGGCTCTCACTTTTCCGTAGGGAAGGATCATAAAATAATCCTCGATGCGGTTCTAACAGAGTGTAGACGCTTTAAAGAATATCTCAATCGTATGAAACTGGCTCTGACCACCTTAGCGGAAAATTATATTGGAAATGTTCATTAGGAGGCAGGGCACACGTGCACCATTGGTCCTTCGTAGCGGAAGATGCCACAGCCGGTGTGTTTCAGTTATTTATGTAATCGACAACACTTCTGGTCGCAAGTCTTGTACTCAAGTCTTGATCTTGGGCTTGTATAGCCAAACCAAATTTCTCTTAGCAAAGTCCTCTCTATCCGTTCTAAGGTCATATCACGTTTTCATTCTATCTGTTTCTAAGTTCATTATGAATCCAGTTCGTTTTCCTTCTTAGATCGTCTACGTATTCATGCAGTGCAACTTATTTGTTTTCTGGTAACACAAATTAACTTACGGGCGAGGCTCTCTACCAAACAACACGATAGCAGGTGAATTTAACGACACATTAAGCTCTGCACTGCAATATCCTAATATGAACAGGGTAAACATCGATACCAGTTATCCTGGTGCTCAGTTAAAGCTCTCTACTATTCCGCCAGGCTGTAAATGGAATAATGTGGTATGAGCCTGCTTTATGTTAAAAATTTGTCACAGTTCTTAAAACACGGACGACTCGAAATTTCTATAATGATCCGAGTGTAGTCACAAATATGTCGACTACAGTCTGGGCTTCTTAATTTACAATCAGATAGGCTTTTACCCACTTGCTGTAGTAGTCAATAGGCACCAGTATGTATCGATTACCTTTTATTGATTCCCGAATGCGCTATGGATGTTCCACCGTATGTTTCTTGAACAACTTCTCGTATCCGATTGGACGGTAGCTTAATTTGCTGTTTATTTTTGTCGTCGCTAATGGATTCAAAGATTCTTACTAATATTTCTTCATCTATTCTCAGCGAGCGCCACTGTGCTCAGTAACTTTTAACAGTGGCACTTTGAGAATCAATTTCATGAAAAAGCAATCGCTAACACCTGTATCCAAAGAGGAATGTGCCAACGACCTGTAGTTACGCTAAAATTGGACTGCTGCATAATTTCTTTATTATTATTTTAAATGAATTTTTTTGAAATTTTGTGCTCAAATGGTTGAATTTTTCCGGCTAAGTTTGGTACAGTCAGTCGGTAGTAGATAAATAGTTCCTGAACAGACTACATTTCATTGCATTTAACTTGAATCGGTCCGCGCGGATTTATAGTACTTGTTTAAGATGGTTAACGTATTTTCCAACTTACTTGCTCGATTAAACTCTGAAATGTAGCATGCGCATTGCTTTTTCCAAACGGCATTACTACTAATTGGTAAAGATCGTTTCCTGCTAAAAATGCCGTTTTCCCTTTATCAGTAGGATGGACTGCTACTTGCCAAAATTCGCTTTTTAGGTCCAATGTACTTAACACCATGTCCAAGGCGTTGTCAATGCACGGTAATGGATAACCACTGGTGAACTCTATAAGCTGCTAGATTGCCCTACGACTCAGTCACTTTTAATTTTTTTATTAAATTCCTCGGTTTTTTATTGCTTCGCAAGCGATAATCGTCTTGGTGCTTGCCGGATTGGAATAGCGTTTCCTATGTTAATTCTACCTGGCACATTATTAGTTTTTCCTAATTCGTCATCATTTAGAACTTTTTCGCACACAATAAACTCGTTATTTTTGATTCGTATTCATCTTCGTATCACCAAGGTCATCGTCTTACTCTCCACATCGCACTAGTTTTATCCAGATCCACGACCATGTAGTACTCCAATGATACATTCGTCAGTTATTTTATCTACGCTAAACCGGTGTTTGAACCGCCTTCCTCCGACGGAGAAGTGCATTTCCCCCTTTCACCAACTTTTGCCTTTTGAAATGTTTTTTCTTCTCGCCACGTTCAACGTCTAACTGCCTCAATTTTTCGCGTTTCTTACCTTGTACGTCAGATCCTCTCTGCTTACAATTCGTCGCGTAGAAGGCAATCGTTTATTAGTGTCCCTAGTATTGGTTCTCAAATAAAGTATCAGTTGGTCGTCCTTTAGAGCACTGATAAAAGTGTCTTCTGTTGTTCCATTCAACACATCTGCTAATGCATTACTGTAAGCTTGATGCGCCAATTTCGACACTTCTCTTTCTAAATCGTGCAGGCTTTGCAGTTGAATCTTGCATAATTCTCTAACTTATGACTACCCATATCTCAGTCCTTACTCAAGCATTAGCCGCTCACGGCTCTTTAATTGCGAATACAGTTAACAAGACATCTGCAGCTGTCACTGGAAAAGAAAAAATGCCCCAAACGGGGTCTCTGGTTCCGTTGAAAACGTTTAATTGAGCTGGCCATCTGCAATAGTTTTAGAGGTATGCGTTCCAAAATGGCTCTCAACTTGCCCTAGGCTCTTGCATTTTAAGCTCTTGGAATGCTGAATTTACTCGAGTTGCCAGTCCTCCTGATCAAGTTTTGAGTTTGGTCATCTATTTTTCCACCGCGCTTCTCTCATAGTTCCGTCAATTGATAAAAACGGAAATGATCTAAAAGATTTAAAATTGGTTTTGCAACAATATCTGCTGAGATTGATTTTCCAAAATTTAGCCGGAAATCACGAATTTCGATGAAAAACTAGTTTTTCATCAAAAAATCGTCCGTCCTGTACAGTCTGGACGGATTGATTGACCGGAATATTTTATGTTTCAGCTTTTTCCCTAAATTGGGAGATCCCAATGAATTTTCGCCAAAATAAGCCCATCGGAAGTGAATGGCTTCATGATTATACCAACCCATATGGATTGATTGATCGGGATTAAACTCAGGTTTTTCCATAAATTGGAAGATCCCAGTGATTTTTGGCCGACATCGGTCCACGGAAGTGGTAGCTGATGAAAAAAATATTAAAAACTAAAGGATTTTGAATTATATTTGAAACAAAATTAATTCAGGTCATTTTTTAAATTTTACCGAAAATTACTAGTTTTGATGAAAAAAGTTTTCTTCGCCAAAATTAGGCATCTCTACAGGTCATGCGTATTGATTATTCGGAATAAACTTCATACTTTAAACTTTTTCCAAAAATTCTGAAATGCTTATGAAATTTGGTGGAAATCTGTGTACCGCAAGTGGCAGCTTCAATGGGAGCTTTTTCAATTTTTTGCAATGATGTTGAAAATATCAAATTTCCAACGAACAAGGGTTTACCCCTCAAGGGTTTAATGTTCTTTCGTAAAAAATCGTTTTTTCGTTTTTTCGATGTTTTTCGTCGGGTGTTTGCCGCAACATATTCACCTCTCCTTTTTTATTGGTTAAATAATTTTCATTTCAAAATAAAATATTTCACATTTAAATTTAAATCAATAATTTCGAAATTTAGGTCGTTTACATTTTTTACAGGATAAATTTTTTTTAACCATTTGAATGCCTTTAGTCCAGTTGATGATGCTCTTTATGAATAGCCCTTGGATGCTCAATAAATTTTGAATCCGCTTCAGAGCTGGCCTTGGCTTAAGTGGTTAACGTAACATCCAGTGATGCAGTTTGTCTTTAAATAAAAAATTTAATGAAATAATAAGAAGTTGTTCTGAAAATATTCTCATAATCTTTAAACATCTTTCAATGTTTCGTGATTGTGTATCTGTGTATGCTGCATCTTTATATGAAACGTAACACGCGTACATATACAAAAGCAAATCTTATCGGATGATTTATGACCCATAAATTACAAGAACATCCAATATCGTTTTTGTGCTATTACCGTATTTTCTCCCCAAACACCGCGCTCGTCCCGATTTATACAAATATTACAAAGTATGTACTCGTTCTATCTTTATTTACCCGACAATGGTGTTTATTTTATATATGTACTGGAAATCTTCACCACTGTACTCGTAACACACATATACGTACGAGTTTATAGACAAAAAATAATCGTGTACGATAAAAGAAAATTATTCAGTTCACGTTTAAGAAGAGTTTTCTTATTTCATTTAAATCGTTTTCTTCATATCTTCGATGTACTTGCTGGTTCATAATTTTACTTATTGAGACGTGATTTTTTATCAATTGGTGATAAGAACAATACAATGTTTGAACAATTATAGTTTTTTTGTTTTCGTACAAAATCGCGTGCGCGCGATTTAATTTAAACAAGAGATTAATGAAGAGCGGAATTAAGAAGATGTAGGTACCTAAATAAGATTATTTTTTATCAGAAATAACTAATTCAACACTATACTACCAAATAACCGGTGTGAAGTACTTATCGTTAACAAAAAGTGTAGCTACACATTTTAACGAAAAGTGTAGACTTAAAAAGTGTAGATATACAAATTATCAAAAAGTGAAGCAGCAAAAAAAAAAGTTTGGAATTCGAAATACGTGGTTTAATTAAATTATCAAAAATAAAAATTTCAAGACAATTTGCATGTTGTGATTGGCGGTAAGACACTACATGTGGAAGTGTCTTTGGAGCCAAATTAACTTAATTCTTTAATAATTCAAATAATCATCGGAACAATGAGTGTCGAGTGTAGAATTTAGTGTTCTCAACTTGGCATCCCCTGGCTCCCAACCAATTTTAAATTATTAAATTCAGTTTTACGGTGGGATTATAAGCCCATCTTAAATTAAACATAAGGTTCTTAAATAGATTTGGTTGGTCAGGCTGAACGAAACTCGACAATGTCTCAGCTAATTTCAATGGATCTTGTCTAATATTATGAATGTGATATATTATTGAATTTGAGATTTACTTATTTATTTATTAACAAACATTTAGTGAACCCCACACCCCACTTTAAATGTAGAATTCCATTCGTATAAGGAGCGAAATTCCAAAATATTCGAACTGTTAGCATTTATTACCTCTTTGGCTTTTCTTATTCCAACATAATCTTCTGATATACTTTTTGAAGAGGTGTGTGATTCTAATTATTCATCCAATTTAAGCGGCTTTCTTTGCGAAACATATTAAAAAATTGCTACAAAATAATGTAATATGTAGTCGATCAGACAAATTTTTGGATGATTCAAAAATAACATACGGTTACTGTTTGTTAGGTGCAGGCTAGGTTTAAACAGCCAATTCACTATATAATTTAGATTTGGTTACTCAGCCACTCGTTTTATACAACTAACTAACTAAATTTGTATTTTTTCAAGAGCATACAAATTTGGTACCGAGAGCAAGAGAATCATTGCATTTTTTGAATATAAATGCATTACAAAGAATAAGTACATAAGTACATAAGTAGAGACATTAATTGCATTCGTATATAAATGCATTTAAGTATATAAGTAACATGAAAATATATATATATATAGTATATAAGTAAATAAAGAACAGAAACAGTGGCTCAATTAAATGTATAGAAATAATAATTTTAATGCTGCGTATCAACATCCCGGCCGCCTTGGATCGCTAGATTCAATTTATAGGTAATAATACAAGCTTGTGAATTGGTCGCTTGAATTCTCCGGATATCGTTCGTACCGTGCAACTCTTACAAAGCCATCTCTTCCTGGGTACACTTTCGTTATCCTTCCTAACATCCATTTAGCTGGAGACATTTGATCGTCTCGCACAACAACTACGTCGTCTATTTTTAAATTTGGCATCTTAGTAGTCCACTTCGACCTTTGTTGCAAAGTGGTTAGATATTCGGTATGCCGACGTAACCAGAAGTCTTGTAACATTTTTTGAACCATAGACCATCGGGCTGACGAAGTCAATTTTATATCGGTCAAGTCATATTCCGGAACTAGTGTAAGCGGTTGACCTATAATGAAGTGTGCGGGTGTCAATGCATCTATTTCTCCACTACTTGGTTTGCAGATCGGCCTCGAATTCAGAACCGCCTCAATTTGAATGATGAGTGTTAACATTTCCTCCAGAGTCAAAATAGTGGTACCAACCACTCGCCTAAGATGGTACTTCATCGATTTAACTGCGGCCTCCCAGAGGTCACCAAAGTGTGGAGCTGCTGGCGGAATCAAATGCCAAGTTATTTTGTCTTCTAAAAGTAAATTGGAGATGACATTAGAATTTTTTGATAAAAAATAGAAAAGGTCGGATAACAAATTTTTTGTGCCAACGAAATTAGTGCCGTTATCACTGTATACATCCGAACATAAACCGCGACGCAACACAAAACGCTTTATGGCTGCTACAAAGGCTTCGGTGGTCAGATCACCGACTAATTCAAAGTGTACTGCTTTTGTGCTTAAGCACACAAATACGGCAACGTAGATTTTTTGAGATGTTTGACCTCTTCCTTTGCGCAAGCAAATTTGCGTAGCGTAATTGACCCCTATTTTTAGAAATGGTCTTTCAAAGGTAACTCTAGCTTGAGGAAGCGAACCCATTAGCTGTTTTTGTGATATTTTCCTTCTTCTAAAACAAGGCAGGCAATGAAATATGATTTGCCTTATCATATTTTTAGCTCCAATTATCCAATACGTTTGTCTCAAAATAGACAGCAACATCAAAAGAAATGATACGAAATGTGAAGAAACGAATCCAATGAAATCCTCGTCAAAGTGCAAATCAATTAGCCGCACGTCTACAAGTTTCCCGATACAGCATTCAAACCATATTGGAAAATGGACTACACTTGAAGCCCTACAAGATACAAAAAGTTCAAGATCTTACGGAGGCACAAAAAAAAGTTAGGCTTGAAAGAACACGAGCATTGAAGGCCTTGGCCGAACGTGATGAGATTCCAAAAATTGTCTTTTCTGATGAGAAAATTTTCACCATTCAACAGTATGTGAATAAACAAAATGATCGTGTTTGGTTAGAGCACAAGTCCAACGATAATTTGGACACAAGAGTTGCCATGCGCAAGCAATCACCAGCTTATGTTATGGTTTGGGCTGCAGTGACTGCAGATGGACGCACAAAAGATCCTAAACGATGCTTTGCTACCTTGAGCACGTAAACACTTTGGTACGAACCGTTGGACATTCCAACAGGACTCGGCATCGTCACACAAAGCTCGAGCGACACATCAATTTTTACAAAATTGCGTTCCGCGGCTGATTTCGTCGAAAGAATGGCCACCATATTCACCAGACTTGAATCCCATGGATTTCTCCATATGGTCCATTTTGGAGAGTAAGGTGTCCAGTAAAAAATACGAAAGTGTTGATGCATTGAAATCAGCTCTTGTTCGAGAATGGAATAAAATTCCGCAAGCTCACGTTCGGTCAGCATGCAATGCTTTCTATGGAAGCCTGAATCAAATAATCAGAGCCAAAGGGGGTCATATCGAGCAGTAACACGTTTTTCATAAAATGTAATATGTTTTCAATATATTCCACGAAATATCAATAAAAAATAATCAAAATTAAAAAAATTAAAGCGTTTTCATTTGGTAACACTTGGTCTCAGCCATCCTGTATAAAAGACCCATCCTGAAGTTTACATCTTTTGTCTGTCAAGACGACTGTTCTTGATTTATCTGTATATTACTAATTTTATAGGGGCTAATTTTAGCCTCTCATTACTGCACCGTTTGTGAATAGCAGGGCCAATATTTGTTTCAGTTTAGACAATTTAGACAAAATTGTGTAAACTCTTCAAATTTAACACAATTTGTTAAAGAATTTAAGTCCATTAATTATATGAAACAAATATTTTCTGGATGTACATTTATTTATAAAATTATAATAAACTCACAATTTTATAATTAAATTAAACAAATAATATTTTAGCATACCTTTGCAGAAGTGCGCCATTCAATTTTAATTTTGTCAGAAGAACCGGTTTTGAGCTACGCTCTTTGTTAACATTTCAAATTTAAAATCATTAACATTCCTATTTTTCCCAGGGTGGCCGCAATGAAGGACCGGGTAGCAGAGTATGTTCTTTCATAATTCTGTAAGTTATTGTAATTTAAGAATTTGATCAAAAATGTTCTGGAATATTTTTATGTTTTTTGCGGTAAAATAAGTTAAAATATAAATTCGCCTTTTGGGATCCCCTTTTATTTACTGATGGTAATCTTGTAATTGCTGAAATTGGTGTATTTCCATAAGTAATTTTTGATAACATAATGTTGCTTGATATTGACTTGCCGTAGACAAGGTTCTCATAATGACTCCACTTAGTGTGCGTACTCGACCTATTTCGCAAGTTGGTTACCGCTTTTTGACGGTTGGTCTCTTCATTTTATGGACGGTTGAGGGCCAGCATAAAATGAGCGTTCTGCTGTGCCATATGATAATTTAGCAGGGAATTGCGCCTTTATCGGATCAGTCATATACACGCCAAAGGGTCTTGATTGAACATTTGAATCGTCGATAATGTGGCTACAATTTTTCAGAACTGGTTTCAACTGGTCATGTCACATGTGTCGACGGCACACCAGGATTGAAGGTTAATGGCTAGTTAAAAATAACCAGATATAGGGACAGGAAATGTTTGTACTAATTATAAAATTGACCCGGTTTCAGATGCCTACTAGTAGTCAGAAGTAGTTAAAATATTTGTTATAGAATATACTGGAGCAATCATATTATTATATTTTTTTGTGGATATAAAATTTGATCCTGTTGACAACTCTCTTGCGCAATTCAATAGATTTTTGATATTGCACACTTGACTGTGAATCTGAAATCTGGGGGTGGATTATGTAAGCATTACAACTTCGGCTTACGACAAATATCACCAGGAGTCTTTTTTATTTAAAGTATTTTGGGTTGCCGGTTACAAATGCGAGACACAAGTCATAATGATTTTTTTTTGTTTTCATTGAAAAGTTGTCAACATTAGTTTGAGTCGAAAGTCGTAAGTCGTATTCATTCTGCTTACATAATTAGCCCCCTAGTATACATCATGAATCTATAGAAAAAAATATGAGCTTGTGCTGTAATTTTAAACAACAAAAGATCAGAGCTGCTCGTATATAATTATGTTTCGCGATTTACGAGATGTATAGATTCTAGGTAAACAAAATAAAATCAATTCTTGCGTGAAAATTTTGATAAACGGACTTATTGCCTATTATTATTCTAAATCCCTAAGCCAACAACAATGCATAGTCAATTTCATTCATTTTATGTTTATCAGCAATATGTAGTTATAATACATTCAAACTACTCCTAATTTACATACAGTATCCATATACAAAATATCTACATGGGGCCAAATAAATTTTTCTTAAATGCAATAAAACAAAAAGTTCTTAATATTTTTTAAAATTTACTTTTTTCATTGTAAAGAACAATCCTTCCGATTAATTATGGAATACTATTTCATACATATGACTGCCTCGACTGGCCTTGACGTACCCCATACGGTCTGTCCAATTTTTGAGCACATTTTCGATGGTATGTGGCATTATGTCTGTGTGGCACGGAGCGCCGTCTTGTTGAAACCAAATGTTGCCTATGTCTTCCTCTTCAAGTGCCGGGAACAAAAAATCGTTTATCATGGCGCGGTAGCGCTCATCATTGACAGTAACGGCGGCTCCTTGCTCATTTTCAAAGAAAAATGGCCCAACGATGCCATCGGACCAAAATTCGCACCAAACAGTCACTCGTTGAGGATGCATCGGCTCCTCTACGATCACGTGCGGGTTCTCCGTGCCCAAAATGTAACAATTCTGCTTGTTTACATAGCTGCCAAGATGGAAATGCGCCTCATCCGAAAATATGATTTTTTTGCCAAAATTGGCATCTTCTTCAAGTTGGATCGCAAGCCCACTCAGCGGACCGAAAACGCAATTGGTGGTCTGTTTGCTTCAATTCCTGAACCAATTGAACTTTATACGGTGTCATACCAAGGTCTCTATGCAGAATTCGTCGCAATGTTGTGCGTGAAATGTTCAATTCTAGAGCATGATGACGAGTTGACGTTCCCGGCGACTCACGCACATTTTCGGCTACAGCATCAACATTTTCGGATGTACGCTTGGTTGGCTACTCGGTTCGTGTTGGTTTATTAATTGGCAAGCCTGTTTCTTTAACTTTATTCACAAAATAACGCACATTTGGAGCTCCCGGCGCTTCGTTTCTTCCGAAAACCGCACGCAATTGTCGCACACATTCTGCAACATTACCATGATTTCGAAGTAAGGTTTCAATATTTCCCAGCGTTGTTCAAGCGAATACACAACCATTTTCGTTCGCGGAAGGATAAAACTAACTTTTTGTCAAATCAGAAGTGATATAACTTAATAACCGATAATTAACTCAAAATAACCGCTAGTTCAAAAAAAAGTTAGATGGCCCACCCTGTATATTGTATGTCTTAATATTTCATAAAAATACTTATCTTTTCATTCTCTAGTAAATAAAACACAAATACAATTTATTATCAGTTGTACATCGAACCTCCTCTTGCTGCTATTTTCGCTACCTGGAAAATAATCTGCAAATAAATATTTTTAGATATAAACGAAGTACATGCATTTTGATATTTTTTGTAATTCCACTTTCATTAGAACTCACCAATTAATGATTATAAAATAAATAACTGAGTAAATAATGAAAAAATACGTATATTTTTTTTAAATATCCGAATACTTTTGTTCCATAAGAACTGTAAAAGCCAAATTGCTATCTTTGGTATCCAAGGTAAACTAATATTATGAAAAATTACAAATGTGTCTATGATAAATCGATAAATAATTACTTTTTGCAAATTTTTAAGTAACTACCTATAATTTTGCAAAAAGCCACGTCAATAACTTCAGTTTTTTTTCTGCGCGTTTTGATATATCGTAATGTAATTTTCATCGCCTGATAGAACCGCAATGGTACCAAAACTTTTACGTTTTTTCCGAATATCATATACTTTTACTTGCTACATTACTGTAGCGGAAAAACTTGAGAGAAAATTGATAAACGCCACCGTCAATAATTTAATTTAACTTCAAATAATTTTTTAAAATGAAAACATTGCAAATTAGCCGGTTAGTTTTAATGCAATGGTACCACAAAAAGTGCCATTTTTTGCAATATACGTGAATCGGAGCCTTAAACAAAAATATAACTTGAAACTAAACCTTAGAAAACAATAAGTACTGAATATAGTTTGAACTAGGTAAAACATCCGGAGTCAGCAGGTGAAGATATCTGCATCAATTTTGAATACCAACTAACACAAAACGTAAGCAATTCTCTCTCACTCAAACTGCACTTCAAAGTTGGGAATACGTTCACTTTTACATGTTACGCCGAGTTATTATTATTTTTTTTAGAGGAAATAAACCGTCGTCACATTACGCATTTATGCACTTGTTTGGGTTCCCTTTACACTTGCAATTAACAACACATTCAAATGATGACAACACACTCTATCTCTCTCTCTCTCTCAGACTGCGTACATGACCTCGGGACAAGTGCAGCACAAATTCCACAGTATCGCACAGAATGTATTAAAACAGTAACAAAGTTAAAAATATTTCAACTGGAGTGCGGAACTAGTAGGCGGGACAAAAAGCGTTTCACGAAATTTGATTGGTTTTGAGTATGGGATCGAGTGTAGTGCTTTTAATTTGAAATGTCTTGTAGGCAGCATCACTGTATGCTCTGATAAGACAACGGCTTACACGGTTAACAACTCTTGCACCGAGATAGAGCAAACAAATCACGACCATATCATACACAGATAAAAAACAAATTAAATATCTATAATATTTTCCTTTATAGTTAAGAAAATCTTCCATAAGTAAATACCTTGAAGCGATGTTATTTATTAGATTTTAAAACAAATTTATATATCTTATTGAAATATCTTATAAAATATTTTGCTAGTACTGTTATGTAAACTTTATATTGGGTTCAAAACAAGAAACGTAAATAATGTTGTGCTTTTGCAGTGTTGGTCGGATTTCTTAATAACGAAAATCAATCAACACGTTAGAAACAAAAATCTACTTGTTCATAAATCTCATTCAAAAACACACGAGATAAAAAATAGAAGAATTTTAAAATTCTAGATACGCCCTCAAAAAAAAAATGAAAACGGGAAGATTAATTATGAGAAGGAATAAACAACAAAAGGATTCGTGATTTCATTTCTTAAATTTTATTGTTGCCAATTTTTAATTTTCGTTCGCCGGTTATCTTAAACGAAGCACATTAATTACGATTGCTGTGCTGTTTTTGATTATTTCCTCGCTGATTATATAGCGCTATGGTGTGCTAACGAGGAGATGTGCAGAAAATTTATAAATCTACAACAAATACATAATGTTGGTACTATTTTTGGTAGTTTCGAAATACGTTCCAATGCTTACTATTTTCGATTTTGATATTTACAATTTTTAATTATGTCAATAAATTTTCCAATTAATCTAAATTAACTGACCATTTTTGACGAATTTAAAATATGTTTGAGAGCAACATTCCGACACCAAATTGCATATAACTTTCCAATTCCACTTAAATTATAGCGAAAGTAACCAAATTTTATAATTTATTCGACCAAAGTGTATGATGTTTTTATTCCAGGAATTTAATGAAATTAATTTAATTTAATTTCTCCTCTTGCACGAGCACTATGTCATCGATATTTAACTTAGGTTCAATACTTTTCCATCGTTGACGCTGGCTACTGAAGGGTATGCAAATAATCTTTGGAACACATTTTCCAAAAATGCTCATCTGCTGATCTGACAATAATGGCTCAATTATTGATGTTACAGGGCCTCCTGCGAGGAAACGACCTGGCGTGAGGAGGGCCTGAATTCATGATTCACTCGATTTGAATAACAAGAGTTCTTAATTATTCGTAAAATAATATTTTGTATGATACGTGTGAAATGCGATTTAAATATCTTAACTGCCGATTTCCATAAGCCCCCAAAATGGGGGACCTTGGTGGTATGAATTGCCATCCTATTCTTTCTGATGCAATACAATCTGATAAAATCTTATTTTGAGAGTTCACTAAATTGTATAATTTCCTTAGTTTGTTTTGAGCGCCTACAAAATTCGTTCCATTATCGCGTACTAGAGTAAAAGATTGCCGGCCACCAACTCCCAGGATTCCTTGGGAATCAATGAATGGAGTTAAAATCATTAATTTCGAAGTTTTCGGTACTTCTTTATTTGACCCTAGGCAACTTAACTCTTGCTTAAATACTTTAGCTTGAACATTACAAATAATATAATTGGATGCATTTGTCAATTCTTATACTGACAAGTTTGCAACTATTCTAATAATCTTTGGGGACGAACTATAGTTATCAATTTGAATGATATCAATTCGAGAGTTTTCCAGCTTGGATCCAATAATCTGATCTTTTAGATCAGGCAAAGTACTACTCGAATTACTTGGTGTTTCAGGCCATTGATCGAATGATTGATAAAGAAACGATGGTCTAAGCCACCATAAATCTAATGAAACCAATTCTGGAGACCGGTGTGAAGTTTTTAACGAAAAGTGTAGCTACACAAATTAATGAAAAGTGTAGTTACACAAATTAACGAAAAGTGTAACTTCTAAAAAGTGTAGCAATTAAAAGTGTAAATAATACACCTACTAAAAAAAGACCGTCAAAAATGCATACTTCATGCAAATACCGTGATCAAATTTTATCATAATAATTCTAGTCTAAAAGTTAGGGTTATTACAAGTAAAAAAATTAATTCTTTAAATGTTTGAAATGATATACATATCCGAATCTATGGTTGATTAAAAAAAACTCAGAGATGAATCCAATTGTTGGCATATAACGACCAATAGTTAACAACTTAAGCTGTTCAAAACAGTTAACTAAATTAAAATAAATTGTTTTGAAATGGATTCACACAAGAATTAGGATATAAATTTCATAAAAATTCAAATATTTTTCAAAATACTTGCTACACTATGGCCAATTCAGGAAAACTCAGAGATGTTACCAAGTGTGGGCATAGATTTTCCGAAAGTGGATGAATCTTCCTGTTCAAAACAGTAAACCACGTCAAAATAAAAAGATTTGGGATTGCTTCACAACAATTTTAATTCGGTAAATTTAATGAATATTCTGATATTCGTCAAAATATCTGCTACACTATTGCCGATTCCAAAAATCTCAGAGATGTTACCAAGTGTGGGCATATATTTTCCGAAAGTGGATGAATCGCTCTGTTCAAAACAGCTAACCACGTCAAAATAAAAAGATTTGGAATTGCTTCACAACAATTTTAGTTCGGTAAATTTAATGAATATTCTGATATTCGTCAAAATATCTGCTACACTATTGCCAATTCCAAAAAACTCAGAGATGTTACCAAGTGTGGGCATATATTTTCCGAAAGTGGATGAATCGTCCTGTTCAAAACAGCTAGCCACGTCAAAATAAAAAGATTTGGGATTGCTTCACAACAATTTTAGTTCGGTAAATTTAATGAATATTCTGATATTCGTCAAAATATCTGCTACACTATTGCCGATTCCAAAAATCTCAGAGATGTTACCAAGTGTGGGCATATATTTTCTGAAAGTGGATGAATCGTCCTGCTCAAAACAGCTAACCACGTCAAAATAAAAAGATTTGGGATTGCTTCACAACAATTTTAATTCGGTAAATTTAATGAATATTCTGATATTCGTCAAAATATCTGCTACACTATTGCCGATTCCAAAAATCTCAGAGATGTTACCAAGTGTGGGCATATATTTTCCGAAAGTGGATGAATCGTTCTGTTCAAAACAGCTAACCACGTCAAAATAAAAAGATTTGGGATTGCTTCACAACCATTTTAATTCGGTAAATTTAATGAATATTCTGATATTCGTCAAAATATCTGCTACACTATTGCCGATTCCAAAAATCTCAGAGATGTTACCAAGTGTGGGCATATATTTTCCGAAAGTGGATTAATCGTTCTGTTCAAAACAGCTAACCACGTCAAAATAAAAAGATTTGGGATTGCTTCACAACAATTTTAATTCGGTAAATTTAATGAATATTCTGATATTCGTCAAAATATCTGCTACACTATTGCCGATTCCAAAAATCTCAGAGATGTTACCAAGTGTGGGCATATATTTTCTGAAAGTGGATGAATCGTCCTGCTCAAAACAGCTAACCACGTTAAAATAAAAAGATTTGGGATTGCTTCACAACAATTTTAATTCGGTAAATTTAATGAATATTCTGATATTCGTCAAAGTATCTGCTACACTATTGCCGATTCCAAAAATCTCAGAGATGTTACCAAGTGTGGGCATATATTTTCTGAAAGTGGATGAATCGTCCTGCTCAAAACAGCTAACCACGTCAAAATAAAAAGATTTGGGATTGCTTCACAACAATTTTAATTCGGTAAATTTAATGAATATTCTGATATTCGTCAAAATATCTGCTACACTATTGCCGATTCCAAAAATCTCAGAGATGTTACCAAGTGTGGGCAAATATTTTCTGAAAGTGGATGAATCGTCCTGCTCAAAACAGCTAACCACGTCAAAATAAAAAGATTTGGGATTGCTTCACAACAATTTTAATTCGGTAAATTTAATGAATATTCTGATATTCGTCAAAATATCTGCTACACTATGGCCGATTCCAAAAATTTCAGAGATGTTACCAAGTGTGGGCATATATTTTAACTTGGTTTATATTGACGTGGTTAGCTGTTTTGAGCAGGACGATTCATCCACTTTCAGAAAATATTTGCCCACACTTGGTAACATCTCTGAGATTTTTGGAATCGGCAATAGTGTAGCAGATATTTTGACGAATATCAGAATATTCATTAAATTTACCGAATTAAAATTGTTGTGAAGCAATCCCAAATCTTTTTATTTTGACGTGGTTAGCTGTTTTGAGCAGGACGATTCATCCACTTTCAGAAAATATATGCCCACACTTGGTAACATCTCTGAGATTTTTGGAATCGGCAATAGTGTAGCAGATATTTTGACGAATATCAGAATATTCATTAAATTTACCGAATTAAAATTGTTGTGAAGCAATCCCAAATCTTTTTATTTTGACGTGGTTAGCTGTTTTGAGCAGGACGATTCATCCACTTTCAGAAAATATATGCCCACACTTGGTAACATCTCTGAGATTTTTGGAATCGGCAATAGTGTAGCAGATATTTTGACGAATATCAGAATATTCATTAAATTTACCGAATTAAAATTGTTGTGAAGCAATCCCAAATCTTTTTATTTTGACGTGGTTAGCTGTTTTGAACAGAACGATTAATCCACTTTCGGAAAATATATGCCCACACTTGGTAACATCTCTGAGATTTTTGGAATCGGCAATAGTGTAGCAGATATTTTGACGAATATCAGAATATTCATTAAATTTACCGAATTAAAATGGTTGTGAAGCAATCCCAAATCTTTTTATTTTGACGTGGTTAGCTGTTTTGAACAGAACGATTCATCCACTTTCGGAAAATATATGCCCACACTTGGTAACATCTCTGAGATTTTTGGAATCGGCAATAGTGTAGCAGATATTTTGACGAATATCAGAATATTCATTAAATTTACCGAACTAAAATTGTTGTGAAGCAATTCCAAATCTTTTTATTTTGACGTGGTTAGCTGTTTTGAACAGAACGATTAATCCACTTTCGGAAAATATATGCCCACACTTGGTAACATCTCTGAGATTTTTGGAATCGGCAATAGTGTAGCAGATATTTTGACGAATATCAGAATATTCATTAAATTTACCGAACTAAAATTGTTGTGAAGCAATTCCAAATCTTTTTATTTTGACGTGGTTAGCTGTTTTGAACAGAGCAATTCATCCACTTTCGGAAAATATATGCCCACACTTGGTAACATCTCTGAGATTTTTGGAATCGGCAATAGTGTAGCAGATATTTTGACGAATATCAGAATATTCATTAAATTTACCGAATTAAAATTGTTGTGAAACAATCCCAAATCTTTTTATTTTGACGTGGTTAACTGTCTTGAACAGAACGATTCATCCACTTTCGGAAAATATATGCCCACACTTGGTAACATCTCTGAGATTTTTGGAATCGGCAATAGTGTATGAATATCAGAATATTCATTAAATTTACCGAATTAAAATTGTTGTGAAGCAATCCCAAATCTTTTTATTTTGACGTGGCTAGCTGTTTTGAACAGGACGATTCATCCACTTTCGGAAAATATATGCCCACACTTGGTAACATCTCTGAGATTTTTGGAATCGGCAATAGTGTAGCAGATATTTTGACGAATATCAGAATATTCATTAAATTTACCGAACTAAAATTGTTGTGAAGCAATTCCAAATCTTTTTATTTTGACGTGGTTAGCTGTTTTGAACAGAGCGATTCATCCACTTTCGGAAAATATATGCCCACACTTGGTAACATCTCTGAGATTTTTGGAATCGGCAATAGTGTAGCAGATATTTTGACGAATATCAGAATATTCATTAAATTTACCGAATTAAAATTGTTGTGAAGCAATCCCAAATCTTTTTATTTTGACGTGGTTAGCTGTTTTGAACAGAACGATTCATCCAATTTCGGAAAATATATGCCCACACTTGGTAACATCTCTGAGATTTTTGGAATCGGCAATAGTGTAGCAGATATTTTGACGAATATCAGAATATTCATTAAATTTACCTAATTAAAATTGTTGTGAAGCAATCCCAAATCTTTTTATTTTGACGTGGTTAGCTGTTTTGAGCAGGACGATTGATCCACTTTCGGAAAATATATGCCCACACTTGGTAACATCTCTGAGATTTTTGGAATCGGCAATAGTGTAGCAGATATTTTGACGAATATCAGAATATTCATTAAATTTACCGAATTAAAATTGTTGTGAAGCAATCCCAAATCTTTTTATTTTGACGTGGTTAGCTGTTTTGAACAGAACGATTCATCCACTTTCGGAAAATATATGCCCACACTTGGTAACATCTCTGAGATTTTTGGAATCGGCAATAGTGTAGCAGATATTTTGACGAATATCAGAATATTCATTAAATTTACCGAACTAAAATTGTTGTGAAGCAATTCCAAATCTTTTTATTTTGACGTGGTTAGCTGTTTTGAACAGAGCGATTCATCCACTTTCGGAAAATATATGCCCACACTTGGTAACATCTCTGAGATTTTTGGAATCGGCAATAGTGTAGCAGATATTTTGACGAATATCAGAATATTCATTAAATTTACCGAATTAAAATTGTTGTGAAGCAATCCCAAATCTTTTTATTTTGACGTGGTTAGCTGTTTTGAGCAGGACGATTCATCCACTTTCAGAAAATATATGCCCACACTTGGTAACATCTCTGAGATTTTTGGAATCGGCAATAGTGTAGCAGATATTTTGACGAATATCAGAATATTCATTAAATTTACCGAACTAAAATTGTTGTGAAGCAATTCCAAATCTTTTTATTTTGACGTGGTTAGCTGTTTTGAACAGAGCAATTCATCCACTTTCGGAAAATATATGCCCACACTTGGTAACATCTCTGAGATTTTTGGAATCGGCAATAGTGTAGCAGATATTTTGACGAATATCAGAATATTCATTAAATTTACCGAATTAAAATTGTTGTGAAACAATCCCAAATCTTTTTATTTTGACGTGGTTAACTGTCTTGAACAGAACGATTCATCCACTTTCGGAAAATATATGCCCACACTTGGTAACATCTCTGAGATTTTTGGAATCGGCAATAGTGTAGCAGATATTTTGACGAATATCAGAATATTCATTAAATTTACCGAATTAAAATTGTTGTGAAGCAATCCCAAATCTTTTTATTTTGACGTGGTTAGCTGTTTTGAACAGGACGATTCATCCACTTTCGAAAAATATATGCCCACACTTGGTAACATCTCTGAGATTTTTGGAATCGGCAATAGTGTAGCAGATATTTTGACGAATATCAGAATATTCATTAAATTTACCGAATTAAAATTGTTGTGAAGCAATCCCAAATCTTTTTATTTTGACGTGGCTAGCTGTTTTGAACAGGACGATTGATCCACTTTCGGAAAATATATGCCCACACTTGGTAACATCTCTGAGATTTTTGGAATCGGCAATAGTGTAGCAGATATTTTGACGAATATCAGAATATTCATTAAATTTACCGAATTAAAATTGTTGTGAAGCAATCCCAAATCTTTTTATTTTGACGTGGTTAGCTGTTTTGAACAGGACGATTCATCCACTTTCGGAAAATATATGCCCACACTTGGTAACATCTCTGAGATTTTTGGAGTCGGCAATAGTGTAGTAGATATTTTGACGAATATCAGAATATTCATTAAATTTACCGAATTAAAATTGTTGTGAAGCAATCCCAAATCTTTTTATTTTGACGTGGTTAGCTGTTTTGAACAGGACGATTCATCCACTTTCGGAAAATATATGCCCACACTTGGTAACATCTCTGAGATTTTTGGAATCGGCAATAGTGTAGCAGATATTTTGACGAATATCAGAATATTCATTAAATTTACCGAATTAAAATTGTTGTGAAGCAATCCCAAATCTTTTTATTTTGACGTGGTTAGCTGTTTTGAACAGGAAGATTCATCCACTTTCGGAAAATATATGCCCACACTTGGTAACATCTCTGAGTTTTCCTGAATTGGCCATAGTGTAGCAAGTATTTTGAAAAATATTTGAATTTTTATGAAATTTATATCCTAATTCTTGTGTGAATCCATTTCAAAACAATTTATTTTAATTTAGTTAACTGTTTTGAACAGCTTAAGTTGTTAACTATTGGTCGTTATATGCCAACAATTGGATCTCTGAGTTTTTTTTAATCAACCATAGATTCGGATATGTATATCATTTCAAACATTTAAAGAATTAATTTTTTTACTTGTAATAACCCTAACTTTTAGACTAGAATTATTATGATAAAATTTGATCCCGGTATTTGCATGAAGTATGCATTTTTGACGGAATTTTTTTTAGTATGTGTATTATTTACACTTTTAATTGCTACACTTTTTAGAAGTTACACTTTTCGTTAATTTGTGTAACTACACTTTTCATTAATTTGTGTAGCTACACTTTTCGTTAAAAACTTCACACCGGTATTCTGGAGGCATAACGCCTTGTGACAAAATATCAGCGGGATTTAATTTCGGTCTAACATATCGCTATCTCATGCTTCCGGTTAGGTCCTGAACCTTTGTTGTCTTATTTGCAACATAAGTCTTTAGTCGATAGGTTGGTAATTTTATCCATAACTGAGGCATTGTGATCACTTTGAGTGGGGCAACACGGCTTTTACTACAAAGCAAATTGCTTGGTATGCTACCATCATGCCCGTTCAAATGCATCTACAAATTCATGTAGCGTTTAATAGATTTGAGCTTTGCTGTAACCATGATCGGTGTCAACAGTCCCAACGGATCAAATAACTTGGCTATTTTTGACAGTAACCGTTCGTTTAGTAAACAATCATTAAATTTGGATCAACATTATTGCAAGAGTAAATTTATATGAGGTGGCCATTCTATACCTAAGATTTTTATGGTTTTATTGTACGAACTGATTGGTTCTGTATCTTCAGAATCGATATTTTCTAATAACGCAGTTGTATTTTCGGAGCTTCATTCCTCCCTTAGCTAACACATTTACTACTTCCAGTCAACAAATCGTCGACGTAAAATATTGAGATTGTGACTCTTGAAGCTAGAGGGAAATTTGTGGTTTCAATGATGGCTAACACTTTTAGAGCCCTAGTGGCCAAATACGGGGTGGACGCCGTTCCATACTTTATGAGTGTCTGTTCGCCATATTTTTTGATATTTAAGGTCATCTTCGTGTATTTTAATTTGTCTGTACATTTTCTGAATATCAGATGTAAAAACTAAAATCGCAACATTATTGAAATCAAATCATCTTGCTCTGTGGGACCTATCATGAGAAGATCGTTCAACGAGAGACCTGTATCCGTTGGACTGGTACCGCCAAATTCGACCCTTAATTTCGTTGAAGTACTTTGTGGTTTCAAAGCCGAATGATGTGGAAAATAGTAGCCTTCAAGCGGAGAGCTATTATCATCAACGGATAACTTCATATGTTCGAACTCTAAATATTTATTCATAAAATTTATATATTGACGTTTCAGTTCGGAATCATTCGATAAGCGATTACTATAGAATTATTGAGCTTAAAGTGCTCTTCACACCTTTTCTGTTCTAACGATAAAGGGTTTTTCTCATTGCGATTTTCTTTTTCCCATCACAATGGAATTTCTCTGTCAATTCGACATTCGATATGAGAACATTTGTTGCTTAGGCAAAAATGCTTAATACTTGTAATTTTGCCATTTATGATCCATCCAAAATTAGTTTTGTTGGATTTACGGTAAATTTTTGCTTAGTTTTACGCGACCATTTTGCATAATATCCATAAATATTTCTGCTCCGATTAAAAGATCAATTCTGCCAAATAAATTACAGGGTGAATCACCGAAAGTTAAGTTGGGAGGAAAGGCCCATTTTGATATGTCGATTGCCTCGTCTGGGTAGCGATTTACTATTTGATCGACTAAAAAAACGACATCGAATTTTACGAAAATCAAATGTCAAAATTCGACTGCTCTCTAGGTGACGAATATCGTATTTACGAAAGCATTAGACTACACGTCTTATTTGGGTATAGCCCAAAATTGTTTAAATGCAAATCGAAAGAGATTACCCAATATTTGTGGTGAAATTGCAAATCTAAATTTTATGACCAATAGAAATATTTCATAATAGGAATAATCGCGGCGGATCGAATTTTACGATTTCGTATTTTATGAAATCGAAAAAATTTCATAATGGGCCCCCAAGATATATTGCGCTTCGGATTCTCAAAATACATCCATTTTTCTTCGCCAGTCACAACTCGACGGAGAAATGACTTTCTGTTGTATGTATTTGGCGAGCAACATTTCGTACGTGGTTTTTCTATTTTCCTGTTGCCATTCATTCAGTTTATGCGGAACCCATTTACCCAGCTTTTGGATGCTTTTTTTATTACAAAGAAAGTATTAATTGTCCAGTTTGAAGGTCAATTAATAGCCCCCTTTTAATTGACGCAAACACCATCCATTCACACTATTACAGTTACCACCTGCGCATTGCATGCTCAATGCCAATCTGTATTGACATGAACGGTGGGTCGGCGCTGAATTCTGCACTTCAACAGAGAGCCTCAGTTGTGTAGACAATTTGCTTTGCATCCAGCCTCTTGTGGGATTCGAACTTAGTACCTCCCGGTCCAAGTGCCGAAGCTTTAACCACTACACCACTTGCCGGTCCATCTTTCCCATGATTTTTAAACGTTTGGAGACGCCTTCTTGTGACACATTCAATTGAACCGCGAGTTGTTTTTGCGTTTGGGTGTCATCCTCATCCAGCAATGTTTGCATTCATTGTCTTAAATTTTTTGTGGATGGTCTTCCACGTTCTTCGATTCTCATGTCAAAATCACCACTTTTGAATTTATTGAACCTCTCATAGCATTTTGATTTACCAAGAGCATGCTCACCGTAAGCTTTGACAAGCATTCAATGTGATTCTGCACCAGTTTTCTTCAAATGATAACATAAAATCAATAATGTCCGCAAATCGTAAAATGTATGACGTGGTTTGTCGAAAGGTACATTGACATTTGGCGCCATTTATTGGTAAATTCTGGTTTCATATTTACACGCCTGGTATATTCAGCTAAATTCAACGACGTATTTAACAGGTACAACATTTTTTTAATAGTTCAACAAGTCTTTGGTGTAAGTAGGAACATCAACTCTGAAGTTACACTCTACTTACATCGCCTGCGTCGCCAATCCACTACCTTCTTCAAGATGAATTTTTTTTTGCTGAATAGCAGCTGGAATATTCGGTTTAAATTCCAAAAGAAGTATGACCAGTTGAAGTGTGCAGAGCTGAATTAAAGGTGTAAATGGCAAAAGGAGTCCACATGGTCGCATGCAAGTGGATCATCATGTATAAAATTTCTTCAACATTCTGTAACTTTGCGATGCGTCCTTTCTAAAACACCATTGGGTTTTGGATCATAAGAGGTGGTATTTATTATTTTATCTTAAGGATTTTACAAAGCTGAAGCAACTTATCTGATATAAAGTTAGATCCTTGGTCTGCTATGTTAGAACTGGGTGAACCAAAGTTACAAATAAGTGTATCAGGCTGACTGTTTTCTGGAGACATCTGCACCACCCCTTCCATACGCTTAGTTTCCGCTCAATATTGTTACGGCCGGAACTATGAGCCTTATTAAACTTTTGATGTATTGCCATCACTTCTGAAAGGCGTTATACGCCAGCCAGGGTAACAAAGAGTATCCAGCATCGCCTTTTAAAAAATATAAAGCGCTTGGTTCAAGAAACCAATTTATAAAATAAAAATGTATTCTTACTAAGTAATATATGGCCCTTATCTCCTCCATTGTAGTACAATGACATAAAATAATTTGCGCAGTTACGCTGTTTCCCCAAATAAACGAAACGTGGCTCGGCCCTGGATACGTAGCATTTATACACCAGATTCTCTGTTTGTGGTCACAAATCTTAAAAAAAAAATATTTAACCGGAGAAACAATTAAAAATCAACTTCTTGGAGGGAGCGGGGTACCATCTATACACATTACAATACTGGGAATTTTCGATTTTGGGTAAAAGTGTAATCTCGCTTCCATTTTCCCGGCCTCGGTCATTTGAAGAGTTATCCATTTTGGGCATACAATTTCTTCCAGTATTCCCAAAATTTCACATAAACCACTGATAACGTTGGTTGTGCTATCTGAACAAAAACATTCCTGGCCAACACCATTATGGCAGCCGCCTTCAGCCAAAAATCTTAAAGTTGCGTATTTAGCGTAAAGTTTTTAACAATTCTAAAAAATAACATTTTAACCTAAATCACAAATTCAGAAAAATTTCTACTCAGTGCGGGCGTCTGACAATTGAAATATGTCTTGACACAAATTAGGGATTACTTTTCTCCATTACTTTCTATTAACCAACGATTCTGCGTCATTTAAGCATAATGAAAAGTGTCCACAATTTAATTAAAACAACTAAAAAAATTTCACAATGGTCAAATATTTGACAGCTAATGAAATTGTCAATTTACTCTACGTCGGTTTCAATAATCAAAATAATTTTTATTGCGGATCGAATACACTCACGCCGCACTAAATCCGGCGAGTGCTACATTTAGTCGTATTTTGGCTTGCTATTAAGTGGTTTTGGACAAGCTTCAAATAGCCATTTAAAGCTTCGATTTTATTTTTCATTTTGTCTTTGTGTGGGTGTACGATATGATTTGCTTGGCAAGAATATTCACCGTGCTATTAAAATTCCTTCGCTGCAATTTTTTTTTATCATTTTTTTAGTTTTTAATTTATAATTTTTAATTAAAATAAATATTGTGAAATAAATTTTTATTAAAAATTTTGATTAATTAAAAATGTAAATAAATAAAATTCTTGAGGATAAACAACTAAGAACGTTTTTGAGCATGATGATGATGAAGATAAGCACACAAAGTTTGTGTTATGAGATAACGAAAAAATTGTTGGACTAAAAGTTGGAAATTAATTTTAATTAAATTAAATTGTATTATATAAAATAATAAAAAGTAAGTTTGTGATGGTAGGTATAAATGTTCTTGCATCGTTAATTTTCCACAATCCGATTTTATTCGTGTTCTAGTTATCAAAAAATATTCTTCAGGCTCTTGTGATATAAATAATTTTTTACTACGACGGGATGGAAAACATAAATTCTCTTTACTCCTTTAAATGTAAACGTTTTATTTACAGATGTTTGGAAAACCTAAAACACAAAATGTAAAATTAAAATTGAATACCAACCAATTGATCACATAAATAATATACGTGTGATGCTCTTGAGTCTTGTGTCCAAAGAATACAAAGGTACATCATACAACTCAGGCAAACAACTGGAGTTGTATGGCCTGCGAGAACGATCACGCTTGTACAAATGTCCGTAATAGCTACATTCAACATACCATCAACAACAATAAACAGTCTCATCAATCAATTAATAAAGAAAATTTACAATCAACATCACAACAATCAACGAATGTACTAACAACATTTTCACCTGCGAACCAAACGTCCCTTAAACTATATTGCCTATACAGCCTTGATTTACATTCAAGTTAACAATGAACAACGCCAGCTGGTAAGAGCCCTTCTGTGTGTACAACGCTTAGGCCTACGTCGGAAATATTCAAATCTCTTCATTTACGGCCTTGCTTCTTGTGCATCTAGAAATACGAGAGGAAAAACCAATATAGTAATCAAATCGCATGTAATGCCACATAACACTACTAGTATCACAGCAGGATTTTGGAAAGTAGAAGAAAAGGCAATTGAACACGATCCTCGAGATAAAAAGTATCCGTGCGAAATTTTATATATGCGTCAATCGCTGGAACTCCTGACGGCAGAATACATCGAACTAGTTTAAATACAACAAACTCCTTGATTGGAAGGACCTCGCGAAAATAATAATAAATATGTCATGTCACATCACGTAATCTACAAGGAAAGTACTACCACGAAAATACGAGTTGTTTTCGACGTTTTGTGCAGAACTACAGCATCAGTACCATTAAGCTTTAATGCGATTTCGTAAAAATCTAATAGAAATTAATGCTGGTCTAGAAAAAATGTACAGGCAACTCCTGATCCTGGCATCCTGCAAAAACCTATTATCGATTAATTTTATGACGACATGATTCATAAGATGAATTATCCCCTTATAAATGTACGTCGGTTACGTTTGGAACGACGTGTGTACCATTTCTAGCTTTCCATACTTTGGCTAGAACTTATGAAAATAAATATCCCGTGGCCGGCAATAAAATCCGACATAATTTGTTAACCGGAAGTGATTCTGCTGAAAACGCAATAAATACTAAATAGTTGTCAATTTATATTTCGTAAATGGAGATTAAACTCTCAGGTATTTCTATGATAAACCCGCTTTCGGTGGACGTAACTTGTACCAAATGCAAAATGCTGGCCAAACCTGTAACAGTCCAACTACATTGTTTTAGTGACGCTTCTGAATCGGCATATTACAACGGAGACATAACCTGTCGCCTTGTTTGTTCCAAAAGTAAGGTAGGACCTTTACAACAAATCAGTCTCCCAAGACTGGAGTTATGCGGTTGCGGTTCTACTAGCTGAACAAATAAAATATTATCGAACGACATTTAATCATGACAATATAAGCATTTATGTCTGGACCGATTCAATGGTGGTGTTACATTGGCTGTCAGACATTCCAGCTCGGTAGAAAACATTTATTGGCAAACGAACAAGTGGAATACTGGACATTCTCCTCATCGAGAATTGGAGGAGTTGAACTCAAAGTAATCTCAACACTCAACTCCTGGTGGCACGGACCTAATTGATTATCCCAGGAATCAGCGTAACATGAATTTGTGAACCAATTATTAGCCAAATTTTCCCCTTTGTTCCAAATTAAAGAAATAGTGGCCTATAATCTTCGAGTTGGCAGAGTACCTAAATCCGACAACAAAGAACCAAAGAAAATGGTTTACAATTTTTGGAGTACAAGAAACCCGAATTTGACAGTGGAAACTGAGTGTGTAATTAGCTCACTGGCTCATTCAAGAAATGCACATTGGTAATCTACATGCTGGAAATACATATAAAATCCGGCATAATCTGTATAAGATATCGGAGTACTCAGATATGACAGAAAATGACAGATATACTTATGGAAAGGTGTACTAAAAGGCCTATGCCGCGGTATTCATATGTCTAACTTGAAAGCAGTGCATTTAGAAGTAGTGACAAGTTATAACACTGAAGCTTTTCTGGCAGCATTGAAAAGATTTGTATTTCGTCGCGGTTGTCCAAGTCAAATATGGTGATATAATGGGTCAAACTTTATTGAAGCAAATAATGAAATAATAGAACCAGTCTAATTTTAGAAAGATGGTTGTGAGGCGGCTGTTACATTCATGAAACGCCATTTACGTAGAACCACAAAAAAATAAAAATTTAAATTTGAAGAGACAACCACTATAGTAACGCGAATGGAAGGACTTCTAAACTCTAGACCGAAAAAGGTCAACTCGGCGGTTGTTCGGCAACGACAAACTCGGCAACGGTAAACTCGGCGATGGTCAACTCGGTGACGGTAAACTCGGCGGCGACCAACTCGGCGACGACAAACTCGGCGACTGTCAACTCGGCCACGACTAACTCCATTTCCATACGATTTTTGGTCAGTTTACCAACGATCACTAAATGATAGCTAGCGATAGAACAAATAATTTTTCTGAATCTTGTCATCGCAAATTACAGTTGTGCTTAAAAAATGCAAAAAATTTACGTCATGAATGTCCACCGAAACGATGAAGGAGCGGATTACAGAATCTTAAGCAAAGTTATGAACTATGATTGTCGGAGCATAATCAAATACCTTCGCGAAATATCGTACAACTATAACATGGAATGAAATTTAGCTATATTATTGGCAATTCAGAAAAACTACTGATCTTACTACCTAGGATAAATGGTTTTTCTGAATTGCTACAAATACATATACATACATACATTTCAATCATACTTATGTAAAATCTAACATCCGCACACTATCATCAGCCCGATATCGATAATGGATGTCATCGTATTATGTCATATTACTGCAACGTTGAACAAGAAAGGCTCGTTACAATTGTGCATGTCCGCTACATTTGTTCATGTTTCTCGCACTTCGGATGGTAGTACTTCTATCCTTCACATCTCAGCTTATTATTACATTAGGTTCCAATTGACGCCGTGTATTGGTGCGATCGTGGGCCCGTTAAGTTCATTTGCACTACCTGGTCACCTATATCTGAAATATTGAATTCATTAGCTAAATCGCAAAAATTGTTACTGTAATATCGACTATCGAATGAAAATGTATTCGCTAAAATTTACATACTGATACTTGGTCAAAATCCACCTGCAAAAATTACGCGATTAAACATATTAATATTTACAATTTGATTATGCAACTAGAATTTATTGTATGCTAATATTATATCTAGTCCATAAAGCACTATTTTTAATTAAACACAGACAAACTAAACATGCACACCTCGAAGATGTACCTCCGTCGCCGAGTTGACCGTCGCCGAGTTGTACGTCGCCGAGTTAACCATCGCCTAGTGGACCGTCGCCGAGTTGTTCGTCGCCGAGTCGACCGTCGCCGAGTTGTCCGTCGTACTTACGCCCAGTCATTTCTTAATTGGAGAATCGTTAATGTCTCTTTCAGAACCGGTATTAGTAGACGGACCTGTATAAAAGCTTCCCAGATGGTCAAGTATACAGCGACGTGTTGAACGAGCTTTCTTAAAAAGAACAAGATTATTAAGGCGGTGAAGTTAAATAAAACCCAGGTGAAAATGTGTAATAACAAATTATTTCAATAAAGTTATAAATTAGTTTTATTGTTAAATCTCAAAAAAGTTGAGATTTATAATAAACAAAAAATGTATCTCAAAACATTTGATTTTGCGCACTTATTTTTTAGCAAATAAGCACTAAACTTTCTAGAACTAACGTTAATCCAATTCACTCCAGTTCACTATTCAGTTTCCCAAATAAAAAATTTATCTCAGATTCGCTATGAAGTTTGAGAGTTTGAGTTACTTGTAGGTGATTCAGTTAGGCATTCACACCTGTCTGAGATAGTCGTACGTTTTAAGAATTCTTTTTGATGTCTGGTGAATACATTAAGATTGTTCTGTAAGTTATAGAATCAGTTAAAGGCACGTGCTCGATCAAGACATGTAAAGGATATATTACTTCCATAACATATAAAATAGGATTGTATTTTGTAAAATGATTACGAATACATATACAGAGTGGGCCATTTGACTGAAAAGGCAAAAATATACCATTTATCATCATGGAGTCGCTTACAACACAACAACGCATTTTGATTGTCCAAATTAATTATGAAAATAATAAAACAACAACATTTCGTAAATTACGTGACAGTTTTGGTCGACTTGGACGTCCTGATGCAGTTCGTACTCCTGATGCAGTGATAGTTATTATAGTGAAAGTGTTCGTAATGAAAGAATAGAAAATTCAACTAACTCAAAAATTGAAGCCACTAGACCATTTAAATCGTTGTAGTTTTGCTAATTGGATGCTTGATCGAAATTAAGTTTTTTCCATCAAAATTCATCTTAATCGGTACTTCAATAAGCAAAATTTTCAAATTTGGGGAGCAGATAATCCTCATGTTATTCACGAAGCAGAAGTTCATCCTCCAAGAGTCACTGTTTGGCGTGGCTTGGGCTGGTGGCATCATTGGGTCATTTTTCTTTGAAAACGAACTGGAAAATACCCTTACCGTGAACGGGGAACGTTGTCGCAACATGTTAACTGGGTTTTTTGTTTCCCGATGGAAAAATAAGCTTAACTAAAATCATAAAAGCGAGCGATTTATACAGCATAATAAAAATATATAAATTCTTGTAAATAAAAATTTGGCCACTTAAATACCAAAACCTAATTATTATAAAAATTAATCTAAGTGTTTTAATTAAAATGCCTTAATAGAAAAATGGACTTCGCAACGCAAACAACCTGTGGTTTATTATACAACAGTTTCAACAGAACGGAGCGACATGCCACGCAAGTGGTGCAACAATCCATTGATTGTCAACAAAATTTGCCGAACAATAACTTCAAAACTCTTCCTTCTATGGAATGCATTCAATTGGATTTAACCAAGGCTACCCAAGCCAAGGATGAATCTGTGCAGACGTTTCCAAATAAAATTGAAACTTTATTAGCAGAGCTAAACGAAGCTTTCCTTGAGACGCAAGGCAAACTTATCGATGAAGTACAACAATTAAATTCGAAAACTGCCTTACGTTCATTTCAATGTGGGCTTCGAGAACCTATTGGTATTATTATAAAAGCAGTCGATTTTAAATCTCTAAAAAATGCAATTACAAAAATTTTAGTAGAGGAAACACAATTAAAATCGAAAATTGCAATTCAACCCAATACAAATCAATTAAAATCACTCGAGCTGTTCCATCTCAGGATCTACGGTTAGCTATGGGTCGTCATTCAATTAGAGTTATTTCGTGCGCATATTGCAAAAAAGAAGATCATCATATAAATCAGTGTTTTAAAAAGAAAAATTCTGACCTACGAATATCTCAACGTCGCTCAAATAATAATTCAAATCTTAAATCGAGCTTCAGTCAGGGAAACTCGAAGGGCCGGTAAGGTCACAAGGGCACTCCCTTCCGAGTACTATTCAAACAATAACTGAGTGTCCAATCAATACAGATTACTTACCGATAAATAAATCGTGTAACATTTAGTTGGAGAATCGTACAGAGGATAATATTTAAGTTAAATTTAGTGTTGACATTGGAAAATCTCATTTGTATAATTTTTTATTAGATACAGGAGCAGATGTCAGTGTAATCAAAGAACCATGTGTGATTGAGTCTTCCATATTTTATCCAACTTTAAAATGTTTAATAAAGGGATTAGTAGATAGATTAGATTTAGTACCATGGAAAATAATTTTTACTGATACGTTCAACATTGCTCATAACTTCCAAATTGTAAATGATGAATTTCCAATTCCTTGTAGTGGAATTATTTGAAAGGATTTTCTGATTCGTTGGCAATGCAAGATATACTTTGAGAATCTTACTTTAGAAGTTCCTGTTGAATCTACCTCAATTCTTCTTGATCTAATAACATCCTCGTCTAAATTAATAATTCCTCCAAGAAGTGAACAGATCATTAATGCAAGGTGTAGCAATATCGAAGACAACGCGGAATACTTGTGTTTATCTAAGGAGATAATATCGGGCGTGTTTGTTGGAAATACAATTGTTGAACCATCCAAATCAATCTGTTACACTTAATTTAGTAAATACTAATCACAAACCTGTTCAAATTTTAGCTAAGGATTTAACATTTGATAAACTTTTACATTACGATATATTTTCTCTTAAATCCTGGAACAATACAAACACTGATCGTTTAAAAATCCTTGAGTCATCTGTTTCATTATCACACCTAAATCAAGAAGAACGTGAATCCATTAGACGTATTATACGTGAATATAATGACGTATTTCATTTAGAAGGTGATGTGCTAAGCACCATAGTGTACCTATTTATCAAAAATCATATCGAATGCCTGATGCATTTAAAAGGAAAATAAACTGTCAAGTAGATGAAATGCTAAAACAAAATATAATTGAACCGAGTGAAAGCCCTTGGAATTTTCCCCTTTTAGCTGTACCGAAAAAATCGGGAGATGGTTCGAGAAAATGTCGTGTCGTTGTCGACTTCCGTCGTTTGAATGACATAACATTAGACCGCGTATATCCGCTCCCAAACATTGTTGAAATACTGGATCAATTGGGAAAATCATCATATTTTACTATGTAGTTTAGACATGACCAATGGGTATCATCAGGTGCTGTTGGATGAAGATGCAAAACCCCAAACCGCTTTTAATACTAGTGCTGGGCATTTTCATTTCAATTGTATGCCATTTGAAAGGAGCCCCTGCTACTTTTCAACATTTAATGAATACCGTACTTTCTGGACTTAATGGATTGAAATGTTTAGTTTATTTAGATGATATTATGATATATGGTCAAAATTTATACGAACACAATAAAAGATTACGGGAAGTACTCGATTGTCTAAGAAACCATAAAATAAAAATTAAATCCAATTAAATGTCGATTTTTACGACAAGAACTAACTTACTTAGGACATATTGTGGGACCAGACGGTGTGAAGCCCGATTCGGAAAAGGTTAGTGCTGTGGTAAATTATCCTGAACCTAAAACGTCAAACGAGAAACCGTTTTGTGAAAGATTTTTCTAAAATTTCTCTTTTAAAAATAGAAACTCCTTTTGTTTGGTTTCCGCTTTGCGATGAAGCCTTTACAATTCTTAAGTCCATAATAACCAAACCACCTATCCTTCAATTTCCTAACTTCGATCAAATGTTCATAATAACGACGGACGCAAGCGAGATAGCTATCGGATCAGTTCTTTCCCAAATATTTGAAGTTGGTGAACTACTAATCGCTTTTGCCAGTCGTACTCTTACTAAAGCGGAGAAAAATTATTCCGTAATAGAAAAAGAACTTTTAGCTGTTGTTTGGGGTATTAAACATTTCCATGCATATTTGTATGGTCCGAAATTTAAATTAGTAAGCGATCACAAGCCATTAGTTTGGTTATTTGGTATGAGCAACGCTTCGTCACGTTTAATGCAATGGCGTTTAGAGCTGGAAGAATACGATTTCCAAATCGCTCCCAAACCAGGAGCACTTAACAATAACGCAGACACATTAAGTCGTATTTCAATCGATGAATCAAACCTTTTAAAAAACATTTCTTTAAAAACTCCTGAATCTTGCAACAAACACTATTCTTCTCTCTCAAATTCTTTTAATAATCAGGAAACTAGTAGTTTGGAATACAATTTAACGTCGAAGCATATTAATGCAGTTACTCGTTCAAAAACTAGAACCGAAATAAAAAACTTGTCAGGTAACCCGAGTATTTCAGAAAATAAAGCTTTCATTTTAAATCCCAATATTAATACCAACAAATTAACCCCTCTCAACGAAACCTCTGACCACATCCATACAAAACCAAATATAATAGAAATCACTGACAACCAATTAAAATTTATACGAGAATTTCATGATACACCTCTCGGTGGTCACCAGGGTATACAAAGGACATACAAACGAATGCGAAAATGCTACTACTTTCCGAAAATGCCAGGTATGATTGAAACATTTATTAAATCGTGTGACAGAAAAATGCCAACGATAATTACTTCCACATCCAGTAAACCATTCGAAAAGATTTTCTTGGATATTGTGGTTCCTTATTATCGAGTTATCATCAAAATAAGCACATATTGTTCATATTGTTCCAATTCCAATCCAGGAAGCTGAAACAGTGGCTAATGCTCTTTTAACAGATTTTATAAGCATCTATGGTAGCCCACAGTCAATTTTAACAGACCAGGATACTAATTTCATTTTCATTTCTTCTTTCAAAATCTTTCACTTCTTAGAATAAAGAAAATCAATACATCCGCTTTCCATCCCCACAGCAATGGAGCTTTGGAACGCTCACATCGTACACTTATTGAATATATACGACATTTTATAGATGAAAATGGAATGGACTGGTATTCTAGGATTCGCTACTCAATGTTTGTCTTTAACACAACCCCTCAATCTCTTTTTTTTTGGTCTGGTATCAAACTTACCGGTTTCATTCCATAATAACCCCAATATTGTTTACAATTACGACCATTTTTTCGTAGATTTTAAACATAAATTACAAAAATCCTATGACATAGCTCGATAACATACGCGACAAACCAAATTAAATTCTAAAACTTATTACTACCGTGATTCAAATAATACTCCTTACAATGTTGGAGATTTAGTTTGGCTAAGAAATGAAAATTAGAAGACCAAACTATCCCAAAATTGGATTGGACCTTATAAGGTGTTAGATCCGCTTTTATTAGAACAAGTCAGGCCTATAGACGAAGCTGTAGTGTTCATATGAACGATATTATTTTTCATACATAAATGACATAGTACCACCTTTCCTTATCAATAAAAATTTGACTTTTCCTCCCAAAATGTGTGTTTTTTTTACAAATGAAAAAAGGACCAACAGATGGCCCACTCTGTACATATACAAGTATTTCCAACCTATATTTGCTCCTTAGACAATTGTTAACATGCCTGCAGTGGTGATTGATGGTGTGATATCATCAAAACTAATGCTGAAAAATGTATAAAACTTTGCTTTGCATCTTTATGAATGGCTACAAACGTACATATATATGTGTTACACATACCCCCCCGTATGTGAGCTATACCTTGAAGAGACCGGGAAAATTGATCGTGTAAATAAAAATGTTGTATAACAATAATTAAATTATTAATAACCTTATTATGTAACTTTAAGGTATCTTATCTATCATATCATAAGGCATCATGTGTTTATCCAAAGGCGGTATTTGTATTTAAGGTAAGGATGGCAGTAAATAAATTATTATTTTGTTTGATTCGAAATAAATTGAATTTGATGAGGGTCAGGAACAAACATAATATGGACATTTTCTATATAAAAGATATTATGAGGATATTATTGATTGGCTTAGGTAAGATTTTCCGTCTTATATATTTTTATACGAATGATCGATTGTATCACAAACGATCGCCATTTGTTTTTAATTCGCATGGGCTAGGCAGAAATTATTTTCCGGTTCACAATATTTTTGTATAAATTTATCGTAAGTGGTTCAAACAACATGACAATATTTGACAACTGCCAGTATAAAATTAATAATTTCCTATCGGTACTCTATTCGTTACCAGAAATATGCGTGGAAAAGACACGCATGCGAGGGAAATCATATTACAAAATTATATGAGTCCTAATTGGTCATAGGATGGAAGGTATTTGAAAAAGATGCCCTTAGACCTGGTTAAAATTTATTTACCGTTAAACCTTAATATCTCAGTCCAATAATGTCGGAATGAATAAACTGATAGTGATTAACCGGCGCCAACATATTGATGTAGAGGATTACTCGTAGTATTAGATCTCACGTAAACTCGTGTCTAAACCAGAAATGGTGTCGAGTAAGCGAGAAAAGTGGCGTTCCCAGAGCATAATTTTACAGTATTCCATCACTTATGAGCCAAAACACATTTCTGGGCAAGTAAAAATTAAAGTAAAAAATCCTTGGTATAGAATAACCAAGAGTATTTGCAACTGTTGAATATTTATATGAAATTTACTCGATCAGCCTCCCAATTCGAGCTTTTTCCACTAAACTTAAAATATTGGGCTACAAATTTTTATTTCCCAATGAAAATAATGTAAGTAACCAATTTTATTTGAAAATTTAATTCTATTTGAGCCGCGAGCTTTTGTAATATTTTTCTACAGAAAAACAGGGATAGGTTCAAACTTTAATTAGTTCAAAATAGGATTCATGAAAACCGTTAAAACTGTATGAAAAACCACTTCGAAAATGAATAAATTTTGAACCTTTATAAATGTTGTTGGTGTATTACGTCATGGTTTCATTTTACAATATGGGCCTCTTTCAATTCTTCTTCTAAAACACGATAGCAGGGAAAATAAACAATTATTATTTTTGTAGAAACATTCACCACCTAAATGTGGTTGCGAAAGCACGCGGGAAGGTCTCAATTTGAATTACAGCCGCTTAATAAAATTTATAGATATTTTATATACGGTTTGCACTTGAAAAATATTTTATACTTAAGCCTGTATGATACTCAAATTGTCAAAAACGATGTTTAATTATACGGGTTACTTAGTCTCATGTTCCTAACCTTTATACTATGTAAAGCAAACTTTTGTTGAAATTGTTTGTAAACATTACGCATGAACCCCTGCGCCTGTGTTGCTAATCTTATTGATCCAAAGTGCATTGATGTCAGAAAAACTTGTACAAAAATGGCGAGGTGAACATGTTGTGGCCAACACCAGAATTTGTTTGGTACTTGTCTCTTAATTCATCCCAATTTTTATTTTTATTTTTTGCAGAAATGAATGCAAAATCATTTGTTGTAACATTCTGGCCTGTTAAATTATTTATTTAAAATTTATTTTACTTGCTGTTTTAATTTTTAGGAATTCTGTAAACCACTCTCTGTAGTTTGTTGATCCTATCACTGGAGCAAATACTCAAAGAATTGAACGTCCGTGTAAGGCAGCAAAAGAACGGAATAAACGTCACAATGGAACACACAGAAGCATGTTGGATTCGTACATGTGTGTCTTTATAGTTCTGCCAATTGAAAGCAATAGTTCACTATGTTATCGGTGGTGATCATATCTTTGGTGCGCAACGCAAGCCAACTACATGATCATCGAGTTAATGAGACGGATGAAGAGCGTGAACACCATTTGGAGGCAAATCGAATAAGAATTTATACAGTCGAGTGAGTTCGACTCGCCCAGTTGGAGCTTACGGACAAAACAATTTGGAACGTCGACAAAACAGACGATTGGCGTTCAAATTCGACCCAACAATCGATTACGCAGCGGATGTATCGCCGACTTCGGAACAATGAGCACTGTTTGACAACATTGCAATGCTTTGAGGTTTCGACACGAACCACCGGGTTATGTTGTGCGAGCGGAAATGTCATATTACTACAATTGACATCGCCACCAGAGCCACTGGCATCATTGTTTTCTGGTCAAGAACCGCGATCGAAGCATTTCTTGCAGAATATGGGACTAACATATAGGTTTTAACCTAACTTTTAAGGTAAATCCATTTCGATTGCACACATTATACAAACCGACATCACCGATTTATAACTTTTCACCACCAAATCCACTAAAGAATAATGTAGAACTCCGAGGCTCATAAATTAAGAATTTTTCTTCAATTTTACAGGTTCTAGGACAAATTCACTATGGTGCAAGAGCATTGTTGCCGCCAGTGAATGCTGACCACAAATTTATTCATATTTATTTTCTTGGAAATTCTAATTATGAAATCAATCAGCGTTGCGTTATCGAGCGTTAAAGCGCGACATTATTACACAACTGCAACAACTCTTATATGAACACAATTAATTGGTGAAATTGTTCAAAATTGCACTAGAAATGATACCTTCGGATGATCACAAAATAGTGATCAGAGCAGACAAAAGACCAGCTGACGAACGCAAAAGGTGCTTCAATGCACCGACGTTGAATCAAATTGTCGTAGTGTTTGTTGGCGAGAACTTAATCTCGTGACATTGTAGTTCGGCGGCGTGATGGTGATAAGCTTCACCGTATCTGCGAAACCCATTGTTCTTATGATGCATTACAATACCCACTGATATTTTGCCGAGGAGAGGATGAATATCACTTTATGATCAAGATGATTAATCCATTAACCGGAACGTGGCAATGTTGTTTAGTTTTTTCAATTCGATTCCTAACAAAAGATGTTTATTCGTCGAAACGAGAGCAATCACATATGGAAATGCCGCAGATTATTTCATCAGTTCACCGTTGGTATATATGTCAAAATCGAATCAGAACTTGCGCGATGCCATGAATGTAGATATAAATATAAACAATGTCGCAATGCGATAAACAATGACTTCATTGTGAAGTGAAGTATCGTGCCTTCGGGGACGTGCGATGTTAGATGTACTCTGTCTAGTAGAAGAACAGAAGACTGCCTAATGCACATTTTCATCTGTGGCTGATGGAGAAAATAAGAGCGGATGAAATTGGCGCCATCATTTGCACAGAAATTTCTGATCCCGAAACAGATCCAAAGTTGCGAGAAGTAGTGACGACGAATAAGGTTCATAAGGACTGTGTGGCAATCACAACCGGGAATCATCGTGCATGATCGAAAACAAATGATTCAAACTTTTTCTGCATGCTTTGTTGGCTGACACAATCACAGGCAATGACGGTTACCCCATTTATCGTCGTCGCTTAAAGCGCATTGCAATGTAGAGTACTGCACTTCTGTAAAGTCTATCAAATACGTTTGCAAGTCCGTCATAAAAGGAAGCGACATGGTTTTACTTGGTATTGCAGCTCCTGATACTAACGATGAAGTTTCGAAATATCAGATGGTAAGATGTCAGCAGCAATGGGGCGGTTTGGTTCAATTAGGTATGCACTTGAAGAACCGCGACAACGCTAACAAGCTTTTTCGCGACATGCTGTCGTGCCAAAGTGATTGCTTTGGAGATATCGAGATATCGATACGCATCATCAAAAAAATTCCAACGTCGGAAACACGAAGCCTATTCTTAGATACGTAAATGTATATTCAACCGATGCATTGGGGCACATTTACACAGTTCATCCGAGCAATGACGAATGTTTTTACCTGCGATTATTATTGGTTAACGTTCGTGAACCGAATTCATTTGAATTTCTGCGAACGAATCGCCTGTCAGTATTTAGATTTACTCGAGGACGACATTCATTGGGACCATATACACCCGCTGATGCTGTTATTTCGTCTACTGCGTATCAAATTCGAACACTTTTTGCCATCATCATTTCAACGTGTTTTCCATCGAATGTGGAACAAATTCAAACAAAATTTGGCCGAAGATATTTTGCATCGAGTGCGTAGGCGCACAACAACAGCGAATCCCTAACTTGGATTTAACGCGGAGATTCACAACGAAGCGTTGATTTCTATACAGGATTTGTGCTATTCAATCAGGTTCTTGACCAGAAAGCAATGATGCCAGTAGCTCTGGTGGTGATGTTAATTGTAGTAATATGACAATTCCGCTCGCACAACATAATCCGGCGGTTCGTGTCGAACCTCAAAGCATTGCAATGTTGTCAAACAATGCTTATTGTTCCGAAATCGACCGATACATCTGCTGCGTAATCGATTGTTGGGTCGTATTTGAACGTTAATCGTTCATTCCGAATGTCAAGTTTAGCTGTCTGTTTTGTCGTCCAAATGCCAGACAAGTCAAGCCGCTCTCAAGTAGCGATCTTTCGTACATGCGGTAATTGATTTTTATTTATATAGATTTACGTATCATTGTAGGGTCATTGTCCTTTAAGTTCCGTTAAGCTTTTCTAGTTTATTTTCATTTTCTTTTCTAGGAACAAAATAATAAATTTTATTTTACATTTTTTCCGTTAATTAGGAGATCCTTTTGATGGAAATCTGTGAACGGAAGTGGCAGCTTGCAGCATTTAAAGCTTTTTAAATTTTTGCAACGATGTTGAAAAATTTCAAATACATCCATGTGTGTTCCATTGTTACGTTTATTCCGTTCTTTTGCTGCCTTACACGGACGTTCAATTCTTTGAGTATTTGCTCCCGTGATAGGATAAATAAACTATAGAAAGTGGTTTACAGAATTCCTAAAAACTAAAACAGCAAGTAAACTAAATTTTAAATAAATAATTTAACAGGCCAGAATGTTACAACAAATGATTTTGCATTAATTTTTGCAAGAAAAAGAAAAATAATTGGGATGAATTAAGAGACAAATACCAAACAAAACCTGGGTACAAGGTACAAAGTACAAGGTTTTCTGACATCAAGGCACTTTGTATCAATAAGATTGGCAACACAGACGCCAGTACATACATTTCATGGGTATTGTAATATCGATACTAAAGAAGAAATTTGTTTTTCTCATAAGGAAAATTACATAGGAAAGATTTTCATAGTCATTTACCACAAGAATTTTTCTTTGCGAATGTAGCTCCATTTTCAGCGGTAACAAATCGTTCCGTAAACGGCTCTTCGATGAGCGATGGATTAGTACCAAATGGTTTGGTTTGCTGGCTCATTCGATAGAGAAAATATCGCTTGGTTCAAGTTGGTACACCATGGTCGAAGGCGTGCGTATTTTTCCCTACGTACCTTTGACAAGCCAAAATGTTGGAATACATTAACTAATTTAACGAAGGAATACATACCGTGAACAAAACATTTTGAGTTTAATTCTACGGCACATTTTTTATTTTGGGAAAATGTTACTAGATTTCAGCAAAATGTATATGATTATTAATTTTTACCAGTTTTATAGAGACAGCACTGTGAATTCTTAATTTATATTTAGTCTGAAATTAACGTTTATACTGTGTGTATCCTGCCAATTTTTTTTGTTTAACTTTTCGACTAACTAAATTGGTGGTTAGTTCATATCCGCTGTTTACAGATAACGCAAAACAAACCGCTTCTAATTTTAAATAAAAATTTGCTAATTAAATTAGTCAATTGAAAATTGACAAACCTGGATTAAATTTTCCGTTTAGAACTGAATATCAAACATGTTTTAATTTAACAATATTAGAGACATCTATTAATGACTAGTATGAACTAACCAACAAATTAATTTCATGATAGTTCGTACCAGTTATCAGTAGATGGTGCAAAACATCATGCACTAATAGTTTATTCTAATTTGCTAATTTAATTTGAGTTTTATCAAATCGACATATTTAGAACTAAATATTGTTCAGACATAAAATATAGAATAATTAGAAATAATTAGTAATACAAACATAAAAATGGATGTCGGGCACACAGTATAAGTTTCTGGGAAATATAAACGGAAGTTAAAAATTTACAACTATGTACTACTAGCAGAATTACAAGTGGTTGTCGAGTTTGTCTACGAGTAGTCGATGTTGTTTACGTTGTCGACGAGTTATCTACGCAGTCATGTAAATATTATTATATATAACGCGAGCGTGTTGCAATATATTAACTTCATAACTAAGGGTTTTCTTTAAATTGGGAGACCCGAGCGATCTTTTGGTCGTAATCGGTCCACCGGTAGTTTCAGCTCCCATAGGAGATTTTTAGTGTTATGCAAATATTTTTAAAATTATATAACATATACGAAAAAACAATTAAAACTAAAAAAATAACTAATTTAAGCGGAATGGTGAAAATGCGTCATCTCTACAATCCAGGTGGATTGACTTTTCGGAAAAAACTTCAATATTTAAACTTTTTCCATATATTGGGTGATCTATGCGAAATGTGGTGGACATCAATGAATTCAAATAATTCTGAACAAAATTTGTATCAATACCGGTCTAGATGATTTTTTCCAAAACTTAAGCGGAAATGACGTTTCTTGACAAACAAATAATTTTCAATTCATATCATTTTTGAGAAAAACGACCATCAGCTTAAATTAATATTGCAACAATATCGTTTAAGATCAGTTTCCAAAATTTAAGTAAACAGTCCATTCTTCTCCACTCTTTCATTATAGTAGGCCACCACAGATTACTAAAAGCTTCGGTTATATCCAGGAATACTCCTAAGACCTAATTTTGCTCTGACTCCTTTATTATATTGATCATTTTCACCATAGTGTCCTCTATGAACCTATTTTCTCTGATCCGCTATCCTGGAATGTGTCTAACAATCTGCAGGTAATTAATTTCTCAAGTATTTTAGCTTTGGGATCGCTAAGGTCATTATCGCCGTTTTTTATAACTATTGCTTTACCATTGTCCAGCCTTTTAGAAGCTATTACTGCGCTTGGTCCTATTATTTTCTAGGTCTGGCGCTTTACGTTTTTTCAATGTCATGATGACAATCGTGGTTTTGTCATAACTACTGCTACAATGTTCCACCCGAGCGTGTTCGAGTTAGTACCTCGAAATCCTATAGCTTATAGTTAACAGATCACTTGTATTCTAGTTTTCTTTAACTGACCAACTGGTAACCCTTCTCAACAGTCTACCCGTTACTGTTGTAAGGTTAATTTACAATGAAGAGGTTACTTCGTGGAATAATAAAGGGGAAATGATGGTTCCCCTATCATTGACCATTCAATATATACAAATCCAGTCATATGGTATCACGATGCATTTCAGGAGTGTTACCGGAATTCAGAAGGGTTACACATGAATTATCGAGTTTAAATATGGTAAAACACAATATTACTCGCTGCATCGAGACAACAGGTCAACCGTGTCTTAAGTGCGACGCTTAAGTACAGATAAAATGGTCAAGCTAAATCAGAGATTGAAGCTTGGTTAGCTCAAGGTATTTGCAGGCCATCAAAATGTAATTGCAGCGATTACCGAGTGTTAAAAACAATTATTTTTCGAGGGGCTTATAATCGCTCAGTGGAACAAAGTACGCCTTACTTAGTTGGTCAGTTGCGATGGTTTGATTTGTATCTTTCACCGATATAACTGTCTGTGTAAGCGGCGAATCACGTCATATTACCCGGAGCTTCGTAGAAACCATATGGAGATTTCGCCAAATAGCAAGTGTCGAGCGATTTTGGAAAAATATTCCGATTGATTTTGATGGTTGCTTGGCCATGAGTGCATAAGATCACAGGCATCACAGCTGATTGCAATACGTTTGTTATGAAGTTATGAAGGTTTCGGATATTGTTTTTGAGAGTGCCACAAATCAAATGAGATGAATCCTAATGAGACCTGGGCGCAAATTCCGGTTAAATGTTAAATGACATTGAGCAATAATTTCATTATTTATTGGTAATTTCTGACTTAGTTTTCAAACAATTGTCGGACCTGCTTCTTTAACCAGGCTAGTGAAGCTACCTTAAAGGACCGGAAATATAAATATCTTAAAAATTCAAACTAAATGAATGACAAAAATACAAAGTCATTAGCCATTCTCATTTTTAGTCATTGAACCGGAATTCATGCCCTGGGTCCCATTTTCGGCATTTTTCGGCGGTTTTCGAGTGCCAGAAATCGATTGCGATTATTCACGAGAAATTATACTGGAGTTTTTCAGATAGCACTAGGATCACAATTTTATAGAAAATCGCCTCGATCAACTTTGATAAAAAATGTGAAGGAGGATTTTCGAACGTCAGGAAGTGACTGCAATTGATCACGATTTTCATGTTTATGACGTTTAAACAGCCATGCTTGTACGAAAGGATTTAATTTTTTATAAGGCAAAGTACTTAATTGTTTCGTATCTGAAAATGTATATAGTGTTAATAAAAGTCAGTTCATTTTGATTGGAGCTTTAATTTATGTGAAATATTGATCGCCTCTACGTATGGCTGTTCAGATTTTTTTTTATTACCAAAACGGCGACTTGAATATAGTATTCTGAACTGGGAAGAAAGAGGTTTACGGACTACATTTTATTAAGCCCATATAAGCCTGTTAAGTTCGGCCTTAAGAGCGTTATAAAACGGTTCTGCTGTGGTATTAGAAAATATACCGAATCGCGGGAGATGAATAAAATCGGGCAGGGTTATATTATCTGCACATAACTACAATATTGGCAATCTCTTTATCATACACACAAAAATATTTCATGTTGTTCCGTAAAGGCGTTTGTCATCCATCTCCTTTCGGTATAACCAAATAAATGAAATGTGATTGACTAAACAAGTTATGAAAGTGTATCCGAAAATATAAATTTCGAGGCCACTGCCTTAATTCCGGTAGCATTTCTTCAGCAAATTATTATTCGAACTGCGCAACTAGTGCAGAATAACGATTTGTACAAGTAATTCATAGTCGCGTAGAAACACACAATCTTGACACTGTTTTGTTAATAATGTCATCGACAGTTTTGGAGCCCTTTTTGTTGCTCATGTCTCCAACATTCGTTAAAACAGCATTTATATGTTATTACAGTAGCAACATTTTGTTCCGATAGTGCTTTTTAAGATAAAAGCTGCAGAAACTTAGCATAGTTTTCAGGGGTTTAGATTTAAGCCGAACAGAACTAAACTTCTACATTTTAAATATTATGAAAACGCCAGTAAACATATAAATCAAAACAATTATTTCAGAATGAAAATGGACCATACTTTTATTTGATACAAAATATAGCTAACAGAAAAATTTATTATCAAAAATATGTTGTAGACACATTTTCGTCTACAACATAAAATGTATCTAAACAGCCGAACATATTCGCCTACTAAAAAGGTTTACCTCCTGTAACCTAACGTGTCCGTTATCCGTTGTAACAATTTTTCATGCCTCTGCGCTCTAGTTACGCACGAACGTGCTCTCGCTGCCTCGGTCTCATGTCGGGTAGGAAAATAATTGTCCAAATCATATGGGAATAATGGGGGCGAATAATTATTTTCACGCACTTGATTTGAAATTGTAGGACGTGGTCTTGTCACATTAGAAACTACTGGTGGTTGATAATTATAACCCTGATCGTTACTGTTTGAGATATCAGATGCAGATAATACACTATTTATAGTGGACTGCTCAAATCTAAACCGATTATCAAACAATTCACATACTGACATCCCCATATCAGTTTGATCACCATCGCATTCAATCGTATATCGATGAGTAGCCCCATTCGTTCTTTCATTTTGATTAACCGTGTTATTTTGTCGGGAGGTTTGATTATTTCTCACTTGGTTTTCTTCACCGCTGAGGACCGATTTATTTTGCAACTTGCTCGATTTTACTGGGGTTGATTGTGATTTTTGAATTATTGTCGGATTTGTTGAATTCACATAGAACCCTGCTCCCCCCCGTCTTTCTTGTGTTTGCCTTCTGCTATTCGGTCCGGTAGTATCATTACTTAAGCGAGATAAATTATTTTCGAGTTGCCGAGAAGACATTGATTTTGGATTCACATGTTGATTTGGCATTTTGTTAAGGATAGGTGATTGCTGAATTTTGAATCGAATAAAAATATTTTTTAATTTAAATTACGAAAATAAAACATTTTCATTTGAAGTAATGGCCAAACTGAAACATGCCGAAACTTTTGTTTTTAGTTAAAAATAAAAAAAAATAAGGTTACTTGAATTGTTTAACAAGTTTGTAATAATTCGAGTGGTGGCCACCAACCGAGTACTACGTGGAGACAAGCATTTTTGGAAATTGCTTCGATATAATAAAAAGAATCTATATCCGCAAGCAATTAATGATGCGAAGTACCACACATATTTGTGCTATTTGATATCTTCTCCAAATAAATTAAGAAATTAAGATGAAGAAGACTATTAAATTGAATACAACAAGTATTCTTGCTACACAAGAGAATAAACAATGATTTGAAAGCATCTTATAAAAATTCATCTCACATACCACACAACATGCAATGAAAAAATATATCGAATTAAATCGAAAAAGATAAACAGCAAATACTTAAAGCTCAACGATTTACGCTAGAAATTGTTTGTGCTTTCCAACAATGCAACTTGTATGTCTACAGTATGCGAGAGCGTCTCAATATTTATGATGATGGGTTTGCAATTCGCAGACAGTAGCAAGACTTTTGTGTGATTGAGCTCAATTTGTGATGCTGACCACACAAAGTGCCAAGAGATAGCAGATCTAAAACCTCTTCTAGCCAAGCGAAAAGAGTTAGTTGAGTCGCTATCAAATTGCACGCCAAAAAAGTAGAACTACATAAGCGCAGACATTAATAGCAAGAAACCACAGCAATAAAAATTGAAAACAGGTGTCACTATAAAACTAGCAACTGACAAGGAGTCTACATTTGCTAGCAATAATAAACCAGGCTGACAGTAATATCGCAGTAAAAAAGGGCATCGACATTGGTATTCTTTCGGAACAACAAGAACTTGTCGGAAGTTGGTTTTCTAGCACCGCTACCAGCAAAGAAACTACCTCGGAGCATCATCTATGACGTAGACGGAGGTCAGAACAGTGCCAAAAGATGCCGCGATGGACAATTGATTCATTGAATTAACACCGGCTGCACGAAATATCCTAATAAAAACCACAAATTTCACATTGGTCGGTCCTGATGCAGAGTACAAGATTTTATTAAGGTCACAAGCTGCTTCAAATATCCGCACAGAGTAAAGTTTGTACCGCATATAAAATGACATTGGACCTAATGATGAGAAAAACAGTTTATTTCAACCAGCTATACTCAAGCATCTGCAATTTGAGGATTATACGACTAAAACGCAAAATTCTAAAGTAATTGGATATGAGATCAGGTAGTGATCAGAACACCATCACATTGTCCTTCTTTGTATGCAAGTGCCCTATGCGGTATTATCACATGAGGCGATGACGGTGAGGTTGGAGGTGCTCAAAATATTACAGTATTTCGACTCGCATTGCGCATGCGTTGAAGGTAGATAAAAAATAAGAAAATAGAATCGAAAGCGGCTAGTGAAGTTTAGGCTCCCGTCGCGTAATGGTTTTCCAATTTCGTAACTACCAAACAGACATCGTCAAAATTGCTCGGTTTTAATCTTTTTTCGCTCGATGACAAGTTTTGATAAAAAAACATTATTTTACCAAAATTCTGCATCTTCAGGCGGATTTTTTTCCATTTATTGGGAGATCCTTATGAAAATTGGTAGAACTCTGTGTACGATAAGTGGCAGCTTCAATGAGATCTTTTCAATTTTTGCATCGATGTTGACCAATTAGCATTTTTAAACACCAACAAAGAATTAAAAGATTTAAATAAATTTAACGATTAAATTTTCAACCAACAATGGTTGACCTTGCTTGCGAAAAAGTCCGAAGTTGGGAATCATTGAGTTGTGTATTCGAAAAATTCGAGAAAGTCGAGTGTTGGCCACAACTCATTCACCCTTACATCGCTCTTTTGAAAATCGTTTAGAGGTCCTACAATGCGGTCCGGGTGGCTTTGAAGGAAAGTTTTCAAGTGCCAGTAGTCGAATGTTATGGATGTTAATTTCGAAAAAAAATTCGGAGTAGTCCGGTGAGCCCGGTTCGAGTACTAGAAACCGACCGTGATTTTCCGATTTAATGAAAAATCCATTTCGGGGATCAAGCAATTGGGGCTTGGTTCCATTATTTCGGCACGCACGATTTTGACGAAAATTAGTGAGAGGGATTTCAAACTACAGGAATCGATTTCCACGGGTTAAAATTTCAACAATTTTGTTTAAAGGGTCGTCCATTTGGGTCCGGATCGATTTCCTAATTTTTTCGGCTCGATATATTTTGATAAAAGGGCCGGTGATATGGGGGTTTTAATGTCAAGAACAGATTGCGATAAGTCCTTATTTCGGAATAAACCGTTTATGAGGACCTCCATTTATGAAATTTTGCTGAAACGATTTTGATAAAAGTTGGGTGAGTGTGTGTTGTGATAGGAATTGATTCCCGCGGGTCCTAATTCGCGGGGGTTCTTGGTGAAATTTGGCTTGGCAGGGTTTTGAAACAAAGGTAATGATTACAAGTAGTTCTGCTTTATAATAATTGATGTTTCACGATGTTATGCAATGTTGTGTTATGTTGCACCATCTTTAGTGAAAATTGGTGAAAAGGAGATTCCGAATGCCAGGAATCGATTTCTATGGGTGTTATTTCCAAAAACAATGATTTACGTAAAAATTGTGGGATCGAACCGGTGTCGAAATCCTTCTACCAAATTCGTTAAATTCCAGATTTGTTTCAAAGTAAGACGCGCCGCATCAAACTGTTATAACCGAAACTCAAACCAAACACCATTGATTCCATTCCGCAATAACTCGAATTTTAATTCAAATTTTATTAACAATAGACAAACGCCTACACGATTTTTCTCGAAGACCTTAACCCAACCAAATCTTTCAATTAATCAAATTTCGTATTCATGTGTCTGTTGCAAAAAGTTTGGTCATCATATTAGCGTCTGTCGAGGTCGCGAAAGATCCAACCAACGAAGGAGCCAATCCGATAACATTCAGCAACCATCAACTTCGCAATCACAAACAACGGAAAACTTAAACGAACTTCATCGGGAATCCAAGAATGTAGCGGTGCGAGTTTAAATCTACATTCATCTAATCTTATTTACGATACGAATAGTAAAAATAAAAAATCTTCATTTATATCAAAAGCAAATTTCACAACAGACAAATTATTTTGCTTTTCAATTAATTTCCATAACGACGATTTGAAATTCGGGGGCCGACATTAGTGTCGTTAAGAAAAATTTAATTAAACCCGATACTTTATATTGCCCTAACCAAAAATTAACTATAAAGGGAATAACCGCAGAATCTATGGATACTTTAGGAGTTTGCAATTCTAAATCTGATTTTCTGTTAAATGATTTTCTTATTAAAAATAAATGCAATATCGACTATTTCCATAACGTAATTAAAATACCTAATAATCCTACACTGAACACACAAGTTGCTGCAACGACGGAAGAAACGGAAGAAAGATTCCAACAATCCTCCAATCGTTATTCCTAGTCGTTCAGAAAGGATCGTTAACATTAGGTTTAAAACTAAACGTGACAATGAATATTTATGTCCCTCACAAATGATAAAACCAGGCGTGTACATAGCAAATGCAATCATTAAAATAATAAACTCATTTGCAACAGTAAGCGTTGTAAACACCAACGATTTTCCTGTAAAACTAGATGGCATGTACATAGAACCAGAAAGTTTAGAACCTTATCAAATTTTTACTTTAAAACATTGGTTAGATTCACTAGAAGATAGATTGCAGAATTTGGAAAATCAAATCGACACAGCTGACTTGAATAATGAAGAAAAACAATCCATCATTAAGATTTGTCGTGAATTTGACGATATATTTTTCTTACGTGGTGATCAACTGACAATTACCAATGCAGGATTTCACCATATCCCATTAAAAGCTGATTCACAGGTCAGTATAAAATCATATCGTCTTCCTCATTCGGCAAAATTCGAAATTAACTCACAAGTGGAGAAAATGATTGAAAATGGCATAATTGAAAACAGTAACAGACCATTCAACTCCCCTTTACTAATTGTCCCGAAAAAATCCAGCGATGAATCTAAACGTTGGCGCGTCGTAGTATATTTTCGCCGCTTAAATGATTTGACGGTTAATGACATATTTCCATTCCCCAATATCGTATAAATTTTAGTACAATTAGGAGATGCAGTTTATATTACGACATTAGACTTAGCAGACAGCTATCACCAAATACCTCTAAGTGAAGAAGATAAATATAAAAGTGCCTTTAGCACCCAGATGGGTTACTATCACTTCACAAGAATCCTCTTTGGTTTAAAGGGAGGATTAAATGGCTTGAAATATTTCGTATATTTAGATGACGTAGTTATATACGGTTATAACCTTAACGATCGTAATAAAAAATTATTGCAAGTATTTCAATCATTTCGAAAATATAATTTAAAATTACAACCGCTAAAGTGTAATTTCCTTAGAAAAGAAATTTGCTAACTGGGTCACATCATAACTAATAGCGGAATTAAACCAGACCCATCAAAGATCAAGGTAATTCAAAACTTTCCAATCCCTAAAAACCAAAAGGAAATTAAATCATTTTTAGGATTGGCAGGATATTATAGAAGATGTATTAATAAATTTTCAGAACTAGCACAACCATTGAATGCGTTACTGAAAAAGGATGCACGATTCAATTGGGATGCTTTCTGTTTCGAGAGTTTCCAAAAATTAAAAGGAAAATTAATCAAACCCCCAATCTTATAATATCCCTATTTCCAGAGACAATTTTATGTCACAACAGATGCTAGCGATATTGCCCTTGGCACAGTTCTTTCACAGAGAATAGGCGATGATGACTGGGCATTAAATTAAGCTGAGCGAAACCATTCTACTGTGGAGAAGAAAATGCGTCCTTATTTGTATGGCGTAAAATTTCCCATATTACAGACCATAAACCACTATTGTGGCTAAATAAAGAAAACAATTTATCGTCACGTTTAATGGGCTGGAGAATCGAATTAGATGAATACGATTTCGATATAATGTATAAGCCAGAAAGAAACAACCTTAACGCGGACGCTTTAAGTAGAATCGAATTAAAATCTGTCGATCAAGGAAACCAAATTAATCTTGTTACTCGTTCGCAAGCAAAACTTAGTGAACTGAAACCAAATCTTGACCAAGCATTAAACCATATACTACATCAAATAACAACAAAAATTCAAGGATGTGATCAAGGAATTTCAGAAAAATGTGAATTATGCCAGAAAAATCAAATCTCGAACCTAACTAAACTTCCCATGGTGGTGATAACAACTTCAAAAACTCTATTTGAGAAAGTTTCTGTAGACATCGTTGGTAGGATGACTTATCAAAATTTTGACTTGCAATTCCTATCGAAAATCAAATGTCAAAGTTTTTGCTGAAAACTTTATATGCAGATTTGCATCGTGCACATTCTTACCGATCAAGGAAGTAATTTTGTTAGTCAGTTATTCCAAAACATGTGTAAATTATTAAAAACAAAAAACTTGCAGTCTACTGCTTGTCACCCGCAAACAAATGGTGCTTTAGAGAGGTCTCATCGAACACTTGTTGAATACTTAAGATCCTTTACCGATAATGATTCTAACAACGGGGACTATTGGTTACCATTTACAATGTTTATCTACAATTCAACCCCACGTTCTTCTACAAATTTAATGCCATTTGAAATCGTTCACGGATTTAAACCAAACATACCATCTTCACTTAAATAAAGTAAAAATTGGCAAATTCATATGAAGTAGCAAGAAAAAATGTAATTACCCAAAAATCAAAATCAAAAACTTACTACGATAAATCTAGTACCAATGTTGAATTTCATGTTGGGGCCAAAGTTCTACTGAAAACTCCGTGGAGTTAACGATTACACAAAAGTACCTAAAATTATAAATATCAGTTCAATAAATTATAAAATCATAAATACACAAAACAAATGTATAGAAAAGCTGTGTAATAAATTATTTAATTAAACTTAAAACTATAAACCACAACACCTCTCGAATAGTGAAAAAATAATAGGGCATAAAATCCTAAGCATCCGGCAGCAATAAGAATTGTCATTCGATTTATGGACGGCGTTGAACAAGACAACTTGCAATCACTAACGAATGATATCTGTCGGCCTCTAGTCGAGCCAGTCATGTTCCTTCATAAGACAATCTCAGATACTAGCGAATCAGTAGAATCATGGTTTGTGATGATGGTTTGCTGGTTGGCAGCTCTATACCACCCCTAAAAGCATGATATATACATATATCTTGTTCATTGCAATAGATGATTAAAAATAAATCTTACGAGTAATGTACGAGTAGTTTAAACATATTTATTTTTAATTAAAATAAAAACTTTCTTGATTTTTTAATAGAAAACTTTCCCATTTAAATTCAAAAAAAAAAATATTTTACTTGATTTTGAATAAAATAACATAAAATATTTTCCACTTAAAATTTAAAAAATAAAATAGTTTTTATGATTTAATAATTCGTTTTAGCACTGAATTACTGGATTAGATTCTCATAAGTTTATTAAACACTTCAAATTATGAAATGTACGGGAGTGAGTTAATATTTATAACAAACTTTTCCGTATATGCAGATAACGTACGAGTATGTATATATGTATGGCTGTGAATGTGTATAAGAATGTAGCAAAATTTTACTAAAGGCTCACATTTTATAAAAAAAAAAATTGTTCAGGTGATAAATTGAATAATTTTCGGAAGTGTATTAAACACTCACTATATATCATAAAAATATAAACATTTTTTTCCCGAGCTCCACATGAGTCTTTAATATCCATATATGTATACGAGCATGTAAATGTAGGTACAGTAAGCAAGCGCGCGAAATAAATTTATGACTTTCGCTGAAATAGGTACACATTTTATGATACACCGGATAATAATTTATGTTCTGTTTGACTCATTCATCTAAACAACGAGCAATTTTTAGTTTATAAAGAAGGGTTGAATAACTCTATAAATCAACATCGAATAGAACATAAATTTATCACACAAGCCTATATACTACTATAACACCATGCTACACATCTAATTTAAACAAATGTTCTCACGGTGAAGAATATTTGTCTACTCCCGCAGAAAGCCATGTTTAAGGTATTTTAATTTGACCCTAATGCAGCACCAGCACTTGTAGCACACCACAATTTTCGTATTTTTGTTAATATTCATTGTATCGTGCTGGAGCTTTTAATTTTTTTTATTTATTTTTTTTTTTAAATTAAATTCAACATATCGGCATAGTTCAACCCCCAAAAAACTATGCAAGGGGTGCAATTATTCAAAAACCATATTTTTCGTTACAGCATGCTTATCGTATTTCAGTTAATTTTTAATGTATCGTGTTGGATGGCATATTGGCATAGCTCAACCCCCAAAAAACTACCCCCAAGAAGTGTAATTTTTAAAATCCCTATTTTTTGTCACACCACGCCTTTTGCATTTTTGTGAATTTTTGTTGTATAGTGCTGGGGGTGGTACTAGATTTTTTTTACAAATTATTTACAATAAAATTGCATAATTAAACCCCTAAAAAAGTACCCCAAATATGAGCAACCGTTTAAAATCATTGTATGGAACTGGGGGTGATACTAGAAATTTTACAAAATAAATTATAATATATTGGAATAGCTCAATTGCCAAATCTGCCCTTAAATTGAAGCTCTTCAAAACACTATTTCACTTGAATATAGGGTTTTCCAATAGGAATGATATTATTTTTAAGTGACGTTTCGGCCATTTCGAATATGTCATGATCTGTCATTTTTTGTTTCATTGTGTTCAGTAATGTTTACAATTTCATCATGGTGAGATATCCGCAAGAACAACGTTTACAAATTGCAATTACAAACGATAATGATTTTTTTAAGAAAATCATCTTCTCCGATGAGGCTCATTTTCATCTGAGTGGTGCGGTAAATAAACAAAACTGTCAATTCTGGTGCGAAGAAAATCCACAAATTATTCATGAAAAACCATTACATTCACCTAAATTGACAGTCTGGTGTGGTTTTTGGTCTGGTGGAATCATCGGTCCGTATTTTTTTCAAAATGAAGCTGGTAGCACCGTTACGGCCAATGGAGATCGGTATAGATCGATGATAATCAACTTTTTATGGTCGAAATTGGAAGTAGTTGATCTTGACAACATTTGGTTCCAACAAGATGGGGCTACGTGCTACACAGCAAGTGCAACAATCGAAGTGTTGCGAGAAAGTTTGGATCATATCACTCTTATTGGAAAACCATATACCATATATGATACCCCTGAATTTATTACAACAGCCCACACCCACAAAAATCGGTCTTAACCATCGAGCTTCCTGCCCATGCAAGAAATAGGTATCCCTGAATTTATTACTATAGCATTCATCCACAAAAATCGATCAGAATGCATCCTTCTTTCTTCCTATGCAAGAGATAAGTCTCGCTGAATTTATTACAACAGCCCACACCCAATCGAGGGTGTAGAATCAAATACGGCAATCTCCATTTTTATAGTTTTGAAATATTTGATGAAAACTGGTTTAGATATTTCGAGAGTAATCATAAAAAGTCTATAATGTTCAATAATTATTTAAATTTGGACATTTGCATTATATTGCATAGATTAGGCTCTCAGCTGAATATTATTGCTGTAAATTAATGTAAAAATCAACAAAAAATAAATTAAAAACAATAAATCATTTGCTATTTAAATTATTTTATATTTGGATTGAAATTATAAATCATTTTAAAAATTCAGTTAACGATTAATTTCCGTTCACTAAACTAGAACTCTTGCTATTTCAGGTTCGAATTCGCTTCCTTCGAAGTCGAAGGCGGGTCTATTACTTGAATCTTTAAAAGATTCGTCAGGGCCCAATAACTCATTGTAGTATTTAAGGTATTGATCGTATTCCAGTTTGGTCGAAAATGCTTTAGCAATAAATTTTTTACATCCCGCAGCTTAAGTGGATTTACACATTTTGCTCCGGCTTTGATTTCATCGGGTTTTATGGATATTACTGAACTTCCCACTCTTGTAATAGCTTTAGAGACACAAATTATAGTGTATTTCACCTCTTACTAAAATACATATTATTAGAAGTTGTAGAACGTTTTAAATAATATCGTTTGTTTCGCAATTACCTTGACGGGAGCCACCTTAGTTTTGGCTGCAATTAGGTTGGTATGTACTATCGAACCTTCTACTACACGAGCGTATATTACCGCTGTATATGCCTCTTTGGATGCGTCAACGAATCCATGAAGTACTAGGGTTTCAGTTGCATATATCCATCGTGGGAACTTCAAGTTGGTTAAATTGTTAAGTTGATTGCGAATGAGACGCCATTCCTCACCAATATCTCGAGAGAGCTCATCATCCCGGCGAACTGGAACATAATTTTTAAACGAATAGTTACCGGTGACAATACGCCTAAAGGGCCAACAATTCGGAAGGTCTCGGATAAAAATGACCGCTTTGAGAATTTGGTTGTCGTGGGTAGAAATAGTCGAAAGAAAAAGTTATCTTGGATCAGATCATATTTTATGCCTAGAACAGATATTGATTTGGAATCATCGGTTATTTCCCAAGAGGATAGTTCTCTGTTTTCAACTGGAATGTTATCTAATAAAGCGGGGTGCTTTGCGGACCACTTACGTAGGTTAAACTCTCCTAGATTGAGCAAACATATGATTTCCTGTTGCAACTGTAAGGCTGCTTCCAACGTTTCTCCACCTGACATCAGGTCATCCATATAGAAGTACCGTTTTACGATTTCGGACCCAATAGGATATTCGCTCTCAAGTCTATCTGAAGATAATGGAGTGACTGAAATGATCCTCTGGTAATCTCGATCATTTGGGTGGATAAGGATTTGGTGGAATATCTTTTCGATGTCAGCCGATAGAACAAATCTATACTTTCGGAATCGGATTAGGATATTAATTAGATTACCTTGAATAGTGGGGCCTACTATAAGATTGTTGTTCAATGATTCCCCGGACGTGGACTTGGCGGACGCATTGAACACTACTCGGACCTTGGTAGTGCTACTGGATGTTTTGAAAACTGGGTGGTGTGGAAGATAAAATAATTGGTTGGAATGCTTCGCGATTTCTCGGTCAGAAATAATTTCCATATGCCCTAACGTTAGATAATCATTCATAAGATGAGTATAGGATTCTCTGAGCAGCGGATCTCCTATCAATCTTTTTTCAAGCAAATAAAACCTTCTTGCGAGTGCTTACGGAAAGCTGTCACCAAGGTTTGGTCCGCGCTGGAGGAATGTTATCTGTAAATATTACATTTTTATTGAATAAATTCACGGGCTTTGGCTTGGTAGCTATTTTCTCAGTTTCCCAAAACCTCTGGAGCAAGTTCTCTATATTGGACCATTCTAACGAGTCGTTCTTTAACTGAACATGTTTTGAATTTAAGTGATCATTGGTAACGGTAGTTGGATCAACCAATTTAAAGCTTCCCGCATAATCCAGCCAAATAGACTGTTTCGCGCGACAAGAGTATTGATCGTCGTTTTCGAAAAAATATGGTTCAATGGTCCTTTCTGAAGCTATTCCACGCAATACTGTCCATCTAAGTGGATGCATTTGATCTGTAACAATTATTCTTGGATTTTGGGTGCCCCATATTCTGAAATTTTGTTTATTCACGTGGCCATTGAGATGAAAATGGGCCTCAACGCTCATTATGATTTTGTGCATAAACTCGTTGTTTTCTAGCCACAATTCTTGAAAACGGTGACTATATTGAATGCGTATTTATGCATCATTTGGTTTTAACTCGTGAACCAATTATATCTGATATGGGAAAAGGTGTAACTTATGTAAAATTCTTTGCACAAACCGCCTAGAAATCACCAACTGCTGAGAATGTCTCCTGGTGGAAGTTTCGGGGTTTTCCTCAATACTTGCTTGCACCCGAGCAATGTTCACATTATTTCGAACTGCTCGTGATCTTCCAGCACGCGAAAGATCCCTTGTTACCCAAGACGCTGTACCAATCGGAAAATTGTTGGAGCACTAGTTGCTCGAAATGAAATAAATTTCAATATGATCTTTGTGTCTGAATAATCGAATGCTGACTTTCAAAATAAAATTGAACAACTTTGGCTCTCCGTTCTGTGCTGAGTCTTTCCATCATAAATTTTCCAAGTTTTTCAAAGTTACTTATGCGCCAAAGAACATGGCCCAATTAATGTATATTTGTGTCACATTTGTTGTTAAAAGATTCGTATTTCTGAACACGGATTTAGAGGCTAACTGGGATGCGCAAGAGATCTATATGTCGCAGTGTACAGAGCTTTTTCCTTACTTTAACGTCCAGCATATAACAAGGACATATTGGAAGACGTAAACTTCTGATATAAGCGAGGTGGTTTCCTAGATTCCATGATTGAGACTACCTCACTACTTCATCACGCCGAACGGTGTTACCGTTATTTTAGTGTTAAGCTGTAAGTACAAAAAATTATTTTTCTAAGAAATAGCTGGAACATAGAGAGTAATCAACAAGTATATTTTTCTTTTTTTATCCAGTTCTTACTAACTCCACTGTCATTATCCTCTGCAGTTGAACATGATAAACTCATTTTTTTAAAACAAATAATTCCTTTCATATTACAAACAGCAGAACTGTTGAGTTCGGTCTGTACATTACAGTTGTAGAAAAATTGTTAGTAGAACCAGCATAATTAATTTAAGTTTAAATGCTGGTGTCTTCGTAGTACGACAAAAATAACCAAACGATTAAGTAAAATTACTTGGTTGTTTTCTCCCGTGCAAAAGTATATTTTTCTTAGGTATGAGTCTAGGAATTAGGAAGAACAAGAACTCGAATTTATCATTGTGTCATGAAAATATTTCGTTTGCCTTTGCTTAGTGGTATAATGCTATATAGTTTACACTTATAGTTACACTGTCAAAAAGAAACCCTCCATTATTATCAATCAGATTTCAATCTTCTGGCTTATAGAGGTATCCCATCTGCCACAAACGGAAACAACAACAAAGATTTGTAAACAAAATGACTATTTCTGACTGCGGCTAATATGCAAATCTTCGAGGTCGAAATTTTTATGAATATCCTATACTTCGTTCAACTTTGCTAAAAAAGGCAAAGCGTAGCATCAATAACAATACCAAAAATCTATGCCTTAATAATATTTTATGCAGAGCTATCAACAAACACAAATGGATATATTCGATGCACCATTCCTGTTGGTTAAGCTTTCGTTCTATTTTAATTTTACTCGTTTTGTTTTGCAATAACAGATATATAGTCTTGTACGTTAAAAATATAAAAAGCTCAAAAGAATTGTTAAAGTTCTGTATAAAAAAAAATCTGAAACTTTATGACATAAAATTTTATTTTTATATTTTTTATTTTTTGTTCAAACAAAGTTTATCCAAGAAGACAAAACTTTAGACGTTTTTGAGTTGAATATGAAGCTTTTATCTTAAGTTGGTGTATTTGAATGTAGGGCACACAATACTGCTTTAATGGTTTAAAGCTGGTGGTTAGTAATTTTATTGGGTTGCAATTTTTTTTAACATGCACACAGCGGTACGTCGCACATAGTAGTTAATAATGATATTGTGGATTTGGTATAATATCGTGCAAGACTACAAAGTGGTTCTTACAAAATAAGATTAAACGATAATTTTTAATATTTTGTTAAAATTGTAAATAAACAAATTGGTAACGGGTGAACTAAAATTATTGGATTTTGAAAAATTAATATCAAAATATTAATTTTTTTATACAGAATACCATCTCTGCACACGGCTGCAATATGCGCAGTCTATTGTTACGTACGCATTTTATACACACAACCAATATTTTAAAATAAACTATGATAACCAACGTTAAAATCTGTAGTCTGTAGCAGAACCCATTCAGCAGAGCCATTACAAGATACTACGGATACTATGAAGGTACACACTATGTGATGTTTGAAAACGGCTATGTTTGTCCATGTGTGTCTCTGTTCACAGAGGTTTAAAGATATAACGGAATATGTTATTTGATTAACATTCCCATACGATTGGGATAAGAGTCATATACAGGCCATTTGCAACCCTCCCGAAAAACGCCTATGAAATATTGGTGTGTTTCACCGCTAAATCCATTAAAAGGCCGTTCAACTCGAAAAATAAAAAAATATCGAGAACAGTGAAACACACTAACACAAGTAATGGCCTCGCAGATGCGGTTTACTGCTGGTCTTATGAAGCACATGTATCATTTGTGATATCTATTGGCCTATGTGGGCTGAGATACATCTGTCGAAACATGAAGGTTTTTTATATTTTGGAGTTTATTGTAGCAATTTTGAATTCTTACTGATCTACCACATACTTAGTTTGAAAACTAGAAGATCAAACTTGTGAGATCCTGAGCAAAATTTTATATATAGTTTTTCGGGATGGATTTTAATTTTCTGTTATTTTGTATTATTTTTTGGGCTAAAAGGCTTTTTTTAAATAAGCGAGGACGCAAACATTTTTATTGAAAGGTCTTTTTCGAGATGGTGTTCGGGCCAACTGCATATACAAACGATGGATTCTGCTAGCGTAAATACAAGTTAAAAGAACTCATATCAAAAAAGATTTAGAACCAATCGGAAAAATATACGACCCTTTTACGCTAAATGAATGCTACATTTAAAATTGTTTTGGCCCGGTTGCACTAAATAAACCATTCGGCTTTTTCATTTCAAAGCCAACAGAAAACAAGATTTATTTATTGACATACAAATAATTTAAAACCCATTCTTGACCAGGCTTCAGAACATTTCATTTAAAGCTAGTAGAATTCACATTGAAAATTAGAGTAAAACTGAAACTAGATCGCAAAACCAAGGTCTGTCAATATCCAAAAGAAAAATCCCTCATTATGACCGAATTACATGCATAATTAAAAAAATTTGAGCCCCACTCTTTCTTGACCAAGCTTTAGGTTATTTCATCAAAAATCGGAGAAAACCCGAAATTAGAACGCAAACCAAAATCAAATAATTAAAAGCTCATTATATGTCCTCATTAAATGCCCCATTAAACAATTTGAGCTTAACACATTCTTGACCACACTTAGGTTATTTCAGTTCAAGCTAGAAGAACCAAAATCGAAAAAGACGAAATTACGACTAAAAAACAAGATTGGTCAAATGAAACGATTCCTTAAATTGTTTTACATCTATTAGTTCTTGATTAAGCACAATGTTCTTTTATCTAAAGCTCGAACAACCCAATTCTAATGAGCAAGAAGCTTAACCTCACGAGATGATCTAAACATCGGAGATCAGGAAACAGTGCAAATTTTCAAAACGAAAATTGGTCGCAAAATGACTCAGAAAAACATGCTTCAGACCAGTTTTAACAGTTTTTTATGATATTTGCGCGTTCTGACAAATTCGTTAATTTGAGATGGTCGCCGATGGCAGCACTGATAATCGCGTCCACTGTAGTCAGTTCAACACGTCTGCAAGTACAATACCGTATGCGTGACGCGACAATTTTGTTTCTTCTTTCTCCAGGTCTTCCATGCTTTCCCCGCGTAGTTTCCGCTTTACTTTGGAGTTGAATCTTGCTTAATTTCTTTCTGTTCTAGACACAGTTTGCAAGACATCTGTGGCCATCTGGAATAGCCTGCGATGTGTGTATTTCGAGGAGGGTCTCTATTTGCATAATTTTATTTGCAAGTTGCTGCCTAATTTTTCCAATTAAATCCTTGAACTGGCCATCTACTTTTACCTCGGGAGCTTTCATATCTTCTCTTAGCTCTTTAATTGGGATCATGGGCATGCTGAATTTGATTGAGCTTTTGGCTTAACTCGACGAACCGTCCACCTTGTTATGCTCGTAGTTCTACCAATTACGCACTTTTCTGCTCACCTTGCTGGTCGATTTTTGCATCTTGACCTAATTTATTGCCTTGTTCTTCTTGGGGTTGATCGAATTTAACATCCATTCCCTTTCTATTGTTCGGGAGTAGGCAGCTGAACTGATATGGTTGTGCTTCATTGACTCGGTTGCCTTATTTTCAACTTCTTTTTCGCAAGGCTGAACTTTCTGCTCTTGCTTGGGGTAACTGACACAATCACTGCCGATTATAATTACTGTCGTTATCACTTATATTCGCCGATTATAATTACTGTCATTATCTCCATATTTCCCTCCACTAGGAATGCCATTCTAAAATCCAATTAACAATCAGTATTGGAGGAATATTTAATCCGACGACATCAATGATGTTAAGCATAATAATCACTTGATTAATTTATAGTCTCTAATTGAGTTCAAACTCACGATCTTTAGTATATTTTGTAGAGTAGAATTCGTAACACTACTTCCACCTAAAATCTGTTCGTCCTGGACAGACACATCGAATGTCATATCGCTTCAATTTATGAATCTGTATAACTTTTCGTCCACCTCCAAAGTGTTCTTGTATCCGATAGACATAGTCGTTGATCTTCTAAAAAAATTTTTGTATATGGACCTTTCCAACGCGTTGTGTATCTTGGGATCTGGAAAATCAACAATCTCCCTTTTGTATTGCGCCTTTGATTTATTTCTGGCGTTCGTGCTCTTTACTGTGGCTCAATCTTTGTCCATTCCTTGTCGTTGTTCAGCTACGTTATTTTAACGGCTTCTTACTTCTTGACTAATCGGTCGTTTTACGGCTTCCTGGGCCCTTTCCACTATTGTTTCATCATGTCCCTGATCTTTTCTCGGCATCATCGTATTGCAGCACACTTCCTCCTCATCTCCAAAGCTCGCCACCTTTGTACAACTTTTCGTTGCGGCGTTCTGGATCGTTGTAGCTGTAGCAATTAACTGTACCGCCGGATCAGGATCTTTGCTCCATTTGATAAACCAATTTGTACCTTTTTGTACCTGGTCGTAAACTCTTTTTAAGCCGACTAGCACTATCCGAATTAGAACGAAATTTTTGTCCCAGGCCTTGGTTGTTTTTTGAATGCTTTGTGGTTTTCTCTATTTCCGATGTCTGTTCCGCAAGTAGCTTATCTCGAGAATGAGGCTTCCGCACAAACCGATCATTTCATCGTTACGTACACTCTCGTGTGTATAGCGAGCTTATCTTCCCGCATCTGAAGCATCTTCTTTGACTTTTGATGTCACCTGGCCTAACACTATAGACTGTTGTAATTTTCTGTGGTACACAAAGCCTTTGGACTTTGTGTTAGTTTCCTTAATTCTCTTCTCACTATATTCTACTATCCTCTAAATCGAGCTCCACAAACCTCAAGGAACTTTTGAAAGGAAATGCCTACAATGTGATCAGTCATCTTCGAGTAGGTGACGCCAGTTACATCGAAGCTATTCAACGACTCGTCAAACGATATGACAAGAAAAAACCGATTGTACAAGCGCATATCAAATCGTTTGTTGAGCAACCGAAAGTATCAAAAGCAAATGCTGCTCAGCTTATAGCATTTCACCACAACATAGATGAGGTCGTAAGAGGCTTAAGGGCGTTTGGCAAGGAGGTAGAGACACGCCGCATCCCTGGCTCATTTTTATGGCAATTGATCGACTAGATGATGAGACCAGTAAGGCTTGGAGGTACAAAACCGCAGAGGAAGACTTTCCAACAGTGCAAGGGTTTCTTGAGTTTTTATTGAACCGCGTCGATGCACTTACAGAGATCAAACAGATTAGTGTGAAAGACACCAAATCACATCAATCGTCTAAGGTGTTACATTTTGACATAATATCATTAACATCATGTCCACTCTGCAACGTTGAATGACATCGTCATTTTGAATGTGCCAAGTTTAAATCCATGACCATCAATGATCGAAAACAATTCCTAAAGAAAAAGCAGCAATGCATTAATTGCCTTGGAAAATACCATAGCGTTTATCAGTGCCGATCTAGAAGAACATGCCAACTTTGCCATCGTAGACGCCATACCTTCATTCATTCTCCACCAAGTAAATCAAGCTCCATCGGTAGAAGCCAAACCATCCACTAGCACGACCCTTGCTGCATTCCCAGAAGAAAACCACAACCGCGCTGTGGTCAGTCACGCTGTCAGTGCATTGCAGTATTACCTACTGTGAGTTAGCTACAACAACTGGCATACCATTCGTGGCCTACTAGACTCAGGCTATACCTGGTCACTCACAAAAGAATCGTGCGTGAATAGATTAAATCTGATCAAGGCGAATGCAATAATCTTCTTACAGGGCATTGAAGGAACGAAAGCGGGCTGCTCAAAGGGAATAAGCAATATTACTACCAGATCGAGAATTAATCATGAAATACCTTAAAACATTGATGCCCTTATCGTCACCAAGCTGGCCTCACAACTACCAACCAGTGATAGTGCAAATACCAAGTGGTAACGAAAGTAATTTGGCCGATCCTACTTTTGAAAAACCAGGCTCTGTCGACTTACTTATAGGCATGGAATGCTGGACAGGTGTTGAGTATTCTTCCAAAACACTCGACTGGGTTGGATCGTGGCCGGCGGAAGATCGTCGCAAGATATGTATACTACATCAAATCAGGTGTATATCACTGAGCAACAAGAAGTCGACATTGATAAGATATTACGACAGTTTTGGGAAAGTGAAAGTATACCACGAACATACATCTGAAGAATCCAAATGTATTGAACATTACAAAGCCACTGTAAAATGCAACCAAAATGGAAGGATAACCGTTGCCTTACCATTCAGGAGAACTTCACCTCATCTGGGTCATTCCTTCAATATTGCATTGCGTCAATTCGAAACACTCGAAAAACGATTACGTTCAAATGTTCAATTAAAAACAGAATATGTGACCTTTATGCGAGAATATGAGCGACTAGGACACATTGAGTCCATACCAAGCCGCGAATTCGACCAGTCTAGCACTCAACCATATTATTCACCACTTCATGGCGTTTTTAAGAGTTCGGACTGTTCGAAGCTTCGAGTTCGAGCGGACATCGAAAAGATGTATCGTCAAGACACTGACTGCCAGCGTATACTTTGACAAGAATCCCCTCATCATCAATTGCAGCACTACATACTACTGACAGTCACATATGGTATTGCATCCGCACCATTTTTTTCAACATATTCATTGAACTAAATTTGGCCAGTAAATTTCATGCCAAGTGTCCAAACACAGCTGAAGTGCTAAAATCGGATGTATATGTGGACGATGTGACCACCGGTTCAAGTACGCTTAACGGAGCGTTAGTACAGCGAAATGAACTTATAGAAATTCTGAGATATGCAGGATTTATACTAAGAAAGTGGTTTGCAAATCATCCCCATCTTTTGGATGATATCAACGAAGCTGATCTTCAACCAATACAACGATCATTTAATGACAGTGGGAAGATGATCTCCATATTAGGATTGTATTTTGAACCATCCAGTGACATTTTTAGGTTCAAGGTGGCTATCCCAGAAAATTCTGTTATGACGAAATGTATCTTATTGTCAGAATCATCGAGGACCTTCAACCCACTGGGTTGTTTATCTCTAACCACGATCATGATTAAAGCCATGTTCCAACAATCATGGCTCGAGAAACCTGAATGAGACTATATCTTGCCAGAGTCGTGTAAGATGAATTGGAAGAAGTTGAGAAACGAGCTGAGTCTAATCGAGCAATTGGAAATCAGAAGGTGGCTATATTCGACCGAGACAATAGAAATGCATGGGTTCCGTGATGTAAGGACGCCTATCTAAGGACGCCTAAGCTGTAGTTTTGTAAGGACGTCTAGCTGCATTATTGGTTAAATTAATGGAAACAGTTACAACGGCACTAAATTTCCAAACCACACTAAATTTTCAAACAATTCTTTTACACCGATGCCAAGATAGTATTGGACTGGTTATCTAAATCGCCTAAATCGTGGCCGACATATGGTGCAAATCGGACTGGACTAATACTATCCTATTCGAACCGAAATCAGTGACGTCATGTTAAATCAGCAGAAAATCCCGCTATCGAGTAACTCGTGGGGTACCTCCAATTGAAATGAAAAATGATCTTTGTGGTGAATGGGTCCATCATGGTTATGTACCAACCCATTAGAAATTCCATCTGAAGCCATTGGAGTTACACAAGATGAACCAGACTCGCAGTCCTACCACAAAATGCAACAAGTTGATGGATTTGACCAGCAAATAGAAGAGATGATCGCACGAGTTTTGAAGTATCCCATAATAATACGAATAGTAACTCGTATCCGCAGATGTATCTTAAATGCAAAACGATCAACTAAATCAAAATCGTACGGACGTTGCACAGTTGATGAACTCAACCAAGCCGAGAATTTCATAATCAAGCACAAGCGTTTCCGGAAGATGTCAGGTCAATACATTCAGGACAGCTATCACCAAAAAGTAAGGTATTTTTAAACTATCCATTCGCAGACAATCACGGTGATCTAAGGGTTAGTGGGAGATTAGCCAATGCACCACTCAATTTTGCCACCATCGTAAGTTCAAGGTTCAAACCCAGTTAATGGGTCAGCTTCCATCGTCAAGAGTGACGAGTGATTATGCTGGGCCATACCGAATTAAAGCTCATCAGATACGGAACTCAAAAATAATTAAAGGCTACATCTGTATTTTTATGTGCCAGTTAAAGTTTGTCGTTCACATCGAGTTAATCACAAATCTAAGTACAGAGTCATTTTTAGCAGCATTGCGTCGATTTTAAACTACGCGAGGAATCTGCACGGACCTGTATTCTGACAACGAATCAACCAATTACAAGAGCTCCAAGGCCTGTTTAATTCAACACAATTTTTCCATAAAAGTATGCCCAGTACCTGGGCAGCAGAACAGAGTACGCAATGGAATCTCATGCCACCGGCAGCGCCAAACTTTGGAGGATTGTGGGAGGTGCCGAAATCCAAATCGACGGAATTTTATATAAAACGCGTTATTGGAGAAACCATCATGCCATATGGAGAATTACTCACATTCCTGAAAGAAATAGAAGCCATACTCAACTCAAATTATGAGCTATGTCGCAACGATGAAAGTGAGGACCCACTAACACCAGCACATTTCACATTGGGCCATCCAATAACACTGATACCAGAGCCATCACTATTGAATTCAAAAATTAATACATTGTCTAGATGGCAAATGATTCAAAAACTGATTCAGCAATTTTGGGCTCGCTGGCATGCCGAATACCTAACCACTCTAAACCGACTTAACAAGTGCAATCAATAAGCGAGAATCTTAGAAGTTCATCCTGGATGAGGCAATTTAGTACGGGTTCTGACTGTACAACCCGCCACGAGTACATTTAAGCGTCCGATTAATAAGATCTGTATAATTCCATTAATTGGCTCATCCGAGTCAAGGACGGCGGAATGTTCAACTTCGATTCCACAGCCACTCGGTTCGAGGATGCCGTGGGACTAACGCTTTGTGTGTAATAGCAAGGCGGATTTTGGCAAAAAATGGATTTTAATGCTGATAGTACTATGGAGGCATCATATCAGCATGGTTGTGGTGCAAATGGTGCTTGCGTTATACGAACTTGGTTATTTTGTTACATATGAATTAGTTACTTTTAATACAATCTGCCTTGCAGAATGCAGGCTCTATTCATCTAGGAAGATTTGATAGAACTCCATGTTTATCTGTAAATTGAAAAAAACTTAATCATAATGTACCGAATTTTCATGAATGAAACGTAATTGATCTTCACTCAACTATAATTAATAATAAAACTGTACTCAAAAATGTATTTACCACTTTTCGTACTCGTCCATTATACCATCATTCACAGCCGTTAATAAAATGAAAATTCTCCGAAAATTTTCGCAAACCAAATAATTTAATTAAAAATATATTATCATTTGGAGTATGATAAATTTATGCGATTACCCCGAACTCATTTTCAATATTCAACTATTGTTTATAGTAATATTTATGGAATTCTAAAATTATTTTTATTATTTAGGAAATTAGTTTTATTTGTGCGCGGTTAAATATTGGAAAAATGATAAACCAATTTTTGGAAATTATCTCACCATGATATATTTGAAATTTAGAATTTAACCAATTTTTTTTTGTATTTCAATCGAATTCTGCTTTTAATTAATTATATTTTTCTAGATACGAGCATTTTGGACCACAATACAGAATTCTAAATCGTTCCCAGTTTCCGCGGTGGTGTTTTCCCAAGCACAAATTTAATTCTACCAAGTGTTTTTAGTGTCTGTGTTTGCACACATTAAAGCTAATAAACTAATAGGTTCTCCTTTGCGTCACGACAAAACAAATTCATTATTTATTTATTTATTTATACTAAATTTATTTTGTTATTTGGTCAACCGCTGATACCGCCGAAAAAAAAAATTCTTTTGGCAATTACAATAAATTTATTTAGTAATTTTTTTGCCAAAAACGAGAATCTAGGAGCGCACAGCACACATATTACACCAACAAAAAAATTGCTTAAATTAATTTTATGGTCTATGGTCATTTACCCTCATAGAACATAAATTTTCAAAATACAAATTAATTTAATTTATGGAATAAATCTGTATCTCCTTTTTCGGTATATAATTATACATATAGGCTAATGTAGTATGTATATATAGCATAATGTTTATGTATTTAATATGTATATCATCCAGATTAGAATGATTTAGTATGGCGTTATCGTTGTTGTTATCGTCGTTTGGTGGTTTCATCGAGAAAATTTTTATTTAATTAAATAATTCATTAGCGTCTAATTTTAATTCTTTTAAAATTAATTAAACTCTGCTGTTCGCATATTTATAGGTCGACTGGGAATTTGTCTAAATGATTCTGTTATAAATTATTTTCAAATTTACAGCTTTAGCTTACTGCTGTGGTGTAGGAATATAATGAAAAATGTTGTAGGAAAACTGCAACATTTCCAATAATCAGAATTCTTTGGGTGCTTCGCAGCGAACAGCCAATTTTTTTTATCTAATCCATGCAATCTTTTCTGAGGACGAAACACTCCCTGCTCGTTCGCCGTTCATTTTTCCCGTCTTACTTTACGCAATTTCTACCAACGCGAAGACGTAGGGCTGTAGGACCGAATTAAGTTACCATCTACGTATTACATAGCTCCATGCCAGCCTATAGTACGGGACGTCGAAGAAGTTCGCCCCATGAGTTTTGCCCGCCGAATGCGGCTCGTAGTTGTGTTCTTTTTAATCACAGATCGTAATCTGTGATGAAAATTTCCTTTTGCATTATGCTTCTATCGGGATTCGAGCCAATTTATTAAGTTCATGTATGGTTAACTTGTACATGGTGGGCCAAAATTCATCATGTGGCTTAAAAATTTAATAACTTTTTCGTTTATATATTTTTTTAAGTTTTTTTCAGATTATATTTATAAATAACACCTGAGAGTAAATAATGGAGAGATTCACAACTGAACAAAGAACCAGAATAATAGAATTTTATTATTTAAATCAGCGCTCAATTATTTTAACGCAAAGAGCAAATCGTCGCCATTTTAATGTCAAAATTTCGCCCTCTGAAGCAATGATTCGTTGCTTAGTTGATCGTCACCACCAACATGGCACCGTAAGAAATTTTTCTCGAACCGGTAGACCACGTTTAATTTGCACTGTGAAAAATATTGAACGTGTAGAGCCAAGAAGAAACACTAGAAACATCTACTAGAAGGCGTTCTGCTCAGCTAGGAATGTCTCGTACGTTACTTTACAGTTAAATTTCAACAGTTGGTTAGAAATGAAATCAACTTTATTGAAAATCTGATTACAAGTGATGATCATTTTCATTTGAATGGTTTTGTTAAGAAGCAGAACTGCAGGTTCTGGGGTTCTGAAAATCCAAGAGCCATTCATCAACGCCAATTGCACCCCATTAGTACAGTATGGTGTGGCATTACATCTGAAAATATCGTAAATGGAGAGCGGTATCGGTTTATGATGAGCAATTTTTACGTCCTGCTCTTGAAAACAGACCTGAGATGTGATTTCAGCAGGATGGAACCACTGCCCACACTGCCCGAGACACAATGGCACTTTTAAGGTAAATTTATGGAGAGCGAATAATTTCCAGAAATTCGGAAATTAATTGGCAAGTGCATTCAGATTTGTCAGCACCCGACTATTTCCATTGGAGTTATTTGAAGGAGCGAGTATATGTGAACAAGCCCAATACAATGCTTGAACTCAATGCCAACATTGTTATTGAAAATGATCTAAAACGAGCTCATCATTACGAAGCTGAAAAAGGGTTATTTAAGTGACATTATTTACCATACTTCGTGTAAAAAACTCCATTTTGAATATTTCATAATCTGCAAAAATAAAAATAAAATAAATATATAAACGAAAAGTTATTAATCTTTTAAACCCCATGGTGACTTTTGGCCCACCCTGTACATTTAAATGATTTTCTATAATTGGTGTAGTAACTTTATAAATCCACAGTAAAAAATATCTCAATTAGTAGTCTAACGAACTGACATCTATTTTGACGGTCTGATGTTAACAGAATTGTACTGGGTTAGGTGTTTCAACTCGATCTTATTAAGCCTGCTAATGCTCAATATATGCACGCTTGAAAAAAAGTGCTTCCTGCAAATATTGCCTTTTACCTATATAGGGTCAACACCAAAAGGTTATGATTACTGGAAACTTCAAGTAGGAAACTTCAGTCTAGGAATGTCCTATTCATAATGAGCTTGCAGAGAAACCTAACGACGTTATCATCTAGTGGGAACTCCAAGCTCGACCTATCAATAATCAATGGATCTTTGTTGGGCTCGATAGTTTTTTGTAGTGTGGGAGAAAGTTTGACATCTAGTGGCCACAGAGTCATCACGTTCCAGTTATCAAACTCTGAGATTTGACATTAATATTGCTGACTGGAGTGTATTTGCTAGGCACTTTGTAAGCTAATGGGGCGGTGTAGAAGAACTTCCAGAAATTCGATGAACGAAATCGATGAACAGCTACCCAGTTTCTTCAATAACTCAATTCCGAGGAAGAGAAATGCTCAGAAACGAAATATTTGGTGGAATTCTAATCTAAGGAAACTTAGATGTTCTAAGCTTTGAAGAGCATGCCAGACGGAAAGCAAACAAGTATTTAAAGAGAAGCAAAATAGATTCCAAAGGTACGTTATGGAGCATGGTAATAAAGACATATGGGGCTTTGTATACAAATTTGACGCTGGCAAATCAAAACCTCCTGAAGTTTTAAATACCATTAGAAAGAGAAATGGAGTCGTCACAAATACGTGGCATAACACACATTCGCAGATACTTAACTTACTTCTAGTGGACAAAACACCCGACGAAACTTAGTGACATGAAGTGACATGAAGCCATGCGTGAGTTAGCCACCAACAGCAGTTAGTTGGAAAAAAGTGCCATCAATTGCTTCATATATTACAAGTAACCAGGACTTGACAACTTGAACGCTGCAATAATTCAACTTAGTAAAATTATTAGACAGCTGCGCAAAATTTGGTAACTTTCCTAAGAAATGGAAATCAGCCGAAATGATTGTAATCAGAAAACCTGGTGATAAAGATCCACTTTTATTGAAAGCTTACAGAACCATAATGTTGCTACCGGTTATGGGGAAACTCCTAGAAAGGTTACTAGTCATTCGTATTACACCGCGGATTGAAAAAAGTGGAATGTTCTCGGACACACAATTCGGTTTCCGACGTAGCCTGTCTACTGAAGATGAGATAGATCGCCTAATTAACACTGCCAAAATCCAAAGTTTTAAATACGTTAAGGTTATATTCATGGATATCGCCAGAGTATTTGATAATCTTACGTGGCCTAGCATCATCGCAAGTTTATCAGTTTATCGGTCTATAATCTCTCTAAAAAAATTATGAACGTTTTCAAGAGATACATGTATGATTCTGTTTCTAATCAAAGCACCAAAGGATGTCCTCAAAGCTCTATTCTAGGTCCACTGGTATAGAATATCGTGTTTAACACAAGCATCGTTCGAGACTCGAACTTTGGCGACAGGGTCAATAGCAAATAAAATGTGGCTTTCTGCAGAAAAACCGCGATTGAACTTTTTACTAAATTTTACTAAATGTCGCTTGCTATTCATTTGCACATATTCAGGGGCAAATATTTAAATTCTTTTAAAATATCTAATACATTTTAAATTATTTTGTAAGCATGATTTAAAAATTTAATAAATAAATACTTAATAATTGTTTAAACATCATAAACATAGTGAGAACATTTTACACAAGTCAATGTGTTAATCATCAAATACATTAAAATTAAGAAAATTTCAGAAGGAAAGTTGTGCCTTCAAACCCTTCAATTTTCCGGATTATCAAAGAATTTTAAGAAAGAGGGACTGTGACAAATGAGTCAAAATGTGTGCAACAATGTAGTCAGAACATCAGGAAATATTGTTGCTATACTCGAAAGTGAACGAGATAATTCAACGACTTCAATCAGACACCGTGCACAAGAACTTGGACTTCGAAGATCAACACTAACCAATATTTTGCATAAAGAGTATGATTTATTCCCATATAAACGGACGATTACTACGAGCTACGTATCTCATTTTCACATAAGTGGACATGTAAACAAACAAAATAGCCGGTTCTGGCTAACAGTGAATTCACAAATAATTCATCAATAATCATTTCCCTTGAAAGTAACGGTATGATGTGCAATTTGGGTTGGAGGGGTCATTCGACCATATTTTTACGAGACTCCAAATGGTTCAGCTGTGAGAGTCACTGGCGAAGGCTATCGTGATATTGATTGATTGATTGATTGATTTTGAATGTACGACCAAGTTCTTAGGCTTGAGTTCCCGGATGACGCCGGGTCCACCGTACACCCTTTTTTACACATAACAAAACCGAAGGATTGGATAGGTTAGTTAAGTGGGACAGAATCGGCCCGGTTACAGACACCTAGGTATAGCCGATAGTTAGTAACACAAAGACAACACAATTCTAATCTACTAGAGGAAGGATAAAGGCTTAATAGGTTAATGGATAACGATGGTATTGGTCTTCAACAATTGCTTCTTTAAAACGGCAACCTAAGAAAAAATATTATTATTTCACATGCATCTGGAATTTTCCTGAAATTTAATTCTATTAATACTTTTCGGCTTCCTAACCAAAATTGGTTGACTCGACCCGTTACAGACACCTATGTAAAGTCGTTAGTAATAAAATGACAACACAATTCTAACTACACAATCAGCAATTACAATGAAGCATTAATTCACAAGCATCTGTAAATTTCCTGAAATTTAATTCTAAATTCATATTTTCCGGCTTCCCAAATAATTGAAACATTTATTAATTTAATCATTCTGCAACTCCGCAACTTACAGTAGAATTTCCTGAAACCAAAGTTATTTTGAACTATATTCAAAATAACTCTAAAATTCATTAGTATTTAACCGTTGAATTGGGCGAACACGAAATAGCAAAAAAAAAAAAAACCAGATTAACTAGATTCGGTAGATTGAATTCAAATATCCCTTAAAATATCCATCCATTAAAATATCCTAAATAATTTAGAATTCGCAAAAATTTCGTATGTTTACTAAAAAATTTTTATAAAACTGATGAATTTTTCCCGACGCCCATCCTTTTTCACAAGGAAAGAAATACTTTTATCACTACTTTTGCACTAGTTCTGGAACTTCTTCTACGTTTGCTGGGGATATATCGCATAAAATTAATCTCAGACATGACACATGCGACTCGTCTATGACTTGTCACCTCGTATTAGACTTGTCATAAACGATTCATCTCAGACTGACTGGCGAAGGCTATCGTGATATGATAAGAAACTTTTTAGACAAAAAATACATGCCAATGATTTTCCACATGCCATGGAATTGTTACGAGAAATGTTTCCACAATAGTAAACTTCGAAATCTGGCGATGTGAATTGGCTTACTCGTCACCGGATTTAACTACTCCCGACTTCTTTTTATGAAGTAATCTGAAAAGTAAGGTTTATGCAAAATGATAAATAGATAATGTAATCAAAAGAGCCCGCACCTGCAAGGCAATAGAGATGAACATTTGGCAGACATTATTTTTCATACTAAATTCCAAGCATTAAAAAAGCGATCTGCGTAAACATTTAATCTAGCAAACTAGAACTCTTTAATTTAGCAAACATTTAATTAAGGAATAGTGCGCTAACTTCGGGTGGGTGTTTACACCACTGTTTCCAATTAAAATATAAGACATGGACTTTTATAAAGATCTAATTTAGCTAATATATTTATACGATTTATTTTATTTTTTGTTGCCCTAAACCCCCTAAGTCCCCAATTTTAGCAAAACAAACACATTATAAGATAGGATCTAGTAGCATCTCAGTTTATACGCCATTTGGCAACCTGGTTTATAGAAGATTTCCGAAAAATTCTGTAAACTGTACGCTTGATATATATTTCTCTCCGCGGCATATCAGGCTGTCCTCAACACCCTAAACCCGTAGGACCTAGTAGCATCGCACTCTAAGAAAAATTTGGCTGTCCTAATCACCCTAAACCCTCAACTTGGGCAGATGAAACGCGTTTCACTATTAGAAAGGACCTGGTAGCATCTAGATCTATATACGCAAATTAGTATGCCAGTTTATAGCAGATTTTCGGTATAATTCATGAAATTGTACTCTTGAGCTAGTAGATCTCATTATATACGTGACTTAGTATGCTGGTTTATAGGAGATTTTCGCAAAAACTTTAAAAATTGTACCTTCGATTTGTAGTACTCTAGGGTATATTTGGCTGTCAAAATACCCTAAACCCCCTATTTTGGCTTAGAAAACGCGTTTCACTATTATATTGCACACTAGAAATTTATCTCTTCTAAATTCTCACAATTTGAAAAAACATACATTTTTTTCGATTAGAAACGTACGAATTTGCATGTCCTAATAACCCTGAATTTCAAACTAGTAGCATCTCAGTATTTACGTTACTTCGCATGCTGCTTTACAATAATTACAAATTATTTTATTTAGAAAAAATTACAAAATTCTCCGGGACTGTAATCTAATAAAAGGCTTTCTGGAAAATCTTTACGTTCAAAGTTTAACTTATGAGCTACCGCAAAATTAATATGAGGCCTATAATACCGTAATTTTGCCTAACCATCCTTAATATTCATTCAAAGAAAGCTTAGCTTATAATCGCAATTTCCAGTACTTATTAACCGTAGGGGTAGAGAAGCCCAAAGGATTGTCTTAAAATTTCGTTTCGTAGGAACGTTAACCTTAACCTAAAAATAGTGTGAGAAACTCAACCAATATTTACAATTTTCAGGTATTCTCGGCATTTTCAAGGGTTATTAAATTTTGCCTCGTAACTATTTCTACAAAACTAAAATCCATATTTACTAAATTTAAATTAAATATTAGAGAATAAAGAACATAACTCAAGTTAAAAATTGCCCCTGAATCTATGCATCTGAGTAGCAGAAAGTCTAAATTGATAGTAGTTTTGCTCCCTAGAAACTTCAGCCTTGTATATAAGTCAAATGATTTTAGTAAACTTTAGTATAAACTTCAATACCATAGATTGTGAGATATTAAGGAGTTAACGTTGATGAACGTATGGGAGTAACTCTCACGTTCTAAGAGTCTGTGAAAACATTAAGAAGCTATTCCACTCCCTGGCCAGAGTGTCCAACGAGTAAGGGGACTGGATCACAAAACGCTTGTAATAATTTACAAAGGTGTGAAATGTGTGTCGCATAGCTGGATAGTATGATAGACCAAACTGTCATTTCATCAGATCATTTGGAAGTGCTCATAAGAAAATCCTACTACAAGCAACAAAGGCGTACCGAACAATGCCTAAAGAAGCTGTTGTGATTCTAGCCGGTGTACTTTCAGTAGAAAGACCTTACACATAAGAAGAAAAGCTCCAAATGAACTAGGTAAGTGATAAGTTTACTGGAAATGGAAAATTTAAAGCCTAGCTACAGAGATTCTGATCCTTGCGGATCTGAAGTAGAAGACGTTCGGCACCTACTTTTCGAATGTAACGAAGTGACTCTCACTAAAACGAAAGTGGCGTGGTAATACACAATTTTTTAATTGTAGACGGCTAAATGTATAAGGCATTGATATCGGTTAATAATGCTAATTGATATCACAATACACAACTGGCTAAATGTAAATTGATATAAATTTAAAACAATTCTTAGTTAAAGGTTAAACCTAAGTGCAGGTGGGTGTGGAGCAATGGGTGTGGAGAAAGGGAGAATCCGAAAAAGTACAATAATGGGAAGCAGTAGATCCTGGTTTAACTATTTGCCGATATAATAGCAATTTATTGTGTATTGTAAGCTCAGAGTTTCTTCCTATTAGTCAATACATTTTCCTGTATTAGATGTTCAATTCTTCTTTTTTCTTTTTAACATGCCTCTTTCCATCTAAGCTTACAGTTGAGAGTTATGATAAAGTATTTGGCTGTATTTTCATTTGGAATCTGCCTTGAATTAAGTTCCACTGGAATCCAGTTAACCAGAAAGTTTGTGAAGTTTACGTGCTGCCGATTTTGTTTCGTTTAGGCCAATGCGCTATTTCTTTGTCCAGCTACTCACTGAGTTGGTTGCTTGTTGAAGTTTTGTCGCTGCTTCTGATATACTGTTTTCAGTTGCCAGAATAGCTGTATCGTCTGTTGCTATGGTAGTACCTTCTGTATTTAGCATATTTCTGGTGTACAGGATATACAATACACCCTTGTGGTATGTCTGCCGCGATTCTTTTAAGTTCAGAGTAACGATCTGCAATGTAAGATTTAAGAATTTAATAGAACTGCTTAGGTAGATCTCGATGCAATTTAAATTCAAGTCCTTTGTGCCAAACTTTGTCAAAAGATTGTGCTACACCTAAGAAGATACTAGAGCATATTTTATTTTTCTCAAGCGCGTCTTCTATTATGTCCTTTATTATGTGAATTTGTTCTATCGTAGAGTGATTTTCCCTAAAACCAAATTGGCGTGGTGGAATTAAATTTCGTTCTTCTATTATTGGCTTGAGCCTCTTGAGCAGTAATTTTTCAAATAGTTTTGAAATGACATGATGTAGTGAAATCGGCCTGCACGACTTTTTGTCGTTTACTGGTGGTTTGCCTGGTTTAGGAATCATAATTACTTCAGCAACCTTCCAATGTCGTGGGACATATTTTAGTCTGAAGGCAGCATTGACTATTTGAACCAATTTTCGTAATCTCTTCTCAGGAATGGCTTTTACGACTTGGCCAGTAATTAAATCATAATATACAGCTCAGCTTTCAATTCCTGTAATGTTGCAGATCGTATATTATGGTCATCAACTTTGCTAATTGTTGTTATATTTTCATCTGCAGATCTGCAGTTTGTTTAGGTAACGGTTGAAAGGTTTCTTCCAAGTGAGTTGCAAATAAAGTAGTTTTTTGCTTGTCACTTTGCTTGGCCCAGGTTCCTTCCTCATTTTTAATAGACGGCACATGCATTTTGGTCCTTTTTAATCCCTTTGTTGCTTTACAAAGAGAGTGACCAGTGTCTTGTTCGGTGAGACTACTTAGGTACTAGTTAATACTCGTAGTTTCTTTCTTAATTTTTCTCTAACTAATTCCCTGACTTCAACAGGATAATTTTGTTTCCTACAGGATTCGGTATGATTAGTAGGATAACTTTCCCATGCTGCTTGTTGAATAGTACTGTTAAGTACCTCCAGTTCGTCTTCCAATTGTACCGATGTTTTAATTGACACTTGAAGGTTTATCTGCTCTTCAATCAGTTTTTGAAATTGGTCCCAGTCAGTTATCAATTATCAGTGTGCTGAGTGTCATGATAACAGTTGAATGGTCAGAATATATCACCTCGCTATTTTATCCCTTTCGTTACATAGAAATCAATGAGATCTGGAATGGAACTTGCAATTACTTACCCGTTCACCCCCCTCCCCTCCCTCCCTCCCTCTTCTTCGAAAAGCCATTTTCCTTTACATGAAGTTGAATCAAAACGTTACCAATAAAAGCCGCGCCTAATAGAAGTCGTGTTTACAAGGGGCCGAAGTTCGCACCATTAAAATAAATAGCAATATTTATAACTACATATAGTAAAACGAATTAAATACAAAAAATTTAAATAAATTATTCTCGAACATGAACGATGCAATAAAAATGTTGAATAGTTTCTGAATAATGCAAACTTCATTTGAATTGAATTCCATAGCAAGTTTTCTAGAAATTAAATAACAAGCATCTTTTCTGCATTTCCATCCATAAATTATACTTAACCGTAGGCTTTCTTATAAATAAATGGCGTAATAATATTTTCTATTTCATAACACTAATTAAAGCCGGAAAATGGAATTTTATGAGACTAATTAAACATGCTAATTACTTATGTAGGCGTATGTGTGTGTATGGAAAGAGTATTTTTATAATATTTAATATAATTTCACACCACATTCACAATGGTATTGTCACACTAGTTGACCTAATTTACATTTTCATGTTGCTCCTACCTCTCAGTAAGGCAAATAGACCATTCAAAAATGTGCAGAAGAATAGTTAAGAGCCATAATATATTCTTGTCACACGACTTGGTATATATTTTACAATTTAACATGCTAATTAAATTTATGAGTACTGAACATACATTTAAACACATGCATAATATTATCAAGGAGCTTTTTCTAAAATGATTCCCCCAAAATCCTCAGTTTACGGTATGAAAATTTAATTACGTGCTGAGGATGTGATATATTTTTAACATTTTGCTAATTGCCCTAATGAGTGGAACTTGCAAAATACTATTTATGTAAAACAAAATATGAACAAATTTTCATGGTGAATAATAAATTTTGACTGGACCGCCCGTCCAGTTACTAATTTATCTGCTTTCAAAATTTTATATTGCTATTGCATTTTAAATCTACTTTCAGGTTTAAAAATTCGATTGTTCCATTATTTTTTCCTACGAATAACAGTTTATGGGGTTGATACTCGATCGGCCGGCAAGCAAGCAATTTCCTAGCCAACATCCTTGAATTTGAATTAAATTTCATACAATTTTTGTTTAGTTTTGAAATTGCACAGTAAAAAAACACACAAAGTTGCTTCTCCTTTTTTGGGGCCGCTAATTTGAGAAGTTGGGATTTTTGCTAGAAAATTACTTGCTTGATCGAGTATCTACCCCTATATCCTATATCCTACTGTATTGAGCGATTGTGCGGGTAAATTTTGACCTTCATTTAAAATCAGGCATATTTTTTTTAATGCCAAACAACATCCGACTGACTTAATTATGTTTGAAAATTGATTTCGTTAATTGCAGATTCCCTAACATATTAGTTGAATTTTTAGGAATGTTGCAAACCAGATAAACTTAAATCTCGGATATTAATTGAAATTCGGAATAAGTAGAAATTCTACTAAGACTACGATACACTATAACCACTGTTGGCACTAAAATATCTCTTTTGGTATTTATAAACCAAACTAAACCGACTATCGCAAACAGTTGCTACAACTAAATTCGCTGATGTCGATGACTAAAACATTTCTTAAAGTGCTACCGAAAATAAATTGTTTTTGTTGTAAATTAATGAAGTTAGTGAAGTTTGCACTATAAAAAATTACACTGTTAAATTTGTTATTTCTCCTGTTGGAATTTATTTTCAAACGAAAATTATAAAATAGGACTAATTCTAAATGTGATGCCGTCGAATCTAGTAATACTAAAAATTCTAGCTGACATTTTTGAGAAGGTAAAGCATAGACTTGTTCCTAACATTTAATTAAAGTATATTTTTGAGATTCGTTCTATTAACAATAGTATTTAGAAACTGAGAACTTTTGACGCGTTTCATATAATATTCCAACCAATTCTGGTGCCACCAGATCAGCCAATCTACTGTTTTTAAAGATGTTAGAAACTTCACAATTTTGAAAAATATTTCAGATTTAATAAAGAGCGAGCTAAATATATTTGCAGGTCCTGGACATTAAGCATGTGAAGTTATCCCACTTTTTCATTCCAGGAATTTTTTTTTTATTATTTACACGAAAATATTTTATTCCATCCCAGTTTTTTTCATTTTATACCTCTATAAGACGATTTAAATTATAAATATCCCAGTGCCAGCCGTATTGACGGATTGGCAAATCTCCCAGCTTCGAAATGGCCCCACTTAAATTCATATGAAAATCGTCTATAACTTCCGATTGTATGTAGTTGAGTGATTGCTTACCAAGTGGCCAGCACCAGCCGTATGTTTAAATTTGAATAAATGGCCAAGTTCTGTAATCTCAGGTTAATTTAAATTAAAATGTGTATCTCTTAAGAACGTTCTAGGCCCGAAATGATTCCTTAGATTTTGAGTTGGTAATGATAAGAGCAAACTATGGTGAGATCTTGGCTATTTACTCAAATTTCAATTTACGGCTGGTGCTGGCCATTTTGTCAGCAATCACTCAATTACATACCATTTCGAAAGATTATTCACTATTCACGGTCCAGGAACGGTTTAGATAGACGATTTTTGTATAAACTATGCCAATCCTAACATACGGCTGGCTCTCAGATGCTCTCCGTAATTTGCCACTATCATTACCAACTCTAAACCTAAGATAGCATTTCCGGCCTACAATGTCCTTAAGAAATACAAATTTTTATTTAACGTAACCTGAGATTTTGGAACTTGACCACTTATTTAAACTTGAACATACTCCTGGTGCTGGCCACTTGGCTAGCAATCACTTAATTACATTCTATCTCAAAACATTAATCGCTATTTCCGGCTCAGTAAGGGTTTGGAAGTTATAGATGATTTTCATATAAATGTATTTGCGGACATATCGAAGCTAGAAGATTATCCCAATCCTAACATACGGCTGGCACTAGGAAGCTCAATATAGTTTGTCCTTATCATTACCACCTCAAAACCTAAGGAATCATTTCCGGCCTAGAATATTGTGAGACCTACCCGACTTCACTATAATCCTTATTCTATCTATCAGGTGATTAGTTAACCTGAAGTCCCTGTTTTGACTTTATCTTGATCTTTTTGCTCTATTGGAATTATTATCATTTCCGGCCTAGAATATTGTAAGACTTACCCGTCTTCACTATAACCCTTCTTCTACCTAGCAGGTGATTAATTAGCCTGGTTACTGGGTATTCAATCTCAAATGGCAAAAATCCTTCGTTGTCGAGAAACGTCACCTACGAGTATTCTTGAAAATCCAATGACTTCCCAATTTCCCTAACCAAAGTATGTAATGCCGTGTCCACGGACTTACCCTTATGGTGCACATATTGAGACTGTGCCCACTTTCTGGGAATAATTCTTGAATGAATTTGGACTTCCAGCAACATTTCCATGGTTTTCAAATCCTTAGGGTTGCTGTGCGAGCCTCCACCCGCTTCGAGATGAAGATCACCCTAGCCTCCCTCCGTTTCTTCGGGATGTACTCCAGCTTCATCATTTGAAGATAACCTAAAGTCAGAAAAGTAAGATCTCCCATTTATTCTGAATTTCTGCTGGTACAATTCAATCCGGACCAGCTGACTTAAAGGGCTTAAAACTTTTAATAGCCCATTTTATCTTCCGTGTATTCAGAATATCCGCTGTACACAACAATTGGACACCGCAGCCATCCCTAGACCCTTGTTCAACCAAAGGCCCCGCAATCGACGCATCCTCATTACCCGGGAAGTGAGTTTCCATCAAAAGAGCAATAGTCTCTTCACTAGAAACTGTTCATTCGCCATCCGGTTTTTTCAGATAGAAGAGCTGGACTAGTAGTGAGAATTTTGTTTCCCTTTTGTATACTCTGAGGCATTCCTTATAGAAGACCCTGTTTTGATTTTATCTTGATCTTTTCGCTCTATTGAAAGCAGACCCAGAGACTTTCCGGCGAAGAGAAACAGGTTCTCGCTTTCCCCTCAGCTTTGTTAATGGACAAGCTTTCCTCATAGAGGTATTGCAAGCCCTAGTAAGAGTATCGACCATTCTATCCAGATCACTACTCGTGTCAGTGAGACTTGAAACTAGATGGAACCCTGCCCTCCAAAATCTCACTATATACGCGCTATACTGTCCTCCGGGGATTCTGAACACGCACCGATTTGTAATTTGGAAATTGAGCTTAAACGTTAGGTACCAATGGTCAGACAAGAAATGTTCCTTCGCCACCCTCCATTCCCTGATCATAGGTGAAATAAAATCGGAGACCAGAATAACATCCAGAACCTCCTGTCTATTGCTAATAATAAAGGTGGGTTCACGATCTATGTTACTAATAATGAAGTTAGTTCTTAAAAAAAATCGAAAAGTAACTCACCCAGATGGTATGACGCGCGTTCGCGTCGTACCTTAGGATAACTCCTACCTTCCTTCTTTTCGCGCCACAAACAAGTGCCCCAAGTAAATTTGGCGGCACTAGCTTCTCCCAGTCCATGTATGCAAAACATTTATACTATTTTCTACCAGTATACATGACTTTTCCGTCCCACAAGCGTAAAAAAATGGTGTATCCCTTCGCTCACAGACCACATATCTTGTTGTTTTTGTTCTATCTCCTCCCCTAACTAAGCATTTCTGAGAAGTAGCGCCGCCGATGCAGCTTTGGTGTGATGTAGATTTATTTGCACAAACCTGATCATTGGTAACACTATTTACTTACCTTATCGCGACAGCCGTAGTACGTCGGTTAATTGGAGCCGACGGAATCGACGGTATCCTCCGTCTCACTCAGTCCGCAGTCCTTAAGCTTAAGGGGGTTCTCATGTCCCCCCTCGGAGTCCAATGTGACCCCTTCCTCATGCCTAAAGATAGTCGATCTCTAAGATCCCAAGTTAACCTCTCACTTGGGTTCGTCACTAGCTGCGATGTTTCCTCTGGAGATGTACCACTCGTCGAGCTTCCCTCAATCAACTGGATCTTTTGCTCCTTCTTCTCGAGCAGTGCGGTGCTCGGTTTTACCCCGACCTCGTCCTTCCTAAACACCTTAAGGATGACTGAGCTGAAGCCGAAGTTTACAACCCCTTTGGTTTTTGAAAAAAGATCCAGGGATTCCTTATTGTTATCATAACGGATAATCTGAAACAGTCCTTGGGCTCCACCTGATTAACAATCCTCTAGTTCCTCGTCGGAGGATCTGGATTGCAAACCTGGATATTCCTCAGAGATTCATCTAGGTAAACCGGATACGTGGGAATCGAGACCAAGGTCTACTCGGTATCTACTCCTTCGGAACTGTCCTCAGCTACGGTCTTGGCCATACCTACCCTAACTCCTCGATTGCCTTCCTGTACAAGAAGGCCGATCTCTAGGGCTTTAAGAAAAGTTAGATTCAGTGCGTTAAACTCCAACCTCCATTTTTCTCCAGTGATGCTCTCCTCTTCATGGCTCTCGTTCACGACTGCTAGCACCACCTCCCCTTTTTCTTCACAATGTCGCTGTAGAGCTTACGCCCTTTCGGCGACTGTCTCTCATGGAGCTTGGCTCGTTGCCTATCGGAATCCAGACCTCGATGCTCCTCTTCACTCGACCTCTGTCTTTTAGACCCAAGGTCCTCCTTACGTGCATTGCTCTCTTCGGATATGCAACTCTTTGCCCAATTAACAGATTTCCTCTGTTCTTCCTTTCATTGCATTTCCGGGACTAAAGCCAGTCTGTCCAAGACACGGAAGGCCGAACGCCTCGTCCTGTTTCTCTGTACCAAAGGAGCAATGACTTTCTCCTTTTTTCCACTACAACTAGTTCCTGGATTGCAAGTTTCAGAACCACTCTTAGCCATCCTGACGGCTGGAGTCATAGACCCCTCCGTCTTCACCAGCATTTGAGAAGCGCTGGCCACTTCTATAGTTATTTTAACTTTTTTAGATTCCTTACTTGATCCCACGAGTATCGGAGAAAATGATGGTCCGCCTGTGCAGAGATCCGTATACACGAGTAAGGCTACATACAACTAGAGGTCGCCAGATACCCAGAGGGCTCGGTTTACGAGGTTTATCCAAACTAATCCAAAAATACAACAACAACACGCTTATTGTAATAGTATTGGTGAAAGTAAACATTCAGGCGAATTTACATTAAGTAATTTAGAGGAGATGTGATTTTTTAATTGGCCTTAGGTACATTCCAAAGTCATTCTAAGTATTTGCTAAGCATTTAGCATGAACTTCAGTGATACTGGTGGACTACTGAAACAAGAAGGAGTGTCCCAAGCAAGTTATATGATTTTTTAATGGGTCTGACAGGGTGTTCCATGAGATTTAAAAATGTAATTATTTTAATGGACCTTAGATACATTCCAAAGTCATTCTAAGTATTTTCTAAGCATTTTGCATGAACTTCAGTAAAACAAGTGGACTACAACGAAGCATCGCAGAGTTATCCCCACTGCGCTTCTTAAGATTGCTACTTGAAATTGTTTTATATGTCGCTACACATGGTAGTGTTAAGAACAATTACGACGGAAAAACATTGTAACTACAATAAATATCGTATCCACATTGTGTTTATTCATAACATAAATTGCCTGATATACTTTGTTAGTCGAGTAAAGTAATCAAAAATGTAATCGCAATTTAAAATCACTTTCATTATTTGAAATAATGAGATGAAACTACGCTTGACCTAACACTCGTATACTCGAAAAATTCAATCACATTAGAAATTGAAATTTTCATTTGGGTTTTAAGCGTCGCCGTAACGAGTCCAGGCATGTTCAACGAAATATCACTTCGACGGTTTCGTTTTTTTAGTCTACAGTTGGAAGAAAAATTTCGTTTTAATTACCGTTACGTGTATTCTGAGGAAGAAAATGATTTTATTGATATTCATAGTAAATTATGGGAAACAAGACCAACAATTTTAGATAGCAGGAATCAAGAAATAAAATTATCGGTAATGATTTGAATTAAATACTGCATAATTTATTATTAATTTAATTTTATAATTAATACAGAGTGACCGAAATTTAGGATTTCCAAATGTTATGATTCTTAATCTACTACATTATACAATAAAATTTATTGGCCGTGGATATATAGACCCCAATGGAATGAACAAGACGTACTTGGGTTATTATGATTTGAACTTGATGCCAGCAACTCGTACCAATCAATTTGAATCACTGCTGCCTCATGTCAAAATTCATGACAAAATTTGGATAAATAACTTAAGCTTGAAAGGTAGCCAGACGTACTTCATCGATTTATTTGATGAACAACTATGGATTGCATTTCTAACGACATTTGCCTTAATCGGGATGATATCGACAATTGGAATAATTTTACTGAAGAAATTTAAAAAAACTGAAATTGATTTTTTGAATTGGTACTCTATCATAATGAATCAAGGTGCTCAAGAAAATTCCGAATTTGTTTCCCGCCGATTTCTATTAATATCGCTTTCAATGGTCACAATTATATTTCATGGTGCATTCGAGGCGTTCATGAGTTCAGGGCTGGCAATTCGCCATCCAGATCTCCCATTCTCTGATATAAAATCTCTACTTAATTTGCCGTACTATACCATTTGTGTTTTGCCGAGAAGTGCAGCATTAGATCAAATAACCTATGATGCAAGCAAATTAAGCAAACCGGCCGCAATTAATAGTGATGCATGTCCAAATCTGTTTCGGAATTTTGATGGCTCGCCGAATTCGATAAGAAGGAGTGAAATGTTGTGCCCACAGAAAAATATGGCATATGTCGGAGTAGGAATGTGTTTTTTACCTGCTATGCAAGTTATCTCTGTGATTAAAAATTGCAATTTATTTATACAAAAATTTATTTCCATGTAGAAGTAGACAGTGTCCACTAATACCAGTAGACAATAAATTATCACCCGAATATATTACAATGGTTATGTATCCGGGATTCAAATATGCGGAACAATTCAACCAAGGGTTTAAATATGTGACAAAAGCGTATTTCGTGGGGTTTTCTAATAATTTTATACTTTTTCAGAATTTTACGTTTGATGGTAAGCGGACATTTGCCGTACATTGTTAACCAATTCAACCGCAAACAATTATATGAAATTTGTGCCGAGCGAGTCATAGCAGCGGATCCAGAGATGCACGTGACGCTTTATCAAATACGTTTATTGATTTTGATTTTGTGGATCGGCATTGCATCGTCTATCATAGTAGTTGCAATTGAGTTACTTTATACACGTATCTTTCGCGAACGTTTATAAGTTGAGTAATGAAATGTGTGTGTGTTTTAAACTATTAACTTTTTTTAATATACAAATATGTTAACCAGCAGATTTTAATAAAATTATCTAATGTTTGAAAGCAATTTTGGCAATCAGAGTTAATTAGTTTTTGTATTTTTTAATTATTATTATTAATTTATCTTCACTCTCTCTTCCTCTTTCTCATTCCCTTCTCTCTCTCTCTCTAGCTTCACATTCCATGAAGGAATTTTGCCGCTTGCACGATGATTCTCCAACTATCTCGGTTTATCGCGTGCGTATCGACGTCCTCGCGCTAGTGTATTCTAGGTCTTTCCTTGCAACGTACGCCGACTAATTGTTGACGGAACATTTTTCTAATCATTCGTTGTGATGTGGTTCTTTCAACGTGGACCAAACATTAAACTTGAATGGATTTATTGGGAGCACGGATACCTTTAATCTCGTGATGTGATATTCGTTGTACGCAAACTTAGCAGGGCCATAAATGGATTGAATGGCCTTACTTTCAAAGGTACGAGTAGATGATAATCTACAATCATTATTGGTCAGAGCAAAACTTTCGATTTTAAAAGTTAGTACTTGTGTGTGTACATGCACACATCTCTTTGTGAGTGTGCGTGTGTGATGCCGAGCAGAATATATGATTTTTGTTATCTGCAGTCCAGACGGATTGTCTGATAGGGATGACACTTCAAGCTTTTATCCACAAATTGGGAGATGCTTGTGATTTTTGCAAATATTTTGATTACGAGAAAATCAAAAATGCGGCCTCTATACAGCCCAAATCGATTAATTGATCGGGATAGAACTTCGTACTTAAGCTTCCTCCACAATTGGATTCTAAATTAAATTTGCAACCGTATCGGTCCAGAATTAATGGTTTTCCTTAATAATTTTTTGAAATTCAAACAGGAATAATGATTTTTGATTATTGAAGACAGCTTTGTCTAAAAGTCCGGCAAGTTTAATTTTTCGCTTTAGAAATGAATTGTTTACATTCGTGATACAAGCAAATTGGGTGTTGGCCAAACCATATTCACCCCTCCATTTTCTAACTCAATTTTGAATACGAAATGCCATGCCATTTAAACCTTGTCGTTAAAAGTAATATTTTATGCCTAAATTGATTAATAGAAATGAAGATCCTTATTCAGCAAATTGTTCGTGGCTCCGCTTAGCTTCGCTTAAATCTTGATAATCCTCACTCCGCTACTAAGGTTGAAAAATAAAACGCGTGCATCGAATAAATGAAGTAATGTGTGGCAAGATTGAGTAGTAATCTGGTCCGTCACGCCAACCGGAACCATATCAGCCGGAATTAAAGCAACTATGCCACAAGTAGCACGATGCATTTTACATCATTTTGAAGTATGTGTTTTTTGAGCCAGAACAATATAAAACCAGTCAGAATCAATTTTAAATTAGGCAGAACGATTTGAAATCAACAGAACCTGAGTTTTATTAGTCGGAACCGTTGGGAGCGTGAAACTACATGAGTATCAGCCATAATCATACAAATCCAGCCGAGCCCAAACCAACTAAGGCACAAGTAGGACAATGCATTGCCCATCATTGTTGAAACAACTATTAAACCATCCACAAATCTATATCATTTCACCGTAAAGCCAACCCTGTTACACAAGGCTACAAGATAAATGGTGTATTCCTTCAGGTAGTAGTTTAAAGTAAAGACCTATGGGTTACTTTCGTTGAAATCATGAGCTTTACTAAGCACATTGAGCGGTGCATCGCTAGAGCGAACTCCATGCTCGGTTTTGTCAAACGTTGGACAGGAGACATTTTAGATGTAGAAACAATTAAGATCCTGTATTGTGCTTACGTTAGATCCCAGCTGGAATATGCTGTAAATGTATGGTGTCCGTTCTGCGAAGATCATATCCAAAGAATTGAGAAAATTCAAAATAAGTGTGTACGCTACTTAGCCTGGAAAGACGAATGGGTTTATGATCATGGTTTATGATCAACCACCATATTTAACCGGGTGCAAGACATACAACTTAACAACTCTGTAAAATAGACGCGAATTGCTAAAAAGTACATTTATTGGAAATCTCCTACTAGGCCTAACCGAAGCACCGGGTGTGCTAAAGTCAATTAAAATAAAGGTTCCTGGTAGACAGCTAAGAGATCACGACTTCCTCCACTTAGATTGACATAGAACCAACTATGGCGATAATAAATACTAAGGTATACCAGAGCATCAAAGATCCAGAGCGGCTTGGATTACCAATTCTCCTGGAACTCTTAGCGGTTGTCCTTAAACAAGTTCTGCTGGAGTACAACCAAGATCATTTTTAATCGATGTTCTTATTCCCAGGAGAATAAATGGGAGTTCATCGTTCCAGTTTAAAGAGTTTGATCTGGCATACAAAGACGATTTTAAATGACGGTGCAATCGTTCCACCATCCCATTTGCCTGAGGGTGGTACGTTGTTGTTCTAATTCTCAGTGAACCTAATAATCCTAAGAACTCTCTGAAAAGATGGCTTTCAAAGAAGAGGAATTTTGAGACGTATGTGTTCACGAACGCTTTAACTACCGTTGATGTTCTCATGTCGGTCAGTGGTATCGCTTCCGGCCAGCGTGTAAACCGGCCAATTATTGTGAGAATGAACGTATTACCATTAGATGGAGGTAACGGTCCGACAAGATCAATGTGTATGTGGTTGAACCTTCCAGAAGGAATGTCAAAACGTCCATGTCGATTGATTTTAGATTTCTGGCAATGAATGCAATTTTGTTAGATCGATAGCTGTGTGACAAATAGTTGATAATTGAGTTTCTTCAGTACGTGGCATTGCATCAGCTACGACGTTGTTTTCATCTTTAACAAATCTTATCAGTCGTAAATTGTGAAATATAATCGAGCTGACGACTTTGACGTGGGCTTCTCTCCGATTTAGACGCGATCACTGTAGTGAGCGGCTTGTGGTCTATATTGAAAGAGAATATTCTGCCTTCTACAAAACGTCTAAAATTTTTAATGGCACTATAAATTGCCAACAACTCTCGGTCAAAAGCAGAATACTTCTGTTCGGTTGGAGAAAGCTTTTTAGAGAAGAAACTAAGTGGCTCCCTGTTCCATGTTCCATGTTCCATAGGATGGGCAAGAAGAGTAGCTTGTGCGAGGGTGACTTTGGTATTATTTAAAAACGCCTGGCATTCAGGTGGCCATGTGAATGGGTTATTTTTAGTTACTTTGCCTAGCTTACTGAGATGGTTGTGTATTGGTGCGATCAGTTCGGCTAAGTGAGGGATGAAGCGATGGTAATAATTCACCATGCCCACGAAACGCTGTATAGGCAAGTACAGCATTGAAATTGGTTGGGAAAAACATTGTATGGCTGCAATTCGATCTGCAGATTGTTTAGTAGCGTCTTTAGTGATTTGATAGCTGAGAAAATTAAGGGATATTGCTCCAAATTCATATTTGGAAGGCTTAATGGTTAAACCAAATTCTGTTAGTGTAGCGAATAAAATATTGAGATGTTTTTGATGTTCCGATATGTTTCTGCTACCTACCAAAATGTCGTCGATATAAACGTAAACGAAATCTAAACCTTTTGTAACAACGTCCATAAGACATTGAAAGGTCTGAGCAGCATTTTGAAGTCCATATGGCATCCTAGTGAACTCAAAGAGTCCAAAAGGTGTGGTAATAGCGGTTTTGTAAATATCTTGTGAGGCCACGGGTATTTGGTGGTACGCTCGCACAAGATCTATTTTTGAGAAAACAGTACAACCTCTAAGGTTAAGAGAAAAGTTGTGAATATGCGGTAAAGGATATCTATCCGGTATCGTGATCCAATCTTCTCGGTCGCGAAAAAGGTGAATGACCTTCGGTAGCAATTCGATGCACTACGTTATGTTTAACTGGTAGGTCATATCTATGTTCTCGTGTTAGATTTGGATAGTTGCGAAGAATTTCGCCGTACGGTTCTTCAACCGCGAATAATCGCGATACCGATTCATTTGGTATTGCAGTGTCCATTGTGTTAACTGAAAGTGAGGTATTTGTGTCTAAGATTCGTTTATTTCGTAGATCAACAACCAAACCGAAGCAACAATAAATGGATGTCTAAATGCTCGACGCAATCCCAAGTCTAACTCTTGTAATCAAGCACCGTACGTATTAATTCAGTACCGTTAGCTGCATTTAAACAGTTATCATCATCTCTGACTAGGTTATTAAAATATATTTTTGGAACTACCGAAATTTCTGCTCCAGTGTCAATTAAAAAATGATATTTTGTTTTGGAACATCAAATATTTAAAGGACGATTGACACACGTTCCATTGTTCGTCACATCTACAACGGGACGATCTAGTTTCCCTTCGAGGGTGATGCTTGTGAAAATTTTATTTTACCGAATGAGCAACCTCCAAATTTTTTTGCTCTGTCTTTAAATTTTCTATGGTACCAACAAATCGATTAGAACCTCTGCTATTCGATCGTTGTCTTGATCCGTTTCAGTTAATCATCTCACTATTAAACTTGGAAGTCAGTAGATCTTTAGATTTTTGGAGACTATTGAGAGTAATTTCTGATAGAAGGTTATTTGATTTAGGTTGGGATGATACTCCACTAGCGATGCAGAATTGCAACTGAGATTGGGACGATTGATTTGGAAAATTCTCTGCGAATTTAAGTAACTCGTCAATTTCGTCTTGCTCTCTTCTTGCAATTATCGATCTAATAGAATCGGGTGGTCGACCTAACCATAAAGTTTTTAATAATTGAGCGTTGACAGCTGCTGAAGTTCCTGCCTCCTCCTCGAGATGATGATATAAATCTGATGGTGAAAAATCACCCATGTCAGTAGATTTAAGCAGGTTTTCAATGCTACTTTGTTCTGACAATGTACGTCTTCTGATAATCTCGAGTAAGAGAGGCTTACGAATTACTCCAGATACTGTAAATATTACATCTATCGGTAGATGAGCAACAGCATGGTTTACTCTGTTCTTATCACAGTGTTCTTATTTTATTTTCCATTTTTATTTTATTGTTGTTTTATTTTTTTACTATGTTAAATTGTAACATCTTTTGGTCGCATGTTTTTTAATGCTGCCCGAAATTATTTTTAGTTATTTTACTATAAACATTAATTAAAGAATCAAGTTCCAACTTGTTCCTAGCAATAGTTGCAGGCACGTCGTAAGTAATATTATGGAAAACCCATATTTATTGGAAGTATATACATGGAAACAAGATAACAAATTTAGACTTGTCAAAATACTTTTGAGCATTACTGTATATATATGGAAAATGTTAATGTGTAACTTTACGTCATCAAATTTGTTGCTGTAAAGTTACAGAACTTGTTAATACAGCCGAGTTACATTTTATGAATACCGTTTTAGTAAAAATCGGAGATTTTAAACCTAAGCTTACGTACAGTTTGTGAGTTGGACCATTTCGTCAAACATTTTTATTGGAGAAAGATTCAATTTTCCCAAAGTGCAGTGGTAACACTAAGAAGCTGAATATTAACATCAATTTATAAATTGCGTGGTTCGCTAAATTATTACTCCAAAGTCCATACCTTTATATTATGCCCATAAATCCTTAAGTGATAAAGGTAATATTTTGTTTACGCTCTTATCGAAACAGAAAAAAACGGATAGCATCTTACAAAAAATATTTACTGAAAATTTGTTTATTTATTGGACTTTTATTGAAAATATTATTAATGTTCTATGGTACGTACATAAATTTATGGTTATTGGAATTTATTGGAACATTGAATATAAATTGCTTAGTACGATATATATTATCTGAGGGTGTTACCAAAATAATGAGAAACTAATATGAAAACGTGCACAGCAAAATATCCACAGTAGACGGTTATGATGAATTTCTTGGTTTATTGAGAGATAAATCTTATTCATAATCCATTTTTGTGTGTCGTATAACAAGTTGCCCCAAAAGCACACGCTACATAATTACAGCTTGCCATATTTTATTTTAGTTGGTTGTGAATTATAAAACTCAGAAGACGATTCGTTACGTTTTTTCGAATAAAAATTTAAATAAATTTTTCTTTATATCTTGGCACGAAACTGTACTCTACTATCAACCATACACAAAATATAGTGTCGCTTGCTCATCCAGTACGATGGAAATGAAAACGACGAATTAAACCAGGATAAGGTTACTAATGTGTTTAAATTAATATTGTGACAAAATTAATGAGGCAATGCAATGCAACTGGAAAATAATATTTAAATATAAATCTGTGCTTCCTCTTGCACGTTGAAATGGCAAATGAAAAATTTTAGTTTTATGGTTATTATTATGGTAGCACCGAAATGGCACCAAATCAAAACTAAACAAAAAACTAAGTTTATGTCGTCGCATACAGTAGAAAGGACATGAATTTTATGATGATTTTAAATTAAATTACACGAGCAAACGAGCAAACGAATATAATAGTTTTGTTGGCACCTTGGTTAGAACTGATAAATTATTTTAGAGGCAAGAGTGTCTTAGAGAGAATAAATGGATTAATTTGGATGTCTGATTCACAATTTAAAATAAACTGCTCGTAGGGTCTTGTTTTATGTTTCTAAGACTGGAAATGGATATAATTTGGTTACGATAAGGAAAATTCTGAGAGCTTTAAATAAGGCGGAGGTTGTCACTACCTGTACTAAACTCGCCAAATCCTGTCCGATGGCTACTTGGATTTTCAGTCACAAATTAACTACTCAGCGGAAAAAAATACCACATAAATGAAAAATAATGATTAGCCGTCATTAGAAAATGCTGCTTTATATACATTGGTAGAACAAGTCAGAAGTAATAAAGGGCCTTTCAAAAGTCGCGCCTAGAAGTTTTAAAAAAAATAAAACATGCGAATACTTAGCTTTTTTATGGCGTTTTTTATTTTTTGTAAAAATATGGCTTTTAACAATTATATGTTAATAATGACGTCATTTAATTGCCCACAACGGGCACGTCTACAGGCTTCTATACGAAAATCAAAATTTTTAAGAACTCGCTCACATTACCGCATTTTCATCAATTTCGATCCGAATGTTGCTTTTCAGCTTTGCAATTGTTGTTGGTTTATTCACATAAAATTTACTTTTCAAGAAACCAAAACGAAAGGAATCTGATGTCGTTAAATCGCATGTTCTATAGGTGACCAGTTTATGTCACCATTACGTGAACAATTTCGACGTTTCAGTCCAGTGTTGTGCATCTAAAATATGCTACTGAAGTTAGCCGAAAATTTCAGCCGAAAAAACCCTGAATTATCGACATATTTTGTATTAGGTGATAGTACAAAATTCTGTTGATATTAGCCGAAAATTACAGGTTATTGAAGTTAAGAGTAAATTTTCGCCGAAAAAATTTTGAAAAATCAAATTCACTTAATTCGAATGTTAAAAGTCATATGAACTGGGTGAAATTAGATTCGTGGGAACTATTTCCTAAACTATTCTAAAAATAGAATTAGGATTATTCAGGAAAAACTTCACGTGTTTGCTCATGATAGTGAAGCATTTCCTAAACTTTCCAAATAATTTAAATCCGCCATTTTTGTTTCAATGTATGCGTAAAACTTCATATAAACGAGTAAATTATAAATTATATGAAAAAATGCAAATAAGTACGGTGACTAAGTATTTGTAAAGATGTAAATTTGCATATCGTAGGGTTTTTCCGAGCAATTTTCCTAATTCCAGAAACACCGCTACCAAATACTAAGCTCATTTTTGAGTTGTTCTTTATCAAAGCTAACAGATTTACACCACTTCTTTGAAAAATTTTGGGGCAATGGCTGATGGTCTGTTAGTTTTGATCCAGAACAACTCAAAAATGAGCTTGGTATTTGGTAGCGGTGTTTCTGGAATTGGGAAAGTCACTCGGAAAAACCCTACGATATGCAAATTGACCTCTTTACAAATTTTATTTCCTAAAACACCCGGGGCCCCTAGATTTTTCAATGGCATGGTGTTTATCTGTTAGTTTTGATTCAGAACAACTCAAAAATGAGCTTGGTATTTGGTAGCGGTGTTTCTGGAATTGGTAAAATTGCTCGGAAAACCCCTACGATACGCAAATTGACCTCTTTACAAATTTGATTTCCTAAAACACCCGGGTCCCTAGATTTTTCAATGGCATGGTGTTTATCTGTTAGTTGTGATTCAGAAAAACTCAAAAGTGCACTTAGTATTTGGAAGCGGTGTTTCTGGAATTGGGAAAATTGTTCGGAAAACCCCTACGATACGCAAATTGACCTCTTTACAAATTTGATTTCCTAAAACACCCGGGGCCCCTAGATTTTTCAATTACATGGTGTTTATCTGTTAGTTTTGATTCAGAACAACTCAAACGTGCGCTTAGTATTTGGAAGTGGTGTTTCTGGAATTGGGAAAATTGCTCGGAAACCCCTACGATACGCAAATTGACCTCTTTACAAATTTGATTTCCTAAAACACCCAGGGCCCCTAGATTTTTCAATGGCATGGTGTTTATCTGTTAGTTTTGATTCAGAACAACTCAAAAATGAGCTTGGTATTTGGTAGCAGTGTTTCTGGAATTGGGAAAACTGTTCGGAAAACCCCTACGATACGCAAATTGACCTCTTTACAAATTTGATTTCCTAAAACACCCAGGGCCCCTAGATTTTTCAATGGCATAGTGTTTATCTGTTAGTTTTGATTCAGAACAACTCAAAAGTGCGCTTAGTATTTGGAAGCGGTGTTTCTGGAATTGGGAAAATTGCTCGGAAACCCCTACGATACGCAAATTGACCTCTTTACAAATTTGATTTCTTAAAACACCCGGGGCCCCTAGATTTTTCAATGGCATAGTGTTTATCTGTTAGTTTTGATTCAGAACAACTCAAAAGTGCGCTTAGTATTTGGAATCGGTGTTTCTGGAATTGGGAAAATTGCTCGGAAAAACCCTACGATATGCAAATTTACATCTTTACAAATACTTAGTCACCGTACTTATTTGCATTTTTTCATATAATTTATAATTTACTCGTTTATATGAAGTTTTACGCATACATTGAAACAAAAATGGCGGATTTTAATTTTTTGGAAAGTTTAGGAAATGCTTCACTATTACGAAATTGGACCAATTCGTAAATAACTTGATGCCATATTTATAATTTGTCGTGTTAGGGGCCAATGCATTTGAGTTGAGGCACTAACAGTGCACACCTGCGCCCAAAATCAGGCCATATTTTATGTAGCATCATAGTGAAATAAATTGAAAGCTGGACGCATGTTTAGTGGTAATTTGTACTAGGTGAAGTTAGACCAATTCGTAAATAGCTGGATCCCATATTTATAATTTGTCGTGTTAGGGGCCATTGAATTTGAGTTGTGGCACTAATGTTGAACATGATTTTCCTCATATGATACTGGAGGCATTGTGATAGTAGATAGAAGTGAAGGCGTTGATGGTATTAGATGAAGCGACGGCCGTCAATAAACTGACTGGTAAACGCAGTAGTTACTTCGGCTGTTGAAACGTGGCCACAGTCCGATTTTTCGATATGCGTGAATAATTTGTAAATGGGCGGATTAAAGCACCAGCAGGCCTCCTTCAAACCAATTTTAAATGAAACGAACGTCAGTGAGCTGCCCAAAACGCGGCCTTTGGGTAATAATAGCCTACAATTTACGTCCCCGGGTGAACAATTTTGAAGTTTATCGCAGACATAGCTAACGATCTGATCGGTTGAGATGGATGGATCGATACGACAGATGTATAAATATTTTTTGACAGGCACCTCCGATTCAATTTTCCTTAAGTCCAATTTGTCAGCGGCTTTTCCACTATCACATCAATTTTCCTCAAAATCTTGGACATGTTATTGTTTGTGATCAATGATATACAGCAGTTGCCAAAAAAACAAATGCTGGTGTACTTTTTAATCGCAGCACGGTTAAGGCCACTATAATCGTAACAAAATTGGCAATCGCGGAGATTACATGAAACGTTGTCAGTAAAAGTAGCGGATTTTTTTTTTGCACGATTTGAAAGACATTGTAATTGAATGTCAGCAAATAAACACAGTTTAACACAGATTGTTTGAATTGGCACAATTACGAATAAATTAATTTATGTTATTGTAGAATAACGATTTATTCGGAACAGCAGCTACGAGTATGTCACTTTATCACAGTTTCTATTTTGTTGTATATATTAAGAAGTAGCACAGTGATTAGATTTATGTTAATACGAAATTAACCTTGCTGCCAAATTGCACAATACTAAAACTAAATTTTAGTTTTATTTTAATTTTTCGCCTTTTTCATTTTTTTAGGTCTGAATATTTTAATGTGAGGCATGAAGTGAAGCGAAATGGTTCCATTAACAAAGGAATTCAGCAAAATTTGCTTATTGCTACCAGAAACAATAATTTTCGACATTTGCTACATTCTCTATATTGTTGACGTCAATTTTTTTAATTGCCTACATACATTCTCTACACGTGTATAATATTAATTATCTACGCGGTGTGACAATACGGCACAACGCTGCGTGTCACGTGTTGTGTGACTCGTAGCTCCATCCTGTAGAAAATAACGTAACTCTGTGGCTCTTTCATTTGCCTCTTCGAAGAAAAATGAACCAATGGCTCCGCCAGTGGAAAAACCACACCAAGCAGTACATTTTTGTGGTAATCATTTTTGTGAAATTATTCGAGGATTTTCTTCTCCCCAGATATGACAATTTTATTTGTTGATGAAACCATCCAATGTGAAATGAGGCTTCATCACTAAAATGATTTTGTGTGAGCAAACAGCACCATGTTCTAACAACCATAATTAACGAAAGTTCTGTGTTGATAATGATCTGTTTGTTTTAACTTTTGTGTTAATTGAATTTTGTAAGGATGCAAATGCAAATCCGTATGTAAAATTCGCCAAACACCTGCCACACCTTTTCGATCCTCGACAGAACCAGTCACTTCAAATTTTTTCACTAACCTTTTTACTAACCTAATTGTTGACTCATTTGACGATTATTTACACCAAAAAAGTCACGAATTTTACGATACGTATTTTTTAATCATCGATGATTTTCATAATAAGTTTGATAACTTTATTGCGTTCTTCTATCGTGTAAGTATCCATCGTTAAAATTGTACATCTGTCTACTTCACAAATGTCAAAGATGACACAAAAAAAATTGCGTTTATAAATTATTTACTATGTTGAAGTTTAGGCGTGACTTTTGAAACACTCATTACTATGCTATGAAGTTAGCAGAAAATTCATCAAATTCAGGGGCAACCCAAAGTTCAGATTATGTTAGCCGAAAATTACATGTTATTGAAGTTAGCAGAAAATTTTCACCGAAAATAAAATCGAATTATCATTAAGAATTGATTGGAAGCGCGCGACAGTGAGAGGTAAAGCGACAACCTCTACCGCATCAACATCAAGCAACCATTGTCTAGATTAGTACAAATTTAGGTGATCACATAGCAACAGCATGAAAATAATTGTAAAGTGAAGTGTATTATCTTCACAAAAAATCAATTAATTTGCCGGAATTACATATTCTTCCTTATGTTATTCACTGCATTCTTATTTGTACATTCGTGTTTTGTGTTGTGAGGGTGGAACTAGGATACAATATTTTGGTAAGTATATGCCTCAACCAATCTACTAACAAACAAAGGTCCAAATGGTGAAGGGTCTCATAGAAATTCCATTAGGAGCGGAAGCCGCACAAGTGTCTGGCCATGCGTGCTTCCCTTAGTATCGTTGAAATGTACATTTAAACACATCATATTATTCATGGTGTTGAACTCTGAACACTGAAATATTGAATGGCTTAAATCGTTTCGATGGAACAGTGATTCCGTTTTCTAGATAGCCAAATTTATTCTATAATAAACAGATAAGACGTCGGTCTTGGGATTCGGCACTTTCTTCCATTGCGTTTAGACCCCAAATAACTTCATCCGACGTATCCGTTAACTTTTTGATATCAGCTGCAATTGCCGTTTGAATTTGGTCTTTTGCGGCTATAACGTTCTTTAAATTTATTTAATGCTCCCTTATAGTTTGACACTATAACAACATGTGACGCAGTAATTTATAGCGTCTTGCGCAACTGACCCTTGAGGTACTGAAACTTTTGGACAGGATTCAGTAAGGTTAGCTCACGTATTGTTGAGCACTGGAAAATGTTGATATGCTTAACTTCGGTCTAGCCACCCGTGTGGGTCATATTTATTGAAGCATCTAGTCCTTTACACGTGCCTACGGTTGGGTAAGTTGAGCGAGTCAACGTATTCAGACCCGTCATTGCTTTGTAGTAGCTTTTTCGTATTGATAATCCGGGTCTTCATCTGGGTTGACTCTGACATCAATTTTTCACGTTTTATTTCAATAATTTGCGCTTTATGCGTTTTAATATTCCAAGAATGATGTTCTATCGTAAATTAGTAAGTTATAATTAAAAATAAAATAAAAGTGTGTCATTTTATAACTTTTTTTCCTGCTATCTGTTCTGAGGCCAATGCTCTCCCAACTCTTTCGCGGTCTGCTTATTTACGTCCTTACCTTTACGCCTGTATTGGCAAATTCGAGAATGTACGGATATAGGTCTGATTTGATTACCATCTGCACATTGCATAGCTCCATGCCAGCCTATACTGACATGGACGATGGATCGGCCCACGAGTTTTGCACTCCGACAGAGGATCATAGATGTGTTCCTTTTCATCACAAATCGAAATTTGTTGATGAAAATTACCTTTGCATCCTTGCATCCTGCCCTATCGGGATTCGAACCCGGTACCTCACGATCCAAACGCCAAAGCTTTAACCACTATGCCATTTGGTCGGTATTTTATAACTTCCCGTTCGTGAAAATTAATAAACATAATTCGCGCTCACTATGAAATGGTACTATGCAGTTTGTTGAAATAAATTACCTCATGTCTTTCAAATATTTTTGCTTTTGGTGCAACAATAATGTTAAAAATTTACTCAATTAAAAAAAACAGAACAAATTGCGCAGCTTTATAACTCTGCAATAACTGTGGAAAACTCAATATATCAATTTTCCGAAAAACAAAAAACGCAAAAATTAAAATTTTAACAATGAGTCATTAAAATAAAATTAATAAATTTTTCATTAATATTTAATATAAAAGTATTATTACTCGTACACTATAACGATGTAAAAGTGTTCTACAGTTATTATTTCTGGATTACTATCAATTATGTTTTAACGAGGAGTTTAATAAATAAATTACTTTTAATGCTTACATTTACGAGTATATTACATAAATAATAATAATAATAACATTTTGATTGGCACTAAAATAATTGCCAGGAACCCAAATGAAAATATCAATTTTATATTTTGATTAATGAGTTTCGTTGTTAAGTGAAAATCTTTGCGGGAAGTTCAAAAATGGTTCAAGTTTTTTCCCCTGCTATCTGTTCTGAGGCCAAGGCTCTCCCAACTCTTTCGCGGTTTGCTTATTTACGTCCTTAACTTTACGCCTATATTGGCCAATTCGAGGACGTGCGGATATAGGTTCGATTTTATTATTTATGCCAGCCTATACTGACATGGACGATGGGTCGGCTCATGAGTTTTGCACTCTGACAGTGGGTCATGGATGTGTTGCTTTTCATCACAAATCGTAATTTGTTGATGAAAACTCCCTTTGGATCCTTCCTCTATCGGGATTCGAACCCGGTACCTCCCGAAGCAAACGCCAAAGCTTTAACCACTATGCCGTTTTGTCGGTTCCAGTTTAAACGCATCTTTCTGGTTAATTTCGAATTCCTTTATTAATTCCTTCATTCTTCCGAATATTTGCATTGCTTTCAAAGAAATCAATCGATTCGAGTAAAACACACCTTTCTAAACAATTTTTGAAATTTTTTCAATTAACCCGGGGCCTCCACTATGAAATTTTACTGAAACTTTATTTCAGGGTTTTTATGATTGTATGTGTTTCTTTGAATGTATTAATAAATTTCTGTCGGCGAAATTTCATCTCTGGGCATTTTGCTTTCATGAAAATTTCTGTTAATGTCAAAATTGAACAACCAATTTCAAGTACTATAGGTCTAGACGAATATCACACGGATGAAGATGAGCTTCAAAGGGAAAACCCCTATTGAAGACTACAGAAATCCAAGAGAGCAGTAAGAAACCAAGAAAAGAAACCAACCCAAGCAAAAGGAAAGCTGAATTATCACCAGAAGTTGAGCCAATTCAAACCCACATTAAAACTGCCAATGCGATTACTGCACCAAAAGTACATGAGCCAGAAAAGAAGAAACAGGTTCTATCCCCGATCAATATTCTAGGAATAACAAACCACAAAGAAGTAGTACGAAATGACTACAAAGCAATATCGGTCAGTAATAGTATTTGGTAAAAAATATTAAATATTAAATTTCCTTTTTTTTTATCTTCATTTTTATTAAGAACTCGGTCTTTTTTGTTTTTTTTGGCCGATTTTGGTCAAATTTGGATTATCGGATATAATTTGCATTTTAATGTGAATTTTTCTCAAATTTTTGGAATTGGGCCTGCTCAATTGAACTTGACCATTCCTCAACCAATAATTGTAAAATTTAATTTACAAAATTGGATTTGTATAAATATATTCTTTTATTAAATTTATTTTTGGTCGTCCTGAAAAGAACGTTTGGGTTTTTGGTGAAATATTTAATGATAAAATATACAAATAAATAAAATTAAGCGCTATTAATGTTACTTTATAGCATGAGCAATATTTTTTTAAATAATTAACTTTATCAGTATTGTATCTATTATCAACAACATTTAAAATTTTGCTATTCCTTTCCACATTTTTTTTAGTGGAACGCGTTCACCAGCTTTCCATCATCATCTCCTTTGCTAATTTTTCGACTAATTTATAGACCCCAACGTAAGTTATTATTTTTAGTCGGGCGTGTCAGGCTTCAACCGAGTTTGTAGTTCTAGGGAAATTTTCTCCATGGTTCTGTAATATATCCATAAGCACACCTTATATAATTAGTTTGGAACCATTTTACAATTCTCTTGGCGTCTGGATTAAATTCTTTTTTGATCGTGTCAAAATACTCGGAAACCTCTTCAGGAGGTACGAATGCTAAGCTTTTTAACATGCAAATTTACATGTTAAAAGATTCATCGTTTCCAAATTTAATCTGCAGGTGTTCAGATTTTACTTTCCGCCATAATATTTGACCGATATGGAAAATGCATCGTTTGTATTCAGCCAACGGAAAATATATGTAGCAACCACGCTTCCTTTTTCAAAATCTGACACAATTCTCTTTAGATTTAATGAGATGTTCCAATTACAAGCAATTTCACAAAGCTCAAAGAACATCTCCGAGTAAGCTTCTGTTGATTTTGAGCTCATTATACAAAATAATAATGGCACGATCTGGTCGCCAATTTTACCATGTATCGAGAATAACTGTCTCGTTATAGACGGCACAACCTCGAATGTACCGTCTATGAGCCAGCATTCAGCCTCTGCTAGCGACATCAACGATGTTTTTGTCCCTAGCCCTTGAAAAAGCTCTTCGTCAATAAACTTTAATGTTTCCGGAATGGAAATTTCATTAAAACTTTCCGTCTCTTTCAATGTTGTGCCTCTCACTCGACCAATTTTTTGTTTTTGCGCTCCGTTTGAAGGCAAATATAATCTACATACAATCGGGGTCGCATTCAACAATACTCACTCTTATTATTATAGAAGGTCGCAGCCCTGGTACTTCTGCCAAATTTTTTACTGTTCCATTTGCCTTAAAAACATGTTTTTCGGAATACTGTTAAAGTTAGCCGAGTCGCTCCAGCCGGAAAATGTCGGTAATGCATATTCGGTTGTAACAACTAAAACTAATCGGCCGACAAATATCGATAATACAGTTTCGGATATAACTACTAATGTTTACCAGTCGAAAAATGTCGATAACGTAGATTGGAAACAATACTGATTATCCGCTAGTAAAAGTCGGTAAGACAGATTCGTATACATAGCCAGCCTAAAAATATCGTTAAATCAGATAAATACATTTGGTGTTAAACAGTAATTTTTTCTTTAATCCAACATGTTTAGTTCGTTGCATTAAATGCATTAAAACTATAATACAAAACTATTTTACCACTGAGACAACTCGAAGAAATACATGAAGCAAAACCTCAAAAAATTCAGGTCAATTTTCATGTTGGGAGTCCGGGAAAACTCGATTGAATATATCGCACACACAAAATTTGAAAATTTCTAAAAATTGACCATTTAAAGTGTCATGGCTGGAAATAAAATCAAATGAAAGGTCTTTGTTATGCTCATACGTGGAAAACATTTCAGGTCAATTTTCATGTTGGGTGTGCGGGAAAACTCGATTGAATATATCTCACACACAAAATTTGAAAATTTCTAAAATTTGACCGTTTACAGTGTCATGGCTAGAAATAGATTCAAATGATAGGTCTTTGTTATGCTCATACGTGGAAAACATTTCAGGTCAATTTTCATTTTGGGTGTGCGGGAAAACTCGATTGAATATATCTCACACACAAAATTTGAAAATTTCTAAAATTTGACCGTTCACAGTGTCATGGCTAGAAATAGATTCAAATGATAGGTCTTTGTGATGCTCATACGTGGGAAAAATTTCAGATCAATTTTCATTTTGGGAGTCCGGGAAAACTCGATTGAATATATCGCACACACAAAATATGAAAGTTTCTAAAAATTGACCATTTAAAGTGTCATGGCTGGAAATAGATTCAAATGATAGGTCTAAATAATACTCAGATGTGGAAAAAAAAATCACGTCAATTTTCATGTTGAAAAAAATTTGTTTGTATCTGCCTTATCGACATTATTCGGCTGTCGTTTATTCTTAATTAAATTTAATCTGCATTATCGGCATTTTTCGGCTGGGTATTTCTGTGAATTTCTAAACCATTTTATATGTTTTATTCAATCGAGCTTTCCCGGACTCCCAACATGAAAATTGACTTTACGTTTTTAAAATGATATTCAATAGAAGGCACTTCATTTGAAATATTATCTGGACATGTCACTATAGATGCATTTCCCATTTAACCTCCTCAAACATCTAATAAAACACTTAGAAAAATTTGCTTTGGGTAATTTGTTTTAAATGTTTCGAATTAAAAATTCTTATTTTAATTTTTGTATTTGTTTTTTAGGAACAGCAAAATAAAAACTTCTACTATAATTAATTGATTTCCGACATAAACCTTGTATCTGCATTATCGGCATTTTTCGGCTGGAGTTTTCGATGATCATGTTACCGACAATTATCGGCTGTCATTTTCGTTTGATTAGTTTGAATTTACATTATCGACATTTTTCAAATCTCTTATTTATTTTTATTTTTAATAGGCCACTCTTATTTAATATTTTTTTATAATTTTTAAAATTAAAATAATCCACTCCAATTTAATTTAATTTTAATTTAATTTTATCCAATTTAAATAACTCCATATTTATACAAAATAAAAACTAAAATCTGCTAGTTTCAGCTAGATTTTTGTGAGTCATTATAATGTCACAGGGCGTTTTGGATAAACAAATGACGCAATATTGAGAGTAACATCAATTGTACAGGTTCTTGTTTTGTTTTTTATTGCTTTTCATAATTTTCCAACATGTTTAATATTTTTTATTATTTAGTTAGTCGTAAAAATATTTTAAAAGTTTTTCAAATTGTCTGTAATTAGGCTCCTCACACTATTGCGTCATCTGTTACGGCTAGCCATTTAGAAAATATTACTTACATAACATTATGTTAAAAATATATTAGTTTTCATATTTTAAGTCGTTACCACATTGCTTTCTGTAGAAAAAGATTTTCAAAAGCCCGAAGCCGGCCGGCCCGCGGGCGCCCGAATTCATAAAACAAATCGAGCTTTTGAAAATCGGGATTTTGAGAGTCGGGATTTTGATTTCGGGATTTTGAAATGCGGGCAAACGACCCCAACCCGTTTTAATATATTAAAAAGAAAGTCTTCAAGAAATTAATTATTATAAAGTGTGGTATTAAAACATATTTAATTCTTCAATAAATTAGTTAAACAAGAAGCTAGATCCCCGAAATTGTTTTTCACCTGTTTTCTGAAAAATAAGGAGCTGACATTGAGACTGGCTATATCTTATTCTATGAAGCACAACGCTTGAATTGTTAAACATAATACTAATTTATTAATTAATATTTCCATAAAATTCCATTTGCACTGTCTTAGATGGCAAAATGTAACGACCAGACAAGTCATTAGATATTCAAAAACAGTAAAAAGCAAAATAAATATAAAACCATGTTAAGATACGAGTCTATCAAAATTTTCGTAAAAGAATTTCTTTTTACCAATTTCAAAATGAAATAATATTTGTTTTGAATTCTTAATACCTACCATAAGCTGGCCTCTGTAATCCAAAAATAATTTTCAATTATTAAAATGTTTTGTTTGCTGCAAGGATGGTGCGCTATCACCGGCAGCGCACCGTAACAATAAATAATAAACGTCTATACAAAGAAGTATTTAAAAAATTCCAACCTCGCATGCAAAAACAAATAATTGAATCTAATCTTATCTTATCGACAAAGCACGCAGCAACAACCAAACATTTCTAAAAACAATACGACGTACAAACCAATTTATCATAAGAAAACTTTGTGTTTACATGAAAAGAATGCTTGTTCCAATTTGTGAAAAATTTTGATTTAAGTTCCTTCGATCACGCATAACACTCATTAAGATGATTGATGTAAGTATATAACGTATAGGGGGACATCGAATAACGTGCAAAGAAGACACGTTGGGTGGACGCTAGTGAGTAATGAGCAACAATTTATTTATACACCCAGGAGATCGGTTTATAAGGACCCATTACATAACTCGTTCGGCTCGTGTAAATTGAATTAGTGATCATTGGGGTGGTAACATCAACATTTATGGGCACATAGAAAACACTTGTTGATTCATAAGATGATACGCGACAATGCATGTTATATAGTGTACCATATATGAGTTGTCATCATTCTATGTGGCGCGCCATTAATCAAACTTAATGTGTTTGCGGAGTGAAGTATTCTAGGGGGGTTAATTATTATAAACATTTAATTAAAATTATCGCACCCAATTAATTTTCGGTTAGCATTACTCAAGTGTATTTTTATTTTCATTTTGAAATTGATTATCATGCAGATTTGTATATATGAGGCATACTCGTATATTGTATTTACATGTAATTTATGCTAATAACGATAATTTTAATTTAGTGTTAATTATTACAAAAGTTTATGTGATAGGTAATTAGGTAGAAAATTTTCTGTAAAGATATCAGCAGTACATTTTAAATAATTTATAGCAACATTTAGGGGCCACTTATGATTATGAATAAACGCCAAAATGTCAATAAATTTACGGGTGTGAAGTAATAATGTGGGCAAAAAAATAGTAAGACTTTGTTCATAATTTTAAAATTCTTTATTTATTTCTCTAAATCTATTTCGCCCCCTTCAAAGTAATCCCTCCCCCCCCCGGCCTGAATACACTTGTGCCAACGTTTTTTCCAATCCTCGAAAAAGTTGTTAAAGTCAATTTTCGGAATAGCCTCCAATGTGCGTAGCGATTCACGTTTAATGTCTTCAGTTGACTCGAAACGGTTTTCTCGGAGCGGTCGTTTGAATTTGCTGAATAGCCAGAAGTCACACGGAGCTAAATCAGGCGAATACGATGGTTGCGGAACGATATGGGTGGAATTTTTGGCGAAAAAATCACGTAAAACCAATGCAGCAATGAATTGTTTTGTGTAATTGATGTAAAACACTCAAATAGATTCCTTGTTGACAGTTTGGCCGGTCGGAAGGATTTCGGAGTGTATCATAACAATTTTACGTCACTTAACTTGACCATTGTTCAGGTGGCTCTCAAATCAATTTAATTCTACACCAGACGACGTTGTGCTTTGATTGTCGTTTATCAACAAAAGTTAATTATACTGAATTCGAAGATCGAATTAACCAATGGATGGAGGCTGCCAACCCATTCTGGTTTGCATTTCAGGAAACCACTGTCGATTTATAAACACTTTCATATCTAGTTATTGATTTGTTACAAAATTTAGGATCTTTCGTTGCAGAAACGTGAAAATTCAGTTAAAAATTTCTCCAGGTTTTATGGAAAGTCGCTAAATGCGCCAAGTTAGAATACCAGTAATTAGGTTTTCAGTAAACATTGCTAATGCCTAAAATTGGCGGTAAAACCGGTAAAAAAATTTTATAAACATTGTTGACAGTTGAAAATGTCTGAGGAGTGAAAAAACAACAAAGAAATTTAAATATTACGAAAATTTTATCGTTTGCACAACCGAATGTAAACTGTGGTAAATCAAAATTGGAGTGTTTTGGGTATATAAGGGAGGGGAGGGGGGGGGGGGTTAGTTTGGATCTTCTAGTCAAAATACATTATCTGAATGTGTCCAGTAACCATTTAGGCGCTATTCGGGCACTGACACAGGATACTATCCGGTTACAACGTTTGGTACTAATATCTAATCTATCACATTGGTTATGCTGTAATTTAAAGAAATCAAAGAACTTGAACTATTAAATATTGGTTTTGCATTGAATGTGGGGATGGCATACACGACCGCGATGTCTGTGAAGTTAACCCAGGATTTGTAACGGAATTATATTTAATTCCGTTACTAACCTATCCCAAAAAAAAAAAAAATTTCTTATCTGCATGACTTTGGAGATAATTTTCTAACTATATCCAACTTATGTACTAGTTATGCTACGTCTTCACATTTTCTTTTTTACGTTTATAGTAAAGGCCATTTAATTAATTCATGTTAGAATTTTTTTTTAATGAGTTTCTGTGGGGTAAGCTTAAATAGTTTATGTAATTTAACATCTCCACATTTTTCAAGTACACGATAAATGCAAGTGGTTTATTTGTGTATAGCGTTGACATATCTACGAATACGTCAACCTATGTGAAAATCAAGACCATTTGTATTTGTTGGTGTACAAACTTCCGCTAGTAGCAAATACGAGCCGGAAATTTACAACAAGCGCGGTTTCTAAAAACTTTCTCAAAAATAAAATGTAAGTTGATTGAGAGAGCAATTTTAATCACTGGGTTAAAAGGTAAATTCTCTCTCTCAACAAGTAATTAATTTTGGAATAAATACCGCGAAATTTTCTTGGTTAGGGGTCAGTCTTTGAAATTAACTACTACGTGAAGTAGCTTGAGCTCGGCGGGTAGTAATTTATAAAGACTAGAAAAAAATAAATTAATCTAATTTAATATCATAAAAAAAGAGTGAGTTTTTTGTTGTTGTATATTGGTTTGGAGATTTGGGGAAACAAGCCGGGAAGAATTGGTAAGTATAATTTTAATATATAAATACTAACATCTTGGGCACCGGCAGTAATCTGTCATCTAGACTGTCTCTAGGGACGGAAATTGTTGTTGGTTGCAACTCCCTTTCCTTCTGTCGGGAACATTTTACTGCCTAAAATAAAATTCTTACTAACCACCAACTGAAGTTAGAAGTCCCCAAAATTATTGTATTTCACCTGGCACGGTTGAATACAAAATGATAGTTTAAAACCCCTCCACCATATACATTCACGGTTGGCTCAACCCTCGTCATGGGTTGGTAAGGTCAAATGCACTACTTAGGGGTCCGGCACCCTACTCAGCCTCCTTTCATATATTTATACCATTTCGATGCGGTTATCAAGGCTTTTACTTGTGCATCCCCATCCCCACGGCCAAGCATTTACCTCTCCCGACTGAGCTACGGGTCAATGCCGCAGGGGGATATAATACAGGTAAGGCAAAATCTCTATGAAACTGGGTTAGCCCTAGCATAAGGCAAAAGCTAACCCGTTTCAGATTTCATCCCAGAAAAAAAGATGTCACCAGGCAACACTAAAACTTCATTATCATCCCAGAACAGGATTTGTTTATAATTCATGTTAAATATGGTAAAAACTATGTACATCGTCCCAATAAATAAAATACCGTGAATACTGATCCTAGAAAACAAAAAATAACACAGAAAATGGTACATTAAAAAATATAATTTATGTATAAATATCATTAATAAATGTAAAAATTTTAAAACTTTATAATATTCGTACGACATTATCAGTCGATACAGCTTGCTTCAGTTTCCGGAACTCGTGGTTCCTGGGAACCGTAAATTAAATTCCGTCATACTTGGGCCATACATATAAAAGCCATTGTCGTTTAGAGAGTCTTGTTTATCTAACCTGTTGCTTAGAGCTTTACGGCATTTCTTTTGTTTAGCTAGACGATTGTTAAGAGCTTCCATGCTTCTTAGTATCTTTTGGAGCACTACTGTACCTCGCGATTATAGTTTTGGTCCTCCTGTTTTACTAGTATAAGGTTTAGGTTCCTCTTTGGTGGAAGTTTGATAATTTTTTACCGATATTCCTGGACTTTGATCTCGTGTTTTATTTCTTATTCTTTGTAGCTCCATAGCTATTTCACATCCGCAGTAGTTTGCGGGGTGTGGCTTGTTGCAATTGATAACCGGGCATACTTGGGCATGATGCTTTCCGGCACATTTCACACATTTAGTCTCTCTTTGACAATATTTCTGCGCATATATGGTTAACACCTTGATATTTTTTGCACTGCAGTATTAACCCGCAATTTTTTTTCAATGGCTCTATTTTAACTCTCATGTTAAGTATTGCCTTGATACTATACACATCTTCCACTATTTGTTTGTTATTAAAAGTGAGCATAAATAGTGGAAGCCCTCTTTTGTTAATTTGAACTCCTTGTTCAGTTTCGATTTTTTCTTTTTTAATGATGTTTACGGCATTTTCTATTTGATAACCCTTCTGCTTGAGATCCTCAATAATTTCCTCTTTTGCGCGGGTTGGATGAAGCCCTCTAGCCATAACTTGGTTGATGCCCTTCGGAATTAAGCTTTGTAGTGAAAGCTCTATATAGGTTTCAGAGTCTACAACATTAATTTTCCAGACGCCATTGCTTAGAGATATGAGTTTGTACTCGGCTATTTCATAATTGATTGTAGAGTCGTAAAATTTGATATCCCGACGACATTTGTTGCTGCAGGTGATTTTTCAACCCTTGCCATTTCTGTTAGGTTTGCGCTTTCCTTTTCTTACTTCCTCTTTTATTCCGGTTCAACATCCAATTTGTTTCTCTTTCTAATTCTTCTTCGTCCGTATGGAATGAATTAATGTCATCATCGACTGCAGGGCTCGGTGTCGTCCCAAGTTATGCACGTGTTTCAACTGATTTTTTCAATTCTTCATTCTCTTTCTTTAAAATTGTAAATTCTTCTTTCAATTTAGTTGTAAATTCCTTTATTTCTCTTAGTTGTTCACGGAGTTCGGCATTTTCCTTCTCGTACTGAAATATATTTGCAGTTGAAGATTTTGGTGATCTTGATAATTTGGAACTTCGTCCAAATGGGTTAAACAATTATTGGCCCACTCCAGAATCTGTTGGGCCTACCTCTGTAGAGTGTGAATTTGGCAGCATATCTGCTGCTGTACCACCTGGAATTTATACCACTGGCATTTGGTCTCCGGTAGCACTTTGCTGCTGTCGAAGCAGTACTCGCCCCCCGCGACGAGGACGCGGCTGCCTTGGTATTACTTAGATGTACACAGAAACAGCCGGAGCCCTCTGAGTAACCTAGTTTTGAGTAATCAGCAAATAATAAAATAATTTTGGATAAATTCGACTCGATTTCAAGAAAAGCTACCAAATGTATTTCTAACTTCAATGTATGCCTATTTACAAACACGGAAGTATAATGAATCTGTATTTTATACAAAACACAAACGGTAACTGTGAATTCATTGATATAAAGTATGTAAAAGCTCTTTTATTACAAATGAAATCGATAAAATACTGAATTGCAATTCATGCATATTTTAAAAGCTCTTCGACTAAAGAAGTGACGAATGAACAAATTTTGAATTTACCAATCAATATCGTTAGTCAATATCATGACAAAATAAACAAAATCGTATTGTTCCAATCTGTTACAAAGAAAACAAAACGAGATGAAAAAATGACAAAAAATCCATTTTTAACTCATAAAACTTTGATATATAAGAAGTATGTACATGTTATGTATATGGATTATGATTGAGTTATTGTAACAAATAAAAAAATATTTAGAAATAAAGTCAAGCATAAAAGTTTAAAAACATCATAAAAATCGACATATACACCGAGAATATGGTTACAATTTGACATCATCATTAATGTCATAACATATTATAGCACAACTGCGATACATGAGGATACAAAATGTGATCACTCAAAGTTATGCCAAAACCATACCAACAGCCCATTAAAGTTTATTTGCCGAACACCAAGCCATCGAGATAACAAAATATTTGTTAGTGCTCCGTTTCAGTTCAGTAGTCACGTTTGACACAAATTTTAAGACAAAGTTTTTTTCTGTATCGAGTCATTCGAAACTGTCTTTTTTTTATTGTCAAGAAGCAAACAACAAATGGGTTAGTAAACAATGTTATAAAATATAAATCTTTGGATGACTTGTTACAAAATAAGACATGGGATGCATACTCGTTTATCTCAGATTTAATCATCGTTCATCTAATTTGATATACCCCAATGTGATTGGGGGGAAAACTATACGCACAAAATTAAAATTCTATTGATTTTCAATTAATCTGGAATAGCAACGAAATGAATGTCGAAATTTTTGTGACATCTGCTATATTGATGATGACACTTAACTATTTTTATGATGTTTTCCCCATCATTAGTTTTTCGATATATGTTGTAAAATTTACCAATTAATGTATAAAAAATCGTATATTAAGGATAGGCGGTTCGATATGGCCCAGTCGAAAACATGTAAAAAAATATTTGAAAGTTATTCGATCATTATGAATTCGACCCGGCTGTTCAATAGCTATACGACACAAATACATTAAACCCGTCAATCATATAGTCATATATAGTAATCACGCTACTGAAGTATTAGGAGAAAATTTCAGCCGAGAATAAATTTGAATTATCAATAAGAATTGATTGGAGAGGGGGAAGGAGTGCGCGACAGATAATGTGTCGACAACCCATATTTGGGTGACCGAGTAGAAGGAAAATTCTATCGATATATAGGGTATACTTTCAGCAATCCCGGGAGATCTAATGGCTTTTGAGCACGTCGACACGATACCTGTTCCACAGCGAATGCATTCAAAAGCATACAAACGACCTGACACGGAAATAAAAGGCTTCTATACAAAATTAATTAAATTTTCCTACTGTTCTGCACAAATTGCTCCTCGATTGTCACCCGTTTTAAGAGGTTAGAACCCATCTCTCGGTCACGCAGTTACTGGGATCAAGCTCTTTGAGTGCAAGACTCCTGTGAACATTTATTATCCTCAATAAATATTTACTTAGATAATGGAGATAAGTTAAACGAGTCTATTGAAGCAGCTAGCCAAGTGATCACCAATCAGGCTACCACTGTGCTTTCGATTGCACATACGAATGATCCTTGCTCAACTAACACTGGTTGAGCATCTAATACAATTCATATTTCATGTTTGAAAGCTAGGATTAATGATTATGATGAGAATAAAACTGAGACTGAAGGTAAAAAGCCGTTTGGTAATCAAAACTTACTAATCGCACAATTGAATCTTCTATCTTCACAGTTGACTTTAATCACTAAGATCCAGAATGAGTTTTAAACTCAATTAGAAAAACATATCCAAGCGCCTTCAATACCGGTGATTTTGAAGCCAATATGAGCCAATATGAAGCCAGCGTTGCGGTAATACGTAACGGATAGACATTACAACAATGCAATTTTAGCAATTCTAGCACTGCATTCAATGTTTACCAAGGTAATAATGATTTTAACATTTAATAGTTATCCGAGTAAATCGCGGAACCCTAAACGTATCGAAGGAATTCCACAATTAAGCACAAACCATTTTAACCCGCCAAATACCGCCGACCACATAATTTGTTTCAACTGCGACAACATCGGTCATATCTTTATCGATAGCCCTATACCTCCAACTGATCCAGAATTCAAGGATTCTTACCACAAATTCATGCTGGAATACCCATTAAAACATATAAAGGAAATCCCACAAAAGGAGGAAAATGATTCAGGTTTTCATTTACTACATCATGGTTATCTCCGCAAATCCCGCAACAGGACTAAATTACGTGTCGCTTTTGATGATTCTGTAAAGAGGTCCTCCGGAATTTCACTGAACGACGGTTTAACTGTGGGGTCAATAAGTACAGTTAACACTGTACGCTAAGATTCCGACAACATAATATTGTTTTCTCAGAGAATGTGGAGAAAATGTTTGGCCAAGTACGGTTTTCGAAGGATACACAATATCAAAAAATTGTTTGGTGAACTTTCCCAACCGATCAAATACGGCACTACCGGCTCTTGACAGTAACCTACGGCCTTCCATTGGAATCGTTCTTAGCAACACGAACATCAAAAGGTATCCAACAAGACATTAATGTGAACGATTTGATGTCAGACTCAGACACCGAGCAAGGCGCAGTTCACGCAGTTCTTCGAATACAGCTGACATACTACAGAAAATTTACAAGATAGACAAAACATCCGATCCCTCCACGGACGAGTTCACATTTTCATCGGATATTCAATCTTACAGTGTTAACCAAACGAAAAGTGTGATCCCAAACTAGCCGTCTGTTTGATCCGCTTGGTTGGTTAGCTCCAGTAGCCGTTTCAGTGAAAATCTTTATTCAACAGTTATGGGCAGCTAATTTAGAGTAGGATGAACTATTGGCAAATAACAAACAAATGATCGAACAAGTAAAACCGATTAGTCAAGTTCGTATTCCTAGATCACACGGTTAATAATGCTTGGATTGCCTAAAACTACAAAAGTTCTTTGGTTTATTACAAATTGTAGAAATCTTAAAGATACAAGCAGTAGTGGTATCTGTCTAAGCTGAGAAGTAATAGTCTATGCTGTTCATAGGATTTATAGACATGAACAGACACAATTTTATTCAAATGAAGTAAAGTCGTTCTCAAACTTCAAGTCTGTTGCCAAAACTAGCAGTATTATATCTCCAACTCAATTCATCGATCAACGAGGAAATATTCTATAAGGGAGGGAATATAGCCTGGTTTCATTTTCCATAAAGCATCCGGTCATTTTACATGCAAAGTCAGGAGTATGTAAAGGGTGTTTTTTTAAGAGGTTGCCGATTTTTTTTTTGAATAAAACACATATAAAATTATGAAATGACCAAAATTTTTTTTTATTTGGTAGATAATTTTTTGGCATTTAACATTTAAACACAATTTCTGGCATATGGCTACCACGACTATTTTTCACAAATGTCATTCTGGAGGTCCAATTTTCCAGCACTTTTTCAAGCATTTGAGGGCGTATGTCAGCAATGACACGTTGAATATTGGTTTCCAAAGCGTCAATCGATTGAGGTTTATCCACATAAACCAATGACTTCACGTATCCCCACAAAAAGTAATCGAGTGGCGTCAAATCGCACGAACACGGAGGCCAATTCACCGGACCATTTCTCGAAATAATGTTGTCGTTGAAAGTTTCTTTCAATAAGTCGATTGTTTCACGTGCTGTATGGCAAGTGGCACCATCTTGTTGAAACCACATTTCATTCATATCCATATCTTCAAGATTTGACAACAAAAACTCATTTAACATGGTTCTGTATCGATTTCCATTCACGGTAACGCGTCGTCCTTCCTCATTTTTAAAGAAATATGGACCGATGATCCCACCAGCCCATAGACCGCACCAAACAGTACATTTATCAGGATGCATTGGTAATTCTAGAACGGCGTGTGGATTATCTTTGCTCCAAATGCGACAATTTTGTTTGTTGACGTATCCATTTAACCAAAAATGCGCCTCATCACTGAAGAGAATTTTACGGTAAAAAAATGGATCTTCGTTCAATTGATTTAACGACCAATCACTGAATTCACGGCGCAAACGATGGTCGTGTGGCTTTAATTCTTGCACCAATTGAATTTTGTATGGCACCAAACCCAAATCTTTACGTAAAATTTTCCATAAAGTCGATGGACAAAGTCCAATTTGCTGAGCACGACGACGAATCGATAAATTGTCGTTTTCTTCGACACTGGCCTCAACGACAGCAATATTTTCTTCTGTACGAACTCTTCTCATTCTTGTCGGTGGCTTGGCATCCAAAAGAGTGAATGTAGACCGAAATTTGGTAATTACGTTCTTTATGGTGGTCTCTGACGGACGATTATGTGCACCATAAAATTCACGAAGTGCTCTATAAACATTTTTAATTGAACACTGATTTTGAAAATAAATTTCCACGATTTGAAAACGTTGTTCTGGAGTTAACCTATTCATAATGATTTGCCAAACAATACTGAGTAGAAATGCCACTTTGAGCTGTCAAAACAACTGTCATAAAATAAAACGACATCTATCGGAAAAACAAACCTCCTAAAAAAACACCCGTTATATGAAGCTAGCCCAATACTAAGCCTAAACGCGATGGCAACACTAAACTATCACTATTGTGAGAGTTTACTATTCCAACCCGAAAATATGTCACTATCGTGACAGTAAACAGTATCATGATATAATGTCATGACATTTATAACATTCTTCAGCTAAAAACCCGTTAGCAATACTAAATTATAACTATCGAGAATATTTTATATCCCAGCCCGAAAAAATAGCAATGTCGCGACAGTAAAATGTGGCATGATAATCTGTAATGATATTTAGAGCTTTCGGTCCGAAATTATAAATATAACTTTTAAGTATTTTTATATTATCTCTTCAATCGTTGGAAAACCTACCCAGCCCAAGCCTAGCCTGAAAGCGACAATGCGGAAACTTAACTAGCATTAAGTGATTGCACTTGGCATATGCCGCCAGATTCGTTGAAGTTTTGACTACAGTCGCGAAAATTTACAGAAAAATTCTATCTGGAATTATCTGGATATAGTCGTTTGAATCTCGACTCACCGGCGATTCACGAGCACTTGGCATGTACCGTCAGATTCGCTGAACTTTTGACTACAAACGAGGAGACATGTAGAAAAGTTCTATCTGGAGTTTTATCTGGATATAGGCGTTTGAGTCTTGACTCACCGGCGATTCACGAGCACTTGGCATGTACCGTCAGATTCGTTGAAGCTTTGACTACAAACAAGGAGACATGTAGAAAAATTCTATCTGGAATTATCTGGATATAGTCGTTTGAGTCTCGACTCACCGGCGATTCACGAGCACTTGGCATGTACCGTCAGATTCGTTGAAGCTTTGACTACAAACAAGGAGACGTGTAGAAAAACTCTATCTGGAATTATTTGGATATAGTCGTTCGAATCTCGACTCACCAGCGATTCACGAGCACTTGGCATGTACCGTCAGATTCGTTGAAGCTTTGACTACAAACGAGGAGACGTGTAGAAAAATTCTATCTGGAATTATTTGGCTATAGTCGTTCGAATCTCGACTCACCAGCGATTCATGAGCACTTGGCATGTACCGTCAGATTCGTTGAAGGTTCGACTACAAACAAGGAGACATGTAGAAATACTATATGGAATTATCTCGATATAGTCGATTGAATCTCGTCTTAGAGGCGATTTACGGTCACTTGGCATATACCGCCGATTTGTTGAAGTTTTGGCTACAATCGAGGAGATTTGTAAAAAAATTCTATCTGGAATTATCTCGATATAGTTGTTTGAGTTTCGACTCACACGCGATTCACGAGCACTTGGCATATGCTGCCGGATTTGTTGAAGTTTTGACTACAAACGAGGAGATATGTTGAAAAATTCTATCTGGAATTATCTGGATAAAGTATGTGTAGCCTGTATATGCCAAGTGCTCGAGAATTAAGACGAGATTCTAACGACTATATCCAGATAATTCCATATAGAGTTTTTCTACAAACCTCCTAGTCTGTAGTCAAAACGTCAACGACTCCGGCGATAACTATTTAAATTGTAAGCCCACAAGTATGGAACCCAGGCTGAAATAAGATGGGTGTCGACTATGTCGGACGAATCCTAATCCACTTAATTAGAGAACATGGACGTTCGTATTCGTTTATCGGTTGTCTTAAATGAATTATCGCTCGGCGAGGACTTTGCCAAGAAATTTTTAACGATAATGCGACGAACTTTGATGGTGCGGACAATCAATTAAGGGCAAAATTTTATAAATTAATAAAAGGTTCTAAAATATTTCCGATTATTCTTTCAGACAACGAATTTCCTGGAACTTTATTTCACCCAGTGGTGCAAAATATGGGATGCCGGAATTAAAGCTTATCTTAAAACGAGAAATTAGGAAAAAAATTCTGACCATCGCAGAAATGTATACTCTTTGGCAGAGGTAGAAGCAATTTTAAATTCCCGACCAATATGTTTTATGTACTCCAGCGATATCGACGTGTTAACTCCATCACACTTTTGGATCGGAGACGTTGCTAATAAATTTCGTGAGGATTACATCACCCATCTAAAACCAATACGTTCTGCACGCTGGCAAGTGGTCCAGAAAATTTCAAATCAATTTTGGAAACAATGGCACGTTGAGTACTTTACGTCACTTCAAGTGTCCTTATGCTTTAAGTTTAGAAAAATAACAAAAAACTCGTTCCATAGCAACTTTGGGAAATTTGACTCTGTCGTATTTGAACTAAAATTAAATTTGGCACGTTAAAAGTGGAACGTAAAATTAAAAAAAAATATTTCAACAACTGATTGCTTCCACATGAATAAATTTATGGTTTGGGAGAATAACACAGACTTGTCTGGTTATATTAAAGTAGTGTAGTTGTACGAAACTTTTCTTAGTAAAGCCACTCTAAAGTTTTAGTTTTTTTGTACAGAAAACTTCTTCAAACAAAAAGACAAAACTTTTGTTTTATTTTAAACAATTTATATCCAAAAGTTCTGAACAATATTTTCCACATAATTTTCTTGTACAAAAAATGTGAAAATGACAGTTTTTTAAAGTATTTGTCCATACTATGAGACAAGGATTTTCTTAGTAAAATTTCATGCTTATTACAAAATGTTTTCAAATATTCTTTACATTCAGATGACTATATTCTATTTAAAACTAATAACATAGTTTGGGCATGATCCAATCCACTTCAGATAATGATTTAACCATGTTGAAAACAATCCTTTATAAACAATTTATTGTTTGAGTCAAAGCCACTGTGCCAAGTCAAAATTGGTTATAGGGTCAGGTTCAAATTGGATAAATGCCGTCGTGCTGGAAGATTACTTCAGATAAAAAATTTGAGAAAATCGAAATAACAATAGAATAACCGTAAATGTTCGGCGTCTTTCCGCCGTTAACAAATTTGCGAGTGGTCTCGTTGTTGGCCACCCATACACGCAGTGTTCTCCCACCGATTACCAAAATAATTTAAATGACCACGAATCGGTCCCCCCGTAGAATATAATTGGTGAGCCTCGTGGTTGACCACCCTGTACCGTGACTGTATTCTTCACATGAATATTCAAATTTTAAGTTTAAACCATTAAATAAATTATATATTTTTATTTAATTTGCAAAACCAACTTAACACGCAAAGTATTTTTTTTGGTTTTTTATTCTGAATTATTATCAACCAATCAACCATCAAGTTCAAAACTAAACCTTTTAAATTCAAAACTAGCTAACTGAAATTCTCGCAACAAAACAAACACTAGAAGAATATTGTTTTTCGTTGGTGTTTTTTTGTTTTGTTTATCGTGCGCATCACTCGCCCACTCCTTCTCACCGCGCCTCAATCGCACACACCAACATGAGGAACGCACAACAAAAAATACTCCTGTACATCTCCGCCAGTCGCACACATGCACAAGCTGTACACATTGGTCTCTCTCTCAAAATTATTCGTGCAAAACGTGAACCAGAGTATAAAGGCCAATTCGCACTCACAAAAAAAACCTTATTGTCAATGCCAGAGAACAGATGGCAATGCCATCAGGAAAAGGCACAAATTATTCGATGGCAACAAAATTCAAAATTCAAAAACAAAATTAAATTACATAGAAAATAATGTTATGACCCCTCAAGGTGTCGTAACAATTTCCCGATAGCGGTCACCGGTATCGTCGAAAAGGTAGTTCTCTTTGGTATATCAATTTAGGGTTTTTAGAGCCCAATTAACAAAGCCAGCCTTTAAAGCTAATAAAATGTTATCCTGAAAAATAACAAGAGGAGTTGTTGATGCGTTGTTATTGCTCGGTTCGTACAATCCGCTAGTAACTTGATCTATACTGAAAACATAACGGAATCATGTCAGTTATATCTTTGGCATTTGAAGGGCTGGTATTGTTGCAGCAAATAGTACAAGATTGGTGCAATTGGCACTGCGTATTAATAAACGCAAATTTCTTTACTTCTTACAAAATAACTTATTTTGTATAACATAAAAAATTATTTTGGTAAAAACGTGTACTCTTATAAGAATAATGTTGTTTTTACGAACTAATATACATAATAATTGGTGTAGCATTTCCAATTACTACCTAAAATTTTATATTTGGAAATTCGCTGAAAGTTGCGCGTGTTAAATTTTCCATCGCTTTGGGGAAAAATAGGCGATTGAAACATTTTATATGCGAGAGTTTACGCTGTTATACAAAATTTTTATAAATAAATAAACTTACAAGTTAATCAACAGTTATGTAAATACACCTCCACTCCTCAATTCATTAAACTTTTCCAACATTAACAAAATTATTAATTAATTTTATTTTTGTGTACACATATACGTATGTACCTGTATGCTATTTATTTTATTATTAAACAAAATTATTTCAATTTTAGGTGAAATTATTATTATTTTTTTGTATTTAATTTTAAATAGCTAGGAAAAAATTAATAAACGCAAACAAATAAATAAAGGAGTAATTAAAAATAAATATTATTTTTCGAAAAATGTTTTGATTAATTTAGCATTTAATGGGAAAAAATTATTAATTATAAATAATGTAATCATCACGAGAGCGGAAATGTTGAAATAATTATGTTTATTGATTTATATTTATGTATATTGTGTTTAGTAGAATTTGTAGCGTTTACTAATACAGGTAATCCACGTTTCACGACGACAATGGGAAGTAAAATGTGTGTACTGATAAACCTGTCAGAGGCCTCATTACGTGAGGGTTTATTTTTAAATGGGATACGTTTTGGCCACACCCGATTAGCCGGTGGCACAAGAAGCCATGAATGTAGACATAAATCTCTAATAAATTCATTTCTAAAGCAAAAAATTTAGCTTACCGGACTTTTGGTAGAAGTGTCTTATATAATCAAAAATCATTATTCCTTCTTAGATTTTAGAAAACCAACAAGGTCGACGGTTTATTATTTAAATTTATTTGAAACATTCAATTCTTTATCGATTTTTGTAAACCCTAAACTTTTAAACATCATTACAACAATTGAAAAGGAAGTCATGACAGCTCCTACGCCCGGTATACAGATTTTCACCAAATTTCGCAAGGATCTCCCAATTAACGGAAAAAGATTTAGTATGAAGCTTTATTTCACATATACATTCAATTCTTGGCCGAAGATTCAAATTATTCGATTATTTTAACAAGCAAGAATATTTACCACACAATTAATTATATTACTTGACCTTAATAAATAATTTAAATACAGAAAAAGCTCGATTTAATGGACTGATTGGGGGTGTCCGTTAAATCGGAATGTCCGTTAAATCCGAATGTTTTTTAATTTAATCGATTCGATCTAATTTAATCTGGAACGGAAGTGGCCATATTTAAGAATTTTTTTCCAAAATCATTCAAGAATTCCATTTCCATCCAGCATACTCAATTCCATCATAATCGGTAACCGAAAAATAGAAAATAAAAAATTGTCAGTTAAATCGAGGTCCGTTAAATCGAGGTCCTTTAAATCGAGCGTCCGTTAAATCGGGGTCCCTTAAATCGAGGGTTTACTGTAACTCTAATCGAGTACCTTCCCATATTCAAGAATTTATTTCCAAAATAATTGAAGAATCCCATTTCCATCATAATCGGTTAAGAAATGGCTGAGTTCCGTACCAGGTGGCCATATTTCAGAATTGCTTCCCAAAATCATTTAAGGATCACATTTCCATCCAACATAACCAATCCGATCATAATCGGTTAAGAAATGGCTGAGTTCCGCCCCAGGTGGCCACATTCCAGGATTTATTACCAAAATCAGTTAAGAATCCCATTTACATCCAACATAACCAATCCGATCATAATCGGTTAAGAAATGGCTGAGTTCCGTCCCAGATGGCCACATTCCAGAATTTCTTCCTAAAATCATTTAAGAATATTATTTCCATTCAACATACCCAATCCGATCATAATCGGTTGGGAAATGGCTGAGTGTCGTTTCAGGTGGCCACATTCCAAAATTTCTTCCCTAAATCATTTCAGAATCCCATTTCCATCTAACATAACCAATCCGATCATAATCGGTTAGGAAATGACTGAGTTCCGTACCAGTTGGCCATATTTCAGAATTTCTTCCCAAAATCATTTAAGAATCCCATTTTTATCCAGCATACCTAATTCCATCAAAATCGGTAACCGCACAATGGAAAATAAAAATTCGTCCGTTAAATCGAGGGTCCGTTAAATCGAGGTCCCTTAAATCGAGGGCTCACTGTAATTCTAATCGAGTTCCGCCCCAAGTGATCACATTCCAGAATTTCTTCCCAAAATCATTTAAGAATCCTATTTCCATCCAACATACCCAATCCGATCATAATCGGTTAAGAAGTGGCTGTGTTCCGTCCCAGTGGCACTATTCTGGTAATTTCCCGGGAATAGGGAACTGGGGAAAGAATTTATATGTCATTTCTGTTCAAATATTATTTTTACGGCCTACTGAGGAGACAAATTTGATGTAAATATTTGTAAATTGGGAATAATTTTTCCATATCTAAATTGGCAGGGCATATTATTCCCCATTTAATTTTGTTTTCAAAAAAATTAACACTAACATTTTACCTCAGCATGCCAGAGAAAACTGTTTAAATAAAAATTTCATATAAAATCTTTCCTCAGTTCCCTATTCCCGGGGAACTAACAGAACAGTGCCACAGAATAGTGCCACAGATGGCCATATTTCAGAATTTCTTTCCAAAATCATTTAAGAGTCCCATTTCCATCCAGCATAACCAATCCGATCATAATCGGATAAGAAATGGCTGAGTTCTGTCCCAGGTGGCCATATTCCAGAATTTCTTCCCTAAATCATTTTAGAATCCCATTTCCATCCAACATAACCAATCCGATCATAATCGGTTAGGAAATGGCTGAGTTCCGTACCCGTTGGCCATATTTCAGAATTTCTTCCCAAAATCATTTAAGAATCCCATTTTCATTCAGTTTACCAAATTCCATCATAATCGGTAACCGCAAAATGGAAAATAAAATTTTGTCCGTTAAATCGGGGTTCGTTAAATCGAGGGTTTACTGTAGTTCTATCTAATAAAAGTATTACAATTTCAAAATCGGTTTCTCAATCAATCCATAGCAATTTCTTACCAATGACATTTATTTCCATTCATGGTGGTTTAATATACCACTTATATTATACAGGGTGAGTTTTATATACAGGGTGAGTTTTTTAATAAATGTCAACCTTTTATTTCGGAAACGACGCTACTTAGAAAAAATTACTTATTTTAAAAATTGTTAAGTGTTGAAGGGGAATGATCTTGAATGATCTTGAAAACCACTGTGAAGTTTCCGATAAAAATAAAAAATAACAAAATATGGCGGACTACAAAATTTGCCGAAATAACAAAAATGCGCATGTATTAGTGAAACAGTTGACGAAAGCAATGTTAGGATTATTGAAATTTTTTTATGAACTGCTCATTAATACGTAATTAATAAACTAGCGACTTCGGCAATGACAATTACAAAAAATAGATTATTATAAAATTTGAAATGATAAATCAAATAAAAATTACCCCCACTTTAATACGATGGCGTAGATCCGAACTTGATCAATTTTTGCAAAACTAAAATTAATGAATTTTAGGCGTTCGTTTTTGTTATTTCGACAGATTTTGTAGTCCGCCATGTTTTGTTATTTTTTAATTTTGTCGGAAACTTCGCAGTCATTCTTGAAACTCATTATCATTAGAGATATTGACGAAAGTTCTTTCTAAATTAGAACCTTTACTTTTCAGTTCGTTTTTTGATTGAGCAGGTGAAAAAAATTAAATAAACATTTTTTGTTCATACAAAATTAGTACGTCCTAAATGCGCTAAGAACATACCTGATAGACACGAGACAGAAAATTGAGAGTCAATAAAATGTTAAACAAAAATTGTCCATTATGCGCAATGAAAAAATAAAGAACTAGTGCGAAAAAAATCTAAAATCGAAAAAACGCAAACACCACTGGAGCAGTGGAGCATCGATGGCCACACATCAAAAAGAGTATACAGTAAAATGCTCAAACAGACTGCAGCAAATCAGCTCAACAAAATTCAGCTGAGAACAAGAACAACAATAATAAAAATAGAAATAATAATAATAACTAAGCAACAGACAACAGAACTAAACAAATTGGAACATAAAACCCAAGTTCAAACAGTTCCAAAATCGAAATCGAAGCAGCAGCAGCAAAAAAACATTGAAGCAGTGAGGACAAGGAGATACTCATTTTCCACCCGCCGTGTCCTTTTTTACATCCGGATGTTTCATTTTTTTTTTCTGCATTCACGATGCTACGGACAATTTTGAAACGTCTGTATCATTTTGTCGTTTGTTTGCTTAGTACATCCCCAGAGTTGAATACCGTAGGTCCATATCGGCTTCAGTATTTGCCAATACAGCAGCAGCTTGTTGTATTTTTCTGAGCTTAATATTAAGTTCTTCTTTCTTCTTTTTGACATGCTCTCTCCACTTGAGCTTGGCATCGAGAGTCATGCCCAGATATTTAGCTTCGTTTGCAAATGGCACCGGTCGTGAGTTAATTTCTATCGGTAGATTGGAAGCCTTTTGATATGTAAAGTTAATATGCGTGAATTTCGTCTCAATAAGCTTGATTCTCCAGCGCTTAGTCCACTTACAAACCGCATTGGTAATCTTCTGGAGTTTGCTCGTTGCATCAGCGACATTACATCCAAAGGACATGATTGCTCTGTTATCTGCAAAGGTGGCTATGGTTTCTTCATCTGTTGTTGGAATATCTCTTGTATACAATAAATACAGGATTGGTCCTAAGACACTCCCCTGCAGGACACCGGTAGAGATTTTCTTTAGTTCGAAATATTCATCCTCATATTTCACACGAAAATGTCTAGTGGATAAATAAGATCTTATTATGGCATAGAATTGCCTCGGTAGATCTCTATGCAGCTTGAATTCCAGTTCACTGTGCCAAACTTTATCGAATGCTTGGGCGACGTCCAGCAATAAGCTGGAGCATACTAAATATTACCTACTACATACTATTTCCCAGGAATAGGAATTAGTTGTCGGTCCTCAATTATTGGCTTAAGTCTTTTTAGTAATAATTTTTCAAAAAGTTTTGACATAATTGGCAGCAATGAAATTGGCCTGTATGATTTTTTATCGTTAGGTGGTTTATCAGGTTTTGCTATCATGATTGCTTCTGCTCTCCTCTTTTAATTCTTTGAGAGTTACTGGGCGTATATCAAAATCATCTAGATTTTGGATTGACATTATATTTGCATTGGCCGTTTGCCTTGGTAGTGGTTGGAAAGTGCCCTCGAAATACTCCGCAAACAGATCAGTCTTCTCTTTAGGACCTCTTGCCCAGGTTCCATCCTCCTTTTTAAGTGGAGGCATTTGCATTTTGGGTCTTTTGAATCCCTTCGTCGCCTTCCACAGAAAATAATCGGAATTTTTTTCATCGGTTAGGCTACCTAGATATCTGTTGATTGATGCATTTTTAACTTCTTTAAGAAGAGATTTGAGACTGTTACGTGTACTAGTTATTTGCCAGATTTTACGTGCCCGTCGTTTTTGTCTTACCAATCCCATAACTTCCATTGGGTAGCATATGTTAAGCTTCTTCTTATTTTGTATAATGGGAGTACATGCCAAAGTAGCATAGTAATTGTTTCATTCAGTTGTTTTAATTCATCTTCCAACTGGTGGGGATTTCTTATCGGTATCTGAAGATTGATTTTTGCCTCCAATACTTCACGAAAGAGATCCCAGTTTGTGGGAATTGAATTTATTAATCTGGGTGCACTCTCCCGTTGGATTACCATTTAACTGACTGTCATGATAACCGGGGAATGATCCGATACTAGAGAATTACTGTCTTCAATGTGAATGTAGTTCTGGGATATAGCTCTTGCTACATAAAAGTCTATTAGGTCAGGTATCTTCGTTTCGTCACTGGACCAGTATGTTGGGGAACCACCATAGTAAAATTCACATTTTGATGTCTGCCCTGCTTGAAGTAGTTCTTTACCTTTTGACGTCGGAAGCCTAGATTCCCTATAGGCGTTTTTCGCATTAATGTCACCTCCAATAATAAAATCACGTCCAGGCGATTTAAATAGTCAATAGTCCTCCCTTTCCAAGTTATGCCGGAGAGGACAATATATTGCAGTGACAGTAAGCTGTCTGTTTTTAATTTGGATCCTTACAGTAGTGACTTGCATAGTTTCTTCTTCGATATTTGATTCTAAATGGTGTTTTGTATTTTCTTTTATTAGTAATGCCGAACCACCTCTTGTTCTTTCTGCTGGATGAATGGAGTACTATAAGTTATAACCCCGTATTGTAACAAACGAAGATTTAACTAGATGGCTCTCAGATATTAAGAAACGGTCGATTTTTTCTAAATTTAAAAATATTTCTATTTCTGGAATATGTTGCATAATGCCATTCGCATTCCAGATTGCTATTTTGAAAGTTGTGTCCTTACTTAACATTTTTTGTTGCATTGCAGTTGATGAAGTATCAGATTACGTTGGGCATCTAGCCGCTTTGTAATAGCTACAATGCTGTTCATAATGCTTTCCATAATTTGGTTCGATTTTTGTAGTTTTGCGGTTTATTTCTTGTTTTTTTCTCTTAATTTTTGTAGTTGTTTAGCAACCTCGAGGCCTCGATAATTGGCCGGATGTTGGCCCTTAAAATTTTTATGCTTGGCTGGCACATCTCTCGCTATTGTACATGCCTGGGTATTATGATTACCTGAGCATTTTACATGTCTTGAATCCCGGCCGCAATATCTTTGGGTGTGATTAAATGACTGACATTTCTTGCATTGGTGTGTGCGTGATGTGGTTGGTTTGATTTTCTTCCTCATTTTTATTTCATAAATGTTTTGGGTCCCTTTTACTGATAAATTGGTTTCCTTCCTGGATTTCTGTTCTCTCTTTTTTAACAATATTCACAGCATCAGACAGCATTAAGACATTTATTTTGTAAGTCTTCCATTATTTCTTTGCTTGAGCAAGTATGATGCAAACCTCTTGCTACGGCTTTTATAGGTCGATCCTGTTTGTTCTCGTAAGTGAATCACTGATACTGTTCAGCATTTAATTTCATAGATAAGGTTTTATAAGTATCTGAGTCCAGAGCATTAATTTTCCAAACGTCATTATTTATCGCTGTTACCTTAGAGTCTTTGTCAGTAACCGATTTCATCAGTGACTGAATTTCTGGGTGATTTTTTTTTCGGTTGCACCAAATTTGGTGTAATGTTCTTGGTAGATTTACTACATTTTGGTTGATTGGCTTTGGGTAGAGCATCTTTTGAATCTGGGCTAGATTGTTCCCTACCATTTAATTGCTCAGCCTCAGGTGACGATTCAGCTTTTCTTTTCTTACTCTTCTTGGACTGTTCTTCTTTAGGATCCAGTCTATATCGCAATCTTCTTTTGGATCCCGATTCATTTTTAGGTTTTCATTTTCTTGCTTTAGATACTCAATTTCTTCGCTTAGCTTGGCAAATAATTACTTCATATGATCTAGCCTCGCCAAGAGATTCATATACTCCTTTTCTAGGTCAATAGTTGTTTTACTAGATTCGGCTATTTGCAAAGTAAAATTTCCGGTGGCATCACTTATTTCGTGTAATGTTTGTCCAGTACATCTAAGTATAGCGTTAGAAAAAGTATCGGCTTGGTCAGCTATCGAGTTGCTTCTATTTTTCTTTATCGGTGATCTTTGTAAATTTGATATGATGACGGATTTGATGTTCCCTGATAATGGAATAGTTGACCCTCCCCATAATCCATATTGCAAGTCTCCACAGAGAGTGGTTTTACCAATGTTGATATTAGTGTACCACCTGGGGTATTGTTTCCTTTTGTTTGTGCCACTGCATAGTTTTGATTGACTAATTAGCAATTCTGCTTCACTACTACGAAAGGATTGGGTACCACAACCGTTCGCTCTACAAAACATTGCCCACAGTACGCGCGTATTCATTTATGAATACTTCGTGGAGGCTGTCAATCCCGTACTCCCCGGATGTTTGGTTTCATAAACGGAATAGCCGGTAATATTAAAACAATTTTGTTTTGTGAAGTATCTTTCGGATATTATAACATGATGTCTATATTTTGTTCGATAAGAAAGGTTTGTACCTCAGCTTTATGTTGCGAGAGCCCGTTCGCATTCCAAATAGCTATTTTTAGAACTGTCATTTTGGATTTTTGACTATAATTTGCATGAGCATATTTTGCATCATCATGCTCATTTGTCTTTCCACCATCATCATGAAACTTTGGTTGGTCTCGGTTAATTTATTTACCGTGGTATGAATGTTTAGGTCTTCTTCATTAAAATGTACTTTGGGTTTCGGTTTGTTACCTTTTAGGATATTTTCGTAAGAAGCACCTTGTTATGCAAAACTGCTGGGAATCGTTTCCAACTTATCATTTTGTGTGTTTGCACTCGTTGGTTTTGTGACTATTGTGTTTTTGGTAGCTTGGCCCTCTGATTAAATTGCATATTGTGCATTTGTTGCTCTGCTCTAATTTTAGGGTTTATTTTTCGTTTTAAGTCCAGATACACTGCGCATCCCCTGTAATTTGCAGTATGATTTTCACCGCAGTTACTACAACGTTTGACAGATGGGTTATTGCGAGATTTGTCACACTGTTTGGAGTCTTGAAGTTCACCAAAAATAACACAAACTTCATTTAAGGTGAAGTATGCTTCCATATGTCCGTATTCTTGACACTTTATGCATTAAATTGGTCAAGACCTCTTTTTAGGTTCTTTAATTACTATTTAGCGGTGTAGCAAATATTTTACGTTGTAAATCTTACCTTACTACCTTGTCACGGTTTACTATATTACCAATAGATTTGGCATGGAAACCTTCCGCAGATATACAAGTGCAGCTTGTATATGCCCTTTTTGATTTTTTAGCTGGTATGTGTAATATTTTTTACCAACTTTGCCAAACTGTCTAACTAGGGCTCTGAAGCCATCGATTTGAAGGTTTGAATCTTAGTTTCGTTTATATTACCTCTTTTCAGCGGGGCAATATAACCTTTAGAATCTGTTAATGATGCGATTTTATTAACCAGTTCATTAATAGATACTTCCCTTAAATAAACTGGAGGCGGTTTCTCAGTTTTCAATTTTGTCGCTGTATTGAAGTCAACAACCTCTGAACTAGAGGATCAGGTGTCAAGCGGTATTTTGTTAACACCTCGGGCCACGTTTTCGTTTAGATTGCACAGTGATATACCTATCCAATCCCGTTCGTACTAGTTTATTTTCACACTGACCACGGTCACTTGAATCAATCGGTCAATGAAATTTTAGTATTATATCAATTATTTTACTCAAAGCTTACCACTTTAATGTCAATATAACGCCATTATTTGTAATCATTTCGATCCATTATATAAAAAAATATTGTTATTTAATAATTGTAAATTTTACTTTATATTTGACACAAATACAATATTACCAATTATTTTTATATTTTGTATCAGAATGTGGAAAAATTATTTCTAATTTTTTCAAAAAGCTAATCAGTGCGTAATAGTAGATTGTATAACAAGTGATGAAGGTAGAAGATTGCAATACGAATGCGAAAGTTGCAGCCATCGCGATAATACGATACAGAAGTGAATTCCTAATTGGGATGAAATCATAAAATTTAGCAACCAATGCACATATTTCACTCTGGCTGCGACTTTCACATTCGTGATGCAATCTTCCTCTGACACCTTGTGTATATTGTGTTATCCACACATAAAGAAAAAATATGCAATTAGTTTTTATTTAGCAGCACGTAACTATAAAATTTAGAAATATTTTAGTGGATAAAAATAACTGCGTCGAGGTGCACTCGTCGATTATGAATTATTTCTGCCACCAAAACCATCATGGCAACTACTAAACCAACCATTGGAATTGTCATTACTATAGATACTTGTGATAAACCAATTGGTTGTATTATATTTTGATTTTCGAATCCCTTATAAGAGCCAAGCTTTATGTTGTACTTAAAATATACCGCCCTATTGTTATCAGCAACTATACAGGCGAAAGAACCAGCGCTTCTAAGTCGAATAATCCTGAAAGATTAAACGTTTTATTGAAACTTGTATATAGCTACAAAGTTATTTGTATATGTATACCCAATATTAAACTGATTTGTATATTTAAAACCCGGTGATACCACGATATTTATATACCGTATTAAAATTTTTACTTTTAAAGGTGTCAGGTTACTGCATTTTTCGCTTAATTCTTCCGACCAATAAGATCCAAATCCTACGTACGCAAATTTTCCATTCGGGCATGGGTCAATATATTCTTTGTGTTTCGTTAAAATTTCAAAATTTTCCACAAAATTTGGACATTCACCGGTATTATATTTAGCACGAATGGTTCCCCCATGTTTAGTAAAGCCGAGTATTTGAAAATATGCCTCGGATTGCAATGCAGCACATACAGTATAATCAGCTGTACGCAACATACTATCAAAATCACTAAATAAAATATCTGGAGCACGTACCGCAAGTGATGAACTCAAGAACGCCTCAAACGCTCCGTGAAATATAAAGGTTAGCATTGATAACGATAACAATAAAATCTTCCAGGAAAAATATTTAAAATTTTCATAACCACTCTGGTTCATTATCACTGAAAACCATATAAAATTATTAACATGTCGCTCAGAATATTTCCCGTGCAGATAATTGATCAAATATAAAACAATTCCGCATAGTAAAAATGTCACCAAAAACCAAATCCATAGATGAGGCGCAAACTGTTCCAGAAAATAGGTCGAAGATGCTTTCATCTTCAAATCAGTGACATAAATTTGATCAAACGAACTAATCGATGGATGTAGTGAATTACTTGCGATTCCGTTAGTAATAGGCAAAGCATTTATATCGTAAATATCAAGAAACGTTGCAGAATACACATCATCCCGATCAAGATTACTTCGTACAGATTTGGGTCGAAATCGGATTAAATAGTAGAGAAGCATAAGGATTTCATGGTTTGGATATGTTATCGATGGTTGACTCTGAAAATGTTAAAATTAAATGTTAAAAGTAATTTGGGACCAACGTAAGCTAGAGTATAATACAAACCCAAATAGAAATTGTTTGATTTGCGGCGTTACCAAATTCTCTCTCATACGATTGGTTGTGCACCGTCACTACATTCCCTTGATCTTCTAAAAATACATAACGATGCTGATACTGTTGTACCATACGGAACGGGTGGGTAAAATGAACGAAAATTTTATACTTTTGGAGATCTCGCGTATAGAACATCCTGTTCAAGTTCGAGTTTGTTTAACAATGACATTGCATGTGGTAAAGCTTGGCTTTTCGTTTCGATGGTTGTAGTTATGGATATCACTCGTTATATTATTTCAACAATAAAAGGCAAATTAAATATCAATAACGTTACAGAAATGTATTTTTTATGGTTTAAATTGGAAAGTGATTTAATAACTTTGTATATTTTATGTTACTTTGTATACAAATGTTATTGCTGTGAAACATTTCCTTTATAGCTCTAAATTATCCAGATATCATGACGCAACTACCATTCAAATTTTATTTTGTCTCTGTGACATATACTGTTAAATTTATGCAAAATTCTCCAGCCGGAAGTACCAAATCAAAAATGTCGATAACGTAGATTAAAATTATTAATTAGAACACAACAGTTAAAAAAGTCGATAATGAAGATCTGTCCATCTCACCAACCGAATTTTGTAAGCACAACAGTTGGGTCTAATTGATCACTATGGGGTCACAGCTGGTCAGATATTTACGGGAATTGGCCACCGAGAGGAATTTTTTAAAATCGTTTTATAAATTTTCCAGGTCAACTAAATATTTTACCACCCCAAATAAAGAAAATGAAAAAAGAATGATGTCATCAATTAAACTGGAAGCTCTGATGATTGGTCACCTAATAATCTGCAAATATATTACAACAATTAAAAAATATTAATTTATAATGCTGCGCATGCGTGGTTTTGATAAAATATCACCCAGAAGCGTTTATTTCCAATTTTGTACAATATTTGGGCGTTTTTACATTAAATTGCAATCTAAATTTGGCATAGCAATAGATACCAGTAATTATAAAAGATTAAATTTGCTAACGCAAATTTGTTAAAATATCACAAAACTTCTGTTATAGAGCTCGCTATGCAACAAAACATGTTGCTGGCCTATCTAGCAAAACTATATTTCTCATTAATCGGTGAAGTCCCGTCGCTATAATTCAAATTTTTTAACGCTTAACTTGAGCATTTGAATAAAGGTAATTCGGAGTTAATTCGGCAATTGATCTCGCTTCAAACAAAAATCAGTGTCGCATGCGCTATTCTTTCATAACAATTTATAGTAAAGCTCGGTATATAACCCAAGTGTTAGATTCCGCCTCAGCTTGAAACTAGATGTACTTGAAACACTTTGGTCTCTAGCGATTTAAATCTTCCTTCCAAGAATTTTAAAAATTCTGTTGTTTTCTGTAATTTGCTTGGATTATGCTAGGGAGATTTCGTAGAGTGGTCTTGACTCGTTGTCCAATTTTTTAGTCAAGGTAAAAATTATTATTGTGTTCTACGACTCAATACTTCCCCTGCAATCTGGATCCAGTACTAACATTCAGTTGTTGTAACATGGAGATTTCTCAGCGCTGCTGAAGTTTTTGTGTTTGACCAACCAACGTATGTAAATAAAATGAAATCAGCAGTCTCCTGTTCTTATACCTGCTGCTCAAAATTTCCTAAGCGGCCAGGTGATTTTCTTCCGTTAGTTGGAGGTGCTTGTTAATTTGGCCGCAGCACCCTCCAACTGTCCCTTAAGATATTTGATTTTTTGGGTGTCACTGATCTGTGTATTTTCATGGATGAGCTTGCTGAATGTGCCACGGAATCCAGTCTACTTCTGGTAATCCCCAGCAAATATTAAGATTTTAATTCGTGACACCCGAATATCTGTGGTTTGGTTTGTTGGTTTAGTTTTTTCTTTGTTATTTGAAGGTTGATTGTTTGAGACTCTCTATCAATGTTTTCGATGTATTGTTCTGTAAAGTACTTCAAGTTCTCTTCTTATTCATCAGCATGCAAATTTTCTCAAGGATTTCGGATATTTGATCCATAAGTTTCTGCATCGTTCCTAATGAAAGCTTCGTTGCCGGCATTGTTCTAGTTTCGACAAGATCTCCGGTTTCTTTGATTTTTCTATAGAGGCTTCTCATCCGAATTGTCTGCCGCTTTATTAGTTGTTGTAGTTCCAGGTTGTTGTAATTGGTGCATTTGATTCAATCCTACCGTTCCGATTGGGTGGTGTAAGTGGCGAGCCATTGGTTAGTTTGGCTTGCACTTGTATCTTTATTTTGATGTAAGGGTGATTATTATCTACCCCTTGGAGCTTGCTTACTTGCTAGCCTCTTTCTTGGAATTTTGTATTCGCTTCTTTTAGTTGTTGTATTTTTGATGTAGGTACGTTTCCGTTTTCCTTCGCTGTCATCTTTTTTTGTAATTCGAGTAAATTTTTTCGATTTGAGCCTCAAGTTGCTCTTGACTAAACTCAAGCTTTTCCTTCTTATTGTTTCTTTGTGTCTATTTTGACACACTCCTCAGCTTGAATCTATTTTTATTTCATCTTGTTGTAAGATGATGAGATTGATACTGATTTTATTATTCGAAGTTTTCAGTTTATATAAAAATTTATGCGGAAAAATATGCGGAATTGCATATTTATTACTAGAAGTTTTGTGCTGCTATGTAGCCACTATGCTTTCTTTAGTGACCCATGGTTAACTCTTTTCTAGTGTGATATGATTAATCATTTTCATAGTGTGGATTTAATTCAGCAATAGATGCTGATATTTTGTCTGGCATAATAAATAATCAGCCTGCCTTTGTAAATAAAATATTTAATTTAAAAGAATTCGCCTCAGATATCTGTTCCGCTCAAATTAAATATTTATATTACAAGGCTGAGCCAATATGTCTGAGCTGACCAATCATCAAATTGACCCTTGTGTCAGTTCCTTAACTTGTAGCTTCAGCAAGTGTTCGTGTTACCCCTTCGCAGTGATCACCGAGCAATTAACTCAATACGGTACTTGGGGAGTGTTATGCTACTAAACCACGGCGCAAATTGGGCAGGATTAAGGTGTGAATCGTATCGTGCCAAAACCGGCCAGGCTCGTGGGCCAATATAAAAAATAACTCAGCCTCTAACGGTGTATCCGAGTACCTGGCACCCTCCGGATCAATCTGCCTTATCTGTGTACTGCGGATCTCTGCACAGATGAATACTTGTTTCTCCGCTATTCGCGAAAAAAACATGAAAATGGTAATACAAAAAAAGATTGAGTCTGGCGCTTTAAAATAACCCGGAAACATTATTGTGCGATTTTTGTTTTAGGCCTGGTCTTCAAGGAATAGCTAACTAATGTGGGACTTTGGTCATAAAGTCTGGTCCGCAAGACGTTCGAAAAAAAACAGGAACCCCAAAGGCAGGGATCGCAACGAAAACTACAATGCAGGAACTCGTAACTAGGCCTTTTAACGAGATGCTGAAAAAGCACTTCGCTGTCATTGACAGAGCCCAGGAAGTCAAATATATATCGTCTAGTAATTATAGGAAGGTGAACAAGACCTTAGCTATCACTTGTCCAAAAATTATGAGGAAGAACTCTTGACCTGCTTTAGTTTGCCGCGCCGAATGATGGCATTGTAACGTGTCAAGTTAAAATTTTGTGTCGACCAACGGTCATTGATCGTATATAAAAAGATTGTAGAGAGCCCAGATGAAGTCAGGAAGATATCCTCTGCAGACCTAGATCGAGAGACTGAAGAGTGATCAAGTTGAAAGAACTAAAAGCTGATTATAGGTTAGCGATTATCCTATTAAACAGAGAGCCGCTGGCGAGAACTAATAGTTTAATTAGCCATGGTTTCAGCACAGACACACTCATAATTTATATAACAGGTAATAAATCACAGTGAGAGGAGGACTGTGATGTAACTGTGATTAAGGTTGAAGTAACTTCAGCCTCAACTGTACTCGTGCTCAAACTTACTTGGACTTATAAATATAATCTAATGTACGCGAAGGAAGTAGGTAAAATCCGTTTCTACATTCTCGCTAAAAAATTTGAATATCTTTCTGTAATAAAATTGCAATAATTCAGATGGTGACAACAAGCATTGAGATGGATGGTCGAAATCTCTGGCTAATATCAGCTTATCTTCCACAGGATGGGGAAGATATCTCACCTGTCGTTTTAGAAAGCTCATTAAAGGAGGCATGTAAATGCAGTATTATTCATCAGTAGAAATAGACAAAAAGTACTAGACATTATACTTGACATTACACTTGCCTCAGATACCATTCTGGAAAGTTTAGTGAATTGAAACAGGAGGAAAACCGAATGGGCTATTTTGAGAACTGTTCTAAATAATTCACCACCGGCACCGGTTTTTAACTTCCTAATTCAACACAAGAGCTTTATATCCTAGAATATCACCTATCCAACGCCTAGTACGGCCTTATGAGGCCATATTAGGTGCGTTTACTCCTAGTAGACCTCTGAGTAAACCTCTATCATTGCAGTGAGTGAAAGGAATTTAAAACACCCGTATCGTTGTAGGAGGCTCTTTAGAAGAGCCAAAGACGTTAAAGATGATAAAGACTGGGGCTGCAACGATGAGGTCCTCAAAACATACAAGCACGAATTAGAAAAATTTTAGAATTCATCTGGAGGTTATACTTAGTAAAATACAGGAGTCCTCTGAGACAACTAGGCTGCGCAAATATCTCGAAGTTCCACCACTATGAGTTTTCTCAATCGACCGGATGGTTCTTGGGCCGTAACTAGTTCAGAATCCTTGGAGCAACTACTGGAAACTCACTTTCCAGGTAGCTCTGAATCTGCGCCACACAGGCCTAAAGACATCAGAGTCGTAGGCATTGAAAGCCAGGTTATAAGAAGGAACAAATTCTATGGGCTATTAATAGCTTTAAGCCTTATACGTCGGCCCGACCCAATGACAAACGCCTGGCTTAACAAACGTACTATTGACTTTTACCTTGGCTGGAAGTTATCTTCAAAGGCAGCCTAGAAATCTGCCACATTCCACGTAGCTGGACTAAAATAAATGAAATATTTATACCTAGCAATGCAGTCCCAAAGACTTTAGACTTATAAGTTTAGTCTCGTCCATACTAAAAAATTTGAAAAAAAAAATGATAGAAGCCCAAGTTTGGAATTCGATTGATCCAAAGTGGCTATCAAATACTCAACATGCATATTGCAAGAGTAAATCTGGAGAAACTGCTCTTTTTATTATCCCTGCAATCATTGCTGGGGCCAAGGCTCTCCCATCTCTTTCGTGGTTTGCTTTTCCCATCCTTACTTTTACGCCAGTGTCGGCCAATTCAAGGACGCACAGACGAGCAAATTAAAGAGTACAAGTTACGAACAGTCACGTATGGTACCACGTCCGCTCCATATTTAGCCACTAGAACTCTAAAACAACTTGCCATAGACGAGCAGAATATTATCCAATTGCTGCTGAAATCCTGTTGGAGGATTTCTATGTCGACGATGTTCTCTCTGGTGCAGAAACCATAGAAAATGCAGTAAAATGTCAGCAACAGTTAAGAAAAACGCTAAATAATGAAGGTTTCAAGCTGAGAAAATGGGCATCGAACAACAGAGCCATAATGGAGGTTATTCCTGAAGAACAAAGGGAGTCAAAAACCACACTTATAAATAAAGACCACGAATTCATAAAAACGTTAGGAATATTGTGGAATCTCCAACGAGATGAATTTGAGTTCCAGGTCAACATGGAACCCATGACAATAGTTCCAACGAAACGATCCCTTATCTCGGAGGTATCCAAGATATTCGATCCGCTAGGTTGGTTTTCCCCAACAATTAATATAGGAAAACTATTGTTTCAGCAGTCATGGATAAGGGGACTATCATGGGATGAAGAACTACCAAAGAAAATGAAGAAAAAATGGATTCAATATAAAACTACGTCCAGCGAGCTACAAAAAATTAGGATTCCACGACGGGCTCATACCAAGGACAAGTGCGAAAATTTAGAGCTGCATGGGTTTTGTGATGCATCGGAATTAGCTTGCGCTGCAGTAGTGTACTGCAAGGTGACATATGCAGAGGAATCAACAATTACACTTATGTGCGGGAAAACTAAGGTGACCCAGAAACTTAGTCTTCCAAGATTAGAACTTTGAGGGTTTGTACTGTTATTCAAACTACTGAGACAAGTTTCAGAGGCCATGGGAATCCCAAACGTTAAAATGCAAGACTAGACAGACTCGACAATTGTTCTTGCCTGCGGCTGCAAGGACACCCTAGTAAGAGGAAAACTTTCGTAGCGAATAGAACATCGCAGATTCATGCTATCCTCAGCCCTGCACAATGGAAACAAGTAAAATGAAAAGAAAATCCCGCGAATTGTGCAACTCGTGACGTAGATCCTGATAAGCTGGGTGATAATAAATTATGGTGGTCCGGCCCGGATTGGTTTAGAAGTAGTATCGAGCCATCATCGAGTAACGTAATAACGGAGACCGAGTTAGAAAAAAAACGGCAAGATACTCTCTGCAGCATAAGCACAACTACAATAGAACCGGAAATAGTAGAAAGGTTTTCTTCTTTCACAAAAACAATTCGAGTACTCGCGTTTATTTGGCGTTTCTATTGGAATAGCCACCATAAAGGTGAGAAACGGAAGGGGGCACTAACAGTTAAATAGTTAGAAGCAGCTAAAGTAAGGATTATAAAGACGGTACTAGCTTCTCCATTTAAGGAAGATATAAGAAAATTAAAGGAAAAGGGTCAGTGGGCTCCAAGAGTAAAATTCTCTCCTTATATCCATTTCTGGAAAACATCCAATCATCCTACCACTAAAGGGTCATTTCACAAGTTCGATCATCGATTGGGCACATAAAATTACTCAGCATGTAGGTTTGATTTTAATGCTCGCGTTCATAAGGAAGCAATTTTGGATCCTCAATGGCAAAAGAGCAACAAAACAACGCAATCGCCAATGCCAGAAGTGTTTTAGATTCAATGCTATCAGAGCAACTCAACTGATGGGAAGCCTACCTCTTCCAAGAGTAATACCCTCAAGAGCATTTAGCCATACAGGGATAGATCATGCAGGGGCCTCTGAACTTTCGAATGTCCACGAGCCGCGGAACAAAGAGTCGGAAGGGATACATCGCCATTTTCATCTGTTTAACATCGAAAGTGATGCATATAGAATTGGTTAGTTATTTAACAACACAAGGATTTCTCGCTGCTCTCAAACGTTTCATAGTTTCATAGTCCAAAGGGGTAACGTTGCAAATATGTATAGTGACAACGCCACGAATTTTGTGGCTGCAAATAAATATTTGCAATCTATTCATCATTCATCCGATATTTTAAACGTAATAACAAACCAAGGGATCCAATGACATTTCATTCCCTCAGGCTCACCACATTTAGGCGGCATAGGGGAAGCGAAAGGAGTGAAATAAACATTAAATTCTAGACCGCTATGTCCACTATCAGAGGATCCCAATGAATTTGAATGTTTGACGAACCAAATTCTATTGACAAGATGGCAGCAAATCGAGAGAATGCATGGCTACTTCTGGAAAATGTGGAGCAAAAATTACCCCCATAATATGCAGCACCGAACGAAATGGACAAAACAACAACCAAATATAAAGGAAAATCAATTAGTTCTTGTAAGAGACGAAAATTTACCACCCACCAAGTGGCTATTGGGAAGAGTATTAGAAACTCACCCAGGGCATGACTAATGAACCAGAGTCGTTACCGGGAAAACTCAGAAGGGAATACTCAAAAGGCAAATAGCTAAGATTAGTCCCTACCAACAAACTACACCATTGAGTCAGAAGCTGAACCAATTATTGAAGATTCCGAAGTGCAACAGTTTATAACAAACAACGATACGCCGAATAAAGGTTCATCTGAAGAGGAAGTTCCTCAGAGAAGCCTGATTGACATACTCACTCATACGCATAACGGATTAATCAATTCACAGTTAATTTCTCCTACATAGTTTGAAAATGAATTATGGAAAATCAAGCACCACACATCACCGGCAGTGACACTTCCTGGTTATCATCTCACTGATATTTATGAAGTTATGACAGTAAATGCAAGAGTTATGGCAACCATGGTTATTTTCAGCATTCAGTTATCGTTGATTCAATCAAGTGTTTACAATATCTATCGGATAATTCCAATACCAATTCAACACGAAGCTCAACATTTCATCATTAAACCGTCAACCACATTTTTGGCAGTGAGCAATAGTCGTGAATATTATTCATCAATGGCGGTCTCGGATTTAAATCGATGTGTTACTGTCAACGCTCATAAATTAATATACCATTTTGCTCCGATATACAACACACAATCTGACGTCAGTACGTGCCAAATGAACGTTTTTCAACACAATAACGAGCTCCATCACAGTTGCCCCATTCAGTCATTCAACTTTACCAACTATGGGGCTAAAATTAATGAACATCACAAATGGATTTTCAGTATAAGCAGTAAGAAGGTGTTTGTCTCATTTGTGGAAAAACAGTTACCCCGATTAAACTAGAAGGATGTGGAATATTAAACACCAATGATGGTTGTACATTGAAGGATAAAACATTTCAGATTTTTGCGCCATCCACATCAAGTTCCAGCTATAAATGCTAGTATTGTTAATCATACGTTTAACTACTCTGATATTCATATGACCATGATACCAATATCAAGAATAGACACTAACCAACTGGAAACATTAATCGCGGAACATAATAATGACCTTCACTGGAATGCTGACCCTAACCGTCACGATGTTCATCATTACAGTATAGCCTATAATCATAGCATTAACTATTATACTGTGGCAGAGAAAACCAACGAAGTCAACGTCCAGCGGTTCTTCCTGCACCAAGAATACATAGACGTTCTGACATAGCAGTTTGACAATAGCTCTTGTTAAGGTGGGGAAGAATGTTGACACATCATCATAATGTTCAATATAAGTACAATAATTTGGATCGTGTTAAATTGCATTTTAATGCATTTGTTGTAAAAATTTTGTCACTTTCAAAATATGTTGACCTGTTAAAGTGTGCTGATTGGTTATTATGCAAACGTAATTAGACTAATCTTAAACTTGAAAAATTATATCAAGCGAACGATAAATAAAATAAAAAGGGAGTCTGTGCCTTTACTTGCGCTTTAGTTTGGGCCGCACTCGTGGTAACCCACACTAATCTTGTGAATCTACAACCACAGATTTTAAGTACTACAAAATATTTAGCAATTCGGAAGCAATTTCGAAGCGTTAACATTTAGTAACTTCTCGATAAAACGGTTTTCGAAAACAAACTTTAAATTTCGTTTTAAGAATTAGATGAGATTGTTAATAATTTTTGTCCAATTGTATTGGACCAATCTAATTGTATCGCAGATTGTCCACGCTGCGTACCAAGTTTTAGTCAATTTTTCAAAAACTCTATGACAAACTGATCGAAAACCCTCATCGAAACCGATTTTTACCGTAGTAATCGTTGCATTGTATGTCACAATTTTTTATAATTTCCGCCAGTTGTCAATTAAAATTTACAGTTTGAGATCAGTACCTCATAAAACGTTTAACACATTTTACTGCATTCGTAAGGACCAGTTTGGGAATATTCAAAATCAAATCGGACCTATAGCCGTACGTCCTCGATTTGGCAGACGACTGCGCACGGTAAGGACGTGAAAAGCGAACTGCGAAAAAATTGGGTGTTTCGGCCCCAGAACAGATTGCAAAAATTAGATAAGCAAATTAAGGCAAAGATTATCTGGAAAGCCCACAATTTTGTGAATTTTTTAGGATTAAGTCTGGCAACCCTATCCATAGTCGAATAATTATTGTAGCCGATACATTTAAGATATTCCCTTGCCATACAGAATCGAGTAAACAATAAATGATGGCAGAATTATCACCTGTAGATTCAAATAAATATTTGTTTATGACCGATAAATAATATTTTCGCGAGGAGACTATAACGACATATATGACAAAAATTCCGCCCACATCCAAATACCAACATTTTTTTCTTTCAATGATTTTACCACATAAAGTACGTTGTGCTTTATACCAAAATATGATTATGTAACTGAACAAGGGAACACAAAGTAGAAAATTATTTTTCCGTTTACAATATTTCTGGTATGTATCGAGCGTATAAAACCACAAAATATGTTTTTCCAAGTGATTTATTCAGCTATCAAAATAAATTGTGAACTCAACGTATTGGGTAGGTGTGTTTTATACCTTCAGGTTGTTATATAATGGGGTGCTCCTCAGTTTAGTGTTGCTGTCGAATGCTAGAATAAAATATAAACAAGGCAAAGTCATTAGCACGATGGTTAACCAGATAACAATATATCAGAATAATATACCGTGATAAAGAAAATTTACAGTCGATTTTCTAATAAAATTTGTTGTACAGTGCACAAAAATAAATTTGTTGTTCGGTGTACACAATGTTTAAGCAGAATTTTAATGAATAAAAACAATTTTGTTGCGATGCACTCGTCGTTGATGTAGTGTCTCGGCCATCATAATTATGACCCCACAAATCGCACCAACTAGTGGAATGGTCAATATTATATAAACTTGTGATAAATCAATTGGTTGAGGTGCTACATCATTATCATCTTTTTCCATATGAGTATAGTGGCCACGTTTCGATTTATACAGAAAATAACCCAGCCGGTCGTGTTCAATCGCTAAATGATTTATAAGCCCTGCACTCCTAAGTCGAATAATACTGAAACAAAAAGAATTTTTGTAATCGTGAACTGAAATAATTTTTATATTTACAAATTTGTTTGTACCCAATATTAAAGTGCTCAGTATATTTAAAACCAGGTGATATCATGATGCTTGTGTCACGAATTAAAATTTTCACTTTTAACGGTGTCAGGTTACTGCACTTTTCATTTAACTCACTAGACCAGTATGACCCAAACCCAAGATATGCAAATTTGCCTTTCGGGCACTGATCAATATTTTGTTCATATGTTGTAATTAAATCAAAATTTTTGACAAAATTTGGACAAGCATCGGTGTTGTACTTAGCTTGAATCGGTATTCCTTTTGTTTTGTAATTATTTATTTCATGAAATGACACGGCTTCAGAAATTGCGCACACAGTATAATCCGAGGCAGCGAGCACACTATCAAAATCGGTGAATCCAACACCAGGTAGACGTACCGCAAGCGAAGAACTCAGAAAAGCTTCAAAAGCGCCATGGAACATGATCACTACAATTGAAAGTGAGAACAGCAGTATTTTGAGGGAAACAAATTTTGAATTTTCCCCATAAAATTGATTTGTTATTAACGCGAACCAATTGAAATTGTTAATTTGGTCGTTTGAATATCTCTTGTGTGCACGATTTATTAAATAAGAAACCAACCCAAATGTTAAAAACGTCACAATAAAACAAATCCAAAGCAATGTTGAAAATTGTTCAAGAAAATATGTTGGTGACGCTTTCATCTTCAGATCAGTAACGTAAATTTCTTCAAATGACTTAATTGTCGGCTGTAACGCATTAGCTGATATTCCATTAGCAATCGGTATTGCATTCATATCATGAAAACCAAAAAAATTTGCTGTATATACTTCCAGTCGATATGGATTGGCTTGAAAAATTCGTGGTCGAAATCCAATGAAATCATGTAAAAGGTCAAAAACGTAATTATTTGGATAATCGAGCGATGGGCGAGTCTGCAAAATAAAAAATTTATATTAAATTAGTATTAAAAAACAAATTTGGTACAAACCCAAAATGAAACGCCCATTTCTATAATATTTTATATTTAACGATTTGAAATTTTATGTGATGATAGATTTTTAAAATTATTTTTATGTCCACGCTTTTTTCATATAAACTTTCTTTGATGTACTGAGATAACAAAATACCAATACGTTTCGGTGCCCTACTATGATAATGAGGTAAAATTTAGTTTTAATCCTTATCAAGGTCAGCTTAAAATGGGCAAAATTTCTTCCATAACTATTTAAATTAACATAGTACATAAGAACTACTATAAGACTGTCCGGCAATAGAAATATAACGAATCTTAGCTCACCGGATTATATAGGATCAAATATAAGCTTAACTTAAAAAATTACTTGTTCCTTATATCTTATATTAACCTTCACCTTGTCCGTATATACTCGGGTAATTACCGTGATTTTCTAATTCGAATTTCTCCGCGACTTTTTACCCAATTACAGATCAGTTCGACTCACTGACTCAATTTACATGAAATTTATGAAAATTCAGTTATTCCGAAAAATTACGAACATTTAAGTACATTTTGTACATTTTTTACGTTATTTCGACCAACTTCACAGTATATACCTGGGTATATAATTCATTGCTTAAATATTTTGTATAATGTTCTCATACATTTTATTAAATGTTTGCCTAATTTAATTGTTGTCTGTAATTTCAAACTTACTCACGACTTTAGTAAGGAATTGAATTCCTTACTAAAGTTGTGAGTATGTTTGAAATCTGAAATGGTTAGAGGCAATAAAAGATTTTGTTGGTTATAGTTTTATTATTTCAGTGGTTATTGTATTTCAAAAAATAAATAAATAATTCAAGATAATAAATAAATAAAAGGCTGTGTATTTGGCAAATGGGTTTCAAGCACTGGACACAAACTTTTCTTGTGGGTCTCTTCATTTTGCTTCCTTATAGCACATATAGCATGCACCTTTATGTGCGTATCGACCAGACGCATCTCTATCCATTAGATCGTCGGGAATAAATGGGACACTCTGTGGCTCTCGAAATTCCTCAATAGAAACTCCTAAAATACATTGTACGGCACTTCTAGTTGCAAAATAACCCATAGCAAGTGGATTATGAGCTCGTTTCTTTATAATAGGCATACAAAAGTGTTCCCCTAATTCCTCAAGAAACTGACAGATGGATTATTTTCTGTAAATATTATGTAAGCTGCGAGCCCCACAATGTCAATAATATGAAAGAACATTGTCAGCGGCCAGCGGTTGGTTTTTCCGATTTTGATTTTATTGGAGTTATGCAATGACCACCTCAGTATTCTTTGAATTTGAGGAGACTGCCTAATGCCACAAATAAATTGAATTCATTGTTGAGATTGTCAAGTCTAGGTGAACAGATTAAAGACATTTTAAGAACAGTTTTTCTCTTCACCATGTTGGGGTTTATAAATTAAAGTGTGGGGAACATTTTCGACCTCGAGAGATTTTTGCAGTCTAAATGTCTACTGGCGCTCTACAGTTCAGACAAATTTTCTTCTCGGGTTGAAATTTCATATCTAACCCGTTTCCATAAATTGGGTGGACCTAGTGATTTTTAGCCGGTTTTTGCAATATTGCACTTATATTGTTATATATGGTTAGAGCTTTTTCAGTTTTTGCAATTATGTTGAAAAGTTTAGTTTTAACAATAAACGACAAAGAATTAAAATATTCTAATAAATATGAAGATTACATTTTTAGCAAGGTTTGTATGGATATATATGTCTCAGGCCCAAATTTTGCTAAATCGCCACGAACCGATTCTTTTCTAATTTTCCTTAAAGTTAGGCATGAGTGTGACCATCTCATTTCCTAATTTTTACGCGACAATTCGTCGACAAATTCGTTTTTTCATATTTGCACCGTCGCTGCGTCGCTGAAGTGGATGATGTATGCTCGTTGCGCAAACAGATTAGCGTAAGCATGATAATCCAGATTAGCAGCTCTCTAGTAGCAATGTGAAGGAACAAATGACGTCACAACTACGTCCTTCTCGATCAGAAGAAAAATGTGTGTCCCTTGTTCAAAAGTAATGTGGTTTGTCCAACTGAGCCTGAATTTACAGAGCCCATGACATCTATCAAAGGTTCTGGATATGTTTCATCATTCATCAGCACATTTTAGCACGATATTTTAACTTACATTGGCAAGACTTCCTAAACACCTTAATTTGTAATTGAATGTGTCAGTTTACATATATATGAAAAAAATGTACACTGTCATATTCGATAGAAATTCGATAGAAGTCTATTTGATAAAAGATGGCGCGCATCTTTACATAGATTAGGATTATACATTTACTTGAAATTTTTATTTTGAAATATGCTCAGAAGCGTTAGATTAAAACAATACCGATGGTCAACTAAGTTTAGGTCAGCGTAATAGTCAGTTATTTCACTGTCGAATAATTTATGTGATTTAGTATCAGAATAAAAACTGATTTGGCCCATAGGATAATTAGGCGATTACTTAATAGTTAGCAGTTTTATCAAATCGGCTAACGTAAAATAGAGAGAAAAATAATGAGTCAATTAAGTGTTAAATATTATTTCCTAGATTGGCGACGTTGTTCTAAATTGTCAAGGTGTGAACAACTGTGAAGAATATATTGCATAATCTGCTTCGCCTATCCATAATCACATTGTACTAAATTTAAATGTAGGTTTCGTTCAAATACAAGACGTATGGTAATATCTGACCCAAGGCTAATTTCGCAAGGTTGTTACGAACGTTTTTTTCTAATTTTTCTAAAAGCAAGGCACAAATTTGACTATGTCAAAACCACATCGCCTTAATCCGAGAAATTTATACCTTTAACGTGCCAAATTTAAATGTAGTTTTCGTGTAAATACAGAGTTTTTTTTCTAATTTCCTTTAATATACGGCATGCTCGTGCCCAATTTCACTAATTTTACTAAGTTGTTATGGATCGACTGTCATGGCCCGAATAAATTAATACTTCTAACGTGCCGAAAATAACATATAGGTGGCAAACATAATACTGATGTTTAATGTGGTTCGAGCAAAGAAAAATTGAGATTGAAGAAGTGTAGTTTGTGAAGGTGCCTATAAATATAGGGGAGAGTCTCCGGTTGTGGGCACCCCTGCATAACGTTTGACAGAATGCAAATACGGCGGATCTGAGTGCTGTCGTAGTAGTATTTTGACAGTACGCAGTTTTCGAGCTAATATCGATGTGAATGGACGAGCTTTAGCTGCAAGGTGGTTAATCTCAATCAGGTCAGTGTTATCGATATTTCAACAGTATTTTCGTTGTGATTTGAGATGCCACGAAGATGGTTTCAAAACAGTCACGATGACGATGTAAGGTAAAGTTGTCGTGGTCAATAATCGCTGAATCCGGATTTGCTGTATTTTCACATTTGCAATACCCGAACGTCAATCTACTGTTCAACATTTGTAGGTGCACTTGGAGAATGGACAACGTGTCTATTTAACGGAAGGTAATGCAGTGCAATGACCAGAACGACCACCAGTTTCAACACTCACGAATTTTTTCAAAATTTGCCAAAACAGTCCATTCGCACGATCATTGCTTTACTGGGAAACGCCAAACTATTATACTTGGAACCGCAGTCGACGAAGAAATTTCAACGACGAAAGAAAGATCAACCTGTTGCAGGATACATCGATGTGTATTCGACTGCTGCGCTGACCGTTCATCCACGACAAGACGAATGCTTCTATCTTCGTTTGCTTTTGTTCCATGTTCGTAGTCCTACTTCGATCGAATCGTTTCGTACTAGAGATGGTGTGTTGTGCGCCACTTACCAAGAGACTTGCCAACTTCTGATTTTGCTGGAAAACGACTCACATTGGGACTCAACACTTACCGATTCCACTGTTTCTGTACCGGCAAATCAAATTCGAACATTGTTCGCGATCATCATAGCGACGTATCATCCATCGAACGCATTGAACTTGTGGAACAAATACAAGGACGAGATAGCTGACGACATTTTGCATCGAGTTTGTACTGCAAGAGACACGCAACGAAGCTTTGATCATGATCGAAGATATGTGCGTGCTTATGTGTGGCAGCTATTTGTCGAAATTGGAGATGCCAGCACGACTGTGCCGCTTTTGAATTCACAGCAAAAGAACGTGTACGACGCATTAATGGAAGCAGTTGACGAAGAAAACGGCAAAATATTCTTCCTCGATGTTCCTGAGGAATAGGCAAAACCTTTCTGATTTCATTGGTTTTGGCCACAATTAGCTCGAGATTTCAAATAGCGTTAGCTATTGAATCATCGGAAATTGCAGCCACATTGCTGGACGTCAGCTGGCCGGCACATCTTGCTTTGAAGTTGTCGATGAATGTCCACACGAATAACAAGCCAGTTTCTCAATTGCCGAAAACTCAGCGATGGCCAAGGTATTGCAAGAATGCAAATTCATCATCTGGGACGAGTGTACAATGGCACATAAACGTTCATTGAAACCGGTCAATCGTACGATGAAAGATTTACGAGATGACTCAAGACGCATGTCTGAAATTGCCGAGTTTGTGGCGCTATGTGAAAAAGTTCCAGTTGACCACGACCATGAGAATCATGTTTTGGCTAGAATTATTTCGTTTCTATCGAATTTTTGCATGTTCACGACGTCGAAGGAAGAGCTTATCACGAAACTGAGGATCTCGAGGATCTGTGATAATCATGCTGCGCAATCTGAATCATCCAAGAGTGTGTAACGGAACGCGATTGGCTGTGAATAAACTGATAAACAATGTAATTCAAGCGACGATCATTAAGGGTAAATTTAAAGGAGAAAATGTTCTAATTCCCAGAATTCCTCTGATTACAACTGATATTCCGTTCGACTTCAAGCGCATTCAGTCCCTTTTCGTTTGGCGTTCGCTATGACGATTAACAAATCGCAAGGTCAATCGTTGGAAGGGTGCAGAATAAATCTGGAATTTCCGTGTTTTCTCATAGCCAGTTGTACGTAGTGTGTTCGAGAGTTGGAAAACCATCCTCGTTCATTTATGAGCCGGAGAACAAATCGAAAAATATAATTTACCACAATGAATTCTTTTGAATTCCAACTGACTCCAATTTATTTCCACACTGAGAGAAAAAATTCAAAAAACAACTCAATTTTCGAAAGATGCCTGAGTTAGAATCAACATTTCATTCACTTTTCAATACATTTAGTGTTGAATTCGATGAAAAAGTGAATGGAATGTCCACTCAACTCATTCTTCTATTGAGAATTGAGTTGAGTTGTTTGATTTTTTCTCTCATAAAAACCAATTTTCATGAAGGACAAAAGTATTTGCTCGGAACGAAGTAATTTGGGCACCGGGTCAGCTAGTTATACTATAAAATATAAAATTGCAGTAAAAAACTTTAAAATTAATTATAGTTTATGTTGCTATCTAGCCTGAAACGAGATAAATTTTCCAGTCAAATTATTAGTTTGTTGATATCATAGATTAGAAACCTGTCAATAACGTATTGGAAGGTTTCAGTTCAAGCAAAAGAAAATTGCCGCTGTGTATTTAATTTTTCTGTAAATCTATAATCATAATTTTCGCGATCCTAATCCACCCCAAACTTAAAGCTTAACATTAAACTTTTGCAAAAGCAACCCAATTAATTTTTTTTTATCTAAATAGTTTGGCTGGGTTCCTTTGCTATTTAGAGCAGCAACAAGACACCTACATATATAAAACACACGCCAGATAAAGTTGAAATTCTTCTTCTTAAACTGTTTCTTTCGCTATTTAAGAATATTGTAATCTTTGTGTCACATTTCTTCAATTTCAAACAATTTCAGAATATAAACTTTGAAGAATAGTTTACAGTTTTAACCATTTTTAGTTTCTTAGTTTTTGTAAATGCGACGTTTGTTTTTAAGTTTATGTATGCATTTCTTAAAAGTTAACGTTCAACTTTTTTTTTGGTAAAATTTACCTTTAAATTTGTGTTTAATATTTAAGTTTAACGGATTTAGTTATAAAATGTAAACAAAATTTTATCGTTTTACATTTTTGACTGTTCCGTCTGATATATCAACATTGACGTATTTAAAAAAGTTTATTTAACAGTATTTAGCTCAAAATGTTAATAATTATCTTTGTTAGTTCTTTAGCTTTCGGAACCTTTTCGGTTACATTCTCAAAGGAATAGTAAAACAATTTTCCAAAAAAATATTTTCTATACAAAATAAAAACGAAATCTAGGCTATCTAAAATGTAGCTATTTTTCGGTAGATATCGTTAAATACTAGAAAAAATATTTTTTTTTATTTTAGCTAGGCAACAAATTGGGACATCGTATCTACAGAAAAAACACTTTACAAAATAAAATTTGACTTTAAAAAACGTAAATTGAAAATAATTGTTTGCATATTAAATAATATTGGAACTGTGTAAAAGCAAAAATTGTATGAAAAATGTAGGGGCACACTGGGTATAATATTCAAAATTTGGATGCCAAATAATATTAAATGTGCTTCGTCCTATAGGATTTTTATAATATTTTACTACAGCTGGAAGGAGTGTTTTCATTTTGTTTTAGACCCAATTCAAGTAAAAAATAAGAACTTTTCGAAAAATTTAGGGGAACACTGGCTGTATTTTTCAAAAAGTGTTTACCTAAAAATCGCATTATGATTGTTGTGTCCTAAGTTATTTCTAGCAGGTTACTACTGCTGGAATGAGTACTAGACCCAATCCAATTCATTTTTTTTCGGAAAACCAAGGGGAACACTGGGTGTAATATTCAAAAGTTTTATTCTTCAAAATCGCATTAAAAGTATTTTTTACTAAGTTAGTTCTAAAAGGTTACTAAAGCTGGAATAGATGTTTTCGCTTTACACTAGACACAATCCAATCAAAAACAAGTTTTTTACGGAAAATCTAGGGGAACACTGAAAGTAATATTCAAAATTCCCACTTCATTTTGAATATTCCCATTTCAGCCGGAGTATAAGCAACTCTAATGCGATATTGAGCTATACAGCTATTGAATATTGGGGTCTAGTACAAAGTGCAAACATTCATTCCTTTAGTAACCCCCTAAGAAATATCTTAGTACAAAGCATATTAATTCAACCAGTGTCCCGTATATTTTTTGGATAATTCACGTCTTTTAATTGAATTTGGTCTAGTTAAAAGTGAAAACACTCAATGCAGTCCTAGTAACCATTTAGAAATATCGTATGGCAAATAAGTTTTATTGCGGTTTTGAGGTATACAACTGTTGAATATTAGACCCAGTATTCCACTAGATTTTCTGGAGTTCATGCTTTTTAATTAGATTGTTTCTAGTACAAAGTGAAAACAACCAGTCCAGCCATAATAATTTTTTCAAATTACAATATTATTAGTTTAACTGCAAATGGACTCATCTTAGCTTTTTAAAACAAACACACACACACACACACACACACACACACACACACACACACACACACACACACACACACACACACACACACACACACACACACACACACACACACACACACACACACACACACACACACACACATATATATATATATATATATATATATATATATATATATATATATATATATATATATATATATATATATATATATATATATATATATATATATATATATATATATATATATAATCCTCCGCAATTCTTCATCTTCGTCTACCCAGCACTGTAAAAACTAAATATACAGTAATGGTACTGGCCTAAAGCTCTATTTGTTATTTGAATATAAATTTGAAATACCCTAATGTTCTTAAAAGCAAAACGAATCTGAAAAATAAGAAGATTTATTTCACATTAAACAACAACAAGAATTTATCCACAAAAAACACATCCATTATGGAAGCGTATTTCCAAGAGCGTATCATCATGATCTTATTTTCCCGCATATTTTTGTCTCGGTGGTGTATAATTTTTGAAACAGCACAATCAACCAATTTGCATAATGAATCAAATGAGAAACCTTTTTCTCGTATTTTGTTTCCAAGAAACCGCATCAATTCCTCCGACCAACCACAACACAAACTGTGATGATATAAAAAATTTAAATAAAATTATATTTTCATGTTCCTCCTTTCGGTCAACATAAATATCTTCCCGCACATATAATACTGGTCGTGATCATAAGACTCCAAGACAAACATAAATAAAGTATGAAGAAAATATTATTTGCACAACAGGTTTTTCTATGCACGAAAAGTTAGTTGTGAGAATGAAATCTATATGAAAAACATGAAAGAATCGATTTCGTAGGCTAAGCAGTAATTCTCTAGTACTACACATCCTGTTGAGGACTGATTTTTCAAATCAATATTCTCATCCGTTCGAAACTGAGTGCTCTAAACCTGCACCGACCAAATTAGCCCTCCTCAATGAAATCTGTACTATAATTTGTTACAACAAATCCCGATTTTATTAAGTTACCGTTTTCGAGGAACGGGTGGTCGGTTTAGCTTACAATTAAACCTGCACCGCCAAAATGTAACTTTTGATGTAGCTGTGATATCGGGATGGTTCTTGGACCAGAATTTATTAAGTTAGTTTAAGATCACCCCTATAACTTGGCTAAGGGTAAATTTCACCCCAAAAAGATTATTTATTTCAAAAACGATAATTTTTCTTACACTAGACTGCCACGAAATTTTGGGGAACATGTTGGAAGAAGTCTTGTCGAGAGTAGGTCAGCCTTATCTAGTTGTGCAGATCGCCACCGGATATTGGATAAAATTTTACTCTATTGACCTTGTGGAGGCCTGGCCAACCTTATCCAGAAGTGTACTAAATTATTTTTGAGTCAGGTTACACGGAATTGGCTCCAAACTGTAAAGGTTTCAAATTTGTAATTTAAAGTTCGATTTTGTCACTTTTAATAATATATTACACCAGACCGCCACCACATGTTGAGCCAAATGTTACTCCTTGTACCTTGTGGGGGGTAGGTCAACTTAATCTACGTGTGTAATCAATAATTTTTGTGTCAGGTTACACGGATTTGGCTCCAAACAGTAAAGCCTCAAATGTGTAGTTTGAAGGTTGATCTCACCAATTTTAATGATTTATTACACCAGACCGCCACCAGATATTGAGTGAAATGTTACTCCTTGAATATTGCGGTGGGCAGGTCAACCTTATCCAAGTGTGTTATAAATTATTTTTGTATCAGGTTACACATAATTGGCCCCAAACGGCAAAGGCTTCAAATGTGTAGTTTAAAAGTCGATTTTACCACCATTAATAATTTATTACACCAGACCGCCACCAGTTATTGAGTGAAATGTTATTCCTTGGACCTTGTAGAGGGTAGCTCAACTTTATGTAAGTGTGTAATAAATAACTTTTGTGTTAGGTTACACGAAATTGGCACCAAACGGTAAAGGCTTCAGATATTGAGTCAAATACTCCTCGAATATTGCGGTGGGCAGGCCAACCTTATCCAAGTGTGCTATAAATTATTTTTGTGTCAGGAGTACTGGTGGTAAAAGGTGGTAAAATCGACCTTTAAATATCCTATTTGAAGCCTCCACCGATTGGAGTCAATTCCGCGTATCATGCCACAAAAATAATTTATTACACATCTGAATAACGTGGACCTTCTCTTTACAACGACCACATTGTAACATTAGACCCAATATCTGGTGGCGGTCTGGTGTAATAGATTAATAAATTTTGCAAAATCGACATTTAAATTAAATATTTGACGCCTTTACCGTTCGGAGCCAATCCCGTCTAACCTGACACACAAATAATTTATTACACAACGGAATAAAGTTGACCTGCCCTTCAAAACGACCACGGAGTAACATTAGACAAAATAGCTGGTGGCGGTCTGGTGTGTTGTTAGGTTCACCAAAATATTTCATTACACACCTAGATAAGGTTGACCTTGCCTTCACAACGACCACGGAGTAACATTTGACTCAATGCCTGGTGGCGGTCTGGTGTAATAAATTATTAAATGTGGTAAAATCGAATTATAAATTACCTATTTGATGCCTCCACCGTTTGGAGCCAATACCACGTATCCTGTCACAAAAATAATGTATTACACACCTGGATATGATTGACCCGCCCACCACAATGTAGAAAGAGTAACATTTGACTCGATATCTGGTGGCGGTCTGGTGTAATAAATTATTAAAGGTGGTAAAATCGACCTTTAAATTAGAAATTTCAAACCTTTATTGTTCGAAGCCAATTCCGTGAAACCTGATTCAAAAATAATTTATTACACACACTTATATAATGTTGACCTGCCCTTTACATAACAGTAATAAATTATAAAAATTTTGCAAAATCAACCTTTAAATTTAAAAAAAGGCTTCATTACCGTTCGGAGTATCATTAGACAAAATATCTGGTGGCGGCCTGGTGTAATAAATTATTAAAGGTGGTAAAATCATCCTTTAACTTACCTTATTGAAGACTTTAGACAAGGCTGATCTACACTCGATAAGACGTCTTGCAACATTTTCCCCAAAATCTAGTAGCAGTTTGGTGTAAAAAATTTATTAAAGTTGGTTAAATTAACGTTTTTGAAATAAATAAGCATCTAGGTGAGGTTACCAAGACGTTGGAATGGAAGCTTGGTTTCGAACTAATGAAACTTGAATTTTTTAATTTAAAAAATTCGGTCGTCTCATCAGACTGCAGTGACCATGCTACAAAATATTGAAAATATTTTGCACTTACATACAAAGTATAATCACAATGCCCTTGCGAATTATTGCTTCGCTACGCAATTGTCAACCCCTTCGTAACCTCGAATTTTAATATATTTATCTGGCTATCAACTAGAACAACCCAAATGTCATAAATAAATAATCGTTTTGGGGTGAAATTTACCCTTAGGCAAGTTATGGGGTGGTCTTAACTTACTTATTCAATATAATTGATTTGTAATAATTCTGGTCCAAGAACGATCCCGAAATCACATCAACATCAAAAGTTACATTTTGGCGGTGCAGGTTTAATTGTGAGCTAAACCGACCATTTGTTTCTCGAAAACGGTAACTGATTTCATTGAGGAGGGCTAATTTGGCCGGTGCAGGTTTAGATCACTTCAAAACTGATTGTTGTGATTCTTACAAATTTTCTATCTATGAGTAAAAAAAAAAATTCAAACCTTACTTTTCAAATAACTCCACAAAAAATAATCAAGTGGTGTTAAATCTGGGCTTCTTGGTGACCAAGGAACCACACAATTTTTTCAAAATATGGGATTAGCATTCTTGTTGAAACCAAAGGTCGATGATATTTAATTGATTCAATTTCAGTCACGAAAAACCGGTTAACATGTTGCGATAACGTTCTCCATTCACTGTAAGGGTATTTTCCTGTACGGTGTCCAGGACAACAATTTGTACGGAATAAGCCGCACCCCGTTGGACTTAACCATTTTGTAGTTACTACATCCAAAGGCTTAGTAATGTATTTTGAAATTTACCAGGGGACAAAAACCAAGTTTACTGATATGTTGTTAGGCCTACGTCCAGCGGTGGTTTTAAGACCTGTGCAAACTTTGCCAGAAGGATCTTTTTTGGATTTTGATAGGTATGTCTTACCATTTCGAATATTTTTCTAATGAATATAGGTACCATGCCCCTCCTAAACAAATTGAACGAGCTCAATTTCAAAGCAACATGCACTATCCAACAGAATTAAGGGATAAGTTTCAAAGAGGATACATTAATGAATCGAGGTGAATCCCACCAGTTTGTCTCAAATAAAGTGGCTTTAGTTACATGGAAAGACACGAAATCGGTAATCGCTGCCTCGACTATATCTGGAATTAACCCGGAGTCCCGAATATACCGTTTTAGTAAAAAAGAACGAAAGTACATCAAAGTTACCTGCCCCTCGATAATAACTAAATACAACTTCTATATGGGTGGAGTGGACATTTGCGATCAGATGATGGAGTATTAGCGCATGTTTACGAAAACTGGACTATAAAAGTTTCACACCATTTTATTCACTTGGCAGGAGTTACTTCGTGGATGGAGTACCGGACGGATTGCGAACCTCAGAAATCCCAAAAAACAAAATTAAAGATCTTCTGGAATTCCGCCTCAAAATAGGAGATTCACTAATTGCATCACACACAAGTCAGGAATTTTCAAGCGATAACGTAGACGATGACGATGACCCCGAATCAGACAGAAGCTTAAATAAGAAGACAAAAACAACACTGCTCCCGTCACTTGGAGGAAGATATGCCGGATACAGCCATTGGCCCATCATGGATCGTTTAAAGCACCCGAATGTGCTGATTGAAAAATGGCTCAAGTAGAACTCGAAACCGCTTAAAATATGAAATATCTACTTATGTAGTTTTACGGTAAAAGTTGCTTTGAAATTTTTCATACTAAAACAGAGTAATTTAAGAATAATTTAGATTTAATTTGAAAAGTTTTGAATGACTTCAATGACTTCAATCCATACAAAAATTGTGTGTAATATTTGTGATAATCAGTCCTCAGGCCAAACAATTAAAATAAAAATCGTTAACCGCAAGCCATACAAATATTTTGTATTACAATTGTGCGGGTTTACCTTTTAATTCTTCGATAATTTATTTTTAATGACTTCTATCGTGTACCTCACGTTTGTTGCAAAGGGACTCGAAAGGGATACTTTAGTTTACCATTGTGTTCATCATTTTCTTTTGACAAAGCATCGGTGCTTGATAAAATGCAAAAAATGATAAAAAAAACATTCTATTGTGACTAGTCCTGAGTGTGATACTACTTTAAAATCTGCAACAAAGAGACTTTATTGCATCCATTACACGGTCAATATTAATGTGAATACCTTCTAAGAATGACATAATATTGATCGTGTAATGTGATGAAACAAGTATTGATGTGCGGTATTGACGAGTATCCGAATTTTCTGATTTTGATACATCATTACTGATACTTGGTGGGGATATTGTCATTATTAAATTACCGTGTGTGGGTTTACATCATTACACTCTTCACACACACTCTGTAGTGTGGTTTGTTAACTACAATTGTCAATTTTCCTTTAAATTTTGTGGTAAGTATAATATAAAGTGAAAAATATTTATAGTTATAAATTAAAAAATGAGTATTTTATGTGCGGACGATATCTACGAGACAATCGAAATACTCGTAAGCGAGTAAGTGAGTTCGGAAATTTATAGAAACGTACGAAGCTTTGCCTAGAACTATGGAATTCAACAAATCAAAATTACATAAATAAAAATAAGCGAAATGCAGCTTTGGATAAACTTTTGAAAATCTACTGTGGGCAAAAGGTAGTAAGACTGTCAAATTTAAATTTCGCGCGGCAAACCATTCGTCGAAATATTTTTTTTCTATGTTGGTATGACTGTCAGTGATATCTGTGCCAAATGTCACATCAAAATAATCATTAGCGTTTAGTATACGTTTCTCTTTCTGAAGTGCAAAAAGTGCATTCGGCGATTTTTACAATGAGTGAAATTATTCAACAAAGAAGTTTCACTGAATTTTATTTTCGTTTTCGAAGCTCTTCGTAAAAAGAGGCCGGACTTATGGGTCGACAACTCTTGGTTTTTGCACCACGATAATGCATCTTCTCATTTTTTCGCCAAAAATTCAACCCATATTGTTCCACAACCACCGTATTTCTGATTTAGCTCCGTGTGAATTCTGGCTGTTCAGCAAACTCAAACGATCGCTCCGGGGAAACCGTTTTGAGTCATTTGAAGTCATTAAACGTAAATCGCTACGCGCATTGGAGGCTATTCCGGAAATTGACTTTAACAACTGTTTCGCGGATTGGAAAAAACGTTGGCACAAGTGTATTGAGGGCAAGGGGATTACTTTGGGGGGGACGAAATAGATTTGGAGAAATAAATAAAGAATTTTAAAATTATGAACAAAGTCTTACTATTTTTTGCACACAGTATTATTGAAAAACAAGCCACCAGCAAATCGCGCAGATGTTAGGCGAAAAATTAATACGCTACGTACTAATTATAGAAAGGAATTGAAAAAATAATAATTGGCATCTAAGAGCTCGGGTTGCGGAACGGATGAAATATATACACCAACCAGCTATGTTTTTTATGCCTTACAATTCCTTGACAAATTTGAGCAGCCAGTGAATAGCAATGCGCAGGAAGTGAACGAGGTATAGTATATAGTATTTATTAATTTATAAACACAATTAGGTGTTTATTATTTATTTATTTTATATAAAAAAAAGTTTATTTCATACAACTAGCTAGCTATGCATTATATTTTCCCTCATTATTATAATAATGGCAACAGTTTTCAAGTACTTCCTTAGCATCTGATGGACTATTTCTATTTAGAGTTGTTTGTAAATTCACAAGTTGGTAGTCATCTGTAGTCCCGGTATTATTTGGTGCCAAATATGCTTTGTTACTTTCCTTCACTAGGAAATTATGAAGATAACAAGCTGCCATGGTTATTGGTTCAGCTTTTTTGGGTTCTAAACAGATGGCTGTTTGAAAAGCGCTGAACCTTGATACTAAAATCCCAAATGCATTGTCAACAACCACACGAGCTCGTAACAATCCATTATTATAGACATGCCGAGTTTCATTTAATGTTTTTTGAGCGAATAGTTTCATTACATTGACGTGTAACGCAAACGCCTCGTCCGCTACGAAAGCAAATGGAAATTTTGCGTTTATGTTGGGTAATGAATGAAGTAGGAATCGGCAAGTTGATTGAATTTTGTTGCAAACGCTTCCCAAATTCAGAATAATTAAATACACGTCAACCATAATAAATTCCTTCCGTGCCTTGACAATCGCCAACAAAACGATACTATAAAATCCTTTATAGTTTAAATACCTTGTGCCCTGAATTGCGTGGTTTTGTAATGGTAATATGCGTCCTATCCATTACTCCCAATATATTATAAAAGTTGTGTTAATTTCCAAAATCTTTGGAAATATTAACCCATTTTTCGGGAGTATTCGGAAACTAAAAATAAATAATAAGTATCAAATTAAACTTAAAAATTAGATTATGTCCAACGAAGAAAATACAAAAAATTTATTAACTTTTTTCAGACTAGTGAAAGTGACAACAGGGAGCGATCGCCGATACGAGCATTATAAACCAACAAACAAAGAAATGTAGGACAAACGGCTATGCGTAATGAGCTTCTTCACAAAGCATGTGAATACTTAGATGATTCACAAGATCAAAAACCAACCAAAAATACCAACAATTTGTCAGGCTTGGGGTGAACAGATAATTAAGTTGGATTCCAAACAGAGAATTTTTACAGAAAAAGCTGTCAATGACGTGTTGTTTCATGCAGCTTTGGGGAACCTGGATATAGATTCTGTAAAAATTAATGAAGATAAGAGGCAATGGACAGTGGTAATACATGAAGAACCGTCTCCAATAATTCAACAATTTTAAAGAATACAAATTTTAATATTTATATAAAAAAATTAAATTTATTATAACTAATGAATTATTGAAATTATTGAATGAATTATTTACTAATGAATTTAGTCTGAAGTTGTATTTAATACACTTTAAACAAAGTAATACTTATACCTTTACGTAGTCTTGCAAGACATAAATGAGAATTTCGCATGTCTCAAGAATGGCTTTACTTATTGAAGATGGTGACATTATAGTCGAAAACTTTAAGTCTTCGAAATTTCTTCCTGTTGCAATATACCTCAATGTCAAAGCCAATCTTACATTGGCATAAATGCTTTTCCTCATGGTGGTATCCTCCCTTACCAGAAAAGGTTGATCCATTAGCAAAAGTTTCTCAAATTGTTCTTGACTCATTCTAAAATAATTTTGATAGTCAGTGGCTTCACTTTCACTTATTTCTTTTAGAAGAACGGTGTGAGAATAATTACCTCGTTTTTTTAGCCACTCCTTCATCCAGCGTTTTCGCTTCACCGTTTTTTGTGAGCACAGCGCTATTATTATAGCACACGCTTCTTTTTTCGATCCATAACTTACAACTTTTAAAGAAATTTCTTAGCAATACACTTAGCAGTAATGATGAAATTAATGTCAATTAAAAATGATTGTGTAATGTTGAAAAATAATGAAGTGGGATTGATGCAAGTTTTAAGAGAGAATGACATTACCGGTATTGACGTTAATATTGACCGTGTAATGGTTGCTTATAAAACCATTGTTTTTATTTGACAGAAGAAAATACAGCTTATAAAAATGATTTTATTGGAAAGGCATACTGTTTTAGATCTTATTAAAAGAGAATTTTAAGCAAAAGAATTATTGTTTCTCTAAAAAAACACTAAAAGTGGAATCTATTATGCACCATCAACAATTCGAAAAACTTTACGTGGTTTTTTTTTGTTGGAAATGAGCTCCCATATCACCCTGCTTCGTTTGGTCGTCCAATTCTAGGACACCATATAAGAATCTTTGAAATATTTTAGCCGAGGTCAACCTTTGAAAATTTTAAAATTTAAGAACACCTCAATTTTCTGGAATATGGAGTTTTGTTAAAAACTTATGACCAGTTTATGACAATCAAATGCTTCAAGTGATGTTCCCGCAAAGAAAATTAATGTTTTCCTAAAATATGTCTATTTTATGTAACACCCTATCTGAGAACAAATACGTTTAACTTGAAAGTGGGTCAAGGAAACCTTAAAGAGTAAGGTCAAAACACATAATGGCGTATTCTTCGTTATAACGGTTTACAATAAAAGGATTTACAGGGCCGAAGCCCCTAGTACTGAATTAATTTAAATTTAAAGCATAAATAATTGAAATCAGTACACGAGGAAAATATAATAACAGCTTATAAAACATATTATTTAAAGCAAGAATGAAAAACTGGAAAAAGTTAACTGCATTTTTCCATTAACAATCCAATTAATTATCATTTTTATTGATTTTTCCTTTTAAATAAATTTTTCATATTCAAATCCACTTTCGAATCATACAAAACAGGGTCAATTTACAATTTTTTTCATATGGGGTTGTTGCTGCGTACATGATGTTTGGTGTATGCATTGAAATAAATTACTATTCACTTTGAAAAACTAGCTTTAACCTAGATCCGTATGAAATAAAATCTCAACAATCGTCGTTGCAACATGAGCAATTTAATTTACATAATGAAAACTAAAGGGAAAATTACAACAAAAACGTCGTTGTATAATCACTGAAAAAATATGGCTGTGCAATGAAATTAATAATAGAGCATTCGTTTACCTAGAACTCTGATTGTATAGCTAATTGCTGATAAAATACTGCCAATGTTGTAGAGTTAATTTTGTTTAAATGAGTGAATGGTACTTTATCAGCGATTTAAGTGTATTCGATTATCAAAGCTGATATACTTGTTCAATTTCTGTAAGCGCCAGGGGTTATCCCCCCGTTTCCATGAAAATTTTTCCGTTCGTCCACCACACAAATTGCATGCCGTAAAATCGACTAACCGATTCAAAATCAATCAAATAATGAATATACAAAACTGGAATCTCTGTGGTTTACGTTTAACATCGTCATCGATTTTAATCGTAACGTATTTAATTTTTACGTCCGATTTTAATAGAGCGAATTTTTCATTTTCCAGTACCAAAATATGTTACGAATCAATAGAAATGCAATTATCTATATTGATTTGATTACATTTAGGAAATTGATAAATTGGAAATAATTTGTGTACTGAATCACTAGAAAATCGATTTGACTTTTCGTCATTACACACACACACAGTGTACATTTTTGAAAACACATTTAAAATGTAAATCGAAATGCAATAAACACGACAATAAAAATTGAAAATGAATGCCAGCGTCGTTTTCGATTTCGATCCAATTAATGTAAAATTATAATAGTCATTCAATTTGGAAAACTACTGTGTGTTTTATATTTCCAAATCTAAATGGAGTCTTCCCCCGTACCGAAACACGTCGTCTCGATATCTCATACAATATAGCTGTTCGAACGCTGCATTCAAGATAAAGAAATCTGAAAACAAATTTATCAAAACATTTTGTTTGTGCTTAAATCCGTTTCTTCGAATTCTTTCAATAAAAATGACAACAATATAAGACATAACATTAAATAGTAATAGAATCGCAGTAATAAAATGTATTCTGCGAACAGTTCTAGAAAACTCTTGTATATCGAAGTTCCATTGTTCGATTTGAATAATGTCTTCTGTATACCCGGTTCTATTTTCAGACGAATTGTATACTTTTTATCGGCGAGTTAGTGGACTTCCTTACAACTTTTAAAATCTGAACACGAAATATTTATCGGAATAGTTTTAAGAAATTGGAATACATAAAGAGTTCTCGCTCTTTTTTATATTTACAAAATATGGGTGTTAGGGTGCTTTCCAATAGGGTAGGAGTTGACCGTCTATATCCACGTAATTCATCGTTTACTATATTCCAATTCTGCAAGTATGTAGAGACCACCAAATATGTCTCGTATAGATGATTGTGAAATACATACCAAAAATGTACACTGTTAAATTCAAAAACATTCCAATTGGATTTATTTTGTATAGTGAAATTGAAACATTTTTAGATAATCTTTAACATTTATACTAGAGAAGTCGCTGAATACCTAATACTGTCTAGGTGAAATAACATCTCTAGGTGAAATAAAATTTGAAAATTTGTTCAACTTATGAAACTTCTAAGTTGTATATGGCACAGTAAATATCATCACAATTGGACCCTGTTCGGATCTATCGAAAGTCGTATCTTTGAGCTATGCAAAAAAATAAACGTGACCCTGTAAACATCCATAGGATTTTTGTTATTTGATTGTTTTTACAATAAATCGGGTTCGTATCTTATTTGGGAATGTCAATTGGATAAAAATCATATTGGAGAAAATACCAAAATTTCCAATTGAGAGTAAAATTGTAAATAAAGAAGTTGTAAATTCTGGAAAACATGAAAAAAATCATCATTCGTGACCCATTTTCACAATATTGATAGAAAATCATCTGATCTATTCGAATATATGAAAGAGATCCCGTGAACATTTCTGAAATAGGCGATTTAACCGTAAACGTAAAAATGACTCTGAACAAGTTAAAAATCATCATAATTAGATCCCGTTCATTACTCTCATAGGGTTTTGACTGATCTATCTGACCATCTAGGTGAGATTTCGTGAACATCTCTAGGATCGGTAAAATAAAGTTTGTAAGTTAATTTAAATTCATGGAACCCCTAAGTAGCCTGTATGGCACAGTAAATATTTTCATAAATTAACCATGTTCATTTCAATATTAGAATTTTGTCTATGTTATCCTAAAATACATTAAAAAAAATTATGAACATCTCAAGGAGCACTCACTTTCTCGTGTTTATCTAAAATTGTTCGAAAACTATTTGATCTTTACGGCGACATTGTTAGGGATTCAGGGACTTTTCTAGTATAAATGTTAAAGATTATCTAAAAATGTTTCAGGTTCACTACAAAATAAATCCAATTGGAATATTTTTGAATTTAACAGTGTACATTTTTCGTGTTATTTTAGGTATGTATTTCACAATCATCTAGTATAGCAGTTTAATAACCCCCAGACAATGTTGTTAAACAACGGCTAAATACTAGAGGCGAGTAGAGTACCTTATAAATATACAATATGCCATGAACAGAAGGCAGATATACTCCAGGTTGTGCACTAATGGAAACATTGAGCAATCCACTCTCTGATGAGACTGGCTTTAAGGATTCTGGGGAGGACCGATCCTTGCATACACAAAATAACAAGAATATTCAAATAATAATTCAGAAGATGTATTCATCGCTAAATTGATGAATCAAAATAAAATAAGCATCAACGTAAATAGCGAAAATGCATAGAAACGTAGTGAAAACTTTGAGCGAAGGCTCATTTATCTCTCTCAAACTTTTAGTCATGGCAAGGAGCTGTGACGAAAATATAACTAAAATTTATAAGATCACTTAGAACGTCTAAACTAATTCCGCAATACAAAAGATGTCAAGCATATGAACACACGCAAAAATATTGTGGCAAACTTCCAAGGTGTGTTATATTTGCCGGGCACCACCTAACTGGAGAATGCGACAATCCACAAGCACATCTAAAGTGTGTACACTGTGGACAAGGTCATCCTGCTAATAATCGAGGATGTATTGTTGCAAAGGAAATTCATGCAATGCAAATTCTGAATGCCACGGCGAATCGATCGCAAATGCAACAAAATTGGGTCTTGAAGTTAATTGTATTTTAAAGATTTTCGGTATGATATTAAGGAAGTGGCGGTCCAATTCATAACAGTTTCTTGATGGATTTACGAATGCTGAAACGGCTTTGCAAGCACCGATAGAATCAAAAACCAATGTGTCTGATACATTTACATATCGAATTCAGTTAAACGAAGAGCCAACTTTTACGAAACGCAAAATGTTATTAGAGTTTAGCAGGATATTCGATCCCCATTTATAATAAAAATTAAAATAATGTTCCAGCAGCTATGGCTACTGAAAATAACATGGGATGAGCCGTTACCACCAAAGGAGCAGAAGGAATGGTTAACAGAGCAGTCAGTGTGAAGGGTGTATGCGGCAGCTGTGTACTTGTGTACTGAAACCGACGGGATAACTAATGTGCAATTAATCACCGCAAAAACTAAGGTTGCGCCCACTAATACGGTGTCGGTAGCCCGAGTAGAATTTTGCGGAGCGCTATTATTAGCAAATCAAGTGAAGCAAGTTGGTGAGATTTTGGAAGTTTCAAAGAACAATATGATGGCATGGACCGATTCCAATATTGTACTAGACTGGTTATCAGATACACCGCAGAGATGGAAAACGTATGTTGCAAACCACACTAGCAGAATTTTAAACATTCTACCGAAAGATTATTGGCATCAAGTCAACCCACTCCAAACCCGGTTGATTGTGACACACGCGGGCTCGCTCCCAATGAATTACAACGTTTTCATTTATGGTGGCATGGTCCTGATTATATCCTACATTCAAGAGATCAGTGGAGCAAACTTGTCCGTTCGAATCTCAAAAACCCAACGGCAGAACAAAAATGCCTTTGCAATGATGGTAAATAGTCAAAATCTCGTAGTGAATTTCATCTACGAATTGCAAGAGAGATATTCCAGGTTCACTGGAAAACGAATTCCGCGGGAAAGTAAATTGGTAACCATTCATCGACAATGTCATCCAATTATTTTGCCAAACCATGACCCGATAGTGAAGAAAATGATAGTAGAGCAACATATCAACAACTTCAATGGGCGGTCCATCATATTTCCTACACTTGCTGCGAAGAAAATATTGGATATTGAGGAATCGAAGCACTATTAAAGGCATATTTCATAGTTATGTCTAGTGTATAAAGCAAAGGCCTCGGTGACATAATCAAAAAATGGGATCGCTGCCAAAGAAAAAGGTGGAGATAGTAAAACCGTTTCTACGAACGGGTGTTGACTTTCCGGGTCCATTACAAACGATACTATTTCATGGCCGAGGTCAACGACGTTCCTTGCAAGATGCAGAAGGTGTTACAGATATATACTCGGATAATGAATCCAATTTCAAAGGGACAAGGAAAGCAAGCGGCGAGATGAACAAATTTATATTGGAACATGGAGAACAAATTGCACCAAAGCTGCAAAAGGCATGCAAAAGGAAATTTGCATCAACAGATTACGATTTGTGATGAGAAGGAACACAACTACGACCCTCTATCGGCGTGCAAAACTCAAGAGCCGACCCATCTTCCATGCCCAGTACTATAGGCTGACATGGAGCTATGCAATGCGCAGATGGTAACGTAAATCGAATCTATAGCCGTACGTCTTCAATTTGGCATAAGGGAAGTTTTTGAGATATGGGACAAAAACTGAAAATAAATTAATAAAAATATTCAATTTTTCAAAAGGATTGGTTATGAAATGAACAAGTTTAGTCCAGCATGAACAGATCCTAGAATTTTGTCAAAAACTTACTTTATAATCCCTGATCAATACTACTATCCAAATTTCATCGTCATTCTTTTAGAATGGCGGAAAGACGGAATATTGTTAAATTTCATTTACCGAGTTTCTTTACTTCGGATATCAATCAATTTGTCATTTTAAGGATCACTTTTAATATTTTATTCCGCTGGGATGTTTTATTTAGTGAAAAAAGAGATACAAAATGAATAAACCATTTCCGCTGGTAATTACATAACAAAATAGGTTCCCTATTGTGATGGTGCTGCCAGTTGCGGCGAGTAGCGAAATCTCCTATTTTCCGCTGACAAATTTCCTATCTTATACAGCATAAAAACGAATATTTTATAGATTTATAAAACCGAAATTCGTATTCGAAAGATTTCTTTGCAGAAACTATAAAAAATGGATTAATTTATTTTGATAATTATTTTTGTACTCGAAAACAATCAACCAAAATGCAAAGAAGGAGTAAATGGTTTGGATTTCAATTTCAATTTTTTATCTCGACCAGTTATAAAATTTCATCTGGCACAAAATGGAAAACCGATTAAAATAATCGAGGGAAGCACAGAACAAATAATAAAAAGCTTTCGGTGATTAAGTAATTTATTGTTTGATTATTGCCACTCAGAACACGAAAAATCGTTTTTATAATTTTTTTAATTAAAATTTTAATCGTTTCGAATATTATTCAAAAGAAATTGATTTGTGTTGCTTTCGCTGCGGTGATTTATGTACACTCGTACAATATCCATTAGATTCGTTGTCCTTGTGTTAAATGACCTTTTTGTAACACGCCATAACTTTCCCCCCGTGGCGGTCAAATTAAATTAACTCGAACCGGGTCCCGAATTAAATGTAACAAAATAATATATTTTTGTTTTACTTAACGATCTTTTGTGATTGTTATTATTGTTAAAATTTTTGCTGTTCTGGGTGCTGTACAAAATTTATTATCACCACCAACAATTATCGTTCATCATGAAACAAAATAAATTATTCGGGAATTAAATTATATTCCGCAAAAAAAAAGTTATTTCGTTTGTTTTATTTTTTTATTTATGTACAAATATAAAAAAGCACACAATACGAAAAAAAAAAGTTTTAAAATAACATTAAAAAATCGAAATAAATTTAAAAATTTAAACAAACAAAAAACGGAATAATTATTTTATATACTTTTTTACAACAACAAATGAATTAAACCGTAATGAGAATAATAAAATCGTAATTGATGTGCCAAAGGCCAGCATATTTAATAGCAGCTTTCAGATTTAGTTTCGAAATTAAGTTCTCCGTGAGAGGTTTCAATTAATCTAGTTTCAATCATTGTGCAACACACTTTTATCTTTGTGTGCTCAGGTAAAATGGTTGCAACTTGAATATGGTGTAAAAAATATTGATGACTTGACGAATTAAACATTTGACGTGCAGACACTTGAAAAATAATATCTGGCACAGGTTCAATATTCGTTCGATTGCAGAACTTGTCCTCTAAGGGTTGTCAAGCCTATGGGTTATTCTCATGTACGTTATGTTTGACATAGCCCTAAAAAATATAATCTAACGACCTTAGATCTCCGGTTCTTGGTGGCCAACTACTTCCACCCTTCGCGGAATTAATCATTTGTTAAATCTTTGCTTCATAAACCGTTATATTATTTCAGTAACGTACATCATTGACAGTAATAACGCTACCAAGCACGTGGTGGAGTCTAATTTTTGTACTAAATTGAGCTAGAATGAGTAATTATGTCTACCAAAAATAACGCGAATTTAACGAAATATTGTTTTTACAGAGCCGCCATTAGAATAAGAATAGAATATTTCCATCGGCTCAATAACACCATATTCTACCCAATTTAAATTCAGCCCTCGGTTCTTATCATCATCACCAAAATCCCCAAACTTTTTACCAGAATCCAAAAAAATAGCGATGGTGTGAACTTTGAATCTTCACGGTTATTTAGGCTTGTTTGAGTTTCTATGAGTTGAATGACAAGTTTCTAAAGTCCAGGAAATTTCTGGTGGTGCTAGTTTATATGCGTCGTGCTATATCCAAGTAAAAATTAATTATACTGAAAATTAACCGAACCAATTACTAAACAGTGCTAACAAGGATCGAATTGAGAATTGCTACTAAACAAGGCACAAGAAACTAGTTTTGATGCAGAACCAAGAAGGTGCCAAAAAGCTGCCAAAAAACAAATGGAAGAATTTATAAAACGATTGAATAGATCATAAAGAATATAGCAACTTAATCGATTGTCATTTACATTCTCATTGTCAAATTCAATCTTTCAGATTGCATTCAAACGTAAAATTTGGTTCCAAAGGGAGAATCTAAAAAGCATGTAACAGCCCCAAGATATAGTTTAAGGTATACGGTGGAAAAAAATCTCTGATGAGTGCGTTTTGTGACTAACCTAAGCTATAAGGAAAATTAAATAAACATCATCTTTCCACCAAAACTAAATTATTTTTGAATTAATATATTAATTCAATAACAAAACGAAAGGTACTAAAACAGGAAGGGTGGAGGTCCATACTCAAAATAATTTGTTTTTGTTGTTGTAATGCACTATAAAAAGTTAAATTTTTGAGTTGACACTCTAAAAATTAAATGAATAATTTTACCACCGAACAAGTGGAGCAGTGGTTAAAGCTTCGGCACTTGGGCCGGGAGGTACTGAGTTCGAATCCCTCCAGAGGCTGGATACAAAGCGAATTTTCGGCATCGACTACGATCGATGATGTTAATAAACACAACTAAGACCCTCTGTTGGAGTGCAGAATTCAGCGCCGACCCACCATTCATGTCAATGTACAGGTTGACATGGAATCAACAATCACTCAAATATTGCACTGAAATCGGAATTAAGTCGGTTTAGGTCTGAAGGAGTAGGATTCCACCTCAAATAAAGTAGAATAGTACAATGTGGCGTTATCAGCACAGCTACGGATAGAGTTAACAGTCCCATTTAGCAACTCATTGATGTATACGGCATTTGAGGAGTGTCTTGTTGATGATTTCTCGTTTAGCACAACGCTGATCTTTCATTCTTTGAGAAAGCGTTTTTTCGACTTGAATTCAAGATACCAGTGAATGCAAACACCTCCCCATGTTATTTCATTGCGCGATTTCCATCTCTGAAATTATTTTTTTAAGTAAATGTTGGCACTAAATGTTGGTAATGCAATTCTCAAAACATTTGCGATGGCCGGCCCTAATGGTATTGTGCGATAGTTTGAATGGCCAATTTTATCACAACCAGGTGTCAGGACTGGTTGTATTATTAAATTAAAGAAATGCTTTGGATCTGCAAGATCTGAAAATTAATTAAATCAAACCACACACCAAAGGAAAATAAATTATATGTCATACGATAGCGTCATACGATAGCGATCAGTACGAAAATCGCCGGAGAGTCAATTAATGTGGCAACTTGCACGCAGCCAATTGCTGAATAAGGCGCTCTTGTTAACCTAACAATTGCTGACCAGAGATAATATTCAGATTCAAAACATTCCAAAAATTTTTTTTTTGCAATTCTTTACTCTTACATAGACATTTATCGATGACGAGTTATTCTAAAGCAAGCAGCAGTGCTTCAAAGAAGCCTCGTGTGGAACTACTGATTGCGTTTACGCACTAACAAAGCGCGGGGACTAGGGGACCCCATACTCTCTAATTCCAATTCCAAAAACAATAAACAAGAATCGACAGGTATGAAATAGAGCTCGTATTATTTCGTGCAGAAGCAAAAGCTCGATCTCGCTCCTTGGCACTCAAAGGGGTAAGCAGTAGGAATGAATTCATGCAAATAGAAGTTCGAGAGTTGATCGCGAAACTTTATTAAATTAAACAATTCCTTATCGACTGAACTAAATGCCAAATATTTGATACTCTCTTTGATACTAATTTTCTAAAAGAAAATTCAATTAAATCTTTGTTGTGATGACAGATAAATAAATAACCAAATTGACAACCCTGCACAAAAAAATCCGCAACATTAATTGCTCGGAATTTCACAAATTAGAAAGTACAACTTCATGAAAGTGGAGCTTGCAAAATGAAACCGATATGGGCTGCTTGGTGGCAGCAAAGATAAAAGGGAAGCCGCTAAACTTAGTCACTATACCAGAATTCGAATAATGCGGCTCTTTACTTGTTACTGAAATTGACTCTTGCTGAGATTTTGAATGCGAGTAATAAAACCGTGTATACCTAACCAGATTCCAAAATTGTCTTTGATTGGTTAGCTCAAGCTGATATTCCATTTCGCTGAAAACCATATCGCAAAATTAGAACAATAATTTTATCGAAGCAAGCTAAATTCTTTACCAGAAAGCGATGGCGTGGACTTCACAACCAATCCAACATGATGTTTATCTACGAGTTGAACGACAAGTTTTAAATTATGTGTGTTAGATTATGTGGGCCGTGTTATATCAAAATAAAAACCATTTGAACCGTTAATAAGTCCAGTACTTACTATTACTAACAAGAATCGAGTTGAGAATTGCTGCCTAACACAAATATACAAGACAGAAACTTGTTTTGATCAAGAACTAAGCAGATTGCAAACTGGAAAAATTATACAATTAAAGTAAGCCGAAAGTTTCCAGCCGAAAGATAAAAACAATAATCGATAATGCAGATTGTGTCTTCGATTTCTTAGCCGAAAGTAAATAAATACGTCACCGTTGATCAACATTCTTCAGCCGAAAGTTATCAGCCGAAAAATTTATTACAATAACATAACAACAGCAACCAGTTTGAATGAATAATTGGGCGAAGTTTGCTGTAAAACCTAATTCTTTTTAAACTTGCGACAAGCCATCTTGTTAACTTTGCAACAAATGAACACAAAGTTTACTGGGATGAATTAATTGTGATAAAATTCTGATGGGGATGCAGAGGTGTATTTTCGCAAAATTTCGCTACTTCTGTATGGTCTGTCGGTCTAAATTAACTTGCTTTGTCATTAATGCTGGTATGGTTATTTGACAGGCCATAATATTGGCTAACTTCAGCTTAATTGTGAAGAAATTGTGATGGAGATGCAGTGATGTATTTATTCGCTAGTTGAACTTGCTTTGTCATTAATGCCGGTATGGTCATTTGATAGGCCATAATGTTGGTCTACTTCGGCCTAATCGTGGAGAAATTCTGATGGGGACACAGTGATGTATTTTAGCAAAATTTCGCTAATTCAATAGATCGACAATGTATTGAATGGCCTGTCGTTCTAGATTAACTTGCTTTGTCATTAATGCCAGTATAATCATTTGATAAGCCGTAATATTGGCCAACTTCGAGCTAATTGTGGAGAAATTCTGATGGGGACGCAGGGGTGAATTTTAGCAACGTTTCGCTAATCATTAATGATTAAGCAGGTTAATCTAGAACGACAGGCCATTCAATGCACTTTCAATCTATTGAATTAACGAAATTATGCTAAAATACACCATGATTTATTACATTATAACCTACCAGCAAAATATTAAAATTGATTAGTAATTGTTGTTAAATGTAAATATATTTTCGGCTGATATGTTTTGTTTGATGAGCATCAATTACCGGATTGAAGTCGTTTACTTTCGGCTGAGAAATCTAAAACACAACCAACATTATCGACTATTTTTGATTTCGGCTGGAAACTTTCGGGTAACAGTAATAAGATGGAAAAAATTTACATATCTATTCAAAATTTAATTCTGATAGACGAATCTAAAAAGATAGAAGGGTTTGTATGGATATTTATACCAGTGCTCCTTATGCAATCCCACATAAACTAAACTATTTTCTAAGTAAAAGCACCTAGATATAGCGTAAGATGCATGGTGGACAAACAAATACATTTTTTTTCTTTTATCATAAAGAAAATGAGTGCGTTTTGTGACTAACCTAAGCTTTAAGGAAAAATGATAATTTTGTAGTTTATTTTTTCAACCAAATCGAAATTATTTCTGAATATATTAATAGTGGGGATAGTGGAAGTTCGTTCTTAGAATATATGTTTTGGTTAAGTAAACTTTTGGATTTGGCGCTCCAAAACTGAAATGAATAATGATAATTGTATATTGTGGATAAATCAACACGGATAAAATTATACAACTCCTCTAAGCATATTATGCCAACAGCATTAACCGTATTTTCCAAATACTTTCATTCCTGCATTGAGAAAGTAGCGTACATGTATGAAATGGTTATGGGGATGTAACTTAACAAGAAAACTTATACAATTTCCTTCATCAAATATATTTTCTTTTCAGTCTGTTTTTATTTAAATTTGGTTTTTGTATATTTTTCATTCATTCCCTGTGCTTTTGCCGTACACGTTTTGTAAATGCTTGGCATATTTAAAATAAATAATCTGAGCTTTTTCCAGTGTAATTGTTGTTATAGGCAAGATGTGAACTATACAGAAATGTATAAAAATATGAATCTAAAACTTTTTTTTGAATAACAACTAAGCTTTTGAATATATGATTGGAAAATTAACCCAAAAAATAAAACGGAAAATTGATATAAAGGGAGAAAACTTATATCGGAAATGTCACACAGAAAAAAAGGATCGGATATGCTCGTGGTACGTACATCTCTAAAAACAAAATGTAATGGTAACATTTGGGTTTATGCCATCCAGTTTTTATTGTTTCTGGTTAAATAATTTTATTAACTGAAATAACAATATGAAAGGTCAAAGGCTGTGTGTGTTTGTATATTTGTGTGTTTAATGATGAAAATCGATTTTAGGACTAAATTAACCCTAACGCAGAACAGACAATTTTCTTTTGTGATATTGTGGTTTTTATATCACATCGTCTATCTATCGTTTAGTAAAAAATATTTTTATGGATACAAAATGTTATATATGTGACTTGTTATTAAAATAAAGTAACGTTGTTTTAGACCCGACCGACATTAGGTTAATAGTTATGTGTATTGAAATGTTTATAATAATTCGTATTTTTGGTACAATGGTTTTATAAATTACTAGTTAAACATAGTTTTAACTTGTTTAGGGCGTCTATTAAAATTCAAGATTTTATGAATCGTTCCAGCTGGAAATTTGTCAACAACCATGTGAAATAATTTTTACGAAAAACATGCGTTTCTATTTCTTACCTTTTTTCTAAATGGGTATGAAAGATTAAAGTAGTTTTTTTTGCCGTTGTTCGATGGTATATTGACTATATGACTTATTTATTACAAGTCACATTAGTTTCTCAAATGACGCGGATAATATAAATCGATGATCTAAGAATAATGTGAGATATGTCACGTACACTTCTTCTTTCGTAACAATGTAATAAGGTAAACATGTAGGACGACTCTTCGATGTTTCTCATTCTGTCGCCATCTTTTTAAAATAGTGTTGGTAAACAATCGTATGTCATGTTTCGACAGTCGCCATAGAAACAATTTTTCTCGTTATAACTTATGACTTATGGCTAACTCATCATTCATCACTCTGTACGTGCAAACAGGGTAAATGCATCAATAGATGTACATATACACACAAGACGGAAACAGCCCGACAAGCATTACAAAACGAAATTAAAGCAGCACGGCGAAGACGAAACCAAAGAAGAACGAATAAATTTAATTTATAAAATAAGTTTATCGTTTTAATCAGTTCGTCTACAACCATCAGCCACACAAGCTACACGCTGCACAAACAGCACATCATCGATCACCGCACAATAAAATAAAAATTAATATTTTGCGCGAGTGGTATAAAAAGTTGACGAGGGAACGGGGATGTTAATAAAATTTTGTGTGTACACAAACTTAGCCCAAGCGAGCCCAAAAATAAATTAACTCGATCCACCAAGTGGGTAGAAGTGAATTTCTGGTGAAAAAATAAAGCCAACACATCCACGTGAAATCTTACATGGGCTAACACAAATTATATGGGTCAGTTTTTACAGCCACAAATGGCGATAGTGCCAAACGAGGGAGCCGGATGGCGTCATAAATACAGCATCTAGAACAACAGCAGCAGAAACAACCACAACACAATAACAGATACAGTAAAAGCAGCGGCGATAGCAGCGACAACCACAGCAGCAAAGCAGCAACACGGCTGCGACGATTTTCATCCTTTATTCTTAATTTTTGTTGTTATTGTAAATAAAATATTTTTTAGTTGTTTTATTACATTGGGCATGCAAATTCCATGACCCATTCCCCAGCGGCATGCATACAGTGAACAACACCAACTCGCTCACGTTAATTTTCATTAAGCGCCGCCATCGATCATGCAAATAACATGATCCAGCGGCGCACATGGTGCAGTGAACACTACCACAATGTCCCATTTCGTTTTCTTGCGTGGATCATGTAATTCCCATGATCCATAATTCATCGACGCGCATGGTGCTGTGAACACCACAGCCATGTAAACGGTCGCTTTCTCTTGCAGGAGTCATGCAACATCCATGATCCATGAGTTAGCCAAAAATCCACCCACCTCCACAGTGCCCCAATCTCCATATCAATTCTGTTTTCCCCACATTCGAGATCAACTGGCTACATAATCATGCAAATAATACCGAAAGATAAGATGTCACAAGTGAAGGATATCCCTCGCGATCGGAAAACTCTCGTATACTCCAAAAACTACATTTTTAAATTCGGATTACCACACCATTAGGATTATCTTTTTTCGGATGCCACACCACACCGCCATTGCATTATACATGGCGTACAATTTAAATAAATAAAAATTAAATTTTTATTTATTGTTTATTATTATTATTTTATTTATTAAAATTTAATTTAATATATAATAAATATAATAAAAATACTTGGTTATAAATTCATCTCAAACATGTTACACATCTACACATGTTATACGTCTAAGAACTGTTACGCACTATTTTTCACATACGCTTCGTCTCTAACATATCAAACACGATTAATCTCGGACATGTCATATGCAATTCATCTCAGGCATGTTGCATATAGGTCATTTCAGATATGTCACACACGAAAATTAGACGAGTTTGAAGTTAGACCTAACTTAATCCTAACCAACAAAAACAAACGAAAATTTGTATGTTTTGGTTAAAAAGCAAAACAAGAATGTCATTTAGGTGAAATATTAAATTTGTGAATTAATTTCATTGTACGCACCATTCTCTTCATTATAATATGAACAAATTTAACTGAAACGGTAAAAAAGTAGCTTAATATGGAGAATTTTTCATTTAAAGTTGCCCTTATTCTTGACTTTCGCAATCGCGACGTACAACTGACCATGCGCGAAAACTTTTTCGGGTAAATAACTCCAACATTGTCATATGACTTACCTTGTGACTTGTTTATTGACATATTAAATACACGCGTTACTGGAATGTTTTGTTTTCTTTTCATTTTGAATATTAAAGTTGAATAATTTGGCTCTAAATCCAGACTAGCTCACTTTTATTACACTCAGTTAATATTTCAGCCATGATAACATTTGCTAACCAATGTGCCATTCTTATCTGCAGAGGCATTCTCAATGGACACTGTGCACTTAAAAATTCAATTGGAAAATCAGTTTCATCGTTCGGATCATCAGAAACCGTCGCATCGATCCTGCTAAACTATTGCTTAGTCATCCTTAAGATAAAGTATTTTACAATTAATTAAACGATTCTGTTCACGAATTTATTCCAGTATAGTTTGTCCTAACTTTGTACGAGCGTAAAGTTTGTTAACAAAGGTATAGTGAAACAAAGGTATAGTGAAAAAATCGTTAATTAACATTTCCAATTCAGCAACTTATTTATTGACCAAGCAGCAATATTGTAAATGATTTTAAAAATATCGAAGGGTGTATCTATGATAGCTAACATCAAACTTTCTTTATCAAGGATATGTACGTAACTCACAAATACCGTTCAAGCAAAGCTTGATAAGTGTTGTCCGAACTCTGCACCAGGAAAATCAACCATAATTAACTGGTATGGTGATGCACTATGCTCTGGACGCCCAAATGAGACTGTGACTCCAGAAAATATAAAAAAAAACTCAACGAAAATGTTTTTATGACCGTAAAGTGAAGTTACGTGAGATAGCTGACATTATAAAGATATCAATGGAACGTGTTGGTCATATTTTGCACGGACATTTGTCCATGAGAAAGCTGTGTTCGATTAATTAATTTTTAGGCGCCGCATTACATCGCCGCCCCATAAAATCTACCAGTGATTAACATCTTTCAACTGAGAGGCTCCACCAAGCGTTTTGAACGTTTTCCCAAATATCCTTTTTATTTGTTGGTTTTCGGAAATTTACTTAAACCACGTTTTAACTCATCCCACAGGTTTTCTACTGGAGTTAGATCGGGAGATTGAGCTGGCCATTCCATTACATTAAATTTATTTGCCGCAAACCAGGGTTTTACCACCTTCGCTGTGTGCTTTGCATCATTGTCCTGTTAAAACACGCAGCGCAGGGGCATACGGGATACGGAAGCATGGTATCCCTTAAATGCCCTCGATAAAAATTGTTGAAACGGGGTTTTTAAGTACTAGGAATCGATTGCGGTGTCTCAATTTCTGTAGAAAATGTACAGGGTCCACCGTCGGGATTTATTTTTAAAGTTCAAATGTTTTCGATACAAATTGCCGAATGTATATTTTCGAGCACCTGGAATTGATTGCGATGCCTTTCAACTTCGGGAAAGCTCAAGTACAGGGTCCTCCGTCAAGGCGCGTGACACAGATTCCGTTTTTAATTCTTTCTAAGTCAGACGATAGAATTGCTGAAAGGGGGTTTTTGTGTACCAATAATCGATTGTGGTTAGTTTCAATTTCGGGAAAATTTGTTTACAAAGTCCACCGTCGAGGTCTAGGTTCCGTTTTATATTTTATCATCGTTGAACGGTTTTTAATAAAAATTGCTATAAAACAGGTTTCGAGTACCAGGAATCGATTGTATGGGGTCTCAGTTTCGGGAAAACTCAACTACAGAGTCCTCCGTCGGGACCCTCGTTCCATTTTTTTTAAATTGATGAATGCACGTTTTTGAGTACCAAAAACCAATTTTGGTAGGTCTCACTTTAAGAAATTTCACTTAGAAGGTCTTCCTATCTATACTCGTAAATCGCACGGAAGATATTACTAAAAACGGGATAATTCCGTAAAAGGTCATAGAATTATTCTGTATGTTGGTCGAATGGTGGTAGATACTCCAACCAATCTGGCCTAATTAATGGCAATTAACATTAATACCAGCATCACCCGTTAATCGCACGGAAGGTCAGAAATATATACTTCGATCGTATTTTCGATAATTATTATGAAATTTTTGTGTGTGTTGGAAAGATTACGTCTTACTTAAAGTAATACTCACTTAAAATCTTTGGCAATATCATTCCTTGGTCAATAAATATTTCTCTGTAATTAAAAAGGTAATATACAATTTTAGAACTACACGTTTATACCCAATTTACATATAAAATTATTTTAAATTTTAAAATTCGTTATAACGAGTTAACCTCTCGTCACCTCTCAATACATACTCATTTCAAAAGATTAGGACAAAGTTAGAACATACTTTACACCCGTTGCAATTTTTTCTAATGTTGTCATCACTTCCAATCATTGTATCACCAAAGCGTAGAAGCCAACCATTATATCCATTTTGACCCGTTGATATTAAATTTGTGGAAAAACTTGTTCTTTTAGCTCCTTAATGATGAATTTTTGATTAAAAGCCCAAATTTCATATCTGTAACTGATCCTCTCGGAACTATGTTTGATGTCTGTCTGAGGTCATCTTGTAAAATAAATAATTTACCTACGAATGTGTTGGAAGCATTGATGCTTCATCAATGATTATACGATCTGCATTTCATAATATTTGACTGTAAATTAATTGATGGAATTTGCAATGAAGAAACTGAAGTTGCAGTTGCTGAAAGGCATTTTAAAACTGTTATGAGCTGATCTTCCATTTTGCAATAACTCTGCAGCAATGTCAATTGTTGATAAAAAAAGCACCGCGATTCAGCGTTAGAATCATCAACAGCTGCACTAATTTTATCGAGAATTTTCTTTTCTGGCGTATTAAGAGTTGAAACCTCAGTTTTGTCATATTTCTTCATTTTGATCAAAGAAATGTTCACAATTTAAAAAGAACCTGGATTTGGTAAACTAAGATCAACACATTTCATACCATGCATACGCAATACAAATTCAATATCTTGTAAACATTTCTGTTCAGTAATTTGAACATCGTCTATCAGCATCTTCTATCAAGCGATTTATAGAGGATCGATACAAATGTTGCTGTCTGTAGGGCGTTTAACACTAATCCCAGAATTTTATCAAAGTTGAGGTTCCAGTTTGGTGTGACCGATTCAAATTTCTGAACACCCTAATACCCTAACATTGACAAAAGTGACGTGTTTTTCGGTTTAGTGTGGGTAATGAACATCACCATTTAAGTTATCTTGATGTTGAAATCCTTGGATTTTCCGAGAAAATTTAGACAATCCATACAAATGATTTATAGAAGATCGATGTAGCTTTCCTTTCCTAAACACCTTAATCTCCCAATTTTGACTAACTTAAATAGTTTTTCGGTTTGGTGTACTCTTAGGGGTTTTCGAGAATACGTGGGAAACCTTTCAAGTGATTTATATAGGTTTGATGAAAATTTCGTTGTTCTAAACACCCTTAAATCCCAATTTTCTCAAAATTGAGGTATTTTCGGTTTGATGTGGGCTAGTAGAAGCTCAACATATAAATCATTTTGATGTTGGGTTCCTAAAAGTTTCAGAGAAAACTTAGGAAAACCGTTGAACTGATTTATAGAGTATCGATGCAAATTGTGCTGTCCCAAAATCCCTAATTATCCAATTTTGTCAATATTGAAGTAATTTTCGTTTGATGCTGGCTAGCAGGAACCCAACATAAAATAACATTCCCGAGAAAACTTAGGAAAATCGTACAAGTGTGTTATTTATATCATCATGTATTGCTTTAAACTTGTGTTTATAATCAAGTGCAAATAAAACGGGTCTGTCACATGGTTGTTGGCCTGTCAAAAGTATTTCTCTAACGATGACAAACAGATCGTTTTGATAGTTTTGCAAGGGTTGCCGTGGACTCAAAATACTTTTCCAACATGTTTCTTGGTGAACATTGAAATGGAGGTCGAAGAATTATGTGTAAAACATTGTGACATTATTTGTTTATTGAGGACATGAAACAAACACTAGGACGCAGAAAACAAAAATTAAGAAAACCATTTCCGGTTGTTTACTACGATATTATGTCAATATCATGGCTGCTGCAACATCTGATGCCCGATACTGAGATTGTAAATCTGCTAAGTCGAAATATGCGCTCTGGTTTTCTTCAAGCCGCCTTTGCTGGACAAAATTTTCCAAACATCCCCGCTCTTGTCAATCGTGGCTATTCTGTATAAAATATTTGGTCACGAATTGGATGGATCCCAGAAATGATATATCAAGGAAGAAAATAGGTAAATGAAATTGGACCGGACTGCATCGTGAACAATGTTAATCCTTACTAAGCTTATACTACTGAACCATTTAGATGTTCCGATTCTGTTTCTGCCAAGTTGGTCATTATTTCAAAGATTGTTCGTGTCTTTACTTCCAAAGCATGTAGAAGAAGTCGCAACCAATACGGACCGAGAGTTTTATCGAATTATGATGAAAGAATGGCGCTTGATCCCACATTACCTATAATAAACTCATTTGTCCACCATAACTCAAATTCGCAATAATTTGTCTCGTTTAAAACGGTCCCTTAAGTACTTCAAAACCTGTCTAGAAATTAAAATGGTAGTCTCGGAATCAATTAATTCGAAGGCTGAGGATTCCCGACCTTACGATTATATTTTGATAAATGGAATGCCATATATAGGCTTATTTGTAGCTCAGAACAGTTTTTTGAAATGGCGACGTGTATAAGTGTACTGGAAGACAGTACGTTAGCTAGCCAGCGGAGAGTAACAATAAATACTTGGGAATACTATCACCAACGTTTCCAGTGCCGAAAAACTTGGAAAATGCGGTTTCATATAGAACTAAATTTTACTCAGTCGACTTATGGATCGATTTTTGGGATTTATTTGGGTTTTAAGTGCAAAAGTGATGCTGCTAACAACACTTGTAACAAATACGGTGTGAATTTGAAAATTTTCCTGTGGCTGTGTTTTTATGGTTCAGGTTTAAATGAAATAGAAACATTGTGCTATTCCTTCCTTGATGTCATATTCTGCTTGCCAAAATTATTTAATATGCAAATAATGGTACATAGTCGGCAAAGTACATAGTCGTTAGTATATAGTCGTTAAATTATTGTAATTCGTAACAGTATAATGTCCGTATAATAAGCTCAAAAATTCAACAATTTAGGGTTTAAAACGTAAAATTATGAAATAATTTCCGTCCCTGTCAACACAATTTGTGTATGTCCCACTATAATAATGATCCGCATTCACACAATCTAGAAGCAAACAACAGCAAATGCCATAAATGATAATAATCCGACATTTCATTGGGTAAATGTGTAATTCCACGGATGATTATGTTTCAAGCGTAACATAAATTGGAAATTATATAACGAAATGTACATGCGGCTGTGTATAAAATGGATGGAACCGATGTAGCCCCAAAAATTATAAGCAAAATAAATGGTTGAGGCACACAGTGGTGGAATGAAAATAGGGTAATAGTCATAACACTAATAACATTATGGGATTTTGCCTTTGCACAACCATTTTCAGCATGTAATATGATTGTCCCATTTCATATAAAGCTCGTCGGGAGAGTGAAAATGAAAAATTAAAGTAAAATGAACATTTTATTTATCGTAAGACGTTAGAGCATTTTATGGTATACCGGAATTTTGTGTAGGAAGTCTTTATCGTCACAATCATACACATTTTGAAATTATATCTTTGCGGTAGATAATGTAATTTAATAAATTAACCGTATTTCTATATCGAATAATAATAACAGTGGTATAAATTATGCAATTTACTGAGTTACTGCAACACTTTTGCACAGAATCAACAACACTCGTAAGTATATTTGTACAAGTTGAATTAAATAAATAAAATATCCCTACGAATAAATAAAATATCTTAAAACTCATTAAATAAAGAAATCCTTGAGATACCACCTTCGTTAAGGTTTTAAACCCAATTCCCAGCCAGGAGTAGTGCGCAAACATTTGCTTTTACAGCCCAATTACTTCAAACTGGGTAGTGCTATTAAATTGTTCAGCCATTTTTGAAGACCCTGGTTGCTGGTCATCCACCAGTTTTGCAGGTGAATTCGAGCGAATATCGAGTGAATTTCTTCTAATTTTGATAAACTTTCATCAGCTGGATTTGTCTTTGTGATAGTGGTATTTATAAAATTCAGTAATTGGGTAGTTGTGGCAGACGTTTCCGTGACCTCTGTAACTACCGTTTTCGAATTTTTCAAACAGGTTAAGCGATCTCGAACATGTAAAAGTCGAGATTTTAATGTTTGTAAGTCATCAGTGTAGATAGTGTATTAGAAAACATAAGTTGAGAATGATATAATTTTCATAAAAGTGAGGATGAAGGTTGGTAATGTTCCGATCACAGATACTGATTCTTTTTTTTTTTTTTTTTAAATAAGTTGATCCAGGCCTTAGGGTTATGAAAGAAAAACAAAATGTTTCGGAACCGTACAAATAAGTCGAGAAAATTATAAACTAATTATTGGAAGCATTTGCGTCAGAAGGACAAAGAAATAAAAAAAATTAGGTAGGAGGTCAGTAACGCTTATCTTATCTCGGCGTTTCAACAGATTCCGTTAACATCCGATAACGTGCAATAATCTGTGCAATTCATACCTAGATTTTATGAAAGTTTACCTCACCAATAATTTTTTCTTATAGGTTGATATTCTGTATAAGGTAGTTTTATGAATTTGTCATTTAAAGATTTTTGAAATCAATAAAATGTTTAGTTTACCTACAAATTTTTTGACGTTTTTCGTTAAAAGTGAAAATTGAAATACCAAGGAAAATTAAACATCCGTGCAAAAAAGTATAACCAATGTACTATTCAAAAAAATCTCACTAAACGAAATTAAACTAAGACATCTTGGGTTTACAGGGTGGCTGAGACCAAATGTTACTGACTTCACTCTGCTGTCATTTGTGTAGTTGTCTAAATAATTGTTCTAAATTAATATCTTCATAAAAAAATCGTAATGGAATTCAAACGTAATAGTGTAATTGCACTGTATTTGGGTGGAAATTCACAAACAGCAATAGTTCGTCAGCTCCAGCATTTGAATGTGAATAAAATGTTTGTGTATCGAACCATAACTCGATACAACGAAACTGGTAGCATCGCTAAACGCAACAGAGGCGGTCCTAAAAAGACAGCAACATCAAAAGAAATGATACGAAATGTGAAGAAACGAATCCAATGAAATCCTCGTCGAAGTGCCAATCAATTAGCCGCATGTCTACATGTTTCACGATACAGCATTCAAACCATATTGAAAAATGAACTACACTTGAAGCCCTACAAGATACAAAAAGTTCAAGATCTTACGGAGGCACAAACAAAAGTTAGGCTTGAAAGAACACGAGCATTGAAAGCCTTTGCCGAACGTGATGAGATTCCAAAAATTGTCTTTTCTGATGAGAAAATTTTCACCATTCAACAATATGTGAATAAACAAAATGATCGTGTTTGGTTAGAGCACAAGTCCAACGATAATTTGGACACAAGAGTTTCCATGCGTAAGCAATCATCAGCTTATGTTATGGTTTGGGCTGCAGTGACTGAAGATGGACGCACTCCTCTGGTTTTCATCGAACATGGAGTCAAGGTAAACCAAGAGGTGTACCGCCAAAAGATCCTAAACGATGCTTTGCTACCTTGAGCACGTAAACACTTTGGTACGAACCGTTGGACATTCCAACAGGACTCGGCACCGTCACACAAAGCTCGAGCGACACAGCAATTTTTACAAAATTGCGTTCCGCGGCTGATTTCGTCGAAAGAATGGCCACCATATTCACCAGACTTGAATCCCATGGATTTCTCCATATGGTCAATTTTGGAGAGTAAGGTGTCCACTAAAAAATACGAAAGTGTTGATGCATTTAAGTCAGCTCTTGTTCGAGAATGGAATAAAATTCCGTAAGCTCACGTTCGGTCAGCATGCACTGCTTTCTATGGAAGACTGAATCAAATAATCAGAGCTCAAGGAGGTCATATCGAGCAGTAACATGTTTTTCATAAAATGTAATATGTTTTCAACATATTCCACGAAATTTCAATAAAAAATAATCAAAATTAAAAAAATTACAGCGTTTTCATTTGGTAACACTTGGTCTCAGCCACCCTGTATTTATTTTAAAAAATTTCCCAGCAAAAAGATTGTAAATAATACTTAGTACAGGAGTTTTATTTAATTGAACATAACGCACAAGTTATTTGCTTCTTCCAAGTTAAAACACGCGTATAATTGCAATTTAGGAACATTCTTGCCATTAATTTGACCAAATTAAATAATAAACGTTATACTGGAAATCGTTGTTTTCAACTTGTTCGTCTTTTTGTTTGGATAGTGCGAAATTTAATTTAATTATTTATTCAAATTTGAAATTAATTAGTTCAAATTTTCCAAGTCTCATTCAATTTTTAACCAACCAAAAATACGCAAGTACTTCATTCAGGCAACTTAGGGCTATTTTTGGTTGGCTAAAAATTGAATGAGACTTGGAAAATTTGAACTTAATAATTCGAATGTGATTTATAAAAATGTCTAAAAGATAGGTTTGGAATTGGATATTAAATTATAAATTAGATTTTTTCCCGTAAATTCTAACCCAAACTAAATTTACATAATACCTACTAAATAAGACATAATATAACGAAATATAGTTATAAACAGGACATATCGACATATGTTTAATTTCTCATTACAGATGTCCTTTTTTACTCAATATATATTGTAATTCGGATTATCAAATACTCATCTAAAGGGTGTTTTTTTAAGAGGTTGCCGATTTTTTTTTTGAATAAAACACATATAAAATTATGAAATGACCAAAATTTTTTTTTATTTGGTAGATAATTTTTTGGCATTTAACATTTAAACACAATTTCTGGCATATGGCTACCACGACTATTTTTCACAAATGTCATTCTGGAGATCCAATTTTCCAGCACTTTTTCAAGCATTTGAGGGCGTATGTCAGCAATGACACGTTGAATATTGGTTTCCAAAGCGTCAATCGATTGAGGTTTATCCACATAAACCAATGACTTCACGTATCCCCACAAAAAGTAATCGAGTGGCGTCAAATCGCACGAACGCGGAGGCCAATTCACCGGACCATTTCTCGAAATAATGTTGTCGTTGAAAGTTTCTTTCAATAAGTCGATTGTTTCACGTGCTGTATGGCAAGTGGCACCATCTTGTTGAAACCACATTTCATTCATATCCATATCTTCAAGATTTGACAACAAAAACTCATTTAACATGGTTCTGTATCGATTTCCATTCACGGTAACGCGTCGTCCTTCCTCATTTTTAAAGAAATATGGACCGATGATCCCACCAGCCCATAGACCGCACCAAACAGTACATTTATCAGGATGCATTGGTAATTCTAGAACGGCGTGTGGATTATCTTTGCTCCAAATGCGACAATTTTGTTTGTTGACGTATCCATTTAACCAAAAATGCGCCTCATCACTGAAGAGAATTTTACGGTAAAAAAATGGATCTTCGTTCAATTGATTTAACGACCAATCACTGAATTCACGGCGCAAACGATGGTCGTGTGGCTTTAATTCTTGCACCAATTGAATTTTGTATGGCACCAAACCCAAATCTTTACGTAAAATTTTCCATAAAGTCGATGGACAAAGTCCAATTTGCTGAGCACGACGACGAATCGATAAATTGTCGTTTTCTTCGACACTGGCCTCAACGACAGCAATATTTTCTTCTGTACGAACTCTTC